>CM077669.1:55047177-56543395 GCA_039707655.1 Elymus sibiricus | reverse complement strand
GTTCCGGGTCATGTCTATACTTCACCGAACCTATAGGGTCACACGCTTAAGGGTCATCTATCTGCTGAATACTAGACGGGGAGTCTGAGAGAAATTCACCGGAAAAGTTTCGGACGAAACGGAAACGTTCCGGAGAGGATATCGGAATAGTTCCGGTGAAACTGAAAAGTTGTTTCAGGGTATTCCATAAAGTCAAATTGGTTTCGGCACATGCCTGGAAATTATTGGAAGGTACCAGAATTGTTCCGGTAACTTCTGAGATTTTTCAGAGACGAAAACCGGAAATGTTCCGGACTGCCGGAACCGCTTTAGTTGCTTTTCACAGATGAAAATCACTAAACCGAAAAGTTGTTTCGGAGTACACCATAAAGTCAAATTGGTTTCGGCACATGCCTGATAATTCTTGGAGGGTGCCAGAATCATTCTGGAAACTTTCTGGAATTTTCCGGAATGAAAACCGGAAATGTTCCGGAGCTGCCGAAACAGCTTCAGATGCTTTTCGCAGATGAAAATCACTAAACCGGAATTGTTCCGGCTCGCGTTGAAAATTATTTTGGTGGGTACTGGAAATGTTCTAAGCCCACATGAATATTTTCAGTTCGATCAGACGCTGAAAAATGTCGTCGTGAATAGTGAAATCAGATTTATGGATATGGTTGGAAGTTGGCTTTCCACAAATATCTTCCCAAGATATTTTGGGATGACATGGCATTTTGGATATGCCCATCCTACCCCTTGTTTTTCCTATAAATAGAGGGGAGGAGGCAGCCCCATATGCAACATCCTTGCTCTCACATACACATGCCATGACATTTCTGGCTTCTCTCTCCCTCCCAGCGAAATAGTTTCGTAGAGCCGAAAGGCTGTCTGGGTTCCGGTGGGAACTAGTTCTGGACGGCGAAGCCCTGCCGGATAGATGACACCGTATGTGTGCAACTCTGTAGAGAGATCGTAGTTTCGGTCTTAGTTCGAGAGTGCCTCCCGAAGGGCTGTCCGAGTTACAGTTTGAGTTTCGGGTGTCCTCCCGAAGGGCTGTCCGAGGATCCGTCCGGTGGGACTATCCGAAGGACTGTCCAGAGGCCTCCCGGAGGGCTGTCCGAGGATCCGTCCGGTGGGACTATCCGAAGGACTGTCCAGAGGCCTCCCGGAGGGCTGTCCGAGGATCCGTCCGGTGGGACTATCCGAGGGACTGTCCCGATGCCTCCCGTAGGGCTGCCCGGAGATCCGTCCGGTGAGCTGACGTGGGAGTACATCCTCGCGGTTGGGAGGTTGTAAATCCTAGCTGCGGGGATCTGCACCGCCGATCGTCATCGACTCTACTTCCGCTGCGCTACGAGTCGGTAACGAAAAAGATCAAACCTTGTATGCAGTCTCCATAGTGATCCTGGGCTGGTACGTAGGTCGGAAATTTTTTGTTTTCTGCTGCGTTACCCAACAATGAGCACACGGTGCACTTTCCGAAGAAACAATATTAAGTGAATGGTATAAATGTTATTGAAGAATCTCCGACCATCACTATTGGAAGTTTTAAATTACCTCTACCTACTGCCAAATAGAAATATGATATACTTATTGTAGGGTATATGCACATCCCCATTGAGGTAACTTAGTGTTTTACGAAAGTTCTTCGGTTTCATGCTAATCGAAAGTGGTTGTTAATAAGAGTTGATCAACCTTATTAATGAATCATTTTTGAGAGGTATGACGTCGATGAATCTAGTAAGCACAACTCTCTGCTCCCACATCTTATTTTCTGTTTTAGTTAGTCAAATAAAATAAAATGCCATGTTTATCCTATTTTTTGTTTTCTCCATGCAGTAATAAAAAATAGCCCAAAAATAAAAATTCTCAGAATGTCCTGAAAATTTAACACGATTTTTTCCTGATTATTTAAGAATTTTTAGTGCAAATAACACCTGAGGGGAGTGCCCAGGGTGCACAACACCCACCAGGGCGCGCCAGCACCCCCCAGGCATGCCCTGGTGGGTGGTGGCCCCCACGTAGGCCCCCTCACTTATCTCTTTGGCCCACGTTGTCACCTACCTCCAGCAAAAAATCACTACAACCACCATTTTCGTGTTCTTGTTCTCAAACCCGCGGATTTCGATCTCGTTGCTCCGTTTCGGAAACTGTTTGGAGGGATTGCTACTTGGTATGTGACTCCTCCATTGCTGCAATTAGTTTTTGTTTTAGTGGATTATTTTTAGAGTAATTAGCTACTCTTGGTGCTGCTGTAGATGAGCTTGCATGTTGAATTCTTAGAGTTCTAAGTAGTTTGAATGCTCAATATGGCCTCTATGCATGCTTGGGAGTAGTTGCTAACAATCTTACAAGTTTTGTTTGACAAATTTTCGTGGACTAAAAAATTTCAGAATTTTTATAGGAATAAAATGAATATCTTTAGGAGGTTCTCTTCTAAGAAGAATGCCAAGGGAGTCATTGGGGAATCATCGGACAATGACCTTCACAATCCAATAAAGGTGGAGGTGCGGCCGTGCGAATGGCCGCATGATGCCTTCCTGGAGGAGGCCGGGATCCACCAAGAGTTCGCTCAGTTTGTCGCAAACGCTTGGTTGAACGCATTCCTCGCAGATAAGTGTGACCAATATCACATCCTTACAAATTCCTTTGCGCAAAGTTTTACTTATCTAGGGAGAAACAATCCTCCTAAAGTAGAGTTTAACCTTTATGCTAAACCTCACAGAATGTCACTAAGCGACTTATGTAACATATGCTTCATTCCTTCTGATGGGGACTTGAGAGAACCTAGGCCATCTGAGTTTGAGGATTTTCTCCTCGCATTAACTGTGGGTGAGGATAGAGGCGTGTCGAAGGCCACTGATATTACCTTACAGTTTCCCTCAGTACATTATTTCGCCTTAGTCATCACTAACTGTTTAACCGCTAGGGAGAAGGTCAGTTCACTCAGTGCTCCTGACCTCGCTATTTTACATCGTGCACTTTATGATGATCACACCTTTAATATTGGGGCTATTATTGCCCGGCGCTTACATCTCAATAAAACTAAGGGAAAGATACATGGTGGTATTTATGCTACTCGCTTAGCGAACCACTTTAAAATCCCCTTTCACCCACATGATTACCACTTACCCCGAGTTTACCTCGATCATAAGACACTGCAGGCTCACCATTTTCTTGATGTAACTGACTCTCCACGTGATATTCACTATTGTTGGGGAACGGAGCATGAATTTCCAAAAATTTCCTATGCTCACGCAAGATCTATCCATGGAGATGCATCGCTACGAGAGGGGAGAGTGTGTCTACGTACCCTCGTAGACCGTTAGCGGAAGCGTCTCACAACGCGGTTGATGTAGTCGGACAATCCTTTGAGCTCCACCGATCGAGTACCGAACGTACGGCACCTCTGAGTTCTACACACGTGCAGCTCGGTGACGTTCCTCGCCTTCTTGATCCAGCAAGACGTCGACGTAGTAGATGAGTTCCGTCAGCACGACGGCGTGGCGACGGTGACGGTGAAGTGATTCCGGCAGGGCTTCGCCTAAGCTCTCCGAAAATATGACCGAGGCGGAAAACAGAGATCGGGGCACCGCACACGGCTATGGGACAATTGTGTACTTTGGGGTGCCCCCTTGCCCCCGTATATAAAGGATGAGAGGGAGGAGGCCGGCCCCCTAGGGGTGCGCCAAGTGTGGGGAGTCCTACTAGGACTCCTTAGTCCTAGTAGGATTCCACCTCCCATACGGAGTAGGAAAGGGGGAAGGGAGAGGGAAAGGAAAGAGGGGGCTGCGCCCCCTCCCCTAGTCCAATTCGGTTTGGGCAAGGGGGGGCGCGCGCCTCCTCACGTGGCCTGCCTCTCCTTTTCCCGTATGGCCCAATAAGGCCCATTACTTCTCCCGGTGAATTCCCGTAACTCCCCGGTACTCCGAAAAATACCCGAATCACTCGGAACCTTTCCGACGTCCGAATATAGCCTTCCAATATATGAATCTTTACCTCTCGACCATTTCGAGACTCCTCGTCATGTCCGTGATCTCATCCGGGACTCCGAACAAACTTCGGCCACCAATCACATAACTCATATAATACTAAATCGTCATCGAACCTTAAGTGTGCGGACCCTACGGGTTCGGGAATGATGTAGACATGACCGAGACGACTCTCCGGTCAATAACCAACAGCGGAACCTGGATGCTCATATTGGTTCCTACATATTCCACGAAGATCTTTATCGGTGAACCACATATGTCAACATACGTTGTTCCCTTTGTCTGGCGGTATGTTACTTGCCCGAGATTCGATCATCAGTATCCAATACCTAGTTCAATCTCGTTACCGGCAAGTCTCTTTACTCGTTCCGTAATACATCATCTTGCAACTAACTCTTTAGTCACGGTGCTTGCAAGGCTTCTGTGATGCTGTATTACCGAGAGGGCCCAGAGATACCTCTCCGATAGTCGGAGTGACAAATCCCAATCTCGATCCATGCCAACTCAACAAACACTTTCGGAGATACCTGTAGTGCACCTTTATAATCACCCAGTTACGTTGTGACGTTTGATACACCCAAAGTATTCCTACGATATCCGGGAGTTGCATGATCTCATGGTCAGAGGAACGTGTATTTGACATAGTGAAAGCAATAGCAATAAACTGAACGATCATTTGCTATGCTAATGGTTGGGTCATGTCCATCACATCATTCTCCTAATGATGTGATCCCGTTATCAAATGACAACTCATGTCCATGGTCAGGAAATCTTGACCATCTTTTGATCAACGAGCTAGTCTAGTAGAGGCTTACTAGGGACTCAGTATTTGTCTATTATCCACAAATGTATTAAGTTTCCGGTCAATACAATTCTAGCATGAATAATAAACCATTATCATGAACGGAGAAATATGATAATAAACATTTTATTAATTGCCTCTAGGGCATATTTCCAACAGTCTCCCACTTGCACTAGAGTCAATAATCTAGTTTACATCTCCATGTAATTAACATCCAATCAGTTCTAGGGCTGATCATGTTTTGCTTGTGAGAGAGGTTTTAGTCAACGGGTCTGCAATATTCAGATCCATGTGTTCTTGGCAAATCTCTATGTCATATGTAGATGCTGCTACCACACTCTGCTTGGAGCTACTCCAAAAACGACTGTCCCACTTTACGTATCCGGTCTGAGACTCATAGTCTTCCGGATCGGTGTTTAAAGCTTGCATCGACGTAACCCTTTACGACGAACTCTTTATCACCTCTATTCCCGAGAAATTCTTCCTTAGTCCTTTTCAGGTACTTCAGGATATTCTTGACCGCTGTTCAGTGATCTACTCCTGGATCACTTTGGTACCTTCCCACCAAGCTAATAGCGAGGCATACATCAGGTCTAGTACACAGCATGGCATACAAAATAGAGCCTATGGCTGAGGCATAGGGGATGACACTCATCTTCTCTTTGTCTTCTGCCGTGGTCGGGCTTTGAGTCTTACTCAATCTCACACCTTGCAATACAGGCAAGAACCCTTTCTTTGACTGATCCATTTTGAACTTCTTCAAAATCTTGTCAAGGTATGTGCTTCGTGAAAGTCCTATGAGGCGTCTCAATCTATCTCTATAGATTTTGATGCCTAACATGTAAAACAACCTTTACCTAGATTTTCAAGTCTTACTCCACTTCACACCAGGCAAGAACTCATTTCTTTGACTTGATCCTATTTTGAACTTCTTCAAAAAACTCATCAAGATGTGTGAACTTTTATCAGGCGTTTTGATCTATCTCCATAGATCTCGATGCCCAATCTGTGGATAACTCAAAAACAGGTTTTTATTGAAACCTCCTTTCAATTCTTTATGCTTTCCAGAAATTCTACATCATTTCCAATCAACAATATGTCATCCACATATACTATTAGAAATGCTATATAGCTCCCACTCACTTTCTTGTAAATACAAGTTTCTCCATAAACTTGTATAAACCCAAACGCTTTGATCACTTCATCAAAGCGAGTATTCCAACTCCGAGATGCTTGCACCAGTCCATAGATGGATCGCTGGAGCTTTGCATATTTTGTTAGCGCCTTTAGGATCGACAAAACCTTCCAGCTGTATCATATACAATTCTTCCTTAAGGAATCCGTAAAGGAATGCCGTTTTGACGTCCATTTGCCAGATTTCATAATCATAAAACGCGGAAATTGCTAACATAATTCTGACAGACTTTAGCATCGCTACGGGTGAGAAAGTCTCATCGTAGTCAACTCCTTGAACCTGGTGATAACCTTTAGCAACAAGTCGAGCTTTATAGACGGTGATATTACCATCAGCATCCGTCTTCTTCTTAAAGATCCATTTATTTTCAATAGCTCGCCGTTCATCGGGCAAGACTACCAAAGTCCACACTTTGTTCTCATACATGGATCCAATCTCGGATTTCATGGCCTCAAGCCATTTGTCGGAATCCGGGCTTACCATCGCTTCTTCATAGTTCGAAGGTTCATCGTTGTCTAGCAACATGTCCTCCAAGACTGGATTTCCGTACCACTCTGGTGCGGAACGTGTCCTGGTTGACCTTCGAAGTTCAGTAACAACTTGATCCGAAGTTTCATGATCATCATTATTAACTTCTTCTCTGGTCTGTGTCGATGTCACAGAAATTTCTTTCTGTGGCGTACTACTATCCAGAGGAGGTACAATTACCTCATCAAGTTCTACTTTCCTCCCACTCACTTCTTTCGAGAGAAACTCCTTCTCTAGAAAGGATCCATTCTTAGCAATGAATACTTTGCCTTCGGATCTGTGGTAGAAGGTGTACCCAACGGTATCCTTTTGGGTATCCTATGAAGACGCACTTATCCGCTTTGGGTTCGAGCTTATCTGGCTGAAGCCTTTTGACATAAGCATCGCATCCCCAAACTTTCAGAAACGACATCTTAGGTTTCTTGCAAACCACAGTTCATACGGTGTCATCTCAACGGATTTAGACGGTGCCCTTGTTTAAAGTGAATGCAGTTGTCTCTAATGCATAACCCCAAAATGATAGTGGCAAATCGGTAAGAGACATCATAGAACGCACCATATCCAATAGAGTACGATTACGACGTTCGGACACACCATTACGCTGTGGTGTTCCATGTGGCGTGAGCAGTGAAACAATTCCACATTGTCTTAAGTGATTGCCAAACTCGTAACTCAAATATTCTCCTCAACGATCAGATCGTAAGAACTTTATTTTCTTGTTACGATGGTTCTCTACTTCACTCTAAAATTCTTTGAACTTTTCAAATGTTTCAGATTTATGCTTCATCAAGTAGACATAACCATATCTACTCAAATCATCAGTGAACGTGAGAACATAACGATATCCACCGCGCGCCTCAACACTCATCGGACCGCATACATCGGTATGTATTATTTCCAATAAGTTGGTTGCTCGCTCCATTGTTCCGGAGAACGGAGTTTTAGTCATCTTGCCAATAAGGCACGGTTCACATGTCTCAAATGATTCATAATCAAGAGATTCCAAAAACCCATCTGCATGGAGTTTCTTCATGTGTTTAACACTGATATGACCTAAGCGGCAGTGCCACAAATATGTGGTACTATCATTATCTTTTGGCATTCGTGTTATGAACATATGTATTACTACGATCAAGATTCAATAAACCTTTCATTTTAAGTGCATGATCATCAATGATATTATCCAAATAAATAGAATAACAATTATTCTCTGAAATTGAATAACCGTCTTGCAATAAACACTATCAGATATAATGTTCATGCTTAACGCAAGCACCAAATAACAATTATTTAGGTTCATCACTAATCCTGAAGGTAGAGAGAGCGTGGCGATGGTGATCACATCAACCTTGGAGACACTTCCAATGCACATCGTCACCTCGTTCTTAGCTAGCCCTCGTTTATTCTGAAGCTCCATGTTTCAAGTTGTAAGCAACTGAACAAGTATCAAATACCCAGGTGCTCCTACGAGTACTAGTAAGGTACATATCAATAACATGTATATCAAATATCTTTGTTGACATTGCCAGTCTTATTATCTGCCAGTTACTTTGGGGAAGTTCCGCTCCCTGTGACATTTCCCTTTGCAATGGGAGCACTAAGTCTCGGGTTTGGTTCAGCCTTGGGTTTCTTCGCGTGAGCGGCAACTGTTTTTTCCTTGCCCTTCTTGAAACTAGTGATCTTATTAACCATCAACACTTGATGCTCCCTTTTTTGATTTCTACATCCGCAGATTGTAGCATCGCGAATAGCTTAAGGATCTTCTATCCCTTGCATGTTTATAGTTCATCATGAAGATCCAGCAGCTTAGTGATAGTGACTAGAGAACTCTATCAATCACCACTTTATTCGGAAGTCTAACTCCCACTTGATTCAAGTGTTTGAAGTACTCAGACATTCTGAGTACATGCTCACTAACGGAGCTGTTCTCCTCCATCTTGTAGCTATAGAACTTGTCGAAGGTGTCATACCTCTCGACCCGGGTGTGAGCTTGAAAAACAAATTTTCAGCTCTTGGAACATCTCACATGCTCCGTGTTGCTCAAAACATATTTGGAGCTCCGGTTCTAAGCCGTAAAGTATGGCGCACTGAACTATCGAGTAGTCATCTTTTCTTGTCTGCCAGATGTTCATAACGTCCTCAGACGAAGCCGTAGGGGTATTTCACTGAGCGGTGCATTAAGCACATAAGCCTTCTGTGCAGTAGTGAGGACAATCCTCAGATCACGGACCTAGTCCGCATAGTTGCTTCCATCAACTTTCAACTTCGTTTTCTCTAGGAACATAATAAAAACAGGGGAACTATAGCGCGGTCTATTGATCTACAACATAAATTTGCTAAGACAAGTAAGACTATGTTCATGACAATTGAAGTTCAATTAATCAAATTACTTAAGAACTCCCACTTAGATTAACATCCCTCAAGTTGTCTAAGTGTAACATGATCCACATCAACTAAACCACGTCCGATCATCACGTGAGGTGGGTTAGTTATCAATGGTGAACATCTTTCATGTTGATCATATCTACTATATGACTCATGTTCGACCTTTCGGTCTCTTGTGTTCCGAGGCCATGTCTGTACATGCTAGGCTCGTCAAGTTTAACCCAAGTATTCTGCGTGTGTAAAACTGGCTTACACCCGTTGTATGCGAACGAAAGAATCCATCACACCCGATCATCACGTGGTGCTTAGAAGCGTCGAACCTTCGCAATGGTGCATACTAGGGGAGAACACTTATCTTGAAATTTAGTGAAGGGATCATCTTATAATGCTACCGTCGTCCTAAGCAAAATAAGATGCATAAAAGGATTAACATCACATGCAATTCAATATATGTGACATGATATGGCCATCATCGTCTTGTGCTTTTGATCTCCATCAGCAAAGCACCGTCATGATGTCCATCGTCACCGGGTTGACACCTTGATCTCCATTGTAGCGTCGTGACACCTTGGTCTCCATCGTAGCGTCGTGGTCGTCTCGCCGGCTATTGCTACTACTACTACTGCTAACTTATAGCGGTAAAGTAAAGCAATTACATAGCGTTGGCATTGCATACAATAAAGAGACAACCATAAGGCTCCTGCCGGTTGCCTGATAACTTACAAAACATGATCATCTCATACAACAACTTATATCACATCATGTCTTGACCATATCACATCACCAGCATACCCTGCAAAAACAAGTTAGACGTCCTCTACTTTGTTGTTGCAAGTTTTACGTGGCTGCTACGGGTTTGCAAGAACCGTTCTTACCTACGCAAAAACACAACGTGGTGTAGTGATTGCTTTTTGATCTTCTAAAAGAACCCTCTTCATTGAAACCGATTCAACTAAAGTGAGAGAGACAGACACCCGCCAGTCACCTTTATGCAACGAGTACACGTAGCGGTGAAACCTTTCTCGCGTAAGCGTACGCGTAATGTCGGTCCGGGCCGCTTCATCTCACAATACCGCCGAATCAAGTATCAACTAGTAACGGCAAGCAATATGTATACACCCACGCCCACAACTCACTTGTGTTCTACTCGTGCAAATCACATCTACGGATAGACCTGGCTCTGATGCCACTGTTGGGGAACGGAGCATGAATTTCGAAAAATTTCCTATGCTCACGCAAGATCTATCCATGGAGATGCATCGCTATGAGAGGGGAGAGTGTGTCTACGTACCCTCGTAGACCGTTAGCGGAAGCGTCTCACAACACGGTTGATGTAGTCGGACAATCCTTCGAGCTCCACCGATCGAGTACCGAACGTACGGCACCTCTGAGTTCTACACACGTGCAGCTCGGTGACGTTCCTCGCCTTCTTGATCCAGCAAGACGTCGACGTAGTAGATGAGTTCCGTCAGCACGACGGCGTGGCGACGGTGACGGTGAAGTGATTCCGGCAGGGCTTCGCCTAAGCTCTCCGAAAATATGACCGAGGCGGAAAACAGAGATCGGGGCACCGCACACGGCTATGGGACAATTGTGTACTTTGGGGTGCCCCCTTGCCCCCGTATATAAAGGATGAGAGGGAGGAGGCCGGCCCCCTAGGGGTGCGCCAAGTGTGGGGAGTCCTACTAGGACTCCTTAGTCCTAGTAGGATTCCACCTCCCATACGGAGTAGGGAAGGGGGAAGGGAGAGGGAAAGGAAAGAGGGGGCTGCGCCCCCTCCCCTAGTCCAATTCGGTTTGGGCAAGGGGGGGCGCGCGCCTCCTCACGTGGCCTGCCTCTCCTTTTCCCGTATGGCCCAATAAGGCCCATTACTTCTCCCGGTGAATTCCCGTAACTCCCCGGTACTCCGAAAAATACCCGAATCACTCGGAACCTTTCCGACGTCCGAATATAGCCTTCCAATATATGAATCTTTACCTCTCGACCATTTCGAGACTCCTCGTCATGTCCGTGATCTCATCTGGGACTCCGAACAAACTTCGGCCACCAATCACATAACTCATATAATACTAAATCGTCATCGAACCTTAAGTGTGCGGACCCTACGGGTTCGGGAATGATGTAGACATGACCGAGACGACTCTCCGGTCAATAACCAACAGCGGAACCTGGATGCTCATATTGGTTCCTACATATTCCACGAAGATCTTTATCGGTGAACCTCATATGTCAACATACGTTGTTCCCTTTGTCTGGCGGTATGTTACTTGCCCGAGATTCGATCGTCAGTATCCAATACGTAGTTCAATCTCGTTACCGGCAAGTCTCTTTACTCGTTCCGTAATACATCATCTTGCAACTAACTCTTTAGTCACGGTGCTTGCAAGGCTTCTGCGATGCTGTATTACCGAGAGGGCCCAGAGATACCTCTCCGATAGTCGGAGTGACAAATCCCAATCTCGATCCATGCCAACTCAACAAACACTTTCGGAGATACCTGTTGTGCACCTTTATAATCACCCAGTTACGTTGTGACGTTTGATACACCCAAAGTATTCCTACGGTATCCGGGAGTTGCATGATCTCATGGTCAGAGGAACGTGTATTTGACATAGTGAAAGCAATAGCAATAAACTGAACGATCATTTGCTATGCTAACGGTTGGGTCATGTCCATCACATCATTCTCCTAATGATGTGATCCCGTTATCAAATGACAACTCATGTCCATGGTCAGGAAATCTTGACCATCTTTTGATCAACGAGCTAGTCTAGTAGAGGCTTACTAGGGACTCAGTATTTGTCTATTATCCACACATGTATTAAGTTTCCGGTCAATACAATTCTAGCATGAATAATAAACCATTATCATGAACGGAGAAATATGATAATAAACACTTTATTAATTGCCTCTAGGGCATATTTCCAACAACTATAACTTAGTATATAGCAAGGAAACACGTGATATTATCCCATTGCCTACACCTGCTTTGTTTGATCCTATTGCCAGGAACGGATACAGGATTATGCCAGATGACATTACAGCTTACCGGAACAACCTAGCAGTTGTCGAGGAGGAGCACCAGGGGTGGGACGCTTAGGTGCCGCCTCCGCCTCACTACGACTTGGGACCGGACGGCTACTACGGATGGTGATTACCAAGCTAGGCCAAAAGCCTAAGCTTGGGGGAGTACGTATTTCCACCGACATTACATTCATGTTCGCACATTTCATTCCAGTTGTTGGTGTTCATACTTTTTCATTGTAATATCCATGTTAGATTTGTTTTCTCGTTTTCTTCTTGTGTGTTTGAAAAAAAACTTTGAGAAAATCCAAAAAACATTTCCTAATTCTTTTTAGTTTTTCTTTCTAACTTAGTTTAATTGTTGAATTAAAAGAAAACCCAAAAAGATTTCTCGCTTCTTATACTTGTTGGGAGTTTTCCCGTGTAAATAGTTTTTCTCATTTTAGTTTTTCTTCTTAGATTTGCTTTCTTCAAGAAAAAACAAAAACTCCAAAAATATTTCAGTGTGTCTCTGAAATTATTTTATTTTTACTTGAGTCGTACCGCGGAGAAGACCACGATGAAATTGTTGAGTGGTTCTCATCTGCATTATCGTTTACCTAGTAAAGAACCCATATTGCCTTGTCTTCTCCTCTTGAATATAATGTTTGCAGATTCCAGCTTAGTCCACGGCATTCTTTCACTATTATTATTCTCTTATCATTCGGTCGTGCAAGTGAAAGGCAATAATGATGACATTTGATGAATTGACTGTGGCAGAGAAAGGCGGGTATGAACTCAACTTGTTTTTGTTTTTATAATATGTTTAACCTAGTATCCCTTGATTCAGTTGATTATGATCAAACATGTTTGCAATGACCATTAGAGATTATAATTGTTCATGCCATGATTAAGTAGCTAGGAGTGGATAATGATTTATCTTGGGTGTCAACATGCATTAAAATAGTTGTGATGCAGTATGATGATATGGTATCCTCCTCTGAATGTTTCAAGTGGCTTGACTTGGCACATGTTCACGCATGTAGTTGAATCAAAACCAACATAGCCTTCATGATATTTATGTTCATGGTGTCCATATCCTACTCATGCTAGTATTCAATGTTGATTATATGTAATGCATGTTTATGACCATCTTCGCTCTCTAGCTGGACGCTTCTCAATCTAATTGCTAGCCTTCACCTGTACTAAGCGGAAATACTGCTTGTGCATCAAAACCCTTAAACCAAGTATGCCAGATGAGTCCACCATACCTACCTATATGCGGTATTACCCTGCTGTTCCAAAGTAAATTTGCATGTGCCACCTCTAAAATTTGAAATAAACATCTATCAGTATCTTCCATGCTAAGCGGGTTATTCTCATGATGTTTGTTTATTCACTTGTCCTTACGCGAGAGGGGCGGTAATAGGGATTCCCAGTCCCGAAATCAAAAATCAAAAATAATTAAATAAAAATCCCCCAGGAATGTTGTTGGTTTGGACAGTACCCGTGGATGTGGCTCGCCGTGGAGTGTGATTGTTGGTGGAGGGGGAGTAAACCTTTACTTTTACCGCTTGGGAACCGCCGCTAATTTGTTTAGCATGGAAGATATTGATAACTCTTGGTCGTGATGTTGGCAGGAAGGGTGTACCTCCCAAAATTATATCTATCTCTGTTTTAAACTTTGAGCTCTGGCACCGCTGCAAATCCATGCTTCCCTCTGCGAAGGGACTATCTATTTACTTTTATGTTGAGTCATCACCTTCTCAAATAAGCGCCAGACCTGAGAGCACTATTGTCATCCTCATGCATTGTGTATAGTTGATGTTGGGTGCAGCATGACTGGATCTTTTCTACCATGAATTATAATGTTTAGTCGCTGCTTGAACTTTGGAGGTGCTGTGCATTTATGTTTTGCGGTCTCAGAAAGGGCTAACGAGATTCCACTATTGTCATATTGTATCACGATTGTTTTGACAAAATGTTGGCGCTTGAGATGTATTATTATTGCTCGCTAGTTGCTTATGTTATTGATATGAGTAAATATAATTCCTAAGAGTTATTGTTGACATGGTTAGTCATAATCTTTGCTGAAAACCTGGGTGCTACTTAAGTATATATATGTAAACAAGAACAAAAGAGTTCATAAAAGTTTTTCTTTATCACTTTCAGTATATCAACTGAATTGCTTTCAGTTGGACTCTAATTTGCATGATTTGAATGGAACTAACCCGGACTAACGCTGTTTTCAGCAGAATTGCCATGGTGTTGTTTTTTGTGCAGAAATAAAAGTTCTCGGAATGGAACGAAACTTTTTGGAGATTTATTTTGGAAAATATAAAAAATACTGAAGCCAGAAACTATCGGAGAGGGGGCCCAGGGTGCGCCAGCCCCCTCCCGGCTCGCCCTAGCGGGTGGTGGGCACATCGAGGCCCCACTTGACCTATCTCCGCCACTATAAATTCCTCTTTTTCCAGAAAAAAATTGGGAGAGAAAGAATTATCGCGTTTCACGAGACGGAGCCACCGCCACCTCCTGTTCTTCATCGGGAGGCCAGATCTGGAGCCCGTTTGGGGCTCCGGAGAGGGGAATCTTCGGTCTTCATCATCATCAACCTTTATCCATCGCCAATTCCATGATGCTCCCCACCGGTAGTGAGTAATTCCTTCGTAGGCTTGCTGGTTGGTGAAGAGTTGGATGAGATTCATCATGTAATCGAGTTAGTTTTGTTAGGGCTTGATCCCTAGTATCCATTATGTTCTGAGATTGATGTTGCTATGACTTTGCTATGCCTAATGCTTGTCACAAGGGCCCGGGTGCCATGATTTCAGATCTGAACCGTTTATGTTATCACCTCTATATATATGTTCTTGATCTGATCTTGCCTAGTCATAAGCACCTATTACGTGTTATGATCCGTCAACCCCATAGTGACAATATTTGGGATACTTCGCGGTGATGATCGAAGTTTGAGGAGTTCATGTATTCACCATGTGTTAATGATTTGTTCCGGTTCTCTATTAAAAGGAGGCCTTAATATCCTTTAGTTTCCTTATGGACCCCGCTGCCACGAGAGGGTAGGACAAAAGATGTCATGCAAGTTCTTTTCCATAAGCACGTATGACTATTTACGGAATACATGCCTACATTACATTGATGAACTGGAGCTAGTTCTGTATTGCCCTAGGTTATGACTGTTATATGATGAATATCATGCAATGAGTTACCGATCCAGTGCCTACGACCTTTTCACTTATTGTTTTTGCTAAGTTACTACTGCTGTTGCTAATGTTCCAACTGCTACAAAACAATTGCTACTACTGTTACCGCTATCATTACTATTGCTACTGCTATCAGAACTATCATATTACTGTGCTACTGATCACTCTGCTGTAGATATTTAATCTCCAGGTGTGGTTGAATTGACAACTCAACTGCTAATACTCTCAAGTATTCTTTGGCTCTCCTTGCGTCGAATCTATAAATTTGGGTTGAATACTCTACCCTCGAAAACTGTTGTGATCCGCTATACTTGTGGGTTACCAATGCACACCGAAAAGAATATCGAAGAGGCCCTTTTTGGTACATTGTTCGGCATAGAGGGGAAGTCAAAGGATAATCCTAAGGCTAGAGTCGATCAGCAGACTCTATGCGATAGACCGTCACAGAACATGCGACAACCGAAAGGAAAGAAGAACTGGTCGAAGACAAAGGCCTGGTTCAATCTTGCAAGGGGAACTATGAGGGAAATTCTCTTGTGGGTGAAAATTCACTTGATGTTCCCCGATGGGTATGCAGCGAATCTAAAGAGGGGAGCGAGTCTTGAAAAATTAAAAATATTTGGTCTCAAGAGTCATGATTGGCACCTATGGCTTGAGCGGGTTATGCAGGTGATGTTGCGTGGGTTTATCCCTGAGGCTGAATGGCTAGTACTGGCAGAGCGACAACCCAGGCGCTTCTGGAGGAGAGGGATCGAGCGGCGGCGGAGAAGGAACTGGCCGTAGAGGAGAAGATGTCTAGGTTGTTGGAGGAGGAGAGGACACGGAATGAGGCGGCTCACCGGGCCATGTACGAGCTCTTCGTGGTAAGTTTCTTCTGCATATTATTCAAATCATGCACGTAAATGTTTGTTTCATTACTAACTAATATGACTAACTCGTCAAAACCGAATGTGTAGTCTATGTGCGAGAAGACAGGTCAGACCCCTCTGCCGATGCCAGTCATTACTGCGGCGGGAACGGTGAGTTTCATTTGAATTGTGATTAGTTACTAGTCTTAATTAACATTTGAGTGTCATCATGCTAACGAGACATTGCAAATGATCTTTGGTGCAGCATAACTCCCGAGCTGCATCACATGACCCTTCTCCAGGGCATCCTTCAGCAGGTGATACCGGCCCGAGCAACCCTGGTGCTTCAACTCCGTGATGACGACGATGGTAAGTTCTCTCTAGTGTTTTACTTAACAAAGGCATACTTAGCTTCGTACATGCTAATTAGCCCTAATATGCCACAAACTTAGCTTATTTTCGCCAAAAGGACATACTTAGCTAATTATCCTCCAAAATGACATAATTAACTTATTTTGTTCATTTATGACATAATTAGCTTAGTTAGGTCAAAAATGGCATAATAACCATGGTTAGCTCATGAACGGCATATACATAGCTTATTTTCCTCCAAAATGACATAATAGGCCAAGTTAGCTCAATAATGACCTATAGTTACCCTGTTTTCCTCCAAAATGACGTAATAAGCTTAGTTACCTCTAAAATGGCATAATTACCTAAGTTAGCTCAATAATGACCTATACTTACCCTATTTTCCTCCAAAATGACATAATAAGCTTAGTTAGCTAAAAATGGCATAATTACCTAAGTTAGCTCTGAAATGACACAAATAATGAATAATAAGAAGAAAAACAAGGAAGAGGAGAAAAAGAAAGAATAGAAGAAGAAAGAGACGAAAAAGAAAGGATAAAAGAAGAAGAATGAGAAGGAAAAGGATAAAAAGATAGAAGAGAAGAAGAAAGATGAGCTTCTTCTTTCTTCTTCCTCTTTCTTTCTTCTTATTATTTTCCTTCTCTTTCTTCTTCTTCTTCTTCTTCTTCTTCTTCTTCTAGTCTTCTTCTTCTTCTTCTTCTTCTTGTCTTCTTCTTTTTCTTCTTCTAGTCTTCTTCTTCTTCTTCTTCTTCTTCTTCTTCTTCTTCTTCTAACTTTCTTATTCCCATTTTGCAGATTTGATTCACTTCATGGAAGCTGGCATTGATGGACCACTAGTGTTTAGTTTTTGTTTTCTATTTGTGTTCATGAACAATGTGAAACTATATATGTATGTCTATATGGATGAACAGTGTGACTTCTTGAACTATGTATGGATGAACAGTTGGCATTGGTTCTTGTAATATGTGTTGGTTCATTCAATGGCCTATGTGACTGCTTGAACTATATATATCATATATATGTTGTGAAAATGCAGAGAAATAATGGAAAACAAATTAAAAAGGGGTAATATAGGCACTTTGTCGTCTGCCAGCCGAAGACAAAGGCATTTGCTGTCAGCCAGCAAACGGCAAAGCTGCCACATGGCAGCAACCTCTGCAACCTGGGAGCACTAGGTCTAAACAATTTGGCCATTTTGCCTTCAGCTGACAGACGACAAAGAGGGAGCAGGCATACGGCAAAGATGGCAAAGGCGACAAAGACGGCAGACGGCAGTGATGTGCAGCACAGGAGTGCTTACGTAAGTGGGCAGACGGCAAAGTTTGTCGTTAGCTAGCGGACGGCAAAATCTGCCGTTAGCCACCTAACGGGGCTAACACCTGCACTTTGCCGTCAAGGATCTTTGCCGTCTGCCCGGCTGGCAAGCCCCACTGTAAAGAGCTTTGTCGTCCGCTACTTCTTTGTAGACGGCAAAGAAGCAGTTTACCGTTACTTTCAGCGCCAAAAGTGGGGCCGTCAGCTGGCTGACGACAAAGACGTTTGCCATCCAGACGGTAAAGAAGCTGATTCCTATACTGAATGCTCTATGGGTTCGCAATGAGATTGTTGGCTAAGCCATTACTTTCCATGCCCAAACACTACTACAGAATGGTCCAAAGACGACACATCAATCAGAGACCCTTCGTTGAAACTGTGTGCGATGCATGAATAGCAAACGGTATAGTTCAATCTCCGTCGCTAATGGCACGTATTGTCTGCGAAGGTGGATCCATCAAATATGATTCAGAAAGTAGTTGCGTGTGCGATCTACGGCAGACAGTTTGTTCTTGTGAACCGTTTGTGATCAGAGAAAAAAACAAAAACGGTTAGCAAAACTATGTACGTGTGCGAAGTACGGCATACAGTTCGCTCGGATAAACTGTGTGCACTAATACAGCAGAACACAAATGATTTGGCATAACAAGATGTGTGCGATATACAGCAAGCAGGTGACTAATGAGAATCGTGTGCGAACACCATAAATCACACAGACGATTGGTGCTAATAACCTGTGTGTTTTGTGGGGAAACGTTTGCTGGTATACAACTGTTAGTGATTGATGAAATCATCAACGACGGGTTTCGTAGTTTAGTCCGTGTGTACTGTGATTTGCTCGGTCTGCAAAACATCGATGCTGCGCCTACAAATTAACAACATATGTACTTATAAGAAGATGATTGCATAAACAAAAAAGAACACAATGCAATTTCAAATATTGTATCAGAAATACCAGCAATATTACAAGGTTCAAATTCCAGCATAACAAGGCCCAAGTTCAAAGATTACAAGGTACAAACTGACACTAGAAATCAAATCCAATCTTCGGGATCCATGGGATGAAATATTTCTGCGAAGTGGTCATCCACCGAGAAGTCATATATCGGCTCGATAGAATCGCTTCCGAATAATCTGTCATATGAACTTCCAAAGTGAAAATTAGCTTCTGCAGAGCCTTTTCCATTCTGCTATAGACGCCTCCGCTGGTCAGTAAACCATCCATTGTGGTGCACTAAATATAGTGCAAACCTCATTACCTTGAGAACCCTTGCTTTCTGAACAAAGAAATTGGCAAATTGAATCTCTGGATTGCTGCCTCGGTACTCATTCAAAGTAATTTCCGTGAGATGGAATTCAAGGCATTCGATGGGATTGTTATATTGCGCCACCTTTTCCACTCCAACTCCTGCTTGTATCTGCAAACGAAGACAACATATCAGTGCTTAGATGTAGTATCGAACACTACGGGCCTCTTTGATTTGCATGATTTATAAAATACACTATAATAGATTGACATGCCATCTTCGATCGTTCGTGATTAACGTCTCAAAAAAAATGTATAGTACATCTGTCATTGTAATCATGGGTAAAAGTACCAACAAATTGAACTCCGTTGTGGTTAACAATTAACAGGAAAGGAACATCACCTCGACGTATAGCTTCTCCGTGCATGGAAAGCATATAAGGAACTTAACAACTTCGTCCAGATTGGGCCGATAGATTGTAGTGCCAAGATCTTCATTGTGCGCAGAGACAATGCGAGGCTTGTGGGAATCATTTTCTGGATGACAGCCGAACATAGATCAACAAAAAGTAGATAAAATGTGATGTACAATAATAAGAATGAGAAGAAGATTGTTGTACCTGAACGGGTATGGATCCAGTTGTAACAAGTTCGGAGAATTCAGCACACGAATAGCACAACACTGTCAATTTCGGTGCGCCAATAACCCTGATTCTTGTTCGACCTTCTTTATCAACTACAAACAATCTCTCTAGGAAAGGCGCATTCTCAATGACCACATCATGAAAATCCCCAACTGATAGCGTGTTGCGGCACCAGCCATGCACATAAATCGTACGGAGATTCGTCGTCGCGATGTGGAGGCTACTGAACCCAAACATCATCTGAAGACGAAGGTACTCGAGCGTTGTACAGCCATCGAGTAGGCGCTCCAAATCCGACTTTGAGATGCTGACGCCAATGAGCTCGAGGTCCTTCAGTTTAGGGAGATGAAGAGCGTGCGCGGCATTAATCTTAGGGAAAAGGCACCGCATGAACGTAGCGCGGCGCAACGTGGGCGCGAGGCCGAGGACGGTCGGAGGCAGCGAGCGCTCATGTCCAGCATAAAAGTTGAGCTCCTCGAGCTGATCTTGGGCGGGGGATAAGAACCACTCGTGAAACTTGGGTTCGGCCTTGTAGTTTGAACGGAAAGTGCCGATGGCAAGGCGTCTGACTGGCGCAGCGTGTGCGGCGAGGATGTGGGACAATGCGTCGAAGCGTTTACGATCCCTGCTGCCGAGCTCGTCGTCGTCGCGGAGGTCAATGGGGGTTGAGTGCCATAGGGGGTGCCACCGCCTAGAGAGGATGGTGTTCTGCACGACAGATTTGATGTGGAGGAGGGACATGATGGTTACCAACATCTCGTCCGGGATGCTGCTGATGAAGTCCATGCTCGCCGGAGGCTCGTGTGGTTCAGCCTCCACCTGCCCCCGCTTGTTGGCCTCCTCATCGTCCATCGAAAAAGGAGGCGATCCGTGGCGGCGGCGCTTATAGATAAGACCGAAGGACAAGATGTAGCACTAATGGAGAACTTGGGAGAGAATAGGGCTGTGGGTGGAGGTCCGAGGTCAAAGGGCTTGATTCCCGATGAGCCAGTTGCGCCTACGCGGCGTACTGCTCGCACGCATCCCTTTGAGCCTGCGCGGCGGACTCCTCGCACGTGTCCCATCTAATCAAACCTGCACACACAGCACAGGAAGGGCCCACCTCTCATAGAGGAAGGGCCACGCGTCTGCTCGATGAGCCCGTTCCCAAACAGTTTCAAAAAACAATAAAGCATTCCGTGCTTGGGAACTAAATCCGTCAATAAATATTGAGCTTGTTTCCTTTCACATTCCAAATTACCACGCGCTAATTTTTTCGCAAATCAGTTCACACCTACCAAACCTAAACGTGTTCCCACATAGTAGTTGTTTACTGTAGTAAGCTATAAAAACACAAACACGTACTCGAATATTAGTACCGCACATTCCTCACCCCCGCCACCGAAAAAACAGGCCTTTCTTTGTTAGTCTCGGTAGGAGGGGGGTTCTGGGTCGAGATATAACCAGGGAAGAAAGACCAAGGCCACGGAAGCAACCGATAGGTCCCGCCACCGCACCGCGGAAGCGCCAGAGAGCTCCAGCCACACCGCTTTTGCCGCAGCAAAGATGTCCGTTGGCGCCGCGGACGCCCGGGAGGATCTTTTGCGATGAGGCGACGACTCTCACAATCACAAGCGCATTCGCCTCGGAGGCGAACTGGACGAGTTGGCAGTCTTTGATTCCTCAGCCAGCAACGACATGCGCGCTGAGCTCGATAGGAAGGACGCCATGATCGATGACTTGGTGAAGCAGCTCGAAAAGAGCGACGCCTCGGTTGACAGGGCGACCAGCCTCGTGGAGAAACTTATGGAGGAGAACGACGCCTGGAAGAAACTGCTCGAGAAGAAAAGTGCCTCGGAGGGGAGGCTGAAAGAACTCGCCGAGGAACTTTTGGAAGACTTGGCGAAGCTCTACATCGAGCGCGAGGGGCTGGTGAAGGAATCTGTGGAGCGTGTGAAGGAACTTCATGCGTACGCGACGCAGACCATCGACGCTCTCGAGCAAAGAGCCCGCGCCATGGCCGCAATGCGGAAGATGTTGGATGAGAGGCGACAGGAGATGGAAGTCTTGGAGGCGATGAAGAAGGAGATTGAGGAACTCCGCGCCCAGCAATCCATGAAGAATTGATAGCAGCGGGTCAGATCGTTTTCTTTGTCTTCCTTCTTCAACCTCTTCCTTCTTCTTTTGCCCCTGTGTCTTTGGGGAGTTGCCACATGTGGCATTTTTTATTATCATGCATATGTAAGAGAATTATTATCTTTGCCGGTGCGAATTTGTTGGTATATTATTTCGTTCGTTTGTACATGTATACGAGTCGAAAACAGACAAAACGTCAAAGTTCTCAGCTAGGCACGAATAAAACAGTGATCACAAGCAAACTAGTCCCTCCGTCTAGGCGCATTAACCATATGATAAATAGCGGGTCTGGATGCCATTAATTCAGAAGTTGGGAGCGAGGCGAGCGGGGGGGGGGGGGGTGCAGGTCAAAGTATCGCTTCTCGATGAGCATGCGCAGTAGACTCTCATGTGTCCCATCGAGCATGCACGGCGGATAGCTCTCACACATCCTGTCAAGCCTGCGCGGCGGACAGCTCGCACGCGTCCTGTCGAGCCTGCGCGGTGGAAATCTCGCATGCATCCTATCATCAACCTGCAGCTACATGCACGGCTCCCCCATCTCAAGTACTCCCTCCGTTTCTTTTTAGTTAGCATATAAAATTTGGTCAAATTCAAAATTTGTAAAGTTTGACTAGCTTTATAGAAAAATATATAAATATTTATAATTTAAAATCAATATTATTAGATGCATTGATACGTCCATTTTGCATCATGATTTCCTACTGTTATTTACTTTGTTTTGTTGAATAATAATGCTTTGGGGAGTGATTCTAATGCCTTTTCTCTCATAATATGCAAGGTTTACACAAAGAGGGAGAATACCGGTAGCTGGAATTCTGGACCCAAGAAAAGCACGTCAGAGATACCTATTATACACAACTCCAATGAAGCTAAAATTTTACGAAGATTATTTTTACATTTAATAAAAAAATACTGGAGCTGAAAACTACCGGAGGAGGCCCCCTAGGTGGGCACAACCCACCAGGGCGAGCCAAGCCCCCCTGGGCGCGCCCTGATGGGTTGTGCTCAGCCTGGCCCACTTCCGGTGCCCATCTTCTGCATAAATTCCAAAAAAACCCTAGAAAAAATAAGAGGAGGACTTTCGGGACGAAGCACCACTGCCTCGAGGCGGAACTTGGACAGGAGCACTTTTGCCCTCCGGCGGAGTGATTCCGCCGGGGGAACTTCCCTCCCGGAGGGGGAAATCGAAGCTATCGTGATCACCAACACCCCTCGCATCTTTGGGAGGCCAATCTTCATCAACATCTTCAACAGCACCATCTCCTCTCAAACCCTAGTTCATCTCTTGTGTTCAATCTTCGTACCGGAACATCAGATTGGTACCTGTGGGTCACTTGTAGTGTTGATTACCTTGCGTAGTTGATTACTATATGGTTTATTTGGTGGAAGATTATATGTTCAGATCCATTATGCTATTCATTACTCCTCTGATCTTGAGCATGATTATTATTTGTGAGTAGTTACCTTTGTTCTTGAGGTCACGGGAGAAGTCACGTTGCGAGTAATCATGTGAATTTGATATGTGTTTGATATTTTGATGATATGTATGTTGTGATTCCCTTAGTGGTGTCATGTGAACGTCGACTACATGACACTTCACCATTCATGGGCCTAAGGGAATGCATTGTGGAGTAGTTATTAGATGATGGGTTGCTAGAGTGACAGAAGCTTAAGCCCTAGTTTATGCGCTACTTCGTAAGGGTCTGATTTGGACCCAACGAGGAGCAGATGGAAATGGCAAGCGGTTTTCAGCAAGGTAATATCTGCAAGCACTGAATTCAGCAAGGTAATTTCTGCAAGCACATATCAAATTATCAAAGTAGCGAACACGAATCAAACCAACATGATAAAAGTGACTAGACGAAATTCCCGTGTACCCTCAAGAACACTTTGCCTATTACTAGTGATTGTTCTGGCCTGTCCTTTGCCTCAAAAGGATTGGGCTACCTTGCTGCACCTTGTTTACCGTTACCGTTACTTTCTCGTTACAAATTATCTTGCTATCAAACTATTTGTTACCTACAATTTCAGTGCTTGCAGAAATTACCTTGCTGAAAACCGCTTGCCATTTCCTTCTGCTCCTCGTTGGGTTCGACACTCTTACTTATCGAAAGGACTACGATTGATCCCCTATACTTGTGGGTCATCAAGAATCTTTTCTGGCGCCGTTGCCGGGGAGTGAAGCGCTCTTGGTAAGTGGAAATCGGTAAGGAAAAACTTATACTATGTGCTGAAATTTATTGCTACTTGCTACTATGGAGAACAATCCTTTGAGGGGTTTGTTCGGGGTATCTTCACCTCAACTGGAACAACAATTAGTTGCCCCTCAACCTACAACACCTACTGAAAATGTCACTTATGAAATTCCTTCAGGTATGCTAGAACAACTGCTTGCTAAACCTTATGCAGGAGATGGAACTGAACATCCTGATATGCATCTTTTATATGTGAACGATATATGTGGATTATTTAAGCTTGCAGGTTTACCCAGAGATAAAGTTAAGAAGAAGGTTTTCCCTTTATCTTTGGAGGGAAAATCATTTACATGGTATAGGCTATGTGATGATCTTGGATCGTGGAACTGGAATCGTTTGCAATTGGAATTCCATCAAAAGTTTTATCCTATGCATCTAGTTCATCGTGATCGGAATTATATATATAATTTTTGGCCTCGTGAAGGAGAAAGTATCGCTCTAGCTTGGGGGAGGCTTAAGTCAATGTTATATTCATGCCCCAATCATGACATTCCGAGGGAAGTTATCATTGAAGATTTTTTATGCTCGGCTCTCTCATAATGATCAATCCATGCTCGATACTTCTGGTGCTGGTTCTTATATGAAGAAAACTATTGATTTCAAGTGGGATCTCTTAGAAAGAATTAAATGCAACTCTGAAGATTGGGAACTCGACGAAGGTAATGAGTCAGGTATAAAGCTTGAATTTGATTGTGTTAAATCTTTTATGAATACCGATACTTTTCACAAGTTTAGCACTAAATATGGACTTGACTCTGAGATAGTAGCCTCTTTCAGTGAAGCATTTGCTACTCATGTTGATCTCCCTACGGAGAAGTGGTTTAAATATCGTCCCCCTATTAAAGAAGAAATTAAAGAACCGGTCATAGTTAAAGAAGAAACTATCTTTTACTATGTTGATCCAGTTGTGCCTACCGATTATATTGAAAAACCACCTTTCCCTGTAAGGATAAAGGAACATGCTAAGGTATCAACTGTGGTTCGTAAGAGTAATATAAGAGCACCTAAACCCCCTGAGCAAATTAAAGTAGAACCTAGTTTTGCTATGGTTAAAGATCTCTTGGTAGAAAATATTGATGGGCATGTTATCTACTTTTGTGATGAAGATGCTAGAATTGTTAGACGTGATGAAAAAGATAAACATATACCTATAGAAGGCTTGCCGGTTGTCTCAGTTAAAATAGGAGATCAATTCTACCATGGTTTATGTGATTTGGGTGCTAGTGTGAGTGCTATCCCTTTTACCTTATACCAAGAAATTATGGATGAAATAACACCTGCTGAAATGGAAGATATTGATGTTACTATTAAACTTGCTAATAGAGATACTATCACACCACTTGGGATTGTTAGAGATGTTGAAGTCTTGTGTGGGAAAGTAAAATACCCTAGTGACTTTTGATAACCCACAAGTATAGGGGATCACTGCAGTTTTCGAGGGTAGAGTATTCAACCCAAATTTATAGATTCGACACAAGGGGAGCCAAAGAATACTTGAGAGTATTAGTTGTAGAGTTGTCAATTCAACCACACCTGGAGATTAAATATCTGCAGCAGACTGATCAGTAGCACAGTAATATGATAGTTTTGATAGTAGTAGCAATAGTAACAGTAGCGGTAATAGTAGTAGCAATAGTTTTGTAGCAGTTGGAACAACAGCAACAGCAATAGTAACTTAGCAAGAAAAATAAGTGGAAACTTCGTAGGAACTGGATCGGTAACTCGTTGGATGATATTCATCATGTAACAGTCATAACCTAGGGCGATGCAGAACTAGCTCCAGTTCATCAATGTAAGGTAGGCATGTATTCCGTAAATAGTCATACGTGCTTATGGAAAAGAACTTGCATGAAATCTTTTGTCCTACCCTCTCGTGGCAGCGGGGTCCATAAGGAAACTAAGGGATATTAAGGCCTCCTTTTAATAGAGAACCGGAACAAAGCATTAACACATGGTGAATACATGAAGTCCTCAAACTACAGTCATCACCGCGAAGTATCCCAAATATTGTCACTATGGGATTGATGGATCATAACACGTAATAGGTGCATATGACTAGGCAAGATCGGATCAAGAACATGGATATAGAGATGATAACATAAACGGTTCAGATCTGAAATCATGGCACTGGGGCCCTAGTGACAAGCATTAGGCATAGCAAAGTCATAGCAACATCAATCTCAGAAGTTAATGGATACTAGGGATCAAGCCCTAACAAAACTAACTTGATTACATGATGAATCTCATCCAACTCCTCACCGACCAGCAAGCCTACGAAGGAATTACTCACTCCCCATGCGGAGCATCATGGAATTGGCGATGGAGAAAGGTTGGTGATGACGAAGACCGAAGATTCCCCTCTCCGGAGCCCCAAACGGGCTCCAGATCTGGCCTCCCGATGAAGAACAGGAGGTGGCGGCGGCTCCGTATCGTAAAACGCGATAATTCATTCTTTCTCATTTTTTTCTCTGGAAATAGGAATTTATAGTGGTGGAGATAGGGCAAGTGGGGCCACGAGGTGGGCACAACCCACCAGGGCGTGCCTAGTGGCTTGGCGCGCCCTGGTGGATGATGCTCACCCTGGCCCCCCTCTTCGGTGGATTTTGGCTCCAATAATTCTCCAAAAAGTTTCGTTCCATTCCGAGAACTTTTATTTCTGCAGAAAAACAACACCATGGTAGTTCTGCTGAAAACAGCGTCAGTCCGGGTTAGTTCCATTCAAATCATGCAAATTAGAGTCCAAAACAAGGGCAAAAGGCTGAGGGAAAGTAGATACGTTGGAGACGTATCAACTCCCCAAAGCTTAAACCTTTGCTTGTCCTCAAGCAATTCAGTTGATAAACTGAAAGTGATAAAGAAAAACTTTTATGAACTCTTTTGTTCTTGTTTACATATATATGCTTAAGTAGTACCCAGGTTTTCAGCAAAGATTATGACTAACCATGTCAACAATAACTCTTAAAAATTACATTTACTCATATCAATAACATAAGCAACTAGCGAGCAATAATGAGATATCTCAAGCGCCAACATTTTGTCAAAACAATTGTGATACAATTTCTCGCTAGTCCTTTCTGAGACCGCAAAACATAAATGCAGAGCACCTCCAAAGTTCAAGCAGGGACTAAACATTGTATTTCATGGTAGAAAAGATCCAGTCATGCTGCACCCAACATCAACTACACACAATGCATGGGGATGACAATAGTGCTCTCAGGTCTGGCACTTATTTGAGAAGATGATGACACAACTTAAGAGTAAATGGATAGTCCCTTCGCAGAGGGAAGCATGGATTTGCAGCGGTGCCAGAGCTCAAAGTTTAAAACAGAGATAGATATAATTTTGGGAGGTACACCCTTCCTGTCAACGTCACGACCAAGAGTTATCGATATCTTCCATGCTAAACAAATTAGCGGCGGTTCCCAAGCGGTAAAAGTAAAGGTTTACTCCCCCTCCGCCAACAATCACACTCCACGGCGAGCCGCATCCACGGGTACCATCCAAACCAACAACATTCCTGGGGGAGTTTTGTTTAATTATTTTTGATTTTTGATTTCGTGACTGGGAATCCCTATTACCGCCCCTCTCGTGTAAGGACAAGTGAATAAACACTCATCATGAGAATAACCCGCTTAGCATGGAAGATACTGACCGCCCCCAGTCGCTCCATGAGCGGTCCAGGCACACAAAACAAATGTTCATTCGAAATTTTAGTGGTGGCACATGCTAATTTAGTTTGGAACGGCAGGGTAATACCGCATATAGGTAGATATAGTGGACTCATCTGGCATAACTTGGTTTAAGGGTTTTGATGCACAAGCAGTATTCCCGCTTAGTACAGGCGAAGGCTAGCACTTAGATTGAGAAGCGGCCAGCTAGAGAGCGAAGACGGTCATGAACATGCATTACATATAATCAACATTGAATACTAGCATGAGTAGGATATGGACACCATGAACATAAATATCATGAAGGCTATGTTGGTTTTGATTCAACTACATGCGTGAACATGTGCCAAGTCAAGCCACTTGAAACATTCAGAGGAGGATACCATATCATCATACCGCATCACAACCATTTTAATGCATGTTGACACCCAAGATAAATCATTATTCACTCCTAGCTACTTAAGCATGGCATGAACAACTATAATCTCTAATGTTCATCGCAAACATGTTTAAATATAATGAGCTGAATCAAGGGATAGTAGGTTAAACATATTTGCAAAAACAAAAACAAGGGTAGTTCATACCCGCTTTTCTCTGCCACAGTCAATTCATCAAATGTCGTCATTATAGCCTTTCACTTGCACGACCGAATGATAAGAAGATAATAATAGTGCAAGAATGCCGTGGACTAAGCTGGAATCTGTAAACATTTTATTCAAGAGGAGAAGACAAGGTAATATGGGTTCTTTGTTAGATAGACGATAATGCAGATGAGAACCACTCAACAATTTCATCGTGGTGTTCTCCTAGGTATGACTCGAGTAAAAATAAAAGAATTTCAGAGAAACACACTGAAATATTTTTGGAGTTTTTGGTTTTTCTTGAAGAAAGCAAATTAAAGAAGAAAAGCAAAAACAAGAAAAAACTATTTACACGGGAAAGCTCCCAACAAACAAAAGAAGAAGCGAGAAATCTTTTTGTGTTTTCTTTTGATGCAACAATTAAACTAAGCTAGAAAGGAAAACTAAAAAAAAGTAGGAAATGTTTTTGGGTTTTCTCAAAGTTTTTCAAACACACAGGGAGAAAGCGAGAAAACAAATCTAGCATAGATGTTACAATGGAAAAATATAAACACCGACAACTGGAATGAAATGTGCAAACATGAATGTAATGTCGGTGGAAATACGTACTCCCCCAAGCTTAGGCTTTTGGCCTAGCGTGGTAATCACCATCCGTAGTAGCCGTCCGGTCCCAAGTCGTAGTGAGGCAGAGGCGGCACCTGAGCATCCCACCCCTGGGGCTCCTCCTCAGCGGCGGCTAGGTTGTTCCGATAAGCTATAATGTCATGTGGCATAATCCTGTATCCATTCCTGGCAATAGGATCAAACAAAGCAGGTGCAGGCAACGGCATAATATCACGTGTTTCCTTGCTAAATACTAAGTTATAATGAATATCACATGGAGAGTTAGTTACATCAAGAAATTGGTGAGCCTGCAGTGACTTATGATCAAGCTAAACTCGGGATAAGAGATAATCATGTGGGTGAAATGGGATTCTAAAGTGGTTCGCTAAACGAGTAGCATAAATACCACCATGTATCTTTCCCTTAGTTTTGTTGAGATGTAAGCACCGAGCAATAATAGCCCCCATACTAAAGGTGTGATCATCATAAAGTGCACGACGTAAAATAGCAAGGTCAGGAGCACTGAGTGCGCCAACCTTCTCCCTAGCGGTTAAACACTTAGTGATGACTAAGGCGAAATAATGTACTGAGGGAAACTGCAAGCTAGTAGCAGTGGTGCTCGACACGCCTCTATCCTCACCCACGGTTAATGCGAGGAGAAAATCCTCAAACTCAGATGGCCTAGGTTCTCTCAGGTCCCCATCAGAAGGGATCAAGCATATGTTACAGAAGTCAGTTAGCGACAATGTGTAAGGTTCAGCATAAAGATTGAACTGCACTACAGGAGGGTTGTTTCTCCCTAGATAAGTAAAACTTTGCACGAAGGAATTTTTAAGGATGTGACATTGGTCACACTTATCTCCGAGGAACTCGGTTAACCCAGCGTTTGCAACAAGCTGAGCGAACTTTTGATGGATCCCGGCCTCCTCCATGAAGGCATCATACGGCCATTCGCACGGCCGCACCTCCACCTTTCTTGGAGTGTGAAGGTCATTGTACGAGGATTTCCCAATGACTCCCTTGGAATTTTTCTTGGAGGAGAACTTCCTAAAGATTTGCATTTTTATTCCTATAAAAATTATGAAAAAATTTAGTCCACAAAAATTTGTCAACCAAACTTTGTAAGATTGTTAACAACTACTCCTAAGCATGCATAGAGGCCATATTGAACATTCAAACTACTTAGAACTCTAAGAATTCAACATGCAAGCTCATCTACAGCAGCACCAAGAGTAGCTAATTACTATAAAAATAACCCACTAAAACAAAAACTAATTGGAGCAATGGAGGAGTCACATACCAAGTAGCAATCCCTCCAAACAGTTTCAGAAATGGAGCCTCGAGCAAAGAGATCGAAATCCGCGGGTTTGAGAGCAAGAACATGAAAATGGTGGCTGTGGTGATTTTTTGCTGGAGGTAGGTGATGATGTAGGCTAAAGAGATAAGTGAGGGGGCCCACGTGGGGGCCACAATGCACCAGGGCGCGCCTGGGGGTGCTGGCGCGCCCTGGTGTCTTGTGGGCACCAGGTGCACCCCCTCTGGTATTATTTGCAACAAAAATTCATAAATATTCGGAAAAAAATCGTGTTAAATTTTCAGGGCATTCTAAGAATTTTTATTTTTGGGTCATTTTTTTAATGCACATAGAAAATAGAAAACAGGATAAACATGGCATTTTATTTTATTTGACTAACTAAAACAGAAAATAAAAGGTGGGGGCAGAGAGTTGTGCTTACTAGATTCTTCAACGTCATACATCTCAAAAATGATTCATTAATAAGGTTGATCAAGTCTTATTAACAACCATTTCCGATTAGCATGAAACCAAAAAACTTTTGTAAAACACTAAGTTACCTCAATGGGAATGTGCATATCCCCAACAATAAGTATATCATATTTCTTTTTGGCAGTAGGTAGAGGTAATTTAAAACTTCCAATAGTGATGGTCGGAGATTCTTCAATAACATTTATACCATTCACTTGAAATTGTTTCTTCGGAAAGTGCACCGTGTGCTCATTACCATTGATATGAAAAGTGACTTTGCTTTTATTGCAATCAATAACAGCCACTGCAGTATTCAAAAAGGGTCTACCAAGGATAATCGACATGTTGTCGTCCTCGGGCATCTCAAGAATAACAAAGTCCGTTAAGATAGTAACATTTGCAACAACAACGGGCACATCCTCACAAATACCAAGAGGTATGGCTGTTGATTTGTCAGCCATTTGCAATGATATCTCAGTAGGTGTGAGTTTATTCAAATCAAGTCTTTTATATAAGGAGAAAGGCATAACACTAACACCGGCTCCCAAATCACACAAAGCAGTTTTAACATAGTTTGTTTTGATGGAGCAAGGTATAGTTGGTATTCCCGGATCTCCAAGTTTTTTAGGTACTCCATCCTTAAAAGAATAATTAGCAAGCATGGTGGAGATTTCAGCTTCAGGTATTTTTCTTTTATTTGTGATGATGTATTTCATATACTTTGCATAAGGGGCCATCTTCAAAATATTTGTTAAATGGGTACGCAAAAAGACTGGCCTAATCATTTCAGCAAAGCGCTCAAATTCTTCATCATCCTTTTTCTTAGATGGCTTAGGTGGAAAGGGCATGGGTTTCTGAACCCATGGCTCTCTTTCTTTACCATGTTTCCTAGCCTCAAAGTCTTTTTTATCATAACGTTTATTTTTAGGTTGTGGTTTATCAAGATCAGGAGCAGGCTCTATTTCAACATCATTATCTGGTTCTCTATTATTACTAGGTTGAGCATCATCATGAACATCATCATTATCATTTTCATTATCACTAGGTTGATGTTCACTACCAGACTGAGTTTCAGCATCGGAAATAGAGACATCATTATTATCAGGAGGTTTTTGTGTCTCAGTTACACTAGAGGTATGCAAAGTCCTATCATTTTCCTTTTTCTTTTTCTTCTTAGAAGGACTAGGTGCATGAGGATTAATTCTCTGAGAGTCTTGTTCAATTCTTTTAGGATGACCCTCAGGATAAAGTGGTTCTTGGGTCATTCTACCTCCTCTAGTTACTACCTCCTCTAAAGTCATGCATATTATTATTCATTTCATCAAGCAATTTTTTTTGAGACTTAGCTACTTGTTCTAGTTGGGTTTGAACCATAGAGGCATGCTTTCCTACACCTCTAACATCATTACTAATTCTAAATAGCAAGTCACTCAAGCGAGCAATCATATCACAATTGTATTTCAATTGTTTCAGAACATGAGCATTGAAATGATCTTGCTTCATAATATAGTTATCAAACTCATATAAGCATTGACTAGGAGGTTTATTGTGAGGGATGTCACTTTCATTAAATTTTAATAAAGAATTTACCTCTACCACCTGTGGAGGTGGTGGTGTGTCAAGGCCATGTATTTCTTCAATAGGTGGCAAATTCTTAACATCCTCAGCTTTAATACATTTTTCCTTCATAGATTTCTTTGCCTCTTGCATATCTTCAGGACTGAGAAATAAGATACCCCTCTTCTTCGGGGTGAGTTTAGGCGGTGGTTCAGGAAGAGTCCAATCACCATAATTCTTCAATATGTTATTCAATAATTCCTCAGCTTGTTCAACAGTTCGTTCCCTCAAAACACAAGCAGCACAACTATCTAGGAAGTCCCTAGAAGCATCGGTTAGTCCATTATAAAAGATATCAAGTATTTCATTTTTCTTGAGAGGATGATCAGGCAAAGCATTAAGCAACTAGAGAATCCTCCCCCAAGCTTGTGGGAGACTCTCTTCTTCAATTTGCACAAAGTTAAATATTTCCTGTAAGGCAGCTTGTTTCTTATGAGCAGGAAAATATTTTTCTGAGAAGTAGTAGATCATATCCTGCGGACTACGCACACAACCAGGAGCAAGAGTATTGTACCATGTCTTAGCATCACCCTTTAATGAGAAAGGAAATAACTTAAGGATGTAATAGTAGCAAATCTTCTCACATGAGTAAAGAGGGTGGCTATATCATTCAGCTTAGTAAGGTGTGCCACTACAGTTTCGGTTTCATAGCCATGGAAAGGATCAGATTCAACCAAAGTAATTAACTCTGGGTCGACAGAGAATTCATAATCCTTATCGGTAACAAAGATAGGTGAAGTAGCAAACTTAGGATCACATTTCATTCTAGCGTTCAGAGTCTTTTCCTTATACATGCATAGCAATTTCTTAAGATCGTCTCTATTCTTGCAAGAAAGAATTTCTCTAGTTATCTCCTCGTCCATAACATAACCTTCAGGTATCTTAGGCATTTCAAACTTAGGAGAACTAGAACTAATAGGAGTTTCATAATCATAATCAGTTTCATAAGCTTCATCAGTTTCAGCAATTTCACTTTCTTTAGCTCTAGCAATTTGTTCATCAAGAAATTCTCCTAGTGGCACATTATCATCAAGCATGGTACTAGCATCATCAATAGCATAATTCATAGCAGAGGTAGCATCATCAATAACTTGCGACATATCAGGATTACTAGCATGTGGTGGTGCTGCAAGCTTACTCATAACAGAAGGTGAATCAAGTGCAGAGTGTGATGGCAGTTCCTTACCTCCCCTCGTAGTAGAGGGAAAAATCTTAGTCTTTTGATCCTTCAGATTCTTCATAGTGATAAATTGATATAAATCCCAAGTGACTCAACAAATATTGCTATGCTCCCCGGCAACAGCGCCAGAAAAAGGTCTTGATAACCCACAAGTATAGGGGATCGCAACAGTTTTCGAGGGTAGAGTATTCAACCCAAATTTATAGATTCGACACAAGGGGAGCCAAAGAATACTTGAGAGTATTAGCAGTTGAGTTGTCAATTCAACCACACCTGGAGATTAAATATCTGCAGCAGAGTGATCAGTAGCACAGTAATATGATAGTTTTGATAGCAGTAGCAATAGTAACCGTAGCGGTAACAGTAGTAGCAATAGTTTTGTAGCAGTTGGAACAGCAGCAACAGCAATAGTAACTTAGCAAGAAAAATAAGTGGAAAGGTCGTAGGCACTGCATCGGTAACTCGTTGGATGATATTCATCATGTAATAGTCATAACCTAGGGTGATACAGAACTAGCTCCAGTTCATCAATGTAATGTAGGCATGTATTCCGTAAATAGTCAGACGTGCTTATGGATAAGAACTTGCATGACATATTTTGTCCTACCTCCCATGGAAGCGGGGTCCATAAGGAAACTAAGGGATATTAAGGCCTCCTTTTAATAGAGAACCGGAACAAAGCATTAACACATGGTGAATACATGAACTCCTCAAACTACGGTCATCACCGCGAAGTATCCCAAATATTGTCACTATGGGGTTGACGGATCATAACACATAATAGGTGCATATGACTAGGCAAGATCGGATTAAGAACATGGATATAGAGATGATAACATAAACGGGTCAGATCTGAAATCATGGCATTCGGGCCCTAGTGACAAGCATTATGCATAGCAAAGTCATAGCAACATCAATCTCAGAACATAATGGATACTAGGGATCAAGCCCTAACAAAACTACCTCGATTACATGATGAATCTCATCCAACTCCTCACCGACCAGCAAGCCTACCAAGGAATTACTCACTCCCGGTGGGGAGCATCATGGAATTGGCGATGGAGAAAGGTTGGTGATGACGAAGACTGAAGATTCCCCTCTCCGGAGCCCCAAACGGGCTCCAAATCTGGCCTCCCGATGAAGAACAGGAGGTGGCGGCGGCTCCGTATCGTAAAATGCGATAATTCTTTCTTTCTCATTTTTTTCTCCAGAAATAGGAATTTATAGTGGCGGAGATAGGGCAAGTGGGGCCACTAGGTGGGCACAACCCACCAGGGCGCGCCCAGGGGGCCTGGCGTGCCCTGGTGGGTGATGCTCACCCTGGCCCCCTCTTCGGTGGATTTTGGCTCCAATAATTCTTATTTATTCCAAAATAATTCTCCAAAAAGTTGTGTTCCATGCCGAGAACTTTTATTTCTGCACAAAAACAACACCATGGTAGTTCTGCTGAAAACAACGTCAGTCCGGGTTAGTTCCATTGAAATCATGCAAATTAGAGTCCAAAACAAGGGCAAAAGGGTGAGGAAAAGTAGATACGTTAGAGACGTATCAATTTTCTAGTCCTTGGTTCCCCACAAGATGACTTTTGTCCCATTATCTTTGGTAGACCTTTCTTGAGCACCATCAATGCTAAGATAGATTGTGAAAAACAAACTGTCGGTGTGAGTTTTGGTAGACAACCTCGTGATAAACTGTTACCTAGTAAGGATGAAATAATTGGTCTTGCTTCTATTGCTGTGCCTCCTACTGATCCCTTAGAACAATATTTGCTCGACCATGAAAATGATATGCACTTGCGTGAAAGAAATGAAATAGATCAAATTTTCTTCGAACAACAACCTCTCTTGAAATACAATTTGCCTATTGAAACTCTTGGAGGTCCTCCTCCACCTAAAAGTGATCCCGTTTATGAATTGAAACAATTGCCCGACACTTTGAAGTATGCTTATCTTGATGAGAAAAAGATATATCCTGTTATTATTAGTGCTAACCTTTCAGAACATGAAGAAGAAAGATTATTGAAAGTTCTAAGGAAGCACCGGGCTGCTATTTGATATACTCTTGATGATCTTAAGGGCATTAGTCCCACTCTATGTCAGCACAAGATCAATATGGAACCTGATGCTAAACCCGTTGTTGATCACCAACGGCGATTGAATCCTAAGATGAAAGAAGTGGTAAGAACTAAAATATTAAAGCTTCTGGAAGCAGGTATAATCTATCCCATAGCTGATAGTAGATGGGTAAGTCCCGTTCATTGTGTCCCTAAGAAAGGAGGTATTACCGTTGTTCCTAATGATAAGAATGAACTCATTCCACAAAGAATTATCACTTGCTATAGAATGGTAACTGACTTTAGAAAATTAAGTAAAGCTACTAGGAAAGATCATTACCCTCTACCGTTCATTGATCAAATGCTAGAGAGACTATATAAGCACACACACTTTTGTTTCCTAGATGAATATTTTGGTTTCTCTCAAATACCTGTGTCACAATCCGATCAAGAGAAAACCACCTTCACTTGCCCTTTTGGAACTTATGCTTATAGACGTATGCCTTTTGGTTTATGCAATGCACCTTCTACCTTTCAAAGATGTATGAATGCTATATTCTCTGACGTTTGTGAAAAGATTGTGGAGGTTGTCATGGATGATTTTTCCGTTTACGGAACTTCTTTTGATGATTTCTTAAGCAACCTTGATCGAGTTTTGCAGAGATGTGAACAAACTAATCTTGTCTTGAATTGGGAGAAGTGCCACTTTATGGTTAATGAAGGTATTGTCTTGGGCACAAAATATTTGAACGAGGTATTGAAGTGGATAAAGCTAAAGTTGATGCAATTGAGAAAATGCCATGTCCTAAAGATATTAAAGGTATTTGCAGTTTCCTTGGTCATGCTGGTTTTTATAGGAGGTTCAATAAAGACTTCTCTAAAATTTCAAGGCCTCTTACTAATCTTTTGCAAAAGGATATTCCTTTTGTTTTTTATGATGATTGTATGGAAGCCTTTGAAACACTCAAGAAAGCCTTAACCTCTGCACCTATTGTTCAACCACCTGATTGGAACTTGCCTTTTGAAATTATGTGTGATGCTAGTGATAATGCTATTGGTGTTGTCCTAGGAAAAAGAGTAGATAAGAAATTGAATGTTATCCATTATGCTAGTAAAACTCTAGACAGTGCCCAACGAAATTATGCCACTACTAAAAAAAATTAGCAGTTATGTTTGCTTGTGATAAATTTAGATCTTATATTGTTGATTCCAAAGTTATTGTTCACACCGATCATGCTGCTATAAAATATCTTATGTAAAATAAAGATGCTAAACCTAGACTCATTAGGTGGGTTCTTTTGCTTCAAGAATTTGACTTACATATCATTGATAGGAAAGGAGTTGAGAACCCCGTAGCGGATAACTTGTCTAGGTTAGAAAATATTCTTGATGACCCACTACCTATTGATGATAGTTTCCCTGACGAACAGCTAGCTGCAATAAGTGTCTCACGCAACACACCTTGGTATGCTGATTATGCTAATTACATTGTTGCTAAATATATACCACCTAGCTTTACTTATCAACAAAAGAGAAAAAAATTCTATGACCTGAGACATTACTTTTGGGATGACCCACATCTTTATAAAGAAGAAGTAGATGGTATTATTAGGCGTTGTGTAGCAAAGCATGAACAAGAACAAATCCTACAGAAATGTCATTTCGAAGCTTATGGAGGGCATCATGCGGGAGATAGAATGACGTGGCTTGGACTGCGTCGATATTTCCCCAAAGAGGAAGGGATGATGCAGCACAGCGACGGTAAGTATTTCCCTCAGTTATGAAACCAAGGTTATCGAACTAGTAGGAGGATCACCATCACCCAATAAGCAGCACCTGCACACAAACAACAAATACTTGCAACCCGACGCGAAAGAGAGGTTGTCAATCTCTCTACGGGAAATTGATAGATTAGGTAGTGATAGATAGGAGAGATAGATCTCTCAAGAACACAAATAAAAAGAGTAAATATGCAGCAAGGTATTTTTGGGTTTTTGGTTTTGTAGATCTGAAAACAAAAGATTGCAAAAAACGTAGATCCGAAAGCAATATGATGGAAAAGTAGACCCGGGGGCCGTAGGGTTCACTAGTGACTTCTCACATGAGTATAGCGGAAGGTGGGTGAACAAATTACTGTTGGGCAATTGATAGAAAATCAAATAGTCATGACGATATCCAAGGCGATGATCATTATATAAACATCACGTCCAAGATAGATAGACCGACTCCTGCCTGCATCTACCTCTATTACTCCACACATCAACCACTATCCAGCATGCGTCTAGTGTAGTAAGTTCATGGAAAAACGGAGTAATGCAATAAGAACGATGACATGATGTAGACAAGATCTATTCATGTAGGAATAGACCCCATCTTGTTATCCTTAATAGCAACGATACATGCGTGTCTTGCTGCCCCTTCTGTCACTGGGAAAGAACACCGCAAGATCGAACCCATCACAAAGCACCTCTTCCCATGGCAAGAAAAATCGATCTAGTCGGCCTAACTAAACCAAAGATTCGAAGAAGAAATACTCAAGTTGCTTATCATCAACTTCATTATTTCCCAAGATTGGGCAACATGTTCATGCTCAAGTTGCTTAAAATTCATGATTTGCGTCCTAAGGGAAATAATTTTTGCGGGAGGAAAATACTTAGTGATAAAAGCATCCTTGCACTTATTCCAAGAATCGATACTATTGCGAGGCAAAGATGAAAACCAAATTTTTGCACGATCCCGCAAGGAAAAAGGAAATAGTTTCAACTTGACAATATCATTGTCCAGATCTTTTTTCTTTTGCATATCACACAATTCAACGAATGTGTTTAGATGGGACGCGGCATCCTCATTAGGATTACCGGCAAATTGATCTTTCATGACAAGATTCAACAAAGCGGCATTAATATCACAAGACTCCGCACTAGTGGTGGGAGGAGAAATAGGCGTACTAATAAAATCATTGTTATTAGTATTGGAAAATTCACACAACTTGGTGTTCTCTTGATTCATCGTGACTACGCAAACAAGATTGCAAGCAAGGAAGAGATCCGGCAAGAAAAAGGGCAAACGAAAAAGAGGGCGAATAAAACAACAAATTGGTGAAGTCGGGGAGAGAAAAACGAGAGGCAAATGGCAAATAATGTAATTGCAAGGAGATGAGATTTGTGATTAGGAACCTGGTAGATGATGGTGGAGTCCCCTCGGCGCCTACGATAGGCACGTCGAAGAGACTACTTCCTCCCCGGCAACGGCGCCAGAAATTCCTTTGACGTGGCTTGGACTGCATCGGTATTTCCCCAAAGAGGAAGGGATGATGCAGCACAGCGACGGTAAGTATTTCCCTCAGTTATGAAACTAAGGTTATCGAACTAGTAGGAGGATCACCACCACCCAATAAGCAGCACCTACACACAAACAACAAATACTTGCAACCCGACGCGAAAGAGAGGTTGTCAATCTCTCTACGGGAAATAGATAGATTAGGTAGTGATAGATAGGAGAGATAGATCTCTCAAGAACACAAATAAAAAGAGTAAATATGCAGCAAGTTATTTTTGGGTTTTTGGTTTTGTAGATCTGAAAACAAAAGATTGCAAAAAACGTAGATCGGAAAGCAATATGATGGAAAAGTAGACCCGGGGGCCGTAGGGTTCACTAGTGGCTTCTCTCATGAGTATAGCGCACGGTGGGTGAACAAATTACTTTTGGGCAATTGATAGACAATCGAATAGTCATGACGATATCCAAGGTGATGATCATTATATAGGCATCACATCCAAGATAGATAGACCGACTCCTGCCTGCATCTACCTCTATTACTCCACACATCGACCGCTATCCAGCATGCATCTAGTGTATTAAGTTCATGGAAAAATGGAGTAACACAATAAGAACGGTGACATGATGTAGACAAGATCTATTCATGTAGGAATAGACCCCATCTTGTTATCCTTAATAGCAATGATACATGCGTGTCTTGCTGCCCCTTCTGTCACTGGGAAAGAACACCGCAAGATTGAACCCATCACAAAGCACCTCTTCCCATGTCAAGAAAAATCGATCTAGTCGGCCTAACTAAACCAAAGATTCCAAGAAGAAATACAATGCTATAAGCAATCATGCATATAAGAGATCAAAGAAGACTCAAATAATATTCATGGATAGAAACTGATCATGAACTCAAAATTCATCGGATCCCAACAAACCCACCGCAAAAGTTTACATCAAATAGATCTCCAAGAGACCATTGTATTGAGAATCATAAGAGGGAGGAAGCCATCTAGCTACTGCCTACGGACCCGAAGGTCTATGGTGGACTACTCACGCATCATCGGAGAGGCACCTATGAGGAAGATGAACCCCTCCGTGATGGTGTTTAGATTGGATCTCGAGGTTCTGGAACTTGTGGTGGCTGGAATTGTGTTTCGGCGACTCCTCTAGGGTTTTTGGATTTTCTGGGATTTTATAGGCATGATAGTCGGTTGAGGGGGTGCCGGAGTGGCCCAGCACCTACCAGGGCACGTCGGGGGGCCTCTGGCGCGCCCTTGTGGGTGCTAGCCACCCTGGGCCCCCTCTGCTGATGTTCCTTGGCCCATATGGTCTCTTCTAGTCTGGAAAAAATTCACAAAAATTCCCGCAGCGTTTTATCTCCGTATGGTACTGATTTCCTGCGAAATGAAAAACAAGTAAAAAACAACAACTGGCACTTTGGCACTATGTCAATAGGTTAGTCCCAAAAAATGATATAAAGTTGTAATAAAATGATTGTAAAACATCCAAGAATGATAATATAACAGCATGGAACAAGCAAAAATTATAGATACGTTGGAGACATATCAGCATCCCCAAGCTTAATTCCTACTCGTCCTCGTGTAGGTAAATGATAAAAACAGAATTTTTGATGTGGAATGCTGCCTAACATGTTCATCACATTCTTTTCTTCTTTGTATAGCATGGACATTTGGACTTGTAAATGATTCAAAGCAATAATCTAGTTTTAACATAATGACTTCAATACTCAAGCATGTCAACAAGCAACCATATCTTTCAAAATATCAACACCAAAGAAAGTTATTCCTAGCCCATCATGATCAATCATTGATCCATTCATGAAACACACTCAAATATTAGCTATGCCCAATGCTCAAGTACGATCATAGTGCCCCCTAGTTGGTGCTTATAAGAGAAGATGGAGACTTAAAGCAAAAATAAAAATTGCATAAAGTAAATAGATAGGCCCTTCGCAGAGGGAAGTAGGGATTTGTAGAGGTGCCAGAGCTCAAGGTTTAAATTGAGAGAGAGAAAATATTTTGGGTGGCATGCTTTTCCTGTCAACGAAAACGACAAAGTAGCTCACAATACTTTCCATGCTAGATATATCATAGGCGGTTCCCAAACAGAAAATAAAGTTCATTCCTTTTTCCACCAAACTTTCACTTTCCATGGTGGGGCCGTATCCACGGTTGCCTTCCATACCAACACTTTCCAAGGAATTTATTATTTGACAACATAAAGTAAATATTTTTTTCTTTTTCATTTCGGGAATGGGCATCCCTATTACCGCCAAACTCTCGTGCAATGACAAGTGAATAAACACTCATCTTGAGAATAACACATCTAGCATGGAAAAATATTGGACACTCCCCACCATTTCATGAGCGGTACGGGCACACAAAAGAGAAAATTTATTTTGAAAATTTAGAGATGGCACATACAAATTTGCTTGGAACGGCATGGAAATACCGCATATAGGTAGGTATGGTGGACTCATAAGGCAAAACTTGGTTTAATGATTTTGGATGCGCAAGTAGTATTTCTACTTAGTACAAATGAAGGCTAGCAAATAGATTGGGAAGCAACCAAACCAAGAAACCAAAGATTCCAAGAAGAAATACGATGCTATAAGCAATCATGCATATAAGAGATCAAAGAAGACTCAAATAATATTCATGGACAGAAATTGATCATGAACTCAAAATTCATCGGATCCCAACAAACACACCGCAAAAGTTTACATCAAATAGATCTCCAAGAGACCATTGTATTGAGAATCATAAGAGAGAGAGGAAGCCATCTAGCTACTGCCTACGGACCCGAAGGTCTATGTTGGACTACTCACGCATCATCGGAGAGGCACCTATGAGGAAGATGAACCCCTCCGTGATGGTGTTTAAATTGGATCTCGAGGTTCTGGAACATGCGGCGGCTGGAATTGTGTTTCGGCGACTCCTCTAGGGTTTTTGGATTTTCTGGGAATTTATAGGCATGATAGTTGATTGAGGGGTGCCAGAGTGGCCCAACACCCACCAGGGCACGCCGGGGGGCCTCTGACGCACCCTTGTGGGTGCTAGCCACCCTGGGCCCCCTCTGTTGATGTTCCTTGGCCCATATGGTCTCTTCTGGTCTGGAAAAAATCCACAAAAATTCCCGCAGTGTTTTATCTCCGTATGGTACTGATTTCCTGCGAAGTAAAAAACAAGCAAAAACAGCAACTGGGACTTTGGCACTGTGTCAATAGGTTAGTCCCAAAAAATGATATAAAGTTGTAATAAAATGATTGTAAAAAATCCAAGAATGATAATATAACAGCATGGAACAAGCAAAAATCATAGATACGTTGGAGGCGTATCATAGAACTGCTCATAAGGTATTGCAATCTGGCTTTTATTGGCCTAATCTCTTCAAGGATGCCCGTAAGTTTGTCTTGTCTTGTGATGAATGTCAAAGAATTGGTAATATCGGTAAGCGTCAAGAAATGCCTATGAATTATTCACTTGTTGCCGAACCATTTGACGTTTGGGGTTTTGATTATATGGGTCCTTTTCCTTCCTCTAACGGGTACACTCATATTTTAGTTGCGGTTGATTATGTCACTAAGTGGGTAGAAGCTATTCGAACTAGTAGTGCTGATCACCACACCTCCATTAAATTTTTTAAAGAGGTTATCTTTCCGAGGTTTGGAGTCCCTAGATATTTAATGACCGATGGTGGTTCACACTTTGTTCATGGTGCTTTCCATAAGATGCTTGCTAAATATGATGTTAACCATAGAATTGCATCACCCTATCATCCTCAATCTAGTGGTCAAGTTGAACTTAGCAATAGAGAAATAAAATTATTATTACAAAAAACTGTCAATAGGTCTCGTAATAATTGGCCTAAGAAATTAGATAATGCACTTTGGGCCTATAGAACAGCTTATAAAAATCCTATGGGTATGTCTCCATATAAAATGGTGTATGGGAAAGCTTGTCATTTGCCTCTAGAACTAGAACACAAGGCATTTTGGGCAATTAAAGAACTTAATTATGACTTCAAACTTGCTGGTTGAAAGGGATCGAGATGTACCTAGAGGGGGGGTGAATAGGTAAAATTACAAATTTTAATTATTACTTAGCAATTTTAGGCAATATTGCGGTATATGAAAGTGAGCCTAACAATTGCAAGGATGAAGGTTAAGCTTTGTGTACTAAGCTCGGCAACACGTAGGAGATAATATAGCACAAGTAATACAAGTAAGTACTCAAAGACAAGTAACCACAAGTAGAGAGTTAGGGTTAGGGATAACCACAACTCCGAGAGACGAGGATGTATGCCGATGTTCACTTCCTTGGAGGGAAGCTACGTCACCGTTTAGAGAGGTGGATGTCACCACGAAGGCACACGAACGCCACAAAGGCTCACCCTATTCTCTCCTTGAGACAACACCATGATAGGCGTTTCTCAACCACTAGTGGTAGGCCTTTGAGGTGGCCTCCAAACCCTCACAAACTTTCCGGGGGAAATCACAAAGGTTTGATTCCTCTCCGAAGAACTCCTACCGCCTAGGAGTCTCCAACCTCCAAGAGTAACAAGATCACGGGAACTGCTCAAAACTTGCTCAAATCACAAATAGCTTTGGTTGAGAGGAGAGGGAGACGATCTATCTTTTGATTGGAACAACACTCAAAGGAACTCACAGATGCACTTGGGATCTGGGATTTGGTGTAGACAAATGGGAGTGAGAGAGAAAGGTGTTCTTGGAATCTTTTCACTGTGTTGGACTACCCTCACTCAAGGTAGGGGAAAGGTATATATAGTAGTGGGAAGAAAGTGGCCGTTGGAGGCCACTTATTCTGTGCAGGCTCCGGACGTCCGACTTGGCCCGGACGTCCGGACAGACAGGAGCAGCCGACGTCCGAGTGAGCACGGTCGTCCGGAAACACGGTCGTCCGGAGAGGCCGGAAATCCGTAGGTTTGGTTCTGTTAAGAGGGCACCGGACATCCGGACACCCACGGACGTCCGGAGACCGATCGACCGGAGGGATCGGAAATCCGTAGATTTGGTTCTGGTAGCAGTATACCGGACGTCCGGATGACGCCGGACGACCGAAGGTTTGTGAGGCGCCGGACGTCTGGACCCAGTCGGACGTCCGAGAAGAGGCAGAACACAGGGATAGAAAAGAACAACCAATAGTTTTGTGTGGGTATTTGAGCAAGTCCCTCGCGAGAGCCAGTGATCCCCTCTTAATAGTGTGGGATCCCTATACTCAAAAGTAAACTGAAAAAGCTGAAGGTTGTTATCTTGTTTATCGATACTTCGAGCATCTTGGATATGTCAGTTATGATCCGCACATTGATCTCTTGGGAACTAAACCTGAGATGCACTTGACAGAATGATTAGTTCCCTATATGTATGTTGTCAACAACATCAAAACATGATTAAGGGCATGATTGCAGTTTCAATCTCCCCCATTTTGGTAGTTGATGACAACATACATACAGCTAAAAAAACTTAGTAAGATTAAGAGAGATTTGTTTTCTAGCTCCCCCTTATTGTATGCATAGTGACAAATAATTATGGGCAGGGAGGAGCTCCCCCTTTACTTCATAGTGAACACAATTAGTAAGTCGACATAAAAGGACATCGATATATTATGATAACATGACACACATATATGGCATCACTCAAGTAGCATTACATCATAAATAGCAAAGCTTAAAGTGTCTTCAACATCGACAGCATAGCATAGTGGTTCACATAGCATAGTGGTTCATCATACATAAATAGTACCATGAGTTTTAACAAAGACAAAACAAATTACACACACTAGCTAGTAGATAATCTTCTCCCCCTTTGGCAGCAAGTACCGAAAAAGGGGAAGTCCCAGAGCAACCAGTCATGCACTCAGAGATCACTGTCGTCATCGTTGTCACCACGGGTGCCACTACCGCATGCCTCGTCAAAGAAATCAGCCCACTCAGGACCAGAAGGGAAACCGAAGTCGGAAGGAGGAGCCTCTGGAGGAAGCTTGTCCTCACTCACATCAGTTGCTCCAGAGTCTCTCAGGCGAGCCTTCAAAGCATTCTTAGAGCGAATCATGCGAGTGACCACATCGTGGTTTTGTGAGCAATGAGGTGAAAACCTTCATCATGGCCGACTGAGCCTTTCCAAGAAAACGAGCAACGCGACCGAGGGAGGCATTGCCAGAGGAGGCAGGATAAGACCGAGCAGGAACCCGTCGAGGAGGAGCGGACGAGGATTTCTTGGGAGCCCAATCATCCGCCATATGAGGTGGAATAACCCATTGATGATGCACATGAGTTCGAGCAATGGGGAAGGGAGCCACATGCTCAATGAGAGCCTGAATAAAAGGAGCATGAGGAAAGGCCCGCTTGTATTGAAAACTAGCGAGGCGAATCTCATGCCATAGGAAGTGTGGGACATGGATCTTCCCTTTAGGATGTTCGTTAAGACGAGTCATGAGATCAATACATTACCCGCTACAAGTCCCCTTGTGCCCCATCTTGGGGTAGATGGTGCGAATGACACATTGAAAAATGATGAAGAAAGGAGACCTCCAAATAGAGACTTGATTGAGGTATTTTCCCTTTTCATCGTCGTCAAGCTCTTCAAGAGGTTTAAGAAGATAGCCACAAGCCATAACAGCTTTGGGCGCATGATGGGGGTCATCCTTGTGGATTTTGAATCCAGTGTCAGGACAACCGAGAGCGGCGACAAAATGAGAATAAGTGGCGGATAGCTCGGTGTCAGACGTCATCCCACTACTAGGGAAAACCTTATAGACAGAATCTTACCAGTAGCGCGGTTTAAAAAAAGGCGCTACTGCTAATTATCATTAGCGCGCTACAACAGACCGTGCTACTGCTACCCGCATAGCAGTAGCGCGTCAGGAGGAAACAGCGCTACTACTACAATTGCCATGACCTTACCGCCAGACTAGGTATAGCAGTAGCGCCTGTTTCCTAAACGCGCTACTGCTATGTCGTTTAGCAGCAGCGCTTTATCCCAAAGAGCGCTACTGCTAAAGCCTATCTTCTCCAACTTCTCCAACCGTCCGCCCCTCACTCTCCCCTCTCCACTCCACTCTCACTCTCCCCCGCACCCCCCGTCGTCCGCCGCCGCCGCCGTTCCCCGACCACTGTCGTCGCCCGCCGCCGCCGACGCTCCTGGTCCTCCTCCACTGAGGTAGTCCATCCATCCCTCCTCCTCCCTCCTCCCTCCTCCCTCCTCCCTCCTCCCTCCTCCCTCCTCCCTCCTCCCTCCTCCCTCCTCCTCCTCCCTCCTCCCTCCTCCCACCACCCTCCTCCCCCTCCGCGCCCCTCCGTCCTCCTCCGGCCGCCCCGTCCTCCCGCCTCCTCCAGCCAAGCCCTCCGCCGGCAGCCCTCCTCCCACCGCCCTCCTCCCCCTCCTCCTCTCTCCTCCCTCCTCCCACCCCCTCCTCATTCCTCCTCCTCCCTCCTCCCACCGCCCTCCTCTCTCCTCCCTCCTCCTCCTCCCTCCTCCCACCCCCTCCTACCTCCATCTCTCCTAAACCCTAAACTGTTTTTTACTGTTCTTGTATAATGTAGTTTTTTTACTGTTTTTAGTAAGTGTTTAATAGAAATAGTTTATTTAGGAAGTGGTTAATAGAACTAGTTTATTTATAGTAAGTGCTTAATAGAACTTGTATAATGGTCGCTTCTCCTTCTTCTCTTTGTGCTAGACCTTTGTTATGCACTAGGGGAAGAAGGAGTAGCGACCATCATCGACTGTCGAAAAATCGGTGAGGGAGTGTCCACCATATATGAGAGAAGAAGAATGCCGACTGTTGTCATGGGGGTCGCTTCTCCTTCTTCTCCTTGTGCTAGATATTTGTTATGCACTAGGGGAAGGAGGAGTAGCGACCATCATCGACGGTCGAAAAATCGGTGAGGGAGTGTCCACCATATATGTGAGATAAGAGTTTAGGAAGGAAGACTTGACAGACCTAAAGTTAACCCGTTGCATATTGAGTAATAGAGATCTGTGTGTTGAGTTTCCTGGTAGTTGCCTTCGATCGATTTTAAATGTTTCAACTATGAACATAGGAAATGTCTGACGACGAAAGGGAATTCGTTATCTGTGAATGCTACGAAGACGAGCGCGGCCTGTGCGACAAGCCTCACCTAGTTGGTGGTAGGCGCTTCAGCATCATGCTGGATGAGACCTTCGAAGTGGATACAGTAAGTCACAACGACAAGTCTTTTTTCGTAATTAAGCATGACTTCTGCTTCTTTTGCTTCAACTTATAATTTTCATTTTTTACTATTCTACTAGCGTATCCCCTGCCATGCAAGAATTTATGTCTTGGATAAGATTGGTTTCAGTACTAAAAAAAGTATGGAGGTAAAGAGAGTTCACTTGAGGAACGTGCATGGTTATACTTTTGCCGTAAAATTGTACAATGCAGACACCTACTCCTATTTTGAATGCAAAAATTGGAGAACAATATGCAAGGCTTATGCATTTGAGCCTAATATGCTTATCACCTTTGATATTCGTCTGGAAGATGAAATTGAAGGTAATATCGACATCTGGGTCGATGTGCAGACGCCTCCAGTTCTACCATTATGTGAGTTTCTCAACCATATTTATTAAGTAATTTATATTGTTTATTTAAAAATAGTTGACAACTAATTTCTATTGACAGCTTATTTCCATTCAAGCAAACATGTCCAGCGCTTGGTAGACAGCACCTACTACTGTCCCGGGGCTGAACTAAACTGCGAGGAGATAGGTCATTATGTTTCATGGCTTGAGGATCTTGATACTGTCAAGACAGGTTATTTTCCTGGACTTCGAGATATTAGTACTCAAAACGGGCGACCACTAGTGTGCGTATTGAACTACGGTCACATCTATTTAGGAAAGATGGTAAGATTTTTACTATTTGTCCTCAGTGCATCTTTTGCATACATTATTTTTAAGATAAACTTCATTGCTAAGTATGTTACTACGATGTTCTTCAACAGGGACTCCCGATGAGTGTTGTGCCTCGTTGGATCGAGTCTAAAGGTCGCATGACAATGGTTAGCTTACGGCCAAGATATCCTGTATTGCACATGAGTGCATTCATCATTTCTCGAAGCGAGCAAGTCTTAATAGTCAAAGACTGGAGCAAAATTGTGAAGGATCGCAGCAGAGAAGTACTAGGGGGCAGCAATCAGAAGCGCAACCCACAATTAGGAGATAGGTTCATCTGCATTCTCCAATATGATGAAGCAGAAGTGCTACACATGTTTATGCTATTTTACCTGAGAGAGAGCAGCAGGAGTAGGTCCTAGGTATTAAGAACAATTAGTTAGTGTTGATTATATATGACTATGACGATGATGAGAAGTTTTTATTATGTGCTACAATGTGTTAGAGTTGATGGTGATGCTGAGGAGGAGGAGTAGTGATTATGAGTACTATGATGATGATGATGATGATGAGGAGTTGTTATTATAACTAGTGACCAAGTTGTTATATGATGTCTCATGGACGAAAATGACGATGATGAGGAGTTGTTATATGACAATGATGTATTATGATGATACTGTATGAAAACTTGTATAATGGCGTATGAATATACGACATAAAACAAAAAAGAAATACGTAATAATAGTAGTAGCGCGGGTAGAGAGGTGCGCTGCGAGTAACTATCAGTAGCGCTTTCTACAAAAAGCGCTACTGCTAATCAGGTATAGCAGTAGCGCGGGCGAACACACGCTACTGCTACACTTTAGCTGTAGCGCCGTAGCAGTAGCGCGCTGCTATACCTAAAACCGGCGCTACTGCTAGGCTTTTCCCTAGTAGTGTCCAGGTGACAGTCTTGTCGGGACCAAAGAAACAAGTGGCATAAAATTGATGAATGGCAGCATGGCTGAAATCACATTTGAATGAAAAAAGGGCAGCCAGACCAGAGGACTCAATGAGACCAATGGCACCCGGATATTTCGCCGGGTGAGAGCAAATATGCTCAAGGTCAATGTGGTGATGAACAGACAGACCTTTTGGAATAATGACGGTGGTGAAAATAGCCGGTGGAGAAGAAGCATAGGGAGGAGATCTACCTTAGATCCGGAGAGGGAGACTGGATCCGGTCCGAGGAGCGACCGGGGGCGACCGGCGGCGGCCCGGTGGCGCAGGAAGAAGAGAAGGAGTGGGGGCGGCGCGAAGGCTAGGGTAACTGCCTAGCCCCGCGAGCTCCCGCGATTTATATATGCGCGGCCGAAACGGTCCGGACATCCGAGAGGGTCCGGACGTCCGGAGGCGGGCCAGGCCACGGACGACCGAAAGGGTCCGGACGTCCGAAGACTGGAAGAGAAGTCGTAGAAATAGCAATCAGCCGCCAGGGGTTCGGACGCCCGTGATGGTTCGGACGACCGGAGTGGTCCGGACGTCCGAAGACTTGTCTAAAAGAGGGTCGAGGCAGGGTTTAGGCTAGGTAATGTCCATGGCACCGGGGACAAAATGAAAGAGAGACATCATGGAGGGCATAGTGATCATGACCGAACCAATCAACGATAACCCTAGTTTAGTTAAAACAAACCGCTCTAATAATGTGTATAGCAGGGCGGTGGCTTATGCCACCATGTTTGACTAAATGTGGTATGGCATTGCGAAGATAGAAACCTTGAGCCCATTGCCACTGCTCCATCATTTAAAGCACCAAGTCACATATCGTGAGCTAGGTAACTTTGAGAGTGTTTGGTTTATTTATGCATCAGAATATGGTGAGAGTACTCATGAGTTGAATGTCTCCCCCTAAATACATGCCTACACATAGACAAGACATGAAGTAACTGTAAGCAGGTGTGCAAAGATTTCACATAACGTTATCAAGCTCTAAGATACCAAGTTCACGACTAAGTTGATAGAACCTAGCTTCATCCAGCGGCTTGGTGAAGATGTCTGCAAGTTGCACGTCCGTGCCAACATGAGCAAGAGCAATGTCACCCTTTTGCACATGGTCTCGTAAGTAGCGATACCGAATGTCAATATGCTTGGTGCGAGGGTGATCAACAGGGTTTTCAGCAAGCTTGATGGCACTTTCATTGTCGCATCGTAGGGGCACATGTCTGTAAGTTATACCATAGTCCTTAAAAGTTTGCCTCATCCATAGCAATTGTGTTGCACAACTTGCAGTTGCAATGTATTCGTCTTCAGCGGTGGATAGGGAGACACAATTCTGCTTCTTCGAGGACCAACTTACCAAGGAGCGTCCAAGAAACTGACATGCCCCGGAGGTGGATTTCCTTCCTACCTTGTCTCCAGCCCAATCCGCATCAGTGTACCCAATGAGATCAAACTTCGCATCCTTGGGGTACCATAGGCCTAACTTTGGGGTGTGAACAAGGTATCTAAGGATATGCTTAACCGCCTTATGATGACTTTCCCTAGGGGTAGCTTGAAATCTTGCACAAATGCCTACACTTAACATGATGTCTGGCCTAGATACACAAAGATAAAGCAATGAACCAATCATAGAGCGGTAAATAGATGGGTCAAACGGGATACCGTTTGTGTCTTCATCAAGAAAAATCTTGGTTGCCATGGGTGTCTTGGCTGGGCTGGCATCTATCATTCCAAACTTTGCAATAATATCCTTGAGGTACATGGTTTGGGACAAGAATATCCCGGCCTTCTTGAAATTGTTGAATTTGAAAGCCAAGAAAGAACTTCAAGTCCGCATTGAGTGACATCTCAAACGTCTTGGTCATGGATTCAGCAAACTTCTTGCATAACTGAATGTTAGGAGAGCAAAAAATGATATCATCTACGTAAATTTGGCATAGGATCAAATCACCCTTTTTCCCTTTTTGTAAAAAGGGTAGGATCAATCACCCCTACCACAAAGCCATCATCGAGTAAAAACTTCTTAAGATGATCATACCAAGCACGAGGTTCTTGTTTGAGGCCATACAAAGCCTTGTGAAGTTTGTACACATAGTCTTTGTGATCGGGGTCAACAAAACCGGGTGGTTGTGATACATAAACCTCTTCTTGTAGAGGACCATTAAGAAATGCACTCTTCACATCCATTTGATGTAAGGTAAAACCATTGAAAGCAGCATAAGCATGTAAGATACGAATTGATTCAAGACGGGCAACGGGAGCAAAGGTCTCATCAAAGTCCAAAGCTTCAACTTGTGAGTACCCTTGTGCCACTAACCTTGCCTTGTTTCTGATGATTATACCGTGCTCATCTTGCTTGTTCTTGAAGATCCATTTTTTCCAATAACGTTGTGTTCCTTAGTTGGCCTTTTGACTAAAGACCATACTTTGTTGCGCTCGAAGCTGTTCAACTCTTCTTGCATTGCAACAAGCCAATCATTGTCCCTCAATGCATCTTGTACCTTGACTGGCTCAACACTAGAGACAAACGAAAAGTGAGGACAAAAGTTTGTCAATTGTTTACGAGTGACTCTACCTTCCGATATGCCATTAAGAATTTGATCAACATCGACACGACCGGCCACTCGTGGCATGATGGAGGTCAGGGTTTCACGAGGTTCAACTTCATTTCCAACATCTACATCCTCAACATATGGATCAATAATGTGTGGTGGAAGATCTTCTTCTTCATGTTGCATTTGTTGAGGTTCATCATTAATGATTGCATTTTCTTGTTCTTGCTCTTGGTGATGATCTTGTTCTTGAGTGTGATCATGGTGAGGGACTTGTTCTCCTTCTTGATCCTGAACAACGGGCATAGTTTGAGCACTAGGATCTTGTGGAGGTATGGGTGTTGAAGTGACTTGAGGATGAGAGAAACTTCCATCTTCTTCATCATCATCATGAGGTTCTTGTTCCATTGGAAGAAGAGCACCAACACCCATGGTCAAAATATCTTGAGAGGGATCTTCTTCACCTACATCACTTAGATCAACTTGCTCCCCATGGGAGCCATTAAATTCATCAAACATCACGTCACAAGTTTCTACAACACATCCATTGGATTTGTTGTAGACTCTATAGGCGTGAGAGTTTGATCCATAACCAACCAATATCCCCTCAATTGTTTTGGATTGAAATTTTCCTAACCGTTCCCTCTTGTTAAGGATGAAACACTTGCACCCGAATACACGAAAGTACTTGACATTTGGCTTGTTCCTGGTTAGGAGCTCATATGGAGTCTTTTCCAATATCGTGCGGAGGAAGAGCCGGTTTGATGCATGGCATGCGTAGTTGATAGCCTCAGCCCAAAAACTATGTGGTGACTTGTATTCATCCAACATGGACCTTGCCATTTCCACAAGTGTACGGTTCTTCCTCTCGGCTACACCATTTTGTTGAGGAGTGTAGGGTGCAGAATATTGATGCTCAATCCCCTCATCACTAAGAAATTCTTCCAAGGTGTAGTTCTTGAACTCGGAGCCATTATCACTTCTTATTGCCAAGATTTCTTTGTCAAACTTGCGTTGAGCTTGCTTGGCAAAATCAATGAAGGTGATCTTCATCTCGTCCTTGGACTTGAGGAAAAACACCCATGTATATCTTGAGTAATCATCCACAATGACCAATCCATACTTTTTCCCACCAAGACTATCCCATAACGGAGGCCCAAAAAGATCCACATGAAGGAGCTCCAAAGGCCTTGAAGTAGATACAATATTCTTGGGTGGGTGCTTTGATTGATGTTGCTTCCCGACTATGCATGCACTACACACACGATCTTTCTCAAAAGAGACATTGGTTAGTCCAAGGATGTGATTACCCTTTAAGAGATTTTGAAGATCTCTCATGCCGACATGGGCTAGCCGGCGATGCCATAGCCACCCCTTGTCGGCCTTGGCCATTAGACAAGTTGCATGGAATGTGCTCTCTTTCGAGAAATCAACCGTGTAAAGGTTGCCATCCAACTCTCCAACAAAAGCCACTTCGAGAGTATCTCTCTTAAATACTTTCACATCCGTTAGTCCAAATAGTGTATCATAACCAACGGAAGCCAATTGGCGAACAGAAAGCAAATGGTATTTAAGGGATTAGACAAGCATGACATTTGCAAGAGACATGTCATTTGTGATACCCACCTTGCCCAACCCGAGTACCTGTCCTTTTGATCCTCCACCGAACACAATGCTCATAAATGGTTGAATAGATTCCATGAAATCAAAAAGCAATTCGCTGTCTCCGGTCATATGGTTGGTGCATCCACTATCGATCACCCATTTGACTCCACCAGAGAAAGCAACCTACACACAATTTATGACTTGGTTAGAGGCACCCATTTTGCAATGGGACCTCTCAAGTTAGTCACAAGGGTCTAAGGAACCCAGATAGCATAGAACCGGAATGCATTACGATGACCAACAAATTTAGGATAAACCTCTCCATCCTTTGTTTTCTGAAGTACATAGGATGGAGGCATGAACTCTTTTGGCTTGTTGAGAGTGGGCATGCCCCTAGTGGCCTTCCCACTCACAACCTTACCTTTCTCCTTGTGCCCTTCTCGTACAAATGTTTCTTTGAGAGGGGTGGTGCACTTGTGAGAAGACGTCTTCTTCTTGCTTGTGCTTGGGTCAAACCCGAGCCCTTCCTTGGCAAACACCTCATTGTGTTGGCTTAGTACCTCATTAAGGTTCTTTTGTCCTTGAGCACATGTCATGAGTCCTCTCTCGAGTTGTTCCTTTAGAAAACGGTTTTCCTCAAGAATAGATGCTAGGTCACCACTAGAGTTAGTAGTACAAGCATCAACATTGATAATAGGTGAGGAGTAAACCTTGGCTAGAGTTTCAAGATAAGTAAGTTTGAGCATCTCAAAGCTCTTTGTAAGAAGAGTGAGCTCCTCTTCCTTAGTCTTGAGGGACCCAGATAGAAGCTCACAATCCTTAGAGAGAGAAGCATGAGATTCCACAAGCTTACTTTTATCATTTATCAACTCCTTGCACGAGTTCTTGGCCTTTTTCAAGGAGGCAAGATTTTTAGCATGATCATCAATGTTTGCACCAATTTTTAAGCATAGTTCATCATTTCGTGCTTCCTCATATTGGACTTTCCGCTCAAGGATTTCGTACTTTTCCTTTTCCTCGGTGACGAGGGTTTCGAGTTCCTTAATGGTATTGGTGTGCTTACTCACCATCTCCATAAGCATACGAAATATAGTGAGCTTCTTTCCTTTAAGGGAGCACATGAACTTATTTAGTTTAGCAAGCATAGGATCATCTATATCGTCATCATCATACTTATCCTCCGCATCAAGATACTCATCACAAGGAGTAGACGGAGTGAAAAGAGAGGAATTTGAGCATGGGGTTACCTTGACCTTGTCAGGAGAGTTTTGGTCCTCTCCATCTTCTATGACGGCCTTTGCCATTAAGCACTTGTGAGCGTTGCCCTTATAGTCTTTCATATAGTTGTAGGTGACAACATCACCACTCTTGTTGACTAGCCTCAAGGTATTTTGTGAATCTTGAGCTACTCTGGCAACCCCACCAACATCATCTGGATCGGATTCTTCATGAGCAACCATTGCTTTTCCTTCTCTCCTCTTGAGCTTGGAGTTCATAGGATTTGGCAACTTCTTATTTGAAAAGGTCTTGGGAAACCTTGGTTTATCTTCTCTCTTCTCATAAGGGCAATCGTTGGAGAAGTGGTTGGTTTCCTCACAGTTGTAGCATTTTCTCACTTTCTTCTTCTGGAATCTTCCCTTGAATTTTCCCGCGCTAAACTTCTTGACAAAGAGGGCAATGTCTTCATATGAAGGGCTCTCATCGGAGTCGATCTCATCACCATCTTCATCATCATCATCATCTTCTTCTTCTTCACTTTGCTCTTCCTCACATACATGCTTGGCCTTCAAAGCAAGATTGATCTTTGATGTTGAGGTACCATGCATGGCAAGATGTTTTGTAGCATTTGGCTTTGACTCTTCGAATAGTTGGAAAGTGGATATGATGTCATCCGGAGTCATTTCCTTGAACCCATGATGTTGTCTTATGTCCCACACCATTTGGTGATGATATGGAGCAAGAGCATGAAGTAGCTTGTCCACGAGAAATCTCTTAATCAAGTTGAATCCATCTTGTGTCTTGTCACAGTCACAGGACTCAATGTCGGCGGTGAGAGTCATGAGACGCTCAAGGAGCTGCTTGGGGGATTCACCTTTTTCCATACAAAAGTTTTGCAATTGGCCCTTGGCAATTTCATACTGAGCAAGCCAGAGGGTGGAGGTACCGGTCTTGGTCCTTACAATGCTGTCCCATAATTCCTTGGCACTTGTGATGTGTATGTAAGGTCTCCGTTGCTTATCATTCATTCCTTTTCTTATGCACATGATTGCGGTGTCGTTGAGATGCTTGTCATAAGTTTCTCTTGGAGTGAGATTCTTTGGGTCGACAGGGTGGTAGCCATGCTCCAGAATGTCTAACATTTCATCATTGGCGTACCTAAGATGATCCTGCATACCAACTCTCCACAAAGCAAAGTCGGAACTGTCATCAAGCAAGGGAGGTTTTCCTCCAAGATTATACTTAGGTTTCTCAACTTGAGGTCTAGCATAAAGCCATGGAACACTAGTTTGATCATTGTTAAGAGGTTGTTGGCCAAGTGAAGGAATAGGCACAGTTGGCCTCGAGGCCGCACCACCTGGAGGTGATGCAATCATCGTGGTTAATGTGGCTAATCTCATTTGGACCAAGGCCTCAATAGAAGCATCATGCTCCTCCTTTTGCTTAGCAAGAGCCCGTTCCAGATCCTCAGAAGTGAAGGACTTGACTTCCGTGGAAACCGCGCCCTTATCCTTCGGATCCGCAACAAGGGGAGTCCCATCGGGGTTCATCTCGCTCTAGGGCGGTTAAGCCACAAGAATAGATCACGAGGCTCTGATACCAATTGAAAGGGATCGAGATGGACCTAGAGGGGGGGTGAATAGGTACAATTACAAATTTTAATTATTACTTAGCAATTTTAGGCAATATTGCGGAATATGAAAGTGAGCCTAACAATTGCAAGGATGAAGGTTAAGCTTTGTGTACTAAGCTCGGCAACACGTAGGAGATAATATAGCACAAGTAATACAAGTAAGTACTCAAAGACAAATAACCACAAGTGGAGAGTTAGGGTTAGGGATAACAACAACTCCGAGAGACGAGGATGTATGCCGATGTTCACTTCCTTGGAGGGAAGCTACGTCACCGTTTAGAGAGGTGGATGTTACCACGAAGGCACACCAACGCCATGAAGGCTCACCCTATTCTCTCCTTGAGAAAACACCACGAAGACGTTTCTCAACCACTAGTGGTAGGCCTTTGAGGTGGCCTCCAAACCCTCACAAACTTTCCGGGGGAAATCACAAAGGTTTGATTCCTCTCCGAAGAACTCCTACCGCCTAGGAGTGTCCAACCTCCAAGAGTAACAAGATCACGGGAACTGCTCAAAACTTGCTCAAATCACAAATAGCTTTGGTTGAGAGGAGGAGAGGGAGACGATCTATCTTTTGATTGGAACAACACTCAAAGGAACTCACAGATGCACTTGGGATCTGGGATTTGGTGTAGACAAATGGGAGTGAGAGAGAAAGGTGTTCTTGGAATCTTTTGACTGTGTTGGACTACCCTCACTCAAGGTAGGGGAAACGTATATATAGTAGTGGGAAGAAAGTGGCCGTTGGAGGCCACTTATTCTGCGCAGGCTCCGGACGTCCGACTTGGCCCGGACATCCGGACAGACAGGAGCAGCCGGACATCCGAGTGAGCACGGTCGTCCGGAAACACGGTCATCCGGAGAGGCCGGAAATCCGTAGGTTTGGTTCTGTTAAGAGGGCACCGGACATCCGGACACCCACGGACGTCCGGAGACCGGTCGACCGGATGGACCGGAAATCTGTAGATTTGGTTCTGGTAGGAGTATACCGGACGTCCGGACGGCGCCGGACGACCGAAGGTTTGTGAGGCGCCGGACGTCCGGACCCAGTCGGACGTCCGAGAAGAGGCAGAACACAGGGATAGAAAAGAACAACCAATAGTTTTGTGTGGGTATTTGAGCAAGTCCCTCACGAGAGCCAGTGATCCCCTCTTAATAGTGCAGGATCCCTATACTCAAAAGTAAATTGAAAAAGCTAAAGCTTGTTATCTTGTTTATCGATACTTCGAGCATCTTGGATATGTCAGTTATGATCCGCACATTGATCTCTTGGGAACTAAACCTGAGATGCACTTGACAGAATGATTAGTTCCCTATATGTAAGTTGTCAACAACATCAAAACATGATTACGGGCATGATTGCACTTTCACCGGTGAGAAGAGGCTATTTGATATTAGCTCACTAGATGAATGGAGAACCCAAGCGTATGAAAATGCCAAGCTATTCAAAGAAAAAGTAAAAAGATGGCATGACAAGAGAATCCAAAAGCGGGAATTCAAAATAGGAGACTATGTTCTTTTGTTCATCTCTAGTTTAAGATTTTTGGCAGGTAAGCTTCTCTCCAAATGGGAAGGACCTTATATTATCGAAGAGGTTTATCGTTCTGGAGCTATCAAGATTAATAACGCTGAAGGTACTAACCCGAAGGTGGTCAATGGACAAATAATTAAGCATTATATCTCAGGTACGCCAATTAACGTTGAAAGCAATGTTATCCAAACCATGACAACGGAGGAACACATAAAATAAACCTTCCAGAACACTCCAGAATACTTAAAAATAGGAGGTATGTGATACGGTAAGTAAACAGACTCCGAAAAATCCGCAAAAATATTTTTTGTCAGTTTTGGAATATTTTAGAATTTTGGAAAAAATAAAATAAACCGGAAGATGATCGAGGTGAGCACGATACACCAGGGCGTGCCAGACCCCCCTGGGTGCGCCCTGGTGGGTTGTGCCCACCTCGGATACCTTCCCGACTCTGTTTTCCTTCCAAATACTTGTTTCCCAAGAATAAAAATTCTCTATATATACCCCCGACTGTTTTGACGACCACATCGTAGAGAAATCCTCTGTTCTTGTTTCTTGCTGTTTTCCTATCAGATCTGTCAAGTTAGGCATCATGTCTTCTCCCTCTCCCAGCAATGTGGAAGAAGATGCCTGGCTAATGAAGATAGAGTTGAAGAGGGGGAGCCGGAAGAAGCCAACAAGGAGGAGAAGGTCAATGAGGCCAATGTGGATTATCTCCCCGAAGGAGATAAATTCACGCCAGCAAAGGACGGAGAGGAATAAGATATCCTTCAACCTTATTACATTCATCTCACCCCTATTGAAAGCGAAGCCTTTAGGGCCTTCGAAGCGGTTCGTGTTCAAAATAAATTTCTCATCCGTGAAAATATTTTGCTGGAAGAACACATCGACAACCTTAGGAGAGTCATCCGCAAATTGGAGCATCTTTTGAAGCTAAAGTGTGACATCACATCACCACCACCAAAGGAGACTTGAGCACATGGGTATGGGCACTCCCCTTGGCTTGAGCCAAGCTTGGGGGAGGTGCCCCGGTATCGTATCACCACCACTTTTATCCACCTTTACTTATTTTAGTTCTACCTTTAGTTTCCTTTTGCTTTAGTTGAATAAAAGTTTAGTGTGATTTATTTTTGTGTGTTAGTTTCGTGGTCTAGCTATCTATGTAATCGAGTGAAAGTTATATAGTAAAGTTTAGTTTGAGTTTTTGCCTCTCTACTTTTCTGTTGCAATCAAATAAGGGAAAAGAAAAGAAACAAATGAAAAGAATCATATGCTAATCTTATGGTGAGTAATGACATCACATAAGGAAAAGTATAAGTAGTAAAATTTATTGGAGATTGACAAACATAGCATTAGTCAATGATGCAATTCATGAAAGAATTAATTAGGGAAGAGAAGATTCACATGCAAATACACTATCTTGGACATCTTTTATGATTGTGAGCCCCCATCAAATATTATATGTCAAAATTATTGATGTTGGACAAGGAAGACAACGTAATGATTTATGTTTGTTTATATCCACATAGAAGTTATATTGTCATAGATCCTTTAACATGTGATGCTTGCTCAATATCTTTGCTAGCCAAAAATTCCGCACTAAGTAGAGATACTACTTGTGCATCCAAAAACCCAAACCCAAACTCTTTCCTTGAGTGTCCACCATACCTACCTATGGATCGAAAAAGATTCTTCAATTAAGTTGTCATCGGTGCAACAAGGCAATAAAAATTGCTTCTAAAAGTGTTTTGATCAATTAGTGTAAGAGAAAATTGAGCGTTATACGAACCTATGATGGCAAAGTAATAAAGGGACGGACTGCATAATAAAAGTTGCTATCATAGGGGGCAATATAGTGTGCCGTTCTTTTACGTTAAGGGACTGGGCATACAAATCAATAAGCGCATGACAACCTCTGCTTCCCTCTGCAAAGGGCCTATCTTTTACTTTTATGCACTTACTTTTATGCAAGCGTCAAAGTATTCTTCCCTATTCCTTATTACTTTTTCTTTTGCAAGCATCATGTGGTGAGGAAAGATCTAGGCACATATATCCAGTTGGATATGGGTGGGCATGAGTTATTATTGTTGACATCACGCTTGAGATGAGTAAGTTGGGAGGCAAAACTATACGCCCCTATCTTCCTATGTGTCCGGTTGAAACTTTTTGTTCATGGGTATGCCGTGAGTGTTAGCAATCATAGAAGACTAAATGATGGTTGAGTATGTGGACTTGCCAAAAGGCTCCGACATGAGACCCTTCCTGAAAATATGATGAATTGTAGTTGCAAAGTTGACTAAGAACATAGTTTGTTGGTTCCCAATAAGGTTTATGCTCCATACTTCTATGTTGTGATGATTTGTTACTTGTTCATGAGAAGTTATATGATAAAAATGTATTGAAATAAGTTCTTATATTAGAGTTTGTTGCTGTTATGTTAATAAGCATGATGCTTCTATGTCCGTATTTTGTTTTTACCGACACCTCTCTCTCAAACCATGTGGACATGCTTTTCAATATCGGCTTTCGCTTGAGGACAAGCGAGGTCTAAGCTTGGGGGAGTTGATACGTCCATTTTGCATCATGATTTCCTACTGTTACTTACTTTGTTTTTTTTAATAATAATGCTTTGGGGAGTGATTCTAATGCCTTTTCTCTCATAATATGCAAGGTTTACACAAAGAGGGAGAATACCAGCAGCTGGAATTCTGGACCCAAGAAAAGCACGTCAGAGATACCTATTCTACACAACTCCAATGAAGCTGAAATTTTACGGAGATTATTTTTACATTTAATAAAAAATACTGAAGCTGAAAACTACCGGAGGAGGCCCCCAAGTGGGCACAACCCACCAGGGCGCGCCCTGATGGGTTGTGCTCAGCCTGGCCCACTTCCGGTGCCCATCTTCTGGTATAAATTCCCAAAGAAACCTATAAAAAATAAGAGGAGGAATTTCGGGACGAAGCGCCGCCGCCTCGAGGTGGAACTTGGGCAGGAGCACTTTTGCCCTCCGGCGGAGCGATTCCGCCGGGGGAACCTCCCTCCCGGAGGGGGAAATCGAAGCTATCGTCATCACCAACACCCCTCTCATCTTTGGGAGGCCAATCTTCATCAATATCTTCAACAGCACCATCTCCTCTCAAACCCTAGTTCATCTCTTGTGTTCAATCTTTGTACCGGAACCTCAGATTGGTACCTGTGGGTGACTAGTAGTGTTGATTACCTTGCGTAGTTGATTACTATATGGTTTATTTGGTGGAAGATTATATGCTCAGATCCATTATGCTATTCATTACTCCTTTGATCTTGAGCATGATTATTATTTGTGAGTAGTTACCTTTGTTCTTGAGGTCACGGGAGAAGTCATGTTACGAGTAATCATGTGAATTTGATATGTGTTCGATATTTTGATGATATGTATGTTGTGATTCCCTTAGTGGTGTCATGTGAACGTTGACTACATGACACTTCACCATTCATGGGTCTAAGGGAATGCATTGTGGAGTAGTTATTAGATGATGGGTTGATAGAGTGACAGAAGCTTAAACCCTAGTTTATGCGCTACTTCGTAAGGGGCTGATTTGGATCCACATGTTTAATGCTATGGTTAGACTTTGTCTTAATGATTTTCTCGTAGTTGCGGATGCTTGCGAGGGGGTTAATCATAAGTAGGTTGTTAGTTCAAGTAAGAATAGCACCTTAGCACCGGTCCACCCACATATCAAATTATCAAAGTAGCGAACACGAATCAAACCAACATGATAAGAGTGACTAGACGAAATTCCCGTGTACCCTCAAGAACACTTTGCCTATTACTAGTGATTGTTATGGCCTGTCCTTTGCCTCAAAAGGATTGGGCTACCTTGCTGAACCTTGTTTACCGTTACCGTTACTTTCTCGTTACAAATTATCTTGCTATCAAACTACCTGTTACCTACAATTTCAGTGCTTGTAGAAATTACCTTGCTGAAAACCGCTTGCCATTTCCTTCTGCTCCTCGTTGGGTTCGACACTCTTACTTATAGAAAGGACTATGATTGATCCCCTATACTTGTGGGTCATCATGCATCGTCAAATTAACTTTCGTACTATATAACCTTAGCATTGTAGACGTTGATATGTCTTTGTATAAATTTAGTCAAACTATGTTTAGCTTGACTTTGACCAAATCTTATATGCGAAGTAAAAAAGAAACGGAGGGAGTAAAAAAATGGACGTGTGGCACCAAATGGTTATCATACAAGTTTTGTATGTACGGGAATTCAATAAACCAACATTATCAATGATTGCGGCCGAGCTACCATGCCTAAATGTTTCTAATTCATTCACATTCGTGTGAAAAGGGCCCTAGAAAACTCAATTAATGTATAAAAAGGGCCGAATTGGTGCACTAGAGGACACTTTGAATGTAGTTTCGCCACAAAAGGTGACATGTTCCCTAGCGAAACCACGAGGTTAGATCATGTGCCTCTAGTTAAAAATTTGAACTACGCATATTAAATCCCTAGAAAACTCAATTAAGGTATGAAAGGGGCCGAATTTCTGGACTAACGACTCATTGAATGTAGTTTCACCAACAAAGGTGACATGTTCCCTATGGAAATCACAAGGATTCTTGAATAAGCTTTGGCTTGTAAGATGCATGTCCCAATATTTGTCCCAAATTCGTCAAAAAACAAAATGCACACCGTATATGTGTCGTGGCATGACACTATGTAAGTTTCATGAATTCCTGGCGAGCTATGGGTTCTCTCGGACTTTGAAACCAAGATTATCAATGCTTGCGGCCTAGTCACGACACCGAGATGTTTGTAACTCAATGACCATCAGTGCATGGGATCTAAACATGGACCCAGTGACACAAAATGGGTTTTAATCCATTTTGGTGCACTAGAGCCCGTGCTTGTAATTCAAACTTGAGTTCTTCACATTAAGTGCATGCCTAGAAAACTCAAATGTCATTTCGACCACAAAGGTGACATGTTCCATATCGAAACCACCATGCTTCTCGTGGGAAGCTCCAATTTGTAAGAGGTTTGTCCCAAAACTTATACCATTTCCTATAAGTGTCGTGTTGACACCAGTTTCAATAATTTCAGACGAGTTCCGAATTTATGGGGATTTAAAAAGCAATGTTTCTCAGCGTTTGCGTCCTAGTCACGATGCCAAGATGTTTATAATCATTGCATGAGACCTAACACAGGGACCCAAGGACATATAAATGAATTTGTAACCCATTTTGGTGCCCTGGAGCATGTGCATGTAGTTCAAATTTGAATTATGCACATTAAATGGATATAGAAAAGCTCAATTAATGTATAAAGGGCCCCAAATGAGCCGTGGATAATTCCACATTTTAGCATTGTACTTGTATTAGCCTATGTTGCATGTAGAAAAAATATCAACGCAAGAAGAGACATCGAATGTCGTTCCATCCATAGAGGTGACATGTTCCATATCGAAACCATGATGGTTCTTGAGAGAAGTTTTGGTGTGCAAGAGACTTGTCCTACATTGTGCGGTTTCTGATGACAAACCTATCGGTGGGCCCTTAGGGTCTGCCATGCCTTTTTTCTGACAACACTGGAAGGCCCAGGATGGATGACGATGTGCGTGCGTGTGTGTGTGTGTGTGAACCCATATATGCTTGTGTGTGGACCATGTGCCTACATTGTGTGGTTTCCGACGACAAACCTATCGGTGGGTCCTTAGGGTGTGTCATTTCTTTTATTGACAACGCTGGAAGGCAAAGGATGGGTGACGGTGTGTGTGTGGGGGGGTGCGCGCGTGTGCGTGTCTGTGTGTGTGTGTGAACCCATGCCTGTGTGTGGACCATGTGCCTACATTGTGCGGTTTCCGACGACAAACCTATCGGCGGGCCCTTAGGGTCTGTCATGCATTTTACTGACAACGCTCGAAGGCCAAGGATGAGTGACGGTGTGTGCGTGTGCGTGCGTGCGTGCGTGCGTGCGCGCGTGTTTGTGTGCGTGTCTATGTGTGTGTGTCTGTGTGTGTGTGGGGGTGGGTGGGTGTGTGTGTCTGTGATGAACCCATGCATGTGTGTGGACCATGTGCCTACATTGTGCAGTTTCCGACGACAAACCTATCGGCGGGCCCTTAGGGTCTGTCATGCATTTTACTGACAAATGGAAGGCCAAGCATGGGTGACGGTGTGCGTGTGTGTGTGTGTGCGTGCGTGCGTGCGTGCGTGTGTGTTTGTGTGTGTGTGTGTCTGTGTGTGTGCGCGTGCGGGTGTCTGTGTGCGTGCGTGCGTGCGTGCGTGTGTGTGTGTGTGTGTGCATGTGTGCGAGCGTGCGTGCGTGCGTGCGTGCGTGTGTGTGTGTGTGTGTGCGTGTGTGCGTGCGCGCGTGTGTGTGTGTGTGTGGACCATGCATGCCTCCATTGTGCGGTTTTTGACGACACGCTTATATACCGATGGGCCGCTGTATATCATCCATTTGAGTGACAATGCTGGAATGTCAACCTGCTACGTGTCATGTGTGTGGGGGGGTGGGGGTGGGGGTGGAGAGGGGAACGATATATATACATCCATAACGACCTAGGTAGTATATACTATATATATAACCAATTTTAAGGGGGGTAGATATATATATGTCCAGTTATCTCAGCTAGGTGCATGCCACATCATAGATAGTCTACCATTGTGTATTAATTGAAACACGGACCACACTATTTTTGCCTATACATTTGGCCATATGCAGGGGGATGGTGTTCTTCTAGCCCCGCTCAACTGATCTTCGACGATGCGCCAACTCGTGGGACCGCGCGATCTATATATCCCTCTTGTCGGACAACAATATGTGATGGTTTGGCCATATTAAGGTAGAAATTCTCTTGGTTGTCTTACGAAAATTCAGACATGGATAAATGTGTGAAAAAGTTTGAACTAGGTCATGTGTTCATAGGACCCCATAGATCCTCCGGCACATAGTGTAGGGGGCAACACCCTATATTATGTTTGTCATGAAACCCTTTTTTGTCACATTGGACACTTTTAGGCATGCACATATGCAGCATGTGCCACACATTAAAGTTGCGCATTTTGAATTTAAACATGACAACACCATGTTCGTACATATATATACTTCATTCGAACCTAATTACAAGTCTTTTTTAGACATTTCACTACGAACTACATATATATTTAGGAACGGAGGGAGTATGTATTTGGGCCACTAACGGGTTTGGTTGTGTTTTGACCCTCTCTTGCGTTTTTTTGTCGTTTATCCCAAAGATGCTAGTATTATGTCAAATAGCAAACGAAACTGACGAAGCAACCGTATGCGATTGTATCCCCAGCAGACACGAGTGTGCTACTCTAACCGTGTGCGATGCCCGTACACAGCAAAATCGGCCTTGCCTAGTGATGCCAACCGCAAGCGTCAGCCAGTGCAAAGGGGTAATGTGCAAAGTACAAACCCAAACCCGATAGCGACCTATAAAAGATCTCGCCAGCGGCGGCTAACAACTGATTTTTCCGCCGATAGCTCGCCACCACCACCACACACACCAAATGGAACCGTTGCTCAACCATGGGGATGTGCATGGCGCCGTCCTGATAGTGTTGGACGACGACGTGATAAAGGATTCTGATGCGTTGGCCGCCATGGCGGGCAATGGCAAACAGCCAGCTGCCGCGGCCGATGACGTCGGTTAACGGTCAACCGTCATCTACCGCGGCTCGCGACGACAACGACGACCCTGAGTTTCAGCGTCGTATGCAGATGGCCATCGCTCTGTCCATCCAGGAATCGGGCCTCGATGCGTTCCTGCGCGACGAGGACGAGCGTCGTCTCAGTGTCGGTGTGGAACAATCTATCGCATCTGCGGATACCATCCGCAACGCGGCTAGGGATCTAAAGCGGCAGAAACGGCAGGAGAGTGCGAAGAGGAAGCGAAACTCAGATGCAGAGGGCAAAAAGAGGCGGGAGCATGACCAGAAGGCGGCAGACCAGGCCGCCGCATGCCTCTCAGCCGCGTTGGAGGCCAGTGCAGGCCTTGCAGGTGCGGCGACAGCCCTGGCAACAGCGGCCACGGCGACCAGGGACGTAGCTCTAGCGAGAGCGGCGCTCGTCTTTATCCCGATAGCCCACATGGACGCCACGACATCTTCGTCGACAGCGGCAGACCTGGAACCAGTGGATGCTCCGGCCGAGGTAGCCCCGCCGGTCTCCGCCGTGGAACCAGTGGAGCGCATCGACTTGACGAGCTCCTCTGAATACTCGTTGTGAGCCTAGGAAGGTCATGACGACGATGGAGGCGCGGCGTTTGTATGCAACCATGGCGTAATGAATATTTTGTGCAGTTCATCTTCATTTAAAATGACGAACTGTTTGTAAATTACCGAGTGTATGAACTAATGTCAACTAATCCGCTGCAAAATAAGACATTTTGTGGTGAAAATTTGCCAAATGTTTGTGTCATCTGTTTGTGGGCATGTGGAAATTTATGATGAATTTGACGTCTGCGACTGAAATTGAGGATGAACCGTGTGAGATGAACCCGCCTTGAGAAATCTTAAAAAGAGCTACCCGCCTTGAGCGATGCAAAAATTGGTGGTTTCGCGGAAAGACATTTCGTTACAGCGTAGAGCGTACACACTTTATTATGTTTGGACCGTGTGCGATCTTGGTTGCTCCCGCCCAGTTCCTTTGCCAAAATTTAATTGGAAGCGGTATTTCAACTGCATGCCGCCCTTCCTCGTCCACCGCACCAACCTTATAGTAAATTTTCAGTTGTCGAGGCATTTGAACCATCGCCATCCCTCGTCCACCACCATCTCCACCCACACCATTACTACTAAAATTTTCAGCATCAGCGGCACATCCGCAAACACCCCCCCCCCCTCCCGTCCGCACAAAACCCTCCTTCCCCCTTCCTCCCCCGCTTGAACCCTAGCTCGCCCCCGCCGCCGCCTCCCACCACCAACCTCAGCCGGTCTGCCCGTGCCTCATAGCTACACAAGTTCAGGGTCCCCACCGATCCACATACACCATCACCGCCCTGAGTTTTTAGATGAGGCCGACGGTGTCCCTTTCCCCCAGATCCCCATCCCGTACTCCAGAGAGTCGCAGCCTAATCAGCCCGACCACATCTCCCGTGGACCTCGAGGAGTGTACGAGCAAAAGCAGGTCTATCATGGCCTCTCCGCCATACGTTGGCGAGGTGGGCGCCGTTCGCGCCGACCCTTCAATCCTGGATGAACACCTCGCCGCGTGAGCCGGTGAGGACGCTTCCTACGTTGCCATGCCGAAGGCTTCAAGTCTATGGGATCGCGTATTCCTGTATCTCAGGAGAGCCGGCTACGACATCAATCTCGTCAACATCACCGGCTTCACCCGGGCCATGTCACAAGTTAAGTGGTCCACCGACAACGCCTCTGGTTCAACCGCCGTCGATCTCTTCAAAGGCCCCGCCACTGATCTCCTCTGCCTCGCGGTCATGGATTTGTGATCCTTCTATGCCATCGAGCTCCTTTTGTCATTTCTGAAGGAAACGTTCTACGGCGGTGGCTTGGGATCCTTAGCTCCAAAGTCAAATCTCATCCACCAAGATAATGGCACACACTACGGCTGTTACAAGGGGAAACGTGCCATCTGCGACATTAGGGAGCGCACCCTGGGCACCTCATATCCCAAGTGGAAGGAGCCCATCCATGACAAGTGAGGCAACATCCTGTGCGCAAATCATACCTTTTCTAGCTAGCCGTCTCGTACCCATTGTTGTAGTAGCTTTTGTCATGCGACAATCATGCAATGTTTAATTGAGCATTTGTCTAGTTGTCAAGCTGATGCCTTGCTTTTCTGTACCTGGTTGTTAGGTTGGTTGTATTGAGTATTTGTCCAGTTTTCAATGACTATAGTTGGTTGTTACAGTGAGCATGAATGCCTTGTTTCTTTCAGTTATTCACAATGTGATGTTCATTATATGCAAGTATGAACTGTGCAGTTCAATTTCATTAATACCACCTGTTATCCTTGGTGTTGTTAACCTGCGCCCTTAGCTCCCGCTTTAAACATTTATGCCTTGTTTCTCTGAATTTGGTTGACAGGTTGGTAGCAGTGAGCATTTGTCTAGTTTTCAAGCAGATGCCTTGCTTTTCTGTATCTGGTTGTTAGGTTGATTGCAGTGAGCAGTTGTCTAGTTTTCAAGCAGACGCATTGCTTTTCGTTATCTGGTTGTTAGGTTGGTCCCATTGAGCATTTGTCCAGTATCAAATGGCTATGTTTGGTTGTTTTGGTGAGCATATATGCCTTGTTTATTTCAAACAGATACCTCGTATACTTGGTTGATGTTAAGACTGTCGTACTTATCATGACTTTACATGTACTTGCACAGGACAACAATGGGAGTGGCCAGCGTTTTCCACCGAGGTTCTTTTCATCCCTCCGCTTATACTCCATCCATTCCATCATGTAGTGCATATAGATTTTTGTGATGTATCTACATATACCATCTAAAATGTATACAATATGAAATTTTGTGATGTATCTAATGAAATGGAATTGCAATTCTAGATGTAAATGTTTTTCTCTACAAACTTGGTCAAAGTAAGTAAATGTTGACTTCTCAAAATGTTTATACGCAACACATTGTGGAACTGATGTAGTAATATATTACACAATTCTGTAACTGCATTTTAGCTTCGAATATCGGCTTCTTGCTTGTAGGTACATATGTCTTAGGTAAAGATCCATTCCTGGACCATTTTTGCGTGTGGGGCAATGAAATATTTATGAACCAGCATCAAGTGAGGAAACTAAAAATGATTGTTAGGGAAAAGAGACGAACAATGCCAATTAGACTATTTTTTTACGCTCTATCCAACACAATAGTGAGCTGTAAGATGGTAACTACGAACTCTGTAGGCTTCTATTAGTACTGCCCATAGTGAGTTGTCACACAACAATGTCTGAATCTTTTTCTTTTGCAGTGGTTCCCAAAGCAGTTTACTCAAGATTACCTCGCAAAGTACACGATTGCTGGACATGCAATGAAGGTTAAAATATATCATCGAGACTACAATGAGCATCGAGAAGTCGTAATGAAGACAGTGAAGGATTGGCGGGCGGCCATCAATAGGGGCTAGCCTAGAGTCGTTCGTGTGTTAGTCATGGAGGAGGGCACAATATGGGCATTTGGATTCACCTTCTCCAGCATACAAAATGTCTTTCGGCTCTCTCTTTACCATCTTTAGTACAACCGTGCTTCCATCATTCTTTATTTGTTCCTTCAGTAGTTTTCCTTTTTTTGAGAATTGATGCTTATGTAGTTCTTGAGTATATGTACATGTGAATCGAATTTTGCTTTCGTTCTTAAACCTAAACATGATTCGATATGAAATACATGAATTCCTACTTTCAAATTTAAATGATGTGAATTATGAACAAAGGTATTTAATTAGGGGCAAATCATGCTCTGCGGGCCATTACAATGCACACAGTTTGAGAAAGCAAAACATCTACGATCAACTCCAACATCACACACGTTTCTCCATTCGAGGCTTGTGTGATGAATCTCGTCTTCGCGTATGGTCAGACGAGAAAGAACGTGTGAGATTAACACCACCAGCGTTTGTGCTAGTCTCCTTATCACACACGATTTCGTATTTTGAATTGTGTATGACATCGTGCCCATCATAAATGTTGGTCAAAGAAAAACGCGTGCGATAGGCCTTTATCTGACACAGTTAGTCTGGATGACATGTTTGGGAAGTATGGATCACATGTTTGGGATGTTCTATAAATCACAAACGTTTATCAGAAACGGCGCGTGTGGGATATATTCAACCTTCGCATACGGTTTTATAATGATAAACGTATGCACTCTTATATCATATCACAGACGGTCATAGTGGAACTAAATGTGTGTGATAGCCCCTTTATTATACACGCTTTATAATCGTGAACTGTTTGCGATTCGGTGCACATCGTAAACGGCGCGCCACAAAATAGCACGTGCGATGTTAGTGTGATCTCACACGAGTTGCAAGGATGAACCGTATGGGAAATACACATATCTCAAATGATTGTCCGGTGACCCTCATTTGTGATAGATGTGGGCATCCCATACGCTTAGTTTTGCCAAACGTTTGCGTTCGTTGTCCACCATCGTCGACGGGTTTTCCGTGTCGTGTGGGATGGACCCCCCCTATCGCCCACACATGCAAGGCGACTGTTTAGAACTACGTCGTGGAAAGGGGTTAAAAACCTTTTGTATAGCACATCGCTGCATCAGTGAAATAATCTAATTACATGATTAATTTGTAATTTAAGCAAATTGTATAGTTGGATTTGTATATGGTATGCAACTCTAGATCAAGTAATAGAGACCTTGGAGAGCACTATATTGCTCGATGATGTTAAGGTGTGCAAGGTTGGGTACTATGTTTTTCTTGGTGGTGAGGAGAGACGATGACCAATGGTGAATAACAGACATTTATCTTAAGTATTTTTGTACTGGTGTTGCGGACCTAATCTTTTAACCTTCATATCCTCTCTTTCGATAAAGCAAGCAGTACTGGTGTATTGAATGCTTCAGGCCCTCAAGATAGACACCTACCATCTGGTCTTGATTATGACTACAAATCCGACGTCCCCATCTATTCTATTACATCCTATTTTTTATTAAATATCCTTCCATATGCCACTTGTCTTTTGAGGTCACTCCAAGCTTCTGAAAATTATTTAGTAGCCTAATCTTCATCAAGACTGATATGAAACTTATATTATGAAAGAACATGCAAATACACCAAAAAAGCTTACATGGTTATCCTTTTGAATTCCCTTGTTAGTGACAATACCCTTTTGTTAGTCGTTGAATAATTTTCAATTATTTTTATGTGTCCAACTTCAATATTTTCCGATATTTTATCAATGTGCCACATCTGCGAGTTATGGTAAGCTTTCTCATAGGTTTTCATTCCTTGAATATGAATTCATCTTTATCCTCACTACAATCAGAATGTACAACACAACTTCTCTAGCTGGTTTCAGTCCTTTTTTTTACTCTTCGCAATTAGTTTATCATTGCCAACATGCTCCTACAAAAACATGACCAAATTCGTGTTAATTACCATAAAATATGGACTATAACTGTAATTTGGTAGTAGTAGATACTAAAACACATAGAACATCATAGTTTCAAGGGAGACACATGTTCAAAATTTGCTTTTGTTCCTTTCCACCTCCCAGGTCCAAGTAACCTAGTTTGTTTTCTTGTTAAGTTTTACAAAACCTTCTTTGGCAATTTGTATTCAAAAATCATTTTCCGAACCTATGAAAAAGATTCCACACATAATGTTACATATATCTAATGTGAACTGATATATCTATCTCTGTACCCGTACTTCTTGTATTTAATTTGTCTTCTCGCTGATACCATAATTATCAGTATCTATCAAGAATCTTGCAGATTGCTTAATAATTTTTTTGCTTATGTCTCGAACAACGTGCAAGTTGATGTTGCTCTCAGATAAGATATCTCTAGCTTAAGTTTGTACCTATACATAATAAAATAGATATTGGTCGATCAGTGTGAAATAAATTACCTAATAATGAGATATATTGAAAATGTACCATGGACACATGTCTTCGCACGTTCTTTTTTCATATTTCTGAAAGTAGAAGTGGTCAACTTGTATTGTATCACCTATCTGCTGCTTCTGCAGTATAACACTTTTATGTCAATTGTAGGTTAAATTAGTACATGAGAAAATATAGCAAAACTAATAACAAATATTGTTCCAGCACTATTTCATGTACATTATCATCTTGAGAGCAAAGTCTATTTTTGCAAGTACATGGAAATATTGATGGGCATGATAGAACGTATTTGTTTATATAATTGCAGATAAGTTGTTGCACCACATTGGGAGCTCAATTACTTTGGGATTTTCAAAACAACTTAAACTTTGGTCACACATGTGGATGACAACAAGTACTCCAGATGTACTTGATAGTACATATACGAAGACTTACTTGATCTAAAAAGAACAAACATATCAATTTTCTGACAGGTCCCAAAGATTCTTCATCAATTTGGTTGACCTTCTTACCTTATACAAGCTTAATTTTTTTTTATCCATGTATATTCGAAGAGCCATAGCTATTAGCAATGAACCATGCTAGATACAAAACTACTTGTCCAATTTTTATACGAATCACCAGATCAAATGGATGGTGCAATTTACAGAAGTGCAGTGGACCATCAGATTTCACATCGTACATGCTTAGCAACCATGGCAATTGTACATAGTTTGTGTCTTCCAGTTTAATCACTATTTGAAGTGCAATATCTGCAAATGTTCGAAATCCATGAGTTGTCTGTGTTTCTTCAATATGTCCGATGTATGTTGCTACGCCAATGAGATATGTTAAATAAGTTGGTATTATGATGCAAAAAAAAAAGAATTGATAACCTCAAAAAATATAATCATACCCGATATGTAAATATTTTGGCCATCTTCTATGGAAAGAACATCAATGCTAGGGAATGTCAAGCTTCATTCTGCTATTACAATATATTTTAGACCTTGTCGCCTTTAACTGGAACGAAATTGAAAGCAAATGTTACCACAAAAAAATTATGCCATGTAGACATGAACTTGTTAACCAATAAACTGACCTCTTCATCATAAGTCCGTTGTTGTTGAGGTCAATTTCAACCCATAGGCCAAATACTGTAAACTTTACTATCCCGAAATCTTCTCGTTGCCATTTCATTAAGCAAATCAAACACCGTGCATTGTTTTAGACCCTATATTGCAGAAAATAAAGAAACCAAAACTTTCGGATAACAGATCAATGGAACACAAAATTTGAATGATTTCATGGTCGAAATCAAAAAGAAAGGAGGATGAAACTTTAATCAAATTTTGGTTGTGTGTCACTGTAAGCAGCAATATGTGAAGTGTGTACTCAAACAACATGATTCAAAAACAGTAGTATAGTATATTGCTAGAATTTGTTTGGTTCTAAGATACTTCGCTTATTCAAATAAAATGGTCAAGTTGGATGGATTCAAGTTTACATCAGGGTAAGAATAAAATAGTGTGAGAAACGAACCTGATCCAACTATTTTTGAAGATGCAACTTTTCTTTTTGAGGTGAACCTGATCTAGAATCCATATGGGAAAGAAAGTCTGGATCCATGTCCCCAAACTCGTTTGCTTCAGTTTGGAGAGAAGAAAGGGTTTCGTTTTCCCTGTTGGAAGAGAGAACACACAAGAGAGAGGAAGGGGTGGTGGAATAGATTCCATGTGGGAGAGAGAAAGATACGTGGGAGACAGAGAATGGAGAGACGAGTTGAGAGCGGCGTTTCGGCTCTCGGGTGCATCTGCACCCGCGCTCATGAAAAATTCAAAAAATTCCAATTTTTTTTGTGTGGTACATAGTTTGATGCGTGAGGTCCGTTCCAAATTTCAACTTATTTGGACATCTGAGCAGCTCTCAGCAAAAAACGACAAATCGGGGTCTGTAAAAAAGGTTTACTGTTCATGGATTTTTTTGACCGATTTGTCTTTTTTGCCGAGAGCTGCTCGGATGTCCAAATAAGTTGAAATTTGGAGCGGACCTCACGCATCAAAATATGTACCACACAAACAAAATTGGAATTTTTTGAATTTTTCTAGTATTTGTTTTTATTTTTTTCGTCAGCGGGAGCAGATGAGCCTGGGTGCAGAGTTGTGTTTTCGGAGTTTCCACGGGAAAAGAGAGAATTGAGAGATGGGGTGGGCCGGTCGTGTAGTATATGCATGGGCTCAGATAGGAGTGAATAGTATCTAGTTAGGATTTTATTTTTAGTTATAAACAGAAAGGTTGGTGGGCCTTTAAATAAAACTTTGCAGAATTATATAATGGAGAATTTGTTTTTAGTACTACGATGGAGAATTGCATTGGTACGATAGAGAAGGTTGATCTAGGGCGTAAAAAGTTGTTCCCACCATAACTTTTATTTTCGAATTAATTAACTTGGGATTTTGCATGGGAGATAATAGATTAGATCTACACCGTAATAACTCGGTCCCACCAGATGAACGACTCTAATTTTCTAATTAACGTGATAATTTGTAGGGAGTGCCTAATTAGTATAGGTATATAATTAATTAACTTGGGATTTTACAAGGGAGATAATAGATTAGATCTACACCGTAATAACTCGGTTCCATCAAATGAACGGCTCTAATTTTCTAATTAACGTGATAATTTGTAGGGAGTGCCTAATTAGTATAGGTATAGATAGATAGATAGATAGATAGATAGATAGATAGATTGTATATATATGTTCAACAATTCCAAGTTATGATAATTTCATGAACCTATTATATTGTGTTATATTTATTGAAAGTATACAATAAGTACAATATGATTCCATAATCAGCTATACATGCCAATAAACAAGGCTTTTGGCTTTAAAACAATGTTAGCCTTTGAAAGTTTGAATAGACACTCTAAAAATCATGGGTTCGCCCCTGCGGCTCCGGTGTGGGAGGACTCGTGACAGCGGCACGAGTTCGGCTCACTCAAGTGCTTATAGTCGTTGCTACTTGGTCCATGAACCTGTTTTTTTATATTGTTAGTTCGGGTGTATTGTACTACCATGGCATATTATTAAAAGATTGGGAGATTTCCCCCAGAATAAAAATCTTCTTCATGGTCATGGACAAAAGTAGGTATGGCTATACTATTTATGTGCGACATCTTTCGTTGCGGCGTAATTTAGACAAAAAAATTCCTATGTAATATGCGTGTTATACGAAAAAGGCCAATGGAGGATGGCCTCGATGAAGCCCGTTTGAAAGACAACATATATGCACTGCAAAAAGAAAACCAGAAAAAAGTATGCATACTCATATACATATATACTACGTACCTGCGAATTTTTATTATAATATTTTTTCATATGTGACAAAAAAAGGAAAATTTGTTTATCAAAATGGGCCTTTTTTTGTTGGGCTGAGACTTAGTTTGTTTCTGCACAGCATACAAATCACGATATGTTTTAACGAAATTCTACATACTTAATTAGTATTTACAAGTTTTCACATATTTTTTTCTTATTTTTGAAAAATTTAAATATGGTTCGATTTGCTTTTTACAAAGGGCTCCGAGCCTGTCCTATGAAACTTCGCACTCGAATGATATAGCCTTATGCAACATGGATTTTATAACGTAATAAACGGGTTTGTATGGTGAATTAGTGCTGATATGCGACTACACGGGAAAAACTTGAATAACGAATCTCTGCTGTGAAATGCTTGTGTTAGACTTAGCACTACTGCCTGAAGCTATCACCACAGAAATCTCCCTTGCATTAATTATTAGTTAGTGTCTAGTAGATAGCATGCATAGTCTTAAGTTGAAAGCATGAAAATCATATACTTTCTTTTAATCGTTGAGCATGAATTGCGTTTTCTTCTGTTTAGACATATAACGGTTGGAGGTCTTGGTTGATTTTCTATACTTACACAATCCTAGTTGGGGATCAATAAACTATGAAATGTGTAGATTAATTTCATAAGAGCAACTTCACAAAACCAATATTCCGTAATATTGAGTCTTCTTACTGCGCAATATTAAGGATGAGTGGCACGATATTACTCTCATTAATTCTTCTGAACGTAATATTTACTCACTTTTTATTATCAAATACGGTGAATTGGCAATATAAATGTACATCATGTTTCTGTTTAGGGAAAATGGACAATATAAATTCAATGAAAGTAGACATCATAAACGTAATATTCAAGGCCGGGGACACCTTCAGCGGCCCTTCCTCGCAGCCTCGTTCACCTCGCCGCCGCCGGAGGAGGCCGGCTGCCTGGCGGACGGCGGCGGCGGGACATCTCGGCCCTCTCTTTTTTCTTATTTTCCTTCCCTTGTGGTCGCCTCCCGAAATCCCGATCCGATCTGGCCGGTGTTTCCGATCTGGGCGCTAAGCTATACGGGGCTGGTGCATGGCTGGTTGAGATGTGCACATGCGTGCATATGCTCGGCGGCCGCCCAGGCTGCCGGCTAGCTGCAACACAGTGCGGCCGGGAGTGCCCTGCTAGCTAGCGGTTGGTAGTCGGGCTCCGACCGGTGGAGGGGCTCGGGCGGCGGCTCATGGTCCAAGGGTTTCTCTTACGTCAAGAGTCAAGACGAAGATCTGCCTGACGTCTGTCCTTCTGATCTGGTCGGAGTGTCGGGTTTCGGAAGGCTCCGCTAGCGAACTCCCATGGGCGTATTATGCCTGGAGACTGCCGGATCGGGTGGGATTCGGTCGTGCCCATTGGTCCTCCGTTAAAGACGGACCGGCGCGAAGCTCTGCTACCTTTTGCCATCAGGACTATGTTTTGCTCCATGGTGAAGTCAGATGCGGAGAATGTCATGGAAGCCGAGGTTGGAGGACTGGCAATGGTGATTAGAGCCTACGACGCTGAGGACCTTGCTTGGAGTTTCGGGATTCGTAGCAGTGGTATGTAAGTGGGGATGACAGCATATGTGAAAGTTCAAGGTCTTACCTTTCAGGATGAAAATCCAAGGCCTGGCCTTAATTGGTTGTGCCTGACAATGGCCTTGTTGAAGGCATTGTTTTGAGAGCGGGGACTATCTTTAGGGTGAAAACCAAGATCTACGATCGGATGACGACGGCGCTTGTGCACCGTTTCCTTCTTCGAGGCGTCACTTTTGGAGAACTTGGACTTCAGGTGTTGTTTTGGTGGTGGTTGTATACTGCTGCAAAGACTAGAACTCTGTAGCGGGACTTTTATTTTTTAGTTTCTTCTTCTTCTTTTTTTGGCTGTGTGCATCCGTAATGCCATTAGGGTATTGCGTTGGTGCAGAGGCTGGGTGTAATTGGTATCTTCGCGATATTAATATATTCCCTTTATCGAAAAAATAATTTTTGAAAATTGTTAAATGTGTATATAAAAATGTTTCTGATGTAGACGCTAAAAGCACATTCTGTGTGAAAAATGTTTGTTGCCATTAAAAAACATGTCGACCGTATATTTGAAAACATGTTGACTATGTATCCAAAACATGTATTTAAGAAGAAATGTACATCATGTATTTAAAAAATGGTTTTGATGAGAAAAAAACTTTTGGCGAGATGGAACTTATATCTCGCTTGATCTCTCACGGTCAGCAGATATGCCAAACTATGGGCTTGTAGCCTTTGCGTCACTTGGATAATATGAGCCAGCTATCAGATAGATGTTGCCCAACAAGAAAAACTCAAAATCATAATTTAGATAGGCACGTGATGCTGTAGCAATTCCAATACAAATAGTGTTGTAATTACAGAATCTGCAATAATAATAAAGTTTAGAGTAGAAATAGATCGAAGTATGTTAGTAAAACAAAAGTAGCAATAAGTGGCTAATTAACTATACTTTACTAGGACTTATTTTATTTTCAAAGAAGTTAGTCCCTCGGCATCTAGATCATTGTACCGCACACACCACCATTTTGCCAAGCTTTTTGCAAGTTAATAATATATCCACAACATGATTATACCATCTTAACCAAAATGAACATCAAGGTAGGTCTAAAATCGGAAAAGCTCTCCTCCTACCGGCCGATCCGCGCGATCGTTCCGTCGGCCGCTCGTCCGTTGATCTTGCCTCGATCTAACGGACGAGCTTGCGCCCGCGCCCGTTGGAGCAGCCACCCACCGCGACCGTTTCCTGAAACGTCCCCGTTGTTTCAGGAAACCGGTCCTGAAACAGTCAATTACCTTAGCTATGCGCGAGGTGTTTCAGAGGGTGACGGCGACCGGATCTGGAGGGCGGCGGCGGATCTGGGAGGGCGGCTCCGCGGACACGGCTAACCCAACGCCGTGACGACCTCGACGTCTTCGGGAGCTGCTGCGGCCGTTGCCAACCCAAGCAGGTACGCCTCCTCCCCCCCATTTCTGTTTCTGCGGTTGTTTTTGTTTCTCCGGGCATGGTGCGCTCTGTCCATTCCGGTGGCTTCGCCGGCGGCTCTGCGGCGAGCGGCTATGCGACGCTTAGAATTGTGGTGGCTGCAGCTGTGTTGACACCAGTTTTTGGCACGAAGCCAAAACACAATTAAGAAGGCCTCAAATGGAAAAGTACTCAAAGTGAGAAAGTTCTGTATCATCGAAAGGAGAAACTTTGAAGTTTGGGCCATAGCCATCCGATCTCATCTCTAAGGCCGAAGTTGTTTTCGAAGTACTGGGATTTTGTATCCAGAACACTATTCGGCTGATTACGCCCTCAAGATGATCTCATATGAGAAAACTTTCTACATGAATTGTCTTCGTCTCGTCGAATCGGTCGATTTTCATATAAAAATCGTCTCAATCCGAGTTCGTATGCAAAAGTTAGAGCTATCTGAATGCAGCCATGTCAAGAGGCGAAATAAGACGCGGGAGACCAGACACGTCTTGGTGAGTGTCTGATGCAATGCGTGAGCAATTAGCCATTCAAGATGGCCTCGAATAGAAAAACGTTCAACATGAAACTTGTTCGTAACGTCGAAACGGTCAACTTTGCTTTTGGGCACATTTTCATCCGAGATTGTTTACTGCCACAAAAAAGACCCGCAAGGTACAGCCAGAAAGCTTGCCGGGATGGAAACCTTGCCGGGAAAATCTTGCCAGGATGGAAACCTTGCCGGGATAGAAACCTTGCCGGGGAAATCTTGCCGGGATGGAAACCTTGCCGGATGAAAGCTTGCCGGCCGAGTGAAGAATGTCAATTTTGGGCGATATGACCAGAAGCTAAATACGGGCTCAAAAGATTATCTAGATGGCTTCGGATGAAAAAGTGTTCAACATGAAAGTTGTTCGTAACGTCGAAACGGTCAACTTTGGTTTTGGAGTCATCATCATCCGACGTAGTATACGACCTGCAGATACGTTACAAGAGTCGGACGGTACAGTCAGCTACATGACCGAGTCCGACTCGAAATTAAAGATGACCCCGTGGAGTATTCAAGATGGCCTTATTTGGAAAAGTGATCAACATACGGATTGTCGGCATCGTCGAAGCGCACAAAATTGGTATTTGAACCGTCTCCATCGGAAGTCATATGCAGATTCCACAGTCCACGCAAGGAGCAAGACAGAAGATTGAACCAGATTCGGGCTGAATCCGAGTGGGACCAGAACTAGGACTCTAGGACGTGAATTGATGTAATTTTCTTGTAAGGAAAAGCCTAGATGAATCCTTTGCTTGTACGGGAAGTCCATCCGCCTCTTATATATGTTGGGGGTGACGGCCGATTGAAAAACAGACAATCGAACAAATCAATCTACATCTTTTACCCTAGTTTTTACATCTCTCCCTTGTTCTTTGTCTCTCGTTCTTCGTTCGTTCTTCGTGTTGAAGGGCAGCGATCCTCGAGGCTCTAGGGGCGGGCGAACCGACCTAGGGCAGCCCATCGTCCATCCGTGACTCCCGACGGGTTCCATCCCGGAGAAGCGGTGCGTCGGGTCTACAAAAGCGCCCGCCGGATTGCTTGCGTACCGCGCTTCCGGACGGGTCTCCTTCGACGTGAGCTGCGGTGCATCACCCCCGGCGTCGAGGGTACACAGTGACGTGTTCGTGTGCGAACACACTTTTTGGCGACTCCGCTGGGGACGAAAGATCAAGAATCATCATCAACCATGTCAAATCTCCCCAAGCCCTCAGAAGTTAGCGCCGATAACATCATCAAGCCCGGTCTTGATGAATTATTGGATGAACAACGCCAGGACTACGAAGCGCTCAAGAAGCAGCGTGAAGAGGCTTTTGAGGCGCTCAAGAAGCAGCGCGAGGAGGAGGATTTGGAGGCGTTTCTCTCAAGTTTCAAGAAGGACCGCCAAGGCAACATCACTCCGATTGGAGAAATCAGGTTACCTCCACTCAATGACAAACTAGATGAAATCACTGTGAGTAAAGTTTTTTCTCCTAAGCAAGTGGCTATGATTGAAAGCATTGTTAGCAAGGGTAATGATATGTTGTATAATGCATTCATAGCAAATACCAATGCTCAGAAAAATATGCCGCCATCATCTAGTGGTAATGTTGGTGTATCCGTTAGCCCAGAAAAACCTAATCCAACTTTACCTATTTCATCGGCACCTCCTATGCAACCACATTACAATTTGCCGATGAATTTTTATCCTAGCCAAACCAATCAGCTTGTGGCTGCACCTACATACCCTAATCCTATTATGAGTGTACCCAATTCGGCGTCAACGCCGAATCACTTTGCCACACCGCCCGTAAGTGCAGGCATGTTTTGTCTTCCACCGAACTATGGTTCGGCGTCCATCTCACAAGCTGCGCCACCAGCTAGTACCCAAGTTGCTCCTATGTCATTGCCACAAACATCATCATCTACTCTAGATCCGATTTTAGCCAAACTAAGGGAGGATTTGCATAAGATGTTTCAGGAAACTTTCGGAAACGAGCCGAAAGTAAAGAGTCGTGTGTATCAAAAGCCTTATCCTGAACACTTCGATGCAGTTTTATACCCTCAAGGTTACAAGGTTCCTGATTTTGTTAAATTTAGTGGAGAGGGCACGAAAACAACTTGGGAGCATGTGAGTTAGTATCTAGCACAGTTGGGTGAAGCAGGTTCCATAGAAGAGTTGAAAGTGCGTTTATTTCCCTTATCTTTAACTGGCACCGCATTTTCATGGTTTGCTGCTTTACCACATGGCTCAATTCTCTTATGGTCACAATTAGAGGAAAAGTTTCATGATCATTTTTATAGTGGCGATAATGAGCTTAAGTTGTCACATCTTACATCGGTTAGGCAAAAACATGATGAATCGGTCACCGATTATGTCAAGAGATTTAGAGATATAAAAAACCGATGTTATAGCTTAGTGATAACCGAAAGAGACTTGGCGAATCTTGTTCTTAATGGTTTGAAAGCTCACATTAAAGAGAGACTAGAAAGTTATGAGTTTTTAAATATTAACCAAGTCTTGCAGAAAGCTTTGGCCTAAGAGAGCCGAAGTAAAGAGGTTCATAGGTCAACAACCGATCGTCCTAGGATGCATATGGTTGATTACAATGATGATAATTCGGACGATGAGGTTGATGTCTATGCCATTGAGTTTGTTTGGTCCTCAAAAGCCAAACCTTATACGTGCAATGCTCTTAAGACGATTCGCAAGAATCGTGATGAGGAGATGAAATTTACTTTTGATATATCTAAGTGTGATAAAATATTTGATGCTCTCTTGCAAGAAAAGATGATTAGAATATCACACACCATACCGCCGTTTGAGGAGCTGAAACGGCGTGCGTATTGCAAGTATCATAATTCATTTTCTCATGCTACTAATGATTGCAATGTTTTTCGGAGACAGATACAATCGGCCATTAATGACGGACGATTGAATTTTTCTGAGATGCAAGTTGATAAGCAGCCCTTCCCGATGAACACCATGGATTTGGAAGGAAAAAAGGTGTTAATTTGGCCCGATATAGCCGAATCAGCTAACAAAGATAATATTGTCATTGGGGAGCCCAGGAAAAACAAAGATGGCGACAAGGTCTTGGGGAGGCAAGTTGTGCTTGACAAGCAACCCGATGGTGGAGAGATAATCAAGATCACCATTAAAAATCCTACACTCGGGGGGCAACCACAAGTGCAAGAGAATACCCGTGTCAAATTTGTTAAACCCAAAAGTCCAGAAGTCGGCAAGTGGAAAGCAAATGAAGCTAAGGTGCAGCGCAAGAAAATCAAGCCGACTTTTGATATGTTGCTATCCAAATATGCAAGTCAAGCGGCCGGTTCTAGCTCTAATCGGCCATCACATTCAAAGCTTTCAAGATCACCTCCGAAGCAAGAGTTTCGACGCTATGCAAGGCCATATGGGTCATGGGCACCGGCACCATGGATGCCACCACCTCCCTATGCGCCATATTACATGGGAGACTTCAATGGAGGATGGGGGCAGCCCCCAATGGCTCCTTATGCTTTTCATATGGGGTGGGCAGCACTTAGAAGGCCTACTCGTGAGAAGATTTCTTGTTCTTCACAAGGCCGTTTAAATCATGGTGCTAATCGGCCATTACAAGTTTCTCCGAGCAAGGTCAGTAAAAAAGTATGGCGTCCTAAGTCACCTAATGCAGAAATTTCAAAATCCGACAAGCAAAAGGAGATCAAAAAGCCGAACGCTGTTGGTAATTCGGCTAATTTTAATGATGATATTGTTGCTGTTCCGCAAGGACCCATGGCTAATGATCATGAAGCTAGTACAAGCAAGGCCAAGCCTAGGGATCCCAAATATACTCGACCTAAGTGGTGTCCTCCCGGTCTGTCCAAGGCACAAAAGAGAAGATTGCAGCGCATGAGGAACCACGAGAAAGCGGAACAAGAAGTTGAAAAGAGAAGGGACGAATTGTTCAATAAAATTCGGCCCATGGTACCCGCAAAGCAAGTGTGGAGGCCTAAACAGAAGGAAAACGCATATGCTTCTACATTAGCTACAACAACACCTACACCACCAAAAAAGGATGATGCAGTCCCTATTACATCGTCCACACCACCTGAAACATCCCCTTTAATTGAGGAAACTGCAAGTCCAATATACACATTGGGAGATGAAGATGAGATGGAGGATTTTGAATCTACGCCGGCTCGGGAAGGTATGGATATTAATATGGTGTATTACTTACCCGCCGAATTTCGTGCTGTAGATGAACAAGGAGAGGTGGCCCAACTAGATTTTGGTCCTAAGAACGCTATCTTCGAGAAACCAAAAGAACCGGTGAAACACTTGAAGCCATTGTACATCAAAGGTCATATTAACGGATCGCCGGTTGATAAGATGCTCGTTGACGGTGGTGCTGTGGTAAATCTTATGCCCTATTCGGTCTTCAAGAAGATGGGATTACACGATGATGCATTGATGAAGACCAATATGGTGCTTAATAGGTTTGAGGGTAAAGAAAAGACAGAGGCCAAAGGTGTGATGTGCATGGAACTCACTGTGGGAAGCAAAACTTTGGCCACAACATTCTTCATCGCCGAGGTGCAAGGTAACTATAATGTTATATTAGGCCGTGATTGGGTTCATGCTAACCAGTGCGTGCCATCTACCATGCATCAATTCTTAATACAATGGGTCGATGATGAAGTAGGAGTTATTCACGCGGATAATTCGGCTTGTGTTGCTTTGGCCGATGCATCGGTGGATTGGAATCATCCCGATGTTACTTGCTTAACAGGACGTGATCTTTCGGAGTTTGATTTCCTTAGTGCTACAAGGAGCGGATTTGTGCCCATCTCTTTAAGACCGATTGGTGGCAATCGGCTTCAAGATATATACTTGTCATCCTAAGCACAAACATGGCCGATATATGATTATCGCCCTAAGAATATAAATGGCCGATGGAGTGTTGACATCGTCCTTAGAACCAATGTGGTACAAATTATTTTTCGGCACACAAGTTTTGCCGAAAAACAGGGGGGCATGTGTTGACACCAGTTTTTGGCACGAAGCCAAAACACAATTAAGAAGGCCTCAAATGGAAAAGTACTCAAAGTGAGAAAGTTCTGTATCATCGAAAGGAGAAACTTTGAAGTTTGGACCATAGCCATCCGATCTCATCTCTAAGGCCGAAGTTGTGTTCGAAGTACTGGGATTTTGTATCCAGAACACTATTCGGCTGATTACGCCCTCAAGATGATCTCATATGAGAAAACTTTCTGCATGAATTGTCTTCGTCTCGTCGAATCAGTCGATTTTCATATAAAAATCGTCTCAATCCGAGTTCGTATGCAAAAGTTAGAGCTATCTGAATGCAGCCATGTCAAGAGGCGAAATAAGACGCGGGAGACCAGACACGTCTTGGCGAGTGTCTGATGCAATGCGTGAGCAATTAGCCATTCAAGATGGCCTCGAATCGAAAAACGTTCAACATGAAAGTTGTTCGTAACGTCGAAACGGTCAACTTTGCTTTTGGGCACATTTTCATCCGAGGTCGTTTACTGCCACAAAAAAGACCCGCAAGGTACAGCCAGAAAGCTTGCCGGGATGGAAACCTTGCTGGGGAAATCTTGCCGGGATGGAAACCTTGCCGGGATAGAAACCTTGCCGGGGAAATCTTGCCGGGATGGAAACCTTGCCGGGTGAAAGCTTGCCGGCCGAGTGAAGAATGTCAATTTTGGGCGATCTGACCAGAAGCTAAATAAGGGCTCAAAACATTATCTAGATAGCTTCGGATGAAAAAGTGTTCAACATGAAAGTTGTTCGTAACGTCGAAACGGTCAACTTTGCTTTTGGAGTCATCATCATCCGACGTAGTATACGACCTGCAGAGACGCTACAAGAGTCGGACGGTACAGTCAGCTACATGACCGAGTCCGACTCGAAATTAAAGATGACCCCGTGGAGTATTCAAGATGGCCTTATTTGGAAAAGTGATCAACATACGGATTGTCGGCCTCGTCGAAGCGCACAAAATTGGTATTTGAACCGTCTTCATCGGAAGTCATATGCAGATTCCACGGTCCACGCAAGGAGCAAGACAGAATATTGGACCAGATTCGGGCTGAATCCGAGTGGGACCAGAACTAGGACTCTAGGACGTGAATTGATGTAATTTTCTTGTAAGGAAAAGCCTAGATGAATCCTTTGCTTGTACGGGAAGTCCAGCCGCCTCTTATATATGTTGGGGGTGACGGCCGATTGAAAAACAGACAATCGAACAAATCAATCTACATCTTTTACCCTAGTTTTTACATCTCTCCCTTGTTCTTTCTCTCTCGTTCTTCGTTCGTTCTTCGTGTTGAAGGGCAGCGATCCTCGAGGCTCTAGGGGCGGACGAACCGACCTAGGGCAGCCCATCGTCCATCCGTGACTCCCGACGGGTTCCATCCCGGAGAAGCGGTGCGTCGGGTCTACAAAAGCGCCCGCCGGATTGCTTGCATACCGCGCTTCCGGACGGGTCTCCTTCGACGTGAGTTGCGGTGCATCACCCCCGGCGTCGAGGGTACACGGTGACGTGTTCGTGTGCGAACAAGCTGTCACCCTCCAGATCCGCCGCGAGGGCTCGAGGGATTTGTAGCAGGATTGTGGTGGCTGCAGCGCAGGTGCAGGTGCTCCATGGCTGTGGTGGGTGGGGGAATTGGGGGTAGGAGGAGATTATGTAGCATGATTTTGTGGTGGCTGCAGCTGCAGGTGCCGGTGCTCCATGGCTGTGGGGGTGGGGGAATTGGGGGTAGGAGTAGTTCATGTCGCATGATTTTTGTTGTGGCTGCAGCTGCATGTGCTCCATGGCAGTGGGGGTGGGGGGATTGGGGGGTAGGAGTAGTTCATGTAGCAGGATTTGTGGTGGATGCAGGTGCAGGTGCTCCATGGTTGTGGGGTGGGGAATTGGGGGTAGGAGGAGCTTTTGTTTTTTTGTAGCAGGAATTGGGGGAAAGGAGGTACTCCAGGTGCTCCAGGGTTGTGGTTGCATGATTTGTAGCACATACAAGAGTCATTAGAACTTCAAAGAAATTTAGCAGCTGCAGGTGCTCTAGGGGGCTGTGGTTGTATATTTTTTTGTAGTACCTGCATGAATCACTAGAGGTGCAGCAGCAGTAGTAGCTGGAGGAATCTCCAGAGGTGTAGAAATAGCAGTAGCTGCAGAAATATTAGTAGCTGTAGAATTATTCGTGTTAATTTTTGTACACTGAATCAACTGCAAATTATCACCGCTACTCAATTTCAGTGTATGCTACTGAATTTATAAGTTAGTTTTTCTTCTGCATTTTCTTGCAACTTTTGCAAGCTTATGCTTTCTGAATTTTATGTATGTGTTTGAACTAAGTTTCATGTGTTATTATTGCATTTTTCCTGAAGCTTTTGAGGACATGGCAATTAGGCAATGTTGTTTTGTCTGAAATTCAGATTTGCCTGCTTGAAGTAGCTAATGTTTCCATTTTTGTTTGTTTTCGCAGCATGGGTATCTACCAAACCCGATGGTCGGCAAAGCGGCTACGCGAGATAGCCAACACCATCAAAGGGAAAAAGAGGGATGTCATAAGCAAGTCCTCTTTCGGGGATTTGCTTTATATATCTCCATTGCCTCCTCCTCCGGAAGCGCTTGTTGATTTCTTAGTGATGAGGATTGACACCAAGAAGCGGCTGCTCACGTATGTTTGCTGTTTTTTCTTGCTTTTTTTTCTGTGTTGCAAAAACCCTTTTTCGATTTATATTTTTCGAAACTTGTACTGATTTTCACATGTCTCGCAGGTTAAGTGACCGCAAGAAGATCCGCCTGACGAGGGATATGGTTAAGAAGATATTTAATGTACCATCTGGTAGGAAGCCGCTAGAATTCGGGAAAAGGGGAAAAGCAGATTTCCGTGAAGTTTATTTGGATGGTGAAAGGGCTCCAATCCCCACCACAGTTGTTGTTTTATCAAATGCTGATGATGCCGATGAGGAGACCATTGATAGGTCATGGATTTTACTTTGCCTTTCATTGGTCCTAGCTCCCGGGACAGGAAACATGGTGCCTCTGGATTATCTATACAGCTTACAAGACATGACTGCTGTCCATGAGTTTGAGTGGGATGAGCATATTCTGTTTGATGTGATGAGGGAAGTTAAGAAATACCAGGAGAAGAGGAATGACGGTAAATTGAAATTCCTGATTGGCGGTTGTCTGCCAATGCTTCCGGTACTTCCCTTCATTCCTGTAACAACCTTCTTTTCTTGTTTTCCGGAGCATCCTGCTTTTACAGTGGCTTACGTGGCTTCTTTTTTTGCAAGTAATTTACATGGACCACATTGACATTCCAAGAGGATGCATAGTTGATCATACCATCGACTATTCTCTGCCACGGGCTTGTTTTGTCCAGGATCTTGATTTCACCGCTGTTGTCGCAGTCGACACCCTAGAAGATGGTTTTGGGAAGCGCCCTGTAAGTATCCTTTTTTCAAGCAGGGAAAAGTACCTTCTGGTTTCTTTTGTTGCAATTGCAACTCTGGATTCTTGTCACATTTTTCATGTGTTCTCCCTCTGTTTTGTTTTCTGGAATGCAGTTCAGCTCCACTACACCGTACGCAACAACCAAGTTTCTTCCATACATAGACCAGCTTGCCCAGTCATCCAAGCAAGCTAGTGTGACAGAGGAGCCGCCAGAGATAAATGGCCAAGGTGGAGCTGGTGCGTCTGCAACACAGATTCCGAATGTGGATGGTTCTGACGGCACTGCGGGGAATGTGCATGAGCCACCTCCGGATAACACTGAGGGTGGTGATGATGTGTGTGGCTCTTTGGAGGAGTGGCTACATCCGCTACCTACATTTGAGGAGTTAGAGGTGAGATATATAGCATTTTGTTTTTGAAACTCTCTTTTTTCCCGCATAGTATCGTTTTGATTGACAAAAAATATCAAAATATGTAGCTAATGTCATTTTTCCCGTTCTCTGTTTTTTGTTTCTATGCATTGCAGCTGCCCCCACATATGCGTGCCATATACAACAAGCATAAAGATATCCATGCTACAAAGCTTAAGGGTGCATTGAGCTCATTTGGGAGGTTGTTGGAGGGCTTCTACTGCAAACGAATGGGCCTGATGTTGTCTGAGGCATCCAAAGCTAGATCCAGGAGTGATGAAGCCAAATATGAAGGTCCAGATGTCACTTTCGATGTACCAGCAGCTCCTGTTGATGGCATGTGTGATGCAAGTGCTAGTGGCTCGTCTCCGCAGCAGCAGAAGCAACCGGATTGTGCTACAGCAACTAACCCTGGAGCTGTCACTGTTTCATCTCCGCAGCAGCCCAAGCAACCGGACGGCATGAAACAAGCGACTACAGCAACCACTGAAGCCACGGTCACTGTATCGTCTCTGCAGCTAGCTAACAAACCGGATGGCACAAAGGGTGTTGATCCAGCAGTGGTAGTTGGTCAAACAAATGGTGCCCAACCACCCAACAAGAGTGATAGTGAGCACAATAGTCCCATTGAAAACAGCAATGCAAAGGGAGAAGATTTATGCAGCAAGGTAAAAAGCTCTGCACAGATGTCCCCTCGTAGCACATTCTACCCATGCGTGAATTTGATTAGGAGTCCAGGAACACTTGAAGATGGGCCTTTGTTTGGATTGTTTGAACCTGGTAGCCCCGAGGCTTTGTTGTTTCAGGATCCGGTACAAGTTGAATCACCTCCACGATCGCCTGCTTTTGATGTGGATTCTTTCTTGGAGATTCGAGTGAGGAGCCCTTTGTTTGATGATAATTCTAATTCTCCTGCCGCTTCAGCTCTTCCTGTTTATGATGTGACTCCACTCGCAACTTGTCCCCCAAAATCAACAGTCCCCGCGGGTTTGTATAAGTCATTCCCGCAACTTTTTGTTATGCAACACACCATGCTCTCCTTTTGAAACTTAGTACATGGATGCTTCAAAACTATTACTCACTAGTTCTTTCTGCTTTTTCCTTTTTCCTTTTTTTTGGCAGAAGCAGGTATTGATGAAACAAGAGAGGAGGTGGTGGTGGAAGTCAGCAGTGGGCTAGGCCCTGATAAGAAGAAGCCTCCACTTAAGAGAGCTTCACCAATCGCACAAATTGCAGCAAAGTTGCCGAAAATGAAGAAGATAAAAATTGATGCAACGGACGATGCGATATACCAGAGGTACTGCTGTACCAATTACAGGATAAAGGACCCACCCCGAGGCGAGCCTCTGTAAGTATTTTTTTTGTACTTTCTTTGTGTGCTTAGAGAGAAAACCCATACATTAGTTTCACAACTTCTAACCAAGTCTCTGTTCTCTCTTGCAACAAATAGCCCTTCGTTCATTAGGATAGGTGGTTTCGATATTTCATTCAAACATTTCAGCAGCGGGCTCAAAAAGCGGGCTCATGTGAACAATGAGGTGATGTCACTCTACATTGAAAGTTTCAACATTGAGCACATGTACAGCTCAAGCAAGCCAAGGAAATTTGCATTCTCACCACATGTTGCTGTGAGTTAACTATCATATTTTTTCCTTTTGTTGTCACTTGAGTTATCGCAACGCAACTTAGTAGGTTTTAGATGACAGCCACATAACTTTTCACCTTATTTTGTTCCGATGTTTGCTTCTATATACAGTCAAAACTCTGTGTGGACCCAAGTTCATTCAGGACAAATTCTTGCATGAAAGATTTCGGTAGGGTTTGTGAGAAGAACGGCATTGCCAAATTTGATCAAGTAAGGCTATTTGCTCACCTATCTTTGTATACAGTGCATCAAATTTTCTACCTTGCTGCGCAACTATGCCCTTATAGCATTTTCTTCTTTAATTCTTTGCAGTTGTTTTTCACAATTGTGCAACAAGACCATTGGGCAGTTGTCGTTGTAAACTTGATGAATAAACAGTTCAATGTTTTCGACTCCAACAGTCAAGACACTGATTATGTGAGCAACCTCGAGAAGCCTTGCTGCAATTTGGTATGGCTAGCAATCGTTTTCTGCTTCTTTCACCATGTTTATCAAATCAACGTTTCGGTACCAATCAGTCTTACATTCCAGATACAGAACTTCAAAAGTCTGGTCAGAGAAAGAAACCCATGGAAGCATGATCTTAACACATTTGAGCGCTTCAGTCCACCAGGCTACCCACAGCAGTCAACAACGTAGTATTTTTTGCAACTATACATTTTTTTGGAACCTCATCTCATTTTTGTGAACTCATTTTTCTGCATTTTTTTCTGGCACATTTGATTGTGGCATATTTGCTATTCTATACATGGAGAATTTAACTGCAAAGGGGTTGAAGCCATTCAATACAGTATGACTTCTACTCATCTTGTTCTTTTTTTTGCAACCCATGAAACATCAGTACTACAGGAACACTCTGCAACACTAATAGTGTAAAGAAACACTCTGCAACACTATTCAATTATTTTGTGAAATCATCCTTTTCCTATTAGATTGCTTTTCCCCCTTGCCAGTAGTTTCTAAAAATGTGTGTTTTTCTTGCTGTGTATGATCAGGACACAAACTCCTTGCTCAACTTCCAGAAGTACCTTGCAGTGAAGCTTTTCAAACACCCGCAAAACACCCTCAACTCAGAGCATGAGCTCCAAAAGCTGCTGAAGAACTCGTAGATTGAAGGCAGCCGTCGACCGCAACAAGACCTAGCTAGTAGTTTAGGCCTCTCTTTTTTTTCGGTGCATGTGTGTGCGACATGTTTCTGTAACCGAGCTCTCTAGTAGATGTGGGACATCATGTAACTAGATCTTTTTTGGAGAAGGATGTGTCATGCTGGGGCATGCCCCCTTTCCCCTCTTCTATTTTGTATGCTGGAGCTTCATCGATGCAACCATTTGTCGTTAATGTTCCGGTGTTTTGCACATCTATATACAGTGTACACATGACAATTAAAATGGCAGTTACCTGATTCTGATGTGTGTTTCAAAGCTATTTTTCCTGTTTTGATGCGGGGTCCTGATGTGTGTTACGGTGTCTCCGGTTTATCATTTTGGTGTATGGGAGCAATTTGTTGCATGATCAATCTTTTCAATGGCAACAAAAAATATCCATTTTGTGTCTCTGAATACAGGTTCATGTAAATTTGTTCATCATGTCATAGCATAAACAACAATTGTTGATCAATCAACAATGTGAAATACTTGTTGCTGTAAACATCCCCAAGAGATTTTTAATTTCTGTAACATTAATACAATAGTTATCTTTTCATGGATGCATCTCTGGAACATACATGTCCCTGCGAAAATGAAACTGAACATGAACAAGCATTTTTTTTTGCTACATAAACATGAACATGGAAAAAGCTATTCCAAATAAAAAATTGAATGTACTGGAAACAAAACCAAGATCGGAATGCAGTGTCACAACATCTTTATTCCTGTTTCAAACAAATCTTGAAGTTTGCAAAATAGTAGTTCCTGTTTTCTTTTTGAAACACAGGGAGCAAGTACAAAATTTATTTTACGAGATGAAAAGAAAAACAAAAAAGCTGGCTGCTGGAGATCTCCTCCCTATTTCTTCCTTTGTTTCAAAAAAGCTGGCTGCTGGCTGCTGTTCTACAGGTTCAGTTGCGTCACTTGGGCAATTCTTCGATCATTTCTCATCACAGCTCTCAAGTATTCACATTCTGGGACTGCATGTCCAACCCCAGAGCAGAATTGGCATTTGGTGGGTGCTGTCGCCGCCTCCATCGCAGCTTTTAGGGGTCCACATGTCTGAATGTTGTGTCCTAATTCGTTGCAGTGCTTGCAACGAACCGTCCTTTTTGGAGCTTTTGTCTTCCCCGATGTGGTTGCCTTATTCTCCTGTTGCTTCGCCTTCTTCTTTTGTTCATCATCTCGCTGCTCCACCAGAGTCTTCTTTCTCTTCTCTCTGTCAGTTGGTCGGCCTTTCTTAGGGACACGAGCTGGGTTTTGTAGCATATTGGAGCTTTGATGTTGTGGCAATGCATCATTCAATGTTACCGTTGCTGCAGCGGGTGGTGTTGGGGGTTCACTCTATTGCGCTGCTTGTTGATGAGGCAGTGCTCCTCTCTTGGCCGCTTCTATGGCAGGCTCAAGGACTTTAATTGCATCATCCAATATTTTGTAGGCATCATCATTGCAACATGCATTAGAGGCAAGCCATGTCAGCCTTCGACACAAGGAGTTGTATTTCAGTGTGTTCGTCGAGGGGTGCCCAAAGTCTAGCAACCGGCCAGTCCTGCCCATGCTTGTTGTGGCTGCTTGAGACCACCTCTCCAATAAGTATTGCTGCGGAATCACCTGGACATTTAGATGAACCATTGCCCTTATTATGTGTGCACAAATCAGCCCATTCATCTCAAAGTAGTGGCAGCTACATTCAAACAGCCCTTCATCCATCATAACATGCACAGAATATGGCTTTGGGTTCTCATATGATGTTGCTTTCAGCTCAAACACAAGGCCTTGCCCTTGGTAGTCAGTGTCTTGGTTGATAATGAAGCCAGTAGATGCTGTCACCTGTTTCTGAAACTTACCAAAGACACTGCGGGTGTAGTAAGCAGCAGCTTGGCGCTCAATGTTGTACCTGCAACAACATCACAAGAAATAGGTCAGAAACCAAATCATACAGTAACTAGGCCCAACAACAACTTTTTTGGTTTGTTTTTGATTTTTTGGTAAAGCTCAAAAGTATGTGTACCAAGAGTATAGTGGCGGAGCTGTTGTTTCACCAGTGAATCCAGCATTGTCCTCACGATCAAGCATAGTTTCTTTACACATTTCATATTGCTGCACAAACCTCCAAACGGAATCAGCTGGTCGAATCAGGGTCTTGAAATATGAGTTGAGCCCCTCAGACCTGCCTGTTGTGCTTGTGAAGGGGAAGAATTTCTTCTTGAAATATGTTGGAGCCCACGTGTGCCTTGTTCGCCACATATTCTTGAGATGTTTGTTCTCAGCAACTTCAAAACAATGCAACATGTGCTGCCATGTTTCCTCAAATTCGTCAACAGTTTCGGATTGGTTGATACAAGTGTAAAACACATCTGCAAAAGCCTAGTCTACGCTCAATAGCCTTCCCAACTTGGACCGCGCATTGCTTAGAACATGAAACTTGCAACACCTATGGAAAGTGTTTGGGAGCACCTGATCAATTGATGTTGCCATAGCTTGGTCCTGGTCAGTCATGATGTTTGTAGGATGCTCATTATCCATCGCAATCATCCACTGCTGAAACACCCACTTAAATGTTTCAATAGTCTCGTCCGGCAACAGGGCACATCCAAGTGCAATTGTCTGGAGGTGGTTGTTTACACCAACTATAGGCGCAAATGGCATGTTGTATCTGTTGGTGCAGAAGGTTGTATCGAAGAATACACAATCTTTGTATTTCGGGTACAACGCCCTTGTTCTCCCATCAACCCAAAATAAGGCAGTCACTGAGTTTGTTGCAGGATCTGTTTGCTTCGCAAAGAAAAACTCTGGATTCTCAGCCTTCCTTCTCTCAAAGTACTTCACTGTCATATCCATGTCTTGGAATGTTAACCCTCTCCGGAGCTTTGCACGTTCGTTTGTAACATCTCTCTTCACATACGGGAGTATCCTAGTGTCACCTCCATGTATCCTACCAAGGACACCCATGCATTCTGAATTTGAGAGATTCACATCGTGTAGCGTCAACAAGAGTTGGTAATCCTCAGCTGGTATGCTGCAGTGCGAGCGGTAGTACCTAACATGCTCCGGCTGTTGCATCAATGGATGTGTATGCTCCGCAACAAAACAAGTCACTGTCCATCGCTCCTCCCTTAGCCCAACAATCATATGCGCCTTACAATCATGACGGAGCATCCTGTTTTTTTGACGTTTTATTGTAACATCCATCCCTTCACTAGGCTGCCTTCTAGAGTTGCTCTCTCCCGTTGCAATGTTCTCTGATGTGCTGCTCGTTTCCGTTTTAACGGGCTTTCTAGCGTGCACACACTCAAAAACCCTCTTTATCAGCATTGCATCCTCTTTCTTCTGACCTCTCTTCTATGTGAATTTTGAAGTAGATATATGTGTGCCGAAACCCAACTTGAAGGCATAGTCGTTGTAGAATTTCCGAGCATCATCAATTGTGTCAAACACCATCCCAACATAGGGCGGGAGTGGCTGCGACGAAACATCTCCATCATCTGAATCGCCTTGTTCTGCATCTTCAGGAAACAACAGACCTTCTGAATCTTCATCATCACGAACACAAAAATTGCCTTGGACATAGCTTCCTTCAGTTTGAGTTCCATGTTCCTGAAACACAGATGTTGTGCAACAATCACTTTATATTTTCCAATGGAATCAGGAAAAAAAAATTCAACAGAATTTCTGCAACAGATACAGGACATGTGTATTTTTTCTGAAAACAACATACACAGGCATTATCCAATGGAACCAGAGGCATTAACCAATGCAACTAAATTTTTCTGAAACTTATGTCTCATTTTTCACAGATACAAACAAGTAGAACATGTTGAAACAGAGCTAATGTTTCAGGAAATAATCTGTCACCTCTGAATCTCATGCTCTGTTTTTCATACAGGTGTTCTTGTTTCAGTGCGGAACACATTCAGTGTTTCAGAAACAGGAAGGAAAACTCACCGAAGTTTCTTGATGGGATCTGCTCGACGGTGCTTCAGGAAACACCACCGACGGATTTGTGACCCAAGATCCTGCTCGCGGCGGAAGCTCCCCGGCGGCGCTTGGAGCTGAGAAAGATGGCCGGGCCCGGTCAGCTAGATTGGCGTCCGATCCCACCATCTGGCGCGCGATGTGGTGCGCCATGGTGGTCTCCGACGCCGGCGGCGGCTGTTTTTCGGTGGTTGCAGGCGGCGCCGCGCTTGGCGCAGGTGTGTCGGGGCCGGGACAGCGAATTTGTTTCTGCAACTAAAACGTTGTTTCAGGATGTATGTGGTCGGGGGGAGGCGATCTAGCTGGTGGATCGGACGGCTGCGCGCGCTAGATCGGACGGCTAGTCGGGTGGTGGATAAACTCTATGGATCCGTCGGCGGACGCGTAGCAGCTCCCGTCTAAAATTTAGTGCAGACAAATTATGATAAAGTTATAGCTCTGTACTTGTTACTCGTGGTTATGATCATTCCAATACATATCCATTCGGAGGGAGGACCTTAGGCTGGATCCGGCCGCTATAAAATGGCTTATACATATCCATACGGAGGGAGGACCGCATGGTTGGTGATGCTTGCATATATATAGCAGATTCGTAGTAGCTTTGTGCAATTTGGTGATTCTGGCTCTCAGTTCTCTCCCTTTATTGAATTCACTAGCTCCTTAGATGGTTCAGATAGTAACATAGATTTTTTAGAATAGTTTAGGAATGGTAGCCCTCAGGATGACAAATCACATGTAGAAAAACAAGTGGAACTGAAAGAAGGGACCTAATCGCGACATTGAAGTAGCCACCATGCGCGTCGGTAACGTAAAGCGTTGGTTTAGTAGCACGGCGACGGGTTCGGTACGAGCTCGCGGCACTTCAGACCGCTATAGCGGTGCAAACATCAGGAGCACCCGCGCGATCTGAACATTAGCACTAGCGACTAGTTTCGCTTTAGCTCGTCTTGTCCTAATTCAATCTAAGCATGGGCGTAGCCTTAAGCCCGATCGTTATAATACATGTCATGCAACTAATTTCTACAGGCAAGAACTATCCACCGAGTACTCTACTCTGGTACAGCCTGATATGTGGAACTAAATTGACACGCCCACGCAGGTGAAAAGTCGAAAACACTGAAAACCTGATTAAAAGGGCAGAGTAGATCACTATTTAGACCTAACCAAACACAAACTCGGCAACCTAAACCTACTAGGATTTCTGTAGCAAATAATCAATCCATTCTCAAACTGGACACGGACAAGTTTTGTTACCTCTAACAATCTTCGCTAAATTCATTCTTGTTCACCTTGTGCATCACATCAACCTATTGGCTAGCCTTATGCACGCAGAGACATTGTAGAGACTCACATTCACTACTTTACCGCATGGGGAAGGAAGGGTACTGAAGCGCAGTCTGATAATTTCCGAAATCTAGTGGTAACTCAAATTTAACCACATGGGCACGCTGCCAAGCTCTTTGCAAATAATATGCCCAAGGGCTTATCAATCCAATTAGAAAGTTACAGATCAAACTTGAGAATCACAGTTCCTGACGCACAGAGAGTATCTATTGCCATAAATGCTTCCAGTCCCTTGCTCGAAGATGGTTTGTGGTCAGGACTTACATGTCAATTATGGAAAAAGAGGCACGTGAAGAATTAGATCTTTGGTTCCATGAAGGATTCATCTTGTTAATTCGTGGTTGATCAATGGAACCTTGAATATTCAGTTAGCAATCCGTAGGGTTAAATAAGAATTTATTTACCGCGCAAAAAAAAATATTTGTGCATGCGAGAAATTAGGATTGCAGGTTTCACTTTCAACGAAATAAGATGCAAAGCCTAAACCAACCTATGTAAGATCTGTCAATTTTGACATACCCATCATTCTTTGCAGCAGCCTAGTTCACATCTAACAGTGTACTCCCTCCGTCGGGCTATAAGTGTGCATCTAGCATATAAATTTATCCTAAAAAGAGTGTACATCTATACTTTTTATGTAGTTAATAAATGCAATTACCACCTCCGGGTAACACCACCCCCCCCCCCCCCCCCCCCCCACTCTATCCTCCAACCCCCGCTGCATCATCCCCCAATCCTCATTCTTCTCCTTTCATTTAATTGGTGGAGGCTAATAAGAGGAGAGAGAGCTAATATGTCACTCATTTTCTAGATGCACACTTATAACCGGACGGAGGGAGTATGCATCAATCGATACATATAGGGCGGGTAATCCCGTTTCTGAAAGAAAAGCAAAAAAGCTTATTCACATCCTAAGGCTAAGCGCACAATAAATACTACTCCCACCGATACATATTAATTGTCACTGATTTAGTAATAAATAATAAATCAGCGACAATTAATATGGATCGGCGGGAGTATGTACCAAGTGACACACAATCTCTCGTGTTGAACGTGACACCATTCTAGGGAGGAAACTGGAAAGTTTAATTTGTGCTTTCTTACACACAACAATCTATCTCTTATTTACTCTGGAATCTGGATAATCACAGCGTCGACTATCCACAAGCCCTGCTAAATTTACACGAAAACCTTGGCATAAAGGTACTAGGAATAATCAAGGACTGTGTTCTTAACTCACATCTGGCCAACTTCAGCCAGAACAATCGCTGCGTCTTCAACTAAGCAACCGCTTGCCCGACAACAACCTGTTGCTTGTGTATGTGATACTCACACATGTCTTGTCTTAACTATCGTTGTCCTTACCTTTGTGTACTCCTTGCCACATGGTTCTTAGCAGTGCAATCTGTTCGCACCTCACACATAGTGACATTGAAAGGCGAGGCTGCCAACGCCACTGCAGTAGGCAAATTAAAAATTGTATAATGAGCACAAGTATTATGCAGTCATGCAGAAATAATAGAGGATAGAACAAAGAATTCTAGGATAGGCTATATATACGTCTGAATCTCAAACTCTTCGGGGGAACGTATACTCTATTCAGCAGCAGAAAAGTAATTTTCTACTTCAATCTTATACGAACAACAAAGACATTTGTTCATAGGATCAATGTGAGAATGCAAGGTATCAGGATGCCAAACCACTCCGTGTTACACCGTATTTCATGACACATGTGAAGTCCTTGCAAACTGATCTGGGCTAGGCAAGCAAATCTGCTTGAACATTGAGATTGATGCAATTAGAATATTTCAATCTTGGCTTATGTTCTGAGTACGTGTATGAGTGATATGTTGCTAATGAAATTAAAATAGAGATATGATGCCTTACGGATGTCTATCAAGTATCAACTAGGATGATGGGCAGCTGAATAAGTAGTGTCAAGCAAAGGTGTTCTAGTGGTGTCATTAGAGTATAGTATTATTGTACTTCAAGATCTGCAAACCACCTACATTTCATTACTGGACATGAATGCACAAGGGGAGTACCATGATAAAGATTGCTCTTGCTTAAGCCTACATGAGTTTTGAGCAATCATATTATCATTGTTCAAAGTCTGCATCAGCATTTGGAGCGGTGCTGACACAAGGGCCGGAGAGCTCACACGCAATGTTGTTGTCACCTATTTGCATATCTTCGCTCCTGCACTTTGGATGTGCTTCTTGCTGGACTTCTTAGTAGGTTTTGAAAGCTTAGTACACGTGCTCTAAAGTTGACGACTTACCTACTGCTCAGAATGAACAAGTATAAATGGGCAAAACTGCAAAAAATATGTGCACTGGACTTAATGCTCGGATTTTATTTCTCTGAAGGAATTCATAATGAACAATGATTCTTCCTTACGGTGTCTCCTATCTTCTGAAAGAACCTTTTCTCAGTGGGACCCAGGTATTGAGGATACCCCACATACAGTATAGGGCGAAGTTGATCATATACTGTAATGGTCAGTTCCACCTCCGCTTGCCATCAGCCGAAGCAGGAAGAGGGCGACTGGTCATCTTCGAGGACACCACGGCCTTGCCACCTGCCTCTGTTGATGTCATGGCGGTCCACACCACGCCGTTCGTCCCAAGCCACTTCCTTTGCCCGGGTGGAAGCGTGCGGGTCGTCTCAAGCGGCATAGCGCCAACGGGAGTGGCCACTGGGGTTGAGGAGGCGACCTGCGGTTTCATTCCCGTCGGCATTGGGACCGACAGTGCCTCCAACGATGACCTAGGGTGACGGAAGCAAGAGGAGGAGCCACTGCGTGCGAACCCTGAGAGGGGAAACCTTTCTCTTAGAATTGTGTGCACCCTCTTATAATCAGAGAAAGGGCAAGGTTTCGAAAGTTGACTCCTCAGACTTAACCGTTTGTAAGGTTCCTTCTAGTGTTGCCGGACAAACTTAAAACTTCAAGTACATTGAAACGGATGTGTCACGGACGAGACTCTCAAGCCTCTAGCTATGAGAGCAATGATACCTCTAAATGAGAAGTCAACTAGCTTGGTGGGTTCCTCAAAAAAAAAAAAAACTAGCTTGGTGGGTTCGGGGTGATCCCAGAATGAACGATTCGTTCCCTGGGAACGATTGATCGAGTGAACGAAATCGTTCGCTCGGGAATAACGGAAAATCCTATACGACGCACATTGTGTCAAGATGTCGAGGCTTCGCACAGGATGAAGAGGGAGCGATGCGATCGGAGCCGGCCCATTACCGGTTGCGGGGATCCTGGTTTTGGAAACCTTCTAGACTTTCCCAGCCGGTTATTTCCGGTTTTGGGAACCTTCTAGAAGGTTTCCTGAACCGATTTTTTTTTTGTTTTCTTTTTTCTTTATTCTTTTCTGTTTCTTTTTTTTCTGTTTCTGTTTCAAAAAATTTCTGGATTTTCATAAAATGTTCAGGATTTTCAAAAATTGTTCTTCAAATTCGAAAAATGTTTTTTTAGAAAAAAATTATGGATTTTCAAAAAATGTTCTGGATTTCCAAACAATGTCCTTCAAATCCGGAAAATGTTTCTAATTTTTTCAAACAAATGTTCTGGATTTTCATAAAATGTGCGGGATTTTCAAAAATTGTTCTGCAAATTCGAAAAATGTTTCTGCTTTTTATAAAAATGTTCTGGATTTTCTAATAACTTTTCTTGATTTCCAAAAAATGTTCTGGATTTTTTTAAATGTTTTTCAAAAAATGTTCTTGTTTGTCGAAATTTGTTCTCAAAATTCAAAAAATGTTCGTATTTTCAAAAATTGTTCATGTTTATGAATTTGTTCAGGATTTTACAAAATTGTTCTTGTTTTCAAAGTTTGTTCTCAAGATTTAAAAAATGTTCGTGCTTTTAAAAAATTGTTCACGCTTCCAAATTTGTTCGGGGTTTTCAAAATTGTTCTCCGTTTCAAAATTTTGTTCTTAAGATTCGAAAATGTTCGTGCTTTAAAAATTTGTTCGCTTTCCCAAATTTGTTCAGGATTTTTCAAAATTGTTCTTGGTTTAAAATTTTGTTTTCAAGATTCAAAAAATGTTCGTCCTTTAAAAAATGTTCGCATTTTCAAATTTGTTCTCTGTTTTTAAAAAAAACGTTCATGTTTTCAAAAACTGATTGAGAAATTCAACGTTTGTTCGTTTTGATAAAAAAATAAAAAAAGGAAAACGGGAAGAAAAACGACTAAAAAAAGGAATAAGCAGAAAAGTAAAAAAGAAGCTACAGTGGTCGCGCCCCTACTGGGCCGGCCCAGTCGGGGGTCGCTCTGTGCGAAGCCCGACTAGTTGCCGCAGCGAGCGGCGACTAGGAGCTCCCGGGAATAACCCTCTCAGCGAACCCCTCGCTTTCCATGCACGTCTGCGTAACCCAATTGGGCAAAAATAAAGCCCAGTTTTCGCCACAACAAAAAACTGATACGGACATCATCGTAATGCTTAGAACAAGGGTTTTCCTATTTAACGCTGCAGGCGCCCGTTTGTATGCATTTTGCAAACTGGCGCCTGCAGACCTCCGCGCTGGGCTGGCCCAACTCAGCCTTCCTTATGCTTTCTCTTCGGCTTTCTAAAAAGCAAAAATGGCACACGCGGAGTGGAATCGGTCCGGCGACCTGCCGTTTTGTGGTACACTGCGCTAACCTCTAGGCCACTTACGCAAATTTGTTAGGTTACATATTTTTCCGTTCTTTTCTTCTTCTTTCCTTTTTCTATTTTACGTTTTCTGTATTTTTTTTCTTCTTCCTTATATGATGATTTTTTTCAAATCCGTGAATTCTTTTCAAATACATGATTTTTTTTTATGAACTTTTTTCTTCCAATCTATAAACTATTTTCATTTTTGACGAACTGTTTTTGAAAATCGTGAACTTTTTTTCTAATTCGATGAACTTTTTTTCAAACTCTATGATTTTTTTTTCAATTTGGATGAACTTTTTCCAAATTCGATGGAAGTTTTTCGAATCAATGAACTTGTTTCCAATTCTATGAACTTTTTTCCAATTTGATGAACTTTTTTCATAGATGAACTTTTTTTCAAACTCATAAACTCTTTTTGAGTTTGCGAATTGTTTCGAAATATATTGAATTTTATTAATAAAATGAACTTCTTTTGAATTCGTGAACTTTTTTTAACACAATAACTTTTTTTTTATTACACGAACTTTGTTTGCATGTTCGTGAACTTCATTTGAAATATGGGAACACGTTTTCAAATAATTGAAAAATGTAAGTGTTGTGTAATAAATAGCGCGTCCGATTTTCTGTTCTTAAAAGTTCCGCGCTGTAATTAGTCAGTAGTATTTAGTTGGTCGAGTGGTCAGTTTCGCGCTATGAAAGCGTAATGTTGCGAGTTCGAATCCTCGTCGAGATCCAATTTTTGCGGGGTTTTTTCCGCGGTGCGCGGTCGTGGGCCGGCCCACTCGGACGCTGCTGCGAGCGCCAGTTTCGTTGCGCGGCGCTGAAGGCACGCAATAGGAGGTCCCTTAGTACAACACAAAAATGTCAAGCAAACCAACCTGTGGTTAGATGGTTAGAAGGACAGTGGTATCCTAGCCCACCTGAGTTCAAGTCCTTTATTCCTGGATTTATTTCAGGATTTCCGGCGATGCGCATTCAGTGCAAGGAGACGTTCCCGTCGATGACGAGGCGCCTACGGTGACTTCGTAAATCTCAAGATGATTTGTCGGCTCAGTCTCTCGAAGGTGCTCATAGGGGTAGGGTGTGCGTGTGTGCGTTCATAGGGATGAGTGTATGCTCATGTATATGAACGCTTGCGTCTATACTTTGTTTAAAAAAACACAAAAATGTCAGGATGTACATGATAAAAACTACTACACTTATTTTGGATAAGACGATTGAAAAATAACTAAATGCCTTGAACACAAATTTCCAATTATTGTAAATTCAATAAATGCCATACAAAAAGAAATTTACCATGATATGCTAAAAAAAGGCCATGTTCTTACTAAAAAATTGCCATGTTTTACAAAAGGACATGTGCTTAATACTTGCGTGGGACGACAAAGGACTCGAATCACATCTTCTTCACCTGCGTGTCGCGCAATTCCTTTGGGGTTGCTTCCGGGAGGTGGTCAGATTTCCCCGACCTCTTCGAGGAAATCCAGTCCTCCCTATAGCGTCCCCACCACATTAGGCGGCTGAGTCTTGTGTGTTCCTCGCGTGGACTCTATGGACGGTCCACAATAAGCTTGTGATCGAGCGTGGGCCTCTTCGACGAGCTACTGACGCGGTTTTCAAAGTGTGTGGTTATTTGCAGCTCTTGCGGCCGCTTTGCCATCTGCGGGATCGGGACTCCATCGACATCTTCATTGCAGATCTTCGCGCGATGGCCATCTGCTTGGCGCCGCTGCTTCCCCCACCACCGCCGGATCCGGATTAGGCACTTTGTGCCGCTGTGGCGTGGCAGGGCCGCCTGGGGAGCCTCCCTTGGCCTGTGCAACCTTTTTTTTCTTCTTTCGTTTAAGGCTTGTTGAGCTGCGCCCTCCGTAAAACCCTCTTGTACCTTTTTGTTGTGCTACCTGTGTGTGTGGTGTCAACCTTGACGTTGGATCTTTATGGCTCTGATGGTTTGCTTTATATATAAATCCGGGCGAAACACTTTTTCAATAAAATTTACGGTAGACAAATTATGAAAATATCATACCTCTGTGCTTTTTCCTCGTGGTGAAGATCAGTACTCCCATCCATATCCATATGGAGGGAGGACCACAGACTGGATCCGGCCGCTATAAAATCCCTTATATGCATCAAACGAGAGGAGGTTGGTGATGCCTGCATATATAATGCAGATTCGTAGAAGCTTTGTGCAATTCGGTGATTATATGGCTCTCGGTTCTCTCCCTTTTTTTTCTATTCACTAGCTTCTTAGATGGTTCAGATAGTAAAATACGAGTAGGCTTTTTTAGAATAGTTTAGGAATGGTAGCCCTCAGGATAACAAATCACCTGTAGAAAAACAATCGGAACTGCTAGAAGGAGTGAAAAGGGGGCATCCAAGTAGCCACCATGTGCGTCGGTACGGCAAGCGTTGGTGGAGCTAGTAGCACGGCGACAGGTTCGGTACGAGCATTTCAGCAAATTCAGGAACTTCAAAGGCTTATAGATGAGCATAGCAACCCAGCTAACTCAGATAAATGGAAGACATTCGGAGAAATGACTAAATACTCCTCAATAAAGATGTACCAGGCACTATCCACAGATCCAGTAGCTCATAAGTTATTCTCTGTGATTTGGAAAGGGGCACGCAGAATAAGACACAAAATTCACTTTTGATTGCTTCTTCATGATAGAGCCAGTACCAGAAATCTGCTTAACAAAAAGTCTATGCACCTTGAGTGCTATAATTGTGTGTTATGTAATGAAGGTGCCAAAAAAAACATAATATCATCTTTTCTGGGATTGTGAATATGCTAAAGCTTGCTAGGAAAAAATCATCCCTGGCAAAGAGAGAGGAACTTCATTCTATGATAACACAATTCTAGCCATGAGCAAACTGCCGCAATCAATTGCGCTGGACATCATCATCCCTGTGTGTTGGAACATTTGGATCCAAAGAAATGGGAAGGTCTTTAGGCAAGAAACACAAAGTATGAACTCTTGGAAATACTTGATGACGCAAACGTTGACTCTACTGGTACATATATAGAGTGAAGCACAAAAACTTGGGACAGTTGAAAGGTTGGATTGAGTCCAACCTTTAGAATAAATCAAACTTACTTTTAATCTGTTATGATGCTACCTACAGCCGGCATTGGTTAGGAGTTTAAGCTGTTTTCTTATTTCCGTTTTCGATTTTTCCTTGTATATATTAATCTTGAGTAATACAAATTACCATAGAACTATTGTTCTATGGTTTCGGCTTTAAAAAAACGGGTTCAGTACGAGCGTGTGGCAGTTGAAGCCGCTGTTGAACCGTGCAAAACACCAGGAGTAGCTGCGATCTGAACATTAGCACTAGCTACGAGTTTCACTGTCGCTAGTCTTGTCCTAATTCAATCAAGCACGGGCAGTACTCTTAAGCCTGCTCGATATAACACATGTCATGCAACTAATTTCTACTGGCATGAACTATATACCAACTACTCTACTCTGGTACTGATGATCAAATCAATGCATCATTACGCAACCTGATGTGTGGAATTGGATATATATGCCCACGCGGGCAAAAAACAGAAAACACTCCGAATTCCAAAGGTGATAACATGGCATAATTGATCACCGTTTAGATCAAACGAAATTCAGCAACATGCTACAATTTCTGTAGCAAATAATCAACCCGTTCTCAAACTGGGCACGGACAAGTTTTGTTACCTCTAACGATTTTTGCTTAATTCATTGTTACATTGTGCATCACGATCAAGTTTTGTTACCATGTGCATCACACCATCACATCAACCTATAGACTAGGCTTACGCACACACAGACATTGTAGAAACCCACCTTCACTACTTTACCGCATGGGGAATGAAGTGCACTGAAGCGGAGTCTTATACTTTTCGAACTCTACCGGCAACTCAAATTTAACCACATGGGCATGCTGCCAAGCTCTATGCAAATAATATGTCCAATGGCTTATTAATCGAATTAGAAAGTTAGATATCAAAATTTCTATTGAAGAAATTACATGAGAATCACAGTTCCCGACGCACGGAGAGTATAGATTATCATATATGCTTTCAGTTCCTTGCTTGAAGATGGTTTGTGGTCTGGAATTACAATTCTATTTTCGAACAAGAGGCACATGAAGAATTTAATCTTTGGTTCCATGAATGATTTATCTTATTAATTTGTGGTTCTCAATAATGGAACCATGAACATTCACTTAGCTGCCCGCAAAAAAAGAATATGGACTTAGCAATCCATAGGGTTCATTAAGAAACTATTTTTGCGTGCGATAAATTAGGATTGCAGATTTCACTTCCATCGAAATAAGACACAATGCCTAAACCAACATATGTAAGATCTGTGAATTTTGACATACCAATCATTATTTGCATCAGCTTGTTTACATCGTTAGGTTATTCACATCTTAAGGCTAAGCAAACAATAAATATTACTCCCACCAATCCACACTAGTTGTCACTGATTTAGTACATAAGAAATCAGCAACAATTAAATCAGAGTGAGTATGTACTATGTACAAAGTGACACATAATCTATTGCGTTGAACGTGACACCATTATAGATAACCACAACGTTGTCTATCCACAAGCCCTGCTAAATAAACTGGAAAACCTGTCCATAAAGGTAGTAGGAATAATCGAGGACCGTGTTCTTCACTCATTTCTGGCAAACTTCAGTAAGAACAATCGCTGCATCTGCAACCAAACTACCGCTTGCCTGACAACAACATGTTGCTTGTGTACGCCATACTCACACATGTCTTGTCTTAACTATCCTTGTCCTTAGTCCTCACCTTTGTGTACTCCTCCGCCACATTTTTTTTTTTCGAAAAGGGGGACTCCCCGGCCTCTGCATCAGAACGATGCATACGGCCATCTTATTAAACAAGAAGAAAGGTTCCAACAAGGTCTTAAAGTCTCCAAAAGAAAATAAATAAAAAGAGCTCACACAGAGCTAGGTAAAATGACTAGAAGACAAACTAGCCAAATAAAGGACACCAGAACCGGCTGGCAAAAGATAGATAGGTAAACTAATTGCCTATCCTATTACATGACCGCCATCCAAACCGGTTGAAGATATCCCGAGCTACCATCTCCCAGCGGATAGAAGCAGTAACATAACCTGCAAAAAATGAATACGTGTTGTCTTGTTAAAAACCAAATCATTTCTGCAATTCCAGATTGCCCACAACAAGGCACAGACTCCTACGCGAATATGTCTCACTAAATCGGGCTCTATCCCGTTAAGCCACGTTCCAAATAACGTGTTGACAGAACTCGGTGGAGTAATATTAAAAGCAATATGGACCGTCCGCCATAAAACTTTGGCTAGCGGGCAATCAAGAAAGAGGTGTTTGATCGTCTCATCCCGATCACAGAAACTACACCTAGTAGGTCCTGTCCAATTACGCTTTGTCAAGTTGTCCTTGGTTAAAATAACTTGTTTATGGACAAACCACATAAACACCTTGATTTTCAAGGGAACTTTGACAGCCCAAACATGTTTTGAACTAGGAATCGAGCTTGAATTGATAACATCAACATACATTGATTTGACTGTAAATGCTCCAGACCTAGTGAGCTTCCAGCGTAATTCATCGGGTTGTTGAGAGAGCTGAACTTCCATCAGTCTACTCACTAGAAGGAGCCATTCTTCCCAACGATTCCCCACTAGCGGCCTTCTGAACTGAATATTAAGGGGGATAGATTGAAATACCGTTGCAACAAAAACCTCACGTCGTTGAACAATACGATACAAGGACGGGTATTGAATGGCTAAGGGTGTCTCTCCGAGCCAAGTATCCTCCCAGAATCGCGTACTAGCACCGTTACCAATAATAAACTTTGTCCTATTAAACAAGGATAGTTTGACTTTCATAAGCCCTTTCCAGAAAGGTGAGTCAGTCGGCCTTACTGTCACCTGAGACAAAGTTTTGGTTTGAAGATACTTGTTACGGAGGATTTGCGCCCAAGTGGCATCCGTCTCACTTGATAACTTCCACAGCCACTTGCTGAGAAGACATCTATTCTTAACTTCAAGATTCTCAATACCAAGACCCCCTTGGTCTTTCGGTCTACATATGATATCCCATTTGGCTAAACGGTATTTTCTTTTTAGTTCATCACCCTGCCAAAAGAATCGTGATCGATAAAAGTCCAGCCTTTTCCTAACTCCAACTGGGACTTCAAAAAACGACAAAAGAAACATAGGCATACTCGTGAGAACCGAATTTATCAGAATTAATCGGCCTCCGTATGACATGAGCTTGCCCTTCCAGCAACTCAATTTCTTTTCAAATCGGTCCTCGATGCACTTCCACTCTCTGTTTGTCAGCTTACGATGGTGGATTGGTATTCCTAAATACGTGAAAGGTAAACTCCCCAAATCACACCCAAACAATTGCCTATAAGCCTCTTGTTCGTCATTGGCTCTATCAAAGCAGAACAATTCGCTTTTGTGAAAGTTAATCTTTAACCCGGTCAATTGTTCAAATAGGCATAACACCAGCTTCATATTTCTCGCTTTGGCCAAGTCATGTTCCATGAAGATGATTGTATCATCAGCGTACTGAAGGATGGACACCCCTCCGTCAACGAGATGAGGTACCAGGCCACCCACTTGACCAGCCTCCTTAGCCCTTCCTATCATAATTGCCAACATATCAACTACTATGTTGAACAGGATAGGGGACATCGGATCCCCTTGTCTCAGGCCCTTATGTGTCTGGAAATAATGACCTATTTCGTCATTCACTTTAATTCCAACACTCCTCCGCCACATGGTTCTTAGCAGTGCAATCTCTTCGCCACCTCCCACATAGCGACATTGAAAGGCGAGGCTGACAACGCCACTCTAGTGGCGAATTAAAACTGTATAAAGAGCACAAGTATTATGCAGTCATGCAGAGATGAAAGCAGATGTAACAAAAATTTCTAGGTTAGGCTATATATACATTTGGATCTCAACCTCTTCGGTGGATCGTATACTCTATTCAGCAGCAGAAGAGTAATTTGGCTCAGGATGTTAGATTGTTTTGAATTTTCTACTTCAATCTTATACGAACAACAAAGGCATGGTTCATAGGATCAGTTTGAGAACGGAAGGTATCAGGATGCCAAACCACTCCGTGTTACATAGTATTACATGACCCATGGGAAGTTCTAGCAGACTGATCTGGGCTACGCAAGCAAATCTTCTTGATCATTGAGAGTGATGCAATTAGAATATTTCAATCTTGGTTTATGTTCTGAGTACGTGTATGAGTGATATGTTGCTAATAAAATTAGAATGAAGACATCATGCCTTATGGATGTGTAGCAACTAGGATGATGTGCAGCTGCATGAGTAGTGTCAAGCAAAGGTGTTCTGGTGGTCTCAGTACACTATAGTAGCATTGTACTTCAAGATTTGCAAACCACCTAAATTTTATTACTAGACATGAATGCACAAGGGGAGTTCCATGATACAGATTGCTATTGCCTATGCTTACATGAGTTTTAAGCAATCATATTTGCATTGTTCAAAGTCTGCATCTACACTGGAGCGGTCGTAACACAAGGGCCTGAGAGCTCACAAGCAATGTTGTTGTCACCCATTTGGGTATCTTCGCTCCTGCACTTTTGAAAGTTGAAATGCGCTTCTTGCTGAACTTCTTACCAAGTTTTGAAAGTCTAGTACACGTCCTCTATATAACTAAAGTTGAGAAGTCACCCACTGCTCAGAATGAAGAAGTATAAATGGGCAAAACAACAAAAATATGTGCACTGGACTTAATGGTCATATTTTATTCCTCTGAAGGATTTCATAAATGAACAATGATTCTTCCTTAATTACGGTGGCTCCCATCTTCTAAAAGAATCTTTTCTCGGCGGGACCAGGTATTGAGGATACCCCACATACTGTATAGGGCGAATTGGCCATATACTGTAATGGTCAACTCCTAGTGCACTTGCCATCAGCCGAAGCAAGAAGAGGGCGATCGGCCATCTTCGAAGACAGCACGGCTTGCCGCCGGCTTTGTTGACGCCACGACATTCGGCACCAGGCCCTTCCTCCCAAGCCACTTTATTGGATCGGGTGACAGTGCCTCCGACGACGACATTGGGCGGCGGAAGAGAGAAGAGGATCCATCGCATGCGAATCCCGAGAGAGAAAACTTCTCTTTGAGAATTTCATGCGACCGCTTAAAATAACATAGAGGGCAAGGTTTTGAAAGTTAACTCGTCAAGTTAACCGTTTGTAAGGTTCCGACTAGAGTTGCTGGACAAACTTAAAACTTCAAGCACTTTGAAAGGGATGTGTCATGGACGAGACTCTCAACAGACTCTAGCTATGAGATCAATGATACGCTGAGCGTTCCTAAATGAAAAGTCAACTAACTTAAAAGGTTCAATAGATGAGGGATGCTAATAACTGGCAGACGTTCCCCCGGGATGATCCCAGTAAGAAAGATTCATTTCCTGGAAACGATTCAACGAGGGAACGAAATCGTTCAAGCCCCTCGCTTTCCATGCACGTCTCCGTAGCCCAGCTGGGCCAAAATAAAGCGCAATTTTCACCAAAACTTAAAAGCTGATATGGACATCATTCTAATTCTAAGAACAAGACAAAAAAAATGCAAAAAGACAAGTTACAGAAAAACAAAAAACGACATGCTAAATTTGGAAAAAAAAAGAAAGAAACTAGGTATTGCCTTCCCACTATGCATTATTAAAAATATAACAAAACCTTTGAAAAATTCCATGTGACCATCCATATGTATAACGGAATAAAGGTACTCGCTCCAATCCAAAATAAGTGTCGTGGTGCTAGCAAATTTGAACTACAACTACTACACTTATTTTGTATCAGACGAGCAAAAAATAACTGAATGCCTTGAACACAAACTTCCAATTATTGTAAATTTAATAAATGCCATACAAAAAGAAATTTACCATGATATGCTAAAAAAGGCCATGTTCTTACTATGAAAATTACCATGTTGTACAGAAATAGAAATGCCATGCTCTTCAAATAAAAGTGCCATGTTTGTACAATAAAGATTGCATGCTTTTTATAACAAAAATGCCAGGATGTTCAAAATAAAAGTGTCATGATTTTACAAAAAAAAACCATGCCCCACAAAAAATGTCATGATTTTTATAATAAAAATAGCATGCTCTTAAAATAAAAACATGCGATGCTCTATAAGATAAATTTAAGCTATTTATAGCAAAAATTCCATGCTCTACCAAAAAAAGTGTCATGCTCTTTAGAATAAAAATGTCATGCTATTTAAAATAAAAATGGCCTGCTCTACAAACAAAATGCTATAATCTTTTAACATAAAAATCTCATACTCTTAATAAAAAAATTGCAATGCTCACAAAGATTAAAATGCCACACTGTTGAAAACTACCATGTTCTACGTAATAAAAAGTGACATGCTACACCAAAAAAAAACTATCGTAGACTAGCTAAAAAAGAAGTGTTGGGTTAATCAGTCCAATGCCTAATTAATTAAATTGTCATGTACCTAGAACAGCTTAGTCTAAGAAGAATGCAACCCACACTGAACACTTATCTCAAAAACAAAAGCACAAAAAATGTGCGATATGATATAACTTTAGTTTATATGTCATGTCCATCGAACATTTTGATCTTAAAGACAAAATATGGTGTAGATAACATTTTACAAGAGAAATATCATGATCTAGATAACAATGTGAGAGCAAAATCTAAAGAAATATTCAGGAAATTGACATGTTTCTACTCAAATGTCATATTTTGTTTCAAAAAATGCCATGTGCAAAAACAGTGGTGTGAGTGCCAAGTTATACAACAATTTGTTCTTTAGTAAAAGTGCCAAGGACCAAGAAACAAAACATTTCGGAAAAGCAGAAAAATATCAGAAAAATTCCATGACACTTTTTGACATTTTTCCCATGTTCTAGAGAACATTTGGAGTAAGCAATAAAAGATTAGGAAAATGCCATGATATATATGTGTAACACACACAAAAGAGTGTCATGCTGCCTATATTAAAACTACCATGTTCTAGTTGATAAAAATGGTCATGGTCTTAATTAATGAAAGTGTCATACTACCTACAATAAAACTACCATGATCTAAACTAATAAAAGTGCCATGCTACCTACAAATAAACTACCATGGTCTAATTAATAATTTTCCCACGTTCTAATCATTAAAATTAGCAATGGTCTAAATAATAATAAAAGTGTCATGCTATGTACCATGAAACTACCCTGATATTGTTAATAAAATTGCCATCGTTTAAATAATAAAAATGCCATGCTAGTTACAGTATCTAATTCATGGCAAAAGATCTCTGAATTTGCCATGGCTGTGAAAAGGAAACGATCTTTAATTCATGGTGAAAATGTAGACAAAATAACCATGGCATGTCTTATGTAGATTTTTTTGTTCTACAAAGTGATGGAAACTTCACAAGAAAATATAGTACAATGACATGTCAATTTTGTTTTTTGTAAATTTTCCACGAAATAAATGCATAATTTGCCATTCAAAACACACACAAAAAAAACTATATGAGCACAACGAGCTGACCAAAACTTGCTAGCGAAGGACATCCCAGAACTCTTTCGCAACAGCGACGCGCCGAACCGCTTCGCTCTCTTCGAGGCGACGGAAGCGGCAGTTCCTGCCCTTTCTTGAACACCGGTGAGGCGCTGATCTCCACCCCTCTCCGTCCGCTGCTCCGGCAGCTGGTGGAGAGGGGTGGCCTCGTGTTTCTCTTCGTGCTGTTTCACTGATTTAGGGCTCCGTCTTCGTCTAGTAGTGTCAATTTGGTGAGATTGGTTCTGCGTCTAATAATGTGGCCTCGGCATCTTTCTCACCACGGCGATGTCATTTTCGACAACGCCGTTGAGCCGATGGTCTCGTCTGCTTGCCATTCCCTCGGATCGGTAGGCCTTATGTTTCTTGTGTCGAGCGGTTGTCGTCTCTCATGGCGGTGCCGACAAGTGGGACAGATTGATGCTGGTACAGGGTTGGTGGCTCGACGGTTGCAGATTTGGCGTTCTTCCCCAGCAATGGCGGAGGAATGCGTCAGATCTGGATCCAGGTTAGCGTGGGGAACATCCTCGGTCGACACGCCACATCGACAAGCGCCTGTTCTGCAGGTCTGTTATTCGGCTCACAACGCCTACAAGGCTATGGCGCTGGCCTGGATTTTGGTTTGCTGGTGCTCTGCCTCTTTCACTGGTGTGTGTCTCGACAGCGCTGGTGGTTGGCGGCGATTTCGGATCTGGTTGTTTGCAGGGTCTCCATTAGATGTATTTGTAACATTCTTTTGTGTGGAGTTCTTTCTACAAAGTTTCCTAGACATTGGTCATGTCTCGGTCTTTTCTGTAGTTTTCGCATGTATGTGTGCAATTGTACCCAGGTTTATTGATTAATATGATATGTGCGGTTAAAAAAAAAAAACTTGCTAGCGAATTATGCATGGCAGAACAAAGTTGATTTCAGGCATGTGTGGATTCTTCGCCGTCACTGTGACCCCGCGCTTGGCCGGTGGCGGGGCGTGCCCGGATTCTGCTTGCTGGATACGGAGAGGAGCGGCATGGATGAGAGCCCTATCAAAACACCAAGTCATCGATCCGTACCCTGTCGCTCCGACCACCAATCACCGCGGAGCCCGTGGATCACTGAGGGCAATCCCAAAACCCTACCTTCCCCCGAACGGTCGCAGAAACCGCGTCGGTCACGTTTCCCCAGCGCCCCCGCACCTATAAGTTGCCGCCCCACGCCTCCCTACCCCTCGTCCCAGGCGTTCGAGTTCCAAACAAATCCCGCAGCGCAAGTCGAGGAGGAAGAACCGAGGAAGGAGATGGCGCGTACGAAGCAGACCGCTCGCAAGTCCACCGGCGGCAAGGCCCCCCGCAAGCAACTCGCCACCACCATTGTGCGTCTCGCCGCCTCCCTTCTCTCCTTCTCCCCCCTGTTCCCATCTGTTTCATGAAAATTTCGCTGACGATCGATGGTTTGCCGTTTCTGTTTCAGGCGGCAAGGAAGTCGGCCCCAACCACCGGCGGCGTGAAGAAGCCCCACCGCTTCAGGCCTGGCACGGTGGCGCTGAGGGAGATCTGTAAGTACCAGAAGAGCACGGATCTGCTCATCCGCAAGCTGCCGTTCCAGCGCCTGGTCCGGGAGATCGCGCAGGACTTCAAGACGGACCTTCGCTTCCAGAGCCATGCCGTGCTCGCGCTCCAGGAGGCCGCCGAGGCGTATCTCGTCGGGCTCTTCGAGGACACCAACCTCTGCGCCATCCATGCCAAGCGCGTCACCATCATGCCCAAGGACATCCAGCTCGCCCGCCGCATCCGTGGGGAACGCGCCTAAAAGCCTGGATGGGAGATCATGGAGCCGTTCGTCGCAAGATAGCTTGTGATTAGCTTCTGGTTTTTAGATGTATTACTGGATCGTGATATGCAACTTTTATTTCTTTGTAAAATATCTGGTTAGTCATCATCATATATATAGGGTTTGTGCTAAATGTGAAACGAATGCTTTATTGGCCATTATCGATATCTTTACTGAGCAATTGTGAAATCGTGTCCTCTGTTCTGTGGTCTTATTTTTCTACTTTGCTTTGTACTACCTCCGTGTTGGTTTACTAGTCCCCCTCATATTTCGTGTCATGTTTTGACCATGATTTAAATAACAAAATACAAATTATACATAAAAAAAGTAATATCATCTGTAAGTACATTCAAATACGAATCAAACAACATAATTTTTTGTAACATGCATTCACATTTTGCTAGTCAAATGTATGGTCAAAACATGACAAAAAAATACAATGGGGACTAATAAACCAGGACGGAGGTAGTAGTAATTTGTGATTGTCCCGATGTTGCTGGGTGCCGTCGGTCAGGGCCGGCCCTGAGGGGGTATGTACGCAGGCAGGCCGGCTGGGCCTCATGCGTCACTTCTCTTCTTTGTCACCATTCTCCATGGTGGTCACGTTGTCCACTACACGACTAACTTTCCACCTAAGCCTGGAACCAATGAAGAATTGCATCGCCTAGATGCACAGGCCGGCGAACGGTCGCGTTTGAGAGCTTGGCGCAATTTGTACAATCTACATGCTCGCCCCTTCCGTTTGTGTTCTCCGGCTTTTACTCGTAGTAGTTTAGGCCCTGTTTGGAACCACATTAGATTATGATAATCTGGATTATGAAGATAGATTATATAATCAGGTTTATAAAAATAATCTAGGTGGGCATGTTTGGAGGCAAGATTATATAAACTGTAATCCAGATTTTACATTGCATAATGACCTATCTGCCCCCTATTTGGAGGGTGACGGTGACAGAAATTAGTAATTACCTCCAACTTTACAAGGATAATGGGTCATTAGCAATCCATAATCTGGTTTTATCCGGGGTAGAGTAGATTGTGAGTTTTTAATAATCTGTCCATCTAGTTTTTATAATCTACAACATAATCTGTCCTGTTTGGAGACAGTATAGATTATAAAAACTGGATTATCATAATCTGAGTGGTTCCAAACAGGGCCTTAGTACCATATCATGAATGACACAAACAAACACCAAAACCACTTCAGTTAAAAATGATCAACGCAAAAAAAGCATGTTCGTAGTTTTCTTCTTCAGACTATCAACCCGGCACATGCATGGAGTTGAGATTGAATTATTCTTGTCCTCTTCTATAGTCCCCTTCTACTTTTTCCATTCATTGATCATGGAACGTGATCCCTTGTAAAAGTATGCAGTCTGCATGCATGCAGGCATGTCTCAGGAATGCCCCACCTTAAATTATACCCCCTCCGTCTTACTTGTCCAAGAAATGGATGTATCTAAACGTATTTCAGGTCTAAATACATCAATCTTTATCCATTTCTAAGACAAGTTAAGTAGTCTCTCTTGCTTATTTCTTTCTTCCTTATTTCATTGAAATCCTCTATGTCAATAATCTTATTGATTTAATTGGATGTTCAATTAATCAAGCACTCTTTCCATCTTTTGCCTTTTTTCCCTTCCATATTTCTCTGTCATGGTCCCTCAGATGGCTCCTTGATACCGATGAAACTCAAAGATGTATATAAATTGGGTAGATTTCGTGTAAATGAGTGATGCAATACTATTTGAAATAAGAATCAACTTTATTTACTGGATTGGAGGGTTGGGTTTAATTCCTCTCGCCGTCAACTATTTTTGTTCCTCCTCTCCTCTGGACTAGTGACGGGTCGTGTAGGATCGAAAGTATGTCTAGAGGGGGGGGTGATTAGACTACTTGACCAAATAAAAATCTACTTTTTCCCAATTTTAAGTGTTGGCAGATTTTAGCATTCATAGCAAGTCAAGCACACCCTACACATGCATGTGTAAGAGTATAGCAGCGGAAAGTAACAACAAGCATGTATAGTAGAGGGTAGGAAGGAAGATCAAACGCAATTTGTAGACACGAAGATTTTTCCCGTGGTTCCGATAGGTGGTGCTATCGTACGTCCACGTTTATGGAGTTTTCAACCCACGGAGGGTAACGGTCGCGAGAGTCTACGGAGGACTCCACCCATAAGCGTCCACGAAGTAGCAACCTTGACTATTCCATAACGGCTTCCGTCCATGAAGGACTAGCCTCACTATGGGTAGATCTTCACGAAGTAGGCGATCTCCTTGCCCGTACAAACTTTTTGATTCAACTCCACAACACGAAGTAGGAGGCTCCCAAGTGACACCTGACCAATCTAGGAGGCATCACCCTCCAAAAGGTAATAGGCTCGGTAATGTCGATGAACTCCTTGCTCTTGTGCTTCAAGATGATAGACTCCTCAACACACAATCACTCTCTCATAGATTTGGCTTGGTAGAAGAGATTGGATTGGTGGAAAGCAACTTGGGGAGGCTAGAGATCAAGATTCATATGGATGGAGTGGAATGGCTTGATCTCAACACATGAGTAAGTGGCTCTCTCTTAGAAAATATGATGGGGCAAGTATGGAATAGTTCTGAGTGCTTCTGTTTCGAGTGGGTGGTGGTGAAGGGGTATATATAGGCATCCCCAAAAATCCAACCGTTACACCTAAAGTGACCAACTCGGTGACACCGATGTGTGAATCTCGGTGGTACCGAAGTGATCAAAAGGCAGCAACTTTTGAATCTCGGTGAGACCGATATATAATTCTCGGTGGTACCGATTAGGTAACCAACGTCAGATTGCGCAACTCGGTGACGCCGATCCAACAAACTCGGTGGTACCGATTTTGTGAATCGAGGTAACAGAAAGTTGGCAACCCAAACTCGGTGGCACCGAAGTGGAATCGGTTGCACCAATGTGCTAGGGTTTGGCATGGGTCTGTCTGAGTTTGGGAATCGGTGGCACCGAATGGAAAGTGTTGGTTGCACCGATTTTTGATATTTGACTTTGGACAGACTTTTGTGGAGGAGCTTGTGGGTGTTTTTGGTGACTATCACTTGTGCACGTATGAGCATTTTGTTCACCAACAGTACCTTACCCCCTTTTAATAGTATTGGGTTTCCTATGGACTCAAAGTGATTTCTCACAAAGTAAAATGTAGAGTCCTCTTGCTTGAAGCTTTGCCAATACATTTCCTAGCATCTTGGGGTTATCCACAATCCTTTTGCCATCCCTATCATTGAACTTTTCCTGAAATATGCTTAGTGGAAACATTAGTTCAATGACATATATGTTGTTATTAATTACCAAAACCACCAAGGGAGCAAATGTGCTTTCAATCTCCCCCTTTTTGGTAATTGATGACAACATATAGATCAAAGCTTCGACATATGATATAACAATAAATGTAATCGTCGCTTTGAGAAGTATGTAATAAGCAAGAGCTCCCCCTAAATTTGTGCATTATTTTAGATTTGCGTTTGAATGCAAATGCACAATCGATTAGGTACATGGGGCACTCTTTCATGTCACATACAACTTGGTGATGTGCGAGAATAATTAGAATGAATATCATAGCACAACACAATCAAGCAAAGGTGAATGATTATCTCATAAGCATTAAAATGATAGGAAATAGTAGCAATACACATCATGTGTATGATCAAACACCACAAGAGTTTAACACATCCAAACCAAAAGATCAAATGTTTTTTAAAGCGATAAAAACCAACGCTCTCTCACTCGAAGCCTAAAGATCTATATACACTTCTCCCCCTTTGGCAACAAGTTACCAAAAAGTTCAAAGGTATATATCTAATCGTTATTGGGCTGATCTCCTCCTGTAGTCGATGTAGGAGTCGAGAGAACTGCGTCGGCGAAGACTTCAGCTGATGTCATGGATGGAGTTGGAGTGGCAACTGGAGGTACTGGAGCTGATGGAGCTGAGGAGGCTATAGCAGGTGCTGATGAAGAAGGCCTCAACTCTGGAACTGGCACTGTGGCTGATCTGGCCTGGGTAGTAAAGTGAGTGCCTGGCCTGAGAGGAGAGTCATCCTCATCATCTGAAGTGTCGGGACTGGGCACGCTATCAACTTGCTTCTTCAGCTCGTTCACTGTCTTTGTCAGCCCATCCACTTTGTCATTTAGGGTCTTGATCCTATTCTCAAATGTCCTTACAAGACTATTCTGATTCCCTAGTATGTCCTTGATGTCCTTCTGCATGCCCTGAACGGCAGAGATCAAGAGATCCATTTGCTCGTTCCTGGATCTAGGGACTTGAGCACTAGTGGCTCTAGCTGCCTCTGCCTCTGCCTGTGCTGCAGTTGATGTGGGATGATCTGGGTCCATCACCACAACATTGTCCTCAAGATCTGGCTGTAGGGGCAAATGGGGCCTGTCAAGAGCAAAAATGTGCTTCTCCAGCTTGGAGTTGATGCTCATCTGAATATAGGGTGCATAGCAGCATGAGCGCTTCTGATCAGCAGCAACCCTCTTCACAGTCTCTACTATCAAGTCCATCATTCGTATCCTGGTGTGTCTATCAAGATGGATCAACATGTTGATGGAATAGCCTCGAATCATCTTCTCATCTCCAGACTTAGGCATCAATGTGTGCCTTAAGATAGTGTTCATGGTGCGGAGGCCAGCCTGGAGGAAGTAAATGGATCCTAACTTCTGAGATTTCAAGTTGGCAGCGGGGATAGCATTGTACATGTCCTTCATGGAATCATGGCTCTCCTTGGATTCAGCATAGACATCCAAGTCACCATCTTGCACCTCTGGGACTCCTAAGATGGCAGCCCATTCCTCAACAGAAGACTCATATCTTGCTCCTTGGTATAGAACCTGTAGTCCACAGCTGTTTTTCTCCTCTGAGCATATGGATCAATCGCTCTCCATGCCCTCAAACCAGAATCCTTCCTCTTCTTCATGTCTTCAGCAATCAGGTGGCTGGCATTGTGCTCTGGAAGGTGTGGTCTGAGCTTCATCAAAGCAGTCATGTCATCATCATCATCAGCTTCCCTGAAAGTGGAGGTCTTGTTCTTGGAAGAAGCTGGAATCTCTCTGGAGAACCTCTTGGGTTTGTTAGCAGCAGCAGCCTTCTTTGGAGCAGATTTGGTGCTCTTGGAAGTGGTAGCCTTAGGCATAGCATCTGCCATAAGCTTCTTCTTCTTCTTGGGAGGGGCCTTTGCAGCTGGCTCTACCTCCTCCTCTTCAGCAGCTGCCTCCTCTGGATCCTCATACATGGAGGTAGGCCTGCCAACAACATGGATAATCCTCTTCCTGGATTTCTTCTTCTCCCCTGCCTTCTTAGGCATAGATTTCTTGGGAGGCACAACAGTCATGGTTGCTCTGGAGCTCTCTGGTGCTCTCACTGTCTCAGAGCTAGCATACTCCTTTCTGATAGCTTTCTTCTTCTTGGAAGAAATGGCAGCATCATCTTTCTCAGGCAGCTCATCAGGGATGAAGTCCTCATCCTCCTCATCAGAATTGAGCTTCCTCCTAGTCCTGGTAGCAGCCTTGGGAAAATCAGGAGAACTAGGCACATCATCAAAACTACCTTCAAGACTAGTACCTGAACTCATGACAACATTCTCCTCTCTGAAGTTGTTCTCACTGTCATCTGAAGCAGACATCTCTGACCCTGTGAAAAGAATATAGAGGAGCAGAGGGGTTGAGTCATCACAAAACACAGAGATTTTCAAAATTTTGAATAAGAAAGACATTAGTTTTAGCTTTCTGCAGAAGGTATTTCGGTGTCACCGAGTGGTATTTTTCGGAGTCACCGAGACTGACCATATGCATCAACAGAGACTTGGCAGCCTTTTCGGTGGAACCGAAAAGTTTGCTTCGGTCTCACCGATATGGTTCTCAGTAACCCTAAAACACAATCGGTGGAACCGATTCTTTCAACTCGGTGGTACCAAGATGCAATCTGCGGACAGCTAACCCTAAAATCTTCATTGTTCGCTAATCTACGAGAACTCTAGTGGATAGGGAGGATTGCACACAGTGGCTTATAGATAAGAACTTCTCAATGCGCAAGAATTAGACGATGGAGCACAAGAGAGGATCGAACCCGTACCCTAGCTTGGTGACGGTCCGCTACGGCGAAGACGGCGGCGAAGATGCCCGTCGACGGCGAGGATCCCAGCGGCGGAGGAGCACGGGGAGGCAAGGACGATGACCGGGGGGTCATTTTTGGCAGCTTAGGGTTTTGGAGCGCGACGGTTTGAGGAGTGAATTTCAAAGCGTCGGGTCCACAACATATATACCCCTTGCTGTTGGTGACACCGGTTCGAAATTTTCGGTGTCACCGAGTTTCTCAACTGTCAGCTGACAGGGAAACTCGGTGTAACTGAGAATAAGGAATCGGTGTTACCGAGATTGAAACACCAGATCAACCCTAGGCATTCAGTGAGACCGAGAATTTTGGTTGGTTCCACCGAGATGCACTTGGGAGGTTTTGGAGTGCAGCCCTTTTCGACACGGAACTCCGAGTGCATCTCACACAGAGGGATCGAGAAGTGCTTGTTCAAGTTTTGTGATGCAGCAAGAATGGAATATGAGGTGAGAAAGCATGGATAGCTAGAGAGTGGTCCTAGGCATTCTTGTCCATCCAATTGGCAAAAGAGAAATCAAAAACCAAATAGCAACAATTGGATGTCCTCAAATGGATAAATAAATGCAGACCAACATGCTCACTCAATAAGATGTCAAATGAAATCATGGCAAACATGCACATACACACTAGCATCTATCAAGCATTTTGGCGATGACGGAGTCATCTATATATGAGTATATTGACTTAGGAGGCAAGTAAGAATACTTGATCATAGGTCATACTCATCGTTTAAGCACAAGTGGGGTTACCACTTTTACATAAAGCATTTAATGTTGTCACATACCAAGAGATGCTTTGACTCAAGTCTTAGAGTAAAGCTCCCCCTTGATGTGACATCCCCCCATAGGAGGGATAAACTAACCTTGGGTTTTGTCGATGAAGACTTCATGTTGGTGAGGTAGTGGTGGATACTCAAGGTTGATGAAGATCACCATGAGTTGGGAGCATCCTTGTTGTTTCCTTACTCTTCTCACCTACATGGGTTAGTCCCAACACACAAGAGACAAATACAGGGATATCTATGGACGTGGAGTGCAAAGCATATGTGATGATGTCCATGGATTTGTTGATTACCTTGTCCCTTGCTTACCTTTGAGGGAATGTGTGACTCCTTGAACTATTGCATAGAGTTGATGTTGATTGCAACTAGTTCTTGCCAATAATGAATGTGAGTGAATTTCATTGGCGGAGTCACCCCTCAAGAACTTCTCTAGTTCTTCTTCTTGGGGACCCACATCAACTTGATGGGGATCCTTGGAGTTGAAGTGGCACTTGTAGAAGTTGAGCTTGAAGTAGCCTTGGGAACCCACTCCACCAAAGCTTGTGATTCATCTTCATGTGAGTCAATGTCCTCTTGAAGCTTGTTTTTGCCCTTGAGCTTGTGGTCTTGTGGTGGAAGGTCATCTTGAGTGTTTGTTCCCTTGGGAGGAGTATGTTCATACTTCTCCTTTTGAGGAACAAACTTGGGCTTGGGGTATTGACCTTCTTCCCATTCAACTCCATTAGCGTTGAAGTAGCCAATGCCATGGTTCTTCCGGTATCCTCCGTGCTTCCGTACAATTTCCTCAAATTGCTTACACCCGGCAAGACTCTTGTAGATACCTTTATCTATAATTCCTTTCAATAAAGCATTTTCTTGCTCAAGTGTAACTTGGCTAAGAGAATCATCATTAGTGGAATCAATAGAACTACTAGAAGCAACATCATTAGATTTAGCATTTTTATTGTTGCTACTAGATGAAGAACCTTTCTTGCCTTTGTTACTAGTTTGGCTAGATAAGAGTAATCGTTTGGCTAGATAAGATGAAGTCTTCTTTCGGAGATCGTCATTGATAGCTTTAAGAAACTCATGTTCTTGCTCCAAGGTGAGCTTCTCGAAGCGTAGCTTCTCATGAGTCCTTACAAGCTCTCTATGATCTTCTAGAGTAGATTCATGGGCTAACTTAAGAGTGTTTAATTCTTTAGTTAGTTGTTCTATTCTCATCTTATCATCATCAACCGACTTATCTTGACTAGCATGAAAATTATCAAGTTCATTTTGACTAACATCACTAGTTTTATCAAAGAGCAAGTCATCATCACCAAGTAAATCATCTTCATCACTATTGAAATCAAGATACTCGGGGTGTGATACCTTGGGGCCTTTAGCCATGAAGCAACTTCCACTCCCTTCATTTGGTGAATCAAATAGATCATAGGAGTTGGTAGTCACTAGTGCAAGTCCGGCAACACCTTCATCTTGACTATAGTCGGAGTTGGAGTGATAGCTTCTCTCGGAGTTGTTGTCGGAGTCGGAGCCGGAAACCCATTCACCAACATGAGCTTGATGTCTTCTTCTTGTGTAGCTCTTGGTGTACTTGTCCTTCCTCTCCAAATCCCTACTTCTCCTTGAGGGTCTTCGTTCATAACGATCATCTCTACTCCTTCTCTTTCTTTGAGGTGATTCATTCCTTGAGCTTCGTCTTCTAGGTGACTCTTCTCTTCGTTTGTAGGGAGCTGTGTACTCATTGGAGTAGTGTCCGGGCTTCCCACAATTGTAGCAACTGCGGTCACGACTTGACAAATGCTTCTCTTCATATATTGAGTTGGAGCTTCGTTCTTTGCCTCTATTGTTGTAAAACTTGTTGAATTTCTTGACCATGAGGCTTATCTCTTCATTGGTGACAAGGTTGTGGCTTGTAGTTGCGGGAGCATCACTTGTGGCTTTGTAAGCACCGCTAGACTTGTTGTGAAGCTCTTCTTTGTCTTTGAGTGTCATCTCATGAGCAACAATCCTTCCAATGACTTTCGTAGGCTTGAGATCTTTGTAGTTGGGCATCATTTGGATCAATGTGCACATGGTGTCGTATCTCTCATCCAAAGCTCGAAGTATCTTCTTGATGATGAATTTGTCGGTCATTTCTTCGCTTCCTAAGCCGGCAATCTCATTGGTGATGAGAGCTAGCCTAGAGTACATCTCCGCGACTCCTTCACCATCCTTCATCTTGAACTTGTCAAGCTGACTTTGAAGAACATCCAACTTGGAAGCTCTCACGGACTCGGTTCCTTCGTGCATATCAACCAAAGTGTCCCAAATCTCTTTTGCATTCTTGAGACGGCTGATTTTGTTGAATTCTTCGGGGCATAGGCAGTTGAAGAGAATGTCGCATGCTTGAGCGTTGTATTGTAACATCTTCAATTCATCCGCGGTCGCTTCACGATCCGGTTCCTTTCCATCACCAAAGAATTCACCTTGCAAGCCAACACGAACAACAGCCCAAACGGCGGGGTTATGACCAAGAATATGCATTTTCATTTTGTGCTTCCAACTAGCAAAATTAGTGCCATCAAACTGTTGGGGAACGCGACAGAAAACAAAAATTTTGGTATAGCGAGCACGCCCAGGACCACTATGGAGACTGCATACAAGGTTTGATCTGATCCGTACCGACTCGAAGCGCAGCGGAAGAAGAGTCGATGGAGATCGTTGGTGCAGATCCCCGCAGCTAGGCTTTACAACCTCCCAACCGCGAGGATGTACTCTCTCGTCGGACAGCCCTTCGGGAGGCGGTCGGACAGTCCCCCGGACGATGTCGCGGACAGCCCTTCGGGAGGACCCTCGAAACTCGAACGGAGACTCGGACAGCCCTTCGGGAGGACACTCGAACGGCCCCTCGGGCAAAAGATCGAAACTATGACCTCTCTACGGGGTTGCACACATACGGTGTCATCTATCCGGCAGGGCTTCGCCGTCCAGAACTAGTTCCTGCCGGAACCCAGACAGCCTTTCGGCTCTACGAAAAACTCTTTTCGTGGGAGGGAGAGAGAGAGCTAGCAAAGGATAGCATGTGTATGAGAGCAAGGGATGAAGAGGTGGCAGCCCTCACCTCCTCTATTTATGGGAAAGCCAAGGGGTAGGATGGTCACACAAAGTACCAAACTACCCCCACTTTATGTCACACATAAAAAACCATAAGAAGGAAAAGGGGTGCCATGTGGAGCTCCATGGAGGAGCTCCACCCTTGGCCGGCCACCCCTTGGCCCCCCCCCCCATGAGGGGCTTCCTTGGTCCCCAAGCCCTTCTAGAAGCCTTTTGGAAATATCCCAAAAGGTGACTTTCCAAAAATATTCCAAAAATCACTTTCACTATTCACGACGACATTTTTCAGCGTCCGTTCGAACTGAAAATATTTATGTGGGCTTAGAACATTTCCAGTACCCACTAAAATAATTTTCAATGCGATCCGGAACAATTCTGGATTAGTGATTTTCATCTGCGAAAAGCATCCGAAGCGGTTCTGGCAGCTCCGGAACATTTCCGGTTTTTGTTCCGAAAAATTCCCAGAAGTTTCCAGAATGATTCTGGCACCCTCCAAGAATTATCAGGAATGTGCCGAAACCAATTTGACTTAATGGTATCCCCTGAAAAAACTTTTCAGTTTTACCGAAACTGTTCCGGTGTTCTCTCTGCGGAACTTTTCCGCTGTCCGAAACTTTTCCGGTGTCCAAAATTTTTTCGGTGATTTTCTCTCAGACTCCCTGTCTAGTATTCAGCAGATAGATGACCCATAAGCGTGTGACCCTATAGGTTCGGTGAAGTATAGACATGACCCGGAACCGCTTCCGATCAATGATCAACATCGGAGCCGTGGACACCCATATTGACCCCTATACCCACATGAATGAATATTTGAGTGAACCTCCAGTTGCCGTGTGCTATTCCTGTTGCTTCGCGATATGTTACAAATACCCGAGGTGAGACATGTTGGCATCCCCATGGATCAACAACTTGTCCACTATGCCAGTTACCTCGTTACCGGTATTGTTCTCTTTTCTCGTTCCCGTGTTTCGGCATCCCTGTGATCAAATCACAAAGTGTCTGGCCAGACTATGATGGATACCGTAACACCGAGAGGGCCCAGAGATATCTCTCCATCGTCGGAGGAGCAAATCCCAATCTTGAGCTATCAAGTTACTTGACATACTTTTCCATGAACCCGTAAGCCGCCGTAATAGCCACCCATTTACGGATGACGTTTAACAAACCCCAAAGTTCATGAAGCAAGCATGAAGAAACTCGATACTCTCATGGTCTAAGGAATCATGCAAACGTTAACCATCTCTGTGTTATAAACCATTAACTTGTGACAAATGTATCTCATAGCATAACATCAATTCGGGCCGATTCAACACAAGTGTTCTACCAACATTGCGCCCTCAAAATTGCCGGCATAGCCATGCCCATGATCAGGAAAACAGGATCATCATGCAATACTTGAGCCAGTCTTAGAGGCCAGACTAGGAATACATTTTACCGTTTATTATTCCACACGTGCATATGAGTCTTCCTCCGAGCCTCGTGGTTATTGCAGACTCGAGAACCATAGCAGTTATAGCATGGAACATAAACCTAATTATGAACAGGGAGATAATCAATAACATTTATTATTGCCTCTAGGGCATATCTCCTACAGACTCCCACTTGCACTAGAGTCAATAATCTAGTTAATGCTAATGCACTTTACACCTGTGGCACACTGGTGTAAAATATGCTTCGCATGTGGTATAGCCTGATGTCCAACGGATCTGACGACTTTAGCTCCGTGTGTAACTTTGCATATCCTTGCGTTTTCACTCTTTCACAAAATTCATATTTTGTGTGGACTTGGCTTTGCATATGTGTGAATCATTGGTCGAAACCTGATTCCTCAGACTGAGCTATGGAGCAACTATCTACAATAGTGTCCCATAGACCAAAGCCATCTTGGAACCATACTAAGTTCATGAATGAACTATATGTTTCAACAACTTCTTTGTCGCTTCTAAAGCGTCAACATACTTTGCCTTTGTTATAGAATTTGCCACAGTATCTTGTTTGGAACAATTTCCAACTACCGTGCCACCATGTTGTGTATTACACAAAACCCTTAACTTAAATCGAAAATCGCATGGAGCATTGATAAAGACTGTATCAATGTAATTACTTACAACGAGCACTTCATAATCTTTGCTTGCGAGAAAACATATCATCAATACTGCTCTAGTACTCAATGACATCTTTCACTGTTGTCCCATGATCAATACTTTGATCACTTTGGTATCTATACTCGCAACAACTTTGGAGTATTGGACATATCTGGTTGGTTTTACATACCATGGAATACATGATTAATCCAAACACAAGAGTGTGTGGAATCACCATCATGTATTTTGCTCATCAGTGTTTTGAGACACCGAGTCTTGCAAAACTCGTTCCATGTGACTTCGGCAAGAATCACTCCTTGGCGTTTTAAATGCTAAAACGTTTTAGCACCTTGTCAATATGTATTCATTGCTTAGCCCCATTAGGTAAATCTATCCCCATAGATCATCATGCCTAATATTGAGGCTATTTAGCGTAAGTACTTCATCGAAAAACTATTTTCAAATGAAGTAATAATTCGTGTCAAGAAATTTTATTTCCAATTTAACAATGTGTCAAGCACACAAGGTTTTTAGAAATATTATTATGCTCCCACTTACTTTCTTGAATCACAAGCATCTTCGTTACCCATTGATGAAGTCAAACCCCTTTGACCATTTCATCAAAACACGAAGAATCCAACTCCTCTTTGCTCTCTTCTGTCCATCGCTGGAACTCTGAAGTTTGCATACCTACTAGCATCCTCTGGATCGACAAATTACTTTGGACTGTATCACATACAAGTCCTAGGTTTCATTTCCATCAGATGGAAATCCTTTCGTCATCCATGTTTCATATCTCATGATTGAAATATGTATTAATTGCTAGTTCAACCCAAACCGACTTTAAGCATTGCTACGGTGAAACAACTTCATCGTAGTCAACTCCTTGAACTTGTTATTTCAACAAGTCAAGCTTTATGGATAAAACATTTTTATCCGTATCAGTTTTAAGTTCCATAAATATTCGTTAGACTCTAAGTCTAACGAAAGGTGTATCAAGATTTTAATCTTGAATCACTTATATGGAAACTATCTCGGATTGTATTGGCATTTAGCCAATTCCGGAGTCAAGGCCCATCAACGCTTCCTTCTGTATTGTAGGTATACTGTTGTCTAACAACAATATCTCGTTTGCGCACCTGAGAGGTTTGCACGAGCCTTGCCTACGTGGTTCAGCTGCAAGTTCGACCGAAGTCCATACATTTTATTGTAGAGACTTCCGTATCAGTCGCAGTAGGAAACCCTGGAATTACTTCCAAGGTCTCTTTCGTTTGATCTGGTGACGAAGATACTGTTTATCTCGTCGAGTTGCACTGTTCTCCCACTCACCTTTTTGAAAGAACCATTTTCTTCAAAAAGCATACCGTTCTTTGTGGCAAACCTATTTGCCTCGGTATAGTGGTGGGGAAATACCCAATGACTTGGAATAACCTACAAAGTAGCACTTGTCTGATTTGGAATAGGTTTGTAACCTTTTACACAAGCCCCATATTCCAAATGTTAAGAAAAGATATAACATGGTTGGGCGTACCATGCCATGGCGTCATTTGAACAGACCCGATGGAGCTCTTTTCACTGTAAAAGCCGCAGTCTCTAAAGCATCACTCTTTAAAAGGGATAATGGCAAATCTATTTATGTCATCTTTGATCTTAGCATGTCATAAATGGTTCGATTACATCTTCACGGACGTTCCACTTGCAGTGGTGTTCCGGGAGGTGCAAGTTATGAAACTCTTTTCACAACTCATCAGACATTCGCTAAACTTGTAACTCAAATATTCCTGTCCGCAATCAATTTGCAGAAACATAATTTTCTTGTTACAATAACTTCTACTTCATTTTTGAAAACCTTATGAATGAATTCAAAAGATCCAGACTTACGTCTCAACAAGTAAATATCCATATATCTACTTGAGTCATTTCTGAAGATAGATAAATCCACTACTTGCAACAACATTTATTGGACTACACACATCATAATGTATGATCACCAATATGTTCTTTGCTCGTTCCTTATGGCCTGTGGACGGTATTTCAGTCACTTCACTTTTCAGAGGAAAGTTGCAAGTGTCTGATGATTCAAAATCAAACGACTTCAAAATCCATCATAATGGACTTTTCCATGCGGGTTTCTCCAATGTGACCAAATGCAGTGCCACACATATGTGGTATTCTTTTAGTCTTGCGACATTTAGCGTCAGTGTTATGGATGTATCATATTACCATCAATATTCACAACATACATCCCATCCTGGATGGAAGCATGGCCCTTCATGTTATTCATAACACCGAACATCAAAAGTTCTCTTATGAATAACCTTCTTGCAAGATACCTTATGCAAAGGGCTAGAGTATATGAAACTCTAAATGAATTATAAAAGTAAATATAGAGGTAATGTATTATTATCAATATTCATAACATACATCTCATTCATAATGAAAGTATGGCCCTTATGTTATTCATATCACCGAACATCAAAAGTTCTCTTATGAACAACCTTCTTGCAAGATACCTTATGCAAAGGGCTAGAGTGTGAAACTTTAAAATGAATTATGAAAGTAAATACATAGGGAATACACCGATGGAAGGCATAGTAACATTTACTATGTTCCCTGCGTGTATCTAAACCTCATTCGTGGCTAGTCTTTCAGGCCATAGTAGTTCTTACATCGAGTTGCAACAGAATGCAATCGAGCGGGTATCTTTGTGATTAACTCACAATACCCAAAATTAGTGATTAATATGTTTAACCATAATTCCCAAGAACTATATCTTTGACCAGCCTTCTATACATCAAAAACTTGTATGACATTCATACATGAGCTGGATATTCCAGTCTTCTTTCTTTCTGCCTTTATACTTCTAACAGTTTAACTTTTAGTATTTCTCCTACTCTCAGAAGAAGCACCCAACTTAAGAGTGGCGTTTAGCCCCGGACTTCCTAGGGGTGAAAGTTTTACTAACACCCTTCGGACACTTCCTTTCTCTTTAAGTTGTTGTTTTATTCACCTTTCATCATATGACACGCGTTCTTCTGGATCCCTCTCTTATCAGTCTAATGCATAGTAAACACCTTTACTAATAGTTTGCAAACAAACATTGCTTTGGATATTTCATATCTTTCAGCCTTTGTTTGTATCTGAAAATTAATTTTCAGTTCCATGAATATCACATAACTATCCCAAAACTTTCGAAGTTCGGGTCTAATGGAGGCAAACATATTGCACCTGACTGAAACGGAATTGTAGCTTTTGGATCGAAGGACGAGAGTCACATGATCCATAGCATTAGCGGGAGAATACCGAAAGTATGCGATAGGACAAAGTCCTTCTCGGCACTCTAGAGGACAATCCTCACATTACGTTTACCAACCGAAAAGTTTTAACCAGATATATAACAGCTTATTCAATTTTAATAGGGAAGGTGAAAACGCGAGCCATTATTCTACAACTTTTATGCAAATCACACTTAGACAGTGTTCAAAATTAATTGCACTAAGAATTAAAAGAATTAATTCTAAAGTGCGCTCCCACTCAAATCAATATCTCTCATAATTGATTGTGAGTGATTCAAGACCCACATTTCCATTCAACGCCATTGTTCGAGATGAACACTGATGGCGCGAACTTTAATTGGTAGGCAAACTTGCCAATCACATCTCCATGTGACTCTTGTTCATCTTTCGATGCATGTGTTCCGAGCTCAGGACGATCCTGCCATGAACGTCAAGATAACCAAGTGATCTTGCTGCGAGGTCTGACCTCACCCGCCTTACACCCGTACAATCGTTCGTACCCATATAGATCATGGCGCACCCCGAAAGGAAGGATGCTGTGACGGTGCTACACTTGGGAGAACACTAACTACTTGATATTTTTTTAGTGAGAGATCACCCTAATAAAAAGCGACTACCGCGCAATCAAGAAGGGTGCAACATAAGGCATAAACATCTCAGGCAATTCACAATTAGCATGATATGGTATAGCCCTTTCTGACGGAGAAGTCAAGTATCTCTTCGTCTTTGGCATTCACGTCAGTGTTCACCTTCGCGAAGATTGCCACCACCTTGTCGATGCACCAGATAATATTGCTATCTCCATAGCAGATAAAATAAATGCATTACTTAAGGTTGACATGCAGGTCATTAAAGTGACAATCATATGGCTCCAGCCATCATGCCGAATCATGACACGCAGGTCATGTTAATTACATCATATAGTCATCTCATACATAATCAAATTTAATATTAGCATTGCTATACGACATCACATGCATAACCATCTTGCAAAACCAAGTTAGACGCCTCTAATCGGTTTATACAAAATTTTATTTTACGTGGCTTCTAAGGTTTTGACTCAAACCGCAGCTACCAACGTTCATCATCAAGTATGATAATTCAAGTTGCTAGATTAACTTTCCAGGGTGTATGAAACACGAGATAATAAAATCTCGAGCCCCATACTAAACTTCGTCATACGCGTGACCCCCGTGCAGATCACATCTGCATTGCCCTTTCGTCTGCGAAACATCTATCTTTCTTTAACTATGGTGGAACCCAAAGAACTGTTAGCACTTCGTTGATCTGTCAATCAGCATACTCAGGAGCAGCATGAAAGGATCGCGGATTGCCAGAACTTTGTGAGATTCCACCATGCCGTCAAGATCAGGACTACGCAAATTCAGGGGAAGCAACAGGAACATCGGGTAACAGATTTCATCTGCTACCCGCACAAATAATTTTCAGTAATAGAACTCATCTACTACCTAATTATATTGTGCAACACCCATATATCTCCATGTATTCTAGATCGTAACCTGCATCTATGCATAGCACGGCTCTTGATGCCACTGTTGGGGAACGCGACAGAAAACAAAAATTTCGGTACAGCGAGCACGCCCAGGACCACTATGGAGACTGCATACAAGGTTTGATCTGATCCGTACCGACTCGAAGCGCAGCGGAAGAAGAGTCGGTGGAGATCGTTGGTGCAGATCCCCGCAGCTAGGATTTACAACCTCACAACCGCGAGGATGTACTCTCTCGTCGGACAGCCCTTCGGGAGGCGGTCGGACAGTCCCCCGGACAATGTCGCGGACAGCCCTTCGGGAGGACCCTCGAAACTCGAACGGAGACTCGGACAGCCCTTCGGGAGGACACTCGAACAGCCCCTCGGGCAAAAGATCGAAACTACGACCTCTCTACGGGGTTGCACACATACGGTGTCATCTATCCGGCAGGGCTTCGCCGTCCAGAACTAGTTCCTGCCGGAACCCAGACAGCCTTTCGGCTCTACGAAAAACTCTTTTCGTGGGAGGGAGAGAGAGAGCTAGCAAAGCATAGCATGTGTATGAGAGAAAGGGATGAAGAGATGGCAACCCTCACCTCCTCTATTTATAGGAAAGACAAGGGGTAGGATGGTCACACAAAGTACCAAACTACCCCCACTTTATGTCACACATAAAAAACCATAAGAAGGAAAAGGGGTGCCATGTGGAGCTCCATGGAGGAGCTCCACCCTTGGCCGGCCACCCCTTGCCCCCCCCCCCCATGAGGGGCTTCCTTGGTCCCCAAGCCCTTCTAGAAGCCTTTTGGAAATATCCCAAAAGGTGACTTTCCAAAAATATCCCAAAAAGCACTTTCACTATTCACGACGACATTTTTCAGCGTCCGTTCGAACTGAAAATATTTATGTGGGCTTAGAACATTTCCAGTACCCACTAAAATAATTTTCAATGCGATCCGGAACAATTCCGGATTAGTGATTTTCATCTGCGAAAAGCATCCGAAGCGGTTCCAGTAGCTCCGGAACATTTCCGGTTTTTCTTCCGGAAAATTCCCAGAAGTTTCCAGAATGATTCTGGCACCCTCCAAGAATTATCAGGCATGTGCCGAAACCAATTTGACTTAATGGTATCCCCTGAAACAACTTTTCAGTTTTACCGAAACTGTTCCGGTGTTCTCTCTGCGGAACTTTTCCGCTGTCCGAAACTTTTCCGGTGTCCGAAACTTTTTCGGTGATTTTCTCTCAGACTCCCTGTCTAGTATTCAGCAGATAGATGACCCTTAAGCATGTGACCCTATAGGTTCGGTGAAGTATAGACATGACCCGGAACCCCTTCCGATCAATGATCAACATCGGAGCCGTGGACACCCATATTGACCCCTATACCCACACGAATGAATATTCGAGTGAACCTCCAGTTGCCGTGTGCTATTCCTGTTGCTTCGCGATATGTTACAAATACCCGAGGTGAGACATGTTGGCAACCCCGTGGATCAACAACTTGTCCACTATGCCAGTTACCTCGTTACCGGTATTGTTCTCTTTTCTCGTTCCCGTGTTCCGGCATCCCCGTGATCAAATCACAAAGTGTCTGGCCAGACGATGATGGATACCGTAACACCGAGAGGGCCCAGAGATATCTCTCCATCGTCGGAGGAGCAAATCCCAATCTTGAGCTATCAAGTTACTTGACATACTTTTCCGTGAACTCGTAAGCCACCGTAATAGTCACCCATTTACGGATGACGTTTAACAAACCCCAAAGTTCATGAAGCAAGCATGAAGAAACTCGATACTCTCATGGTCTAAGGAATCATGCAAACGTTAACCATCTATGTGTTATAAACCATTAACTTGTGACGAATGTATCTCATAGCATAACATCAATTCGGGCCGATTCAACACAAGTGTTCTACCAACATGGCGCCCTCAAAATTGCCGGCATAGCCAAGCCCATGATCAGGAAAACAGGATCATCATGCAATACTTGAGCCAGTCTTAGAGGCCAGACTAGGAATACATTTTACCGTTTATTATTCCACACATGCATATGAGTCTTCCTCCGAGCCTCGTGGTTATTGCAGACTCGAGAACCATAGCAGTTATAGCATGGAACATAAACCTAATTATGAACAGGGAGATAATCAATAACATTTATTATTGCCTCTAGGGCATATCTCCTACACGGACCTCTACGGTGATAATTTCCCTCACTAGACGCCATACTCTCCTAGGTTGTGAGACCAATGCAATGGATACCAAAGCTCTGATGCCACTTGTAGGATCGAAAGTATGTCTAGAGGGGGGGTGATTAGACTACTTGACCAAATAAAATCTACTTTTTCCCAATTTTAAGTGTTGGCAGATTTTAGCATTCATAGCAAGTCAAGCACACAATACACATGCATGTCTAAGAGTATAGCAGCGAAAAGTAACAACAAGCATGTATAGTAGAGGGTAGGAAGGAAGATCAAACGCAATTTATAGACACGAAGATTTTTCCCGTGGTTTCGATAGGTGGTGCTATCGTACGTCCACGTTTATGGAGTCTTCAACCCACGGAGGGTAACGGTCGCGAGAGTCCACGGAGGGCTCCACCATAAGGGCCCATGAAGTAGCAACCTTGACTATTCCATAACGGCTTCTGTCCACGAAGGAGTAGCCTCACTATGGGTAGATCTTCACGAAGTAGGCGATCTCCTTGCCCGTACAAACTTCTTGGTTCAACTCCACAACACGAAGTAGGAGGCTCCGAAGCGACACCTAACCGATCTAGGAGGCACCACCCTCCAAAAGGTAATAGGCTCGGTAATGTCGATGAACTCCTTGCTCTTGTGCTTCAAGATGATAGACTCCTCAACACACAGTCACTCTCTCACAGATTTGGCTTGGTAGAAGAGATTGGATTGGTGGAAAGCAACTTGGGGAGGCTAGAGATCAAGATTCATATGGATGGAGTGGAATGGCTTGATCTCAACACATGAGTAGGTGGCTCTCTCTCGGAAAATATGATGGGGCAAGTATGGAATAGTTCTGAGTGCTTCTCTTTCGAGTGGGTGGTGTTGAAGGGGTATATATAGGCATCCCCAAAAATCCAACCGTTACACCTAAAGTGACCAACTCGGTGACATCGATGTGTGAATCTCGGTGGTACCGAAGTGATCAAAAGGCAGTAACTTTTGAATCTCAGTGAGACCGATATATAATACTCGGTGGTACCGATTAGGTAACCAACGGTCAGATTGCGCAACTCGGTGACGCCGATCCAACAAACTCGGTGGTACCGATTTTGTGAATCGAGGTAACAGAAAGTTGGCAACCCAAACTCGGTGGCACCGAAGTGGAATCGGTTGCACCGATGTGCTAGGGTTTGGCATGGGTCTATCTGAGTTTGGGAATCGGTGGCACCGAATGGAAAGTGTTGGTTGCACTGATTTTGGATATTTGACTTTGGATAGACTTTTGTGGAAGAGCTTGTGGGTGTTTTTGGTGACTATCACTTGTGCACGTATGAGCATTTTGTTCACCAACAGTACCTTACCCCCTTTTAATAGTATTGGCTTTCCTATGGACTCAAAGTGATTTCTCACAAAGTAAAATGTAGAGTTATCTTGCTTGAAGCTTTGCCAATCCATTTTCTAGCATCTTGGGGTTATCCACAATCCTTTTGCCCTCCCTATCATTGAACTTTTCCTGAAATATGCTTAGTGGAAACGTTAGTTCAATGACATATATGTTGTTATTAATTACCAAAACCACCAAGGGAGCAAATGTGCTTTCAGGTCGCAAGAAAGCTTAAATGGGCCAGGATTTGTGGGTTTGAATTGTTTGTCCGTGGCCCTGCCTCGTTTCTTTATTGGGTCTTTTTTTTTTTCATGTGCATCGAGAAGCATATTTGCGGAATTAATTCTCATGGTGTTCCTCGAGTCCAGGACCCAACATAGAAGATGGACCTCACCTACGAAAACGAAGAACAAAAGTTGAAGCTATCCTGAGGAAATGTTCAATGTTCTTAGCTTGAAGACTTGTTCAAGGGCTACTGACGGTGTCCTTTATTAGGGGGTGCTCGCCTAGTCGGCCAACCCTTCATGGGCCAAGCCGAGGACCCTCCCCCCTATGGGCCATATTGGCCATAATCCTCGGCGTACTCAATCTAGAATCTTCCAAAGTGTTGGCGCACACTTCAAGGCATATTCAGATATTCAGCATGTTTATCCCTAGATGCAACCGACCATCTGTAAACCTAGTTACCCCTCGGCCAATATATAAGCCGAGGAGTTTAGTCCATGGAGGCAAGATTTTAGACTCATTTATACGATCTCGAGGTAGATCACCTGTACTTTGTACCCTACCCACAATCAATACAATACAACCAGAAAAGAGGGTTTTACCTTTTTTAAAGGGCCCGAACATGGGTAAACACCATTTATCTACTTCCTGTTACCAGCTAGCCAAGACCATCAGCTCGTGACCCCCTACCCGAGATCTGCCAGACTTAGCTTCGACACTTATCTTGGTTGTGACGATGCTTTTCATGTGCAGTAGCTTCTCTTAACCTCCAAGGAGCATCGTCCGCCAGGTTGATGTTGCCGTGAATGTCTAATTCCTATGATATTTGCTTTGAAACATTTTGTACTCCATGATATTTGCTATGGACTACGATATTGTCTATCGAACATTTTGTGCTCTCTGATATTTTCTATGGACTACGATATTTTATATGGATCATTTTGTAGTCTATGATGGCATATGCATCGTTTTCATCTCTATGTGTGATGCCCACTATGTGTGATGTTTCATTTCTGCTGCTATGCATCATTGTTGTTATATTTGTGATATATATTCTGCATTGAAATGCTGAAATAAATTTTTAAAACCAAAAATATAAAAAATCTGACATTTGTCGTCTACAACCAGACAGCAAAGGTGGCACGTGGTAATCACCTGTGGTCCATGGTCCCTGCTTTGCCGTTTGTAGTATTTCGGCTGATGGCCAAGCACCATATTCTTTGTTGGTTGCAGTATTTCAGCTGACGGCAAAGCAACATATCCTTTGTCGTTTGTAATATTTCAGCTGGCAAAACAACACCATGTTCTTTGCCGTCTGTAGTATTTCAGCTAACGGCAAAGCACCATATTCTTTGCCTTTTGTAGTATTTTAGTTCACGACAAATTACTTGACTCTGTCCATTAGAACGACAGACCCGCAAGTTCTTTTCTTTCCAGTTAGGCCTTATACGGCTGACTACAAAGGAGGAACACTGATGACAAAGACTTTCCCGTCAACCCGGCATACCATCAAGTGTTTTTTTATCGCCAGGCCTTGTACTGATTACGACACAAGGAGGAACAGTGATGACAAATACTTTCCCGTCATCCCAACAGAAAGCTGATGGCAAAGTATGGCTTTGCCGATTATCCTTTCTGACACTCTTTGTCGTCATGATATCAGTCTTTGCCTTCTGTGCTTGACTGACTGCAAATTGCCTGATTCCTATAGTGCGTACAAAGGAAATTTACCATGTTGGGAAAAGGAGGAACTTCACCATTATAAATATTGTATAATTTTCATGATCTGTAAACTACATTTGCCATGAGCCATGAAAGTAAAATATTCATGGTCCAAAAAAAGAAATTTTTGAAATGTTGCAAAGAAAAGAAAATTTTCATTATCCATAAACTATATTTTCCTTGCTGAAGCAACTTAAATTGCCATGGTACAATAAAAACCGCCATAATATTAAACGAGAAAAAATGGGAAGTAAAAAGTAATTTTTCCATGGGCCATAACAACTTAGTTGGAAAATATTATGTATATCATGATAGACATGATACATACACAAAATTTCCATGTTCAAAAAGAAAATTGCCATGTTGCACAAAAGGAAGAAATTTACCATGGTCCATATAAAAATATTGCCATGATCCATTAAACTAAATTGCCATGGTCCTAACAAAACAATGTTTTGGCCATGTTGCGATGATCCATTAAACTAAATTGCCATGGTCCTAACAAAACAATGTTTTGGCCATGTTGCGATCTGAAATTGCTATGGTCGATAAACTAAATTTGTCGTGCCCCCTAGAACTTAAATAGCCATGTTGCAAAGAACGAAAATTGTCCTGATCTACAATTGAAGAATTGCACATTTTCCGTGATGCACACAAAGATGCTTGCCATGTGGTAAGGATAAAGTGCACAAAAGGTAAACTCTACAAATTTACGAGTTTGATTCTGTAAAGAAAACACATGGAATATTTTTTTTTGGAATTGGTAACGGTGACACGGCAATTTAGGGATCCTTCTTTCAAAAAAAAGATGGGAATTTGCAATAGGGGCACATGACAAAAATTAAATAAATTATTCTCTAAAAATACATGACAACGTTTGTGGGAATTTTTAAGGAAGGTATAAGGAAAATATAGGAATTGGGTTCTATGAAGGCGATGAAAATTGTAGGGCATTTGAAATCCACACTGGCAAGTTTTAGGAAAAACAATTATCTAAAAAAACATGGAAAGTTTTTGAAAATGTGAAAAGGGCACAGGGAAAATTAGGAGGTTTGTTCTTTAAAAACAAATAGAGGATGGAAAATGTAGCAAAAATTCCATGGAGTCATGAAAAAATAGAAATTTGTCCTCGAAACAACTTGGATAAATTTCCTAAATTTGCATGATTAGTTGAAAATTCCGAAAGACTTGCACGGTTTAAAGAGTAAATTTGCTAAGAATTACAAAATAAATTACACTGATTTTTTGTGAGAGAAAACAACATGGAAAAAAGTGTCATAAGTTTTGCTATGGCAAACAAATTTAGAGGATCAAAATTTCCATGTTCTCAAACAAATTGTAAATTGCCATGGCAAACTGTTCAGATAGATAGGGTAAAAAGAACAACCAATGTTGCCATCATGGCAACAAAAACTTCAAATTATCATGGCCAACATGCCTATAAAAAATAACAAAAATAAAAGCATGGAACATAAGCTTCTAGTTGCCATTTCAACACATGCATAAAAATAACAAAATATTTACATGGAACGAAAAACTACCACGGAAAATAGTGTAAATTTGCAACGGAAAATAGAGAAATTTGTCGTGACAAAAAAAGTAAAATTTGCCATGGAAGAATAGTGTAAATTTTGCCAGGGCGAAAATAGTGTAACTTTTGCTAGGGCAAAAATAGAGTAAATTTTGCCATGGCAAAAATACAGTAAATTTTCCATGAAAATAAAGTAAAATTTGCCATGGCTATAGAAATAAATTTACCATGCTACATAGTAAAATATGCCATGTTCTTAAAACTGAAAATGTTATGACGATCAAAAATTTCATGCCTTTTTCTTCACAACAACAATCACAACTATATAACATGGCCAAAAATATGTAAATGTCATGGCAAAAAAACGAAACTAATTGCTGAAATTTGCCTTCACAAATCGCGACTATGTATCATGCCAAAAAATATGTATAAGGTGCCACAAAAAGAAATCAAGATAATTGCCATGGTAGTTGTTGGTTGTGAATTTGCCAACTAAAGCTATCTTCACGCGTGATATAAATTTGACATGCCAGTTTGTCAGAGGGGAGGGAGACGGGAGAAAACCACTATCTACACACTAAATGTGATTTGCAGGCTTAACTAACTTGCCAACTGCCCAAAATTCTGAGAAACTTCACACTGCAATGAAAAAGAATTATTGGTAAAAATTAAAGGGGATGCGTACCACTATGGGGCAAACTATCTGCCCAACTACAACACGTAATAAGTTTTCCATGGAAAAAAGAATCATCTTAAGCTACTATAAAAAGAGGGGGGAATTAAGTTGCCATGGCTAAAGAATCATCTTAAACTGCAACCTCCCTGTGCATCGCTGGAGGAGCCCGTCGCTAAGCGGTTGAAGAAGGAAATGGGATCCATGTCCCCGGTTGACCGCCCCCTCCGGCCTCCGCCGTTCAATCTAACTCCATCCGCTGACCCATGCGTTGGATTAAGGATCTCGGAGCTCGATTTCGGGATTGGGTGATCTGACCACGTGTGAGGCTCGCCACCGGCAGCCTGAAAGATTCCGCCACTGCCTCTTCCTCCTGGTCCTTCCTTCGGGGCACCGAGCACCACCACGACAAGCAGCACCACACTCCCTGACAATCACTACGCAATGGCTGCGGCACAAAAACCAGGCGGGTCGCCGCTGCCATTTGTCTTGGCCAGATAACCCACGGCGAGGATAGTGAGCGCGGGGTGCGGTGTGGTGGGGTGGCAGGGAATGAGGAGACTGAAAGGAAGAAAGTACTGGAAAAAAGGGAGTGGGCGATCGTATCGAATGCTTTCCCTCATCCTACGTGGCGGACTGAGATGTTCAGAGAGTAGTGCATGAAGATGGGCGGTGGTTAGGGCATTTGGGACAGGCCACTAAACTCCTGACGTTAGACCATTATCATTTCAGTCATGGATTCATATTTGTATGATCACCATTGCAACCGTGGTCAATATGTGCCTCAAAATCCGAATTCCGCACCGGCGAATGTTGAAAGAACTCCAAACAGATATCGATAGGCCAATATAGCAGTTGTTTCGCATTAGGGCAAACATAACCAAAACAAAGAGCACCAGACATTTATTTGTTTCAGACCATGATATTTACAACGAAATAAAAGTTGCCTATCACGAGGTAGTAAGTAGGTATGGTATATAGGACGTCTACAAACCAGAAGCGAATCATCTAGCTAGCTTACAACGAACGGCATGATAATGTAGGATCTCCCATCCCATCCAGGATTTTAGGCGCGTTCGCCACGGATGCGGCGGGCGAGCTGGATGTCCTTGGGCATGATGGTGACGCGCTTGGCGTGGATGGCGCAGAGGTTGGTGTCCTCGAAGAGCCCGACGAGATACGCCTCGGCGGCCTCCTGGAGCGCCAGCACGGCGTGGCTCTGGAACCGCAGATCGGTCTTGAAATCCTGGGCGATCTCCCGGACCAGGCGCTGGAACGGCAGTTTGCGGATGAGCAGATCCGTGCTCTTCTGGTACTTGCGGATCTCCCTCAGCGCCACCGTGCCGGGCCTGTAGCGGTGGGGCTTCTTCACGCCGCCGGTGGTCGGGGCCGACTTCCTCGCCGCCTGATGAAAAGAAAAACGTCACAATCGAAACCGTCGATCGTCAGAAAAACAACAACCTATGGATTGGAACAGGGGAAGGAAGAGAGAAGGGAGGCGGCGAGACGCACGATGGTGGTGGCGAGCTGCTTGCGGGGGGCCTTGCCGCCGGTGGACTTGCGAGCGGTCTGCTTCGTACGCGCCATCTCCTTCCTCGGTTCTTCCGCGACTTGCGCTGCGGGATTTGTTGGGAGGTTAAACTCAAGCGGCGGGGACGAGGGGTGGGCAGGCGTGGGGCAGTAATTTATAGATGAAGGGGTGCACGGGAAACGTGGACCGAGGCGGTTTCAAGTGAACGTTCGGGAAAAAAAGTTCCGCCATTGCCCCCGGCGATCCACGTGCTTGGTGCTGGTTGGTCGGGGAGGGACAAGGTGCGGATCGGTGACCTCAAGTTGCTCGGGCTACTGCGGCCCAGTGCACTACCGTCTCCCTCAGGTGAATCCAAAACGATGGCTTCCTCAAATCGGATCAAGTCATGTCATCCTCTTACCATCTTCTTCTGGCATAAATTGGATGGTGCGTTGAGAAGAAAAGCTGTGCGGGAGATGCTGTTCTTCGGAGGAGACCGACGTCGATCGAGACCCGACGAGGTTTTCGGTTTTGGACAGGCTCTTTTGTTTCATAGTTGTGTTGTCCTTGATGGTTGTTTTCGGATTACCCTGGATGTGGAGTTTGTGCTACACTTATTATACGCAACGAGTGGTGGTCCTCTTGTACTTGCAATTCTCTCTTCTATAAAGCTATGGTATGCAATTTGTGTATTCTGAAAAAAAAGGCGTGCAGGCTCTTCGGCCAACTACAACACGCCGACCTCCGTGTCCATTTAGATTAAAATGGACAAAAAATACGGTACAATGCATAGATGTAGATGGATAATTGTTCGTTTTTTGTCTGCTTGGACCCATTTTTGGTCTAAATTTGAGTAGGGTTTGTGTCCACGCGGACACGCAGCGGACGTCCCCGGCGTCCTGCCCTCGCCCTCTTGTCCCCCCCCCCCCCCCCCCCCTCGCGCCATCCCGCCATGGCTGATGCGCCCAACCCCGCCACCGCCCGCCTCGTGGCCACTCATGCCGTTTGCCCGAAGAAGCCGAAGAAGATGCACACCGCGGAGGAGACGGCATCCGGGACGTTGAAGAGGGCTGTCCAAAGGAGTAACGAGAAGGCGAAAAAATATGCCATGAAAGTTTGATAGGGACCGCGGTGACGTTTCAATCCAAAAGAGGTGGTCCTTCATCGAACAAGAGTGCAACTAGGTTTATGTGTCCATTGAGAACGTCATTGGCCGGCCCGTGAGTGGCCTTGGAATCAAGCCATGGTATACAAGTTCTCCCTTATTTAGATGAGCATTTGGCATTCTCCCATGCATACGAACTTATCTTCTTGCTTTCATCTTCATGTGTAGGCTTTCCAAACTTTGAAAATCTTCGAGGCCCAATATGGGAATAAGCCATTCACCTTGAACCAACATTTAGGGAGCAATATGTCGCCCAAAATAAAGGTGGAGGGCCTTCATCTGTGGCCGAACCAAGTGAAGGTGAGAAGCGGGAGAGGGGAAAGACCAATTCCAAGGTGGACGAAAAGCGCGATGCTTCGATGCTCGCCTGGCAAAAAACTTTGAAGGGATTCATTACGTAAAAGAAGGTGACCATTGAGAAGAGGGAAGAGAGAAATTGCCAAGACAAAGAGGGGCAACCAATGCCCATGCAAGAGCAAACGAGATGAAGCTCGTGCTAAGATCATGGCGGTGGACTTGAGCAAGATGTCCCAAAATAGGTTGGTTCGAGAAGAAGCAAAATGAGATGCCTGAGCTAGCCGCGCCGTGATGTGATTCTTTTTTATTGCAGACATGCGTGAATTATTGCCCGAGGCGCGATTCTTTTGTATGTTAGCTTGTGTGAAGGCATGAATTCTAAACTAAGCCTGGGGACGGAGATAATGTTTTATATGCTGCCATCAATGTCGGCATGAATCCTAGCTTCATTCAAGCACTCTATGTTTGGTATGCAATTATGTTTGTTTGTTGGGAAAAATTTGGCCATGAGGACAAAATGGGTCGACCGGTCGGGTGCATGGGCCAGATTTGCGCGGTCGGACAAAAAGCATACTGAATCCACGTTTGTTTTTGTCGGTGCATTGTATTTAGCCTTAGGGCATGTCGGTTTGCAGGCCGATGCAAAGAACAATCCTCTTTGTTCCATATACAAAGTTATGCCCCGTACACGTAAGAAAGTTAAAGCAAGTCAGAAGCTGGGTCGCTAGAAATGCTTGAATTGACCATTTTCAATGAGCCAGGTTTAGTCGAGTGCAAAACGGCAACGACATATGCGAGGATATAGGGGGGAATCAACATTAAGATGGCGGGAGAACAAAATACGTTGGCGTCAGGTGGCACGAAATTGACTCGCACCCCCTTTTGGTCCCTCACCTCTAGAGGCAGGATAACTCCAAGCTCAGTTTTTGGCAACGGCGGCGGTGGCGACTGAGATCTACAGAAGTTATGGCGATGATACCAAGACCTACTCCTACCCTGCGATAGCTACTTGTCCCTTCATCTCCATCTCTGTCTTCGTCTCGTCCACCTCGTCTCCGGCATGGACGGGTCATTGGATCCAATGACGGTAAGTGGCATACAACCACCACGACTGTTGGATTGTTAGGTAGGGTATAGGGTCTATTTCACCATTACTTAGCGCAACATTTATTTCACTAGGAGGAAATGCCGAAGCATGAAATTCAGGAAGCAACACTCATATGGGAGCCAGTCATGAGTCATGTTGGTCAAGAAGAGAGTGGTCTGTCACAGTGAAAATCATGCGATCCGTTATGGTCCAATGTTAGCAAGGAATAGGGAGAGTGTGTCCAATCTGAACTACGTCTACAACAACGAGGATGCAGAGGTTGTGATCGTGCTTTGAGCGTAAGAGCACATTTTTTCAAGCTTGTGGGCATGTTTAGGGACATGGGATTACTAAAAGATAGCATCCACTACTACAAAGTCAAATAACACCGACGGAACAAGTCATATCATCACTGACGCACATTTGGATTGTCTGTGGTTCCAGGTCTATGATGAATTATCTTTCACATACGGACCAGTTGCCCGATCAGTGCTAACACACAACAATGACGCGACAACCGGTCGGTGTTGATTGCCTCGAGATACCTTATAAGCAATATATCATTGACCTTCCTGTTGAGAACGATCAATGCTGTTTTGTTGGGAGTTGGCTACATAACCTGATGTACTTCTACCAGCCCCTTGTTGCACTTCTACCACCCACTACTGAGTTCGATCAACGATGTTTGGTTGGCGGCTGGCTACATAACCTCCTGCACTTCTACAAGCCCGTTTGTTGCACTTCTACCACCCCCTTCTGCACTACATATATTTCCATATCATATACCAAACAAGGGTCACATTCATAGATAAAAAGGCTCCGTATATACAATGATATACAATCTATACACGCATATATATGGTAGATCAACATTGCACACACGTCATTCCTTACATGAACGACATAGGCAAAAACGTCATTCCTTACATGAACGACATAGGCAAAAAGTATACCTTTGTAACCTTATCAGCTCGACGAACAACTTTCCCAAATTTCGAAGCTTAAATTATCTGCTAATTTTGTTAAATCAATTTTCTTTTATAATGATGGGACAACATAAGAGATCCACACAATCTATGTATATCCACTAGTAGAAAACAGGGCACTAGTCCCGGTTCCAGAGGGCCTTTAGTTCCGGTTCTGGAACCGGGACAAAACGATCGGGACTAATGCCCAAAACCTTTAGTCCCGGTTTGCTTACGAACCGGGACCAAAGGGGCTCCACGTGGCCGCTGCGGGGCGCCCAGGTAGGAGGACCTTTAGTCCCGGTTGGTAACACCAACCGGGACCAAAAGGCAGCCACGCGTCAGCAGCTCGCAGGCGCTGGGTTTTTTTTTTGGAAGGGGGGGTTTAGGGGTTTTGGAGGGTTAATTTAGGGGTTTCATATTGTGTTAGCTAGCTAATAGAGAGAAGTGACCTCTCTTTCTCCATGCTTGGTCGACGCTAGCTACTATACATATAGAGAGAACTCGACGCTAGCTAGTAAGCAAATGAAGGAAACCATTAATTACACGAGATCGTCATGAACATATATAGAGAGAAGTGACATCTCTTTCTCCGTGCTTGGTCGAACAACAAGTTTTCGTATATCTATCCGACGCTACTACATATGTACAATATAACATCCCTTACAACCATTGCAATTGCACGTGGTATTCTCCGTGTTCAGGTATGACGTGGTCAAGAAAGAATCCCGCCAATTCCTCTTGAATTGCTCGTATGCGATCATGTGGTAGGAGTTCATCCCGCATCTGCCAGATCTAATTTAAAGAAGGGGGTCAATACACATATATGAATGAAACTCAACACAATTGATGGTAATATATAAAATAAAATTGTGAATAGTGTTTACGTACTTCAAATTGTTTCTCAGAGAAGCCCCGCTCAGAGGTATAGTGGCGAATGAACTCGCATACGTAGTATCCACATAAATGAGTCCCGGGTGCCTGGTACAAGCACTTTACGAGAATAGAGTTCAATCAAACTGATAAGCAAGCATGATGATGGTATTGATGAAACTACAATCAATGAGAGATGCGCGGAACTAGCTAGTACTACTTACTTTGGGGTGTGTAAATCGCAGCTCCTTCATACCCGGAACCATAGTGGTGAACTTTTTCCAAACCCTGGCAGGCAAAGAAAATGATTACTTGGGATCTTTACGGAGCGAGTCTAAGACAGTTACTAATGCCCCGTCAAGGTTAATGGATAGCAGAATATAGTGGAAGCTGCGCACGCATAACTCATCAATTACATTACTTAACCTCGAGTAAACGAAACCGAATATGCACAAGACAGTAACACTCACTTGAAGTTGTAAGGAAAGAGTATTTCCCTTTTGTTTTGATGTCTAAGGAACGCTTCTAGCAAGTTGTCCTCAGTATCTTTGGCCTTGTTTTGTACCGACCATTCATTTACGGTATTTGGGCTAATGAACCCAATGTCATAGATTTGTTCTTTTTTGCATTCGACCATCTTCATTCTGCATAATATAGTGAGGATAATTATATATACATGCAATGAACGAGCTGAGCTAGAGACTTAATTATAGAAGTAATACTTACAGACAGTAGCAAGTCATGAGTTGTTTGTCGAGGGCCTCTTGATTGTATAACTGAAATAACTCCACAAATTCAACAGGCGGCAGGTCGACTCTAGGGAAGTCATGCTCTTTTTTAATTCTGATCATCAAACTGTCTTTCCCAGACTTCCTGCAGGTTTCCATGTACCACTTATGCAATTTTTGCATCATCGTTGTTAGATGAGGATGATCAGGTTTGACGAGAGGCTTCCCGTGCTCGTATCTAAAGACGTCCTCTGGTGCTACTACCTCAGCCATTTCAAACTGTACATCATCGCCCAGGTAATCACCAAGAGTGGTACCGGGCAGTAGCACCGGATGATTAGCGATATCGCTAGACACCTTGAGCGGGGGGCACAATTGCTGATCCTGTTCGCCGAGCTGGGGAATTGTTTTCCCACTTCTTCGTTTTTTGTCTCTTGCAGCACTGGAAGTACTTCCCGACCGCAGCGCTTCATCATGTGTCTTTGTAATTATGCGGTCATAGTTGGATAGCCGAGGCGGTGGTGGTCGCTTCAGGGCATGCAGAGTGCGCTTCGCTTTCACCGGATCTACCGTTTCCTTCGAGGGTGGATCTTTCTGTGCAAAATGGGCCTTCACTTCGGCTGCACTGATTTCAGCGCGTTCCTTGTCAGTCCTCTCATATGGTAACTTTGGAAGAGGCTTGAGGCTTGGACCAAATTTGAATTTGTTCCCGCCTATTGTACTGCTAGCCACCGGAGCGGCGGCGGCGACTCTCTTCCACCGTTGCTGACGCGTCGGAGGAGGCGTAGTTCCCTGACGCGCCGGAGGAGGCGTGGTGCCCTGACGCGCCGGAGGAGGCGAAGGAGGAGGCGGAGTGCCCTGACGCGCCGGAGGAGGCGAAGGAGGAGGCGGAGTGCCCTGACGCGCCGGAGGAGGAGAAGGAGGAGGCGGAGTGCCCTGACGCGCCGGAGGAGGAGAAGGAGGAGGCGGAGTGCCCTGACGCACCGGAGGAGGCTGAGTCTGCTAAGGTGTCCAGTTTGGAAGCTTGATGTACTCCTTTCTCCATAGACAGGTACTCCTCAAAGCATTTTCCAGAAGAATAATATCCTCTTCACCTGTAGGGTTGTCAAGCTCCAGCCCCTCAAATCCATCCATTATTTCATCCACCGTCACAACAGCATAGCCATGTGGAATCGGACGGCAATGGAAAGTTCCCTCAGCTCGAGGAGGTACAACAGAGCCGACCGCCGCCTTGAAGGTCAGGTTCTGGCATTTCGTCATTAGCTCGCAATGTTCAGCCTGCGTGATACTATCCACGGGGTAGCGAGGAGCCGTAAAATCAGGCTGAACGAGCTCCGTGGAAGCCACGCTGCTTCTCCGCTGAGATGGTGGGGTAGCTTCTGGGGCAGCATCGAAGGAAGGATCTTCGTGCCGCTCAGATGGTTGACCGGTAGCTCGCTGGCTCTCAAGTTCCTCTAGTTTTGCTAATCTTGCACTGAGCTTCTGCATTTCGCTTGCTTCCTGTTTCCTCTTTCTCTCTCGGCTTCTATAACCACCGCTGTCGGGAAACCCATGCTTCCACGGAAGGGAGCCTGGGGTGCCTCGTGTTCGTCCAGGGTGTTTTGGATTCCCGAGGGCCTCTGTCAACTCGTCCTTCTCTCTGTCGGGAATGAACGTCCCTTCCTGCGCTACCTTGATTGCTGCCTGAAGCTTCCGGAAGGGTATTGCAAGTTGCTCATCCGTCCAAACACACTCCCCTGTTTCTGGGTCCAAAGTTCCCCCAACCCCGAAGAACCAAGTCCTTGAACGATCTGGCCAGTGCAATGTCCCTGGTTGGACATTCTTAGCAAGCAGGTCTTGCTCAGCTTTGTCCCACAACTACCGAGCTTTGTAGTAGCCACCTGACCCCGTGTGATGGTGATACTTCTTCTTTGCAGCATTTTTCTTGTTTGTCAGTGACCATTTCTTACCCTTCTCCGATTTCTTGTAGGCCACAAATTCGGGCCATTGATCTCTTATCTTCTCATATCGACCGATGAATTTCGGAGTCTCCTCTTTCTCGACAAACTTTGTGTTCAACTCTTTCTTCCAGTTCCTGAATAGTTCTGCCACCTTCTTAAGAGCAAACGCCTTGACCTTTCGCTCTATAACTGGGTTATTCGGATCCTCCTCTCGTGGTAGGCTGAAATTTGTCATCAGCTCGGTCCAAAGATCATCTTTCAGTCTATCATGGACATAAGAAACTTCAAGGTCCTTATTATTCTTATTCCATTGCTGGGTGATGATCGAGACATAGTCCCTAACAACAACTCCACACTGATGTACAAATGTGTCCTTGGTCCGCTTGGGAGCAATCGGTTGGCCATCTTTCGCGACTTCTGTGATCGTTAACCTTTCATCCGGGCGCAACCTTTTCGTCGGGCCTCGTCTCCTTACCTCGTTGGACTTTGCAACAGTTGAGGCTCCCTCCTTCGTTCGGTCACCGGAGCCGTGATCATGATCTCCTTCCTCCGCCATTCGGTCACCGGAGCCGTCATGATCTCCTTCCTCCTCCATTGTTGGATCACCGGAGCCGTCATCCTCTCCTTCCTGACCATCGGTGCCGTTGAGATACGACAAGGGATCACCTCCGGCTCGGATTATATCCCCCAACAACTGTTCTTTTTCTAAGTCTCTGTGATCCATAGTTTCTGCAAATATTACAACATGGCAATATACAAACATGAGATATGCAAATCAATACAAGGCAATGCAACAATACGATCATATAATATCACTAATACATCATCGAATAGTATCGCTAATACATCATCGAATATTATCATTAATACATCTCGAATATTATTATACAATATCACTAATACAGATATAGTTGACGTCTCGCGGCGCAGGCGGTGGACACCCAAAGAGAAGGAACTATGACAGGATCATAGCTCGGGGGAGATCCCTGAAGAACCTGCCAGGTATTGGAGAACCTGGCGTCCAACGCAGCCATGTAGCGTCAGACGTGCTCGTCCTCCTCCCTGACACGACGACGTACCACCTCCGCGGGGGCCGGCTCCCTCTGCACCGACAGTGGTCCATGCGACCGCCACCAAAGAACCTCCGGGTCGACGACGGGACCCTGATTCCTCACCAAGCTGGGCGCCCCGGAAGGCAGCACCTCCCAGTGCCAGCCCGGCGGAGCCCAGTCCCGGACATGGCGCCTCTCAAGCAGGTGGTCGCCGGCGCCGAGTCGACGACGAGGATGCGGGCCGGGCATCGTCGACTCAATGGCTACGCTATGCAACTAAACATTTAAACATCTAATTAAACATCATATCGCGTCACCGACGATCGTCGGGGGGTACTCTCCCTCACCGACGATCGTCGGGGACTCCTCGATATCGCGTCACCGACGACCGACGATAAAAGAACTAAACATCTAAACAATAAAAACAACTAAAAACAACTAAATTAACTAAATCATCTAAAACAACTAAAATTAACTAAATTAACTAAACAACTAAATTAACTAAATCAACTAAATCAACTAAAATCGTCGGGCGCGGGCGGCGCTGTGGGCTCGCCGGAGACGCGCGCGGGGCCAGCGGCGGTGCTGCGGTGGGCGGAGGCGGGGCCGGGGGTGGTGTTGCGTGCGGTGGGCGGGGGCGAGCGGCGGTGATGTATTAGTGATCGGGCCCATATGTCAGTGACCCAGGGGTTTTAAAATTAACCTAACTATCAAATTAACAGGGTCGGGCCCATATGTAAGTGACCCAGGGGTTAATTAACAGGGTGATTAGCATTAAGCTAATCACCTGACGGTCGGGGCCCACCTGCAGGTGACACAGGCAGCGATGCTCGTCGGCGGCGACCTCTGGACGCGGCGGTGCCCACGCTAGGGACCACAGGAGTGGTGTCTGAGGCCACTAGGGCATAGCCCGTGCTCGGCCGCATCTAAAGGTCACGGGAGCTCTAGCCACGGCGGCGAGGAGCTCACGGGCAAGGCGGCTAGCGGGGTTAGGAGAGGAGATCGGCGACGGGGCTAGGGGTAAAAGAACCGGGGCCTCACCGCGGTTGCGAAGGCGTCGACGGCGCGGCCGGGGAGGTCCTCGTTGCTGTGAATCGACCGGAGAAGGCCGACGGTGCCGAGGGCGAAGGCGGCGGGGCAGGGCGCGGCGACGGCGACGGCGACGACGATGTAGGGGCAGGGCGCGGCGACGGCGACGGCGACGTCAGGGCAGGGGAGCGGGGGACGGCTGTCGGTGTCAAAACCGGCGGATCTCGGGTAGGGGGTCCCGAACTGTGATACTTGGATCGATGGTAACAGGAGACAAAGGGGACAAGGTTTTACCCAGGTTCGGGCCCTCCTATGGAGGTAATACCCTACGTCCTACTTGATTATATTAAGTGTATGGAGATTACAGAGTTAATCTACCACGAGATCGAGTAACTAAACCCTAGATGAGTTCTCTTGTTCTACACCCTAAAACCCTCCGCCTTATATAGACGCCGGGTCCCTAGGGTTTACACATGGTCGGTTACACGTCGAAGGGATAATCCACGATTCCCGAAGCTTCCTTCTTGGAGAGGAGGTCTTCAACTCTTCCAGTATCCGGCAAGTGGCCCATACAGTCCGGCCCATAAGGCATAGGCCGGCCTCCTGAGGACCCCTTAGTCCAGGACTCCCTCAGTAGCCCCCGAACTAGCCTCCAACACCAAAGGTCCCAGCTCCAGCTGTTTCGAGTGATCAGAGTCTTCGGCTTGCGAGGCGAGTTCCTCCTTTTCCAAATTATGATCGGCCGGGCTATAGTTTGGCCTCCGTCGACGTGTAATTTCCCCGATCATAGATCGTCCGTATACCATGAGTAGTTCAGCTTTGAAGGCCAAACGGCAGAGAGCTAATAATGTCTTCTGACAACTTTTCAGATGAAAGGCCACGGCCCACCACGACCTCTAAACCAGTTGTGAAGACTCGATTCGCGGTTCGAGGCCGTTTCCACCAGCACGATCTATCAATGCACAGATCGTGCCCCGTTTTACATGGGATATGTTTAATCACGCACGTACAACAGCACGCATGCCTCGGGAAGCGGAGGGATTCACGGCGCCACGAAGGGAGGCTAACCGGCAATAATCTTTAATAAAAAGGGGAAGGAAACCCCAAGGCTTATCCGCATCTCCCATTCATCTCCCTGCTTCTCCATATTTCTGAGCTCCCTGAGCCCAGATCTAGGTCTTCCATTCTTCCCCCTCCGAGCTCAGCCATGGCCAGCGGCAAGTGGGAGGCTTTCACGGTCAAAGACCAGGACATCCAGGATCTCAAGGACGCCGGCTATCTCCCCGCCAACGTCTTCCATCGAGCTGCAGAGGAGGGCCAGGTGATCCCCACCCCCAAGTCAGGCGAGAGGGTGGTCTTCGTCCCTCACTTCATCCGGGGATTAGGCTTCCCACTTCACCCCTTTGTGAGGGGCCTCATGTTCTTCTACGGACTCGACTTCCACGACCTCCCGCCGAACTCTTTCATGCATATATCGGCCTTCATCATCATCTACGAGGCTTTTCTACGGGTCAAACCACACTTCGGATTGTGGCTCAAGATCTTCAACCTCAAGCCGAAGTGTGTCGCCGGCGCTCATGCAGACTGCGGCGGGGCAGTCATCGGCAAGCTTCCGCGCGCAGTGTGGCCATCCGGCACCTTCATTGATACCATCAAAACTTGGCAGAGGGAGTGGTTTTATATCACCGAGCCAAAGGAGGAGGAAGGCGGAACTGTTCCTGCCGAATGCGAAACTGCTCCTGCCGAATTCAGGTCTGGCCCCCCAACCAGATTGACCTCATGGGTCAGGAAGGGTCTCGACTGGGGGTCGGAAACAGAGGTGGAGGACCTGCAAAGGGGCATCGCCTCCCTAATCAGGGAGGGAGTCGGCCTGACCAACATGGTCCAGGTCATGCTTCGGCGGCACATCCTCCCCTGCCAGCGCCGGAGCTCTCCTATGTGGGATTACCGGACTGACGATGACCCTACAGTTCGTCAACTCTTCCGCACTACGCGGGAGAAACTATGGAAGGCGCTGTTCAAGGCGCAGGAGAACTGGCCAGGCAAGAAGGAGGACAAGGGCTTGAGCGCCATCAAGCCCGCACCCGAGGTATAGTGTAATGTTATTTCACCGGTTCCATCTTCTCAGAGATAGTCTAAGCATTTTCTGATTACCTTTCGTAGGAATGGTTGAGCAAAGCCTCGAGCATCAAGTGTCTGGCTCCACAGCCCGAAGACCCCAAGTCTCCGCTGCTATTGGAGATGCTCGTCGTGGCGCCCTACAAGGCGCCAGAGAAGAAGGAGAAGAAGAAGCCAGGCCGAACTGGCCTGCGCAACAGGGACCAGCCAGGGGCTGCGTCCGAAGAGACTCATGCCTCCTCAAATCAAGAGGAGGAGCATGAGGCTGAGGGGGGCGGCGATTCCCCCCTCGGAAAGAGGGCGGCGTCATCGGACGCCTCGGAGGAGGTAGCTCCTCCCGCCCAGAAGAAACCGCGCCGGACACAGGTGATCTCGTCCGATGACAGTTCGGACTCGAACACCGAGTCCGAGGACTTCGAGAGGGTTCCGCGGAGGAACCTCAGGGTCAAGCCCCCACCTCGAAGGTAAGGATCCGAAGACCTACTGAGCCATCGGTGCTTAATTTAGAATGTTTATTAACATGTGAGCGCCCATCAATTTGCAGCCCACCACGCGTTCTCCCCACCGATCAAGTTTCGGACGGGGAGACCCCGCCCGCCAAACATGCGGAGAGCGGGTCTGCGTCGCGCCCTTCTCCTCCAGGCACTACGAAGGATGCCACGGAGGTGTCATCCCAGCAGGCCTCCCTGGAGCCGAATGCTGGAGGTGAAGGCGATGACGTCATGGTCGAGGCTAATACCTCGGCCACCGAAGACCCGGGGGAGAAGACTCTCCCGGACACCGAGGAGGCCGGACATGGAAGTACCCAGTCTCCTCCAAGGCCATCTCTGGAGCACACAATGCCTCCGGAGGTACCAATTCAATCTCTGGCTGGAGATCGGGCTACCCGATCCCCACCGGCTCCGCCGACCACTGGGTGGCCGGCCATGGGGGAGGCTCTGTCCAGCGCCTCCATCTCCAGGGAGCACCGCATCCTTATGGGTGCGGTATTGCGGAGCATTCAGTCCGTGGATTCCGGACTGAAGGAGGCCTTCAACGGTCTCCTGACGGGCTTTCAAGTAAGCCAAGTAATGCCCTACTTTGTGAAATATTGATTTATTTAAGTAATTGTTATACACATAGCAGCCCCCGAGCCCTGGGTAAGTTTGAAAAACTTACCTGGGGGTCCAACATAGCCTTATATCCGAGCTGAGCGCCGGACAATATGTGTTCGGATAGGGCTATCAGCCCATTAGTGGTCCGGTCACAGGGTCAGTTTTAGTGACAGTTCGGAGTTTGTAAACCTCTTTAATGGTTATATAACTTTGTGATACAGGCTTCGTCGACAGCAGCGGCTACTAACGACGCCGAGCTAGAGGAGCTGAATCGAAAGCTCAAGAGCTCCGAAGACGAGCTTGATGCTCTAAACAAGAGATTCGACGAGGCGCAAGGTAAGCCGAATTAGAGTATCGAAACTCTTTTTTACCGCTCTATCAACACGGTTTCTGAATATAAGTCGATACTTACGCAGCCTCGGCGAAAGAGATAGAGAAGCTCAAAGCCGACAGTGAGAAAGCGAAGCAAGAAGCTTTAGTTGAGAAGGCGGCGGCCAAAGAAGCGGCCACTGCTCTATCCGCCCTGAGAGACACCAGCGACAAGCATGAGGCTCGGGTGGAAGAAATTCAACATGAGCTCAAGGACGCCAGCAAAAAGTGCGAGGTCCTTGAGCTAAAAGGGAAGGAGCAAGCCTCCGAACTATCCACCCTGAAAACCGATCTCCAAAAGGAGCGGGTGGATAGGCGGTCATTCGAGGAGGAGCTACGCCAAGCCAGAGCTATCCTGGATGGTAAGCCATATTCATTGCAGTGTATCTTTGGGGACAGCAAGTTCGAGTTGCTTACCCAAGTATGGCGTTCGGCAGGCGCCTGCTTGGACCTCCAGAAGAACGCAGCTAACGCGAAGCAGTTCTATGCTTCGCGGGGAGAAGGAGATGAAGCTCGTATATTCTGGGCACAATTTGAAGCCCCCAAGCGTTCTCCTCTCCTTGTGGAGCAGTTGAAGCAGCTGTTGGAGCTACATCGGATGGCAGAACCGGCCCTGAAGTATATCTGGATCCGGCTGTGGCCCAACGAGCCATTGCCGGGCAGTTACTTCGGCCTGGTGCAGAAGCTGAGCGACGCCACTCCTCGGATCGACGCATTGAGGTGGTCTTCCTGCATCGAAGGAGCAAGGATGACCTTTGCGAGGGCCAAGGTGCACTCCAGGGCTGGATCCACTGAAGGTGGCCACAGCTCCTCCGCCTCCTGGAAAGGGTCATAGGCGCCCCGAGCTGTACTTCTCCGGAGTTATGGAGGGTGCTCGGGCCATAGAATCACAGTGTACGAGAGAGAATGAGTATGAGTAGAATGCTGTGATATGTCCGAAGACTTGTCAGCGTGTATAAATTTAAAATGCATGGTTTTTTTATCATGTCTTGTATGTTTTGCATCCTTTATAACTCCTTTGTGGCCGTTAACCCTGAAAGCTGCGAGTCGTCGGCTTCAGCCCCCGTGTAGATACTGCACAAGGTGTCTCTTCCAACCGCACTATAACCCTTAGCCGAACTATCGGCACCCGAAGGCGGTAGTGTGGGGCGGACAAGGCAATCGGACCATAACGCTTTATTGCTTTCACTTAGCCATAGGGGCGCGAGAAAGGAGTGCGGGAGCCAACTACGAGCCCCTAGGTTTTTGTGATGTTCGGATGAACCGTGGCCAAAGCCTATATCACAGGTTTGTGCGAACACCAAACCCATCGTATGACACGGAATAACCTCTGACGAGATTTAGTTAAGCTCGGATTCGCAGACCGGTTCTCGCATACCATGACAGTCAGTTTTCGCCCTTCTCTGCTGAGGCGCTTAACCAGACTAACCGGAAGCGCAATCGCAGCGGTGCTCCCTTTGCCCTTCTAGCCGAACTAGCGGAACATAAAGGGGCAAGCACAGGAGCCGGGCAACCCAACTATTGACCCAAGACATGGTTCGGAACCAATGCATATAAAGCGGAATTCCAAGACGCCGAACTCTTAAAGAAATTGTGAGTAGGGCGATTTTTAAAGTCGAGCCCCCGGTCTATTAGCCGGTTGCATCGTACAGTATACCAAACAGGTTCGCAAGAAGAAGGAGAAAACAGAAAGAGTTTCGAAAAGGGGCATCAAAAAGAAAATGCTATATCTGTATTTGACTCAACAGCTCTTATTATCCAATTTGCCGATACAACTGTTTACAGGTATTTGATAAAGGAAATATAAATTTTACAGGAGAGTTGGTACCAAGGGCCTTCGATAGATGACCTGACGTCCTTGATGTGCCCTGGCGCTTATCTGTTCCTGTAACTCCTAAAGAGGTGTATGCCTTTATGGGCTTTGTTAGTTCGGAGAACGGACCTTGAAGAAAGGGTCTTGAGAAGTTCCCGAGGTATGGATGAGCTTGACGCCTTAGGCAGGCACTTTATGGTACCTGTAGAGTGTCCGGAGACGTGTTGACGGTAATAGTTCGGTCCAGCCGAACACCTACCCTGTAATAGTTTGTCCCCACCGCTGCCCATGGAATTTTGAGCGCGAAGTTGTGCCTCCGTGGCACGTACATTGCCGGCTTTAGGGCCGTGCGATGGGGGGCGAGTCCCTATTTATGAGATGAGGAAGTTTCTGGTACCTCGGGTTGAGACCGAGCTCTCTTCCCAGCTTTGGGTGCCTTTACAGTAGATGTCGGCGTTTGCCAATCATCGGTGTAATGGAATTCGGCCGCCAGGGCCAACGCATGTTCCTCAGTGCGGAGGGAGCGCTCTGTGTTGCCATTTACGGTAATGACCCCCCTAGGGCCAGGCATCTTGTGCTTGAGGTATGCGTAGTGCGGGACGGCGTTAAAGCGAGTGAACGATGTACGGCCGTGTAGGGCGTGATAGCCACTGCGGAAAGGTACGATGTCGAAAATCTGGTCCTCGCTTCGGAAGTTATCGGGCGAGCCGAACACAACCTCCAGGCTTACAGAGCCTATGCATCGGGCTTCAACGCCTGGGATCACTCCTTTGAAGGTAGTGTTGCTGGGCTTGATCCTTGACGGATCTATGCCCATCTTTTTCACCGTATCTGAGTAAATCAGATTGAGGCTACTTCCACCGTCCATTAGGACTTTAGTGAGGTGGTACCCATCTATTATTGGGTCGAGGACGAGTGCGGCCGATCCCCCGTGACGAATACTGGTCGGATGGTCGCGCCGATCGAAAGTGATCGGATATGCCGACCATGGGTTATACTTCGGGGCTACAGGCTCTATGGCGTAGACATCTCGAAGGGCGCGCTTCCTCTCCTTTTTGGGTATATGAGTGGCGTAGATCATGTTTACTGTTTTCACCTCTGGAGGGAATTTCTTTTGACCGCCACCGGTCAGGCCACGAGGCTCATCCTCGTCCTCGCTGCGTGGGCTCTTGCCATGGTCCTCAGTTGCGAGCTTGCCGGCCTGCTTGAAGACCCAACAGTTACGGTTGGTGTGATTGGCAGGCTTCTCCTGAGTGCCATGGATTTGGCAAGGTCTCTCCAGAATCTTGTCCAGCGGGGTGGGTCCGTCATGTTTGCCTTTAGGAGGCTTCTTCCGCTGCCCAAGGCGGGAATTGCGGAAGCCGGCGTTGACGGACGTGTCATCGGCATCACTATTATTGTGCCGGCGCTTGTTCTTGTTGCGCTTTGGTTTCCCGTTCCCATCCCGAACTTCAGAGGTTCCGGGGTCTTCGGGGTTATGGCTATGTCGAGCGAGCCAGTTATCCTCGCCCGCACAGAAGCGGGTCATGAGTGACGTGAGGGCGGACATTGTCCTTGGTTTGTCCTGGCCGAGCTGTCGGGCCAGCCATTCATCCCGAATATTATGCCTGGAGGAGGCTATAGCTTCTGCGTCCGGGCAGTCTACGATCTGATTTTTCTTGGTCAGGAAGCGATTCTAGAATAGCCGTGCGGACTCTCCTGGTTTCTGAACGACGTTGCTTAGATCGGAGGAGTCCGGCGGTCGAACATAAGTGCCCTGGAAGTTAGATCGGAATGCCTCTTCTAGGTCCTCCCAACATCCAATAGAGTTTTCGGGGAGGCTATTTAGACAGTGCCGAGCTGGCCCCTTGAGCTTCAGGGGTAGGTACTTGATGGCGTGGAGGTCATCTCCTCGTGCCATGTGGATGTGGAGGAGGAAATCCTCAATCCATACGGTTGGGTCAGTTGTCCCATCGTATTGCTCTATGTTTACGGGCTTAAACCCTTCCGGGAACTGATGCCGCATTACCTCATCTGTGAAGCACAGTGGGTGTGCAGCCCCTCTAACCCGAGCTATGTTGCGCCGATGATCGGCGTCTGCCCTAGTTCGGTGTTGTTCCCGATCTTCATTGTCGCGGTCGAACCGAGGCCGGTACCCGTCCCGTCTATCGGGTGAGTATCCTCTGGATCCGTAAATGGATCGCGTGCGGCCTGCTCTATAGTCCAGGTCGTGTCGCAGGTCGAACCTGTCATCGGGCTCTAATGGCTCCTTTCCCCATCTACGGGATACCGTCGGCCTGTAGCCGGTATCATCAGCCGTCCTGTCTCGTCCTCGAGGGGGGCGGTCTGTCTTGTCGTATGGTGTGTGCTTGGGGGACGGCGTATCAGTAAGTTCGTCGTCGATTTGTGGCAGCAACCGTCTGCGAGGATAGCTTAAGCTGGTCCGATAGACCGGCGCCGTATCCTTCCTCGGCTGATAGGACTCTCGTCCATCGGTCGTTGAGGTCGTCTTGTTCGGCTCTGAGCTGCCGCTCTTTTGCTTTCAGGCTGCGAGCTGTGGATATGAGCTGCTGCCTGAACAATTCCTGATCTTCGGGATTGTCGGGAATAGCGAAGTCGTCGGCATCCGCATTATCCTCCCCCTCGATAGAGCGAAGGTAGTAGTCGTCCGCAGGATCATCTGGATCGTCGGGGTTGTGACGGTCTTCGGGTCTCTCCTGACCCTCTAGCGGGTGTTCGGGGATTTCAGGGCCGCCGATGTCTTCCGGGGTATCTCCGTCCCCGGTGCCATCTGTAGACTTTCGCCCCTTTTTCCCTTTTGACCGTTTATGCGGCTTTCGGCGTCTTGATGGTGCCTCGTCCAACTTATCACCGTTGTTCTTCGGAGTGTCCACCATGTAGACGTCGTATGTAGAGGTGGCAGTCCACTGCCCGGTCTTAGCAAGGGTGAGGGCGTTATCTTCCTCATCCATATATTCTGCTCCCTCGGAAGCATAATCGAGCATGTCGGTTAAATCTTCGACAGTGGCTATAAAGTGGGTGGTGGGTGGGACGAAAAATTTGTCCTGACCCGTCTGAAATCCGGTCTGAGAACAGATCGGAGTTGGATCGTCGGTGATCTTCATCGACGAGATCCGATCCAGAGCCTCATTGAGTATCGAGAGCTCGGTCGGGTTGGCCTGCCCAGGGCTTCCGGAGTGAACCTCCGAAGCGTCCGTGCAAGGGGAGTGTTCGGCAAGAACTGGTGTCCGGACATCGGACGCTATGACCTGATCCGGACTGAACGTCGGGCCCTCGCCGGGGTAGATCCCAGGGGGGGCGAATAGTGGGCCTGGGGTTAAAGCCTCCGAGCCTTCGGGCATGGCGGGCGAGACCGCGAGCCCGGACAGTGATAGATCGCCTCGAGAGTCTACGGAGAACTCTAAGTTCCCGAATCTGACCTCTTGATCAGGGGCGAAGCTTCCGACGCGGCCTAGGTGGCCGGTTGAGTCGGCGTGCAGCACTATGCTGCCGAAAGCGAAGATCTGTCCGGGGACAAAAGTGCCCGTATTGCGGACCTCTTCGTTGACGACTAGGCGAGCCATTGATTCCTTCTGGCGATCACAGCGGTCCTCTCAATGAAAGCACCAATGTCAGTGTCAAAACCGGCGGATCTCGGGTAGGGGGTCCCGAACTGTGATACTTGGATCGATGGTAACAGGAGACAAAGGGGACAAGGTTTTACCCAGGTTCGGGCCCTCCTATGGAGGTAATACCCTACGTCCTGCTTGATTATATTAAGTGTATGGAGATTACAGAGTTAATCTACCACGAGATCGAGTAACTAAACCCTAGATGAGTTCTCTTGTTCTACACCGTAAAACCCTCCGGCTTATATAGACGCCGGGGTCCCAAGGGTTTACACATGGTCGGTTACACGTCGAAGGGATAAACATGCCTATTTGCTATTCCAAACGTGGAGGACAATCCATGATTCCCGAAGCTTCCTTCTTGGAGAGGAGGTCTTCAACTCTTCCAGTATCCGGCAAGTGGCCCATACAGTCCGGCCCATAAGGCATAGGCCGGCCTCCCGAGGACCCCTTAGTCCAGGACTCCCTCAACGGCAAAATCCGGTAGCCTGGCGGCGTCGAGGTGCTCATCGGCGCCGTCGGGGGAGAGAAGAAACTGCAAATGGGATTGGAAATTTTCCCAACTCCCTCTTATATACAGAGAACTTTAGTCCCGGTTGGTGGCTCCAACCGGGACCAATGCCACCCTTTCATCCTGGTTGGTGCCACCAACCGGGACTAAAGGTCAATTTCAGCAGCCCAAAGGGCAGGAAGCAGAGACCTTTGATCCCGGTTGGTGGCTCCAACCGGGACTAAAGGGTGGCATTAGTCCCGGTTGGTGGCACCAACCGGGACGAAAGGGTGGCATTGGTTCCGGTTGGAGCCACCAACCGGGACTAAAGGGTTGGTCCTGGCTGTGGTGGGAGTTTAGTCCCACCTCGCCAAGCGAGAGGCGCTCGCACTGATTTATAAGACCGCCCCTCTCTGCCTTGTTGAGTTCCTCTCAAAGTGAAAATAGATGTCCTTATACGGGAAATTCGACCTTGATTTCAGGTCGAATTTTCCCTATAAGCGCATCTATGTTCACATTTGCTATTTTTTAATGTTATTTTTTTGCATATTAAAAGTTCTTAACAAAAATACTTTATGAATATTCTTTTTGCTATTAAAGTTTTTAACAAAAATAACTTTGATAATTTTAGTTGCATAAATTTTATATAATATTAAGTTAAATAACTTTGATCGGACGAAAACACGTCTATTACAAAGGGATTTTGATTTTTTTTAACATATTTTAACTCAAGACTTTTTCTGCATTCAATATGCATCATTCAAAGCCACATCATCACTTTTAAACCCTTTTCTGACTTCATTTACTATTTTTCATGCATTTCATGATTTATTTTGAGCTAAAATGACCCTGAATTGAAAAGCACTGCAAATGAATTCTGAAATGGTTGCAAGTTGGCATGGTATCATCATTTCACCCACATAGCATGTGCTAAAAAGTTGAGAGGGTTACGGCAAAAACTGGATGCACTTCGTGTACAAAATGAACAATCTCTTTCGAAGTGTCAGGGTTTTGGACGAAAACTCATCTGTTACAAAAGGATTTCAATTTTTTAAACATATTTGAACTCAAGACTTTTTATGCATTCAATATGCACCATTCAAAGCCACATCATCACTTTTCAAATCTTTTCTGACTTCATTTGCTATTTTTCATGCATTTCATGATTTATTTTGAGCTAAGATGACCCTGAATTGAAAAGCACTGCAAATGAACTCTGAAATGGTTGAAAGTTGGCATGGTATCATCATTTCACCCACATAGCATGTGCTAAAAAGTTGAGAGGGTTACGGCAAAAACTGGATGCACTTCGTGTACAAAATGAACAATCTCTTTCGAAGTATCAGGGTTTCAGACGAAAACTAATCAGTTACAAAAGGCATTTCATTTCTTGACATGTAACTGCAGTGATATTCTAGATCAAAGACATCATCAGAATAGTTGTGGAGAGAAAGTCTTCACTTTTTCTTCGCGTGTGTCCCTTGCTTATTGTGCCGTAACCATGGATAATCTTCATCGTTTAACAGGGTGCTTGGGTCAGCCTTCACTTTGAAGGGAGGAATTTCATGAAACTTTTCATAATCTTCAGACATGTCTGTCTTGCCCTCCACTGCCACGATGTCTCTTTTCCCTGAAAGAACTATGTGGCGCTTTGGCTCATCGTATGATGTATTCGCTTCCTTATCTTTTCTTTTTCTCGGTTTGGTAGACATGTCCTTCACATAGAAAACCTGCGCTACATCATTGGCTAGGACGAATGGTTCGTCTGTGTACCCAAGATTGTTCAGATCCACTGTTGTCATTCCGTACTGCGGGTCTACCTGTACCCCGCCTCCTGACAGATTGACCCATTTGCACCGAAACAAAGGGACCTTAAAATCATGCCCATAGTCAAGTTCCCATATGTCCACTATGTAACCATAATATGTGTCATTTCCCCTGTTGGTTGCTGCATCAAAGCGGACACTACTGTGTTGGTTGGTGCTCTTTTGATCTTGGGCGATCGTGTAAAATGTATTCCCATTTATCTCGTACCCTTTGTAAGTCAATATAGTCAAAGATGGTCCCTTGGCCAACGAGTACAGCTCATCTGCAACAGTGGTGTTACCCATGAGATGTGTTTGCAACCAACTGCCGAAAGTCCTGATGTGTTCACATGTAATCCAGTCGTCACACTGCTCCGGGTGTTTGGAGCGCAGAATATTCTTGTGTTCATTGACATACGGGGTCACCAAGGTAGAATTCTGTAGAACAGTGTAGTGTGCTTGAGACCAAGAATGCCCGCCCTACATATTATTGAATTCGCTCCTAGCGTGCCTTTTCCAGTCAGTCTCCCCTCATACCGCGATTGAGGGAGACCAATCGGCTTAAGGTCAGGAATAAAGTCAACACAAAACCCAATGCTTTCCTCTGTTTGATGGCCCATGGAGATGCTTCCTTCTGGCCTAGCACGGTTACGAACATATTTCGTTAAGACTCCCATGAAACTCTCAAAGGGGAACATGTTGTGTAGAAATACAGGGCCCAGAATGCCAATCTCGTCGACTAGATGAACTAGGACGTGCGTCATGATATTGAAGAAGGATGGTGGGAACACCAGCTCGAAACTGACAAGACATTGCACCAAATCACTCTTTAACCTTGGTAGGATTTCTGGATCGATTACCTCCTGAGAGATTGCATTGAGGAATGCACATAGCTTCACAATGGCTAATCGAACGTTTTCCGGTAGAAGCCCCCTCAATGCAACCGGAAGCAGTTGCGTCATAATCACGTGGCAGTCATGAGACTTTAGGTTCTGGAACTTTTTCTCTGCCATATTTATTATTCCCTTTATATTCGACGAGAAGCCAGACGGGACCTTCATACTGAGCAGGCATTCAAAGAAGATTTCCTTCTCTTCTTTGGTAAGAGCGTAGCTGGCAGGACCTTCATACTGCTTTGGATGCATGCCGTCTTTTTCGTGCACACGTTGCTGGTCCTCCCGTGCCTCCGGTGTATCTTTTGTCTTCCCATACACTCCCAAGAAGCCTAGCAGGTTCACGCAAAGATTCTTCGATACGTGCATCACGTCGATTGCAGAGCGGACCTCTAGGTCTTTCCAATAGGGTAGGTCCCAAAATATAGATTTCTTCTTCCACATGGGTGCGCGTCCCTCAGCGTCTTTCGGAACAGATAGTCCGCCAGGACCCTTTCCAAAGATTACTTGTAAATCATTGACCATATCAAGTATGTGATCACCAGTATGGAGGGCGGGCTTCTTCCGGTGATCTGCCTCACCTTTGAAATGCTTTCCTTTCTTTCGGCATTGATGGTTGGTCGGAAGAAATCGACGATGCCCCAGGTACACATTCTTCCTGCATTTGTCCAAATATATACTATCGGTGTCATCTAAACAGTGCGTGCATGCGTGGTATCCCTTGTTTGTCTGTCCTGAAAGGTTATTGAGAGCAGGTCAATCATTGATGGTTACAAACAGCAACGCTCGTAGGTCAAATTCCTCCTGTTCGTTCTCATCCCACACACGTACACCTTTTCCATTCCACAGTTGTAAAAGTTCATCAACTAATGGCCTTAGGTACACATCAATGTCATTGCCGGGTTGCTTAGGGCTTTGGATGAGCACTGGCATCATAATGAACTTCCGCTTCATGCACAACCAAGGAGGAAGGTTATACATACATAGAGTCATAGGCCATGTGCTATGCTTGCTGCTCTGCTCCCCAAAAGGATTAACGTCATCTGCACTTAAACCAAACCATACGTTCCTTGGGTCATCTGTAAAGTCCCCCCACTTTCTCTCGATCTTTCTCCACTGCGACCCATCACCGGGTGCTCTCAACTTCCCGTCTTTCTTACGGTCTTCCTTGTGTCATCGCATCAACTTGGCATGCTCTTTGTTTCTGAACAAACGTTTCAACCGTGGTATTATAGGAGCATACCACATCACCTTCGCAGGAACCCACTTCCCGGTGCGCTGGCCCTCAACATCACCAGGGCCATCTCATCTGATCTTATACCGCAATGCACAGCATACCGGGCATGCGTTCAAATCCTCGTACGCACCGCGGTAGAGGATGCAGTCATTAGGGCATGCATGTATCTTCTGCACCTCCAATCCTAGAGGGCAGACAACCTTCTTTGCTTTGTATGTACTGTCGGGCAATTCGTTGTACTTTGGAAGCTTATTCTTCATTATTTTCAGCACCTTTTCAAATGCCTTGTCAGATACACCATTCTCTGCCTTCCATTGCAGCAATTCCAGTGTGGTACCGAGCTTTGTGTTGTCATCTTCGCTATTTGGGTACAACCCTTTTTTTGTGATCCTCTAACATGCGATCGAACTTCAACTTCTCCCTTTCACTTTGGCATTGTCTCTTTGCATCAACAATGACCCGGCGAAGATCATCATCGGGCACATCGTCTGGTTCTTCCTCTTGATCTTCAGCTTCCCCCATTGCAGCATCACCATATTCAGGGGGCGGATAGTTGTCATCATCCTCTTCTTCTTCGTTGTCTTCCATCATAACCCCTCTTTCTCCGTGCTTGGTCCAAACATTATAGTGTGGCATGAAACCCTTCTCAAGCAGGTGGACGTGTAGGGTTTTCGAGTTAGAGTAATCCTTCGTATTCCCACAGATAGTACATGGACAATACATAAAACCATTCTGCTTGGTTGCCTCAACCACTTCGAGAAAATTATGCAGGCCCTTAATGTACTCGGAGGTGCGTAGGTCACCGTACATCCATTGCCGGTTCATCTGCGTGCATTATATAATTAAGTGTATCAAAAACCATTACAAAACATCATGAATAGAGAAGTGACCAAATTAATAGAAGTTCATCATCACATTAAAACCAAAGTACAGTAGTGACCAAAATAAATACATAAAGTTCATACATAGTTCTCATTGAACAACATATAGCTCTCTAGAGCATCTAATTAAAACATACATTGAAACTATGTAAAACATTTAATTGCAACAACATATGCGATCATAACCGCAACTAAGGTACCAATTGATCCAACGGCATAATGATACCAAGCCTTAGTATGAATGGCATATCTTCTAATCTTTCTAATCTTCAAGCGCATTGCATCCATCTTGATCTTGTGATCTTCGACGACATCGGCAACATGCAACTCCAATTCCATCTTCCCCTCCTCAATTCTTTTCAATTTTTTCTTCAAGTAATTGTTTTCTTTTTCAACTAAATTTAACCTCTCGACAAGAGGGTCGGTTCGAATTTCCGGTTCACATACCTCCTAGATAAAAACATCTATGTCACGTTGGTCGGCATAATTGTCATAAACACTAAATGAAACAAATAGTTATAAAAGATAATATACCACATCCAAATCATAGACAGGACGAGGGCCGACGAGGGCGGATACCAAAACCATGGCACTATATAATAACAAACAATAATAAAAGTAAGAAAATTGTACAAGTATCTATCTAAATCATACAAGTAAGAATTTTTTTTATTTTAGAAAGAAGATAAGAACAAGAGGCTCACCACGGTGGTGCCGGCGACGAGATCGGCGCGGGCGATCGACGGCGGTGAGGACGGGGACGGGACAGGATGGACCGCCAAACCTAGACAAATCTTGAGAAAAATGGAGCTTGGAGGTCGAGCTTGGAGAGGAAAAAGCTTAAGTCTGGCTCGGGCATTTCATCGAACACCTCATGTGCATAGGAGATGAGAGCTAGAGCAACACACACCTGCACATGCCGGCCGGCCAAAAAACAGAGTGAGCGGGCAGGGGCGGGGGTATATATAGGCATATCTTTTGTCCCGGTTGGTGGCTAGAACCGGGACAGAAGACCGACCTTTGGTCCCGGTTCCAGCCACCAACCGGGACTAAAGGTGTTGGGCCAGGAGCGAGACCCGGTCTCGGTTCGTGTCTGGAACCGGGACCAAAAGTGCCAGACGAACCGGGACCAATGGCCCCCGAGGCCCGGCCGGCGCCCTGGTCTCACGAACCGGGACTGGTGCACCCTTTGGTCCCGGTTCGTAAGTGAACCGGGATTAATGCCCTTATCCTGGCCCAGACCAAAGCCTTGTTTTCTACTAGTGATCATCCAGTAACTATAAAGTATGCTTATGAATTTTCAGAATACACCGTCTTTGAGCTTAAGTGAGATTATTGATAATTCGCCATGGAATCGGGATTTGCAATAAATGACTCCTTCACCAAATAAGTTGGCTTATTGATAGTAGTTAGCTCTTTTGATGACGAAGATGTCTTATTTGCATCAACTGTCTATTTGGCCAAAGAAGATATTCCCCTTGGCGGCTGAGATATAGTTGATGTGTTTGATAGTTGAAGAGAGCCACCATAAAATGTACTAGCTGGGTGCATCATCCCATCATTAATGAAATGAGTCATCAGCTATCTAATGCGAGCATGGTTTATGTGTGTGTGTGTGTGTGTGTCATATATGCGCTGCATCAAGCCCATGTTGTATTTGAAATTATGTTGACACTTCACTAGGTTGTATTGACGGACGAACTGATCCTTACTGGCACACGCTTAAAAACCAGAATCAATGCTTCCTGGTGGTTGTTGCTAAACATAGGGAAGTGGTGGTGGAGCAGCTTGTAGAAATATTTCTGGGCATAGGTCGCTCCGTCGGTGTACCTGAAAATGTAGAACGTATAGTCCATTGCATCCTAGATATCTTCGAGGTCTGATTTGTTTGGCATTGTCATCTTTGATCCTCTAGGTATGAACGTAAAAGACTTTGTTACAAGATGGGAATGATAACCAGAAGAATACAATGGTCCATTCTGCATAGAGGGAACAAAAGGGCTTTACTATACATGGGTGCGTGCGTAAAAAATAAATTATGATTAGCTTGAAAGACTTACGTGCATTTTTTATGTAAAGTGATGGATGGTTTCTCTATCTGAGCTACCCAAAGCCTAACAATTTACTCAGAGAAGACTATGAGATTTTGTGGAGTTGGTGCCAGGTACATAAGTTCCAAATCTAAATCCTAATTTATTTATTTTAGTTTACTTGTAGCTTTGTTTCTCTATTCATGGCATGTCACTAACAACTACTAATTAACCCGAACTAGCAACTAGTCTACAAGTGCACAACCCTTTGAAATAAACAATTCTATTTTCTAAGACATAGTAAATTAGAAAAAAGTGATGTTGTATAGATTTGACATATAGAAAAATAGAAAAAAGTGATGTTATATATACTTGACATATATGAAAATAGGAAAAAGTGATGTTATATAGATTTGACATAGCATGTTTTATCATATACCCAAAATAATAAAGCCTTTTCACCTACAGTTATTTGCATTCACATATTTGACACAAACAACACATATCAAATGCACAAGTTCACTACCGATGTTGCGGACTATACACCATGTATCCATCTTCTATTTTTTCCTCTTTCCTTTTCTTGCAACATGTAACACAGGGTATCATAATACTAGCCAATATCACATGCCCTTGAAAAGAAATAAAATAGCACATTTTACATATTGAAAAAACAACACAAATTAAGGAAAAATAATTAGCCCAACGAGCTTGCCATGGTGGGGGTCATCGATGGAGGGGCTTGGTAGAAGGAGAAGGCGACACCCGGGGAGGTACACAAGGAGGAGGCGAGTGACACTAATGGCACTCCGGCTGCGTCACATGGCCAGGTCGGGGACAAGGTCTGGGTGGAGGCGTCGGGCAACAAGTATCGACAGGGTCGAGGTCGGGACCAGTGCCAGGGGAGAGGTGGCTGCATCGGGGGGGTGATAGAGTTCATGGGAGGGGCGAAGATGGAGGTGGTGAGGGAGGATGGATCTCTATGGAGGGGCGGTGCCGTGGATAAGAGAGCTCTAATGAGGGGTTGTTATACTGTGGGGGAAAAGGAGGGAGTGACATCAGCAAGGTGGTGACAACAATTGCTACGACATTGATTTAGGATTAGGTGCAACGAAATGAGCAGAATTGGGCGGTTCTGACCAATTTTGGCCAAGTCCTAGAGTACGGGTTTGCGGACTATGAATTTTGGGGCACCCGACAATGAGCTTTGCCGAGTGGGAATTTTCGGCATTCAATAGCGAAGAGACTCTCAACATCTAGCCATGAGAGTAATGATACATTGACCTAAAATAAAGGGAAAAGGTTCCCTCAACCGATATATTACAACCTATGCTTCGGTTGCTCGATGCGTCCCCGTGGCCCCCACCTCATCTCTCTACAAAAAATCCCTATCCCCACTGATTTTTTCACGTCGCGTCTTGCGCTGACCCATGATCCATATTCCATCTCGTGGATCTTGCCTTGTGGGTCTCTCCTTCAACTCGGACAGCGCACGCCGCCGCTTGCCGGTTCTTTAGGCTAGCCACACTTGATGCTTCAAAGGGGCGTTGCCGTTGTGTGCAGCCCGCCGATGTTCACTAGAGCCTACCACATCAGGTGCTTCAAAGGGAGGGGACGACGCCACCCAAACACGTCGGCTTGCCTTCACAACAACCACTGTGCGGCACGGTTACCATCGCTATTGTTGCAAAACCACCACGATGCACCATGTTACAAAATCCACCGTGTCACCAGGCTATCGCCGCTGCCTATTGCAACAACCAACATGTTGCAATGAGTGATTGCAACGATGTTCGTATTGCGATATACAATCACACCGCCATCCCCGTTGCCATGTGTGGCAGCTCGATCACAACACGATTGTTATTGCGGCTGAGATTGCAATGTCATCGATGTTGCAAACAATGGCAGCGAACGACATCGGGTGTTGGTACTGCTGCGACATGCGTTTGCAATGACGATGGCATTCTAAACCGCCTGATCACGCCAATCGAACAGTTCACGATCTGGCCGATCATTTTATACAAACATATACCAAAATAAAAGGCCAACCGACTTGGTGAGTTCAAAAAGATAAGAGCCGTACCAGACCGCCAGCTCACCGATCCGCACATTGTCGCTCCCCGACCAACCAGCGCCGAGCACGTGGATCACTGACGCTATCCCGAAACCCTTTCTTCCCCGAGCGGTCACAGGAAACCGCCTCCGTCCACGTTTCCCCAGCGCCCGCTCCCGTATATAAATTGCTACCCCACACCTCCGCACCCGTCGTCCCAGCCGTTCGAGTTTAACCACCCAACAAATCCCGCAGCGCAAGTCGAGGAGGAACCGACCAAGGAGAGATGGCGCGTACGAAGCAGACCGCTCGCAAGTCCACCGGCGGCAAGGCCCCGCGCAAGCAGCTCGCCACCACCATCGTGCGTCTCGCCGCCTCCACTCCCTTCTTCTTTCCCTGTTCACATCTGTCGCTCTTTCGCTGATGATCGGCGGTTTCGATTGTGGCGTTTCCTTTTCAGGCGGCGAGGAAGTCGGCCCCGACCACCGGCGGCGTGAAGAAGCCCCACCGCTACAGGCCCGGCACGGTGGCGCTGAGGGAGATCCGCAAGTACCAGAAGAGCACGGATCTGCTCATCCGCAAGCTGCCGTTCCAGCGCCTGGTGCGGGAGATCGCCCAGGATTTCAAGACCGATCTGCGGTTCCAGAGCCACGCCGTGCTCGCGCTCCAGGAGGCCGCCGAGGCGTATCTCGTCGGGCTCTTCGAGGACACCAACCTCTGCGCCATCCACGCCAAGCGCGTCACCATCATGCCCAAGGACATCCAGCTCGCCCGCCGCATCCGTGGCGAACGCGCCTAAAAACCTAGATGGGAGATCGTCGTGCCGTCCGTCGTAATCTAGTTATTAGTTGATTTGCTTCTGATTTTTAGCCGTGTTAGTCGCTCGTGAGAGGTAACTTTTATTTCGGTCTAAATATCTGTGTGGTTATCATACACTATATATATAGTTACAGCAAAGATATGTTTGCTGCTTATTATTTTGGTTTGCCCTAAATGTGAAACAAATGCTGTATTGGCCATTATCGATATTTATTCCTAGCAATTGTGAAACCGTTCCCTTCTGCTCTTTGATCCTCTTGTCATTTCCCCTACTTTGCTTTGCAAGCTGTGATTCGCCTGGCTTGGTTCGATGTTGCTGTGGTGCCATGTGGATTAGGAAAAATAGTTTAACTGGGTTGTAGTTCGATTTGTTTAATTTCTATTGGCTTATCATCTTGCCGGGCCTTTGGGGGTCGTCGCGTTACATCCCTATGGTGTGGCTGACGATGCGTTGCTGGAACATACAGGCCTGCAACTTTTATCAGGCCAAAGTTGGATGACAGTGTTAAGTTTGGAACAGTTTCAGCTTAGACTGTTCTTACCATGAAGGGAATTGCTTTCTTAAAAAAAGAAGGGAATTGCTTTGGCCTTGTAAAACAGACTTGGAAGAAAACAACATTTGCTTGATTGTTGTACATATTTAAAGTTCATCTGAATACTAATTGTGATTATTATTGTTTTGTTAGGACTTACTCCCTCCGTATGGAAATATAAGCCGGTTTTTGTTGGCTATTTTAGCCTACAAAAAATATATTTTGGTCCAGAGGTAGTATTAGAGATAGTTGAGCACAGTATAAATTTCACTGATTTTAGAGTTTCGAACATAAACAATTTAACAGTTACACATATTATCATTTGCAATAGACGCAAGGCTGTAAAATAAATTGTATATTTTAGGATGGGGTGTCGGATCCTCCCCTGGTAATTAGAATTTATCTCCCATCACACTATATACCAACAATTCAATTTTTTTGAGTAGATGGATAAATGGACGAATCTTGTATATTTAATCTGATAGTAGATATATGGATGGGGATCTTTCATTTGTACAATATTGTGCTGTTCCATGGAGTTGAATGCAATTTTATATGATGTGAAAGTTACCGATGGTGATGCATTCGTGTCGATCATGGTTAGAAGTACACAGATGATATGGACTGATACGACAAACACAGTCTGTACAACCCCGCAATGTACAAGTGCAAGCATGGCCTGAATTGCTATATTAGAGCAAGGCTGGTAGACAGCAACAAAATACTAGAATTTACAGTTTATATAGATGGTAGATTTATGCTTTACCTTTTATAAACGAGCACCTTGATCATATCTATTTACATTGGTTGCATGAGCACCTAATAATGGCTTGCATATTCCCTTGATTAACACGGGCTGCGTGAGCCCCTAGCTTTGCATATTCCATCAGTCGTAACAAAAATAAATAGAGGAGCTTCATATGTTGGAAATTCCAGCAGAAAATGTAAGAGTCGTAGTTAGAGTTGACATATCCAGTTACATTGATCAACAATTCATACAGATTGTTCTTGAGTCGGCAGGGAGGTTGTCAGGAATTCATATGGTCCTTGCTCATTGTTAGTGCTTCTTCGTAGCCACTCTCAATGCTACAGATAGAAGGGGGGCAAGGGAATATGTGAAGGGTTATAGTCTGTCTGGATGCAATGTATTGACATATCCAGATACATTGCTAAGTATCCGATAAAATGCCTGAGATTTAAGATGACGAGTGCAGGCTCCGGTAATTGACAGCTATTGTTTCTATGTTACTTGAGTGGGTGTGGATGCGGGGTCTATGTTTGTAACTGTAGTAGGGATGTCCGCATCACATCTACGACATCGATCATGACATCAATGTACATCAACTTTTTGTGCTCAACAGATTTATGAAGGTCTATGGAGATTAAGAACTACCTGTAGACAGATCAGGTCCAATTGTTATAGTAAATTTATACAATTTACCGGCCATATTTGACGAGTACATAGGCTTTTCTTTGGTACTAATCTTCTAACAACGAAACAGTACAAATATTAAGGTGAAGTACTTAACATTAGGCGACCGCGAATTAATTTAACTGAACATATATACTGGTTTCTTCTATTATAAAAAAGAATGGATGTGCTTAAAGCTATTTTGGCATTGTTATTATCTTAGTGCTTATATCAGATGGGTGGTTTAAAAAATTATTGTGCATGCTTTGCATTTTGAATTTTGGGAGATTTCTTGGATGATTCTAAATATGGTTCACATATATATGCAAATCATTGAAGGTACCTAGGAATATGTAAAATTGAAAGAGAAACTAAAGATATAGAGAAGGTTATTAACTGAATAGCTAATTTGTCGATAGCTTGTCAAATGAATATACATAAAAACTCCATGTACACTATTGCCCCCAAAAATGCTACATCTACGTGCAACCTACGTCTTGTTACGTAATTTACCTTAACTACCAAACTCTCCCCCCTGATTTCAACCGGGGTGGGCCCCAGCACTAATCCTGCTCCAGTTAATAACTTCCACGTCCACCTTTACGTAAAATCATCACGTAAGATTACATGGGTCTAGCATTACTGATATTGCCCCACAAGTAACTGAGTACATAACCTTCTTATTACTTTATTTATATGTCTTATCCTCATATCTGCTTGCCTTTAACCTAGTTGGAAATATATGCAAGGATGAACGAATTTGATTGTTAATGCAATAAAAGAAAAGAAAAAGAATCATTCATCCAATGTTAGTGTAAAAAGCATGCTTGACAATTTTTACACGAAACGGGATAGCAGTACTCAGTCGGTGAAAAAAGGAATTGAGTGTAACATTTGGCGTTCGACTTTTTTTGCGTGGGTCAAAATGCTTAAGCTTTTCACCTAAAAATTTAGAGGTAGCATTTGGGCATGACAATGAACATAACTATTTTTTCTCAAAAGTTTTGACATTTGCATATACCATTTTTTGCTCGAAGGAACATATGCTCCCCAGAGCCCGAATTGGATTTCTGGCAGCTAAACACACTATTTGTACGAAGACGAAACATGCTGATCACTGCAGAAAAAAAAAGCTTACCCTTCTCATTAAATTCTTGAGTGAAATATATAGTCCACTATATAAAGGAAATACTGTGTATCAAAGGCAAAGCAAATCAGCATGAAAGTTCTTAACTTGAAGAAGTTGTTATTTTGCGGGGAATCTGAAGAAGTTGTTGTCTTGCTTTCAATAGAATTACCAGAATAGGAAAACTTGTTTAGTTGCTTAAATGCCATTGAAAGCAAAGTTATTCAAAGGATACATAAACTTGAATTAATTTGGCTAATTAATTAAAGGGAGTGTAGGACCGAGGCTCAGTTATTTGTTATTGAAGTGTGTGATGAAAGCGCTTGTACTGTGTTCATGTGTGTATGAGGGTGTCCGTGTGTGCGTGCATTCATAGGGGTAAGTGTATCTGTGTGTATATGGACATCTACGATTGTACTGTTTTAAAAAAAATGTGCATGTGTGCTCGTTTTATAACCTGTGATGGTAAAATAGCCAAAACTAAAGATAAGTTGATTAAAAAAACTAAAATAACTAAAAACAGGCTCGATAAACAGGATTATCATAATCCACCACAATGCGAACACAGACTGGATGTTGGCTGAGAAATCTTTACTATGTGAACTAAAAGCATGATCTTCCCTCTCTAAAAAAATATAATAGTGTGTGTACTTAATATGGATCGGAGGGAGTACTATTTAGAGGCATTGCATCTAATATTTCGGCCATGTATTCTGCAAAGTCAGGATGCATCTACAACTTTAAAATGAGGATCATTGTCTCTTCATCTAGAAGCGAAGGGACTTTATCTAGCAACTTAAATGCCTCTAGTGGCGTGCTAACAACAGAGCGAGGGAAATTGACAAGAGAGAGGAGGTCGGTTGCAACGCACACCTTCTAGGTAGTGTTGGGTTAATAAACATGTAAAACAATGTGGAATGCAAGATATAGAGTTCTTTTGTTTCTTGTTCCTTCGAGTGTGAGCATGGGAGACCTCAGGATGACAATGTTTACAATTAGGGACTGCTCGAGAAGCTCTCTCTCTAATCATTGGCTCAATAGACAAGCGCAAACTGCTAGCATCTACCTCGCCATCATCCTTTCCTGCATTTAGTGGTTCACACTTCACAGTCAGAGTAATCCTGCAAGGTGTGAGCTGGTGTCGTTTCCATATGTGGTGATATAGAAGGTTGGGACAATCCAATTTTTTCTTTCTCACAAGATTTGCACATTCGCTTAACCAGTGGGGAATAATCCATTTCGGAAATTAAAATTTTTTTTGAGCGGCTATTCGATTATTTGCGAAACACCCCGTTAATATAAAAATGCAGGCAGAAGTGCGCACCTCGTTCCCCCAAAAACCTCTTTCCAATGCTAGCATCCGGAAAAGTGCCCATCAATGGCGCCTCGTCCTCCGACGATAGGATGCACCAGAGCTAGACCAAAGTTGTTCATCTTGAAATACCTTCTAGAAAATGGATTGCCAGCGACCCTTGAAAAACTCTTTTTTCGATAAACTCTTGGCAGAAATCTTACCCTATGTGCAATTCCAGACTGACGAGGTATGCGCCGCCACCACCTATTTCTCATTCTACCACCTCATTGTCGACTGTTGCTTCATCCATCGCCTTCGTAAGATCTAGGACCGCCCATATTCTACTTCATCAATAAAAGCTACCCCCGGCTTAGGATGGGAAAGCATTACAATGTTTACTAAGTCGGGAGTAAGCATTACACCCTCACGTCATGTCGTTCCCAAGTTCAGCAGCCAGAACCACCATGTTTACTCCCGACTTAGCACTCACCTTCCCCTCCGCCACTACCTACTACTAGGTTGTACAAGACTTTTGCGATGGTGCGTCCTCCTGAAAAGGCACCGAACAATGGATATAGATGTTCCTTTCTTCTTCTTCTATTGAAACAAGGGCACAAGGTTTCCCACTTTTCATTTATTAAGAAAAGATTTTAAATTTACATAAAAGCATCCAAGGCACAAGAACAACAAACAGTGTACTCTCGCAACATTACATGACCCATGTGTTCCTCACCAGTGATAACCCATTTACTGGCCTCAGCCTTTATCTTAGCAAAGATGACAGGGGGCATGGAAGAATCGTGGCGGAACACTCTGCGTGTCTTTCATTTTGTATCCCTCTAGACAAGAGCACGACCAATGATGCCATGGCTTTGCTGCGGCCACCCAGGTGGTGAGTCACGTCAAGCCACCATTCGGAAATGTGTGATGAAAATTTCCAAATAATTGGCGTGCATGTTAACCAGGCCTAATGGTGGTCCAAATGTGAATAGAGAGGCGAAAATTGAATAAGATGTGAGCGGCAATCACTGACTCCCAGTGACAAGTTTGGAAACGTAGGCCACCCGTGCATTTGAAATTGGTTAGTAGTTCACACTCGATCTTGAAATATGAGCCAACCAAAGAGTTTCCACTTTGTTGCTTCCCAATTGCTCTAAATGACCGGTTTTAACACTAATGAAGTAATGCCTTTGAACTATGCATGGTAGGTGGACGAGATCGAGTAGTTACCATTACGAGAAATCTTCCAAGATATTGTATCGACCCGATCATCATTGAGGTTCACCTAATGGAGCATTGTTCAAAGCAAGAGCAGTTGTTGCAACTCGAACACATTGATAATAGTGGTGGTGTTCATGTTAATAATGCATGCATCGTGCGTAACCGCTTTCTTGACATTATCATGGATGTCCTTAGAGATTGCCAAAATATTCGGGGGAATGTCCTTTGTCAAGCGCCCATAGAGCCACATAGCTACTAGAATGTGCCATTTGACCGTACCAACATCAACCATCGTCATAGCATAGAAAAGATATATGTTAGCATCGGGTTGAATTGTCTGACACCTGATCTTGTCGGGTCTTTCCACTCACGAAATGGCCACCTAAGTATAAATGTCATCACAAATTTATCAATATCAAGAATCCCAAGCCGCGAAGTTTGGTTGGACGACATAGGATCTCTCAATAACTCTAGCATTACACATCCAACACCTTATCCGCTCCTACCCAGAAGAACGATCTCAATATCACGACAAAGACCATGATAGCGCCTCATGGTAGGACTAAGGATATGAGGTGGTATATTGCTTGGGAAGTGAGAATATATTTTACCAAGGAGCAACTTTCGGCAATAGTGATGCTCTTCCCTGCCAAGGCACGGACCTTCCTGGCATCTTGTAAATTAGGTGCTGAAGAGGAATGGCACGGAGATGGTGGATACTGCACAGTAAGAGGGAGGCCCAAATATCTTAGAGGGAAACTCGCCCAGATCACCAAGAACCCGGGAATACTGGACTCGAGATCAGGCCCATTGAATTTTATGGCCCCAACAAAGCTTTTTTGCACATTTTTCATGAGGTTTGTGGCCTCACGGAAGCCCTTAATAATGGTGGAAAGGTTGTCAAAATCCCACTTGATTGGTGCTAAGAAGACAAGATCGTCAGCAGGGTAAAGCGTGGTGCGGATACACACATGGCAACCCCGCATCCGGTGCATGCCCTTATTGATAGTAACCATGTCAAATGTTTGTTGTGAACTGTCAAATTGCGAGGACAAAGATGAGTGGTGAAAACTCTCACCCTGTCGAAAACCCCACCATTGGGTGATAGGTTTTCCTGACACTCCATTAAATAACACTTTGGAGGTGGCAGTGCAAAGAAGCGTTGCGACCTAGTTACAGAATTTAGGAGGGAAGCCTCTCCTCTAAGTGAAGGTCCAATCGTTATAGTACAACTTCCATAATTGATCGGTCATATTTGAGAGAAGGGAGTTTGTTTGAAAATTAAACTCGTAGACGAATTATGAATTAAACTCTAAACCCGTAATCTCAATATTTCAAATTTCAACCCCGGGTCTTTCTAATACTGGTCAATCTAGTTTTTTCTCGCTCAATATTCACTGGCCTCGTCTTTCTGCCACGCTCCATGACTCACATCGATGATGCTAGATTTGATTCAACACTTCTTTTATTCAGTTTTTGTCTTGATCTTCGTTCAGTTTTCATCGATGTTTGATGCAGCCTACTTATTTGTATTACAACCTTAAGTGCTATGGCTCATTAATTATATAGAAAAGTCGACGTACACCTCAATGTTGCTGAAGATGGGGATGTCTTGACTGTCAGGCTCTTGGGTAGAGTGGAGGGACAAAAGAAGGGGAAGGTGTAGACTTGAATAAACGTGTATAGTGGTTGTTGGTTCGAACTTCCGCTTTGTCTAGGAACATGGTGTTATATTCAAAAAAGTCAGTATGCAGCTACCTACTATAAAAGGAGTCTGTTTACCTAGAAGCAAACGGTATTTTTCTATTATTATAAATGTCTGGGATGGTGTTTATGCATATATTGTTGTAGTGGCTTGTACTTCAGCAGAGCGAGAGAAACTGACGGGAGTGGAGGTGACTTGTAATTCCCACACACTACTAGGTAGTGTTGGGTTCATCATGAGCATGTAATATTGTGGCATGTAAGTTTTAGATTTGTTTACATTTTTTTCTTTCAACGGTGAGTATGGGATGCCTGAGGATGATGATTTGTAAACCTAACGCTGAAAACATAAGCGGTTCCTTCACTATTCGTCCTATTGATGGGTATGGAAACTTCCCTAATCAAATTCACCCGTCCTTAATAATCTTGCCTAGTGGGTACTTTACCCATCAGTGAGAAAAAGAGATGACGTGCTACTCTGCTGACATGGGTCGTTCATGGAGCGTTATCAACCTCATGTACAACTTTTTAAGCTTAGATGGGCTTTTACGTTTTCCTTTCCTATTTTTTCTTGCTTGTTCTGATTTCCAATGAGATATGCTCATATTTTTTAGTGTTTTAATGAAAACACAATATTAAATGAATAGATTGAGTCTTAACATTTCCAACGAATTGAATAGCATTGAGGAAACAAGCAACATAGCACCAGCAACAAGTTCAACTTGATAGTAGTCCTACGACATTCAAGCAACACTTTCAAGCTCCTCACGAGGAATACATTCTTCTAGCAAAGTTCATTATATCCTCTTGTCTGCTCGTTTCCTCTGCATCGAAGGGGCCCTTGAGATCAATCTCCCATGACCGAATACCAATAAAAATGTTTCACCTTTTGTTTTTATTAGCAATATAACCCTGAAGGAAATGTGTGGTAAAACTTAACCCTTTAGGCCCTTCCTAGTGATCCATTGGTAAGGTTGTCAAGTAGGCAAAAAATCTTATGCGGCGAAGTACTTAAGAGAGAGGGGGGGGAGAGAGAGAGTGAGAGCAGCTTAGCAACCCAGGAAGAAAGGATGCTAAGCAAGCATACCTAAAAGAAAACACAGTTTGCAATCTATAACTAATTAAATGAAGTGATCTTAGCAACAAGAAGCTAGGAAAATAGGCGTTGGGGGAATTTAGTTGCTAATTAAGACCTTTATTGCACTTAACACATCATCTAAGCACCTATGCACTGGGAGAGGCCGTAGAAATATATCAATCTTTTAAATGTTGTGTGTTATGCAATAAACAGGGTAGATAAGGCAACATAGGTATAGATGATTAACACTTTCAGTGCTCTAAATATTATGCCATCACAATTTCCTGATAAAAGTACAAACTTGTCACAAAAAGGATTATTGTTTGATATAGTGCATATGGCGGATTCGAAGCGTCAACAACTTCCACATGTGCCCCTTCCCATTACCATTGATTTTGATCACGTATGGGGACTGCCATTGCCTTTACATCCACCACATCGCGGCCATATCCCCCTCTGTAATTTAAGCTGGGTATATGTAGTACCCACACATTACAAATGTGGATTTGTGTAGCAGCCATTTCATGACTCCTACTTCAGCAATCAGTTCACTGAACTTCGACCCCATGATCCTTATATGGTTCCAAAAACTATTGTGCATGCAAGACATTGGAATTGCAAGTTTCACGCTTTGTCATCAGAGTTGTTCACATCACCTAGCTCAACATGGAACATCTTCATTGTTGGTTTCAGGGAATACTTGCCAAACAACAGCCAATGGCTTGCACGTTACTTGCTGACACATTTTGTCCTCAATTACCTTTGCGTACTTCTCGGCCACACAGGACAGGATGCAACTCGAAGTGTCCAAACCTCTTTTTAACGCGCGCGGGGGGGGGGGGGGGGGGGGGGGGGGGGAGTTGGCTGCCACATGTAAAGGTGTGGGTCCACATGCACGTCATATATGTTTGAAGTCCCAACCCACTCTTGGTATACTGCATTAAGTCAAATGATAGCAGGAACCATTATTCAAGCCTTTACCAAGTACGCCATGGAGGAAACAAACCCATGCTTTTATTTTCTCTTTCATAATTTCAACCATTCATGTCCTGTAAACCATAATTTTGTTTTTGAAATAATTTATATATTTGAACTTTCGGTGTCAAGACCTTTAGAACAAGATCAATCTTCGAGATATTTCAATCATATTTTATTTTCAACATCTTTGAACAAGAACATAAGTCAAATATGTTTCCTGAAACTATCCTATTTCAAAAGAAATATGTGAAACAAACCTATTTCAAACGAAATATGTGACACAAATCTATTTGACATTCTATATGTTCAACTTAACGGATACGTGTGAAATCTATCAAATAGTACCACTGAAATATCAGTTTTCGCAAATACGTAGTGAAATTAGTTTGAATTTATGTTTTGTAATGAGTGAAATCTGTTTTCTGAAACGAGTGGAATATAGTATTTCAATTGAGTTAGTGTAATGGGCTTTCTGAAATGAGAAAAATCTTTTTTTTGTAAAACAATACAATGTGTTCTCTGAAATGAGTGAAATTTTTCTTTTCTAAACAAGTGAAATTTGTTATTTGAAACGAGTTAAATGAGTGAAATCTAACTTTTGTAAATGAAATATTTGAACAAACCTATTTCATATTCAAAAGAACCCTATTTGAAAGAAGTATTTGAACAAACCTATTTCATATTCTATATGCTTAGAACAGAATGAATGAGTGACATATGTTTTTGAGTGAAATAAGTTATTTGATATTGAAAAATGATATTTGTGAAGATGAGTGAATAAATATTCAAAACAAACTTATTTCAAAAGAAATATGTGAAACAAACCTATTTCACATTCCATATGTTGATTTTTTTTGTGAAATGTGTGGAACAGTGAAATCTGCGTGGAGACTACTTACACAAGACGAATTAGTGAAATGTGCTTTTCAGTGAAATAGGTTAATTGAAACTGCAAAATGATATTTGTGAAGACGAGTGAAACTTGTTTCCTGAAATGAGTGAAATCATTTTTAAGGAGTGAAGTAGATTTTTGGAAACTCGTTTAAAATATATTCACGATTTATCTTGTTCTAAACGTCTTCCCACTATGAATTCAAATATATGAATTATTTAACTAATGAATATTTGGTTCAAATGTCATGAGTCATTAAAAAATCCATGTGAAAATTAAAATGCAAGCCTTAGTTGTTGGACAGAGAGTAGAATGTGTGCATGCCGTCATACGTCATGCACTTCTCTCACACACTCCTTGTCTGGCAAAAGATGGGACATAGTGGGCCATGCCATGCATGTATTGGCTTAGTATTCCCTTCGCATGGTAGAAAATTTAGTTTTCCTACATGGTCACGGCACCAATCTCAACGCAGGCTGGACGCTGGATTTCCTTCCGCTACATTCCCTCTCCATAAAGTTTTCCACTATGGTGGAAGCGTGCTCTATGCAGTGCCCCACACTACTTGCAGAGAGCCTGCATATTCATGTACATGGGACGTCCACGGTGCTGGGCTTGTGGGCTATCCCGCTTAGCCCATAAGCCCAGCATGGGATAGACCCCAAACCTAGCATATGCAGTGAAGCTTTGGCACTAGCGGCGGATCTCAACCTTGAATCAATCTACGTGGCGTCTGATTGTGTGGAGGTAGTGGAAAATATTCAGTTCGGAGTTCCATGCCGATATGCTGCAATACTATGTGAACTTAATCATCAACGAAGTCGGTTCCAAGGTCTCAACATAGTTCATGAGAAGCACCACCGCAATGGAGAAGCTCACTCTTTGGCCAAAGCCGCTTCCTCTCTTTCTTTCGGGCTCGATGTGTGGCTAACTGTATTGCCCAACATCATCTATATCCCTTTAAACATTGATTATTAATAACTGATATAGCTGCTCAAAAGACAGTAGGAATTAATAGAACCCATGCATTGTAAAAATTTAATATGACATTTTGATATGTCATTATCTAATATGAAAAAGGATGAAATAGCACAAAGAATATCTACCCCGTCAGAGGTGAAAGTAGTGACGACTGGGTAATTAGAATTCCTCTCCGTCACAATATGTGGCAACTACTTGTAAGGGAAAATAAGTATGTTAACTTATAAAATTGCATAAGACCAAGGAAACAATAGACAAATCTAATAAAAATAATTGTTGGCAACAGAAATATGTTGACACTTAATTTGTATGTTCTTGTGTCGAATCACGGATTCAAATTCAATTTTCTGACCTTGAAAGAAAGAAAAACCCAGCATGCTATGACTTGCTACAGCAGATATGGTAGCGACAAGTGTTATGATCTGCTAAACCAGATGCAAACTACAACAATGTAAAAAAAATAGTATAGTTTCATAGTGTATAAAAACGGTAGATTTAAAATGTATCCGGTTTACAATGGTAACATTTCGGTCATACCTATACACACTACCTGAATGTAGCCCCTATACAAACCCCTTGCATGTTCCCTCACTCATATCAAAGAAAAAAAAGAGCAAGATAACTAGTGAAGAAATGGCTAGTCACAACTTTTGTTTGTGGCTCGTCATTTCCCATCAACGGCAGCACTATTTTCTTCAAAGAGTTGTGGCATCGGCCTATTTGATACGTCATTGATATGACCTTAGTGCTGGCGAAGTTTTTTTCTGTCACGTCATAGATTTTTGCTTAGTTTTTTTCCTGTTTGCTACAATTTGTTATTGTGTAACCCGTTAGGCCCACGCCAACACTATTCCATCTTCTAACAGCTGCGGTAAAAAAGCTAAATCATTCCGATTTACAGCACATAATTTTCACTTTGTCTCCCCTCTCGACAAGTGCAGCCTTCGCCACCTCCCGACCACACTACTCGTCGCCGTCGGACCAGTGCGGCCGCCGCCACCTCCGAGTCAGCGGGTGAGATTTCCCCTCTCTCCCCTCGTGCATCTTCTTCTCCTCCCCTAGCGTCTCGACTCCCTTGTCCGCGGACGCCATGGAATCCCTGGATTTTATGTATTTGTGTATAAAATTGGTAGTCTAGAATTAGATTTAGCATGTAGCGTCTGATTATGTTTAGTAGAACTTGCTATATTAGTATCGAAACCAATTTTATATTTAGGGTAGAATTTTTTAGTGTTTAATATGTTTTAGTGTTGAATTGGATGCTACCCTTTTGTGTTGATTTAGTATTGTAGCTAGAGTCCGATTATACTTAGTAGAAATTGATTTATTAGTGTAGAAACCATTTTTTTCTTAGGGTAGAATTTTTTTAGTGTTCAATAAGATTTAGTGTAGAATTGGATTCTACTCTTTTGTATGTATGCAATGGACATGGACGATCGCACTGTCTTAAGTATGGTGGGGTGGAACAGCTTTCTTGCTGGCAAGAATCTACAGGTTGGACATGTCGTGTTAATCACTATCAAAAACACCTCGGACGTTGACTTGAGGATGATGATTATCATCGACCTCATTTAAAAGTACACGTGGGGCAAGGCCATCGGTGTTAAAATGCTTATTAATATTAGTTAGCTAGTGTTTGTGAGATGGTCGTTTATTAGCTAGCTAGTTTGTGAGATTGTCGCTTATTAACTGGTAACCTCTGGCGTGTTAGGCATGTTGCCGGTGCACCTTTTGTCTTCCATTTCCATCACTCGTCGACCGGTGAGGGCTTCATGCCCTTTGTATCCGATTTTTGTCGGGTTATCCCTGATTAACTTGGCAATTCTCTACTTCTATATGCAATGCAGGAACTCTCTGTCCCTCTCGAAGTGTTTCTCGAAAAATAATCTCGTTAGTCAGTTCCAGAAAAAATAATCTCACCAGTCCTTTATCTCACTTAGTTTAAGATGAAGAAAAGCTAGTTCTGGGTTCTGAGCTATTTTGCCCACGGTCTAGGCAGAGGTGTAGAGCCTAGGCTCTACTAACGGCGAAATGCCTGTAGGGTAACGCAGCAGAAAACAAAAAAATTCCGACCAACGCACCAGCCCAGGACCACTATGGAGACTGCATACAAGGTTTGATCTTTTCGTTACCGACTCGTAGCGCAGCGGAAGTAGAGTCGATGACGAACGGCGGTGCAGATCCCCGCAGCTAGGATTTTACAACCTCCCAACCGCGAGGATGTATACCCTCATCTGCCCCGCGGACAGCCCTCCGGGAGGCGGTCGCACAGTCCCCCGGACGGTGTCGCGGACAGCCCTTCGGGAGGACCTCCGAAACTCGGACTGTCACTCGGACAGCCCTTCGGGAGGACCTCCAAAACTCGGACGGTCACACGGACAGCCCTTCGGGAGGCACTCTCGAACTAAGACCGAAACTACGATCTCTCTACAGAGTTGCACACATACGGTGTCATCTATCCGGCAGGGCTTCGCCGTCCAGAACTAGTTCCCACCGGAACCCAGACAGCCTTTCGGCTCTACGAAACTATTTCGTGGGAGGGAGAGAAGAAAGGCAGATCATGCATGCCATGTGTGTGAGAGTTAGAGTGTGGATGGAGAGCTCCTCTCCACCTCCTTATATAGTGGTGGGAGGGGTGAGGGGGGGCTGAAATTTCAGCCCACTAAACATGCACCCACCAAACAAGGAAGCATGTTCCCACCAAACATGGAGAAAACATGTTCCCTTGTCCATGGTGTTCCCCCATGGGGCCCCACCTTCCTCCCAACACTCTCCACCATTTGTGGGGGCTGCCCCCCACCATGGGGGCCCCACCCAACACTTTGTCCAGCCACAAGGGGGCTGTCCCCTAAAGGGGGCGCCCCCAAAAACAGCCCAAAAAACAGCCCCCACGATCTGTGGGATCTTGTCCCCTCTCGCTGGGACAAGATGTTTTCCGAAACTATTTCTTCTGAAAATTCCAGAAGGTCCCAGAACATTTCCGGCACCCTCTAAAATTATCTGGACACGCTCCGGAACATTTCCAGTATGGTGGTTTAATTTAAAACCATCTTCGTTTACCCGGTAAACAAGTCCGGCAGCTCCGAAACTTATTTTTCGGTTTTTCTCCAGAAAAATTCCAGAAATTACCAGACCAATCTGGCAACCTCCAAAACATTCCCGGTGCTTGCCGAAACCTTTTTGGATCAATGGTTTTATCCGAAACAACTTTTCGGTTTTACCGAAACTTTTTCGGTGTTCTCTCCGGAACTTTTCCACTGTCTCCGAAACTATTTCAGTGACTTTCTCTCGGACTCCTTGTCTAGTATTCAGCAGATAGATAACCCTTAAGCGTGTGACCCTATAGGTTCGGTGAAGTATAGACATGACCGGAACACTTTCCAATCAATGATCAGCATCGGAGCCGTGGACACCCATATTGACCCCTATACCCACACGAATGAATATTCGAGTGAACCTCCAGTTGCCGTGTGCTATTCCTGTTGCTTCGCGATATGTTACAAATACCCGAGGTGAGAAACATCGGCATCCTCGTGGATCAACACTTGTCCACAATGCCAGTTACCTCGTTGCCGGTTTTTGTTCTCTTTTCTCGTTCCCGTGTTCCGGCATCCCTGTGATCAAATCACCCTGTGTCTGGCCAGACGATGATGGATACCGTAACACCGAGAGGGCCCAGAGATATCTCTCCATCGTCGGAGGAGCAAATCCCAATCTTGAGCTATCAAGTTACTTGACATACTTTTCCATGAACCCGTAAGTCGCCGTAATAGCCACCCATTTACGAATGACGTTTAACAAACCCCAAAGTTCATGAAGCAAGCATGAAGAAACTCGATACTCTCATGGTCTAAGGAATTATGCAAACATTAACTTCCTGTGTTATTAACCATTAACTTATGACGAATGTATCTCATAGCATAACATCAATTTGGGTCGATTCAACACAAGTGTTCTACCAACAATTGTGCCCTCAAAATTGCCGGCATAGTCATGCCCATGATCAGGAAAACAGGATCATCATGCAATACTTGAGCCAGTCATAGAGGCTTGACTAGGAATACATTTTACCGTTTATTATCCCACACGTGCACATGAGTTTCCCTCCAAGCCTCGTTTTATTTGTAGACTCGAGAATCATTGCAGTTATAGCATGGAACATAAACATAATTATGAACAGGGAGATAATCAATAACATTTATTATTGCCTCTAGGGCATATCTCCTACAATGCCATATCTCTCCCCTGTACCAATGTGTTAGGAAGGCTTGCCTACAATGGTCAGGTAATGGGCCAGGCCCAACTCTGTAGCTTGTTTGGGCTGGTTGGACTTGTTTTTTTGTCCCTTTGTACTATTTGTAACGGTTTTCATAGTTTTCCTTCAGTTTTTCTGTCTTCCGTTTTATTCGCGTTTTCCTTTTTTCATTTTCGGTTTTCTTAGTTTTCTTTCATTTTTTTATTTTCTTCTTTGTATCTTCGTTTCTTCACCGGATCTCTCGTATTTTCCTTTTTCTCCTTCTTTTTTTATTTGCTTTTCTTTGTTTCTTCATGATTTTTGTCATTCCGTTTTTCATCGATTTCCTTTTTTCTTTTATGATTTTAGTTTATTTATTTTTTATTTTTCTCATCAACATATATCTTCATTTTTCTATACATATTGTATATTTTTTGTATACATCAAGAATCATTTTTATATATGATTTACAATTTTCAGATACATGGTTGACATGTTTTTCAAATATATTTTTTTACACATGTCTACATTTTTGTGTACACAGAGTAAAAAAATGTATACATCAGGAAAAAGTTATACATGTTTAAGATGATTGAAATACATGACTAAAATTGTTATTTTATATGTATTGATGTCTAATTTTGTTCATACATATTAATCATTTTTTGTATACATAAGGAATACTTTTTATATACATGTTTAACATTTTTGAAATACATGCATTTATACATGCTTTATCTGATAATGATCGGTGCCCCCTGCTAGATAAGGTGGCCAAATCTTTAACAGCGATTAGTTTTTGCAGTCGGTAAGTTATTTATTAAGTGCTCCTGTCGGTAAGAAGTCGGTTGTGACCTGTATATATGTCTGACATTGCTACTTGCTTGATGTGTTGTGTTGTTTGAAATGTTGTCAAGTATTTGGAATGAAGGTTGTCAATCTGTTTTTTATTCGAACCAAGCTGGATGAGAGTGTTTGAATACTGTCAGCTGTAAACTTTGCTCCTATTTTCCACCAAAAAATGGCTTTTGTTTACATAGACCAATCAACTTGCTTCATAGATCATTAATAATCATGATTATATATGGATGAGAGATAATGAAAGCTACATACCTCACCAAAGGTATATAAACTAGGTCCATGTTCGTAATGATCCTTCATTCCTAGCAAGAGCAGCTTTGGCAATTTAAAAACCTAATTCTACACTATGTTGATTTCACTGGGCTCAGAGTCAATTCAGTAAATCTGTGCTACTGCCACTAAATGTGCTTGATGATCAGCTCCCTTCCCTACTTCACATCATGGGATGTAAACAAGGAAGCTTTCATTTCACTTATGGGTCTGACCATGGGAATCCACAAGCCAAAAATTGAAGATTTCCTCCCCGTCGTTCAGAGAATCCAGAGGAGACTCACTAGTTGTTCAACTTTGCTCTCCTATGATGGAAGATTTCTGCTGATTAAATCAATGTTTTCTGCAGTTCCTACATTCTTCATGTGCTCCCTAGCTCTGCTTGCTGGAATCATCACTCAAATAAACGAATTTCTTCGAAACTTCCTTTGGAAAAAAATATGGCATGGAAAGTAGTGGTTCTTCCCTTGTTACTTGGGAAAAGATATGCAAACCGAAATATCAAGGTGGTCTTAGTATTTTGGACATCTCCAATCGTAACAAAGCTTTGTTATTGAAGAACATCTACAAATTCCTCAACAAAGCAGATGCACCCTAGGTCAAATTCATTTGGGAAAAGTACTCTAGCTCTCAAATCCCTTTGCATAGAAGGGAAGGATCCTTCTGGTGGAAAGCTCATTTATCCCTTCTTTGAACATTCAAGCTTGCAAGCTCATGTTTGATAAATTCTGGAAAGACCATCATGCTTTGGAAGGACAAATGGAGTCAAGACACTCTTCAGAAAACATTCCCTGAACTTCACCCTTGTGCAAAGGATGATTCAATCTCCATTCAAAACTTCTGCAATTCAACTGATGTTACTGGTCACTTTCACTTGCCCCTCTACCAAACAACATATGGTCAATTGATCCAGTTGCAAACCATCCTCCCTCAACTGGATTCTGAAGAAAATGATAAATGGATTTTCAATGGAGAAAGCAGACGATACTCATAAATGAGAATTTACAAGTTTTTGATGGGGAATCATGAAAGCCATCCTTTTCTGAAGATGATCTGGGATAGCTCAAGCCGACTCAAGCATAAAATCTTCTTTTGGCCGGTGGCTCATTCAAGAATAAACACAACGGCTATGCTCAAACAAAAGGAATGCACCTAGATGACCCATTCTGTCAAAACTGCAACCAGAAAGTTGAAGAAACACTCATGCACCTGCTCTGGGATTGCAATTTTGCATTAGACTGCTGAAACACACTGATCCCTTGGAGTAAAAGAGGCACTTCAGTTTATGAAGACACAAATCTTGCAATTAAAAAACTGCCTAAGAATTTTGACATGGAGATAGTCAAGCTAGGCTGTTGGAACTTACGGATCCAAAGAAATGGAAAGGTTTTCAGATTTACCACCCCCACTATACAGGGCTGGAGATATTATCTTAAAGCTCGCCTAAAGCTAAAATGAAGGAGAAGTTTTCAGCACAATTTGCTAGTTGGATAGAAATTAACTTTTGAGATATGATGAGTTTTCCTATAGCTGGTATTGGCTAGTTTGAGAGTTGCTCTTTTTTTCCTATGTTTTTTCTTCTTTTGCTCCTCCCCCTATGTAACTTACTTTTATTTAATGGAAATATACCGTATAACATGGCTAAAAAAACAGGTCCATGTTTGCGGAAAATCTTTTAGTAATGATCAGTCATACTAGGATCAAGTTTTGTGGAGTATTATTTAAGGGAAACAAGTTTGTTTTGAACCCTCAACTCAAAGATGAAAGTCTCAAATGAACTCTGAACTCGGGCTAATTAATATTGTATGTTTTTTTAACCTTGAGCTTCCCTGTCAATCCATTCTTTTTTTGCTGAATAATATCATTGGAACTACTCCCTGCCACACACACCATATTACTTACACTGATGATACTTAATTTTATTCAATATTTTTTTTATTTTTCAGTTTACTCTTCTTGTTTCCCTGCTGTGTTTAGCAATTTTAAGTGGTACATCTAATTGATTAGAAAAACTGCTCTATGAGCACCCCCTTTCGATTGAAGATGGGGATGTGTAGGCAGTCATGCTCTTGGATAGAGTAGGAAGTGGAAGATACACGCCGTATGTAGTGCACGAGCGACCTGTCTTTGCCGAGTGTTGCCTTCGCCGTAACTTGGCTAAAGAAAATTGCTGCAGGAGTCATTGTTGGTTCAGAACTTTAGCTGTGCACTCTATCTAAAATCCTGACCCCGATTTATGGATTCCGCTACCGGTCATAAAAGATGTACTATCTCTTTATTTAGAAGGAAACGGACTCTATCCAGCATCTATAAATGTTCCTGATATACTGAGGGAAACTGGCGACTGAGAGGAAGGTCACTTGCATTGCAGACTGCACACCTTCATAGTGTTGGGCTCGTTCACGAGGATACGCGAGATGTGGCATGCGAGATGTGGAGTTTTTTGTTTCTATTTTCCTTCCAATGTGAGCATGGGAGACATCGGGATGCTAACTCGTGCCGCGAACATGAAGTTTTGTTGCTCGTTCACCCCAAGTATAGCCACGGTGATGGACACTGGTACCAGAGGTCATCTCCACGTTAGTAACACTTCTGCCTCGGTACAAACCCCCTAAATACATCAATGAAGGAGATCACTCCATACCCCTTCATGAAAAAGGTTATGATGTTCTTTTCTAAAAGTGCATCGCCCGCGCGTTCATATCCCTTCCACCTTGGGCCGGTCCATTTTACATTTTTTATCTCTTCCGTAAGGTCTTAGAAAGAAGAATGCTTGACGGGAATTGAACCCAGCACCTGCATGTTTTTAATAGGACCATTGTACCAATTGGACTACGTCCTCGTTGTGTCTAATTACCTTTTTTTCTTCTTCAAATCTAACACTAACCAACGCAAGCCTGGTTGGTTTTTTTGTCCGGTTTTTTCTCTTTATTTTTCTTTTTTCATTTTTTTCTTTTTTAAAATTGATGAACGTTTTCTTAAATCCATGGACTTTTTAAATTCGTGAATATTTTCTTCAATTTATGTAATTTGATTTCAAATCACAAACATGTTTTCCAAATCCATGAATTTTATCTTTACCTACTAATAAAGGGCAGAGTGTTTCTGCCCGTCTGTCATTGAAATTGCCCCAAAAATTACAAAATATTACCCACCAAAGCCACCTATAAGTGATAATAAACGTTTCACACAGAGAAACCTTTATCTGGGCCGGCCCATGTAGGAAGCTATTATACTACGCTCTACATGCTAGGAGAAGACATAGCTCGCCAGTTTGGACCGGACCATGTCTGGGTGACCTGCTTTTTTTTACATCATTGTTTTTTCCACTTTAAATAATTTGGAAATTTGAAAAAGTTTTAATATTAAAAAAATGAGAATTTGAAAATAAAATGTTAAAAAAATCATAAATGTTTGTGGCTTCAGAAAACATTCGTAAATTTTTGAACGAATGTTCGGTGAATAAAAAACCTTCATGAGTTTTTTAAAAAGTTCATGTATTAAAAATGTTAATGAAATTGAACAAAAAATTTCCAATTCAAAAATATTCATGAATTGGAAAATATCCTAAATATTAAAAAAATGAATTAAAAAATATATTTTATTTATTCATAAAATATTTGCTGATTCAAACAAGATCATGCAGCTCAAAAAATGTTCATCAATTTCAAAAAATGTTCCACCAAATCTCAAAAAATTGTTCGTCGATTCTAGAAATGTTCGCCTATTCAAGGATAATGTTTCAAAAAATGTTTGCAAATAGTATGTAATGTTGATGAATTCAAAAATGTTCATGATTTTGGAAAATCTTCGCGAATTTTAAAAATGTTCATGATTTCAAATATGTTCAGGTATTTAAAAATTTGTTCATGATTTTCAAAAATTAGTCACTATTTCACAAAAAGGAGAGTGGTAGTGTATCTCGATGATGCAGTAAAATGTGATATTGTCATTCGAGATTATGATATTTTTTTGTCCCGTTGCAACGCATGGGCCGTTTTGCAAGTTATTTCAAATCCACGAAATCTATTGAACTTTTACAAACATTTTTCAAACCCCGTGATTAGGAAAAAATCAATGAACTTTTCTAAAACACGCGAAAGCTTGGCCCAGACCTGTGCATTTTAAAACCAAACCAAAATACCAAACCTGAGAAAACCGAACCAAGCCAAGAAAAAAACAGTTTGCAGGTTTCTGATTTTCAGTGTCGTAGGACATTTCCATACCATTTGGAACTTCAGTTTATTCGGTATGTACCCAAAAAACCATCGTTTAACTAACAAAAACGAAACATCAATGTTTTTACCTTTTCCGTTATATGCTATAAAGCAGAACACCCCGGTTTATTGGGCTGTCGTTAGTCGTGCGAGCTTCCTACCAGCCACTCACCCGTTCTTATAGGCGTCTCGCCTAGTGTCTTGTCTCGTTAAATAGCGAGGTGATACTAATTGGTAAACACAACAGTACATCACACTTTTCTTTTTGAGACAAAGCAGTACATCACACGTCGTTGTGCCTGTGTGTTTTGAGACATTCACTCCAAGTGCCTAGCCCATAAAAAAATGAGAGCCCAACAGGCAACAAACCAACAGACATGTATACTTTTTTTTGTTTTGCATGGATATACTTGCATGTTCGATCAGCTGGCAACCATCACGCAAATGTGATGCATGCACAAATATATACTTCTGTACTAGCAAAATCTTTGACTTTTGACACACAAAAAGGTAAACTTTGACGGCACTGTTTTAAAATTTGTGCCAACTTTGGTTAATATGGTATATATGGAAACCATACCAAATTTTTTTTTGCTATATACAAAAATCGAACTGTATTTTAATTTCATACCGTATTTACTGATGTATCAATACCATACAAACAGGGAAACCGTATTTACCGAACCAAATAAACCGAATGTGCAGAGTGACCCGACGAGAGCAATGTCGTCGTCTAGTTGGGCCAAGGCCTACGCATTCTTATTTTTTCTATTTTATGGTTTTCTATTATTTTTTAGTTATATTTTCTATTTTTGAACTTTATTATTCTTTTTGAATGCCGTTAAAAAAATCGAAATGTTGTTTGGAATACCAAAAAAAATTCTTGTTTTGAAATATTATTTACAATTTTTGAAATTGTTGTGGAATTTCAAAAAATGTTCCTGTTTTTTATTTTTTATCACAAATTTAAGAAATGTTTGTGTTTCAAAAATGTTGATCAATTTTTTAAAAGTATGTGGTTTGCAATTTGTATTGAGCATCAATTGTTGGAAATTTGTTAATAATTTTGGAAGAAGTGTTCAAGTTTATAAAATTTTCATACACTGTTTGAAATTCCATGTTAACAATTTTAAAAAAATGGTTTTGACATAATTAAGAAAATGTTCCTGTTGATTAATAATAGTGGAAATTAAAATAATAGAAGCATTCGAATTAGGAAAAACTACATGCTCAAGAATGCACCCGTTTGGCCTAGTCTAGCACACTCCTCTCAACAAGTATTTTTTTGGACTAGGGATAAATGACCCCAGCTTCTTGTTGCTGCCTGGCACGGACATATGAGACATCCATGTCAGGTTTGAATGAATTCCGACACCGTATGCAAGTTGCGTCAAGTTTGGGCATTTATCAGTCTTTTTTTATCGAAAAAACTCCAGATAATGCAAAACTTGTCAAAAACTCAAACAACTTGACATGGTGCCTTGAATTAGTAATAAAAGGCAATGAAAAAATTGTGGCCATTTCAAGGATTTTGAGAAACAACGAACTCTCAAACAATGCCTTCTGACCTACCCGAACACCCTCCATTGAACATGGTCTAATTTTGGACATTCTTGAAATAACCCCAACTTTTGCAAGTAGGTGGGCATGCTCATGGTAGGCATCCTTACCAGGTTTGAACGATCTCCGACACCATATGCAAGTTGCGACACGTTCGACCATTTATTTGCCTTTTTTACCAAGAAAACTCCAGAAAATGCAAAATTTGTCATAAACTCAAACAACTTTGGCATGGTGTAATATCTTGGAAAAATTGGGTAATTTGGAGGATGACAAAAAAATATGCTCTCATACAGAGCCTTCTGGTCGACAAGGACACCCTATGTTGAACGTGGTGCTTTTTTTAGTCGTCTTTAAACTGAACCCAACTATTTTCCACCACGCAGGCATGCCCATGGTAGGCATCCATCCCAGGTTTGAACGAGTTTTGACACCGTATGTAGGTTGCATCACGTCCGGCCATTTATCGGGTTTTTTAACATAGAAAAATGCAGAAAAGGAAAATCTTGTCGGAAACCCAAACAACTTGTCATGGTGCCTTGAATTGGTGATACAAGGCCATTAAAAACTTAGGGTCATTTCATGGAGGTCGAGAAATAACCTGCTCCCAGACGGAGCCTTTTGGCCTACTCTGACACCCTACGTTGAACACGGTCTAGGCATTCATGCCAGGTTTGAACGCTTTCTGACATTGTATGCAGGTTGCGACATGTTTGCCCATTTTATCGGTCTTTTTGACCAAGAAAACTCCAGAAAATGCAAAACTTGTCGAAAACCAAACAACTTTGGATGGTGTCTTAAATCGGTCATGCAAGACGATGAAAAAACATTGTGGCTATTTGACGAATGTCAGAAAAAATGTGCTCTCGGACGGAACCATGTGTCCTACCTGGACACCCTACATTGAACAAGGCATTTTCTTGGACACCCTTAAAAAGACCCGAGCTTTTTCCAAGTCAGGTTTGAATGACTTCCACAACGTCCAACCATTTATCGACCTTTTTCACCGAGAAAACTCTAGAAAACAAAAAACTTGTAAAAAATCCAAACAACCACGTATGGTGCCTTGAATTGGTGACACAAGGCTATGAAAAAATGTAAGTCATTTCAAGCATGTCAAGGATAATGTGCTGTTAGACGAAGCCTACTGGCCTAGGCACAACCTTCGTTCAACATGGTCTATTTTCGGACATTTTTAAAAAGACCCCTACTTTTACAAGCAGATGGACATTCTGATGCCAGACATATATGCCAGATTTGAACAATTTCCAATACCGTATGCAAGACAATAAAAGACAATATTTGTAGGAAACAAAAACAACTTGACATAGTGATTTGAATTGGTCATTCAGGTCATTTGGTGGACGTCGAGAAACAACATGCTCTCAAACACACACTTCTACCCTACGCGGACACCCTACGTTGACATGGCATTTGTTTGACATTCTTGAAATAACCTGAACTTGCCATCGGGTAGGCATGCCCATGGTAGGCTTACATGCTACGTTTGAAACAAAAAGTATTTAAAATCATAATTTAAGAAGATACTTAAAACTTTTATTTTATGTTTTTAAAATAAGTAATAAATACAAAGGCATAAAAATGAAAATAGTACATGTTTTTTAAAAGCATTTAATACATATCTAAAGGAAAAATAAACTTAAAATGGTAATTTTATAACAATTATTTAAAACTGTTATTGTTATTCTAAACAGTATTTCAAATTTTTAAACATGTTCAAAAAGTATTATAAAGTTAAAAAAGAAGAAAAATGAATTAATGAAAAAAGAGTAGGAAAACAAAAAAATAGAGAAGAAAAAAACGCGTTGGCCTTGGCCCAAGTAGGTGACGGCATCGCTCCCGTCGGGCGTTTGTTTGACTTTTTTTTTTTGAGCACTCGTGGATTTGAAAAAAGTTCATTGATTTTGAAATAATATTCAGTAAATTGAAAATTTTCACAGATTATCAAAAATAAAAGTTGCAAAAAATTAGGTTTCTCGATTTTTGGAACCTCGACTTCCCAGATGTTTTTTCTGGTTTTGGGAACCTTCTAGGAGGATCTAAGACAGCTTTTTTAAATTTCCCTTTTTGTTTTCACTTTATCTTCTCTACTATTTTCTTGTTTCTATTTTGTTTTCTTTCCTTTTTCGTTTTCCGTGAGAATTTCATTTTTTCTGTTTTTGTTTATATTATTCATAAAATTGAAAAGTTCATAATTTCAAAGTGTTGTTCGGAATTTGGAAATATTTCATGTTCACAATTTTGGAATATTTTCTGTTCAAAATTTCATTTTTCCCATATTTATTATTCAATGTTCTAATAATTAACAAAATATTCAAAGTTTCCCAAAACAAATCGTGCTTCAATTATATATTTGTTATTCAATGTTCAAAAATTCAAAATATGTTCACAAGTCAAATAAAAATATTTGAATTGTCAAATATCAGTTAGAGATTCAAAAATTGTTCACATATAAAATCTTCCCTTTCTAAGCAATTTCTAAAGATAAACATTTTTTTAAAACAAATTCAGGAATTTCGGGAAATGGAAGCGAAAAAGTTCTTGAATTTGGGCTATTTCAAGTTCGTCAATTTGAAAAAAGTTTACAAATTTGATATAGGTATCAAAATTTAAAAAAGTTAATTGATTTGAAAATTTTCACGTATTTGGAATTTTTTTGTGAATTTTTTAAAAGTTCATCGATTTGAATAAAATTCACAAATTTTAAGAAGTTCGACGATTTGAAAAAAAATTAGGTGTCTGAAAAAAGTTGGCGAATTTTAGAAAATGGTTATGTATATGAAAAATATTCATGATTTTGAAAAAGTTCATGGTTTAAAAAATCACGAATTTAAGTAAATGGAAAAGAAAAGACAAAAATAAAAAATATAAAAAACTAATAGAACCCAAGAAACCTGACAGAGGAGATGCACTAGAAGTCGAGGAAAGAAAGCAACTAGCCATGCAAAGTTGCTTTCCTAGTTGGTTAGATGGTGAGGAATTATAGCTGTAGGTTGAGATTTCGAACCTCCCTTGATGCGCACCTATTTTTCCGACTTTTAAAAAAGAAAAGAAGAAAACTAATGGGCCGAGCCCAGGACCGAGTAGTGTGTACATTCGGCGTATACGTTTCGATGGATTGTGAAAGGTCCATATTGCCATTTATACGTTTTGTGGGGGGTGTACTGAAGCGGGCATATTGTCATTTATACGTTTTGTGGGGGGTTTGTATCGAAGTGGGACTTGTAGAAAACTCGGCTAGTAAAGCATGGGTTGCGTTGTGCTAATATTCAAGAGGGAGGTCTTGCGTGCGGTTGGAAGCCTGATTCCAACCTGACAAACCAAAGATAATGAGCGCCACAATACAATCTAATGAGCAAGCAAGTTCGTGTTCTATTGTCGCTCGGGTGGGCTCATCTCATCTCATTTCATCTCATGTGCCCCTCTCTTCCTTACAAACATCATCATGTAAATTATTAAGAGACCAGACAATTCAAAATCATGTTCTTTGATGGTGCAAAATGCTTCCAAATACCGTCTAGGCGATGGTTCTCGCATTGCTTTCTCGGCTGATCAATGGTGTGACATGGTCAGGTTGCACTATGTCTTCCCAACACTTCTTCACCTATGCACGAAACTAGTACTGTTCTGTTGCCTCCCGGTTCCTGGACGGAGAATGGAACCTTGCGTTGCATGCCAACTTATCGCCTACAGCACTGTAGGAGATATGCCCTAGAGGCAATAATAAATGCTATTGATTATCTCCCTGTTCATAATTATGTTTATGTTCCATGCTATAACTGCTATGGTTCTCGAATCTACAATAACCACGAGGCTCGAAGGAAGACTCATATGCACGTGTGGAATAATAAACGGTAAAATGTATTCCTAGTCTGGCCTCTAAGACTGGCTCAAGTATTGCATGATGATCCTGTTTTCCTGATCATGGGCATGGCTATGCCGGCAATTTTGTGGGCACAATGTTAGAAGAACATTTGTGTTGAATCGACCCGTATTGATGTTATGCTATGAGATACATTCGTCATAAGTTAATGGTTAATAACACAGAGATGGTTAACGTTTGCATGATTCCTTAGACCATGAGAGTATCGAGTTTCTTCATGCTTGCTTCATGAACTTTGGGGTTTGTTAAACGTCATCCGTAAATGGGTGGCTATTACGGCGGCTTACGGGTTCATGGAAAAGTATGTTAAGTAACTTGATAGCTCAAGATTGGGATTTGCTCCTCCGACGATGGAGAGATATCTCTGAGCCCTCTCGGTGTTATGGTATCCATCATCGTCTGGCCAGACACTTTGTGATTTGATCACGGGGATGCCGGAACACGGGAACGAGAAAAGAGAACAATACCGGCAACGAGGTAACTAGCATAGTGGACAAGTTGTTGATCCACGAGGATGCCAACATGTCTCACCTCGGGTAATTGTAACATATCGCGAAGCAATAGGAATAGCACACGGCAACTGGAGGTTCACTCGAATATTCATTCGTGTGGGTATAGGGGTCAATATGGGTGTCCGCGGCTCCGATGTTGATCATTGATCGGAAGGGGTTCCGGGTCATGTCTATACTTCACCGAACCTATAGGGTCACACGCTTAAGGGTCATCTATCTGCTGAATACTAGACGGGGAGTCTGAGAGAAAATCACCGAAAAAGTTTCGGACGAAACGGAAACGTTCCGGAGAGAACACCAGAATAGTTCCGGTAAAACTGAAAAGTTGTTTCAGGGTATTCCATTAAGTCAAATTGGTTCTGGCACACGCCTGAAAATTCTTGGAGGATGCCAGAAGTGTTCTGGAAACTTCTGGGAATTTTCCGGGACAAAAACCGGAAATGTTCTGGAGCAGCCGGAACCGTTTTGGTTGCTTTTCGCTGAAGAAACATTGTTCCGAAATTGTTTCGGAATGCGTTCAAAATTGTTTTGGTGGGTGCTAGAATTATTCTAGGCACACAGAAATAATTTGGGTTTTAACGGACGCAGAAAAATGTCTTCATGAATAGTGAAAAACACTTTTTGGGCTGATTTGCAAATGGGGTTTTTCTTCTAGAAGAAAACCACTTTTGCTGTGTGAAAGGGAGGTGGAGCTCCCCAAGGGGGCTGCAAATTTCGGCCATGGCATGGGGGGGCCCTCCTTGAGGTGTCCTTCCACCTCATGGTGGATATCTTCTACACACCCTTATGTGGCATGTGGTGGAAAGATCCTAGGAAGGTCCTTTTGGTCTTTCCTCTACCCCTTGCTCCTCCTATAAATAGAGGTGGAGAGAGCTCTCCAAAATCAGCTCATGCTTGCTCTCATACACATGCCATTGACTTGCCTGGCTTCTCTCTCCCTCCCAGCGAAATAGTTTCGTAGAGCCGAAAGGTTGTCTGGGTTCCGGTGGAAACTAGTTCTGGACGGCGAAGCCCTGCTGGATAGATGACACCGTATGTGTGCAACTCTGTAGAGAGATCGTAGTTTCGGTCTTAGTTCGAGAGTGCCTCCCGAAGGGCTGTCCAAGTGATCGTCTTAGTTTCGAAGGTCCTCCCGAAGGGCTGTCCGCGACACCGTCCGAGGGATTGTCCGACCGCCTCCCGGAGGGCTGTCCGAGGGGCAGATGTGGGAGTACATCCTCGCGGTTGGGAGGTTGTAAATCCTAGCTGCGGGGATCTGCACCGCCGATCGTCATCGACTCTACTTCCGCTGCGCTACGAGTCGGTAACGAAACAGATCAAACCTTGTATGCAGTCTCCATAGTGATCCTGGGCTGGTGCGTAGGTCGGAAATTTTTGTTTTCTGCTGCGTTCCCCTACAAGCACAACAGGAGCTAGAACTTTTGCTAGCTTACGTTAATCAACACCAACCAGTCATGTTTTAACTGGCTTATGACTTCCAGCGGTGTCGATTGGGATAATGCGAAGCTTGTCTTAGCCTGTCTTGAAGGATATAATCCCATTGAAATATCACGTTTTTTCTGTGGCTTGCATTCAGATGGAGGCTCATTACAATGGATAATATGCTGCTCAATATATTGCTATCGCGCGTCATGCTGGCTGCCACAAGAACACCGCTATGGAAACAATTGATCATATCTTAGAGCAACTCTAATCAATCCCCTAAAAACTTCTAAAACTTTTCGGCGAGTACAATATCACCTTTTATCCACTAAATTGCATCCCTGAGTCTTATATTTACTTGACCGCTGACCATTGGAGTAAAAATTATCCTACTCGGCCACCCTGACTCCTATATTTACTCGACTGCCGACCATTGGAGTAAAAAAAATTCCCCTCTCTCCTTGGTCGCAGCCACCCCAATCCGCGCTGCATCCAATCTGGCGCCACTATACTTGCCTCCGCCAACCACCATATGCCACGACCTAGCCCCCTAGTACCTGCCGTGCTCCTCCCCACCTCAATTTGGTCAGTTCTCGTTGCCAGCAGCGACTAAATCACCAGATCTACGACCATAGCTGGTACCGGTGCGTTTTTGTTGGATTCAATGGGGACCAAACCCCACAACCCCCTCAACCCCTCTACGTCCCCTCACAGTATGTCATCCTCCTCTTGCTGCTCACAGCTCAACCGTCGACGGACCACCGGCATAGCCACGTCCGGCAGTCGGCCGGGCTCAGCACTCGCCTAGTAGCAAACCGGCTCGCCTCAGCCGGTTATCAAGTGTGACCACTGCCCGCGGCTGGTGCTTAGCCTCGTTTCGAGCACGCCAAAACATCCTAGATGGCTGTTCTACAAGTGCGAAAAGGAAGGAGTGAGTGCCATTTTGTACGGTTTTTCTTCGGATTCGTCGCAATTTGAAACTCATCGTTTGCTCAAAATTGCATGTAGAATGGATGAAAGTTTTGATATTGGAAATAAGAATACATTGATCTATTGATAGCGAGAAATTTGCTAGATGTTCGTGCACAACTTGATAGAAATGAGGCTAGAGAGGATGCAATGTCCAAGTTTGAGAAGATGAAGAAGAAAGAAGTGAGCAACCTCGAGAAGTCAATAAAGAAAAACAACAATGTAGGAAATGAATAGAATAGAGAAAGCATTGACCGGACTTGTAGGAACAGTTAGTGAAGTTCTGTTTCTGTTGAAGTGCGTAATTTTTTTTTGGAGTTTCTTTGGATCTTAGCAAAAAATTGGTAGAATTATGCGATCAAGATGTCATTTAATAAAATAATATAGGGGCGATGATTATGTCGGTGGCTCAATATTAAACGAATTTGGAAAAAAATATTTTTACTCTGTTAAGTTTAGAGGATCGATGAGAAAGTATCATTATTCAACCACTTACTCCTCTAAATAATAAGGGATCTATAGATTTGCTCTTATGTCTTATCTTATATTACTCTCTATTTATATATTTATATTTGCTATGGGAAGCACCAACCTAGGCTCCATGTTAATAACAAAAACGAAGAAAATTATCCGTACGATCTCGCCATTAGTTATCTACAATCGTTGGATTACTAACCTCAAGAGTCCCAGCCTTATGTCCCACGTGAAGACCGTAGCACGAACAATTAATGAGATTTTTCCAAAAAAAAGTCTCCCTCGCAGTCCATGACTCTACCGGTCGTGCCCTACCAGGCACCGCGTCGACTAGAGATCCCTAGCGCCACTTCTCCATGTCCTCCTTTTTGTCTGCCCCCTCCGCAATTTCTACGTCATCTAGACATGCAGTTGTCGTGCTTCCTTACCTGCGTGGCTATCGTCACCCACCACTGCAATTCATGACCGTTTCACCTGAAGGAGAGACACTGGCGAATCGGATGATTACTTTTTGTACTGTTCTGATAAGTTTTCGAGACCCAGCTCTTTGATTATCAAATTGGCAAAGACTGTTTATTAGATTTGTAACGGGATCCAGGGTTTTCTCTACTGAATTATGTCCTTGCTTAACAAAGGGTGAATTATTTATTCAAAGTGAAGCATCAAGTGTATACAAATACAAAGAGCACACATCTTGTCTCTTCATAGCTAGAATGCACACGGTCGACACCAACACACATAAAAAAGCGCAGGCAAATAGTAAAGTCGTATAATAAACCAAAAGCTATGACTAAACGGGAAAAAACAAAAAACCCAAACCGATTAAATCCGTGATCGGCAAACTATAGCAGTGACCGTATCCGCACCAACCACCTCATGACACCACAAGGATAACGAGTTTCTTCAACATCAACGCCTTTAGGAAGGGAGTGACGCTCAAGCGCCATCATCACCGGGTCCAACCACCAAAGGTCACAATATAGGTTCTTACCCCGAAGAAATAGTCCGAGCATATCGAGCAATGCCTTCAACAAGGTAACTAGGCAAAACATCATCATTGCTAGGTATAACCAACTCGTGTCAGACCAAGATTTTCATCCTGGAGCTTGAGACCGGGTACGCGAGAAGCACCATCATCGAAGTCAATCATGTGTTGTGGCCACCACTTTTTCGCTATTCTAGCAGCTGCATATGTTGGGTTAGAAAACCAATCGCCGCTGTTGCACGATCATATCCTCTGCGTCAAGACATTGTCCATAGATTGCATCTCACTGTCGACACAACAACAGGTTCTGGAGCATACATATTTCCATCATGTATTTTAAGTAATTTAAAAGTTACTTCTAGAGAAATAGTAGGCGTAGTTTACTATAACCTTTGACAACCTAAGTATGTTATATATTTCTTAGCAGATACATGGACAATTATCATACAATACTTTTCTCAATGCATAACAGAGACACTCCATCCAACACACACACTTGTGTAAAATTAGCCTTCACTACTGTTTTAGACGTCGTTACCCATAGAACATAAGATTTGTTTCCAAATGTCATTCTCTCCTAGGTTTTGACAATCCTCTCTACATCTCTTACTAGCTATAGTGATGTATTTGCGATGTCATAGAAGAGTGGACAAGGTACCTCAACATTGTACAATGATGTATATTTCTAGCAAATGATATACCTAAATGACAAACAGTAGTTAACGGATGAAACATATAATATACCAGAATTGTGTTGGAGAATATACAGAACTTTGACTTACAGTCCGAGTTCTACATGTTAAGAAAATATTATGATCATGTAACTAATTATTGTTTTGAACTGAAAATTGATCTCCAGAATTGTATAACTGAGCTATATATATCTTTTGGAAATCATGTAGCTATGCGGATGCATGGATTGCCAAGAGGTTCTCGAAGGTTTTACATAATTTTAATTTGGCAAAGGGCATCAAAAAAGGATGTCGAAATACCGTTATTGTGTATATTAGGTGTTTACTAAAATAGCTAGCTCGTGCAGGTGCATGGATTGATGACTAGTATTTCTAATGGTGGTAAGTAAATAGATTGCTGTACTATAGTGGCTTCTATTTCAATAGCGTGAGGGAAAATGACCAAAGAGAAGATCTCACTTTCAGTGCACATTTGCTAGGTAGTGACAGTTTCATGAACATACTACGTGCAATGTGGCATGCTAGATATGAAAATATTTTTCACTTTTGCGCCTACCAATATGAGCATGGGAGACCTCAGAAAGATAACCGTGTCCACCGATGCTACACATAGTACTGAAAACTCATACTGCTTATTTCACCCGAGCCACGAGTGTGGAGGCAGTATCGCTCTACTTCCTTTGCCTTTCATTTTATTATCCCTAGTGAGAAATCACCGGATGTGTTCGCTTACGCCGAGTCATTACCGACTGGCCAATCAGCTGTAGCTTCATTAATTCAATACGGACCACCACCTCTACTAGATTTGGCTTTATTTTTTCCTTCATAACTCACATGCATGTGACCCACACATGCTTGCTAAGACGAGCTAGAAGCACCCTAGGGCGCCAATCATCATGTTAAAGTTGATATGTATAAGGCCATGCCGTGTTATGTTTTTCTTAGGTATGTTACCTAGCATGTCCGTTTTTTTCTTTAGTATTATTCGATTCCGTATTTCTCTTATCAATTTTTTTTTAGAAAAGACACCAAAGGGCATCTCATATCTGATGAACATCAAGGAAAACAGTAAGCAAAGGACAACAAGACACAAAACGACTTATAAAGAATAAAATTACATCAAAAACCATGTTGGTCATCTTCTTCCTTTGCTTGTTCGTCGCCCGCCACACAAGGCTTTGAATACCGCAATAGTCACTCGCTGCTAAGCACGAGATATATGTTAGCCACTGAAGGACATCGGTTGGGGCAGCAGCCCACATAGCGCAGGCTTGCAATCCTTCACCACCAATCCAGTCGGTTGTAGAAATCGGACCTTGCCGCAGGACAAAATGATTGAATAGGTCAAAGTCACCATGCCAATTACCAGGCACATAACATAATCGTCCTTTTTTAGTATTCTTTGAAATAACTTCATGAGCGGCGCTATATTTTGTTGCGCACACTTCCACAAATAAACATTGTTCAACCCCACAATCCACGGTTGTCATTTCCCTGTGGAAACGATCTTAATCTCCCTTGCCAATGATTTATCCTTCTTCCGACCCTTCCACCTGAAGATACCCGGTCTCTGATGCAATAAAAACAAAAGGAAGGACTGATTTTTGATGAGTGTAGGTTATAGATTTGTAAGTATATAAGTTCACCATGTTTACAGGATACATCATTTGTATAAACATGACCTGAAATCAATATGTGAAATATGATGGTGAGATATGTTATTCATTAGACACAAGAACTTTTCTTATTCTTTTGTTCGCTTAATTCTTGAGTGCAGTATAGCATTCATACCACTATTCACAGGAAGTCACTTGTATGTAAGGTAAAGCAAAGCATTAAAACTCTTAACCTGAAGATTTTGCCATCTTGTTTTAAATGTATTATATTTTGACCACAATCACTGAATAAAATCAACCGATAGCTTAATTAAGGGAAATTTAAAGTACACGTGGTAAAACATGTGTATAATTCAATGATTTTACTAAAGAAAATGAGTGCAGGAGTTATTGTTCATCAAGAACTGTACTAGTGCTCACTTTATCTGAGCTCCCGACCCAGAAATCTTCATGCAAGTACCCGCTATAAAAGGAGTATCTTTTTATCTATACAAGGAATGTGACTTCATCTAGCAACTATAAATGGAGAACGGACGTTTGGCTCTCGGCCTCCATGGAGGCCTTTTTTTTAAAATAAATCAAAATTCAAACTTTTCAGTTTCAAAAAAATCTGAAAAAAATTATGCAGGTAAACAAGGATGTTATGTGCATGTGTGTAAAATTTCAGGATGAAAAACATTGAAATGTGACCTGTACAAAAAAGACAAATTCATGGCCTGAAAGGATGAATAGTATCATGTGTTAAAAAGTCTCAAATTTGTCTTTTTTGCACAAGCCTCATTTCAACATATTTTGCTCTGAAAATTTACACACATATGTGTTATGCCTTCATGTACATATGTGTTTTTTTTCAGAATTTTTTGAAATGTAAAAAATATGAAATTTGACGAAATTCGAATTTTTGAAAACCGAGCTCCATGGAGCTCGGCCTCCAAAGACAATATTCGCTATAAATGTTCCTAATTAATGGAGAGATAGATTGTTGTAGTGGCTTGTGCTTCATTAGACACTATATATTGACCACCGAGAAGAGGGTTAGTTACAGTGCACACCTTGTAGGTAGTGCTGGGTAAGTTCATGAACATGCCCCAAATGTGACATGCAAGATCTTGGCTTTTTTAGTGAGCATGGGAGGCCTCAGGATAATATCCGATGCTGGAAACTATAGTATGACTTGTTGTTGCTCGTCCAGCCCGAGTCTCATCTTGGAGACCCGTACAAAAGCTAGAAAGTGTTTCCGTTGATCTACTTCAGAGAGAACCAACACGCTACTCTGGCCAGCAAGGTTGCGCTCAGAGGGAAGTCGTGCCTGCGTAAATACTGCGTGATATACCAATCCAAGGGCCTAAACCATCAGCCGTCACTTTTGCTGCGGCAATCTAAAACAAGCAAGAAAACACATTTTTACAATCTATATGCAGCAAAATACGAACCCGGGCTGCAATAATGTCTCACCCTCCCCCACGCCCCCCCCCCCCCCCCCACCTCCTCGGGAAGTACATCAGCGGCAACCACTTATCCCCTCGCACGCCGCCTCCCCCCTCCCACACCCCCACCACTTCTCCCGCACACCGTACCCGCAGATGACGGGCTCGCGGCGACGGCTTCGCATCCGCCGGCTGGCACCGCGGAGGCGGGTAGCGGAACCGGTGGCGCTGCCCGCACCGGCGACGATTCCGCTGCCCCCCATTGACGCCGATTCACCGGAGGCCAGGGCGGAGATGCGGTGGGTGGTGCTGGAGCACTTCCCCGATCGGAGCGAGTGGGAGGATATCCACATCGGGATCATCCGCTACGCGACCTTCGCCGAGAGCGCGCGATTTCTTGGCGACGATGGCTGCATGGACGTGGAGCTACTGTTCTGGGCGATCCAGGAGGCTGAATCGCCAGATCCAGTTCAGGCGACGCGGTGGGCGTACTATCGCACGGCAAATCCCTCAAGGCTCAACATCAGGCCGCCGCGGGTGGATGCGCTCGCCAGATTGCCGCCGGGAGTGCTGCCGCCGGGGGTTCTCCCTCCGCGGAGCAACGTCTGAGACGCCGACGAGGTGATGACCCCCCTCCATGGCCTGGAGATGAAGGTATGGATCCGATCCATCTGCCGATATCATTCAAACTACGATTGGATGAGTTTCGTGCCCACTGTGCTAGAGGTCCTAAGATTTCAAATGTTGATACGGAATTTGCTCAGGATTTGGGGGTTCAACCTCGGTTAGTTAGTGATTTGATTTCTGCTTCTAAGGATGTGGTACCCAGCAAGTTTCCTGTTCCTTCGATGATGGATAAGTCGACGCCTCCGCCGGCGGTGATCGCCGACGGTGTCGTTTCTACTTTGGTTGAGGGGATCCCCTTGGTACACAGCCACATCCATAGGGGGCCCACTTTTAGGGCCCGTGTCCTAGGGGAGAAAGCGGGGAGTAAAAAGTCGTGTTCTAAAACTTCAGACCTAGAAATAGAAGACTTCTTTGGCCAGCTATGGCTCATTCCGTCCCCTCCCCGTCGCCACCACCAAACCCTAGTAGCTAGGCCACCCGGACGCTCTTCTGGGTCATTGTTATGGATCGGTAAAGACCTTCTGGTCTCCGGTTCATTCACCTCCGCCGATTGCCACCCTGCTACCCGTCGCCCTTTTGATCCTCCTCCTAAAGTAGTAGATCTGATCAATGAGGGACTTGGCCCCGGTACTCTCTCCTTTGCTGAGACTGTCAAGAGGGGTAGGCAAATGGCTGGCCGACGTGGAGGGAGCTCGGGCCCTGGGGTATCTGGGCCGGCGAAAACCTCCACACAGAAGTCCAATTCTGGGGGTGTTCGCAAGGCTGCTCCGCAAGTTCCCAAGGAGGTTGCACCTGTCCCAAGACCTACCAAATCGACTGCATCTACCGCAACTTCTTCTCAGGTTCAGTCCTCCCAAGCTCATGAATCTGATGTGGAACAGATGCTAGATCCCAAGTATAAAGATATGATATGTTTCAACTGTGGGGGTCCTGGTCACTACGTTGGGTATTGTGTGAAGCCAAAATCCTGTTTTATCTGTCAGCAAAATCATAATGTCAATAACTGTGCTGCTTGGTCAAAAATACAACCCACTGCTGCTTATTTTGGTAGTGGGGCTAGGGGCCTTGGTTTCTACCATGTGGATGTCCCTGTGGCCAATGAGTCAAGCTGGCTCAATTTTCAGAATTGTGCTGTGGTGAATATTACTAAAGGAGATGTGGACAAGACACTACTTCTCAGCTTGCTCAATGATACTTTCTGCAAGGCTAAGCATTGGCCTTGGCAGATCAGGGAGATTTCCCACAAGACTTTCTTGGTTTGGTTTCCTCCATGGAAGAAAGTGGAAGATCTGATTGAGTTGCCAGGCTTCTGCCTTCCACAAGATGTTTCAGTTAAGATGACTGAATGGAAAGGAATTTGTGACCCTTTTGGGGAACTCATTGATGCTTGGGTGCTGATTGAGGGGATTCCCCCAAAGTGGTGTACATGGAAAGTCTTTGCTCAAGTTGCATCTATGTTTGGTGTTCTAACTGATGTTGATTGGAATGGGATGTTCAGAACCTTCTTTGAAAATGTGAGGATCAAAATTGCTTGCAGAGACCCCACCAAAATCCCTTTTGAAAGATTGATTGAGATGAAGAAGAAGTTGTTTCTGCTAGGTTTTACTGTTAAGGGCTTTGAACAGGTGGGTGGTTTGGACTCTGTGATTGACATTGTATCTGAGGATGAGGATGTAGGAGAAGATGCTGCTGCAGGTGAAAAAGAGAATGGTGAGGAGGAATTCAAAGAAGGCATGAATGATGACTTGGTAGATGATGATACTGCCATTGATGAACTAGACAAAGCTAACATGACCAACCAGAGATCTTCTGGATCTGGTGGTAAAAACAAGACCTGCCCTTCTGGGTTTCCATCAGATTCTGATCATGAGAACTTCATCATGGAGGTTGCTGGAATGTCTGACTTTACCTCTCAAAGCACAAATGTGGGTCTGGAAGGGCCTTCTTCCTTCTCCAGCCCAGGATTAGAAACTGTATCTGAGTTGCCTTGCAATGCTGAATCTGTCCCTGCTGTTACTGCTAAAAATCTATCTGAAGTGGAGGTTTCTACCCCCAAAAACTTGTACATTAAGCCTTCCACAAATGTGGGAGAATCTGCCCACAAGGAATACTGTGAATCTCTGCTGAAATCTGTTGACATGCTTGACTCTGAGGATGAGGGAGATAATGAAGAAGAGAATGAGCTGGGGACTCTTCCCCCTGAGGCTGTGCAATTCCTGCAACAATCAGGCTTGAAGAGGTCCCTCCTGGACTCATTGAACCATGCTCAAGGTGCACCTTCCAAGAATCCCAAATGGGGGCCTGGCATGGCTTCAAAATATGCAACCAGAGGGCATGGCAACATCAATATCATGGAGAAAGCTGCTGCATACAAGATGAAGAAAAACCTGGAAATCCCCAAAACTTTCAAAGGTAAATCCTTCCCTTCTAATGATCCTTCTATTTTGATTGAGCAAATTGCAATGGTTGATTTGGCCTTTGGAGGGGATGATGTGAATCAATTAGATATTGTGGAAGATCTGGTGGTTAGAGAACAAGAAAAATGCCTGGCTTTTGCCAATAATCACCTTGATATTGCTTTGCCTGACACCCTGGACCTTACTCATGAAGATGTTGTTGGTACTCCAGTCAGGTGCCCCCCCTTGAGGACAGTTGGCACTGCTGTTGTCTTGGGGGGTACACCTGTTGTTCCTACCAAAAGCAAGCCTTGTGGCTTAACTCACCCATTTAAAATATCTTGATTGATGATAGGTCTGATTTGGAATATTAGAGGTTTAGGTCAACATGGTAAAATTCAGTGCCTATGTGATATAATTGCTAAAACTAATCCTGACTTTATTGGTTTTCAAGAAACTAAGAAAGAAATTATTTCTGAGGGTTTCCTCAAAGCCTTGGACAGATTAGGGGTCTTCACTTGGCATTTTTTGCCTGCTGATAATACTGCTGGGGGTATTTTGTTGGGTCTGAAACAAGATGTTTTTGAGGTAATTGGGTTTGTCAATACCAGATTTTCTATCAAAGCTACTGTCAAGTGTAAAGGTGATGGTTTTCTTTGGCATCTAATAGTGGTTTATGGTTCTGCCTACCCTGAATTCAAGATGGATTTCATTGCTGAGCTTCATGACTCTCTTAACACTGCTACTTACCCTGTCTTTGTCTGTGGAGATTTTAACCTAGTTAGGGGTGAGGATGATAAAAGTAGTGGCCTGGTTAATCAGCAAGTCACCTTTTTATTTAATGATTGGATCAATAGATGGGGCTTGCTTGAAATTCCTATAGCTAATAGGAGATATACGTGGTCCAATAACCAAGGTAATCCTGTTTTTTGCTTTGTTGGACAGAGTGTTCACTTCTGTGAACTGGGATACCCACTTCCCCATGTCATCTTTAACTGCCCTCCCTAGGGTGGGCAGTGATCACACTCCCCTGGTTTTTGATACTGGTGCTAGGAGAAACTGTTGTCCTAAGATGTTTAGGTTTGAAAAATGGTGGCTCTCTCAACCTGGTTTTAACCAAATTGTTGAGAGAGCATGGGCTTCTGTTGGGTCCTCCAGAAACTCTGTTGACAACTGGATGGCCAAAACTAGAAGCCTTAGGAAGAAACTGAAAGGATGGAGTATTAACCTAGAGGCAGCCATGAAAAAGAAGAAGAGATCTCTCCTTATGGAGTTTGACATTTTGGATGTTCTTTCTGAATCCCAGCAACTCTCTGCTGTGGATTTTGACAGAATGAAGGCTATCAAAAAGGAACTTGATGAAATTTGGAAAAAAGAAGAAATTGCCTTATGGCAGAGATCTAGAGATAGGAAAATCTTAGAGGGTGACCGCAACAATGCCTACTTTCATGCTCTTGCCAACCATAGACATAGGAAGAACCACCTCTCTGAGCTGGAAGGACCCTCTGGGGTGGTGACTTCTACTCAAGATATGCTGGAAGTAGCCACTGATTTCTATAAGAACCTTTTTGCTTATGAACCCAAACCTGATATTCATCTTGGTGCTGGTTTCTGGGCAGAGGATGATCTAGTATCTGAGCAAGATAGAGAAGAACTTGAGAAACCCTTTTCTGAGGAGGAAATTAAAAAAGCTATTATGAGTTCATATGCTTGTGGAGCTCCTGGCCCTGATGGGCTGTCTTTTATGTTCTATCAGAAATTTTGGGACACCATTAAAGATGACTTTATGTGGTTGGTGAAGGACTTTGAAGCTGGATCCTTAGATATTCATAGATTGAACTTTGCCATTATCACTCTTATTCCTAAGACTCCTCTGACCAGGGACATGAAGGATTTTAGGCCAATTAGCCTTAGTAATTGTGCTGTGAAGATTTTGTCTAAAGCCATGAACACCAGAGCCTCCCCTCTTTGTGACAAACTTATTTCTATGAACCAAACTGCTTTTATTAAAGGGAGATTCATTTTGGAGAGTGTTGTAATGGCACATGAAGTTATTCATGAGGTGCACAGGGCTGGATCTAGAGGTCTGATTTTAAAGTTAGATTATGAGAAAGCCTATAATAGGGTTAGCTGGGACTTTCTCAAAGAAATGCTCCTGTCTAGGGGTTTTGGGGAAAAATTGGTTAATTGGGTCTTCAGTACTCTATACCAGGGCACTTTTCAGGTCAGGATCAATGATTCCAATGGGCCACATTTTGTTGGAGAGAAAGGGCTCAAGCAGGGCGACCCTCACTCTCCACTCCTTTTTAATCTGGTAGCAGATGTGTTCACTAAAATGTTGGACAAGGCTGCCAGACACAATATGATTGCTGGGCTGCTTCCCCATGTTATTCCAGGAGGTGTGGCCAGCTTACAATATGCTGATGACACTATTCTGTTCCTGGAAGATTCTGTGGATTATGCTAAAAACCTCAAATGGATCCTTACTTGCTTTGAGAAACTCTCTGGGCTCAAAATTAACTTTCATAAAAGTGACCTGCATACCCTTCATGTTAATGAAGAGATGTCCAAAGAGTTTGCTCAAATATTCTGATGTCAGTTTGGGGATTTCCCATTTAAATGTTTAGGTGTTCCTCTTCATTATAAGAAACTTAGAAGGGAAGATTTACAACCTATCATTGATAGGATCATTAAGTGTATTGCTGGGTGGCTTGGTAGACATCTTTCCTACAGAGGCAAACTGATTCTTCTTACCACTTGCCTTGCCAGCATCCCTACTTATCTAATGTCCATTATGAAATTCCCTAAATGGGCAATTGATGCAATTAACTCTCAGATGTCCCATTTCTTTTGGGGAAATGTTGGTGAGTCTCATAAATGCCATCTGGCTAACTCGGGGCTGGTCACCAGGAAAAAAGAGTTTGGTGGACTCGGGGTCCCCAACTTGAAGGAATTCAATATGGCCTTGTTGGCCTCTTGGGGTAAAAGATTCTATGATGGGGTAGACAAAGATTGGAAGAAAATTCTATGTTACAAATATGGTGTGGATAAACCGAACCTCTTTTGGTCCAAACCTCTGATGGGTTCTCCCTTCTGGAAAAGTGTTACCTGGGCTCTAGGTGCAGCCAGGAAATTTATGAAATGGGTACCTGGTGATGGTAAAAGCATTGCCTTCTGGCATGATATATGGGTGGGTGAGTGCTTCCTGAAAACTCTTTTCTGGGGGCTGTTTGATATTTGCCAACAACAAGAGGCCACTATTGCCCAGGTGTGGGATGGGTCTCAACTGCAACTCACCTTTAGGAGGTGTGTGGATGATAGTCTGATGGAGTGCTGGTTTAATCTAACTGAACTGGTGAGAGGCTTTATGCCTTCTAATGAACCAGACACTCCTAGTTGGTCTCTTGAACCATCTGGCAGATATACTGTTAAATCATTCTACAAGTTGATTAACTTTGGGGGTGTGTCATCTGGTCTTAAAGAATATATATGGAAAATTAAAGTTCCTCCCAACATCCATGTCTTCCTCTGGCTGGCATATTATAATAAATGTCTCACTAGATATAACTTGGCAAAAAGGAGACAGGTTGATGATTTGACTTGTGTTTTTTGTTGTGAACATGAATCTATCAAACACTTGTTCTTTGACTGCATTGTTGCTAAAGAATGCTGGTTGATTATTTCTGATATGTGTGGTATTCCTATACCTTGCTCCTTTGAGGATCTGGTTGTTTTATGGAAGCAAAAGAAATCTAAAGAGGCTGTTAACATTATGTCTTCTGCTACCTTGTGGGGCTTATGGTTGTTTCGCAATGAATTTGTTTTTCAGGGAAGGAAATGGAGGAATATGCAATGTGTCTTGGATCTGGTGGGTTCTTTGATCAGGCAATGGAAGGTGTTGGCCTCGGACGTGCAGGGTGCTCTTCTTCTCCGGTGTTTAAGACTTTTGGATGACCGAAGGGGGGGAATTGCTTAGGATCGCCTGGTAGTGTTTTATTCTGGGCAGTGGAGAGTAGTTTTGGTGCTATCCTTGTTTATCTTTTCTTACCTCCCTGCCTTGTAAGATGGCTTTGTAATAGGGCTAAAACTAGTTGCACTTGGCCGATCTATCTCTGTGGCTGCTCGGTAGCTGCCCACCGAATCCTATGAACTGTCGAACGTGGTTTTCTTTGCCTTGGCTTTAATAAAGTTGGGGCTGGGGGGAGACCCCTCTCTTTTCAAAAAATCTAAAACAAGCAAGCATGTTCTTGTTCTTTTGTCACTCTGGCCGTCTTCTAGTCTCATCTCATCGCATCTGCCGTACAGTTGCAGAACCTCATTTCCGCTGTGCTGCCTTGCATGTGTGCCCATCGTCACAATCGGTCTTGTGTGCTTGAATGTTCATGGATATTAATCGCTGCCTTTGGTCCCACTAGTTAGTCTGAATTTCTGATACGCGCGCGTATTAGCTAGCTGATGCACGTGACGGCACTGTGCTCGCCTTTCACTTGCAGTCCGGCTATATTTCCAGTTGCCGTCAAAATAGGTTTTCGTTCTTCTTTCCCCTTCTACAACATACGTTGCTTTGGCATTGGGACAATTCTCGGTCCACATTGTTTTCCAAATTGATGAGCACATAAAAAAATAGGACAATAGAGCAGCACGCCCTAATGTATCCAATTCATCCATCTTCGGAATCATGCTTGGGAGCAAGTTGTGGCTCGATCAGAGAACATGACATGAGCGAAGTTGTGGTTTAAGGGTGCTCGGATGACGATCAACAACAGATTGCAGACAACTTGAACTGCAAGTTGTCCTCCTTCCCAACTACATACGTAGGGACGCTGATGTCTGATTCAAGGTTACCTTTGAGTGTGTTCAACCCACCTATATTTCCAGTCGGGAGATGGTGCGGTTGTTTTACCTTCAAATGGAATAAGATTGGTCTCCTACGTACTCTCTCCGTCCCGAAATATATGACGTTGAAGGGTTTGATGTGCAAATTTCGTAACGCTACGATTAATTTTCACTTTCCCAAAATGCCCTCCCACCACCGCTCACTCTCTCCCACCCCCCTCTCGCTCCCCTCCAGATTCACGTCGTCGCCGGCCTCTCCTCGCTGTCGTCCCCGGCCTCTCCTCGCCTTTCTTTCCCCCCACCACCGCGCACCCTGTTTCCTCCCACCTCGCACCCCGTTTCTTCCCACCACGCACCCCGGTCAAAAGCTTGATTTTTAGGCGCCGGCGACGAGCTTCTGGGTGGCGGACAGTGTTGATGGAGCTCGAATCGGGGAGAAGGAATCAGGGGCAGATCCGGCGGGCGGGCGTGGCTTGCAAGAAGGTTGGTGGGGGGTTGGTGGAGAGGATGCTAGCGGGAGGGGGATGGAGCGGAAGGCAGCGGTGGTGTACGCGTTGGTCGGCTTCCTCGGCGTCCTCTCCGCCGCGCTCGGCTTCGCCGCCGAGGGCACCCGCATCAAGGTACGTACCCGTCCAATCCGTCTGTGTCCAGCGCCTGTAGTCCAGAAACCGCCCCTCTTTGCTTTGCTTGTTGATGCGGTTACACGGAGCTTGGGGATCGATCCTCCCGCCGTGCATTTGTAGAGGGCCGGAGGCTGCTGCAGTTGCAGAGAGCTTAGCTAATTTGTCACGCCGGTGAGCAGCGGACAGTGGTCTTGCCGATTTGACCTGTATTTTCAGGCCGAGGATTTGACAGTGGTCTTGCCTGAATACATTGCATTTTCAGGCGTGTCTTTGCCCGGTCCGGCTTGTGGTGCAAAACTACAATGTTAACAACCTAACAATATCTCCTCTCGATCTATTACTCTCACACGAATTCAAGTCGCAATTTAGGAATTACAATCACTGGATACAAGAATTGGGGAAGGAGGAGGAAGGGGAAGGAGATAGCCGCCGCCGCCGGGTTCGTGATCCACTGGATAGGTTGCTCGCTGCATCCTCCCAGGTACATATAGCTACAAGGCTCGATGGTTCCCAGCCGGGCCAGGCCCATGCGTTGGTCCAGGGACAAGCCCACATACCTATTAGGAGAGGTCCCTGACATTCCCCCCTCCTTGAAATTCGGCTTGCCCTCAAGCCGACACCCTCCCGGATCCCATTGCACTAGATGTTCCTGGACTTCGTCACGCTGGTAGCCGAAGACAGGGTAGACTTCAGCGATGTAAAAGCAGTAGTTGTGTTCAAGGAAGACCCAATCGAAGGAGATGTCGAAGTAGTCGCTTTCAGCAGGGTCGTTGTAGGAGCCGATGTAATACTTGTGGTTGAAGAAATTTTTCTCCAGGATGGCGTGGTCGAAGTAGCAGTCCCGCCTGAAGCAAGCCTTGTCACAGAGTGCAACTGGGGTTGTGTCACACGTCCCTCCAGGATACCAAGACAAGGACATAGTAAGTTCTAGGAGCCGCTGACACTCGTTCATCGCACCAGTAGGTTCGTAATTGACGTGTGATAGGAATCTCAATATATGGAGCCACATAAGCAAAATGTTTGATCTCTTGTCCATATTGTTCCTTGTGACTACCGTGGAGCACACTGTTGTTGTGCAAGCGACTGCAACATTTAGAATTATAGCCCTAGCAACCAAGTCTCGGTATGAAGGTAATGGCCAGTCAAATAGCAATGCCATCAAGACCCTGATAGTGCTCTCGCGGAGAGGATGCAACCCAGGTTTTGTACCATAGGAACTATTATCAGGGCACTGCTCCAAACCAATTAGAATCTGAGACAAACTCACTACCAGATGGATGGTCAAGCATAAACAAATGCTGCTCTTGAATTCTTTGCTCTGCACCGTTTTGGTGTGCACTCCCCTCTTGTGAACACTGCCTAGAGGCTCTTTAGTGGAATGTACCAACAACTGAATCGCCAGCACACACTTGCTGCCAGGAGAACAAGCACATAAAGAGTAGCTTGTCGAGGAGTTCATCGAGATAAGCACAACTGAATCATAGGAAGAAGTTTTTCTGCTATGTACGAGGGAAGTGATGACATTGATAACCGAATGATTTGAACTATTGTTATCCAGCTTCCTCACCAATGCGTACTTCGTCAAATAAAATGCAGAGGAAACAGTACCATGGACAAGATATTCAGTACCTTGTCGTCGTTGTTGTACATAACATGAATATGACAGCATGCCCTTGTAGCGAAATTGATTTCCATGTATCACCTCTGAACCCAACATGACAATGTTGATAAAATCCACATAGATCAGATAACATTGTGTACCATACTGTTCAGAACTGGATCCTTTAGCAAAACAACCACTGCTTTGAGATTTCTCTTGATTCAAAAATTGACACCGCATCAGCATGTTCAGATTATGCATTGCCTTCTGCTGTTTGTCAGGACTAGAAGCATGCTCCAGAACATGATTTGCATAATATGTCCACTCCTGTAATTGGCCAGCTTGATGTTGCATGCTTTGTCTTAACCCGTCATGTAACATCATTGATTGATTGCCAAAGAGAACTGCACATAACACACAAATAGCAGCAGGTGGCCTTGACAGCTTCAGGTAAACCTTTGGCAAATACCTTGAGGAGGCTTTCAGAGAATTCAGATCACAAATAATTTCTTCATCACATCAGTAACTTGCAGCGGTGGCCCTGCATACTTCAGATGCATGTCGGCCTGAAAGCAAATAAAAGACGGCCATGGTCTTGGCCTGAACGTGCGCCCCTTGTGACTGATCCACACTCGCACTTGTAGATGCCATAACTCATAATCCAGTTTAGTAAAAGGTAGTATTACCAAGCACGGTGTCATCGTATTCAGACAAATACCATTGTATTTTTGCAATCAGAGAAAAGCACTGACCGGACTCCTCAATTATTCTGAGCAAATAATTCCCTGGATTCCAAGGGAACAAGCATAATGTAGAATCTGAATCACACTGCCCGAATGAACACAACTTACTGAAGTTAGCTTTTACTAGCAGTGGCCATTCCCGTCGCCACTCAAGATTAACTGGTCTCAAATAGTCCTCAAGCAAGTAAACAACAACAACATAGCCTAGTTCATATTGCCCAATTAGCATGAACTGAAGAAAAATATTGTTCGAACATCCTGTGCATAGAGCGCCCATTTGCTGCACGATCTGAAATAGATGTGAAGCCCCAGAACAGATAACTAGTCCCGTTTCCACAACACCCAGGTTCAGATCACCCACAACCAATATTGGCTGACTCAGGACATGCGTATCTCTTGGTACCATGGAGATCAAGCAAGCAAAAGATGGCCACGGAACAGGTCGTACCTTGTTTCCCTCTGTGGAATCCTTCAAAAGTGATGGCCACGGCGTCGGCCGTAGCACTAGCGGCGGGGACGCCATCATCCTTAGTGAGGACATAAGTGTGTCACTAAGGCAGACTTGCGAACACCTTGTTGGCTGGGAGTCATCCAGGTCACGGTTCACGAGCAGCTGCAGAGAAGTGACGACTGGAACCATGGGAGGGGCTTGAGTGAGCAGAAGCACGTCCTCAATGGCCAGGGGCACCCGCATGATAGAATCGCCATCGGTGGCACAATAAGCGGAGTAGGTGACGGGTGCCAGGGAGGCTGCTGGAAGCAGCGACATCAGCGTTGTTGGCGACGTGAGCGACGGAGTGCCGATGGTGCGGACGAACTCGTCGTCACTATTGGATTGTCCCAAACTCTTGGTGACGTGAACGCTGGTGTCGAGGGCGTGCTGAATGTCGACTGCGGGCGTGGGGAAGATGGCAGTAGTGGCGTCACGGACCTTGTTGACGATGTCGGTGGTGGCGACCGGGTGCGAGCATTCCGTCGAACAGGTGATGTGCGCCATCGTGATGCGGTCAGGGGGCGCGTCGTGGGTGACCTCGAGGACCTCTTGGGCCTTGGTGGTGGAGGAGAAGACTCCGGGGAGGACGGCGAGCTTCATTGCGACGTCTGGAGTGGCCGCCACAAGTTCGTACTCGTCCGTACCGGTAACAGCGACACGACACATGCCGTCGTGGGAAGACTTGGGGAATGGGTCTTGGATGTGGGCTGGCGTGCTGGTGCTGGTTGTCATAGGGATGTCGATGGCGAGGTCGGAGCAGACGGATGTGGCAATGTTGGTGTCACGGACCTCCTCAGTGATGGTGGTCGGGGCAGCCGAACTGAGTCGTGAGGTAGAAGCGACGAGCTCAGCTGTCATGCCCTTGATCCTGTCTATCAACGACGCGAGATACCAGATCGTCTGCTCCTTAGAGGATATGGCATCCCACTCCGGTGGCAAAACAGTGGTCATGGCGTCGTCACCGGCGAAATCAGAGGGATCGGGTGGGAAAGAAAAATTGGGGAAATTTTGATGGTGTAAGGGTGGTGGCCTGGCTCTGAATACCAGATGTTAACAACCTAACAATATCTCCTCTCGATCTATTACTCTCACACGAATTCAAGTAGCAATTTAGGAATTACAATCACTGGATACAAGAATTAGGGAAGGAGGAGGAAGGGGAAGGAGATAGCCGCCGCCGCCGGGTTCGTGATCCACTGGATAGGTTGCTCGCTGCATCCTCCCAGGTACATATAGCTGCAAGGCTCGATGATGGTTCCCAGCCGGGCCAGGCCCATGCGTTGGTCTAGGGACAAGCCCACATACCTATTAGGAGAGGTCCCTGACATACAAGTGATCTTTGTTCGGTCGTGCTGAAACATGGATTCGAAAACTATCAATTTGATATGCAAAAATACAGGAAATGCTAGCATTTCTGATTCGAAAACTATAGTCTGTTCAGTAAATTTTGTGCACCCCAAAATTGTTGGTGCTTTACTTGGAGTACTGCTTGCTGCTAGTATTTAACTGAATTTAACATGTGTTGGAGCAACTAAGCTAGATGGTCAGAGAGATTTGTCAGATAACTACCTGCACCCCAAAACGATTGACTGGCCCAACTTTATTAAAAGTCAGGCGACTTACCTGTAGCCACGCCCTTAATTTTTACCCTGTGCCATTTAGAATTTCTGAATCTTGATGCATTGCATGTCATTTGTAGGAACCTTCCTCTCTTGTGTGGTGTCAACAAGGAAGTGATGAGAGAGTCCATAAAGCGGAGCCACTTGCACTGTAATTCATTGTACAAACTTGCACTGTAATTACTGTAATTACAGTAATTCACAGTAACTTGCTTGATGCAGTTCTCCTCTCTCTTGCTCAATTTATTGCTGAAATTGCACTTGCTGAAATTTCTTGCTAGGAAATGCTAAGAATAGATAGAAGTATTTCATACTGTACTTGTTCAAATTCTTTATTGCTTACAATTTCTTCAGGTTTTAGCAAGTTTCCAGTTAATTAAAATTAACTGAAACTTTTTCAGTTAATTAAAATTAACTGAAACCTTTCCTCCTAGGAAGTTATACAAAGGCTTTACAAAATAAGGAGTTATTCAAATGATCATATTTGTTTTAATTTGTCTTCATGTCTTATTTGTTTCTTGTTTCAAATGCAATGTCTACATGATGGAGCAGGTCCTGCTGAGTGCACGCCGGCGCCTTGCTCATATTTGGGCGACAATGGCGTCCGGAGCAGGACGTCGTGCAATTTGTACTGTTCTAGGAGTATTAATGTGACCATACATTGTTCTAAGAGCAACCCATGTTGTACTGTTTCTGTTTTTTGTTTCAAATGAAGTTTGTCTCAACTGAATGCGATTTGTCTTAGTGTTCTCATTTGTCTTCATGTCTTATCTGTTTCTTGTTTCAAATGCGATTTGTCTCAGTCTACAATTTGTCCCAACTGAATGCAATTTGCCTTCATGTCAAAAGCACAGAAAAATGCACTTTCAGCAGTATCACCTGAATTGTGACTTTCTTCAGGTTCAGCCTCTGAAACTGCACCGGCGGCCCTGGCAGTTCAGGGCGAGCAGCAGCAAGAGGAGGAGGCAGCAGCAGTTCAGGGAAGAAGAAGCGCAGCAGAGAGGCAGTTGCAAGAAAGAGAAGGGCAGCAGCAGTTCAGGAAAGAAGCAGAGGAACTCCAGCAGGAGCAGGGGGTGCTGGAGGTGGGGTTGGATGGAGGCCCTGGTGGCCTGGCCATGGCTGAGGAGGTGGAGGGCGGAGGGAGAGGTGTAGGGCGGAGGCGGGGCTGGAGGTAGGAGACGACAGATCTGGCGGAACTCAAACTAGGGGTAACCTGGTCATTTTCGTCCTTTTTCACCTGGTCGGAAAAAACCCCAGCGTCTTATATTTCGGTACGGAGGGAGTATATGATGGGGTTGTATACCTGCCAGAAGGGGTACATGCATCAATTTCAAAAAAAAAAAAAAAGAAGGGGTACATGCATCGTCTCTCCGTCGAGAGAAGACACACCCAATTTCCCGCCCCACCCGATTGAGTGCTCCATGGGCCGCTCTGCGACCGATCCGGCACAACCGCTCCGACCCTGCGCCAGGTCACGCAGCTCGTAACCCGGGCTAGCCCATAGGCCTCTCGTGAGCTTTCTTTCACCTCTTCTCTCTCCCGCTGCAGTTGGGCCGGCCCAGTTAGATACCTAGCGCAGCATATTATACGGTATCCAGTGGTTATTATCTATTATTTAGCGCCCACGTGCACTGTTTCAGCCCATAGTGTTTTATTATTTTCTGCAGCACTTCATATTACAGATAATTGCCAAATTTTGCTTTTGCTATAACTTTTAACCCGATACTCGGATTGATGTAAGTTATATATGTAAAATGGTCAGAAAATTGTGTATTTTTCAACCATGTTATTAGTTGTTTGTGTTAATCATTTTGAAATGTTGTTTTATTGTAGAATCGTAATCAACCTTTTAATTAAAATGGGGGTATTTTGGGAAGTGCCTTATATATGCTTCCTACCTATTTAAATTGACTAGAAAGGATAGTTTACTTCTGCTTAATCCCCTGCAATGTTAATCAACATTTAAACTTGATGTGTAGATAAACAGGAATAAACCATTTCACAAATTTGGAGTTTACTGGATAACATTTAAATTTGTAAGTAGATAATTCACCATGTTTACTGGATACATTATTTCTCTAAACATGACCTTAAACCAATGTGTTAATATGACGGTGCAATATGTTATTCATTAGACACGAGAAGTTTTCGTTAATCTTCTGCTTCGCTTAATTCTTGAGTGCAGTGTAGCATTCATCCCACTATTCACATGAACACACACTTGTATAAAAAGTAAAGCAAAGCATTAAAACTCTTACCTCGAAGGTTCTTCCGTCTTGTCTTGAGCGTATAAAAGTTTGACAACGATCACTGAATAAAATCAATTGATAGTAGCTTAATTAAGGGCCATTTGAAGTACAAGTGCTAAAACATGTGTATACTTGGATAATTTTACTAAAGAAAAAGAGCGCAGGAGTTATTGTTCGTTCTGGACTGTACTAGCACCTACTCTATCTGAGCTCCCGACCCAGAATTCTTCGTGCGACTACCGGCTATATATAAAAGGTGTATCTTTTTATCTACAAGGAACGTGACTTCGTCTAGCAACTATAAGGGTCCCTAATTAGTGGAGAACATAGATTGTTGTAGTGGCTTGTGGTGCAGTAGAGAACAGATATTAACCACCGAGAGGAGGGTTAGTTACACTGCACACCTTGTAGGTAGTGCTGGGTTCGTTCATGAACTTGCCCCAAATGTTAGATTCTAGATCTGGGCTTTTTTAGTGAGAATGGGAGGCCTCACGATAATATCCGGTGCTGGAAACAATAATATGAGTTTTTGTTGCTCGTCCAGCTAGAGTCTGATCACCGAGATCGGTACTAGAGCTAGAAAAGTGTTTCCATTGAACTACTTCCAGCAGAACCTCATTCGTGCATTTGCCAGCAAGGTCGCTGAGACAAACCCAACACGCCACTGCAATTACGAGTGTCTTCGTCCAGAGGGCCAAACCAAAGGGAAGTCCTGCTTGCGCAAATGCTGCGTGATATACCAATCCAAAGGGCCAAACCAATAGCCTGCATTTCTGTTGCAGCAATCCAAATCAAGCAAGCATTTTTTTTTTTTTGCAAACGATTCCCAAATGTTACCATAGACCTTTATATTTTCATTTACATATAATATATCACCATAATTTGCCTATTTCTAGTTTTACTTAACTTGCCTATATCTTAGTTTACATGCGAGCCCCCAACTCCTTGTCTACCTGCATCATAGAAAGTTACGAGCATCTACGATACATACAGTCGGTTTAGATGGCAGTAATAGGATAGGTGTTTCAACTTGCTTATTTTAGTCGGTTGTGGCTTTTTTTTTCATTTTGTTCGATTTTGCTTGTGAACTTGTATTGAACAATGAACTTTGTTGTTGCTTTGCTTAATAAAATGAGGGTGTCCATCAGTTGATGAAGAGTTCAGCGGTAATCCTCCTTTTCAGAAAAAAAAACTGCAAAGTGCTACTAATCGCCAAGCCAAGCATCACAGGCTAAGAGAGGGTCGCTGCCACTACTAGGCTGCCGTCGTTGGCCTTGGAGGAGATGAAGCCTGTGGTGGGTGTGACCTCCTAGCCCACGGAGTCGCCGGTACGGTCAGCCTCGGACCAATCCCCCGTGCGGCCTGCCCCAGCAATGCCACCACATGCTATGGCCCACCAGAGCTATAGCTCCCTTATTGCGACACCAGAGACAGATGCTACGCCAGGCCCATTAAAATTTTATTGGCAAGGACCTACTGACCGGTTGGACCAGTTTGAGAATCTTTCGTATGGGTTTTCCTTCTGTGTTCCTTTACTGTTTTTTTAAATTCATGTCCACTTTGTCAATACAGGTTGTACTTTTCTCCAATTGCCAAATATTTTTTGATACATGTTAAACATTTTAAACACATGAGTACAAAATTTCAAATACATGTTCCGAACATTTTTTTAATACATGTTAAAACTTTTTCAAATACATATTAAATATTTTGGAAATGATACAAAACATATTTTTAACTAAGCAAACAGTTTTTTAAATTGTAAAAAAATCCGAATACATGTTTGGCCATTTTTTAATACACTTAAAACATTTTTTTATTTGTATAAAACATATTTTAAGAGCTTCATGAACTTTCTTTTACCCTATATATATATATATATATATATATATATATATATATATATATATATATATATAAATAATATTATTTTTAAAAAATCCCAAGCACAGATTTGTTTCAAGCATGTGGACATTTATAAAAAATTCACAGTCATTTTTATAAATGGTAAAACTTTTTATAAAATTATGAATACATTTTTTGGGCATTATACATAATTTGTTAAACGAGACAAACATTATTGGAAACGTGTGCACAATTGCTTTGAATAGTATGAACATTTTGTTAATTGCATAAACAAAATTTAGTGCATTACTTATTGATCAAACTGGTAGATCGAAGGTCTAAAATTTAGTGCAGATAATATATGAGTACTTGTCCCTAGAAAAACATACATTAGTACTTTAGAGGTCTGCAAATTTTTGTGAGGATATTTAGAGCTCTTTACTTAATACAACATGGTTAAGATTATTTAGCAACCATGTCCATACAGAGAGGACGAGGACTGGATGGATATAGCGACTATAAATAGCCCATGCATCGCTAGAATTACCTAGAAGGCAAAGTAAATGCAAGGTGCCTCAAAAGAGTGGAGGTTGGGGTTGGCTGCGTATATATAAAAAACTAGAGATGATACCCACGCGTAGCAGCGAGAATTGGATGCAGTAATTTCTATCAGATTTGACACTATTTAAAACAATATGAGATTTAAAACTATAGCACATCTATAATTTAATTTATTTGACAATTATATAGCGTTAGAAAATTTATTTTCAATATAAAATGCAAGATGCATGTTAAGATGTGTCCTTTCTCATGCATAGTGGCTAGTGGTTAGCACAATTCATGTGGAGAGATTAAATTTAGCGAGGCATGCATGATGGCTGGATGAGGTGTCATTGTGCATGTTAGTTTAATTGAGTTAGTGGGAATCAATTATTTATGTATATGTATATATAGAATTAATAACAGCTTGTGCAATTCGTTTATCATTCTAGTTCAGATTATTTTCCTTTTTTTAATTCACTAGCTTTTTAGATGATCAAGGTAGTAATACATATACCTTGTCGACAAGATCGTTTGGAAATGGTAGGTCTCGGGATAACCAGATACTCGGGAAGAACAAGTGAAAGCGGGTATGCCTCAAAAGATGTCGGTGAAGGGAGCATGTGGTCGGTAGGAAAACATCTGCAAGGAATGGATGCGGCTAGAACCATTATAGTGCACTGCTGTGTTGCCGTCCCTGGGTGACGAACATTGCTAGTTGCATCCTTGACCTCACTTGTCTTTGCTAGCTTTCCAACATTAGTGATGCTAGCGGCTCACTGCCTCCATCCCTCATTACATCATGATCCAATCGGGCATCCGAGGTCTTCCTAGGATCGGGACATCCTGTAACTTGTGTCTGATCTTGGTATGATTGTCAATCTAATGGTTGTGCTGCACTTTGTTTTATGCATGTATGGTTGGATCTGCAGCATTGAAATTCATGCTCGGCTAGTTATAGTACAGAACAAGGTTTTGGTTACTGCTAGAAATTTTGATATTTTGAGCGGTTATCGAGTAATTCGGTGCCCTTCGGTAAATCGTGATACTAGGACCACACCGCCCCCTAGTCCTTGGACGGTCATCGATCAATCAAAGTACATTGTCCAGTACTCGTGGTCGATGTTTATGTGGACCTGCTAGGCCTGAGTCCACTCAACCAGGAAGACTGCGATCGCCTGGGACTTGATTGCTGAGTGTGACTTGTAGGAGATCTCGAATGGCAGGAGTATGATCACCCACATCGCTACGCCACATGTAGCGTCTTTTTTGTTGATGATGTTGGAGAGTGGGACATGGCTAACAATTGTGATTGGGTTAGCCTGAAAGTAGTGCCACAACTTCTTGGCCGCTATGGAACACTTAGTACGTGATTTTATGATAATGGGATACCGCCTCATGCACGGTGTCAGCACGCGATGATGTAGTTTACCACATATTGTATTGGACGAGTTTTTCCAGCCTCCTCCCTTTCCACTGCCATTAAAACGCTAGCCACCTAGGTGGTCACAGATATGTACCACAACATAGGCTCTGATTGTGTAGGAGAGTCGAGGAGTTAGTTCTAATGCAGTAGCCTTTTGAGGTCGGCGGATTTTTATTTGGCCTTGTCGCTCCAATAGAAGTTGTTGCCCTTCTTCGGTAGCCTCTAGAGTGGGAGTTCTTTCTCCCCCGGCCTAGAGCTAACGACTGCTACACATCCTTCGACTTTCTGAACCTCTCGCATTGTTTCTGGTGGCTTCAAGATGATTATTCCCCCTTTGGTAGACTATAAAACCGAGTAGCTAGCCCGTGGGGACCCCGAAGACGCACTTTTCGAGATTTAGCTTCATCCTGAAGCTGTAAAGGGTGTTGAACATTTGCTGGAGCTCGAACAGGAGGCTGTAGCACCGACACGACTTCACCACAATATCGTCGAAGTAGGCCTCTGCATTCATTGGTGGAGACAACACCCGGCGAGCTGGGGAGTTGTCTGGCCTCCCATGGTGCAAGTCCATGAAGCTCTAGTAGAGAAAAGTGGGTTAAGTAGAAGTTTGTTTGGGCAAACACTAATTAATTTAGCAGCGCCTAGATCTTGCTCGGCTCTAAACTTGAGATGGCTTCGCCATTGTCTGCATTGATTTCGATTTGATCATGGAAGCACTTTTGCATGTTTCGCTGGTATGTTGCAATGGTGTTTTTGAGTCCGAAGGGCATCGTGATGTAGAAGAAGTGACCGTAGATTGTGATGAAGGAGGTATATTCTTGATTAGACTCCTTCATGCGTATCTAATGATACCCTGAGTAGCTGTCGAGGAAGCATAATCGTTCACAACTCGTTGTAGGATCGATGATCTGATCGATACGTGGGAGAGTGAACGGGTCCTTGGGGCATGTTTTGTTGAGGTTGGTATAGTGGATGCACATGAGCAAAGACATATTTTTCTTGTGCCTGGATTAGCTAGCCACTCTAGATGAGCAAGATCCCGAATGAACCCGACAACAAGGAGCCCAACTATTTTTTCTCCGATGGCCTGCCGCTTTTCTTTGGTCAAGCGGAGAAGGGCTTGTTTGACCGGCCTTGCGTCCTTGCTGATGTTGAGGTTGTGTTCAGCTTTGTTGGTTGGTACTCCTGGCATGTCCACAGGCTTCTAAGAGAATATGTTCAGTTTGCCTGGAGGAATGCCAGGAGCTTTTCTTCTTGTTCCTCTAACAGGTCTACTCCGATCATCACCGTTTTCTTTCCATCCTCCAGGTGCACCTGGATTTTATAAGTATCCTTTGTGGGTTGGAATACTGGACTTGGCCTTGGTTTCCCTGGGAGTTCCACTCTTGAGGTATCAATGGTTAGCTTGATCGGCTAGAGTTCTGTGAAGGCCAGAGCGGCCTTTGCGAGCTCTGCAGTGGAGACTACCGCCTTGCACGTCCTGTCCGGGCTGCCATAGGTTGTGATCGTATTGTTTGGACCTAGCATCTTCAACTATAGATATGCATAGGATGCTACTTCCATGAACCAGGTGTATGCCGGCCTGCAGAATATTATGTTGTATCCTCTGCACAATAAGGCGACCTCGAACGAAATGTGCTCAGCCAGAAAGCTCTCCTCATCTCTGAATATGACCTCGAGTTTGCCCCAAGGGGCGAACGAAACGTCATACGACAATGCAGTGGAAGCCGATATCTAAGGGTTGGCGGCCGGATGGGGAGATCCCCATCTTTTCCAGTGTGTCGGGGAAGATGATGTTGAGTCGTGGCCTGCATCCATCAGGACGCATGGGCGGCAGCAGCCCCCGATGATTGGATCCACCACCAGGGCATGCTTGCTGGGGTGGGGGATGTAGTCTAGGTGGTCTTCTTTGTTTAAGATTACCGTCTCTTCGGAGCATGCGAGTAGCTCGCTAGGATCTGGCTCCGTCGCATAGATCATGAGTCATGTGACCTCTAGGTTTGATATCCCTCAGCCGTCGGGAAGATCATGTTGATGGTGTGTGATGGGGAGGGTTGGTGCTTGAAGTAGATCCAGATTTCTCCCTGCGAGCGACAGCTCGCGCGTATTTCCTTGCGATATGGGTCGAGTAGGCATAACACACTGTGGTCTTTCCATGCTCATTGATGAGGAATTCAATCGTCCCGAAGTTTATGTAGTTGATGTAGGGAGGGGATGTGGTGTTGAAGAGCCACCCCCAACCATAAGCCGCCAGCTCGAAAGAGCCAAAGGTGAACATCTAGCCCGGCTTGAACACGTCGGGCTCATCTGGATCTCAGCTCCGGATTCGGTCTCCGACTAGCGTAGCCCGTTCCTGGCGCGCCAACTGACGCTGCAGAAAACCGTCAGATCCCTCTGTAGGGTTCCTGACGTTGTTGGAAGGACATTAACGGAGCCCGCACGCACAAGTTACCCAGGTTCGGGCCTCCGAAGAGCAATACCCTACATCCTTCTTCTTGTTGTTATTCATGGCGAAGGGATACCTCGTGCAAGGAGAATACGACAGAGTAGATGAGATTGCTACTGAGAATTCGTTTTTCTAGTACTAAATGTGGATGAGAGCCCCTAGCGTCCCCTTATATACACGGTGGAGGCTAATATTTACAGAGATGGAGATGCGATCTAGGTTGACGCCGCCCTTGCCTTGGGAGGCAAGAAGATTCTCAGGTGCTTATTCTTCTCAGGTGCTTATTCTTCTCCTCGGGCTCTCCTCCGTTACTCAGCTTTGTGGGCCTCCTGGCACACTGCTACTTCTCGAGCATGCGTTGGTTTCCGTGAAGAGGAACGGATGATGCAGCAAAGTAGATAAGTATTTCCCTCAGTTGTTGAGAACCAAGGTATCAATCCAGTAGGAGATACAAGCAAGTCCCCAATAGGTGTACCTACACAAAGAATCAAACACTTGCACCCAACACTATAAAGGGGTTGTCAATCCCTTCACGGTTACTTGCAAGGATGAGATCTAATAGAGATAGATAGAATAGATTGCTTGAACGGAAAGTAAAACAAAAGTAAAAATATTGCAGCAAGGTATTTTTGGTGTTTTTTGGTTTTAGATCTGAAAGTATAAGATGGAAAATAGACCCGGGGGCCATAGGTTTCACTAGAGGTTTCTCTCATGATGGCAAGTATTACGGTGGGTGAACAAATTACTGTCGAGCAATTGATAGAAAAGCGAATAATTATGAAGACATCCAAGGCAATGATTATGCATATAGGCATTACGTCCGTGTCAAGTAGACCGAAACGATTCTGCATCTACTACTATTACTTCACACATCGACCGACTCCTGCCTGCATCTAGAGTATTAAGTTCATGAAGAACAGAGTAACACATTAAGTAAGATGACATGATGTAGAGGGATAAACTCAAGCAATATGATGAAAACCCCATCTTTTTATCCTCGATGGAAACAATACAATACGTGCCTCGCTACCCCTACTATGTCACTGGGTGAGGACACCGCAAGATTGAACCCAAAACTAAGTACTTCTCCCATTGCAAGAATTACCAATCTAGTTGGCCAAACCAAACCAATAACTCGAAGAGACTTGCAAAGATATGAAATCATGCATATAAGAATTCAGAAAAGATTCAAATAATATTCATAGATAATCTGAACATAAACCCACAATTCATCGAATCTCGACAAACACACCGCAAAAGAGTATTACATCGGATAGATCTCCATGAAGATCATGAAGAACATGGTATTGAAGAGCAAAGAGAGAGAAGAAGCCATCTAGCTACTAGCTATGGACCCGAAGGTCTGTGGTGAACTACTCACGCATCATCGGAGGGGCAATGGAGTTGATGTAGATGCCCTCCGTGATCGAATCCCCCTCCGGCAGATTACCGGAAAAGGCTCCAAGATTGGATCTCACGGGAACCGAGGCTCCTGGCGGCGGAAAAGTGTTTTCGTGGCTCTCTCTGGTATACATGGAATATTTTGGAATTTATAGGCTGAAGAATAGGGTTGGGAGAGTTGTCGTGGGCCCACAAGCCAGGGGGGCGCGTCCTACCCCCCTGGGCGCGCCCCTGTGGCTTGTGGCCACACGGCGGCTCTCCTGCCTTGGTCTCCAAGCTTGGTAGATGTCTTCTGGTTCAAGAAAAAATATTCCGAAGATTTTATTCCGTTTGGACTCCGTTTGATATTCCTTATCTGCAATACTCAAAAACAAGGAAAAAACAGAAACTGGCACTAGGCTCTAGATTAATAGGTTAGTCCCAAAAATAATATAAAATAGCATATTAATGCATATAAAACATCCAAAACAGATAATATAATAGCATGGAACAATCAAAAATTATAGATACGTTGGAGACGTATCACACACCCTCTGCTGGGCTCCCCTCAATGAGCCACCCCAGGTGTACAACACAGTCAACTGCCACATCATTCAGATATTCCGATTACACCTAGAAGTGCAGGGGGCATGGAATGTTATGCGGACATTCTAGTGTCTCCTTAGAAGTTCATTCGCACACGCAAGACAAAATAGTATTATCTTTCCATGCTGTGGTGTAGTACTAGAAAATATTGAAAACATAATTCCATGATGAAAAATGAGAAGAACTTTTCAGAGCAGCGTGGAGTCCTGCCGGAGACTGTGTGGGAATAGAAGTTGGATTTTATCGGTCTTATGGAGACTTTTTTTTTATATGTTGAGATTTTCTGATAGCTAACCACATATGCCATGTGGTCGGTCTTGTGGAGACTGGTAGATCCAACTTTACCTCCTAGTAGATGAGAACTTTAGGGATCCCTAATTAATTAATACCATTAGCAACCATGTCCATACAGAGGATTGGGTGGGTCTAGCAACTATAAAATGGTCCATGCATCGCTGCAGTTACCTAGAAGCCAAATCAAATGCAAGGTGCCACAAAATATAGGAGGTTGGTGTTGGGTGCACATATATATATGGTTAGTAATAGATAGTGGAATTCCTTTACTGTTCTACTTTTGTATTTTCTCTTTTTGAATTGCCTAGTGTGTTAGATGATCGAGGTAGTAAGACATATACTTGTTGAGGGGATTGTTTGGGAATGGTAGGTCTCGGGATAACCAAGTACTCGTGGAAGAACAAGCAGAAGCGGATATGGCTCAATAGATGTTGGCGGAAGGAGTGTGTGGTCGCCAGGAAAACGTATGCCAGGAATGGATACGGCTAGAACCTCTGTAGGCTACTGTGATGTCGTCCCCGAGTGACGCACATCGCTAGCTACACCACCTGCGTTCGCTAGTTGTCCATCGCTAGCTACACCACCTGCGTCCTCATGTCAAAAGAAAAGTACCTCCGTCCTCGTTTCATCATAATTCAGTCGTATCCTTTTCCTTCGTAGTCTCGATAGATAACGGACTACTGCACATCCGAAACACCGTGTCCGATCTTTGTAAGACTGTCAATCCAATGGCTGTGCTGCACTTTGTTCTATGCATGTCAATGTTTTAAATAGCGGGCTATGCCATTTAGCGGCGGCTCGGCCAGAAGCTACGAAAGGCTATAGCGGAGCTAAGCCTCATTTAGCGTTTCTCTTAAATCATGAAAAATTGAAACAATAAGTATATAATCAGGCATCATATATGATATATTGCATATACTTTACATATACACATGTTCTCACATCAAAACGCTTGTACTAAGCAGATATCCTAATTCAATAACCAAGCTTCACATCAATGCATCATATATATCATAAACTAGAACAAAACATAATGCAGAAGTATGGTTTTCTATAGCAGCTTAGCGGACTAAATGAGTCCAAATTTAGCGCTATAGCGGGAAATAGCGGGCTATTAGCGTCATTTTTAATTTAGCACTAAAAGTGCATAGCGTTAGCGGGAGAGCTTTCAAAGGCTATAACAGGGCAATAGTGAAGCTATAGCCGACTATTTAAAACATTGATGCATGTACATACAGTTGGATCTGCAACATCGTAAAAAAGATGATGGTCAGGCTAGTAATAGTACAGACCGATTTCCAAAGGTTACCATTGCTTTTCATATGCTCTTTCTGGATCCAATCTGTCATGGTAATCTGCCTATATCTACTTTTTTTTTAGCATGCCTATATCTAGTCACGTGTGTACCCCCAACTCCTTGTCTACTTACATCATAGAAACATCTTTTTTTTAGACAATATCGTGAAGCCTTTTAGTAACTCATCACAATGTTTATAGGGATGAAAGTAAGTTCACCAGTGTTAGATAACCAAAACATGACGGTCAACCTCCCCTGAGAGAGAATGCTTTGCCAAATTATTAGCCTCGTTATTTGAAATCCTAAATTCATCAAAAAAGAGCAACTAGTAAAAAGACTTGACCGATCTAATATTTCTTTGATAATCGTGTCATAAACTGCCACACTTTTCTACTTGATATTATCATCAATGACAATCTTCCAATCTGAAGCAACATAAATTCTCCGTTTATAGAGGTCATCTGCCAAGGACATCGCTTCTCGGACTGCAAAGACTTCTAGTATTGTGGGGTCAGAAATTCCCACAAGGGTGACTGCTGAAGCTCCTATGTAATTTCCAGTGTGATCGCGGCATACCACTGCCACAACTGGCCCTGATGCATTTCGCAACAGGCACCGTCAACATTGATTTTGTTTGTGTTTTGGGGTGGAACAATACACCGATTCGGTCTTGCTTGGGCATTACCACACGTCGCTTATTCGCTGTTGTTGGTTGTGAAGAACCTGGAGGTCAGTAATATATGTTTTAACAAACCCATCAGTATGAAACGGAGTCTCCAATATCTCCTCGTGTATTACCTTTCTCATTGACCCACAGATTGCCGGGCCGGGCCGACAAAATCCGGGGCCCGGTGCGAAACTAAAAATTGGTGCACTATCTCACTAAAAAAAATGAACTAACGAGCAATTACAATGTATATATATCTCACAGAAAAAGTTTTATAATGTATCTAATATAATGTCTTACATAGCAATTGGTCATACAAAAAATCATACCTATTCAACTCCTGATTGCTATTTATTTGAAAAACATCATTCTTTTAGTATTGTTTGAAATGAAATCTTCAATGATATCCTCATAATCGTCGAACTCACCTAGTTTTGGGTCTGTCCGGTTGAACTGCTACACTGTGATCTTTAACCGAGGAGGTAAGAACCGATCTCTAACGAAGTTAAGATTCCTGTCAAAAGTTAACTAGAAAATTAGGAATTAGGAGTAAGAACCAAAGTTAATCAAAAAGGAGGACTTGCTAAGCACCTGCAAGCTAGAGTCGGTTACGGATCGATCCGACAAGGCGACGAGTCTGAAATTTGGGAGAGGAAGCTAGGAAGGCAACAACGGCAGCAGCCTGAATCCGATTGATCTGATGAGGCGAAGGCGATGCGGCGATCCTGTTCCCTGGCCGACGCGACTGCTGTTGCAGTCTCCAGATTGAGTGACCAGACAATCCCATTGGACTTTGGTAGCGATTTCATTTTTTTAGACCGACGGTAGCGTTTCCATATCGGTCGAGTGTTTTTCTTTTTTTGAGAAACATCGATCGAGCACCAGCGCTCCTGCGCTCAATGGCCTCGACTCAGGCCCAGCTGGCTCCCGATCTACTAATGCTCCAGTGCGTAGAATAATTTTTTGAGAAATACTACTAAGCCAATATACATAATTTGGGCCCCCCAAAATTGTAGGCCCTGTGCGGGCCGCACATTCGGCACCACTATGGGCCTGGCCCTGCCTGATTGCCCATAAATTAACCGCCATCAATGTGAACTCATCATGTTATAATAGCCCTTGGATGTTGAATAACCATCCTTTGGTCTTCAGGTTCCTGTCTAGGCACATTGTCTCCACTAGTCTCCAAAGAAAGCGCCCACACATTGCAGGACATCACGCAATCAAGAAGAGCGTGCCGCCACGAGTCGATAGTGCCACAAAGGGGGCACGCCGGCGATGCCGCCATGTTGCGGCGGTGGAGTAGCTCACCCGTCTGTACAGACTCCAGAGAAAGACGCAAATTTTGTTCGGAACCACATCACACAAACATCTCCAAGGAGCTACGATTCGCCGAGCCAAACATCACGAGCTACGAGGGGGTCCTCTGCCACTACATGGGCTGCCGTCCCTCGCCATGGAGGAGAAGCGGCCTGGGATGGGCGTGAACTTGATGTGGCATGTCAGAGCTATATCTTGCTTATTTGCGAGATGTAGCCTGGTCTGCCGTTCCTAGTTCCTGTGTACCCCCAATGAATATCGTGGAAACGCGCAGTTCTTGCACGCTTCCAATGTTGAATGCGCCGGCCCATGTACGAGTTTCGGCTGTGTCTATCTCGTTTTTTCCGTGTTTCTTTCTCTTAATAACTCACTAATATTTTTTTTAGTTTGGAAGTTTTAAAATCCATGAACACTTTATAAGATTTATTAGTAATTTTCAAACCTCGTGAAATATTCCAATGGAACTTTTCTGAATCATTCTAATTTTTTGTATTCATGATATTTTTTCACATTTTCGAACATTTTATAAAAGTGAAGAACTATTTTTGAATTTATAAATACTTTGGAATTAACTAATGTTTTTAAATTCGCAAAAAGTATTAACATTGAAAAATAAATAATAATTCGTGAACATTTTTTCAATTCATGAAATATTTTCGAGTCGACAAACATCTTTTTGGCGTCCATGAGTATGTTTTGAATCGAGAAACAATTTTCAAAATTTGGAACACTTTTTGGAATTCATGACATTATTTTAAAAACTAACGAACATTTTTTGAGATGTATAAACTATTTTTGAACAGACAAACATTTCTTGAATCAACAAACATTTTGTGAATCCGGGAATTTTTCAACATTTTTGACTTTTTTTCGAATTCATGAACATTTTATGAAATTCCTCAGATTCATGAGCATTTTTTGAATTAGGATAGTTTTTTAAACTCATGAATAGTTAGTGAAATTACGTTTTTTTAAATACCAAGAAGAAATTTGAATTTTGAGATTCATGAACAGTTGTGAAAGTAAAAGAGCAGAAAATAAAAGTGAAAAGAATAAATGAAAGAAGAAAATCAAATAAAAACAAGAGAGCCCAGCAACCACATGGGCCGGCCCGAAATACACTCGGGGTGCTGCACGATTGGTGGCCGCAGCGACTATTTATTGTAATAAGGTTAGAGGTAACCTGGCCGGCCCAATTCACGCGCGAATTTATTGAAGTAAAAAGAGAAGAGGGGGAAGAGAGAACCTACAGGGAGTTTACACGCGCTGCTAGCCAACCCATCCAAGTCGCAACCTTGGTAAGTGGAAGGGGCGAGCGCTACTTGAGTCCATTTGAGACGGATTTTTTTCTTCGTTTTCTTTCATTTCATTTATTTTCGTTCTCTTTTTTGCATTCTTTTTCATTCCTTTTTGCATTTTGTCAGCTATTTGGAATGAAGGTTGTCAATCTATTTACCATTTTTATTTGAGCCAAGTTCGATGAAAGAGTGATTGGAATGTTTTCAGTTAGCAACCTTGCTCCTATTTTCCCCAAAAAATTGGGTTTTTGTTTAGATTGGCCTAATCAACTAGCTAATTACCGGTCCACTTCATCCACAATTAATAATTATGATTGATATTGTAAGTTCTGTGAAGCTGTTTGCATTATTGCCCCGAGACGCCGTGCCAAAATATTGGTCGTTGACCCTGCCTTGATGCTAATTTTGATGGAGGTCAAATAATTGATGATCCCACACCTCCATACCAGCTCCAGTTCAATTTCCAGCAAACTTTCTAGCAAGGCATGGGTTGGCAAATCGTACGCCAATTTTTTGGCAAGCCCTCGATTGGCAATGCCAAAGTTGGCGCAAACCAGACTACCTCTACAAGGTACCAACATAGGTTCAAAGATTATTGAAACTTCCAGTGAAACTAAGAAAAAACACCTTCTTTCCACCTGCTTCGCTCATGTGGGCGACGAAGAGGAAACCTACCCGCCGCCACCCCTAGCCCCCAATCAGCCCTTCCTCCTCCCTCGCTACCGCCATAGGATGTGGTCGGTCCAAGCCCTGCCGGCATCGGCGTGGAGGGATGGCTTGGCTCCTGTGTGCAAGGTCACTGCACAAGAAGCTCACGGTCTGGCATAGGATGATTTCACTGGGCAAGCGTGCCGCATTGTCGCGGGACACGGTGGCTCAATCGAGGGCACTCCGGTGGTGGTGCTTGGGCTCCCACAGTGGCATGGTTGTCTTGGTGAGGTGGGGTACCTCTTCTATGGCTGCACATAGGGAGCCCCCAAGATTCGGTGATGGCGGAGCGGGTCGTGCGCCATCAGTGGGCAGTGGACGCCAGTGGTTGTCGACATGCAACGAGTAGTGGCGGACGGTCTTGAGGCTTGAGGGAGGTGTGGGCGGGCTAGTTTCGGTCATGTCCGGATCGATCTGATGACATAGGCTAGCGTGCTGTACCAGCTGAGTTATGTTACCGTTAGTTTGGTTATGGTAGGCTACCTCTGTAGTGGCCGGGATAGGTGGGAGCGCGGTGGTGGTGGTGCTCATCGGTGGGCATCAGGATGGTTGCTCCCGGTGGGCTTGGGCTTGTGGCGCTCTCCTCCCACGGGCATGTGACGATGATCGTGTGCGGGGTTTCTGTAGGAGATATGCCCTAGAGGAAATAATAAATGTTATTGATTATCTCCCTGTTCATAATTAGGTTTATGTTCCATGCTATAACTGCTATGGTTCTCGAGTCTGCAATAACCACGAGGCTCGGAGGAAGACTCATATGCACGTGTGGAATAATAAACGGTAAAATATATTCCTAGTCTGGCCTCTAAGACTGGCTCAAGTATTGCATGATGATCCTGTTTTCCTGATCATGGGCATGGCTATGCCGGCAATTTTGAGGGCACAATGTTGGTAGAACACTTGTGTTGAATCGACCCGAATTGATGTTATGCTATGAGATTCATTCGTCATAAGTTAATGGTTAATAACACAGAGATGGTTAACGTTTGCATGATTCCTTAGACCATGAGAGTATCGAGTTTCTTCATGCTTGCTTCATGAACTTTGGGGTTTGTTAAACGTCATCCGTAAATGGGTGGCTATTACGGCGGCTTACGGGTTCATGGAAAAGTATGTCAAGTAACTTGATAGCTCAAGATTGGGATTTGCTCCTCCGACGATGGAGAGATATCTCTGGGCCCTCTCGGTGTTACGGTATCCATCATCGTCTGGCCAGACACTTTGTGATTTGATCACGGGGATGCCGGAACACGGGAACGAGAAAAGAGAACAATACCGGTAACGAGCTAACTGGCATAGTGGACAAGTTGTTGATCCACGGGGATGCCAACATGTCTCACCTCGGGTATTTGTAACATATCGCGAAGCAACAGGAATAGCACACGACAACTGGAGGTTCACTCGAATATTCATTCGTGTGGGTATAGGGGTCAATATGGGTGTCCACGGCTCCGATGTTGATCATTGATCGGAAGGGGTTCCGGGTCATGTCTATACTTCACCGAACCTATAGGGTCACACGCTTAAGGGTCATCTATCTGTTGAATACTAGACAGGGAGTCTGAGAGAAATTCACCGAAAAAGTTTCGGACACAACGGAAGAGTTCCGGAGAGAGAACACCGGAAGAGTTTCGGTAAAACCGAAAAGTTGTTTTGGAGTGTACCATAAAGTCAAATTGGTTTCGGCACATGCCTGGAAATTATTGGAAGGTACCAGAATTGTTCCGGTAACTTCTGAGATTTTTCAGAGACAAAAACCAGAAATGTTCCGGACTGCCGGAACCGCTTTAGTTGCTTTTCACAGATGAAAATCACTAAACCGAAAAGTTGTTTCGGAGTACACCATAAAGTCAAATTGGTTTCGGCACATGCCTGATAATTCTTGGAGGGTGCCAGAATCGTTCTCGAAACTTTCTGGAATTTTCTGGGATGAAAACCGGAAATGTTCCGGAGCTGCCGGAACCGCTTTAGATGCTTTTCCCAGATGAAAATCACTAAACCGGAATTGTTTCGGATCGCGTTGAAAATTATTTTATTGGGTACTAGAAATATTCTAAGCGCACATGAATATTTTCAGTTCGAACGGATGCTGAAATATGTTGTCGTGAATAGTGAAAGTGCTTTTTGGATTACTTTTTGGAAAGCCACCTTTTTGGGCTTTTGCTCCAAAATATCTTGGAGATGACATGGATGGATGTGGCTGAAATTTCAGCCCCTCCACCCCTCTTTCTCCTATAAATAGAGGTGGAGGGGGCAGCCCAAAACTCATCCCTTCTCACATACAAGTGCCATGCATGATCTGGCTTTCTCTCTCCCTCCCAGCAAAATAGTTTCGTAGAGCCGAAAGGCTGTCTGGGTTCCGGTGGGAACTAGTTCTGGACGGCGAAGCCCTGCCGGATAGATGACACCGTATGTGTGCAACTCTGTAGAGAGATCGTAGTTTCGGTCTTAGTTCGAGAGTGCCTCCCGAAGGGCTGTCCGAGTGACCGTCCGAGTTTCGGAGGTCCTCCCGAAGGGCTGTACGAGTGACCGTCCGAGTTTCGAAGGTCCTCCCGAAGGGCTGTCCGCGACACCGTCCGGGGGACTGTCCGACCGCCTCCCGGAGGGCTGTCCGAGGGGAAGATGAGGGTATACATCCTCGCGGTTGGGAGGTTGTAAATCCTAGCTGCGGGGATCTGCACCGCCGATCGTCATCGACTCTACTTCCGCTGCGCTACGAGTCGGTAACGAAAAAGATCAAACCTTGTATGCAGTCTCCATAGTGGTCCTGGGCTGGTGCGTCGGTCGGAATTTTTTTGTTTTCTACTACGTTACCTTACAGTGGCATCAAGAGCCGTGCTATGCGTAGATGCAGGTTGCGATCTAGAATACATAGAGATGTATGGGTGTTGCACAATAGAATTAGGTAGTAGATGAGTTGTATTACTAAATTTTTTTTGTGCGGGTAGCAGATGAAATCTGTTACCCGATGTTCCTGTTGCTTCCCCTGAATTTGCGTAGTCCTGATCTTGACGGCATGGTGGAATCTCACAAAGTTCTGGCAATCCGCGATCCTTTCATGCTGCTCCTGAGTATGCTGATTGACAGATCAACGAAGTGCTAACAGTTCTTTGGGTTCCACCATAGTTGAGAAAGATGGATGTTTCGCAGACGAAAGGGCAATGCAGATGTGATCTGCACGGGGGTGACGCGTATGACGAAGTTTAGTATGGGGCTCGAGATTTTATTATCTCGTGTTTCATACACCCTGGAATGTTAATATAGCAACTTGAAGTATCATACTTGATGATGGACGTTGGTAGCTTCGGTTTGTTTCGAAACCTTAGAAGCCACGAAAAATAAAATTTTGCATGAACCGATTAGAGGCGTCTAACTTGGTTTTGCAGGATGGTTTGCATGTGCATATGATGTGGTATAGCGGTGCTCATATTAATTTGATTATGTATGAGATGACTATATGATGTAATATTAACATGACCTGCGTGTCATGATTCGGCATGATGGCTGGAGCCATATGACTGTCACTTTAATGACCTGCGTGTCAACCTTAAGTAATGCACTTATTTTATTAGCTATAGAGATAGCAATATTATCTGGTGCATCGACAAGGTGGTGGCAATCTTCGCGAAGGTGAACACCAACGCGAATGCCGAAGACGAAGAAATGAAAGACTTCTCCGTCAGAAAGGGCTATACCATATCATGCTATTATGAATTGCCTGAGATATTTATCCCTTATGATGCACCCTTTTGATTGCGCGGTAGTCGCTTTTTATTAGGGTGATCTCTCACAAAAATATCAAGTAGTTAGTGTTCTCCCAAGTGTAGCACCGTCACGGCACCTATCTTTTCGGGGTGCGCCGTGTCATACGGGTACGAACGATTAGAGAAGTGTGAGGCGGGTGAGTTGAGACCTCGCAGCGAGATCACTTGGTTGTCTTGACGTTCTGGCATGACCGTCATGAGCTCGGAACACACGCATCGAAAGATGAACAAGAGTCACATAGAGATGTGATTAGCAAGTTGGCCTACCGGTTGAGATTTTCGTCATCAGTGGTGTTACACCAATGGCGAACAATTTAAATGCGGGTCTTGTATCACTCACAATCAATTATGAGAGATATTGATTTGAGTGGGAGCGCACTGTAGAATTAATTCTTTTAATTCTTAGTGCAATTAATTTTGAACACTGTCTAAGTGTGATTTGCATAATAATTGTAGAATAATGGCTCGCGTTTCCACCTTCCCTGTTAAAATTGAATAGCTGTTAAATATCTGGTTAAAACTTTACGATTGGTAACGTAATGTGAGGATTGTCCTCAAGAGTGCCGAGAAGGACTTTGTCCTATCGCATGCTTTCGGTATTCTCCCGCTAATGCTATGGATCATATGACTCTCGTCCTTCGATCCAAAAGCTAGAATTCCTTTTCAGTCAAAGTGCAATATGTTTGCTTCCATGAGACCCGAACTTCGAAAGTTTGGATAGTTATGTGATATTCATGGAATCTGAAAATCATTTTCAGAGAAAGACAAAGGCTAAAAGATATGAGATATCCAAAGCAATGTTTGTTTGCAAACTATTAGTAAAGGAGTTTACTATGCATTAGACTGATAAGAGAGGGATCCAGGAGAACGCCTGTCATATGATGAAAGGTGAATAAAACAACAACTTAAAGAGAAAGGAAGTGTCCGAAGGGTGTTAGTAAGACTTTCACGCCTAGGAAGTCCGGGGCTAACGCCACTCTTAAGTTGGGTGCTTCTTCTGAGAGTAGGAGAAATACTGAAAGTTAAACTGTTAGAAGTATGAAGGCAGAAAGAAAGAAGACTGGAATATCCAGCTCATGTATGAATGTCATACAAGTTTTTGATGTATAGAAGGCTGGTCAAAGATATAGTTCTTGGGAATTATGGTTAAACATGTTAATCACTAAATTCTTGGGTATTGTGAGATTATCACAAAGGTACCCGCTCGATTGCATTCTGTTGCGACTCGATGTAAGAACTACTATGGCCTGAAAGACAAGCCAGGAATGAGGTTTAGATACACGCAGGGAACATAGTAAATGTTACTATGCCTTCCATAGGTGTATTCCCTATGTATTTACTTTCATAAATCATTTTAGAGTTTTACACACTCTAGCCCATTGCATAAAGTATCTTGCAAGGAGGTTATTCATAAGAGAACTTTTGATGTTCGGTGTTATGAATAACATGAAGGGCCATGCTTCCATCCAGAATGGGATGTATGTTATGAATATTGATGGTAATATGATACATCCATAACACTGACGCTAAATGTCGCAAGACTAAAAGAATACCACGTATGTGTGGCACTGCATTTGGTCACATTGGAGAAACCCGCATGGAAATTTCCATTATGATGGATTTTAAAGTCATTTGATTTTGAATCATCTGACACTTGCAACTTTCCTCCGAAAAGTGAAGTGACTGAAATACCGTTCACGGGCCATAAGGAACGAGCAACAAACTTATTGGTGATCATACATTTTGATGTGTGTAGTTCAATAAATGTTGTTGCAAGTAGTGGATTTATCTATCTTCAGAAATGACTCAAGTAGATATATTGATATTTACTTGATGAGACGTAAGTCTGGATCTTTTGAATTCATTCATAAGGTTTTCAAAAATGAAGTAGAAGTTGTTGTAACAAGAAAATTATGTTTCTACAATTCGATTGCAGAAAGGAATATTTGAGTTACAAGTTTAGCGAATGTCTGATGAGTTGTGAAATGGGTTTCATAACTTGCACCTCCCGGAACACCACTGCAAGTGGAAAGTCCGTGAAGATGTAATCAAACCATTTATGACATGGTAAGATCAAAGATGACATAAATAGATTTGCCATTATCCCTTTTAAGGAGTGATGCTTGAGAGACTACGGCTTTTACACTGAAAAGAGCTCCATCGGGGTCTGTTGAAATGATGCCATGGTATGGTACGCCCAACCATGTTATATCTTTTCTTAACATTTGGAATATGGGGCTTGTGTAAAAGGTTACAAACCTATTCCAAATCAGACAAGTGCTACTTTGTAGGTTATCCCAAGGCATTGGGTATTTCCCCACCACAATACCGAGGCAAATAGGTTTGCCACAAAGAACGGTATGCTTTTTGAAGAAAATGGTTCTTTCAAAAAGGTGAGTGGGAGAACAGTGCAACTCGACGAGATAAACAGTATCTTCATCATCAGATCAAAGGAAAGAGACCTTGGAAGTAATTCCGGAGTTTCCTACTGCGACTGATACGGAAGTCTCTACAATAAAATGTATGGACTTCGGTCGAACTTGCAGCTGAACCACGTAAGCAAAGCTCGTGCAAACCTATCAGGTGCGCAAACGAGATATTGTTGTTAGACAACAGTATACCTACGATTCACAAGGAAGCGTTGATGGGCCCTGACTCCGGAATTGGCTAAATGCCAATACAATCCGAGATAGTTTCCATATAAGTGATTCAAGATTAAAATCTTGATACACCTTTCGGAAGACTTAGAGTCTGACGAATATTTATGGAACTAAAAACTGATACGGATAAAATGTTTTATCCATAAAGCTCGACTTGTTGCAATAACAAGTTCAAGCAGTTGACTACGATGAGATTGTCTCACCGTAGCGATGCTTAAAGTCGGTTCGGGTTGAACTAGCAATTAATACATATTTCAAATCATGAGATATGAAACATGGATGACAAAAGGATTTCTATCTGATGGAAATGAAACCTAGGACGTGTATGTGATACAGTCCAAAGTAATTTGTCAATCCAGAGGATGCTAGTAAGTATGCAAACTTCAGAGTTCCAGCGATGGACAGAAGAGAGCAAAGTGGAGTTGGAATCTTCGTTTTTGATGGAATGGTCAAAGGGGTTTGACTTCATCAAATGGGTAACGAAGATGCTTGTGATTCAAGAAAGTAAGTGGGAGCATAATAATATTTCTAAAAACCTTGTGTGCTTGACACATTGTTAATTGGAAATAAAATTTCTTGACACGAATTATTACTTCATTTGAAAATAGTTTTTCGATGAAGTACTTAGGCTAAATAGCCTCAATATTAGGCATGATGATCTATGGAGATAGATTTACCTAATGGAGCTAAGCAATGAATACATATTGACAAGGTGCTAAAACCTTTTAGCATTTAAAACGCCAAGGAGTGATTCTTGCCGAAGTCACATGGAAAGAGTTTTGCAAGACTCGGTGTCTCAAAACACTGATGAGTAAAATACATGATGGAGATTCCACACACTCTTGTGTTTGGATTAATCATGTATTCCATGGTATGTAAAACAACCAGATATGTTCGATACTCCAAAAGTTGTTGCGAGTATGGATACCAAAATGATCAAAGCACTGATCATAGGACAACAGTGAAAGATGTCATTGAGTACTAGAGTAGTAGTGATGACATGTTTTCTCGCAAGCAGAGATTATGAAGTGCTCGTTGTAAGTAATTACATCGATACAGTCTTCATCAATGCTCCATGCGATTTTCGATTTAAAGTTAAGGGTTTTGTGTAATACACAATATTGTGGCACGGTAGTTGGAAATTGTTCCAAACAAGATACTGTGGCAAATTCTATAACAAAGGCTAAGTATGTTGACGCTTAAGAAGCGACAAAGAAGTTGTTGAATCATATAGTTCATTCATGAACTTAGTATGGTTCCAAGATGGCTTTGGTCTATGGGACACTATTGCAGATAGTTGCTCCATAGCTCAGTCTGAGGAATCAGGTTTCGACCAATGATTCACACATATGCAAAGCCAAGTCCACACAAAATATGAATTTTGTGAAAGCGTGAAAACGCGAGGATATGCAAAGTTACACACGGAGCTGAAGTCGTCAGATCCGTTGGACATCAGGCTATACCACATGCGAAGCATATTTTACACCAGTATGCCATAGGTGTAAAGTGCATTAGCATTGACTAGATTATTGACTCTAGTGCAAGTGGGAGTCTGTAGGAGATATGCCCTAGAGGAAATAATAAATGTTATTGATTATCTCCCTGTTCATAATTAGGTTTATGTTCCATGCTATAACTGCTATGGTTCTCGAGTCTGCAATAACCACGAGGCTCGGAGGAAGACTCATATGCACGTGTGGAATAATAAACGGTAAAATGTATTCCTAGTCTGGCCTCTAAGACTGGCTCAAGTATTGCATGATGATCCTGTTTTCCTGATCATGGGCATGGCTATGCCGGCAATTTTGAGGGCACAATGTTGGTAGAACACTTGTGTTGAATCGACCCGAATTGATGTTATGCTATGAGATTCATTCGTCATAAGTTAATGGTTAATAACACAGAGATGGTTAACGTTTGCATGATTCCTTAGACCATGAGAGTATCGAGTTTCTTCATGCTTGCTTCATGAACTTTGGGGTTTGTTAAACGTCATCCGTAAATGGGTGGCTATTACGGCGGCTTACGGGTTCATGGAAAAGTATGTCAAGTAACTTGATAGCTCAAGATTGGGATTTGCTCCTCCGACGATGGAGAGATATCTCTGGGCCCTCTCGGTGTTACGGTATCCATCATCGTCTGGCCAGACACTTTGTGATTTGATCACGGGGATGCCGGAACACGGGAACGAGAAAAGAGAACAATACCGGTAACGAGGTAACTGGCATAGGGGACAAGTTGTTGATCCACGGGGATGCCAACATGTCTCACCTCGGGTATTTGTAATATATCGCGAAGCAACAGGAATAGCACACGACAACTGGAGGTTCACTCGAATATTCATTCGTGTGGGTATAGGGGTCAATATGGGTGTCCACGGCTCCGATGTTGATCATTGATCGGAAGGGGTTCCGGGTCATGTCTATACTTCACCGAACCTATAGGGTCACACGCTTAAGGGTCATCTATCTGTTGAATACTAGACAGGGAGTCTGAGAGAAATTCACCGAAAAAGTTTCGGACACAACGGAAGAGTTCCGGAGAGAGAACACCGGAAGAGTTTCGGTAAAACCGAAAAGTTGTTTTGGAGTGTACCATAAAGTCAAATTGGTTTCGGCACATGCCTGGAAATTATTGGAAGGTACCAGAATTGTTCCGGTAACTTCTGAGATTTTTCAGAGACAAAAACCGGAAATGTTCCGGACTGCCGGAACCGCTTCAGTTGCTTTTCACAGATGAAAATCACTAAACCGAAAAGTTGTTTCGGAGTACACCATAAAGTCAAATTGGTTTCGGCACATGCCTGATAATTCTTAGAGGGTGCCAGAATCGTTCTGGAAACTTTCTGAAATTTTCTGGGATGAAAACCGGAAATGTTCCGGAGCTGCCGGAACCGCTTCAGATGCTTTTCGCAGATGAAAATCACTAAACCGGAATTGTTTCGGATCGCGTTGAAAATTATTTTAGTGGGTACTGGAAATATTCTAAGCCCACATGAATATTTTCAGTTCGAACGGACGCTGAAATATGTCGTCGTGAATAGTGAAAGTGCTTTTTGGATTACTTTTTGGAAAGCCACCTTTTTGGGCTTTTGCTCCAAAATATCTTGGAGATGACATGGATGGATGTGGCTGAAATTTCAGCCCCTCCACCCCTCCTTCTCCTATAAATAGAGGTGGAGGGGGCAACCCAAAACTCATCCCTTCTCACATACAAGTGCCATGCATGATCTGGCTTTCTCTCTCCCTCCCAGCGAAATAGTTTCGTAGAGCCGAAAGGCTATCTGGGTTCCGGTGGGAACTAGTTCTAGACGGCGAAGCCCTGCCGGATAGATGACACCGTATGTGTGCAACTCTGTAGAGAGATCGTAGTTTCGGTCTTAGTTCGAGAGTGCCTCCCGAAGGGCTGTCCGAGTGACCGTTCGAGTTTCGGAGGTCCTCCCGAAGGGCTGTCCGAGTGACCGTCCGAGTTTCGAAGGTCCTCCCGAAGGGCTGTCCCCGACACCGTCCGGGGGACTGTCCGACTGCCTCCCGGAGGGCTGTCCGAGGGGAAGATGAGGGTATACATCCTCGCGGTTGGGAGGTTGTAAATCCTAGCTGCGGGGATCTGCACCGCCGATCGTCATCGACTCTACTTCCGCTGCGCTACGAGTCGGTAACGAAAAAGATCAAACCTTGTATGCAGTCTCCATAGTGGTCCTGGGTTGATGCGTCGGTCGGAAATTTTTTGTTTTCTGCTGCGTTACCTTACAGGGTTGAACGGTGGCCCTCGGCGATAGGGTGGCTGTGGTGGAGCACGTTGTGGGAAGCCGAAGAGGTAACTGCGGTTGGCCGCCGAAGGTGCCGGCTGCCACAGGGCAGTCGAAGGTGCCAGGTGCCACGAAGTTCTCTGGATCCGGACGGCCAAATCTGACGGGGCGACGCCCACTCCTCCTGTTAGTGTTCCCTAGCAGTTGACCGGTGGGGCGGGCTTGTCGCCGGTGCAGGGTTGAGACGGTGCCCCCTGACTGGATTGGTTTCTCCTCTCACGTCCTTCGGTCACCTCCGACGATGTCGAGGCGGAGTACCATGGGTTGTGTGAGGTGGCGCTCACATGTTATGGTGTTGGTAATGGGTTCGTCTTTCGAAGTCGGGGCCGCGACCCGGGATGGTGATCTACCCAGTCGTCTCTCCGGCGGGCTCCATGTTGGTGGTGGTGGCTTCACCTCTTGGTTGCGTGAGCGGCGAGGGGAGTGGAGGCGGGGGTTCTGTCCTGCTCTCCTTGAGCAGAAGTGGAGGCCAGTCTTCATTGGGGTGGTGGCCTAGCTGTCTTCTGAAATTACGGCTAAGTTGCCGAGCAAAAGCTTTGCGCTTTGGCGCTAGCAATGGCGACGGCCGCGGGTGCCACTATCTTCTTTGGAGCGTCGTCGCTGGTCTCTTCCAGTGTCAGGGCTTTAGACGGAAATCAAGGTCCGCGGACGCAGTAGCGCAACACCTGGCGCTGTCACCTCCTGAGGGCATTGTCGTGGAGCTCATATGCTGTTCGTCGTACCGCGACGATGTATTAGAATCATTCTACTCTTCTTGTTGTATCTTTGAATCTATTATGTAAGAGGACTTTCTTACTACTTTGTATCGTTCGGTTATGTACTCTTGCTTATGTTTTTCCTTATATGTAAAGTGAGGCACAAGCCTGTTTCAAGAGGGTATGGAAATGACGCACCTAACCAAAGGTACACGAACTAGGTTTAAGTTTTGTGGAAAACTTTTAGCAATGATCAGTCATACTATTTAAGAGAGAAAAAGTTTCTAGTATGGGGTGTAACGTGGTGGGGTGTAGAAAAACCAGTCTCTTGTTTTGAACCGTTAACTCGCAGATTGAGTCCAAGATGAAATAGAATGTCATATTTTTTTCTAATCTTGTGCTTCCTAGATAATTCCGGTCAATCCATTCTTTTTTCGCTGAAAAAAAATCATTTTTCAATATACTCTATGCTACACCCCATTTTGCTCACATTAATGTTCCTAGTTTTTATTCAATGTTTGTTCTACTTTTCAGTTTCTTCTCCTGTTTCCACACGGTGTTTACCTATTTTAAGTGGTACATCTGATTGATTAGAGAAACTGGTCTATGAGCGCTGCCATTTCTGTTCAAGATGGGGATGTCTAGGCAGTCTTTCTCTTGGATAGAGGAGGAAGTGGAAGGTAACAGGGTGTTTGTGGCTTTGTTTGGAACCTCGAGCTTCTTTGTTTCTGTCTATCTGACAATAATCGGTGCTCCTGTAGGATAAGGTGGCGAGATCATGAACCACGTTTAGTTTCTCCAACCAGTAAGTTATTTATTTAGTGCTCCGGTCGGTAAGAAGTCGATTGTGATCTGTACATGTGCCTGATATTTGCTACATGTATCGATGTGTTGTGTTTTTTGAATTGTTGATATGTATTTGGAATGAAGGTTGTCAATCTGTTTATCTGTTTTTTATTTGACCAAGCTCGATTAAGAGTGTTTGAAAGGTTGCTAGTTAACAACTTAGCACCCCCCCCCCCCCCCCCCCCCAAAAAAAAAACAATTGGTTTTGTTTACATGGGCATAATCAACTTGCTTGTTACCGACCCCCACTTGATTGGCCATTAATAATGATGATTGTGCTTGTAAGTTTTGCATTATGTTATGTATGGATCAGAGATTATGAAATGATCAGTCATACTATTTAAGAGAGAAAAGTTCCGTGGATTTTTTTTAGCAATGGTCAGTACTCTATTTAAGAGAGAAAATGTTCTTAGATGACGCCTGACCTAGAAATCTCATATGTTTTTTAACCTTGAGATTCCTAATACGGTCAATCAAATCTTTTTCCGCTGAAATAATTGATTGGCCTCCACTTACTGCCACATGCCATATTGTAGCCATTTTATTTTAAGTGGTACTTCTGATTGATTCAAGAAACCGGTCTATGAGCGCCCCCGTTGCTGCTGAGGATGGAGGTGTCTAGGCAGTCAGGCACTTGGATAGAGGAGGAAGTGGAAGATACACGCCGTATGCAGTCCACGAGCGACTAGTCTTTGCTGCCTATTGTCGCCATAAATTGACTAAAGGAAATTGCCCGTGCACCTTTATCTAAGGTCCCGACAAGGATTTATGGATGCAGCTACCGGCTATAGAAGGAGTATCTCTTTATCTAGAAGCGGAGGGACTCTATCTAGCGAGTAGTGACTATAAAAGTTCCTAATGGAGTAAGCAGATTGTTGTAGTAGCTTGTGGTTCAACACAGTGATAGAAATTAACGACGGATAAGTGGGTCGCTTGCATTACAAAACTTATAAACAGTGTTGGGTTCGTTTGTGAGCATAGATGTGGCATGAGGGATGTGTTTTTTGTTTCTTTGTTCCTTTCAATGTGAGAATGGGAGACCTCGGGATGTTAACTGGTGCGGCGAACTTGAACTTTTGTCTCTCGTTCAGCCCAAGTATGGCCATTGTGACAACCATAAAACATATACAATGAACGTTTGCGCATATCCTTACTCGTCCAGTTGCTACCAAGTCTTCTAGATAGATGCGACCCTCCACAACTTCCCTTGCGTGTGCATGGCAAACAATGAGCAGGTTAGTAAAGCATGGATTGCGTTGAGCTAACTGTTAAGGAGGAGGTCCTGCCTGCGATTGGAAGCCTGATTCCAACCCGACGGACCAAACAAGCCGCATGGATGCCACATAGATAACTAGCGCCACAATACAGTCTGTGATTACGACTTGGAAACATGTACTCCTTTAGCTGCAACATTCTAATGAGTAAGTAAGTTCGTGTTTTATTGTCACTCTGGTCGGCGACTGCATAATTTGGTCTTCACACTTAGATGACAAATAGAATGTACACTGGATAATCGCATTGAATATGCGCTTTTTCTGTGGCTTGCATTCAGAGGGAGGCTCAATACACTGCATAATTTGGTCTTCACACTTAGATGACAAATAGAATGTACACTGGATAATTTGGTCTTCACACTTAGATGACAAATAGAATGATGATGGAGGTTTTTATAATAAGACAAAAATAGTGAAAATCTCAAACCAATGCATGCAATGGTGAGACATTACAATTAATGTTAATGCGAGAAGTAGGGATTGTCGTGCCGGATGCACTGATGCAACAAGTGCCCCCCCCCCCCCCCCCCCCCCCTAAGGAAACAATTGATCATATCTTAGAGCGACTCTAATTAGTCCGCCAAAAGCTTTTGGAGGAGTAATCTATCTATACCTATACTAATTCTAGACTCCCAAGAAATTCCTACGTAAATTAGATTTTACGAGCCGTTCATCTCGCGTGGGACCTAGTTATTACGGTGTAGATCCAATCTTAGAATTCTGAGCCAAAAAAAAGATTTTTTCAGTTGTAAATACGGAAAAAGAAAAAACATATCTCAATCTATACATATACCAGTTATTACGGTAGATATTTTGGTAATGTAATGACTACCTAAAAATTACCACATCCATCGCTCTGCCTCTCCTAACCTCTCACGGCTCTTTCTTTTCTATAGTCCCCATCTCAATATCTCACATCTCACATCTCACGACTCTCCTTCCTCTATTCTCTAGGTCAGCAAAGGAAAAAAATAATCACGATCTCGGAAGCCCAGCCCTCCTCGGCGGCGACCGTCGTTTCTACCGATATGATGGGAGTTCTTGATCGTCTATAGCTCCCCGCCGGCGATCGAAGCCTAGCCCATGACATGACGCCTTCTACCAGCACTCCTCCATGGCTCCATGCCTAGACAAAAACATCCTCAGGACAGGAAAGGAGCACCAACTGGCTAAAGACAAACCACTCAGGTTAGATCTTACAATCTGCCGTGCCAAGTCAGTCATCTATGCTCTCTCCTGACCTCATCTCTCTCATGTTTCCTGCTACAAGTTTGTGCATATAACTCCATGATTCTTTCCATACAAGGTCACCACGTCCAGATTTACTAATGTTTCTTCTTGCATCACGTGGAGATGGAACTATCATGAGCAAGCAGTATCTAGATCAATTCGTTTTTCTCCTATTATACTTGAATCTGATTTATGTTTCTCATGTTTATTCCTAATAAATAGTCCATGATTTTGGTCCCTTTTTCAGGATTTCTTTCTCAGATTGCTCTTCTCCTCATAATATACCACTTCTCATGTTCTATGCATCAAGCTATCATAATATTACCATCTCCCTGTCTTGGGTTTCAAGCATGTATGATTGCTTTGCTGCCAGGACTGTTCTGACCATGTCTTGGCCTTGAATTCGATGAACAAGAGTCAGTTCTTCAGTGAGACGCCCAGCTGTAGGTGGTTGCAAGATAGATCATAAGGCATCGAATTGATGTTCATGGTATCCGTTATCTCCAGATCATGTGATATAGCCCAGAAAGGAGTAGCTAGCAAAATGGCTGGTACAAAATTGGGCAGATTTTCGTTGGGCTTCACACTGTCAAAATTTTCTTCACTTATTATAACATCATTCACTACATCAGGTTAGAGAAGAAACCATTTGAAAATTGATCAACCACCTGACTGGATTGGTTGTGCACCACAGATCATGGGTGGCCCGGAGTCCTACCATCAACTTCTCCGCTGCTTCTGTAAAAATAACTTCTCCGCTGCTTCTCATCTCATGTGAAAGGCATATGGCAGTACACAACAATGTCTCCCAGTGAAGGTATGAAAAACATACATGTGAATCTTCTTTCAATCTAATATTTATGTTTCCGAATGATTGTCTATTCTGCTTCTAATCATGGTGATTTCAAAAAAAAGTATGCAAAGTGTGCCTGCACTGGGGACAGAATATCAGAACGTAACAAATAAACAGGAATACTGCTACTTCATCCATCAACACGGGTAGTATACTCAGCGCTGACTATGTATGCTGGCATATATGTGTAGTTTAATATACGGTGCATGCTTACACATCTGATCTCTGTATCATGACAAGATGTGGTCAGCTTGGAGATCATCGTAACTTCTGACGGAATAGGTATGTGTTGTACTAACTCCTTTTGTATGCTTTTTACCTTAAGTTACTAATTATATCCGTAGAATTTCCCTCATCCTCTAAGAAATAGAAGTCATGAATTGGCGTAAAAGTTATAATGTATAGGTGCAAGATTAAGGTGTGAATGCACTTTTTGTAGGCCAGCATGTAAATATGTTATATAGTTATATCTGAATCATTTGTTTATTCCTCGGGTTCTATAGTTTATCGGGTTTTTATTCATGGTTATACCTGAATCATTTCTTTTTGTTCACCAGGTTCTATAGTTAATCAGGTTTTCATAGTTTTATTTTATTTGATCCCAGCATGATTTAATAAGGAAACTCATAATAGTCTGACATGTGAAATGCAAGAAGGCACAAAAACTCATTTTTTGTACTATAATTCACAAATATCAGAAGTCTGACATGTGAAACGCTCACAAAAACCTCTCCTGCCAGCAAAGATGATGTCTTAGGAGAGAACCAGTGGCAACCTCATCACCATTTAGTGTGGCGATGATATGTCCGTGTCCATTTGTATGGCTGATACTCACCACAGTTAATATCTCCTCCTCATTATATATGTACCAATGTGTCTATAGTTTTAAATAGATGAAGTTCGTGAACATCGTACTTCATACAGATCTCATGGTGATTTAGAATATTCTTATGGTGTGGTTGGCTGTTATTTTCTGAAAGATGGTAGCATTATCTATCAGATATTTCTCTTTGTCTCCACAATTCTTATGTGGTTGATTGTTTTAGTAGAGGATTGAAAGGCAAAATTTTGATTAAGATGGGGCCTGTCTTTTGTTCCAAATAGTATAACATGGTATCTCCCGGTGAATGGATAAGGGAACACTAGAAGCAAAAATAGAGATGCGCACAGATAAGCATAACTTCTGAATTCATATTTGAGCTCATAGCCACTTACTTCTCTTGATATATGGCTGAACTGGTGCCGCGCCACTAAAATTTGATGTAATTTTTTATTCCCTTTTATTCACAAGGGGCTTGCTATGCAGGTCATTCATTTGAAAATGCCATGGGTTAAGCATTCAAATTGTGTTAGATTTGGTTGTAGGTTCATCAACGTTAGCAGTGTGAAATAAATAATAGTTGAAAAGAAATAGTCAATTTTGAATTTCATTTCAATTCAAATGATTTATTTCACACCATTAATATAGAGAATAGTTAAGCATCCAATGGAATTTCAGGAGGTAACTATATGTGCTTTACGTGTGGATAAGGCCTTCGTATCATTTCATATTTGGCAAAGCAATTTCAGGTCAGCTAGCTCCTTCTAGAAGGTTTATCATAGGAAAAGTATACCGATTTGGATATACTACCTCCTTTTGGGTTTACAAGGCACACATATTTTGAGTTCAAGTATTAATTACCATTGACTAGATAAGTAGCATAGGTTACCACCTATTAGACACGCAGTATATGATCCCATAAAATTGGGTAGAAGTTACTTTATATACAAAAAAATCATTTGCATTCATAACAAATACGTGTGTCTGAAAAACAAATTTAATAAATCTTGACATGTACATATATTCGAAGGATAACATTCTTCTTATAAATATCACTCTAATGTTATTGTATTTTATCATCGACGTGTTTGTTTGTTTCTCACTTTTCCTTTGTTATTTTATATTTTACAATGCTATATTTCGTAGCCAGTTGAAATCTTCCAGATGACATAGGTCCACTTAATACCGCAGTATGTAATTTAATGATTTTCCAATCATGTCACTTCACCCATGTAATTCTTGGTAGGAATTCTCTTGCGATGAGTCTGATTTCATGAATAAGAACTACTTCCAAACCCATATAGAATAGAAGTGCTCACAAATCTATCATTGAGGGAACAGAGTACTCCTTACAAACTTTCATCAGCAGGGAAAGAAACTGACCTACTTGAATGTATAGCACCAATTATCACTCAAAATGTACAAATAGAAAAATAGTAAAAAATCACAATGAAATAAATTTATGGACACAAAATAGCAAAAGATCACAATGAAATAAATTTAATATTGATTTGAGTGTGAGACACTGCAAATGTACAAACACTACAAAATCAAATATTGTTCTATTCTAATATATAATTACTAGAATTTGAACTTACAAGGTGTTCAAAATGTGTCAGGATATAAACTAGATTCAAAACTTATAAATGGTCTGAGGTTTGACATATATATTAATCACTAAACTAGCCCGTGCGAATGCACGGGTTGACGACTAGTTTTTTTCAATTTTGTCCACTAAACTGCATCTAGCAATCCCTTAAAAGTTTTATAGGAGTAAAAATTAACCTCCTCTGACCCGACTCTTATATTTACTCAGCGGTCGACCCACGGAGTAAAAAAACTCCCCTCTCTTCTCGGCCGCACACAACCGACTCCGTGTCGCATTCACTCCGGCATCGCCGTACTTGCCTCCACCGATCACCACGTGCCACCGTCGACCCCCTGTAGCACCTGCCGCGCTCCTCCCCACCTTGATTTGGTCGGTTCTCGTCAAATTCGCCAGATATATAACCCTCACCGATGTTGCCAGATTCAACGCACGACAGTCGCTGGCGCCGGTGAGTTTTGGTTGGATTTGGCAGGGACCAACCCCCACAACCCCCTCAACCACTCTGCGTCCCTCTCGATATGTCCACCTTCTCTCGGCGCTTGCAGTTCACCCGTCGACTGACCACCGCCATAACCATGTCCGGCAAGTGGCCGGGCTCAGCACTCGCCGCTGCTGGTTATCAGGTGTGACCCCTCCCGTGGCTTGTGCAGCACCTCCTTTTGAGGACGCCGAAACATCCGGGTGGGTGTTCTACAAGTGCAAAAACAACGGAGTGAGTGCCGTTTTGTACTATTGTTCTTCGGATTCCTTGCAATTTGAGATTGATTGTTTGCTCAAAATTGTATGTAAGATGGATGTAAGTTTTGGAATTGGGAATATATGTACATCTATTGATAGCGAGGAATTTGCTAAATGTTCGTGCACTACTTGGTAGAAAGTAGACTAGAGAGGACGCAATGTCCAAGTTTGTGGAGACAAGTGTGCAAAGCCGAGTAAAACAATAATGTTGGCAATGAAGAGATAGATAAAGCGTTGATCAGACTAGTAAGAGTAGTTAGAGAAGTTGTGTTACCCTCAAAACAAGTTAGAGAAGTTGTGTTTCTATTGAAGTGTGTACTTTTTTCTTGTAGTTTTCTTTGGATCGGTTTTCTTAGCGAAGAAATTACGAAGTATGTGACAAAGAATTTGTTGAATGAAATAATATGGTTATTAATTTCATGGCAGTGGCCCAATATGAAATGAATTTGGAAAAAGATATTCTTACCCCGTTAAGTTCAGGGCGTCGGTTAGAAACGACCATTTTTTAGGAGCAAAAGTACTCCTTTAAAGGATACACGGCCGTTTACTCCTCTAAATTATAAGGAATTGGTTAGAGTTGATCTTATATATTATGTTATATTACTCCGTGTTAACTAGTTAGAAGCACCAACTGTGGCTCCATGTTAATCCTGAAAAACAAGAAAACCGAGGCTCTTGCACAATATGGGTACAGTATGGCTGCAGCCACTATGTCTTGGCTAGGTTCAAGCCGACTTGGTTGCGAGCGAATATGCTGAATGTTCTGGTTAATAGAATTCTTTATTTCAAAGGAAATTATCCATACGATCTCGCCATAAATTATCTACAACCATTGGATTAACAGCCTGAGGACTACCAACCAATGTCCCACGTGCATGTAGTAACGCGAACTCTTAATGAGATTTGGACAAAAACAGGACCTTGTTAATGGCGAATGTTTGCCGGGGAAGGTGGCATTTGCAAACGTTTTAGGTGGCATTTTAAGTTGCGAGGGGATGGCAGTTTCTTCTGAATGGGCATTTTTCGTTTTAAAACTGCCATCGATTGATCTTTCCTTAAAACTAAAATTGCAATCAAATAGCATTCACTTACAACCCGACTCCAAGCTGACGTTCGCAGGGTAACATTACCCTAAAAAATATATCCCTCACAGTCCAGAACTCCGACGATCCTGCCCTACCAGGCACCGCGTCGGCTAGAGATCCCTTGCTCCACTTCTCCTCGTCTTACTTTTCGTCAGTCCCCTCCACAATACTTACATTGTCTAGACAAGCAGCCGCTTTGCTGCCTTGCCTTTGTGGCCATCGCCACCCACCACTGCAGTTCAAGATTGTTTCGATTGAAGGAAAGGCACTTAGCCAGGTTTTTGATAATCAAATCGGCAAAGCCTGTTTGTTAGATTTGTGATGAGGATCCAGGGTTTTGTCTGCTGGATTATGTCCTTGCAATAGTCTGCTATATATTTTGTACAAGGGACGCAAACTGTTGGTGAAGGTGATGTGCCCCTCCCTCTGTGATCTAGTATGTCCGAGGTCTATTCAGCGGCCATAGTTAGCTCCTGAAATGTGTGTGCCTCCAACTAATTTGTCTCCTGCCGGTGACATCTATAGAAGCCATCTCTGGGCCCCCCTCTGCAGTACCTTTGCACAATTCAGAAAATATGTCAAAATATTTGACGGTGGGACTTTTTTTTTCCGAAAAGGAGGTTGAAACACTTCATCGATCGATGCACACATTCATTTTTATTAATTATTAAGAAGAGTACAAAATAAAGGCAACCACGGTCGAACCACTACAAAGATATGAAAATAAACACCTACGTCTAACTTTACTTTATTCCGCAACAACGCCTTCAAAAAGAGGTAAACATCCACAAGCCACCGTTGTCTCGTCTAGCCGGAGATGTTTTGGATAATAATTTTCATCCTGGTGCCAAGACTAGCCAACGAAGACCAGCAGAACAGCAAGTAGACAACGCCTTCAACAAGGTCAAGATGCAAGTCCGTCGCTGCTGAGCCTGGCCTGTAAAGGCCAAGACAAGAGTTTTCACCTCCGACATGACGAGGTGTTCGAATCAACATCTTGAAGAGAGATCACTTGAAAGACACATCTGCCAGCACTTCAAACTAGGCCAAAGAGGCACTAACAAATCGGTGGGATATCTTCCTACCTAAGACCACCACCATGGCATTCAGGAGGTCGCCCATGTCTAGGTGTAGGTCTAGCCTCTACCACTCGACACAAACGCGAGTCACAACACATCATCCGTCTTACAATCGGAGCCAGTTCCCCGATGGTAGATGTAGGCGGGAAACCGCCAGTACAGCCCTTGAGCGTCATAACCGAGCTCAATTGTTGGCGCGTCGAGCCTTCTTGTGCAATGGCCGCTGCCCTCACACCGAGTGAAAAAGGTCTTTGCGGCGGCAGTAAGTGTTGCACGCGGCCACCTCCGTCGTGCATGCAAGTACACTGACGCACATGCCGATGCGTCGTCGCACCCCTTGATCTTCTTGGCATGGTTGTCGAGGGCCGTCACCCCTGCCACCGTGCGCCATGACTAACCGTGCATCCACCATGAATGATGTTGCACGCTTCATAGGCTCTGTGACCGCCGGCACCAGCAACTCCGACATACGGACGCACGACTCCGGAGTGACATCAGCCAGATCTGCCATGTTCCCGGGCACCCCCGGTATCGGTATGACACTGGTCGATACTAGCGCGCTGCTCCATGGCCACCTCGTCCGAGGCTACCAAGCTACTATCTAAATAACTAGCCCGTGCAATTGGATGGGTTGACGACTACTCTAATCTAATCGACTGCTTATTAGCCTATAATACAAGATTATTACTAACACAGGCCGTGTTATGATTTCTTCTACATTTTACCTAGCATGTCCGGCTTTTTCTTATTACTATCCGATTCCTTATTTATCTTATCAACGTTTTTTTAGAAAATACACCAAAGGGCATCTCATATCTGATAAATATCAAGGAAAATAGTAAACGAAGGACAACACAACACAAAATGGCTTATACAAAATAAAATTACGTCAAAAACCATGTTAGTCGTCTTCTTTCTTTAGCTTGTTCGTCGCCCGCCATACAAGGCTTTGAAGACCGCAATAGTCACTCGCTGTGAGGGACATCGGTTGAGACAGCAGCCAAACAGCAGAGGCTAGCAATGCTTCACCACCAATCCAGTGTGTTGATGAAACTTAACCTTGCTGCGGGACAAAATGATTGAAGAGGTCAAAGTCATCATGCCAATAACCAGCCAAATAATATAATCATCGTTTTCTAGTATTCTTTAAAATAACTTCATGCGTGGTACTACATTTTGTTGGCCACACTTCCACAAATAAACATTGTTCCACCCCACAATCTACGGTTGTCACATTTCACTCTGGAAACCATCTCAATCACCCCGGCCAATGATTTCTGCTTCCTCCAGACCCTTCCGCCTGAAGATACCGATCTCTGATGAAATAAAAACAAAAGGAATGCCCGTCCTTTATGAGTCTAGGTTATATATTTGTATGTAGATAATTCACCATGTTTACTGGATACAGTATTTCTCTAAAGATGACCTGAAACCAATATGTGTAATATGACGGTGCGATATGTTATTCATTAGGCACAAGAACTTTTTCTTAATCTTCTATTTCGCTTAATTCTTGAGTGTAGTATAGCATTCATCCCACTATTCACAGGAACACACTTGTATAAAAGGTAAAGCAAAGCATTAAAACTGAAGATTCTGCTGTCTTGTCTCGAATGTATAAAATTTTGACCATAATCACTGAAGAAAATCAATTGATAGTAGCTTCATTAAGGGCATTTATAGTACAAGTGCTAAAACAAGTGTATACTTGGATAATTTTACTAAAGAAAAAGAGTGCAGGAGTTATTGTTCATTCAGGACTATACTAGCGCTAACTCTATCTGAGCTCCCGACCGAGAATTCTTTTTTTTTTTTTGAGGAAAAGCCATCATGGCGGTTTATATTTCATGTGAGAATAAGGATACATCGTTTGATCAAACATCCACTAGAAACCCTGGAGGCTCAAACTTCTAAACAATAGTTCGAGAAGTCTCCGAGTTCCTAGCTAGTACATCTGCCGCCTTATTGGCCTCCCTAGGACAATGATTAAAATTTATAAAACTGAAATTACGAGCTAAAAAGGAGAACTCTTCATAGATGGCCGCCGCCGGTCCGAGGGAGTTCCCGCCGCTGTATATTTTGTTGCATCCCAGGTCATTTGCCAACAACAGCCCATCTCTCAGGGCCCTTGCTTCCGCCGTCGCTGCGTCCTCCACAAAGGGAATATCGCTGCAAGAAGCAGCTAAGAAAAATCCCATATCATCACGTAATATTGCTCCAGTACTCCCGGAGCCACTATCCAGATCAAAACCAGCGTCTATATTAAGTTTCACAGTGCCTTCAGGCGGCTTCTCCCAACCATGCCTCCTAATCCTCGCCTTCTTTTCTCTTGCTCTCGTAAAATTCTTTGCTAATGCAACAATGGCCTGTGCCGATCGGGCTGGGACCTGTAGGAGATCCTCATGAACATAGCGATGCCGTTCCCACCACACGTACCACACGGTAGTGGCCACTAGTTCATTACGCTGGACTCCTGACATCAAAGATTGCAAACTGCTGTTGGACAAAAGTAAATCAGCTAGCACAGAGCCTCCATCATGATCTGCAGAAGCACACACTTCGGTTACCAATTGTCCTAGCCCCAAGATGTGCCACACTTCATGGACCCTAGGACATAAGAAGAGTGCATGTTTGATACTTTCACAATCAGTAGAACAAAGAGTACACTGCGAGCTAGTAATCATATGTCTGTTAGCTAGAACTCCCCGGCAAGGGATAGCTCCAAGTAAAGCTCTCCACACATGAATTTGTATCTTGGCGGGCACACATAATTTCCAAATGGTTCTCCAAACAGGACTAGTACTTGAGGATTGAATTGAGTTTGTCATTCTCAACTTTCGTCCATGCTAGTGTTCTCATTCTTCATAATAAGCTGACTTTACAGAGAAAATACCGTTCTTGTTGAAGTGCCAAGAGACAAAATCACTCATCATTCCTAGGGCCAAGGGAATGTTCAGAATACGTTGCACATCAATAGGCCAAAACAATTCATTAAGCAATTGTTCATCCCAAACTCTATTCTCTTCATCTATTAATTCAGCAACTCTTGTGATCACAATATTGCCCCTAGGCGTCATTACTCTCCTTGTAGGGCTACTCGGGATCCATGGATCCTCCCATATATTTATTTGAGAGCCATCCCCTACCCTCCATATATTCCCTTTTTTAAAAGTTTGAATACCACTCCATAGACTCTGCCATGTGTAAGAACTACCCTTCTTAAGACTGCAGTTAAGAATCTCGCCATCAGGGAAGTATTTGGCTTTCAATACTCTCACACAAAGTGATTCTGGTTCAGCTAACAGTCTCCAACATTGCTTAGCCAGAAGTGCCAAATTAAAACAATGCAAGTCTCTGAATCCCATACCTCCTCTTTCCTTCGGGACACACATTTTCCACCACGCAAACCAATGCATATGTTTTTTCATATCATCATCGCCCCACCAATATTTAGACATAGCAGTGGTGATACTGTTGCAAACCTGTTTGGGAAGTTTAAAGACTGACATAGCATAGGATGGGATGGCCTGTATCACTGCCTTCAACAAAACCTCCCTACCACCCATAGATAATAACTTTTCCTTCCATCCCCTGATTCTGCTAAGGACTCTGTCAATTAGGTGCTGAAAACAATCTGACCTGTCAATTCCCACAATAGGTGGCAGCCCCAAATATTTGTCCGTGATCGCCTCCACCATAATGTTTAGAGATGTGCATCTCTAAACACGAGTTTCAACCGGGGTACAAGGGCTAAAAAATATACTAGATTTAGGATCACTCACCAGTTGTCCTGAGGCGGCACAATAGTCATCTAGTGCTCTCTTGAGGCTGTTAGCATTAGCAGCATCAGCCCTCATAAGGATCAGGGAATCATCGGCGAACAATAAGTGTGTGACTGAGGGGGCGTCTCGACACACCCGAACTCCAAGCAAATTACCAGTCTCCTCTTCATGCACAATCAGACTAGAAAGACCCTCAGCACAGAGCAAAAATAAATATGGTGATATCGGGTCCCCCTGTCTGAGGCCTCTGGAAGGAACAAAATAATCAGATAAAGTATTATTCACACGGACTTGGTACCTGACGGATTTGACACATTCCATGATTAGAGCAACCCAGTTGGATCTAAACCCCATTCGCAATAAAACCTTCTCCAGAAAGCACCACTCAACTCGGTCGTAAGCCTTGTGCATATCGAGCTTCACCGCACACGTGCCATACTTACCAACAGTTTTCCTTTTAATTGCATGATAAGATTCAAAAGCCACAAGGAAGTTATCCGTAATAAGCCGGCCCGGAACAAAAGAACTTTGATTTGGTGATATAATATCTGACAAAATAAATTTGAGCCTGCTCGCTAGGAGTTTAGAGATCACCTTATACACGACGTTACATAAGCTGATAGGCCGGAATTGTGTGACCACACTCGGATTGTCAACTTTCGGGATCAATACAATGGTCGTATTATTCCACCCTTCCGGAATCTTTCTTCTGTTAATTGCCAACAACACCTCATCAATCAAATCCTCTCCTATTATATGCCAAAACCGTTTATAAAAAACAGCATGTAAACCATCCGGGCCAGGCGCTTTTAGATCCCCGATGTTGTACATCGCTTTCTTTACTTCCTCACGAGAATAAGGCTTGTTCAGCTCAACATTCATCTCCTCTGTAACACGTGGTTTAATTTTCTCTATGACCTGAGCATCCGGTTCCAGCAAACCAGAAGTAAACAACCCTGAAAAATAAGCCGCAACATGGGCCTTAATCATTTCCTGATCTTCTATCCAGTCACCATTCTCCTTTTGAATCTGCTTGATAAAATTCTTTTTTCGTCGTCCATTAGCAGCTCTATGAAAAAAATCCGTGTTATGGTCTCCCCGGGTTAGCCAATCAGCTCGGCCACGCTGGAGCCAGTAGACATCTTCCTGTTCAAGTAGTTTTTCGATTTGCAGGTGCAATTCATGCTGTCTAACAATAGCCTCGTCACTCAGCGGACCAGATAACACTTCATTTAAATTTTTCTGAAGCTCTCTGAGCCTATTTCGAGGACCCTTCAGTACCTCTTTATCCCAGCGATGCAAGGCGCTGTGAACATCCGCTGTAGTTTCTGCAAAGGTTGCTATACCTGCTGCCTTTCGCCTATCCCACGCCACCTGAACTATCGTTTCGACGTCCTCCTCAGCAAGCCATCTTGCCTCAAATTTGCAAGGACCGCTGGGACCTCTTTGTTGTGTCCCAAGCTGGTACTCTGTCAACAAGTACGGGGCGATGGTCAGACTTATCAAAACTCTCATTTGACACACCAAAACCGGGAAACATATCTGCCCACTGAATGTTGCTAGTTGCACGGTCTAGACTTTCTCGTATATTCCCCCGTCTCCAAGAAAAAATGTCACCAGTATATCCAAGATCGTCCAGACCACAATCAAAAAGGGTTTCGCTAAACGCCTGCATGCAACGTTGCGATCGCGCAGCGCCCCCCTCTTTTTCATGAGCGTGTAGTATTTCGTTGAAATCTCCAGCTAGTAACAGCGTTTTGATTTTCGGTTTGAGATTTTTTTCCATCCCAGGCCGAGATGGCCGAATTTCGGCCATTTTCAAAAATTTCGGCCCAAATTTGACCAGAATTTGATTGAAATTTGACTAAAATTTGACCCAGATTTGACCAATTTCGCCGAAAGATAGATTTCGCCCCAGGCCGAGATGGCCGAAATTCGGCCGAAATCCGTTTTTCTCGGCCGAAATTCAAAACACAGGCTAGTAACCATGGCATGTCCAACATAGCATGAAGTTGTCTTACATAATCCCACGTCAAATGTTTCCTTTCCCCACTTGGCTCACCATATAAGCCTGTGAACCACCATGCCGTGTTGCTACCTTCATTTATACGAATGTCGATGTAGTTGGTGTGAACTTCAGACGACGTGACCCCTAACTTATTATACCACAACATTACCAGACCACCACTTCTCCCGTCACTCTCTGAGACCGCCATCGCCTCGAAACTCAAACGTCTCCTTAGCTTTTCTGCCTTCGCTTTGTTCAAATGTGCTTCAGACAGGAAAAGCACATCTGGTCTTACCTGCCCTTGGATCCCCAAGAGCGCACGAACTGCCGCGGGCTTCCTCATTCAACAGCAGTTCCAACACAAGATTTTCATTGCGACTGGTCGAGCCCCAGCCCGGAGCTCGCCGATAAATTGTGGCTGGCATCCATCACAGCCGTGGTATCCTTCTTTGATCTCTTTGAACCCTGAGAGGAAGTATCATCATCTTCCTCTGTATCTCCGGGCAGAGCCGGATCATGGTGAGCAACACATCCGGCCGTCGTAGTTCCCGGTTTTCCTTGAGCACGCACTGTACCAGACTTTTGCATAAACGGCCTACATGGTGAGCAACACAGCCGGCCGTCATAGTTCCTGTCGGATGAGATCACCGGCCGTCCCGCATTTGGCCTAGGTCCACCGACCGCCGTCGTACATCTGTTCTGGATACCCACGGGGACAGCAGCAGCCGCGGCGAAGCTCTTTGCGAGGCCAGGCTGGGATCCACAAGTGTCCGGCTTCGGGCGGGCAGCGTCCGGAACGGGAGTCCCTTGATCGCCTCCACCATCCACTAGTTTCCCCTCCCATGCACCAGGCAAGATCGCTACAGCTTGCGACTCTGACGCCATCCCGGTCCCGGCAGGTGGACTACCCCCTTGTAGACGATCTGGCGGCTTGGTTCGGTCTGGTGGTAATCGAAGATTGATGGCTTGGTGTTCCATCTGTTAGGTTGATCTCCTCTGTGCAGGCCCAACGGCCTGCCAACCCCTTAGATCCGCGCCCTGATCGGGGGCGCTCAACCCACTATGGTTGACGGGCCCCTGTCACCTGCGCTATATAAAGAGGTGGGGGCCGGCGGCTCGCAACACGAGGTTCGTCGCGTTGCCGCACACCCCACCGACACACCCACCGATCTAGGGTTAGCGCTGTGCTGACGGGAAGCTCCGCCGCCACCATCTCGTCCACTCTCTGCCATCACCGCCGTAGCCATCTACCATGGCCACCGCGGCGGGATCATCCACTCAAAGTGAAGGTAGGACCACCGATCTAATCTAGCCTAGTGATTCAAGGGGTCTATCAATGGTATCAGACAGGCTAGGGTCTGGATTTTTTCGGTAGAAAGATCACACAGCAAATCAAAGAACTCATCCCCTCCCTTAGAACCCTAAAGAGAAGGGCAAAGAAATCACGCCAAATCAGAGGGCCGCCGCACCGGCCGCGCCGTTCCTCTCGATCTCGATGCACATCGGCGATCCGAGGCATCTGGGAAGAAGAACACCACCCCTTTGGGGGCAAAAGGGCACCACCACCGAGCCGCTTGACGGCGGCGCGTTCACCCTCGAGGTGCTCGCGCACGCCGACAAGGGGACCAGCGGGGGCGCCGCCACCAACGCACGCCAGCGCAAGGGGACAGTGGGGAAAGAACAGGAAAGGGAAAAGGGGTGAGGAGCTCGTGGCGGTGGCGTCGCGCGCCGTCGCCGGCGGGCCGCTCCACTCGCGCCGTTTTTGGGAGAGTAGGCGCGCGCGGCGCGGTGGCTCTAGCCGCCGTCGCCGGTGGCCGGGGCGGCCGGCTGGGGCGCGGCCCCGTGCTTTCGCCGTCGGCGAGAGAGTAGAAGAGGGTCGGGGCGAGGAAACAGAATGGGCGGCCGATTGGGGCTCTCCCCTGTTTTGTTCAAGCGAGAACAGTGGCGCGCCGTTGGATCGAGATCGACGGCCACCGTGAAACCCTAGCCCCGCCCCGGGCCAAGTGGGCTGAAAGTGGACTCGCGGCTGGGCTCTGGCCGGCTCGCGCAGCTGGGCTCTGGCCGGCTGGCGTGCTGGGCCGAGGCCGGGCCAGCTGCAGTTTTCTTTTTCTGTTTTCTGTCCAGATTTTGGGCAGATTTCAAATAGTTTTTCTATGCATTTTTTTCCAACGAAATTTTTGTTTGGAAAATAGAAAAGAAATAGAAATATTTCTGCAAAGAAAAATAGAAATTTTTCTGAAAATAAAAATAGAAAATTTTCAGAAAAAGAAAAGTTCATGAATTTTATAAAGAAAATAATAAAGTTCATGATTTTTTTTATTTGGTAAAAGAAAAGTTTCTGTCAAGTATAAAAAATTCGTGAATTTTATATTCATGTTCTTCCGCTGCGTAAATAATTAATAGTGCTCTTTTACAAAGAAAATAAAAGTTTAGAGAGAATTATATTTAAAGAGCACATTAAAGTGATTATTAAAATGAATATGATTATGTTATTTTTATGACCAACGTTGTTAATAACATGATCATGTTTTATTATTGAAATTAAAAGTGCATTTATTTCTATTTTTTGCCCAACGGTAATATAGATTTAATTGCATAGACAATTGTATGTTTAATTTGACCAACGTTAGATTAATGCATATGATTGTTATAATGATCTCACTTAAATTGTGATTTCAGGAGGCTACCACTTGATGAGTTGCCTAAAAGATGTTCCGACACTCATGGGTGACAACTACACTGAGTGGAGGAAGAAAGTAGACCTGGCATTTGTCTGTGCTGAGGTCGACTGGGTTGTGGATGAACCACAGCCGGTTAGACCTACAGAGCCAGTCAGAGAGGCCACAGATGATGATGCTGCGTGGGATAAAAAGAGAGGGGATCATGCTCCATTGGAGATGTCTTATACCCTCAACAATCAAAAGTGGATCAGCGCCAACAAAAAGTGTATGGCATTTATAAAGAATACAATTGAGAATGCCACCGTGGGCTCAATTGCAGAGTGCACTTCCGTAGGGGAGTTGCTTACAAAGATAAAGAACCAGTTCACTGGTTCTTCAAAGACATATGCCACCCAGTTGATAAAGCAACTGGTAACAGAGAACTACACTGGCGGTGGTCATGGAATAAGAGAGCACATCCTCAGGATGAGCAACATGGCAGCAAAGCTCAAGCCCATGGATGCGGATCTGGAGATCAAACCAGCGCTCCTGGTCCATCTGGTCATGGCTTCACTGCCAAAGGAGTTTGAAACCTTTGTTGTAAACTATAACATGTCACCTGAAACATGGGACATTGAAAAGACAATAGCAATGTGTGTCCAAGAAGAGGACAGACTTAAAGCCTCACATGGTGGTTCACTCAACTATGTGAAGGATAACAAGAAAAAGAATTACAATCAAAATAGCAAAGGTTCTCCTTCAAAGGCGCATGGCAAATCTCACATGCAGCAGCATCATCAGCAGAACTCCTTTCCAGTGGACAAAGACACTTGCCTCCACTGCAAGCAGACTGGGCACTACAAGAAAGATTGCCCTGTTTGGCTAAAGTCCATAATGGCAAAGAGAGGTAACGACATCGTTTCCTTTGTAAATGAATCCTTGTATACACAGTTTTCGAAATCTACTTGGTGGATTGACTCAGGTGCAACTGTTCATGTTGCGAATTCATTACAGGGATTCCATTCGACGCGGACTATGCAAAGAAACGAAAGATGCATTGACGTCGCAAATGGAATTCAAGCAGAAGTTGAAGCTGTCGGTGCCATCTCCTTGGAGTTAGCTGATGGGTTCAATCTTCTACTTAGAGATGTCTTATATGTTCCTTCGTGTCATAGAAACTTGATTAGTGTTTCTTGTTTGGACAAAGACAATTATGAATGTTATTTTGGACATGGCAAGTGTGCCATATGGTTTAATAATGCTTATGTGGGTGTTGCTTTCCTACACGATGAGCTTTATTTATTATCACTTCGTGAAAAAGTGCATTTTGTGTCCAATGTGAATGAACATGCTTCCGCGTCGAACAAAGAACAAAAGAAAAGAAAGAGAACTCATGACTCATCGAAATTATGGCACTGTCGCTTGGGCCATATTTCCAGGGGGAGAATAGAAAGATTAATCAAAAGTGAAATTCTTCCTCCGTTAGAGTTCTCAGACTTAGAACAATGCATAGATTGCATTAAAGGAAAGTATATAAAACAAATCAAAAAGGGTGCAATCCATAGCACAGGCACACTAGAAATCATTCACACTGATATTTGTGGACTATTTTCGGTGAAAAGTGTGGATGGATATGACTCGTTCATAACATTCACAGATGATTACTCTCGTTATGGTTACATTTATCCAATCAAAGAAAGATCTGAAGCGTTGGATAAATTTAAGATATTCAAAGCTGAAGTTGAAAATCAGCATGATAAAAGAATAAAGATAGTAAGATCTGACCGTGGGGGGGAGTACTACGATCGGCACACTCCATATGGCCAAGTCCCTGGACCTTTTGCAAAGTTCTTATAGGAGACTGGCATAGTAGCCCAGTATTCAATGCCGGGAGAGCCTCAGCAAAATGGGGTAGCTGAAAGGCGTAACCGTACTCTGATGGATATGGTGCGCAGCATGATGATTACTCCACTTTGCCATTGGGATTATGGATGGAGGCGCTTAAAACCGCCATTCACATTCTCAATAGAGTGCCAAGCAAGTCGGTGCCCAAAACACCGTACGAGCTGTGGACAGGACGAGTGCCCTCTCTACACCACTTCAGGGTGTGGGGGTGCCCTGCTGAGGCCAAAATGTTTAATCCAAACATTGCAAAGTTAGATCCCAAAACAGTGAGTTGCCACTTCATTGGCTATCCAGACAGATCAAAGGGTTTTCGTTTCTACTGCCCAGACAGATATACAAAGTTTGTAGAAACAAGACATGCAGTCTTCTTAGAGGACGAAATGATGAGGGGGAGCATGGTAGCTCGGAAAATTGATCTTGAGGAGAAGAGGGTGCATGCACCTAATCCGATGATTCCGGAACCATTTTTCTCACTACCAGTTGCAACTTCACCCATGACAACTATGGGGGTAGACCCGGAACCTGTCCGTCAGGAGCCGACTGAACCCGTTGTTGAGCATGAAAGGGAGGTGCAGCAGCCAATTGTAGAAGATGTGCCGGAAGTTGAGGCACAGAATGTGCCAGAAACTGAGGATCTTAGAAGATCTAATAGAACAAGAAGATCAGCTATTTCTACTGATTATAAAGTTTATAACACATAAATGGTTCATATGGAAGGTGATCCCACTACATATGAAGAAGCCATTAAAAGCCCTCACTCATCAAAATGGCTAGAGGCAATGGAAGATGAGATGAAATCAATGAGTTCCAAAGATGTTTGGGACTTAGTGGAAATTCCTAAAGGAGCCAAAATAGTAGGCTGCAAATGGGTCTACAAAACTAAGTATGACCCTAATGGGAATGTAGAAAAGTATAAAGCCCGACTTGTGGCAAAAGGATTTACACAAAGAGAAGGGATAGATTACAATGAGACTTTTTCCCCAGTCTCATGTAAGGACTCCTTCAGAATCATAATGGCATTAGTTGCACATTTTGATTTAGAGTTACATCAAATGGATGTGAAGACGGCATTTCTGAATGGTGATTTAAAAGAAATGGTCTACATGAAACAACCCAAGGGTTTTATCATGGAAGGCAAGGAAAATGTGGGATGCCGCCTGAAGAAATCTATTTATGGATTAAGGCAAGCCTCTAGACAGTGGTATCTAAAGTTTAATCAAACGATTAAAAGTTTTGGATTTAAAGAAAATATTGAGGATAACTGCATTTATGCAAGGTTTAAAAATGGGAAATATATTTTCCCAATCTTGTATGTGGATGATATCTTGCTTGCTAGCAGTGATGTTAGTCTACTACTAGAAACAAAGAAGTTCTTATCCTCAAATTTTGATATCACAGATCTTGGTGAAGCATCCTATGTTTTGGGCATAGAAATTCACCGAGATAGGAACAATGGAGTCTTAGGACTATCGCAGAAGGCATATTTAGAAAAGGTTCTCCAAAAGTATAATATGCATGCGAGTAAAGCCACACCTGCTCCTATAGTCAAGGGCGACAGTTTTGGGAAATTCCAATGTCCCAAGAACCAGTACGAGATCGATCTCATGAAACCAGTACCATATGCTTCGGCTGTTGGAAGCTTACAGTATGCACAAGTGTGCACTCGCCCTGACTTAGCTTTTGTTACCGGGGTACTCGGTAGATATCAAGAGAATCCAGGCATGGAGCACTGGAAGATGGCAAAGAAGGCATTGCGTTATGCGCAAGGCACGAAGCACTACATGCTAACATACAGGAGATCTGATTCCCTAGAGATAAAAGGGCTTTCAGACGCAGATTTTGCGGGGGGCAGAGATGATAGAAAATCCACGTCAGGATACGTCTTCACTCTCGCTGGAGGGGCTATTTCGTGCAGAAGCTCCAAACAGTCAGTAGTTGCATCATCCACGATGTATGCAGAATTCATAGCATGTTTCAAGGCCACGGGGCAGACGATATGGCTAAAGAAATTTGTACCCGACTTGAAAGTGGTAGGTTGTATTCACAAACCACTAAAGATGTACTGTGACAACCAGCCCGCAGTATTTTATGCTCACAACAACAAGTCGAGTAATGTTGCCAAAACAATAGAGATAAAGTATTATGTTGTGAAAGATAAAATCCAGGATCACACTATAAGTCTCGAGCATATAAAGACAAAGGATATGCTTGCGGATCCGCTTACGAAAGGCTTACCACCCAATGTGTTCAAGGAACACTTAGCCGGCATGGGTTTAAGGGAAAGCCTATGATTCCTGGATCATGAGAGGCCCAAAAGAAACAGAATTTGTTTCTGAACAAAACGTATGTTGTAGCTGTATGATTCTATCGGCAATTAAGCTGTGACGATGAAACGTGCTCTATGTACCAATATGTGATGAAACAAATAAACTAGAAAGTATATGGTTAAAAGTAAGGTTGAGATCAAGGGGGAGAATGTTAGGTTGATCTCCTCTGTGCAGGCCCAACGGCCTGCCAGCCCCTTAGATCCGCGCCCTGATCGGGGGCGCTCAACCCACTATGGTTGACGGGCCCCTGTCACCTGCGCTATATAAAGAGGTGGGGGCCGGCGGCTCGCAACACGAGGTTCGTCGCGTTGCCGCACACCCCACCGACACACCCACCGATCTAGGGTTAGCGCTGTGCTGACGGGAAGCTCCGCCGCCACCATCTCGTCCACTCGCTGCCATCACCGCCGTAGCCATCTACCATGGCCACCGCGGCGGGATCATCCACTCAAAGTGAAGGTAGGACCACCGATCTAATATAGCCTAGTGATCCAAGGGGTCTATCACCATCCTCTTGCCGCCTTCTGGATGTATAGTCAGATCGGGGGGAGAAAACTTGTGCACGGGGTTAGGGATTGTTACATCGCCGGACTCCAACTCCTGAGACTCCTTATCGATTGAGAATCTGAAAACCTGATGGGACTGAGCGGACGGGGCCGCAACGGGGTCGTAGTGCGGGAGGACCTCACACACGACACGGGGGTCGGCAGAGGCCAGGGCCTCGCCGGACGGGGGGGGCGGCGTGGCCGCCGCCGCTTGGTGATCGCCAGGGTCGCGAAACCCTAACATCGCCGCTTCACTGTTACTTGGATCATAGAGATCTTTGAACCCTTGCTTAATAATATGGCTGCATAACCCCGACCGAGAATTCTTTATGTGACTAGCGGATATAAATCGAGTATCTTTTTATCTACAAGGAATGTGACTTCATCTAGCAAATATAAATGGGGAAATACCCAATGGTTCCTGGGGACATCTGTCCCCAGAATCTCACCAGTCATCGCGACCTGCCTATTAGTATAGTTGGCCGACGCTGCTGTATTTATTTCTTTTGCTGTCCCAGCTTTGGTTGTATTTGATCCGTTTGGTTATGTACCTCACCTATGCCCCCCCACAACGCATTTAACTAGTCACTTCCTCCCAACTGTCCCTGCCATGCATCACTTCACACGTTTGGTCTGTACGCTGCAGTGCAGTGTCAAAGTAGTGGACAGATGTAGTTTGTCCATAATTTTTAATATATTTCAATAGTACCTGGAACCAAGATTAATTGTATCAACGGTAGTTACATTATTTCACTGAGATGCGTCTGACATTACATGATTTCAACAGTACCTGGAACCAAAAATTAATTGTATCTATAGTTGAGTGATGATAACTATTTATATAATAATGTGTTTAAATTTTTCATTACAGTGTGAGTTCTTACTAAACCTTTATAATCAAATTTAGTTTACTTTATTAAAAAGGGGGGAACTTATATCTTAACTTATTCTACGGCATAATTCAGTAATTATTAATTTATCATCAAAAATTCGCTCTATAAAAAACTTTCTAACATCTTATTTACTTTAAACTTTGTGTTGAAAAATAATAAACTTAACAAACTTTAGAAAAGTATAAAAATTGATACTTTTTTTAAAATAAACTTGACCTTCTGTTGTATTGGTATAAAGAGTTTCCCTAAAGAGAAACTGCCATTGACTTCAGGGCAAAAAATGATATGGGAAAATTTATTGACTATGAGAAAAGTAAAAAGAAAATGAAACCTTTTCTAAATAAACTTGAGCTTCTGTTGTACTCGTATAAAAAGTTCCCGAAAGAAGAAACTACTGTTGACTTCAGAGCAAAAAAAAAATATGGGAAAAATGATATAGGAAAAAAATCAATTTTTTTTGAAATAAACTTGATCTTCTCTTGTACTCATATAAAAAGTTCTGCGAAACACCACCGTTGACTTCTGGGCAAAAAGTTGATATGGAAAAAAACAGTAATTAAGAAAAAAAAATCAAACTTTTTTTTCGCAATAAACTATATCTTCTCTTTTACTCGTATAAAAAGTTTGGCGAAACACCACCATTGACTTCTGGGGAAAAAAGTGATATGAGAAAAAATTAGTGATCACGAAAAAGCAAAGAACAATCAATTTTTTATTATAAACTTGTAGGGGGGCATTACTCTGACGAGAGCCCTGTGCCGTACTAAATTGGCGTGTTTCAGGAGAACAGCATTTAACCAAGGGGCTGCAAACCGCGTCAGAAGACTGTTCTGGATCCTTGTATGCTCCTGTACCATCGTTGGTGCACCACTGTTCTGTAAATATATATTTCACTTTCCAACTATAAATGCACACCGTATAGACCGAAACACTACTTTAGCAACACATCGTGATGCAGTTATTGACGATGCCGATTCCGGGGACATATACTGCGAGGGACCAAACGTCCGCCTCCCATAAATCTATACTTATATTAATCAGACACTCCCAAGAAATTCCCACATTAATTAGAAATTAGGAGCCGTTTATCAGGTGGGACCAAGTTATTACGGTGTAGATCTTCCGATAACTCCCTCCCTAAAAAGTACCACGTTAATAAAAAAATCCTAAAAATTATGAGAGTCCTCTGATGCAGTACGAGATCTAGAGATGCCCTCTGCCTCTCTCCCAAGATCTCACGATTCTCTCCTTCCTCTAATTCAAAATATCTCACGTCCTCTCCTCCCTAAGGTCAGAAAAATAAAAGAAAACCTGAAAACAGACTCAATCTACACGTAACTGACACCCAGCAATGTTTGTACAAGCATATATCCATAGAAGCGGTCCATCTCCAATAAAAAAGAGAATCCACCTATACCATAATAAAAGAAGTGAGAGTCCTGTTAATCCTAGAGGTAACCAAATAACAACTGTCAGATTAATTACCTTCAACCCATTAGATCGTTGCTTCTTGACATCTCCAATAATCGACCTCCTGTTCTTCTACCTTTTGCTCCTTGACATCTCCAATCATGGACCTCCTACCTTTTAGAGAAATCCATCACGAAAAGAGGATAGAAATCGTACCGGGCCAGTTCTCCATATTCTTCATCTTCTCCTCCTCTTCGCTGTTGCTTCCGTTCATCATCAACAAGACAATTTCAGTCCGTCAAGAGAAAAACTGAGACAATTTCCGACCCCATGATGATGTTTCAGCCCACAGAAACTCCGATGCGCTGGCCGTGCTCTCACAATCTCAAGATTTCACCGCACCCAGGCCAGCCATGCGGATCGACAGGAGTGTTGTGTTTCTCCCCGCAGGATCACATCTCAGACTCATGATAGATGCCTCACCTCTGGCTTGATGGTGAGCGGATAGAGGTCACTAGGAATTTGCATCTATACTTACGTACGTACTTCCCGCAGGTCACTAGGAGATGGCCAGCGTTGGCCAGTATAAAAAGGAGACCCCACGATCGTGGGGCTGTGCTCACAATAGGAGAAACGCTAAGGATTGAGGAACTGAAGAAGAGACAAAGGGATCAACTGCGGATAAACTGCTCCTGTACGCCACCAAGCACCAGCGGCTATGGTCTCCAGATGTGAAGCGATTCACTACACTGGCTATATCCGATGCCTGAACGGAGCAGATAAGGGGGGGTCGGGACACCCGGGTGTCATCCCACCTTTCCGCAAAATAAAATGCGTGTAGGACTGGTTGTTGGTTCAGAACTTTACTAGTGTTCACTGTATCTCAGCTCTCGACCATGAATTCTAGATGCAACAACTTAGTGGCTATAAAAGGAGTACATCTTTATTTAGAGGAAAGGTAGCAATTGTAAATGTTTGTAACGGAGTATCTAGATTATTACAGTGGCCTGTGCTTGGATAGACTGAGAGAAATTGACCACCGAGATGAGGCTCACTTGTACAGTACACTTTCTAGGTAGTGTTGCTCATTCTTAAACATATGCCAAATGTGGCATGCAAGATCTGGACCTTTTATTTCAGATTTTTACCCTTCCAATGTGAGCATGCGAAGCATCAGGATGATACGCACCTGCATAAGGAAGATACTCGCTGTTGGAAACAACAATAGACAAGGTGCTGCAAATAGGCGTTGCCCTTGCTTGTTCTGCCTATGAGCGCGAAGACTAAAACTACTTACCAAGAATCTTCTCCACTGAACTGGTTCACGAAGAGCCTGATCCGTCCAGTAGCGACCATGTTGCCAAGACAAACGTGATGAACCAGTGCGATTGCAAGCTTGTGCGGGTCGGTACCACTGGGCAAATTAGTAGGCACAGATTGCATTTAGGGCAACTTAGAGAATCTCTAGCAGAACCTATAAAAGCTCGTACTACAAAATCTGTTTATAGTTTACCGCAAAACGTTTTTACAGTATAGATCCCGTAAAAATCATTTTAGGTCATATGTGTGGAGCCTAGTTGTCAGTCGTTCAATTTACAACATGGTCCCTGAAAAATAGAAAGAAGAACCCTCAAAGCAAAAAGTAAATTCCAATTGGGTCCCCAGTGGCTCCATGGCTGATAGCAACGTTGGCGGAATGGTGGCCAACGGCGGCACGTGACAACACACATCATCGTGTTGCACTTGCGGATTCAGCAGCGCCGGAACGCGGTGCTCACACAATCTAGCCAGCGGCAGCTTGCCGCGGAGCACGGCCAACGAGGCCAATGGCCTATGCATGCATGGCAGAGCTTGTACTCGACTCGCGCGCAGCATGGCGGCGCTGGTGCCGCACGACCGCAACAGGGAGTGGTGACGAGGCCACGGGTAGCCACGATCCTCTACCTGCCAGCCATGGTGGCTCCAAAAGCAATCAATGGCGGAGCTTGCGTGGCTGTGTGTGGTCGCCTCGGGAATGATACGGGGAAGGGCAAGGGTGGGGTCGCACTGGTCGGCGGCGACGGGGATGGCCGAAATCGACCTCAGACTGTGGCAGTGGTGGTGAGGTGTGAGAGCTGAAAGTTCCCTCCTGCTATCGATTTCTCGTTTCCAATTCACTGTAAAAAATGCCTCCAAAACTGGATATCTTGGGTACGAGGAAAATTTTGGAGGTAGCTGGATAATTTTTATAGGACAAGGTCGTTCTGCGGGATCTGTAATTGACGTTTCTTGCCTGAAATTGTGAAACGGAGATTATTTACAGTTTTGTGCCTTTTAAGGGATCTTTTAGAGATTCTCTTAGTACCGAAGGATCACCACCCTCCGGTGCGCCAGACTACTGGTAAAGTAAGCAGGAGGTCGAGGATGAGTATGAAAAGGAGGTGGAACAGCACGACGACGCTGACAAAGAGGCACACGAACTACTCCGGCGGGTTCCGGCAAGTGCCCAACGACGACGAGGCGGGCAACTTCGGCGTAGGATTCGTCGACCTCACCTCCGACGCGGGGGAGTGGGATTTGGTTATTTGGAACTTTGATTCGTTACACCCTCTAGAAAAGTTTAAAGATTTGGATGCATATTAACGGTGGAGATTAGAAGTTATCCCTTCAATCAAAAAGGGTAATATAGTCTTTTGTATTCAAATCAATCTATTCAATACGTTTGGTCCGCAGCCTAATCTGATGATGGCCTTTGTAAGTAACTTTAAAATTGATGTGAACTTTTAAGGAGGGGGATTACCGAAGAAAACTCAGTTGTTCTTAGTAGTTTAGTGATCTTTTGTGTTGTAAAAATCCTATGAACTTGTATGATCAACGTTGAGTGTGTTTGAGGGATAGAGTTAGATGGCGTGCGCCCTTCCAGATGTCCATGAACAGGTTCGGAGTCCGGAGACCTTAGATGTCCGTGTCCATGGACATTTGGGGAGTATGTTTGATTAACGCTGTTGGAGATGCCCTTGTTAGCTTAAGGGCCATTTATAGCCCAGTTCTGAGATTTCGGGGTTCGGGGTGAAAGTTGAACACCGGCCCTTTAATATAATCATCAAGATAATCAAAATATATATATATATATTAATTGTATAAATAAATAATTAAATGCATCACAAATGATATCAATGTCAAGTAACTTATATATATTATTTGAAAACAAAATCTAACATTCTTAGATGCAAGGTTACTAATAATGTTGTTATCCGTGGAAAGAGAATTAGAGACATACTTTACGTAAAATTTGGCGGTCACAATGACTGGTGGGAGCGGTGTGGTATCCTCTTTGTGACTTGGCCTCTCAACTTGGCCCTGTGGGGGTGATGATGGGGCGCCTTCAAACAAGATGCATGCACGGGAGATAAAACATTGGTCTTACTAGATCAAACATTGGTCGTTGGAGGTCACACATGAGATCAAGCTAAATTGTAGATACTATCTTATAAGCCAAATTAAGCTCATGATTATACAGGATGAACTGAAATTTTGATACGGCTAAACATATAGCAAAGAAAATTCTATGACATAAAATGTATAATCAACCACATAATCAAAAATAGATTAAAAAAACTATAATGGGCCAATACGAACATATTAAGGCCAAGGTTGGATATAACACGTACCTCACTAAATATAGTTGTTAGGATAATCGGCCATCAATTTTTAACATCAAATCATCTATTAAAATTATACTCGATCCTCCGGAAAAAAGGATTTGCTCCAGCTCCAAGAAAGGGGATTGTTAATTCTGCTGAACCGGTAATTTTGAATTGGAGATGACTATGTGTCCAAAGGATGCTTTTGAACTCGACTTTTCCATGTGACCCACCGCAATTTTCCAACTAAAAAAGGGGGATTGCTTTTTTTTAGACATAGACAAAGGGGATGGAAATCCCTATTCGGCGCGCCCTGCATCGAACAGTCGTTGTTTCGCACAGAGGAGATCGAGCGGTCGTTCCATCTCGGCCGGGCATTTCAACGTCCCCTGTTTTGGGAACCTTCTAGAGGTTTCCAGCCGGTTTTTCTGGTTTTGGGAAACTTCTAGAAGATTCTTTCACTAATTTTTTCCTTTGTTATTTTTTTTAATTTTCGTTTTTTTTCTTTTTCCTTTTTTTCTCTTCTCTCATTTTTCCATTTTTCTGTTTTTTCTTTTGTTTCTATTTCGTTTTTCTTTTCTTTTCTTTCCTTTCATTTCAATTTTTTATTTTCAATTTTAATTTTCTTTCTTCCCTTTCTTTTCAATTTTTTTATGAATCATTGTGTTTTATTATTTTGTTGTAAAGGATTTTAAAAAAATATTTGTACTTTTTAAAAAATGTTGAGAATTTCAAAAAATGTTCCCATTATAAACAATTGTTCACAAATTTTAAAAATAGTTCATGTTTCAACACTCCTTTGCAAAATGTCCATCTTTCATGAGTTCAAAAAATGTTCACAATTTTCAAAATTGATCGAATTTTTAAATTTTGTTTGGTATGTTTTTTCTGTAAAATGTTCACAACTTTTTAAAAAATTGTTTGGAATTTCAAATACGTTCCTGCTTTCAAAACTAGTTCACAATTTTTGAAAATGTTGATGTTTCCCTTTTTGCAGGACAAAAAATGTCTGTGTTATCAAAATTTTGTTTGTGTTTTTGAAAAAAGTTTTGGAAGGTTATTTAAAAAATATTTGGAACTTCAAAAATTGTTCCCATTTTCAAAAATTGTTAAAATGTTCATGTTTCGATTTTTTAGAGTTTCAAAAAATGTTTCCGCTTCAGAAAATATTCACAAATTTCAAAAAATGTTTGTGTTTTATAACTTTCTTCGGGAGTTTCAAAAAATGTCCGCCTTTTCCAAATAAGTTCCTGTTTTAAAATTGTGTTCATAAATTAAGAAAATATTTGCACTTTCCTATTTTTTTCAGAGTTTCAAAATTTTTTCACAGATGCAGAATTACGTTTTTTCAAATATTTTTCACTAATTTAAAAAGTTCCTGTTTTAAAATTTGGTCGCACATTCATAAAATGTTCACTTCTTTTAGAAACTTGTTCATGCTTGTAAAAAATTGTTCTAAATTTAATAAATGTTCCTGTTTTCAAAATTATTCACAAATTCATACAATCTTCCCATTTTTAATTTTTTGTTACAAATCCAATAATTGGCCATAATTTTCCAAAACTTGTTCGGTTTTGTAATAATTTGTTCAGAATTTTAAATAAAGTATTCGGAATTTTCCTGAAATATTTGAAAAAAAAGTAAAATAATCGGAACTGACAAGATAGTTAGTTATAAATACTTCGCGCTGCATATTCATCATAAGCGCTAAGCAGCTCCACTGGCAAGGTACCTGTGTCCACTGGAGGCACATCGTTGTTCGAATCCGCAGTAACGCGACGTATTTTTCGTTGTTTTTAACATCACTTGCCTTTCTTGTGTGGGCCGGCCCAGGTGGAGAATGCCCTGTGCGAAGCCCTGCCAATGTCTACGGCAGATAGGAGGTCCCAAAGGGGATTGCAAATTCAATTGTTCCAACTTAACTTTTTTAGCGTAATTGTTCCAACTAGTTAGTGACAAACGGCCTTTTTTCTAGAGTTGGCCCAAAAGACACGATAGAGAGACATCCAGAAGAAAGAAAAAAGCCCAAGGCCCAGCCACTACAGAAAGTAACGTTTCAGCCTTCTTCTTCCTGGAGACGAGCAAACAGTTTCCAAAGCTTCATGGCGTCTCCAGCGAGCATTTCCGATCTTGTAGAACCGTAGAAGTGCTCACACATACCTGGGCGGGGCCCCTTCGCTTTGGGGGGGGGGGGGGGCAGGATATCACTTCATGGTACAAGCAACCCAGGTAGCAAGTGGTCTTCAAATGGTGATGACCTTGCACTTCTCTGGCGGGAAGTCACGCTCCATAAGCGGGCCCATCGACGAGGACACGAGGAAAACATCCACCCTGGCCCTCGTATCCATGTCGATGGTCACCGTGCTCAGCCCCGGGCCAATCACGTAGATCTTCCTGCCAATAGCCACGAGCTCGCAGGGCGGACGCGTGAGCTTATCCGACAGCCCGCCAACCATCACCCACTCCTTGGTCTCGTTCAACCACATCATCAGCTTGGTGCCGAAGGACTGGTCGAGCATGTAGAGCGTCCCGACAACGACGACTATAGGGACGGACTAGCACATGACAATCTCATTCTCCTTCCCCCACCAGGGTTGGTCGACTGGGTCGTATATACCCGCAAAGTACATTATGTTCCAGGACGCCTTATGGATGGTCACCAGCTCATCATCCAATGCCACGAATTTGATGATGTCAGGGGTGAGCATCGGGTTCTTGTGTGGGCACCAAGAGTCTGCGACTGTGTCGTAGATGTCCCAAGAACTAGGTGACTATTCTACAGTCCGAGTCCTCCGGTAACATAACTATTGTCGTTCAAACCTACCAATACAACCTGTGGGGATGTTTTGTTGATTGAAGCTTGGTTGGCCACAAGCATAGACCTTATATGTCGAACGGAACAAAAGGGAAAAAGCACTGGGAAAAGATTCACAAGCACTACCGTGAACATAAGAAATATGTGGAGCTGAACCCTATCCATGCCACCCGTGACGAGGCCTCTCTCTCTCCAACATAGATGGTCCACTTGAGGACAACGTGAACAAGTATGTCGGCCACTATTCTTCTGTGGTTGGCCGGAATCAAAGTGGGGTTGTAATCAATAGTCATGTAAGTTGACTTTCTTTGTTTTGTCATCATTTCAATTTCTAGCTTTGTTTTTTGCATTCTCATTAGTAATTCTTCTTTGATAGATGGGGTGGTAGCCACTTCGTACCAACAAATCAATAAGAAGCTATTCATTTTAAGCTATTTTTGGTTGAAATCGAATGGCAAACCAAAGTGGCAACAACTTGTCGATGACCTCAAGAACAAAAACAAGGGGTTGAGGAGAAATGGTGGCTCAAGCACCCAACAATCGATTGGATTGAATGATGAAGAGGAAGAAGTTGTAGGAGAGGTTGCAACTTGCTCAGGACACGTAGGATTCAAGGATAATGTTGCCTGACGCAAATCTCTTGGATCCGAAAGGAAAGAAGTGGCTTGAGGTGAGGAAGTAGGAGATCAACCCGTGTAGGGAGTGCAAGGGGGCAAGAGCGGCCACAACAATCGTAGAAATGACCCAGATGGCAACCATTGAGTGATTCATTATGTTGGCCGGATGCGGCCCGGACGTTGAGTTCCATTTGGCATGTTTGAATTGTCGAATTGTGGTTCATTTTGCTTTGTTGCATTGTTCCATTCTTGAATTGATGATGAATTTGTGTCATATGATCGACGTACATGGATTTCAGGGTTTTGATATTAGGAGTGTGGTTGTTTGGTACGACTTTTGTGGAGCCGCCCGACACTGTCTGGAGTCGTGCTCGGTCACGTCCACGGATGTTTATGAATAGGGTTTGGTAGCACATAAATTTTTATTTTTGTACCGTGATGGAAATCAAGCAATACTAGTAAGTTATTCTTTACATACTTATAACTTTTCAATAATATACAGTAGGACATTTTCCTACTTTCTCAGAAAAAAACAAGAGTTTTCTTTCTCTGTTGTTTCACTTTGCAAATCGTTTATTTGTCCTTGTTTGTTCAATTTTGGGTTGCTTGTACCCTAGATGGGCACCACAAAGCGTCAGCGGTTCTTCAAGAATTTCGTCACCTAACCCTCATAGGGAAACAATTGCATCACCCGCTATCAGAATAAATGTCACAAGGTGTAGAAATGAATGGCCACAACAACTGTCATGTGAAGTTTGGTGAAGGAATGATGTCTGGGCCACACCTCATGTCCATTCACTAAACTTCTATAAATAACAACTACCTTACTTGTATAGCAGAGTCACGTTTAGTTGCTAGAGGGAGAAAGCATGACCAAGTGTGTGAGGAGGGCAACAATGATGAGCATGATGAGTGTCGCCAGTCAGATAGCACAATTTCCCATGGAATGAGATGCGTTGGGAATTTGATTGGAACTTTTTCAAACCGGGTATCTCTGGAGTACTCAACTAGAGTTACCGTGATTACTCACCGTGAGTGTTCTCTCACCTCCACCAGTTGTTCGGCTCTATCCTTTAGCTTCCAATGGCTTCCCGTGTGCTCGACTCTAGTGGGCGCTCTACCAACAACAAGGAGTGACGCAATATTTTTCAACTATTGCAACTTCCAGCGTTACTCTCTTGGGGGGTGGGGGTCCATATTGTTTCAGTTTTCAACGAGGGGACATGGCAAAAATGTAAACGGGGTGAAGCGAAAACTTGTTACGAACATAATTTATTCACATTCAACAAGTACAAACATACAACTCAGCAAGAAAGAAACAACCTGAGATTTTCTTTCCTCATGTTACAATTAAAAGTTGATGTACACCCATCTCACCAAAATACACAAGTGGACATATAGCCAGAAGAAATAAAAGTCCATTGTTATTTCACTTCACGGTACACACAACCCAGGTAGTCGTCTTCAAATGGTGATGACCTTGCACTTCTCTGGCGGGAAGTCATGCTCAATCAGTGGGCCCATCGACGAGGACACAAGGAACCCGTCCACCCTGGCCGGCGTGTCCATCTCGATGGTCACCATGCTAGCTAGTACTATGGATCGAACTAAATAGTATGTAGTTCAAAGTAGATCTAACAAAAAATAATAACCTTTAAAAGTCTAACAGTAATATTAATTCGTAATGTTATACCTTAAGTTTAGAGTTGACTCACAGCTGCGCCGCTAGGTTCAAAGAGTGGATCAATGCGTGGTGGACTACGGCGCACAACAAATGCATGGTTATGAAGACCGATGCTACAACGCTCCACCAAGTGCAGTGCTACAGCCCGCTAGCAGGAGATGCTGCTATGCTATAGGTCGACGGATCTGACCCGTGGTTGCGGCAAAACCCTAGCGGAAGTGCATAACATGCACAGATACGCAGGTCACGATCTGATCTATGGGAGCCCCTAATCGGCGCTGTAGGCGCCCGATCTAGGAACTGGCGCCCGTAGTAGCTTGGTTTTGGGCCAGACCAGCTACACGAGCGGGAAGCTCGCCCGCTCCGAGCGCTCGACTCGCCCCGCGTGGTCACTCGCTCGAGCGAGGTTTCAACGGTCATGGTTGACCAGTTTCAACCGTTGACTTTGAAAAAGTAAAGACATTAAACCAAAAGAATTCACAAAAAATCGAAAAAATCGAGAGTTCAAAAAGGTTCACGAATTTTGAAAAGGTTCATTCAAATTTAAAAAGAGTTCATTGAATTTTAAAAAAGTTCACCTGAAAAAAGTTCATCAATTTTAGAAAATTTCACCGATTGTGAAATAATTTCATCGAATGTGAAAAAAGTTCACGGATTTTGGAAAAAGGTCGTCGAATTTGAAAAAAGTTCATCGAATTTGAAAAAAAGTTCATCAGATTTGAAAAAAGTTCAACGAATTTGAAAACAGTTCATCACATTTGAACAAAAGTTCAAAAATTTGAAAGCAATTCATCATTAAAAAAACAACAAAAGAACAAATTCGCTGAAAAAAGAACACACATTTAAAGAAAGGGAAAAAGAAATAAGAAAACCAAAATAAAACCGCCCCGGAAATGACCAGCGAACCGGGAAAAAACCAGCTTGGGAAGTTTCTAGAAGCTTCCCAAAACAAAAGGATTCTCATGATTGAAGATACAAATGAAAACAAATAAGCAAGTTATGAAGCACTAGTCGTTGGATGGCCTTTTTTTGAACTCCCGCCGGCGCACATTTTTTGAACGTTGAACCAGAAAAGAAGAAGATATACATGGGCCGGCTCAGCTCGCAGCAGCTGCAGGCACCCTGTTTGCGAAATTCCCTATAACGGGCGCCTGCAGCGCTAAATAAGAAATGCCCTGATTTATTCATATGTCACAATAAGCCAGCCAGAGAGCAACTAATTAGGGAAAAATGTTTTTTTTTCCTAAATAAGAAAAGTTTTTTCCCGGTTTGCTGAGTTTTTAGATGAGTTTTTTTTTTCCTTTTTTTGCTGTTCCAGTTTTTCACCGGTCTTTCTTAGCTTTTGAACAAAAAAATTCAAAAAAAATGCTTTTTTGCGTGAAAAATGCGTTTCAGTTTTTTTTCCGCTAGAGGCACGGTTTTGCTTCCGCGAGAGGCACGGCCGTGCCTCTCGGAAACGGAAAAAATCGCGTTTTCTGTTCTTTTTTCTTGTTGCGAGAGGCACGGTTTTGCCTTCGCGAGAGGCACGGTTTTGCCTTCGCGAGAGTTTTATTTCTGGGTTGTTTCATTTTGCAATTGTTGATTTGTACTTGTTTGTTCAGTTTTGGATTGCTTAAACCGCAGATAGGCACCACAAGGCGTCAGCAGTTCTTCAAGAATTGCGTCACCTAACCATCAAAAAGAAAACAATTGCATCACCCGCTATCAGAATAAATGCCACAAGGAGTATAAATGAATGGCCACAACAACCGTCATGTAAATTTTGATGAAGGAATGATGTCTGGGCCATACATCATGTCCATTCGCGAACCTTCTATAAATCAGCACTACCTTACTTGCATAGCAGAGTGACATTTAGTTGCTAGAGAGAGTGACAACGTGTGTGCGGAGGGCAACAATGATAAGCATGATGAGTGTCACCAGTCGGATAGCGGGAATTCACTTTGACTCATAGGTGTATATGCACTCATTGTCTAGATACACATTTCAAAATGTTGAAAAAATTCGAGAAAAAATCCCGCGTGTAAATCCGGACATTATATATGCGTGCACCAAGTTTCGACGAAAAAGGACATTTTTTGTGGCTTGTGTAAAAAAGACAAATTTCGATGCTTGATTACAGCTATTCACGAGGCATATTTTTATCTTTTTTATACAGGCCACAAAATTTTTCCTTTTTCATCAAATTTTTGTGTATAAACATAGGATGTCCGGATGTACACGCGGGATTTTTTCTTGAATTTTTTGAACATTTGGAATATGTTTTTTATATGCATTTCATAATAGGTGTATATACACCTGGAGCCAAAACGCCACTCTCGTCGGATAGTGCAATTTCATCGGAGGGGACAGCGCAATTGCCAGTCGGATATGTTGTTCAACTGTTGCAACATTCAGCTTTACCCTCATGTGGGAGGAAAACCATGAGGGTAAAGTTACACCGATTGCCACTGAATCATGACATCGTTTAAGTTACGCCAATTGCCACTGAATCATGACATCGTTTCATTTTTCAACCAGGGGACAGGGCGAAAGCTGCTTGACATAACGAGAACGAGACAGCGCAAAAGAACTGTTACGATCAGAATTCATGCGCATTCAACAAGTACAGACGTAAAACTCATTGAGTAGACAACCCGAGCTTTCCTTTCCTCTTGTTACAGTTAAAAGTCAATCAATGTACAGCCATATCTCACCAAAATACACAAGTCGATATACAGCGACAAGAAAAGAAAAACGTCACACTGTTTTACAGCACAAACAAACCCGGCTAGAAAGGGCCTTCAGATGGTGATCACACTGCACTTCTCCGGCGGGAAGTCATGCTCCATCAACGGCCCCGTCGACGACGACACCAGGAACCCGTCCACCCTGGCCGCCGTGTCCATGTCGATGGTCACCGTGCTCAGCCCCCGGCCAATCACATAGATCTTCCTGCCCATGGCCACGAGCTGGCAGGGTGGGCGCGTGAGCTTGTCCGACAGCCTGCCGACCATCACCCACTCCTTGGTCTCGTTAATCCACATCATCAGCTTGGTGCCAAGGGACTGGTCAAGCATGTAGAGCGTCCCGTCAACAACGACCGTCGGGCCCGACCAACACAGGGCGATTTCATTCTCCTTGCCCCTCCAGGACTGGTCAACGGGGTCATATATACCCGCAAAGTACATCCTGTTCCAGGACGCTTTGTGGATGGTCACCAGCTCATCATCCAACGCCACGAATTTGACAATGTCAGGGGTGAGCATCGGGTTCTTGTGCGAGCACCAGGATCCTGTGACTTTGTCGTAGATGTCCCAAGAATTAGGTGACTTGTCTGTCAGTCCAAAGCCTCCCGTAACATAAATCTTGTCATTCAGAGATGCTGACACAAAATAGCACCTGAAATCAAAGCAGCAATGTGTGAGTGAACTGCCCAATTAACCAGGATACTAGGCTACATACATAACAACAGAGAAAACAAACAGAGAACAGAGGCTGAAGGAGTACCTAGCAGTAGGCATTGGTGCTGCTTTGCTCCAGTGATTTGACGCAGCATCATAACAATACACTTCATCATTAGCATCCTTTAGCCAACTACAGCCACCCATAAGAAATAACCGCCTGTCCAAGGTCTCTATGGAAACGCCTTCCCGCCCTGAGCATGGAGGTTCCATGACTCGGATAACTTTCAAGCACCGGGTCGTAGGATCAGGAACAAGAACATAGCATTTGAAGCCTGTACCCCTACAGATAACATATATCCACGACTCATCCAAGTTGTTCCTCTTGCGGTAAGAGTGCCATTCCTCACTGCATAACAATGCCTTCCATCCCCTTGAGACACACCTGAGAGCATTGTGATACTGCCGAGGAACCCTTGCTAGGCAAAGAAGAGCAACCTCGTCTGGAAGACCATGTATAAGTTGAGTCTGGAAGTCAGCAGATTCCATCTTCCTATAGGAGAGCTTCTGGTAATGCACTACTTCAAAGGTGAAAGATCATCCTAATAACATATAATAAAGCACATGAGAAAGGAACCACTGTCCTGATTGAAGACATAAAACATAACCATATTTCCAGACACAATTGAAGACAAACTCATTTAAGTAAAAAATTATGGTTCCTGGTTCAAATGCCAAAAGCAAATGGAGTTTGAAAAAGAAATGCAACTGCAGCATGTATAAAAGTTCATCAGAATCAAGGATGGCCAAAAGATGTGAAACTTCATGAAGAAATGAGGAACACAACACTGAAATCAAGCGTAAATGCTACAAACAAGAGCTTGTTCAGAATACCACAATTTTCCAATGACACTAAAATCAAGGGGAAATGTCACCAGTTATTTATAATAATACAGTGTCACCAGTTGATTGTTTAGGCACATTTGCTCAGAAAGTTTGATCAGTTTAGGATTTATAATCAGGGCAGTGGCTCTTTTTAAAAAGTCACCTTTCTCAGATACCGTCCTTGTGATCTCATCATAGCAAACAAGTAGAAACCAAAAAGAAACTTAAGGGCATTATTTGTTAACTTCTGTAATTGTGATTCTTGAATGTGTGGTCAGGACCATGCTAAAATGGTTAATGCAATGAGATATCTTGTTTCAGGTAGCACAATAGTAGTTCCAATAATTGTTCACACACTTTTGCTCAGAAAATTTGATTAGTTTTGGATGCATAATCAAGGAAGGAGCAGTTTATAAAGCACCCCTTTCCCAGATACCGCCCTTTGATGGCATCATAGCCAAAATAACACAAAAACTGGGAATAAATATATTGTTCTTTAAGCTGGCATGTGTACATGCAGAATGACTTAATAGTTTAAAGCCCATTTGCTCAGAAAATTTGATCAGTTTAGGATGTATAATCAATGGAGTAGCACTCCTTAAGACCTTCTCAGATACCGTCCTTGTGATCTCATCACAGGAAACAAGCAGAAAAATATATATTGCTTCTATAATTCAATAAAATGAATTTTTTCAGAATATTTGATCAGTTTAGGATGTCTAATCAAGCAAGGAGAACTCATCAAGGAGCCACCTTTGTCAGATACCGTCCTTGAGACTCATCACAGCAAACAAGAAAGTGAAATACAGAAACAGTGTTTATCTAACTTCTAAATGAAGCAGCCATGCTTAACAAAATTACATAATATAAGGACCGGTTGAATAAACTGAGATAGTTCACATCTAAAATAAAAGGACAATGACCAGAGACCACCAGCATATTGCTGGGTATTCATTTAAAACGTGCACACATTTGCTCAGAATATATGATCAGTTTAGGATGTGTAATCAACCAAGGAGAACTCATTGAGGAGCCACCTTTGTCAGATACCGTCCTTGAGATTCATCATAGCAAACAAGCATTGAAAAAAAAAATACGGAAACAGTGTCTATTTAACTTCTAAATGAAGCGGCCATGCTTAACAAAGCTACATAATATAAGGACCAGGAACACATATAAATAAGAGGACCAATGGCCAGAGACCACCAGCATATTGCTGGGTGTTCATTTTATGGTTGCACATAATTGCTCAGAATATATGATCAGTTTAGGATGTGTAATCAACGAAGGAGGCCTTTTTTCAAGAGCCAACCTTACTCAGATACCGTCCTTGTGATTCATCACAGCAAACAAACAAGCAGACAAAGGTTAAACAACCCATGAACCTAGCAAAATTAATATGATTTAAATTTCAAGCAGGATGATGCACTTCAAACAAACAAAAGATAATGTAATGCAACACACTGAAGCCATTGTTGGTCACTCTTCAATTCACATTTCCAAATGCTTGCTCAGAATAAAGATCAGTTTAGGATGTGTAATCAAGGAAGGTGGCCTCTTCAAGAGCCAACCTACTCAGATACCGTCCTTGTGATTCATCACAGCAAACATACAAGCTAACAAGCTATGAAAACTAGTCACTTATGCTAGCAGTAAACCAGTGAAGTCAATGGTTTACAGTTCAATCAAGAAAGGATGCATAATAATTGAAGAACAAACAGCATTGTAAAGCCACGGAATGAGGACATTGTTCAATCCAGATTTGCACATGCTTGCTCAGAGATTATGATCAGTTTAGGGTGTATAATCAAGGAAGGCAGCCTTATTCAAGAGCCACCTTGCTCAGATACCATCCTTGTGATTCATCACAGCAAACAATTAAGTTTTAGCAAGATATCAGGAGAGCATGTGTTTTCTCATTTCAATGCAACAACAAAAATAAAAAACAGCGATATTCTACATTTCAATGCAGGAAAATAAGAACACCACGGTGAGAACCACGCAAGTGTGTTTGCTCAGAATTTATGATCAGTTCAGGATTCATAATCAAGGAAGGGGGCCTTTTTCAAGAGCCACCTTGCTCAGATACCGTCCTCGTGATTCATCACGGCAAACGATCATCAGGCCAACACAAAACATCATCAAATCACATGTTTCACATTTCGGCGCAAGAAAAACCAAAAACAGAACACCATGATTGGAACCATGGAGGTGTGTTGTTTGCTCAGAATTTATGATCAGTTAAGGTTGTGTAATCAATGAAGGAGGCCGTTTTTCAACAGCCGCCTCGCTCAGATACCGTCCTTGCGATTCATCACAGCAAACAAATTAATCCAACACAAGAAAGATACAAGCGAAGCGTATGCTACGCCACGCATTCCAACACATGAAAACAAGGAAACGCTGCGAAGGAATGGTGTTGTGTGTTGCCCGGATACTATCTCAGATTGGGTATAATCACGCGGCGGGCCGATGAACCCGCCGCTCATATACCGTCCTAGGGCAAAACAATCGACTAAATCCAATCCAGGGATGCAGAACGACCACTGCTACTGCTACTTCACATCGAGCACGCCCAGATCGGGCCAACCGGGTTGACGCACGAACAAACGAACCCTACCAGCGAAGCAAGCTACCGCGCGGCGCAAGAGATCCCCAATCCATCTCATCCACGAACGAACCCTAAGCAAAGGATACTAGTAGGCGGAACCGATCGCACCTTGTGAAGGCGCCCATCGGATCTGAGGGGACGAGACTCGGGCCGGGGAGGGTGGGGAGGGGGAGGATCGGGGCACTACCGGCGGCGAGAGGCGGGGGACACCTAGATCTGGCGGGGATCCGCCGGGTGAGAGGGGTGGGTGTGGCGGCGGGCTGGGCTCGGCTCGGCTCGGCTCGGCTAGGGTTTGGTGGCGGCCATGGAGGAGGCGGAGAGGGGAGAGAATGGGACCGTCTACCCGCCGTTATATCGATCGCGGTGGAGATGGATATTACCAACGCAGGTCCCTCACTTTCAAACTATTCGCATCGGCCCAGCTGATCCGCGCCTCCAGGGCGAAATGCCAATTCAGCAGTTCTCCAGGGTGCTCGGCGCAAACACGGCGCCAAAATAAAAAGGGTCAAAGAGAAAAGTGGAACCCCAAAACCCTAGCGCGCCGCCACCCCCGCCCCCGCCGCCGCCGCAGCAGCAGAGCCAACCCCACCCTCCTCCGCGAAGATGGAAGAAGCGTGGCCGGCCCTCGGCCCGGCGGCCGGCGACGCGGCCTTCCCGCCCCCCGGCGCGGCGCCGGCGGGCGGCGGGGCCCCGATGGCGTGGGGCGCGGCGGCGACGGCGCGGCGGGAGACGGTGGCCAAGGAGTCGTCGGCGCAGGCGGTGAGCCGGATCGTGTCCAGCTGCGCCAACACGGGCGGGCTGGCCGTGGCCGTCGTCGACGCCAACGCCGTCATCTCGGGCGGCGCCGCGCTGGCCTCCACCGCGGGGCGGCTGGTCACCGTGCCCGAGGTGCTCGACGAGGTGCGCGACGCCGCCGCGCGCCGGAGGCTCGCGCTCCTCCCCACCCCCGTCGAGACCGTCGAGCCCGCGCCCGAGTTCGTCAAGCGAGGTCCGATGCTTAGCCGGCCACTGCTACCGTTTTTTCTGTTGCTGCTAGAATAGAGCTGAAACTCTGCAGTTCGTGAACTGACGTTCATTTCCTCATCGATTTGTTTAGCTGCTCCGGGATGATAATTTGCATGATTGGCTTAGTTTGAACGGGATGATGAGATTCATTTGCTTGTCATTTTCAAGCAGAAATTAGACCTGGAGTAGTATTTATTCAGTTTGCTGTTTGTTTGGGATTGGGCATGCGTATGGAACAGGGTGGTGGATGTCAAGCTATCCGCGGATCTTTTGGCCAAGCAGTTGGCATTACTAATGCTTGCTTGATTAGAAGTAGTTATTATTGTTTGTTTTTCCTACTACTGCAACATGTTTACATTTGGTGGTCTCATAGCCTAGAAGATACTTCCGTACAATATATAATTAGCATTTCTTTGTAAAAGTTTCTCTTATCTAAGAATCAATCTCATGTTTATAGGTGAGACTAACTTGCATATTACCGTTGCTTGCAGTTGTAAAGTTTGCCAGGGAAACAGGAGATCTCCAGACACTTTCAGATGTTGATATGAAGATTATCGCTCTAGCTTACATGCTGGAGGCTGAGGTCCACGGGACCAGCCATCTGCGGGAGCACCCACCTCCACTGCATGTCGTCAGTGTCCGGACCTTGCAAGAGGCTCCGCTGCCAGGCTGGGGCTCCAATGTGCCTAACCTAGAAGAGTGGGAAGCATTGGATAAGATGTCCGAGGCAGGCGGGGATCTTAATTCCCGGATACTCCCACTGAAGGATCTTGAGAACCAGGAGATCCCTACAAGCGAGACCAACAGTATTTCTGAGGTACAAGGGGATGCAGAGTTTCAGCCTCCAAAGAGAGATGCATGTATTCCTTGGGAAGATGATGAGAACAATGAAGGTTGGTTGCCTGCTGTTGGCCGCACCACGCACAGAAAATATTTGCGGAGGAAAGCGAGGCGCGATGCCCTCAAGGCATCTGAACAAAGCTTTGAGACAAGTTCTGTTGCTCCATCAGTTGATGAGGATAATGACTTGTCTGAAAATGGTTTGGATTCAGTGGATGGCCCTTCTGTTGTTCCAGAGAAAACAAGGTCAAATACTGACAGCTTGGAATCTCCGGAAGAGAATGAACACAAAATTGCTGGAGATGAACTAGCTGATGGTGAGAATGGGGTTGGCAATGCTGATACTGTTGAGGGCAGAGATGATACTGATGCATGCACTGAACAATTGGATAATTTGGATATAAAAAGCGAGACCGAGGAAGGTGTCAGTGCATCTTTTGTAGATGATGAGAGCAGCGAGCAGAGTTGGGCCTTGAGGTCCTTATCTGAATCAACTGTGGCATGTGTTACTAGTGACTATGCCATGCAAAACGTTATCCTCCAGATTGGTCTTCGTCTCTTGGCACCAGGTGGCATGCAAATACGTCAGTTGCATAGGTATGTGACTTTTACATTTTCGGACCTCTTTGACTACTCTACAGCCATTTAGATTAGTACCGTATGTATAGAAGCTTGCACACTCTTATCTGTCTGTCATGTGTTGGTGCTGATTGGCCAGGTGGGTTCTGAGGTGTCATGCTTGCTACAAGGTGACCCAAGAGATTGGAAAAATATTCTGTCCAAAATGTGGCAATGGTGGCACCTTGCGAAAGGTTTCAGTAACAGTTGGTGAAAATGGGATTACTATGGCTTCACGACGCCCGCGTGTTACACTCCGAGGCACAAAAGTGAGTGGCTAAATTCACACTTATGCTGTATTTTCTTCATGTTGACTACAGCTTGTGTTGGTCTGTTACTTCTGTGATTTGAGTGTGGCAAGTATGGCTGATTGTTTCCTGTATGGACTGCTGTTATCCAAGAAATTTAAAAAAAATACATATATGGGATAATTTTAATATATAACATGTGCATATTTCTTTCCATGATGTTCAGTGAATAATTGTGTTCTTTATAGAATAAAAAAGGTGATGAATACCCAGAAATCTGCTTCTAGCTTTTCAATAGTCCGTATACATGCATAGATATTAGAGACTCTTTGGTCAAGCAGACCGTAAATATCTTGCAGTGTGATGGTTTTCCATTTGCGCCTTCATGTTCATTTCATGTCCTTGTCTGGATACTTTGGTTAAAACTGTTCCATGCGCCTAACCTTTGCTTGGTTGATTCATGTAGTACGTCGACGATGTTTGTTTCTAATTGCCTATTTGCTTTGCAGTTTTCCCTTCCGATGCCTCAAGGTGGAAGAGATGCCGTCATTAAGAACCCCATTTTACGTGAAGACCAACTTCCACAGAAGGTTCTGCATCCTAAATCGAAGAAGTCGAGCAAGCTGGTCAGTGTCCCTGCTATTTTTTACACCATCATGTTGACAAGGAGACATATTTTTGGGATTTTAATTTCATAAACTCCCATGAGTTTGTTATATACTACTATATCGTGGCGTCTCTGTTACCTCTTCTACTGCCACAAATATTTCTGCTATTAGTTCTTCTTAGAGGAACAACTCCTGTAACCATTGCTGTTTGCTACAGGGGGATGATTTCTTGGGTGCTGAGGACATATTTACACACAGTGGCGAGAAGAAAGTGGAGCTGAAACCTCCAGTAAGGAAGGCGCTGGCAATGTTCAGCGGGAAGCGGAATCCGAACGACAACCACTTTTCTCGCAAGAAGAACTAAGCTCCTGTTTGCCCTTTTGTTCCCTTTGGCATCCATGGCATTGTAGTCTCGCATTATATGTAACGTGAAAACCAGAGTGCTATCTATACCACTACTACTAGATTTAAGCATGTAAGGTTATACAGTTTTGCAACATCTATGTAAGGTTTACTTTAGAATGGACATCTATGTAATGTTGGTGTTTTGCTACTGCTTTTTCTGCATCAGCTCCACCGAGTTCAACCCAAATTCTTGGAATGCAAGACCTCTTGGAGCAGCAATGAACTGTGCGTGATTTAACTCCAGTTTGTTGTAAAACCAAGTTTTGCCAAACTTTTACTTTCTTTCTTAGTGTTTCCCAAACTTTTACCGACGATTGAAAGACATGGTTTGTGATACATTAAACTCATGTTATATACGCCACGTTTTTTTACTAGAATCAGACACGGTTTGCCATATTTTTTTATGGCAAGAAACCGTTAAATAGTTTATATGATTCAAAAGAATTTTGGAGTGCGAGATCTTCTAGGTGGGTGTTTGATTTGTAGGACCACGATACATAAGATTGTTTGTGTGTAGATTTCTTGTGCTAACTACATTTCGCAGAAAATTCCCATCGACTTCATGCTATTACGAAGATTTTTCGATGCTTTTGGGAAGCAATCAAGCATAATTTCAGCCTCAGATTGAATATCTTAGAACCAAAGAGAAGGTGTTGTCCGATACGAAAAAAGATAGAACAAAAAAAAAGAGATGGTGTAGTTCAATGCCATGGTTTGTTAGAGGAGTACTCCCCCAACAAATAATATTTGCTAAAATTACAAGATCTAATTCAATTAAGCTCACATTTGTACTTTACACGATACAAATCGATACGCCTTTTTATTGCGGGAAAAACGACAACGAAAGAATTATGTCCAACCTAAGGGGAATTCCATCTAATTACCATGATCACATTTAAAATTTTCCTTGCAGAAGAAGAATCAAATTAATCAAGCAGTATACCACCTCTTTTCCATTTTCATTCACAACATGAACACACACAACATTGTTTCTGTATCACACACATGGTCACGGCATCATCAGAATTTGACTCTGAACTTCAGAAGAGCAGATCGTCGTTCGTCGTGGTGAACCCGCCGTAGATGTCGCCCATGTTGAGCAGGTCGAAGTAGCCGCCTCCGGCCATCATTCCGGCGGCGGCGCCGCCGTGAGCGCCCACGGCGGTGACCGCGCTCTGGTGGTGGTGGTGGTGGTGTTCCTGCTGTTGGTGGTGCTGCAGCGCGCCGTAGCTGGTGGCGCTCATCTGGTCGCCGACGAAGGCGCCGTGCGACGGCGTCACGTTGCCGGAGCTGGCCGTGGAGGCGGGCCAGTGCGCGGACATGGAGTAGCTCTCCGGCCCCGCCGGCGTCACCGCCGCGGCAGTCGGCATCCAGTCGGCGAAGACGTAGTTCTTGGCCTGCTGCTGGTGGTGCTCGTGCTGATGGTCGACGAACGGCTCGGCGGCCGAGACGGCGCCGCTGCTGCCGATGTTGGCGTCGTGGTCGTGGGTCGACGTCGCCGTGCTGCCGCCGCCGCCGCCGCTGGTCATGATGAGCTCCGTGTTGGCGCTCATGGAGGTGAGCAGCTCCGGCGACGCGTTCTTGCTGGCCGGGTTGGAGCTGGGGTTGGAGCCCAGCTGCATCACCCTCTTCTTCAGGTACGAGTTCCAGTAGTTCTTCACCTCGTTGTCCGTCCTCCCCGGCAGATGCATCGCGATCTGCGACCACCTGACCAAAGTGTTAGGAATAAGCCAAAGATGAAAGGAAATCTCAGATCATCATCCAGCGCCATGGAAAACGAAAGAGCTTTTTTCGCCGCGAAAAACTCCGTTTTCGAAGGGGTTTTGACTTTGAAATTCAGTTGGTTTTTTGGTTGTATCGTCAGCATTTTGATTTTGGTTTTGCATTTTTCTCCAAGTTTTTGGGATGTTTAGGTGGTGTAAGGATGGCTTACTTGTTGCCCAACTTGGCTTGGAGGTTGATGACGACGTCCTCCTCTTCCCGAGAGAACATCCCGCGCTTCAATCCGGGCCGCAGGTAGTTGATCCAACGCAGCCGGCAGCTCTTGCCGTTTCTCTGCAGACCTTTGAGGGACCAGGCAAAAAGAAGGCAAACAAATTCAGGCATAATTCAAGTAAAAAGAAGTGCTTCAGAGATAGCAATGAGCTCAAATTCCCACATCACATTTGTGCTAGAATTTTGACTGATATGGGAGCTATGTTCAAGCTTGGATCATGTCAAGGTCAAACAGATTTCTAGGCAATTAGCTCTTTATATATAGGTGCATTGTTGCTAAATGGCAGAGTATAATGATCTTTTTAAAATTGTATCAAGACTAGAACTAGATCATGGATGTAAGGTTCCAAGTAGAACTCCAAGCTAAATACATACAAAAACCATTAAAAACGATGCAAGTTCATCAAATTATTGCTAATGCCACTAGACTAGCAGACTACAATTCACAATCACCCATAAGCTGTTCTGCAAGCATTGGCATGCAGCAATTTCCATGCATGAAAGGGGAAAGAAGCAGCAACTAATCACTCCTACATTCATTCAGAGAGAGAGAGAGAGAGAGATGGAGAGGGAGCTCACCAGCCTTTGCAGGGACAGCGCTCCAGCAGCCGAGGCCATGCTTGAGGATGTAGTCCCTCAGCCTCTGGTCCTCCTCAGGAGACCACAGCCCCTTCCTGTAGTTCATCTTGGGCTTGTCGCAGGACCGGCACCCCATCGACCGCCGCCGCCTCCCCTCTCCCTCCTCTGATATACCCCCTAAGCTTCCTCCTCCTCTTCTGTCTCCCAAGACAAGAATGTGAGCTGTTGCAGCAGCAGCAGAGGTGGTGGTAGCACTAGACCTTCTTCCCCCCAGGCTCCATGTGCACCCTGTGATTTAAAGGGCTGCCTGCATTTCGCTGCCCGGCTTGGTTTAATCCCGTGGAATTGAGTCGGTAATGGCTGCACATGGTTCAGATCATGAGCTTGGAGGCTTGGTCAGAGGATGTCTACCTCCTTCCTCAGAGATTCTCGCGGGTTATTCGCTCAGTTTTGGCCTCGGGCTAATGATTGTGTGGATGGATGGATGGATGCTCGCTGGCACTCGGAACGCATTTTGTTCTCGAGTCAGTAACTGGGATGTTTCTCTAATCGGCGGTTTTTATTCGTATTATACATCACTTGGATTATCACCAGCTTGTACTTTTCTTCAGATTTTTACTGAAGTCGAAATTCAGAGTATTCTCAGATAAAGACAGGGACGAGTGCTAATGATCCGGGAATGCGCCGTGCTTTCAGATGAAAGGACGGGGTAACATTAGTAGCATAATGTTTTGATCAAATTTGTGTAGTGAAAGAAACACGGTTATCCAATAATCGGCGCGATGAAGGTCAGACTTGTGCACCAATGATATGGGTGCAGCATTGACATGAGCTGTTCTTGCAATGAAGCAGGCTCTTGGATTAATCAGCAATGACAAGGCAATACTATTCCCCTCTTCCAAATGTCAATCATTATGAAGAAGGCCAGCAATGGAGAGCCAGGGACACAGGAAGGGACAGAACAGTTGGGATCCAGAAGGATTTGCCCTGCAAGGATCAAGAAGAGATGAAATGCATGCATAAACAAGGACCTTTCAGACACACAAGTGAGCCATGTTCATCTCTGAGGAACTTGGATGCCAATCCCACTGTTCCTCTTTCACATTCACCAAGTGTTGGTACAAACTGAGTTGGCACAATTGCTTCCTCAGGCCATGCCAGCCAAGCCACTGCCCACTGGTAATATTCATCGAGGCGAATCGTGTGCTCGTTTACGGAGGATCCGGCTGTCGGTGAATGGTATATGGCATATGGTTAGTAGGACTGAGATTATGCTAAGCTGCAAGGGAGCTACCTGCTTCAGTTTGGCAGCTCACATCATCATGCATGTCTCAAGGCTTTGTCCTTTCTGCACACCAGTTGTTTTCAGGAAATCTTAGTGTGTGTGGGTGTGACTCTAACCCCCTTCTTCTTTATCTCTGCTCAAGCTCCTCACCCATGAAAAACAAAGACTTCGTCTATAGCGACGGATGAACAGAAAGACAAGTTTTGGCTCATGCAAAACAAAAGTTCAAGGCTTGTGCTCCGGGATTTCGCGCAAAGTCTTGGGATTTGGAGGTTCTCAGGGCCCTGCTGCCACTAACATTCTCTGCATGAATCCACAGAGGTTTCTGTTTTGCAGAACATACATCCATTTGGTTCTCGAGAGGCACGAGAACCGGAAACCCGAAAAGAAAGCGCATGATTTAGCATGTACAGGAGCGCATTATTTACCAAGATGAACAAGACATATCAACAAAGTTTCTGATATGTACATTTCCTTGACTAGGGGGGGTGATTATTGGTTAATGATATGCCATGAGGTCCTATCTTTCCCTTCGCCGCGTTTTAATACGCGGCGATGACCTACGAAACAGCACGGCTCCATGTGGGCTCAAGGGCGCCCTAATCTCCTCAGCACCAAACAAGGGGATTTGCTGATGCCGATGAGAACAAAAAGAAGAAAGAAAGGAAAGAATCAAAGCCTAGAGATTTCTCTCTCTTTGAAATTAGCCGACACCTATAAAACTAGAAGTAAACCTAATTGACTTGGGCACAATTGCATGTGGACAAACACCTAATCTCCATACAAATTCAGCATCTTGCACAATACATTATGCGCCACCGGGTTAAACTAATGAGCATTTCTTCTCAAGACAAGGATGGGAGGAATCTTCTGTCCCCAGTGAGAACTGAGAACAGCCCCCTGACTTGCAAGAGGAGGACTTTGCAGACCCTTATCACATCTTCTAGATTAATAGGATGGTTCTTAAGAACGTTTAAAATTTGAAAATGTTTTCGGCGAACGATTAAAGAACGGGGGATGTGCAAAATATGCTGATGATTAAATAAGTGAGCCAAGAACATGCAGCAGGAAGGGGGAGGGGGCTTCTGATTTGTTGATGTACTGGCAATGATGGGATGCAAGTCAATACTTTGGTCCAGAGATTAATCCAAGGATCAGACAGGCAGGGTGGCCTAATTGTATACACAAGCACAGCTCACCCCATCATGCATGGTTAATAAATTAGTTAAATCCACTGCAAGTTGTGTCAGTATATCTTTGCAGGATTAAGTAGGAGAACAGGGGAGCTGGAAAAAATAATATGTGTGCCAGCCTGCTAAGCATGCACATTAAAAAAAATCAAGGAGTTCCTGAGGATTTAGAGATGCATGATGTTGTTTTCCTTGGTAATTCCTACTGCTAACAAAGTACACTTTGTGTTCCGCGACAATTAGAAAATTAGGGTTGTGCCAGGTTTAAGCATGTATGTGACACTGCATACACACTGGCAAAGAATAAGATTATCCAATGGATGCAAGTACATTATCATGAGTTCATGACAGTTAATGCAATGTAATGAGATTAGTGGCTTAAGTGGAGGAGAAGAGGGGATCCATGAGCACACTGCTACCACTTAACCCAACCTAGATCATATAAATCTTGTTTACTTAAGCTTTATGAGTCTAAGTGAGATGAGTTTTTTTTAGAATGTCGGTTCGTGCGTCACCATTGACGTATTGTTTTCATGCGCATGCTTAGCAATGAATGGTCCCTAGATCACATTCCACGTATAAATGGGCTAACAAACGGAGACCACTAAGATCTAATCATGATTATGAACGTCGATGAAGTGGATCAGTAATAAGTAAGTTGGTTAGGCCCATGTAAACACTCTCATCAAGCTTGGTTCAAACAAAAAATAGATGAACAGATTGGCAGCCTTCAACCCAAATGCCTGACAACATTTCAAACAGCACAACACATCGAGCCTGTAGCAATATACAGCTCACAACCAACTTCTTACAGGGAGTAGTAATTAATTAACTCACGCAGATCGTTGTCAGATCAACAGACGAAAGATAAACTCCAGGTTAATTCAAATCGTTGTCAGGAGCTTCCTGAGTACCTGCCCAATGTATACATACTCAGATCGAAGATATTCAGGAGCTTGCCAGGTGGGCAAAACTAGGTAAATTCACTTGCAAGAAAAGCACAGGAAGAAGCATAAAGCACTAGGCACTTGAAGAAACCACATGCAGTACATGGAGAATCAACCTTCAGAACTCTTTCTGGCCATAGGTATAACATCGATTAAATTGGAATTTCAGATGCATAACAGCAAACACATGCCGTATAAATACAGGTAATCATAAAGAGATGAATCGCAAAAGAACTTAACAGACATAAAAGAAGTCACGCTAGCTTCATGTTGCAGGACTTCACAAATAACCTAGTACTCCCTCCGTTTCTTTTTAGTCCGCATATAAGATTTGGTCAAAGTCAATCCATACAAAGTTTGACTAAATATATATCAAAAGATATCAACATCTACAATACTAAACCTATATGCCATGAAAATTAATATAATGATGCATCTAGTAATATTGATTTCATATTATGAATGTTGATATTTTGTTCTATAAAGTTAGTCAAAGTTTACGAAGTTTGACTTTGATCAAATCTTATATGCGGAGTAAAAAGAAACGGAGGGAGTACAACAACAAATTCTAAGGTCATTTGAAGGGAACAAAATATTTGGCAGACTCAATAGCGACAATCCACAAACAATGCGTCCCCTCTGCCATCCTGCAAAAATCGATTTCTTGCATTTGGCATGCGTTTTGAAGGACTGCAAAAAACGCATCAAGAAAGGCAACAATTGGAAGCAGGAAGTATTACCGGTGCAACGGGTCGCACACCACAAACTATGTAATCAACTGTTAGGCGCTTCCGTTGTAGGCCTTCTCCAAGAGGACACAACCATGTCTGTCACTGGTGACCTAGATGCTGGCGGTGTCGGGGAGGAAGGAGAAGGAAAAGTACGGCGTGACGGCAGGGAGGAAAACTCCTCAGTGTGATATACTGGTTGTAGTTGTTGGATGTGAGTATATTCATGGAATAACAGTTTTTTGTGAACATTGTATTTTTTTCATTACAAAATGGGATTATAAAACTTCCCACTCACTAGAAACTACTGTTGTTTGGTAGGATGATCCCAAGTATCAACACTCACGGTAAGCATCTTGAGGAAGTAATGCTCAAGAGAATGCTCTAGCTTGCTCAAGTCAACCGTATCATCCTGGTGAGTAATCTCAAACTCGGCATTGTCTATACTAAATTGTGCCGACTCAGCAGTGTGGAGACGGCTATGTGCTTACGATAACTCTAGAAGAGGACTCTAGAGATGATTGCTTCAACGACGTTCCAATCAAATTCCCAATGCATCTCATTCCCCAGGAAAGTGCACTATCTGACCAGTGAAACTCATCATACTCATTATCGTTGCTCTCCTCACACCTGGTCATGCTTTCTCCCTCTTGCAACTAAACATGATTCTGTTATACAAGTAAGGTCGTTATTTATAGAAGGTTAACGAATGGACATGGTGTGTGGCCCAGACATCATTCCTTCACCAAACATCACATGACAGTTTTTGTGGCCATTTATTTCTTCCCCTAGTGACCTTTATTCTCCGATATAAGGTGATGTAATTGTTGAAGAACTGTTGACGCTTTGTGGTGCCCGTCCACAATTAAGCAAACCAAAACTGAATACTGCAACAAACAAGGACAAAGCGACTATTATGATAGCAACTTATCTCTATTGATGACCCAAGGGGCATATATAGATTACACAAGAGCAAGGAAAAGAAACATAGTCTAGTAAGGACTCCTAGACCAACACTAATACTCCCTCCGTCCCAACATAAGTGACTCGGCTTTGTATAAGAAGTGGAACAATGTTCAGTAATAAGTAAGTTGATTAGGACCATGTAAACAAACCACATTTTGAGAGAGGGGGGGGGGGGGGGGGGGGGGGCTATCATTGAGGTTGGTTCAAATAAAAAATAGATAAAAACAGCACAACACATCGAGCCTGCAGCAATATACAGATCACAACCAACTTCTTACAGAGAGTACTAATTAATTAACTCACTGGCTGCAGAAACTAAATGTTGTTAATGCTATCACCGCCTTGTCCGACAGGCACGCCGATCGTTGTCAGATAAACTCCAGGTTAATTCCAGATGACCACAGTACAGACCAAACAAAGCAAAATGCACCCCCTATGACAGACCAACCTGTGGCTCTGACCTGTGGTCAACCATCGAGTCTCATGCATAACCTCGGTCAGCATCATCCACCATTCACATCATCGGTAGTTCTCTCATCAGCTTGCAATGCCTTTGTCAGGAGCTTCCTGAGTACCTGCCCAATGTTCAGGAGCATAACGTACTTCAGATTGCGGATATTCAGGAGCTTGCCAGGTGGGCAAAACTAGGCAAATTACTTATGGAAAAGCGCCGGAAGAAGCATAACGTACTAGGACAGAAACCACATATGCAGTACATAGAGAATCAACATTCAGATCTCTTTCCAGCTATAAGTACAACACCGACTTCAGTGGAATTTGAGATATATAACAGCAAACACATTTCTCATCGTAATTTGACACAAGCTGGAACACATAGCCAAACAAAGATACATAATCATAAAGATATGGCAGCTTCATATTGCAGAACTTTATATGGTAGCTTCATATTACTGGGCAAAACTAGGTAAATCACTTGCAACAAAAGCACAGGAAGAAGCATAAAGTACTAGGCCTGGAAGAAACCTCATGCAGTAGATGGAGAATCAACCTTCACAACTCTTTCTAGCCATAGGTATAACATCGATTAAATTGGAATTTCAGATGCATAACAGCAAACACATGCCGTACAAAGACAGGTAATCATAAAGAGATGAATCGTAAAAGAACTTAACGGCCATAAAAGAAGTCACGCTAGCTTCATGTTGCAGGACCTCACAAATTACCTAGTAGTACAACAACAAATTCTAAGGTCATTTGAAGGGAACAAAATTTTGGCAGACTCAGTAGCGACAATCCACAAACAATGTGTCCCCTCTGCCATCCTGCAAACATTGATTTTTCTTGCATTTGGCATGTGTTTTGATGGACTGCAAAAAACGTTGGTACCCTGGATCTGAGTTATCTTGACATTGCTCTTTTCATATCAAATAGTTTCTGTAAAGAATTCAAAGGTGAACTGGTAGGACGATTCTAAATTAAACTTGGATAATTTCTGCATTAGTTTGGCCATAAAAAACAAAATAGTTGTACAATTCTGGTGCCTCCAAAATGCTACTCACAGCGTGCATGGACCTCTCTTTTTCTTCTCTGATAACCTTAAAGTGGCAATTACAACAGGCTAACAAATAGATCACAATTATGTTCTTGAGCTTGATCAGCTTAGCCATATGCACAAAAAAAAGTGATAGCTACCACCACCAAACCTTGTAAACAAGAATTACGGATCACGGTAACAAACTATGAAGCATCAGACAAGCTGTGTGATAACAGAGGATGCAACAGAAAGTTTACCACTTGACAGTTCACACTGTCGGCGTTGACAACAATGGTGGAAAGTTGCAGTATGCCCGTGGGAAAAACAAGTTTAACTTTGGATCACACACCCTCTGAAGCTGAAATGTCTCGGAATTTAGCGAGAAATAGCCAGCAGGAATCGATAAGCTTCCTGCATGACTTAGAAACAAGTGTCTCCCCATTGAACCCACAAAATCGTATTCAGAAGAATCCATTGAGACTGTCTTCTCCAACGTCCACCGGCTAGAACTCCCACCAATGGTTCTCTTAACCATGAAACTGATTTCAGACGTGTCGCGTGAAAACAGAAACATGCCGGGCCTGCCTTCCCCTGCCTCCACCATGGCTATATCAGAAAAAGGAGAAGATCTGGCTTCGGGTGGGTATTCAGCAATGGAGAACTCCATCCTACCGGTGTCGAGCAACAACATCTTCATCTCTTTCACCCAAGTTGCCATCCAGTAAAAGCAGCCGTACACATAATGGCGGCTGCGGAAGAGCCTGTCGTATACTACCGACGGAGCACCGGCGAACAATTCGCTCCAACTCTTGGAAGGAATGGCTCGCCATTGTAAGGTGCAGGAAGAGAAGAGAAAGGCAACCATCTTGGTTGGGCAATGCACCATGCGGATTACTCTGAATGAGGTCTCTTCAGCAGCATCCACAGCGTCGTCGTCGGCATTGTCACCTGGTGGAAGGAGGAAGATCTCGCAGAATCTTGACCGTGATGTCTGAACTGGGTGCTCCACCAAGGCAGCTAGGTCATCGGGGACTGGGGGAAGCCGGAGGCATCGTCGGGGCAAGGGGTCGCACACCACCATCTCCGTGAAGAACTCCTTGCCCCTTCGCTTGGGGGCGCTCCCGAGGAGGACGCGGCCGTCGCGGCTGTCGCGGATGACCCAGCGGCTGGCGGTGTACGGGAGGAAGGCGAAGGAGAAGCCGGCGGCGCGGGCGACGGCGCTGGCTGCCGGCGCGGAGGGGTGCGGCGCGACGGCGGGGAGGAAGGCCAGGCGGTCGTCTAGGAAGCCGAGGAGGGGCGGGGCGTGGAGCTTGCGGTACTCCCGGAGGAAGGAACGGCCGGCGACGACGCGGCGGAAGGTGCCGCAGGCGGCGTAGGCGCGGAGGAGGTCGGCTGGGGCGGGCAGCCGGAGGAAGATCTCCGCCAGGAGCTCGTCGGGGAGCGGCGGCGAGGCCGGTTCTGGCTGGGAGCCATGCCTCCGCGGGAGCAGCCGAGGAGGGGGGTCGATCCGGTGGTCGAGGACGGCCGGTTCCGGGCGAGGGGCGGCGTGGGTCGGGATCCGGTCCGCCGCGCCGCCGTCCATCCGGCCGCCGGAGGATGAGAAGCACGCACGGGGGAGAGAGTGGAGTGAGGATTTGGGGATTGTGGGCGCACCAGCTCTGCCCCTCGGTAGAATTTGGACATTGTGTTGGGCGTGATCGCAAATTTACACCATTTCCCTTAGTGCAACCAGAGCTGGCCAAACGGGTCAGCCCGATTACGTCGGGCCGGGCCGGGCCGGGTGCAGCCTAGGAGCTAGTAGGTCCGGCCCGTTGGCACGCCGGGCACGCCAACCCATATAGTGTGGGGCCTACTGGGCAGTTTTTGGGCCACTTTTAGTCTATTAGGATGTTTTCAGCGTGGAAGAAGCTCCACCTGCTCTACGACTTCTTCGTCTTCTACTACGTCGTCATCCCCGCCTACGCGCTTGTCGGTGGTCAGGACGTGCGCATCCTAAAGTGCGTGGCCATGTACGTGTCGACAATCATCACCCTGCTCAACATTGTGTGCACCCCTAGGTCCTGGTGTTGCTCGTCTTCTGGATCCTCTTCGAGAAAGTCATGTCCTCGCAAAGCTCCAAGGCCACTGTCATCGGCCTCGTCAAGGCCAGTTGCGCGAACGAGTGGGTCATCACCGAGAAGCTCGGCGACTTTGACTCCGACCACCGCTGATGCTGCCGCGACGACGACCATGACCACCAAGTAGGTGAAGAAGAAGAAGAAGAAGAGCCAAAGCAAGAACAACAGTTCCCTGGTATTGGAAATGGTCATGGGGCTCTGCCTGTTCTACTGCGTCGTCTACGACGTCGTCTTCGGTCATGACCACTTCTATGTCTACCTCCTCATGCAGTCCGTCGCCGCCTTCCTCGTTGGATTCGGCTATGTCGGATCCCAATGTATTTTAATTGCATGCCTTCTTTTCGCATGGTAATATATGTCTTATTCATATCATAAACATCAAAGTATAAGTCACGCAAAGCTGAAAACACAACGGAACATCTCCGAGCTTGATGCCAATGCCCGGCACCACCACGACAACCACCAAAGGAAAAAAATGATGAATCACCTCCTCAATCGAGCTCGGCACAGCTCCATCGCTGATATGTAGCTTTGTGGACCTCCATGGTGTCTAACCAAAGATTAGGTTGTTGCCATTAAACGAATCAGACCAGGGCACCACTCCGGACACGCCATCGAACTCCAGGTCTAGCACCCCACAACGACTAAGACGTCGAAGGAGGAAACCATACATGCCATCCATCAACCACGAACCCAGCACACGTTCCATATTCCAGATGTCATACAGGGTGCAGTCCAAAATAACTACGAGATAGATACGCGCTGATTGATTGATGAGGGGATGTATATCGACACAATCTTTATATATACAAGCGATACAGTTTTGCGGATTACAAAGTTACGGTAGTAATGATCTGCGATTGGATTGAGAATATTAGTTACTACCATATATACATGCATCAAGGGTGAGATATTCATGTGTTGTGCGTATACCTGGGCATATCACGGGCCGGGCCAGGCTTCGGGTCGGGCCAAAAGAGCCCTGACGCTAAATACCCAAGCCCGAGCCCGGCCCGGCCCGGCCGTCGGGCCTAATAAATCGGGACCAAGCCCGGCCCGAACCCGAGAAAGCCCGACACGGCCCGGCTCGACCACGGCTAAAAATCTGTTTTACGCAAGCCCGAGCCCGACCTGGCCCGACCACCGGGCTCAATTTTCAGGCCCGAGCCCTGCGCAATGGCACAACTAGGCCCGGCAAGGCCCGAGATTTTCGGGCCGGGTCGGGTCGAACCGTCCGGGCCGGGCTGCCCATGGCCAGGTATAGTTGTGCGCATGTGCATTATTGGAGATAGTATTCCTGCCACTTGTTTCTAAATATAAGTCTTTTTAAAGATGACACTAAAAACTACATACGGGTGTATATAAACATATTTTAGAGTGTAGATTCACGCATTTTTCTCTGTATGTAGTCTTTAGTTGAATCTCTAAAAAACTTATATTTAGAAACGGAGAAAGTGTTTATAGTAGTCAATTAGTCTGCTAGATTTGTTACCACGTGGTATCTGTGGTTAGGAACCTAAAAATGGCCATGGCGAGATATGATATGATCCAACTCGATCAGGAAAAAAATCCACAAGATTTGTTACCATACATGCACGGTATTGATGCACCAGCATCAGATATTCCCATGCGTGCAAGCTCACGCGCCCCCACTGAGTGCTAGAGGTCATCGTCAGGAAGATTTATGGCGGCGAGGTTTCCGCCACCTTGGTGGTGCCACCCTCAGGCGAGTAGAACTCGGCGCCTCTAAGCCGACCATGGCGTGGAACTTTGGCGCGTGGTCAAGGCCCTGGCGTCGGTCGGTGTAGGCCAGCACCGCCCACTGCCGCTGCTGGCACAGGTTGTTGAGCTTGAGCTTGAACATCCTGGCGTCACGAAGGATTCAGCTGCAGGATTGGGATGGGCAAGCAGATGCCGGCCTACACCGAAGAGATCGTAGCGAGCAGGTGAGGAAACGCTTCTCTTCCCCATTCCTACCCAGTCAATCGATCCCATCTTCGCTTGCCTGTCCCAATCCTGCAGCTGAATCCTTCGTGACGCCAGGATGTTCAAGCTCAAGCTCAACAACATGTGCCGGCTGTGGCGGTGGGCGGCGTCGGCCTACACCGACCAGCGCGGCCTGGACCACGCACCAAAGTTCCACACCATGGTCGTCGTCAGAGGTGCCAAGTTCTGCTCGCCCGAGGAGGGCGGCACCGCCAAGGTGGCGGAGAACCTCTCCGCCATGGTCGCCTTATAGCACCTTTCATATAGGCCGAGGGCTGAGCACGGCGACAAGCCACATGGACACGACGGCCAGGGTGGATCAGTTCCTTTTGTCCACATCGACGGGCTGGCCACCAGCTGATGGAGCATGTCTTCCCACCGGAGAAGTGCAGGGTCATCACCATCTGAAGACCACTAGCTTGGGTTGCTTGTACTGTGAAGTGAACTAACAGTGGACGTTTTCCTTTCTTCTGGCGGATGCAGAGTTTTTGAGCTCCTGCACCCAGGTCTCACTATCCTGGCTCTTCAAACGTTGCTTTGAGATCTCTGCTACACAACAAACTTAGTGCATGAAATTTTTTCTATTTTGTTTCTCTCACATAAAACATATCTTGAACGTCAAACTTTGCAGCCCAGCATATATTTCTAACTTTGAAGTTCAAAACATGTTTTATGTGAGAGAAAAAAACGTACTTGCATGGATCGTGATGCAGAGAATGGATGGCTAGATAAGAGGGGCCTGGGCGCACATGTTCTAAAATATGTTTTCGTTTTTCTGGCTGTATATCGACTTGTGTATTTTGGTGAGATTGATGTACATCGACATTTAACTGTAACATGAGGAAAGAAAGCTCTTGTTGTTTATTCCTTGGCGTGTTTCATGTTTGTACTTGTTGAATGTGAATAGATTATGGGAGTGGCAGGTTTTTGACCTGTCCTGTTCCTGATTTTGTGAATAAACAGAGTAATTTCTTTCACTATAAAATGGGATTAGGAGCACTAACACTCCATTGAAACTAGCGTTGCCGGATATGATGTTCCCAGGCGGCTCTTGGACAGCAGCTGCCGGCCACCCTTAAACAAAACCTCGCTGCCCTTGACGGCTGTAGAAACTTCGTGAATCCAAGACCGGTGCACTTGAGAGAGCACTCATGGTAATTGAAGAGGTACACCTTAACTAGTGATTTCGTTCTTTTACCAGAGATGAACGCTTCATGGACGAAAGTAACTCTAGAAGAGGACTCCAGAGATGAACACTTCATCAATGTTCCTATCAAATTCCCAATGCATCTCAACTGACTCCCCTGAGAAATTGCACTATCTGACTGATAGCACTCATCATGCTCATCATTGTTTTGCTCCTCTAACACACTTGGTCATGCATCCTCCCTCTAGCAACTAAGCGAGATCCTGCTATACAGGAAAGGAAGCTATTTATAGAAGGTTAACGAATAGGCATGTTGTGTGGCCAAGGCATCATTTTCCTTCACCAAACTTCACATGACAGTTGTCGTGGCCATTTATTTCTTCCCCTTGTGACCTTTATTCTACGACAGAAGGTGATGTAATTGTTGAAGAACTGTTGACGCTTTGTGGTGCCCATCCACAATTAAGCAACCCAAAACTTAATACTGCAATAAACAAGGACAAAGTGACGAGTGCAAAGTGCAACAACAAACATGGCTATAGTTTACACGTGCACCAAAGTTCAAAGTTCTGAACCTGCTGAATTAATGTCGCGTGATGGCAGTGCGTTTCTTGCTATAACTGTAACCAGAAATGATATTTTCCTGAGTTTTGAAAAGCATTGCGGTAGAATCAGTTCATTAAACTACATGTTTTTTTACCTACAACAGTCCCAGTTAAATCAGTCTAAGCATCCTTCTGCAGCATCACTGTAGTTTTCCTCAGTTTTGACTTTTGACCACTCTGCTTGAATTCAAGTGAACATATGCAGTGTCAAATATCTGAATTCGATATAAGCGGACAAGGAAGTGGCAAACTAACCGAAGTGACAGGCGAAGTAATTGGTAACTGATGAATAAAAAAAGGCAAATCAAAATTCACAGAGAAATAATTATGATAAAAAGTTCAAAAATAGTTTTTTTTTATCAGAGCCAGGTGTCAATACTAGGACATGTGGGTTATGGGCCCACTACGCTTCCGCAGCACCATTCTGATCTTAATGTAATTCCTACGAGTTTCCTGAATTTTATTTTTGGTTCACAACGACAGACATCCAAACAGCGACCGGAAAGAATCTCCTCTGTTCTCACGGAAGGAAGGAAACCGGTGAATTTGCAACTTTTGATTGAGTTGACAGCTTTGTGTTTTTGTTACTCACATAATTATACCATAATAAAGCTGCCACACTTGCCTTGTTGAAGAAACACCGCAAATCTCACCAATTGATATTTCTTAAAGAAACATGGCGTCATATTGTTGCTGTACCTTGCAGTAACTGAGAACACTAGTAGTTACTATAAATTTGAACAAACTGTTCTGCCAAAAATGACCATGATATGTTAGAAGTAATCTTGAGGTCATAGGACACAGATGATCAAAGTGGCCGGTGATTAGTTTAGTCTAATACGTATTGTCTTAGGAGTCACGTGTTAGGAGTCAATTCTCAAAGTCCTGGTATTGTATGCAAGTAGCAGTCCTTGGTCTCACTACAACAGGACCCTACCTATAGCAACGCATTTTTCCGTATCTAGAAGTCCATATATGCGTTGCTTCGGTCTTTACCAACGGTTTGGGATGCGTAGCCTTATCCAGTGTTGCTAGCGCATAATGCAACAGTTATACTTCCGTTGGTAAAAGGAACCGTTGCAAGAGTGCAACACATAAAACCGACTTTTACAACACTCATATACGTTGGTGGTTAATGTACAGGAATCCAAATCTCATTGCTTGGCAACAACGAATTTGCAACGCTTCAGGTGTTTTACATATAAAATGTGAATAATATTCTATATATTGCCTAAATTAATGCTCCACATAATGGTGATAAGTATGTATATCAAGTCAGAAGAAAAAATATACGCATGAGAGGAAGAAATTATATATTGAAAAAAACTGTTGGATTACAATAGTTGATATTACAGGAGGAATAACATCCAAATGTGATGCATAATCTCAATATTTTCTTAACAGCGAAAATTAAACTGAAAGCATCCATCAACATCCCTACAATTTAACTAAAACTTAACCGAGGAACATCATCCAACAGGAACAACATCCCTACAACTTAACTAAAACTGAAAACAACCATCATCACTAAAACTGAAAACAGCCATCATCGTCATCATCATGAACCGGAACATCATCATCATCATCATTGCAGTATACTTGCCACGCACTCATATAATCGTCCATATATCTTTTGAATCTACAAAGAAAATAACAAAATGAACTGTTAATACACAATGCATTGACATGATGCAAATAGTGACGGTTGCCCAACAAATAAGAAACGTTACTTCTTACAAAGGTTCATTACTTCCGAAACATTGGTTTCCCGGCTAGATTATGACTATTACAAAGAAAAGTTGTGACCTGAAAGTATTCCCTTACAACTCAATATACTACTTCAGGTCACAAAACAAACATAAACAGACTCAGAGAAAAATAAACAGATGTGGCTGTGGCCTAAAAGCAAGCCACTAATAACATAGTACCTACTTAGTTGACAGGTTAAAAGCACAATAGACACTGCTCATATGGAACAGTGCAAGCGACATAATGGGAAATTCAGCAATTTACGAACCATGACAGCAAGAGTTCATGTGGGTAATTCAGCAATTTATGAATCAAAGTGGTGAGAGCTCAGTAGTCAGTTTAGCAATGTACGAATCAAAAGGGCAAGAGCATCTAAGAAGAACATTACTTGCATTTCCGTCTTCACAAACAATTAAGATATCGAGATCGTAGACAGTTACCAGAACCATGACTACGAACACTGTCGTATCATGGACAAATCTACTCGTAGCTACAGCCGTCCATGATGTTGGCCTCCATCTCGATAGTGCCGGAACGGATGAGTGCGGCGCCTCACATTAAATTACACACAACAATCGGCACAATTGGCGAGATAGGAGTACATAAATAGTTGAATAAGAGTAGAAAAGCAGGCTGAAAAATGGTTAGAGCTAATCTAAGCAATAAAGGAATAAATAAATAATCACCACAACGGAAATAGTCTTAGTTGAACTCAATGATGTACTATGAATGCAGAGACTGGCACATTGAAAACCACCGAATGTTATTGAGTACTTCTTTCTTTGGAAACCTGTGCACAAACAAACAGTGAGCCTCTACTTAACGAATGACAAACATGATGATTAACAGTGAGCCGCTACCGGTGTATATGTGCGTGTGCTTGCTGCGAGCTTTAGTTGAATGTTTGCACATGAACATGCATAAAGCTCAGGTGTAGGTTGCATCTAAGTGGGGTATTGGGATTCAGTTTTATTTTCACTATGATGTACAGCGGTAGTAGATAAGTACCTATTTTTAGATTAGTAGATAAGTACTTGGTATAGATGAATCATCTGCACTGACTTGACCCAAGTACATATATAATAACTGCATGGTATGAGAGGACAATCACATAACCAAATGACAAAGGAAATGTGTACTATCTTATGGTGAGTTTTTTTAGACGAAGAGGCTAGCAAGACTGAGGAATTTAACTGGGGAGTTACATAATAGCTTTTCAAACCAAAGGAAGAGAAGGACGTCAGTGTATCACATACTACAAAAAACAGTATATCACATTTGACATGTTCATGAAATTGAATGTTTGTTATCCCGTAGCAACGCACAGTTATTTAGCTAGTAATCCAAATTTTGTAGAATAGTAAGAGCATACAACAATCAGTACATTAACAGGCTTGCAGAGAAGTATTTATCAGTGTTCTGAATCATATCAACAGCATCAAAGCAACATCATAGAAGAAACAATGTGCATTATTAATTCACCTGCTCACTAAAACACAGGTGTACGTGCTTTCCCCAACAGGTCCACGTCCTCTAGTATTTGAGCTGGACGTGAAAGCCATCATTTGCAAGCTACTACCTCCACCTAAATAACCTGACCATCAGACTCCTGAAAAGTGTGAAATTGCAACAAAAAACTTTGATTAGTAACTCATCAAAACTGCCATACAGAGACCTATTAAGACTGGATCCCACCTTAAATATTATAACTCTTGCAATAGACTATTTAATATGAGGTCCGCATATATGAAGTAGTGCTTCTCTACATCAAAAAAATTGAAAGGATTACGGACTCATCTATCAAGGATTGATGAGTTAGCAGCGTATAAGAATTTTTGAAAATTTTGATGCTCCATTGATATCTAATAATTAGTAATTTAATAGAATAGCAATCAGTGCATGAATGTAAATCAACGAAGATCGAAAGTCAGTCTGCAGGCCTATCAGTGTTCGTCAATGAATTACACAAGGGCAAAACTTTTTTGACAGGGATTAGCTGCATTGGCGAAGGTAGGAATAATTTTCAGGTGTGGCGGGTTTATAAAGGAGAAAACAATGTATAACAAAATCATTAAGAGAAAATCAAAAGCACTAGAATAGACTGCCTCTACCATGTGTATTTGCTCTCTACTTCCTCCACGCCATCTGCATATTCATCCTCACAGCCTCGACTGCCTCTGCCTTGCCTCGCCAGCCGATGGACACCGTATGCCGCTCTCTGGTCTTTGCTTGCTGGCTGTTGCCGTAACCGTGCGTCCGTCGATCCGTGCCCTGCAGCAGTGGTGCCTCCATGCATGATAAGAGCGGATGTAATAGCTATTCGCTAGCAGTTTTACTTATGTGCAAATCATGCAGTTAAGTCACCGGCAATCAGGCTGACGGCCCATTGGCCATCAACAATTATCAATCAGGCATAGGCAGGCACGTTGCCAGTTAGCTCAAATCTTCAGATACGTAGTATACAAGGAAGCAAATTTAGGTGTGGCAGCCGCCAAACCATGCCAGATTGCTGGCTCCGCCCTGGCTGCAATAGAATCGGGGGTGCATACCTAGACGTCTACAGGAGAAGAGAAGAACAGAGGTTAGAGAAAGGGGAGGAGAGAGAGGACGAAGCCAGGGGAGGGGATTCACTCACCGGACGAGAGGAGGGCGACATGGCCACCGACGCCGGAGCCGACGCCCGAAACCCTAGCCATCGGGGGAAGGTCGCGGGTGGGCTTTGGTGGCCGCGAGCGCCGGATCTAGCCGCATGGGAGGGTGCCGCGGTGTGAGGGGACCTCGGGCTGTGCTTCGCGATGGCGGGATTCGCCGGACGTCGCCTCAATCAGCCGCCGCAGGTGGCGCAACGAGGAGCTGCGTCAAGAGAGAGAGATGGGATGTGAGAGGGATGGGTGGGTGGGGGATGCGGAGGATCCGGTAGCCTCCGGGGCTGCGAGGTGGGAGGAGGGGAGGGGAGGGCCGGCGGCGAGGTGGGAGGAGGAGGGTGACGAAGCGGTTGGTGGCGGCGATTTGGGAGAGACGAGGGGCATCGAGGGCTCTGTTTCTCGCACGCCCCTCTCTCTTTTCCTGTGTTTTTTTTTCGTATGTCCCATGATAGGGTCAAGAGCTGCAAATCTACAACGCATATCTACAACCTTTAATATGCGTATCTATTGTGAATTTTACAACGTATAGCCAAAATGTTGTAGAATGTGTGTTGCTTTATAAGGGGTATTCTTGTAGTGTCTATATTGGTTTAGTCCGTGTAGGCCTAGGTGTTCAGGTTAGAATCGGTTTACTTCGGATCGGTTAGGTCAGAACCAGCACTTTGTACCGTGAGTTTATTGTACCGAGAAAAAGAGAAAAGAAATAAAGAGAGAAGAAAGGCACGACACGTGCCTTTGGCAAAAGTTTTCGCGCGTGCGTGTGTTCATCGCAGTTTGATGTGATCGATCCTAAGAGCGAAGTTCCAACAATTGGTATCTAGAGCAAGGTTCGAGGCGAAGCCGCGCTTGCCCCGGGGAGGCGACCCCTACTAGCGCCTCGGGGCGGGCGATGAAGTCGCTGGGTGATGCAGTGATGAAGAGGATAAGGCGATCGTCATTCGGTGGAGCGACAAGGAGGGTGGCGGCAGGCTGTCGTCGGCAAGGTGGCGGAAGATGATCGTTGATGCGAGCGGTGGTGCCGAGGTGCGGTGCCGGGGTGTCGTCAAGATCGTCATCCGGGAGTTAGAGTCAAGGAGTCGTGCGGGTTAGCACGGTCGGTCGGTCAGTTGGTCGTCGTCGTCGAGTCGTCGTCGTCATGTCCAAGTTCTCGTCTCTGTGAGAAGGTGTTGAAGATGAAGCGTCCAGGTCGTCTATATGTCTCGACGGGAGGATCAAGTTCAACTATGTGGGGGCGGTAAACCAGTGAAGGTGAGTCTCTTCAATGAGGCCATGTCTCTACATGAGGCTGGAGTGCATGGTGTAGTGCACGGGGTGGTGTGATCCACAAGGAGCCGGCGTGTATCTCGTCAGGGTGGATGGTGTAGTCCACCGGGTGGTGTATTCCATAGGTTACTGGTGAGGCTGGGTAGTCCAAGGCATATTTAAGGTGGTCCGTAAATTCGCCAAGTTAAAATTGGAGGGGAGATTGTTGCGATCAATGAAGCCTATCAATTTAACTTGTCGTGGTGCGAGCAGATGAGTCGACAAGGAGCGAATCGTCAACGAGTCAAGACCGGAGAAGCATCGAAGACAAGAGTCAAGATTAGGGAGAGATTGTTAGAAGTAATCTTGAGGTCATAGGACACAGATGATCAAAGTGGCCGGTGATTAGTTTAGTCTAATACGTATTGTCTTAGGAGTCACGTGTTAGGAGTCAATTATCAAAGTCCTGGTATTGTATGCAAGTAGCAGTCCTTGGTCTATATTGGTTTAGTCCGTGTAGGCCTAGGTGTTCAGGTTAGAATCGGTTTACTTCGGATCGGTTAGGTTAGGGTGGCTGCATATTTATATGCAGCAGGACTAGCACTTTGTACCGTGAGTTTATTGTATCGAGAAAAAGAGAAAAGAAATAAAGAGAGAAGAAAGGCACGACACGTGCCTTTGGCAAAAGTTTTCGCGCGTGCGTGTGTTCATCGCGGTTTGATGTGATCGATCCTAAGAGCGAAGTTCCAACATGATAGAGGTGCTGAGCTAGCAAAGTAGATAGGGTTGTATGTTTAAGATTTAAAAAAAAACTAGGTGTATGTGTGCTTATGATTCTAGTCTGCCAATTTGCAAATAAAGCGGTTGTTTTATTCTGAATACAAAGATTGCTTGATTTTCCATGTGGGTCTCTGTAGTTTGATCCAAATCTGAGATAACACGCATGTAAATGGGTGTGATATATGTAAATCCTTACATGACTCATGTCTTCGACTTGCATTTTCTTTTCTTAAATGCTCACGGTATCTCCTTTCTCTTACTGATTTTCTGTCCAATGATATTGATTTTTTTTAATGATATAACTGTGAACACAAATGATATCTATTGATTTCAGGAAGTGTGCACCTTCTGTTGTGTATTGCATTTTAAGAAGTGAGTGTATGATCCTTTAGGAGGTTTTGTTTCCGAGGGGAAATCTCTAGGAAATTTGCAGCTCTTTGTGGCCTATAATGCTCTGCCGTGCTGCCCTACTATCTTTCAGCTGCTATATGTACACATCAAACCCCGATTTCTTTCTTCTTTTGTGAGGTGAAAACATATCGATAATATTTGACTTTTAATAATCCACATAAAAGGTGGTCTTGAGCACCCGTAAGAAAGGCGGTCTTGAGGAATAACCACTCTCGTAATCATCAAAAATATGTTTAATTCTCAACATAATTTATTACTGGCCCGTGACTCAAATTGTATAGATGTGCACTTGTGAAAACATACTATAATCACATTATTTTATTCAAATATAAAAACTCGACATATTTCCTAGCAATGCACAACCTTATTTTCCGGGAGGAAAAGTTGGGCATTTACTCTGGCAATCCAGTCTGGAATAAAAACATGGTGCTCCGGGAGCAGTGAGGCAACAAAAGCAGTGATTTTAACGTAGTGGTTCACCCTTGGTCTCGCAATCCCTTGCGACACACCATTGCAAGGTAAGTTTGTTCTCAATTAATGATGATACCACCGTTGTCGTGTTGCCATGGCCATCTTTGTACGTTTTGTCGGGCCCAGGACGACCTGTTACATATGACATATTATACGGTTGTCCGTGCACAATCGACAAGTATATCTTATGTACATAGAGGAACAATACTTCTGAAACATAGTGGGCTGCCTACAAACAGATAAACAATATGATAGAGACGATGCTCTTACAATGTCCAACCATGACTAGGCACCCGATGAAGAAAAGAGCAATTGTGTATGCCATGCTGCCCCCTTCATAGTGTTGATGAGATTACGAGACAGTTAGAAATCTGAAGCAATGGCTACGACCCTGTCTCCGAAGTAACCGCGCTGTAACCTAAAACTTGATAGGTTTGTCATGTCGTCCTGTTGCTCGGCTCCTTTCTTGGCATGATATATGAACCTGTCACAATTGTACATTTTTGCCAATGAAATCATAGGAAGCATCTCCATAATAACATTTTTTTTGAGAAAGGGAATATATTAATATCATGAAGACATCAATTACACCCGGCCTCTGCACCAACAAAATGTCCAACTAGACATTAAGGATGCACACAGCCAAAAAGAAAAAAATAAATAAGGAAAAAAGCCCCGTCACAGTGATCAGTCACTCACAACAGCAATACATCTAACCACCACCAATGACAACACCCGGACTACAAAAAAGGTTCACCACAGACGACGCCTTCAAGAAGAGAACGGAGCACAAGCACCGCCATCGCCCGATCAATGATCTTAGGTTTTCACCCTGGTGAAAGTCCGAGTTCTGAAACAATGCCTTCAACAAGAACATTGCCAGGCACAATCAATGAAGATCAGACCTTGGGTTTTCACCCATAGAATCAAGACTCGGTACTCAAGGAGCACCACCAAGATCGAAGTCCTCCGATGCTACCGCCCCCACTTGCCGAGACCGCTACTGTAAGTCACTAAACACAAAGTTCAGTCTTCATCACATCCAAAGCACCTTTCTGTCATTTCTTCTGATCCTCCATTTGCAACCGTCTTGACATTCTCCGTCTCATTTAATACCATGGAAATCTTGAAGTAGACATGTCCCATGGTCTCGAAAAAAAGGCAGAGCTTCGTGTCGCACCCACTTAAAGCCGCACAGGCAGATGCTGGAATGCGCACGACCGAATCTCACCCATTCCAGAAAATCAGAAGCATCTTGCGCCAATATGTAGATTTCCGATGGAGAAATCCGGAACTCATCTACGATAAGATCAAAAAGGATCGAAAACAGTCAGATCATCAGTTTGGCGCGAGAAGACCAATAGGCAGCCCACCAGCATTCACAGGCACGATCGCTACTGCCTCCACTGTCCAGATGCCGCCGGGGGGCGAGATCTGGCCGCATGCCCGCCAGACCCAGATCGGGACCGGCCACCGCGAGCCTCTCACCACTGCGACCTGCAGCTGCGACTAGCTGCGCGGATCCTTTCCGAGCTCGCCCCGGAGAGATCCAGCCGCCAGCCCGTAGGGCACAAGCCTGGCCCGGCCGCAGCGACAACAATCCCGCCGCAACCCCGCGCCGGCGACGAACGCGCGCCCCATCGCACCATATGGCGTGAGGTGGACGGCTGTAGCCGTCTTGCCATCCATCGAGTGCATGCGTGTCAGGAGCCAAAGATGGGAATCCAGCTGCTGCATACCCCCGGCCAGCGAGAAGCAGGGAAGCACCATTGCCTTGACATTGGCTCCAGGCAAGGGGGCGCAGGAGGTTGTGCAGCGAAGATAGCCAAAGGCAGTAGGACACACAAGAGCGGCCAGCCTGCCGGAGGCCACCGCTAAGAGGGGCATACACGACCCGCCGCCGAGCTCCAAGTCCAGCAGAACCGGCCACTTCGAGCCTTCCGATGGCCTCACCGCCGCCGGCGCCGGCCAGGCTTTGCTCGGCGACGCCATCCGGCGGCGGTGAGGAGAGAGGAGGAACCGGTGGAGGCCCTTAGTCGCCGGACTGGAGCGCCCCGGTGCGACTCGCTGGAGTCGCACGGGAGCGAGATCCACTTTTTTCGTTGATGTACTTTGGTTGAAGGCTATCCATAATAACATGAGTACCACTTTGTAACCGACCTTCTCAAAGCGGGTAGAGACTGAGCGACAGGTCACCCCTTTTAGCGTTGAAGGAAAAGGCACATATATGATGTTTTGCAAGCTCTGTTGTTGTCTCAAAGCCTGACCAATTTTTTGTGATAGTCACTCTCCCATCGAAACCCTTTATAATTTTAACCTGCTCTATAGTGCACCCACGTGCATGGCGAACCCACATGTCATCGATTGGTTGTTCAAGGTAGCTTGCAAGATATCTCCCTGTAAACAAAGATGGGAAATACTGGAAACAGGAAGCATATGATGGTCAAGATCATCGGTAAGCACAACTTATTTGTGTTGAGGAAAATGTGCAGGCATATATCTCACCATCCGTTTTCCAGGAGCGATGGAAGTCTTGTTCATCTCACAAATGTAGTACCTGCTGGCGGGTGACAGTGTAATACTCTAAGGGTGGCTTCTGCACGGGGAGCCCAGCAGCAGGCTTGCCACAGGGCCCAGAAGGCCCACCAAGGAACTGGCGACATGATGGAGCCTAGAGGATCGGATAGACGTATGGGGATCATCTTGGTACCCAAGTCATCCTGACTGCAGTCTAGATTGGACCTACCACATGCAAAACCCTAGCCACCATTGAGCACACAAGGTGAGGGCTATTGGGCTTTCATTCCCATCTACTTCCATAGACCTAGACTCTCGGTAGCAATCCTATCATCCTCATTGCACTCCCTCACACGAGGTATACCACCATGAATCCAAACACAAAACATGACGTAGGGTATTACTCCTCACCGGAGGCACGAACCTGGGTAAATTCTCTATCTGACCTTCATTCTGGTAGTTCTGGCCACGTTCGCTACTCTAACAAGGGTACTGACAACTTTCTGCTCTGTTAGTTGGTGCACCAGGCACGAGCTTTGTTGGTCGGAGAACAAACCCAGATCGGAGAGCTATATATGCTCGATGAATTCATGTTGGCATGGATCTTCACCTTCGCCTCTTTCCAGCTCGAGGCTGATGATCGGGGGCTACTTTAGGACGTTACGTCCCCTCCTTTCATCGACTACATCTTCTTTGGGAACATCGATACTGCGGCCAGCGTCTACGCTCCTCCGTCACCACTGGCAAATAGGGCGGCGTGGCCCCTCGCTAGCCGAAGGGTGGCTCGATCTTCATCAACCGACCAACCCACCTAAAGAACCAACATCAGCATGATCTTCCCGGCTATAGAGACGCGTCGGGATGAGAAACTCATCCAGCACGCAGTCTATTCAACTATGGCAGCCCGGAGAGGGCACTCGATGCGGAGGTTGCCAACGTGGTGCTTGTTGAGGCAACCCTGGCCTCGGCGGAGCTCGAGCGTATTAAACGGGCTGTCAACACATCTACAACAACACGCCCAGCCAAGCCGAAGCTAGGGCCAGCCTTCTAGTTGGCAGAAGAGACCAAAAAAATTCCATGTGCATCCGAATGACCTGAAAAATGGTGATTCTTGGAGGAGACCTCCTCGAGAAACAGGAGGCGGAGCTCCTACAGTTTCTCCGGAGCAACTGGGTCATATTTGCATGGAAGCCCGAGTGCCCCAACTGTTCCAACAAGTGGGTATGTGCGATGATCCTCACATGGAGAAAAATAGGTGATTCTCCGTCACGCTTAAACATTACTAAAAATATTTTATGTTAATTAGTCTTAATAATTTCTGCACATATTTCATTCTTAATTAAGCATGTCTTAAGGTTTTATCTTTAACTTTTAATTTCTGTTTTTTTAATTCGACTAGTGTGTCCCCTGATATGCAAATATTTTTGTCCTAGATAAGCTCCGCTTCGAAGACATGGATGAGGTAGCTGAGAGGACTGCTTACCTCAAGGCGAAACATGGTTTCATTTTCCAAGCTATGATCTACAGTCACATAGACCACACATATTTTGGTTATCCTAATTGGAGAGCATTGGCCAAGGCTTACAGATTTGAGCCTAGCATGAACATAACCTTTGATATTGCCACCTTTCCTCGAATTTGCTAAATTATATATCTTGTTTATTTAAAGATGGCTTCTTTATCCATATGTGTTTCTTAAACAAATTTGTTAAATAATATATCTTGCTTATTTAAAAATAGTTTTTATTCACCCATAACTTAACTTGCTTATTTAAAATTGACAACTTATTCTCTAGCTCCAAGTAAAACACGGAAGATAGTAGGCGACACTTATTACACCGCTCGCATAATGCTTACTTGGGAGGAGAAGAATTACCTTGTCTCCTTTGTTAATGATGTTGAGTCACTACAGGGAACTTACGGAGCTGGTTGAAATGGAACATGATACGTGCCACTAGTTCACACCTTGAGCAATCCCAACATTCATATAAAATGCGTGGTAAGATCTTTTACTATTGTGCCACTAGTCCATCTTTTTCATACATTATTTTTAAGTAAACTACACTGCTTACTATGTTACTATTATGTTATTGAACAAAAGCTCCCAAGATGTGTTGTGCCTGTGGTGATGAATGACCATCGTGAGATGACAACTATTTCCCATGAGAAGACCAATTTCAGAGGCACATACTCAACTGCAGCCCTACCAGATGGACGCCTCCAAATTTATGGATGGAGGCAATACTGAATGAGTGCAGACCATAAATTGAAGATCGGTGGATCCCTGTACTCCACCATGAAGATGCAGGGGTTTTCCTATTCTTCACTATTATTCCAAGAGGAGAGGAGTAGGTGGTAGTACTTGTCATGAGTTTAGTGGCTTAAGTGGGGGAGAAGAGGGGATCCATGAACACGCTGCTACCACTTAACCTAACCTAGATCATATAAATCTAGTTTCCTTAAAGATTTATAAGTCTAAATGAGAAGTTATTTGTTTACATTATAATGGTTTGTGTGTCATCCTTGATGTATCTCTCTAAGGTCATGCTTAGCAATGAATAATGATCACTAGATCATAGCACATACATAAATGGGCTTACAAACGGAGCCCACTAAGATTATGATTATTAATGGTCGATGGAGTGGATTAGTAATAGGCAAGTTGATTAGGCCCATGTAAACAACAACCATTTTTTTTGGGGGGGGGGGGGGGGGGGGGGGGGGAGGATCAAAGGTGTTAACTGGCAACATTTCAGACACTCTCATCGAGATTCATTTAAACAGAAAACAGATAAACAAATTGACAACCTTCATTCTAAATACCTGACAACATTTCAAGCAGCACAACACATCAAGCTTGTAGCAATATCACACATATATACAGATCATAACCAACTTCTGACAAAGCACAAACCCAATGCTATAAGCTCCCACACCAGGTCGGTTCTGGGGAAGGATTATACGAGGCAAGCCTTACCCCTGCATAGTGCAATGCAGAGAGGCCGCGTCGAACCCATGAACTAACTAATTAAATTACTAACTGCAGAAACTAAACACCATTAATGCTATCACCACCTTATCCGGCAGGTGCACCGACCATTGTCAGATAACAAACACAAGATGAACTCCAGGTTTAATTCCAAATGACCACAGTACAGACTAAACAAAGCCAAAAGCATCCTATTACAGACCAACCTGTGGTCAACCATTGTGTCTCAGGCATAACCTCGATCAGCATCTCCACCATTCACATCATCAGCAGTCCTCTCGTCAGCTTGCAACACCTTGTCACAAGAATCCTGAGTACTTTTCCTATGTATACGTACTCAGATTGCTGATATTCAGGGACTTGAAAGGTGGACAAAACTAGGTAAATCACTTACAAGAAAAGCACAGGAAGAAGCAAAAGTACTAGGGACTTAAAGAAACCACATGCAGTACATGGGGAATCAACCTTCAGAACTCTTTCTAGCCATAGATAGACGCAAATGGAATTTGAGATACATAACAGCAAACACATGCCATACAGTCATAAAAGAACTTAAGAGCCATAAAAGCAGTCATGATAGCTTCATGTTGCAGGACTTCAAAGGTACACCAGGAGGAAGGAACGGTCGGCGACGACACGGCTTGGTGGGGAAACATCAATGGGGATTCTTGACACACAACTAACCTTTCTACATCATGTATTGTGGTTTGGTTATAATCCCACCAAAACTCAATGGTTGCCACAAGTATCGCACATTTAGTGCGCCATCACCGTAGGAGGTGGGCGTGGCCTTTACAACAGGTATCCCTTAACTAGTGATTTTGTTCTTTTACCTATATCAATTTCTTTTTCTGGTGAGATGGATGTACCTCGACTTTTGATCGTAACATGCAAAGAAAGGCCGGGGTGCTCTATTCCCTCGTGTGATATATTGTTGTACTCGTAGGATGTGATATATTGTTGTACTCGTCGTATTGATCCCTTAACAAGTTTTTTGTAATCATTGTATTTTTTTTACAATGCAAAACGGGATTATGAGACCTCCACTCACTGGATAATCCCGAGTACCAACACTCTAAGCATCTCCACGAAGTAACGCGTAAGACGCCCCCGTGGCTTGATCAATTCAACAATATCGCTTGCTCAATTCAACTGTATCACTCTTGTCAGTAATCTCAAACTCAATTTTATCTAGACTAAATTGCACCAACTCAACAGTGTAGAGTTGGCTATGTGCTTACTGTTACTCAAGAAGAGGACTCCAGAGATGAAATCTGCACCGGTGTTTCAATAAAATTCCCAATGCAACTCATTCCCCAGGGAATTGCACTATCTGACCGGTGACACTCATCACGCTCATTATTGTTGCTCCACCTACCATTCACCACCTAGCAACTAAATGTGATTCTGCTACACAGGTGAGGTTGTTATTTATAGAAGGTTAACGTATGGACATGGTGTTTGTCCCAGACATCATTCCTTCACAAAACTTCACACGTCAGTTGTTGTGGCCATTTATTTCTTCCCCTTGTGACCTTTATTCTCCGACAGAAGGTGATGTAGTTGTTGAAGAACTGTTGACGTTCTGTGGTGCCCATCCACAATTAAGCAACACAAAACTGAATACTGCAACAGACAAGGACCAAGCAACGATTATGAAGTGGAACAACAACAAACATGGCTATAGTTTGCACGTGCACCAACGTTCAAAGTTCTGAACCTGCTGAATTACTATCACGTGATGGCAGTGCGTTTCTTGCTATAACTGAAACCAGAAATGATATTTTCTTAATTTTTGAAAAGCACTGCGGTAGAATCAGTTCATTCTACTACATGTTGTTGACCTACAGCAGTCCCAGTTTAATCGGTCTAAGCATCCTTCAGCACCATCACTGTAGTTTTTCCAGAACATCAGTTTTGACCATTCTGCTTGAATTTAGATGAACATATGCAGTGTCAAATCTTGAATTTTTCCATCTCTGAAATTGATATAAGCAATGTCATGGCAGCGGACATGACATGGCATGCAGTGGCAAATTGATACAAGTGACAGGCAAAGTAATTGGGAACAGATGAACAAAAAAAGGCAAATCGAAATTTGCAGAGAGAAATAATTATGATAAAAAGACTGAAAAATGAAAAATATCAATTATCAGAGCCAGGTTTCGATCCTGGGACCTGTGGGTTATGGGCCCACCACGCTTCCGCTGCGCCACTCTGATTGTTTTGCAACTGATACGAGTTTAATGTATTGTTTCGTAGGCTAGCAACGACAGACAGGCAAACAGCGATCGGAAGGAATCTCCTCTGTTCTCACGGAAGGAGAAGGAAACAGTGAATTTGCAACTTTTTATTAGTTGAATCTTTGTGCTTTTGTTGCTGACTTGTACATCCTTGGTCTCCCCTTCCTTTTGACAATGCAACTCCTCTGGTTAGTTGGATCATATACCATAATAAAGCTGCCACACTTGCCTTGTTGGAAGATCAGTTGCTCAAAAAATCACAAATAGTTGCTGGTAGAGGAAGGCCTCTCTTTTGGTAAAAAAAAACATAGCTTGTTGGAAGATCCATTGAAGAAACATAGCTAATATCACCAATCGATATTTTTTCAAACAAACATGGCCTCATATTGTTGTTGGTAGCTTACAGTAACTGGTTATTGTAAATTTGAACAAACTATTCTGCCAAAAATGGCCATGACAGAGCCATTGTGCTGAACTAGCAAAGGGGATAGGATCTGTCAGCTAGGTGTATGTGTATGTGTTTAAGATAAAATAAAACACTAGGTGTATGTGTGCTTATGATTCTAGTCTGCCAATATGCAAATAAAGCCTGAATACAAAGATTGCTTGCTTTCGATGTGAGTTTCTGAACTTTAATCCAAATCTGAGATAACATACATGTAAACAGGCGTGATATATGTAAATCCTTAAATGACTGCAAGCCTTCGACTTGCATTTTCTTTACTTCAATACACACTATATTTTCTATAATATTGTACAGAGTAGGGAGGCCTATGTTGCCACTGTATTACAGTCTAATCCTCTAAATATACAGTTCTGGAGAGCTTTGATGGGTGATCGATGGGAAGCATGGTTACACCTAGTCAGAAGGTCGATGGCTATTCACTTATCGGAGGGGTCCGATAGGATTCATTGGAAGTTAACCATGATGGCACCTTTTCAGTCAAATCTATGTATCTTAACTTAATTGATTCTGGTCCGATTCCCAAATCGATACATATTTAGAAGGTCAAAGTGTCCTTACGAATCAAAGTCTTCATGTGGTTTGTTCACAAGGAGGTGATTCTCACTAAAAATAATTTGGCAAAACGTAATTGTGATGGTAATAAAAGATGCAACTTTTGTGATCACGATGAGACTATCCAACACCTCTTTCTCGACTGCCCGCTTGCCAAGATTCTTTGGTGATCCGTTCATATAACCTTTAACATCACACCTCCAGATGGTATTCACACATTATTTGGGACGTGGCTAAATGGAGAAGAGATAAATATAACGAGACATATTAGGATAAGAGTATGCTCTTTACTTTGGGCTATATGGAACTGCAGAAATGACATGGTTTTTAACAGACAAACTCGTATCAATTTTTTGTAGGTTATCTACAGGGCAACTTCTTTGATCCATACGTGGTCGTTACTCACTCCTGCGGAAACCAGGGAGCCTTTGGTTACTGGGTCTGCCCGATGAAAGATGGTAGCTCCGGATATCTACTACCGGTTTGAATTGCGGTCCAATAATAGGATAGGTGGTTAGGCATCTAGTCCTATTTTCGCCGGCTGTGGCATTTATATTTACATTTCGAACTTTTTTCAGCTCTAAGTGAGCATGTTCTGGACCACAGACTATTTTGGTTGTCTTTTTAAATAAAGGGGCTGCATGCATCTCTTTGATGCAGAGGCCGGGGTTATCCCTCCTTTTCCAAAAAAAAAATCTCATTTGTCTTACTGATTTTCTGTCCAATGATATCAGATTGTTTCATGATATAACTGTGAACGCAAAAGATATCTGTTGGTTTCTGAAAGTGTGCACCTCTTGTTGTGTATTGGATTTTAAGAAGCGAGTGTATGATGAGGAGCAAACTGTGGATCTTTTAGGAGGTTTTGTTTCAGAGGGGAAATCTCTAGGAAATTTTCAGCTCTACTATCTTTCGGCTGCTATATGTACACATCAAACCTCGATTTCTTTCTTCTTTTGTGAGGTGACAACATATCGAGTTTTAATTGTGTATACTTTTATAAAGTTCACGCTACAGGTTCAGGTTTATCATTTAGCACGTGTGACATCTGTTTTGCAGTTCACAAAAATAGTGGAAATATGCTAACAGCTGGACAGGTTAGCATTGTCAGTTTCTCACTGCAAAATAAAATAATGCCTTCCTCCGCGCCAAAATAAAACGTTAACTTGGCCATAGAACATCTCTGAATGTTGGAAAACATTGAGGCGGAATCAGATCATTTTTCATCTTGCTGGCCTGCAACGATCCCAGTTTAATGCATTCCTAACTTCTGCTCATAGTTGGTCCAATCATCCTTCAGCACCATGCCTCTGGAATTTCAGAAAGCATGGGTTTTGAAGGAAAATGTGATGCGTAAAATCTCGAGTTCGATCCAAGCAAACATGGCATGGCAGTGGCAAGCTCACCCAAGTCCCAAAATGTTAAAACAAGATATATAAGCAATTTATAAGAGAAAATAATTGTAATTAAAAACGTGCCAAGCTCCGGGGTCTCAAATGTGCCAAGCCAACGCTTCTTGCCACGAATCAGCTAAAAGCTACACTCAACTAAAAACTACAAATTACAATTAACTAAAAAATGGGCTAAAAAGCTAGACTTAACTACATTAAAAACTACCCTAAAACTTTGGGCTTAAAACTAAACTTAGCTATATTGGGCTTCAAATGTTATGTTCTTGTTCTTGACCCTATGACCCGGTCATTGAAATTCATCCAAGTCATGGAACCTCCATTCTCAATGCATAAGGCATTTCCATTGAGGGGAAAGTAGTGGATTAAACCCTAAACCCTATCAGTAGCTCTGAATGACAAACTCCATGTTACCGATGGACTCGGATTAACAGGCAAGTCATCTAATTTTTGGGACATCTACGGCAAAGCCACAAATTCCTCATGCTCGCACAAGAACCCGATGCTCACCCCTGACATTGTCAAATTCGTGGTTTGGATGGTAAGCTGGTGACTATCCACAAGGCATCCTGGAACAGAGAATGTACTTTGCGGGTATATATGACCCGGTCCGCTCTAGCTGGAGGGGCATGGAGAATGAGTTCGCCCTGTGCTGGTCTGGCCCGACGGTCGTTGTCAATGAGACGCTGTCCCTCGGCACAAAACTGATGATGTGGCTGAACGAGACCAAGGAGTGGATGATGGTCGGCAGGCTATCGAATAAGCTCGTGTGGCCACCGTGCAAGCTCGTAGCCAACGACAGTAAGATCTACGTGATTGGCCAGGGGCTAAGAACGGTGATGATCCGACATGGACACGACGACGAGGGTGGATGGGTTTCTGGTGTCCTCGTCAACGGGCTCCCTGTAGGAGCATGACTTCCCACCGGAGAAGTGCAGGGTTATCAGTCATCACCATCTGAAGACCATCAATACCTGGGTTGTTTTTGTACCGTGAACTGAAATGACGGTGAATGTTTTTTCTTTTCTTCTGGCAGTATATTGACTTCAGTATTTGGTGAGATAGCTGTACATCGACTTATAACTATGACATAACGAAAGAAAATTCGGCTAAAAAAACATAACGAAAGAAAATTCTTTCGTTATGTTTTAGCCATGTCCTGTTCTCGGTTTGGCAGCCAAAGGATGACAATGAGTGCCCTGTTTGATCCAAACTCGGTTGTTTCATTTTACACTGACATGTATTTTTGTAAAAAGCCTTCTAAAAACTCAAGCACAAAAAACGAGCAGAACAGGGGATTTTGTGTTCATTTGTGCAGGCTGTCTTAAAAAAAACTGTTAAGTGTTTCTTTTTTCTTGAGAAATAGTGAATGAATTGTTTTACAAGGAAATTATCGTGGTAGATGATAACGTGCAACAACAACTCTTTTATTTACCAGGGCTTCAAAAAGTCATATTTCATTTACGTGCGCTCCAAACAGTCGTATCTTCTAGTTTGTGTTCATCACCTATGTACCACTGCCTCTTGAATACTCGCAACGAATACTACTTTTATCATCTAATACTGGAAAAGCTCCGGGCTGTTGTTCCGGATCATGTAGCTAGCAGGTCACCTGATAGTATGACTCTGGTCGGTAATCTCCAACCTAGACATTATATAGACTAAATTGAACCAACTCAACATTGCAGAGTCGCCTTCGTGCTCACTGTAACTCTAGAATAGGACTCAAGAGAACATCACTTCATCCATCTACCAATAAAATTGCCAATACATCTCATTCCCCGGGAAATTGCACACCCGTGACACTCATCATATGCTCGCCATTGTTTCTCCCCTCGCACACTTGGTCATGACTCCTCCCTCTAGAACTAATTGATTCTACTAAAAAAGTGAGGTAGTTATTTATAGAAGGTTAGCAAATGTGCATGGTGTGTGGCCCACACATCATTCTATCACCAAACTTCACATGACGGTTGTTGTGGCCATTTATTTCTACCCCTTCTGTCATTTATTCTGACAATAGGCAATGTAGTTGATGAAGAACCGTTGATGCTTTATGGTCCCCCACCTACGGTTTATGTAACAAACAAGACAACACAACGATTATGAAGTGGAACAACAAAAAACATGGCTATAGTTTACATATGCCCCAACATTAAAAGCCACATGTTTTTTTTTTGACAGCAAATAGACTTTATTCCTCTCATAATAGATAAGTCAATTACAATAAGAGGAGAAATAAAGTCCGGGATAGAACTATCCCAAAATCCCGAAGATCTAATGGTAAGAGAATTTTTAGCTAGGCTATCTGCTACCTCATTTGCTTCACGAAAACAATGCACAAAGGAAGTATTTGCAAATTCCAACTCCATCTGCTTACACTCCCTGATGATAGCCGCTTCAGGACAAAAGTATACTTCTTGTTGATTAAAAGCTTCCACTGCAATCGTACTGTCAGATTCAATGATCAGTGAATTACACCCAATCCTTTCTGCGAGAATCATTCCATTTCGGACCGCAATTATTTCAGCTGTATCAACATTAGTAACATGTGGTATGAACCAGTTAGCTGATGCAATAAAATCACCTCTGTCATCGCGAGAAACAGCACATGTAGCTCCAGAAAAAATTTCAGCACTAAAGGAGGCATCAACATTTATCTTAACTGCGCCTCTATCCGGTTTCTTCCACATATGATCATGCTTCCGAACTGGATGTGTAGGAGTTGTCGCTCTAACAAAGTTAGTGTAGATAACCTTAATTGCAGTAGCCATGCGTTTCTTGGTATAACTGTATAACCGCAAACTTCTTTCCTATTTAGAGGAGAAGTGGGGCACGTAATACCTATGGTTAGTGATAGTTTGGAGAATAATAACTTGTATTGATTGGGGCCTCAAAGGGCTGTTTATATAGATTACAAGACTTGGGCTCCAAGACTAATAGAGATAGATTACAATTCCAAACCTTGCCGGATATGGTAACGTAACCGACCTATACTCTAATATCCCCCCGCAGTCTCAGCGTCAGGAGTAACGATGTTGAGACTGGAGCGTATGTCGGTGAAAGATGCAGTCGGAAGTCCTTTGGTGAAAATGTCAGCAAATTGAGCACTGGTAGGTACATGAAGAACGCGGACCTCGCCAAGAGCCACCTTCTCTCGAACGAAGTGTATGTCAATCTCAATATGTTTGGTGCGACGATGCTGAACTGGATTGGAAGCCATGTATACTGCGGAGATGTTATCACAATAAACGATGGTGGCACGATCCAGTGGGCGATGAAGTTCCACGAGAAGCTGACGCAGCCACACCGCTTCAGCCACAGCATGAGCAACCGACCTATACTCAGCCTCAGCAGAAGACCTGGAAACTGTTGCCTGCCTTTGAGAACACCAAGAAACAAGATTATCACCCAAATAAACACAAAATCCGGATGTGGACCGTCGAGTATCTGGACAACCTGCCCAGTCTGCATCAGAATAAACTGTCAAGCTTGTCGGGGAAGAAGAATTAATGAGGAGACCATGATCAAGAGTTCCTTTTAAATAGCGAAGAATGCGGTGGACGTGAGCAAGGTGAGGAGCACGAGGATCATGCATAAAAAGACAGGCTTGCTGAACGTAGTAGGAAATGTCGGGCCTAGTGAGAGTGGCATATTGGAGAGCACCAGTGATGCTACGATACAAAGTGGGATCAGAAACTGGATCTCCATCAGCCGACAACTTGGCACCAATGTCGGCCGGTGTACGAGTGGGTTGACAATCAGACATACCAGCACGAGAAAGCAAGTCTAAAAGATAGGATCGTTGAGAGAGAAAAAGAGAAGATTTTGTACGAGAAACGGTAACGCCAAGAAAATGATGAAGAAGACCAAGACCAGTCATGGAAAATTCATGACTAAGAGAAGAGATTATATGTTGAAGAAAAGAGGCAGAGCTAGCCGTGAGAACTATATCATCAACATAAAGCAAGAGATATGCAATGTGGGAAGATGAGCGAAAAATAAATAAGGAAGAATCAGATTTGGAGGGAATGAAGCCTACTGTTTGAATAAAGGCAGCAAAACGTTGAAACCATGCACGAGGAGCTTGTTTAAGACCATAAAGAGATTTGTGAAGAAGGCAAACAGAATTGGGAGAAGAGGGATCCTCAAAACCAGATGGTTGCTGACAATAAACAGTTTCATTAAGAGTGCCGTGAAGAAAAGCATTTTTAACGTCTAGCTGATGAATGGGCCAAGAGGAAGAAACAACAAGACTAAGAACAACTCGAATAGTACTGGGTTTAACAACAGGAGAAAAAGTTTCATCAAAATCAATGCCCTGTTGCTGAGAGAAACCACGACACACCCATCTGGCTTTGTAACGAGCAAGAGTGCCATCAGAATGAAATTTATGACGAAAAACCCATTTTCCAGAAACAACATTAATGCCAGGAGGTGTGGGAACAAGAGTCCATGTATTATTTTGCTGAAGAGCGTTAAATTCATCGCGCATAGCTGAGAGCCAAAGAGGATCAAGAAGAGCTCGTTTGTAAGAAGAGGGAATAGGAGAAAGGGCCGAGGTTGCCGGGGTTGCCGTGCTTGGCGAAGCCGTGGTTGCCGGACGGGACGGACTTGCCGGGGTTGGGGTGGCTGTGAGGTTGAGGCGTTTGGTGGGTAGAATAAATCCGCGTTTGCCGCGGGTGCACATGACGTGATCATTAATGGGTGGTGGAATGGGGACGGCGTTGGGTGGTAGTGGTGACGGGGAGGTTGGCGGTTCCGAGGTTGCCGGGGTTGCCGGACTTGTCTGGCGTGCCGGGCTTGCTGGGACCGGGCTTGCCGGGACCGTGCTTGCCGGGTCTACGGGTGGCGTGGTTGCCAGGCTTGCCGGACTTGCCGGTTCCTGGCTTGCCGGGTCCGGGCTTGCCGGGCCTGTCGGTGCTGTGATTGTCGAGCTGGCCGGACTTGCCGGGTTTGGGCCTGCCGGCCGGGCCGGTGCCAGGCTTGCCGGGCTGCCCAGGCTTGCCGGCCTTGCCGCGGGAGAGGGAGTGGTGGTAGGGATTGATGCGGTGTGAGTGACAGAAAAAGGAAACGTGTTTTCATCAAATGTGACGTGGCGAGAGACAAACACGCGACCAGAAGATGGATCAAAACAGCGATATCCTTTGTGATCATCAGAAAGACCAAGATGAATGCAAGGAAGTGAACGGGGTTCGAGTTTGTTGGAGGCGGTAGAGGCAGTGTTCGGGAAACAAAGACAGCCAAAAACACGTAAAAAAGAATAATCGGGATGAGAGAGAAAAAGAGATTGAAAAGGCGAATAAAGAGGACAAGTCTTAGTGGGACGAATATTTAGAAGAAGAGTGGCAGTGCGGAGGGCTTCGGCCCAAAAACGAGAGGGTAGAGAAGCTTGTAGGAGCAAGGTGCGAAGAATATCATTAATGGAGCGAAGAGAACGTTCAGCTTTACCGTTTTGAGGGGAGGTATAAGGACAAGAAAAACGAAGAAGAATGCCTTGAGAGAGAAAGAAGGTGCGGTTTTGAGTGTTGTCAAATTCTCGACCATTATCACATTGAATAAATCGAAGTGGCAAGCCAAAGTGAGTAAGAACATATTGTCGAAAATTGAGAAAGATGGCATGTACTTCAGATTTAGCACGGAGAGGAAAAGTCCAAATATAATGAGAGTAGTCATCCAAAATCACAAGATAATATTTGTAACCAGAGACACTAGGAACGGGAGAAGTCCATAAATCACAGTGAATTAACTCAAAAGGAAAAGTGCTAATGGTAGTAGAGGTTCCAAAAGGTAATCTAACATGTTTGCCGCATTGACAGGCAGTACAAAGAGAGGGATTATGAGGAACACTAGAACTAGGGATACAAAATTCTTGCAGCAAAGATGACAAGGTTGATTTATTGGGGTGTCCTAGACGACGATGCCACAATTCCACTGAAGCAAGCATGGCGCGGGGAGTGGACATAGGTGTGCCATGAAGCGGATAAAGATCGCCCGTGCTATTGTACCGAGCGAGTACCTCCCCCGTTGCCAGATCCTTCACAGACAAACCAAAAGGGTCAAAAGCCAAAATTACTCGATTGTCAATACAAAATTGGCGAACAGAAATAAGATTTTTGATGAGGGAAGGAGAAACAAGAATATTGCGAAGAAGAAAATTGCCGAAAGAGGAAGGGATGTAAGAGTGACCGGTGCCAGAAATAGGTATGGTGGAACCATCACCAATGGTGATCGTAGAAAAAATAGAAGGAGAGCAAGCTGACAGCAAATTCATATTTGAAGACATATGCGAGGATGCACCAGAATCGAAAATCCAATCCGTACCTTCGTTATTGAGTGTAAAGTTGTTCATGGCGTTGAGGAAGGCAGCTTGATCCCAGGCCGGCTGCTGGGAAGGAGCAGAGGGGCCAGGAGCGTGCATGGGAGCGTAGGGCAGGGTCGGCGACTGGTAGAATGTCGTCAGGGCCGGCAAGCCCGGCAAGCCCGGCAAGGTGCCATAAGAGGCCGGCAAGCCCGGCAAGGTGCCGTAAGAAGCCGGCAAGGTATAGTAGGGTGGCGGTAGTCCTGGCGCGCTGGAGGGTGGCGTAGGAGTGGCGGTGTAGACATGCGCCGGCGGCTTGGGCCCAAGGAGTCCAGGAGAGCCGGTTGCCGGGCGGAGGCCAGGGCTCCACGTGCCCGTGTAAGCAGGCGGGGCACCGTACGGCGAAGGAGCCGACCAGGGCATCGGCCAAGCTTGAACAAGGCCAGTCCAGGGATCGTGCGGAGGCTGCCACGTGGAGGGGGCCGGTGGCGATGGATAGGCCGATGGCGGAGCTTGGGCAGTGCCGGCAGAGCGAGATGCAGGTGGCCGGTAGATCGGATTCTTGCCCCGGTAGTTCGGGCTCGTGCGCCAGCCTGGAGGCGGTGGAGTAGCTGCTGCCGCCGCAGTAGGAGGGGAGGGTGCGGGAGATTGGTGCGGCACGCCAGGCGCGGCCCCAGCAAGCCTGGCCGCGGCAGAAGCGGCAGCGTGAAACACCTGTGGCGGCCGTTGCGCCTTGCGAGCTTGATTCTTCTCTTCTTGCTGGAGGAGGGAGCGAACCTCCTTCAAGGTGGGGTAGGGCTTGAGCATGGGGATGAAGGACTGCTGCTTCTCGAACTGCTCGCCGAGGCCGACGAGGCGAGCATTGATGAGGGCGCGATCGTCGACGGGATCGCCGAGTTCACGAAGTTCGTCGCCGATCGCCTTGATTCGCTGGAAGAAAACGGTGACCGGGGCGTCTCCTTGGACGATCGTACGGAGCTCGGTGTTGAGGGCGTTGATGCGCGCATCGGAGTTGTCCTGGAACAGCTGCTGAAGTGACGCCCAAAGCTCGGCGGCGGTGGCGTCGTCGGAGGAGACCAGATTGAAGAGCTCCGTGGAGATGCGTGTGTAAATCCACTGGATGATGGTGAGATCATCTTTCACCTAGCGAGGATCGGCGTGCTACGGAGGGTAGGATGGATCTATGTGGTGGCGGAGGCCGCAGCGGCCGAGATGGATGGTGAACAGGTGGCGCCAATGGTAGTAGTTGTGGGCGCCAAGATCTAACGAGATCGGGATGAAGGGGGAGACGTCGGCAATGGTGTCGGCGAGGGAGATAATTGGGAATTGAGGGGGAGGTATTTGGGTAGTTGTGGAGGAGGAAGAAGAAGTGGGGGCGCCGGCGGCACGGAACTCGGTCATGGAGAAGAGGGGCCGAGTCGGCCGGGGCGGCGGCACGGGTGGCGGTGCCATTGCCAGGTGCGGAAAACCTAGGCGTCTGATACCATGATAGTTTGGAGAATAATAACTTGTATTGATTGGGGCCTCAAAGGGCTGTTTATATAGATTACAAGACTTGGGCTCCAAGACTAATAGAGATAGATTACAATTCCAAACCTTGCCGGATATGGTAACGTAACCGACCTATACTCTAATAGTTAGGTCGAAAGGCCCCCTTGTTGAAAACTGAAACAAAGTCATCATTCACTAGATAGTATGGATCTTTTCCCTACAATTGACTAATGCTGAAAATTGCAAAAGTTGAGAATATAACTTCACTCTAGGCAGGGCTAGTCTAGCACTGACTTCCATCTGCCCACAACAGCAGGACACACTAGAAGCCATTGCTTTTCCAAATCAATATTTCAGTGATCATGCATCAATTGGTCCATGTTGGTTGTTGCTGACAACCCACAATGCAACTATATTCAAAAGCCAACCGATGTTATAGCTTATATGGTTGCTGTAGGTTTTTGGGGGTTCTAGTCGCCCCGCTCCTAACCTTAGCCGCCGCTTCAAATCTCCTCGCCGTCGTCGGAGCGCCGCTGGGCAAAGCCCGAGTGGGGGATGGTGCTGGCGTCGAGGCCTTCCACCTTAGCGTATATAGGGTGCGACCATGGTGGAGTCTCGTTGCGGGTGCCCTGCCCTTTTCTCCTGGAAACCTTTGGCAAAAACAGTGATCCCCTCGTCGACGTCTCGCCCCTCCCCCCTCGGGTTCTGCGACACTGTGACAGGCTGCTCCTCCTTGTGATGGGCAGCAAGACACGGTGTCCAGCGAGGCGGACTCAGCGGCTGCCCGGACGTCCTCGTGGCAAAGCTCCACGTGTATTGACGCCATGGTTCTGGATCTCCAATTCCTTTGGTTGCCAGCCTCTGGGGGCTGGCTCCTTGTGGTAGAGCGGTTCGCTGGTGGACTGCTAGGTAGACAAGTCAGTTCGAATCAAGGTTGGCGAGTGGGACTGTTATAAGGCTCTGGCGGCGGTTGGAGCCACCGACTGCAGCGCCCGCGGGCGTCTTAACCTTGTCCAAGGTGTCCGTGACGGAGTTTGTGATCCTGCCCGAATCACTTCGGGGGGGGGGGGGGGGCACCCTAGATCTATTCTGGGGTCAGACTTTGGTCGAAGCCTGGCATTGTTCTACCCCTTTGCGGCATCGTGTGGGAGGTGTACCTGGCCTGTCGGACCTGTGGCAGATGGCGGTGCTTGAGGAGGTGGAGCAGCCTGGCATCTATTGCGTCGACAACGTCTGGTCTCGGAGTCATGGTGCAATGGGGTCTCAGCTTCGGACGTGTGATGATGGACGAGTGCAAGGCGGTGGTGCTATTTTGCGTCGTGGCGGCATCGACGGCTAGCCTGGCATGGATCATGCGGATCTTTGCCTTGAAGATGGGTCAACAACTCGATGGTGGTGGCGGGTTCTGAAGCATGTGCATCATTCTGAAGCATGTGCATGTGATGCACGCTTAGGGTTTGTTAGCCTGGATGTGTGCTCCTAGTACGCCATGTGGGCGTCTTGGTGATGACCCCTGATCTTCTTGGAATGGCTCGCCATTCTCCGATGCAGGAAGATAAGATAAAGGCAATCAGCTTAGTTTGGCACCACACTTACTCCGAATGACATCTCTTCTCCAGCAACAACGTCATCATCATTGTCATCCAGGGGAGCAACGAAGGTCTCGCAACACCAATGCTTTTGCCCCCATAACGGGTCCTTCACAGAAGCGGCTAGGTCATCATGGATGGATGGAAGCAGGAAGTATTGCCAATGCAACGGGTCGCACACCAGAAACTCAGTAAACAAATGGTAGGCGCTTCCCTTATGGGCGTTCTCCAGGTGGACGCGATCGCGGCTGTCACGGGTGACCTAGTTGCTGGCGGTGTCAGGGAGGACAGAGAAGGAAAAGTACGGTGTGACAGCAGGGTGGAAGACTCCTCGATGTGATATACTGCATGTAGTCATTGGATATGAGTATATTCTTGGGATAACAGTTTTTTGTGAATATCGTATGTTTTTTTCATTACAAAACGGGATTATAAGACCTCCCTCTGATTGGAAACTGCTGCTGTTTGCTAAGATGATTCTGACTATCAACACTCACGGAAAGCATCTTCAGGAAGTAATAACCAGGAGAATGCTTTAGCTTCCTCAAGTCAACCGTATCACTCTGGTGAGTAATCTCAAACTCGGCATTACCCACACTAAATTATGCCAACTCAGCAGTGTAGAGTCGGCTATGTGCTTACGATAACTCTAGAAGAAGACTCCAGAGATGAGCACATGAACGATGTTCCAATCAAATTCCCAATGCATCTCATTTCCCATGAAAGTGCACTATCTGACCAATGACAGTCATCATGCTCATTATTGTTGCCCTCCTCACACACTTGCTCATGCTTTCTCCCTCTAGCAACTAAACATGATTCTGCTATACAAGTAAGGTAGTTATTTATAGAAGGTTAACAAATGGACATGGTGTGTGGTCATACATCATTCCTTCACCAAAGTTCACATGACAGTTGTTGTGGCCATTTATTTCTTCCTCTTTTTTTTGGAAAAGGAGGATCACCCCCGGCCTCTGCATCATGATGATGCATGCAGCCATTTTATTAACTCAAGTAGGTTCCATGAAATTCAAAGTCCAACAAGAGCTCAAAGATAGAGCCCGCAAAAAGAAAGTAAAGATACACGCCACATCTGGCAAAACAATAACAAACTATGATGACTAAACACCTAGCCTATTAGTTTGCCACCATCCATATCGGTTGAATATAGCCCGTGCTGCCGTCTCCCACCGGTTGCACCCAGTAACCAAAATTTCCGTGGATTCCACAGGCGTGAGTAACGACCACGTATGGATCCAAGCAGTAGCTCTGTAGATGACCTATAATTTTTTTTAAAGTTCTTCCTATTAAATATCACATCGTTTCTACAGTTTCATATAGCCCAAAGCATGGCACATATCCCTATTCGAATTTGTCTAGCTGTGTTTACGTCCACTCCATTAAGCCATGTTCCAAATAACGTGTTCATACTAAGTGGAGAGTATAGGTTGAAGGCTATATGTATAGTACGCCATAGAAGCTTGGCCAATGGACACTCGAGAAAGAGGTGTTGAATAGCCTCATTGTGATCACAAAAACAACATCTAGAACTACCCATCCATCTTCGTTTAACCAAGTTATCTTTCGTCAGGATCACTCCTTTGCACTAGTAGAAAACAGGGCATCTGTCCCGGTTGCAGAGGGCCTTTAGTCCCGGTTCTGCAACCGGGACAAAACGATCGGGACTAATGCCGATCACTTTTAGTCCCGGTTGGCTTACGAACCGGGACCAACGGTGCTCCACGTGGCCGTTCGGCGGCGCCGAGGCAGGAGGACCTTTGGTCCCGGTTCGTAACACGAACCGGGACTAAAAGGCGCTGGGTTTTTTTTTTTTGGAAATGGCCGTGTTTCATTTTTTGTTTTCATTTTCTTTTATATTTATATTGTATTTTCACGCGGGTTTTCATTTTTGGAAAGGGCCAATCGCAACATCATATTTTCCTCTAATTCACATGATTACTTGCATCCATCCACCTTAATCAAATATATGTCATATAACTCATCATCATCTTACTCATCTAACAACTCATCATCATCTTAATCATACCAAGTTAAAATCTCATAAAACAGAAAAACATCATAATAGTAATCATCCTAATCGATCATGCAAGTTAAAATAAACCAGAAAAACTTCTCTCTCATATAGGACCTAGTCGTCCCTCCTAGGTAAAATGACATAAAACAGAATAACACCTATGTCTCCATGATGAAGCAAAGAGATCCAACGGTCTCCAACTTGTGGCTTGCGATCCTTCTTTATTTGTCCCCATGCTTCAATTTGGAGCCATCTTGGTGGTTTGCGCTCAATCGAGTATGCAAAAGAGAACTCGGGCCGGAAGGGGCTTTTAATTGTCATATTACCTTTGGGTTGCATCAACGGAGGCCCAACTTCATTTGGCAGTTTCTGTTGAAGAACATAATAGTAGCCTAGTTAGCAATGTAATCAATACAATTTACGCAACAGTACTAGTGTACTTAATTAGCAACTCTTACCAGGATATTTCGGCGAATGTCATCCGCCCTCAACCTATGCACTAGTGTCCTGTACAATGTATAATTTGGGCCAGTTCCCAAATTATACGGGAAGATCTCCCTACCAACTAGGACACCAATAACAAAGTTGATAAGATCATCCTTCTCCTCCCAAGTTAGATGTGATCCATAAGTGTAGTGTGTCGTGTCGATTATGTTCTGTGTTTCACTCGAAGAAACGAAATAAGCTGTAAATTATAAATTAACAAATTTAGTATGGATGAACACCAAATATTTTTAAATATAGAATGCAAATTACTTGACAAATATGCATGGTTGACAAACTCACATGGAGGTAAAACAAGAAGCATATCGACATCCACCCAAATGTCGATGTTTCCTTCAATATGATCTTCAGGACGAAGATCGAAGGTTATTTCCATATCCTCCTGAAATCCATATGCCTTGCAAAGAGCTTCCCAATTTGAGCACCCTAATTTTGTGTTATTAACTGCATTCATTACTTTGACCAGAAATGTGTGACCATGTTTAGTCCTCAGGTTAGCTCTCCTCGTCTCCATACTCTCGTGGTCCTCGAAACCGAGCCTCTCCAAGATATACCGTCTTGCATGGCAGGGGATGAACTAGTCGAATTGTATAAAATAGAAATTACATGTTGAAGCAAAGAAACAAAAGTCATGCTTAATTACGAAAAAACAGTTGTCATCGTTGCGTACCGTAGAAATATCAAAGTCCTCGTAAAGCTTCATGGTGAAGAACCTGCCGTCTCGCAGCCCAGGCTGGTCGCAAAGACCCTTATCTTCACTGCAAAGTTCACACGCTTGGATCCTATCGTCGTCTAATGACGACGACATTTCCTGTGTTCATGATTCAAGAATTACGGCACGCTTGGATCCTAATGCGTGTGTGACTTTCGGTCCGTCGAGGCTTTCCTTAAATAACTCTCATATCTCATGGTGTGTTGGTGCGCACTCTCTCACACTGATATGGTGGTGTATATATGTTGGTGGACACTCTCTCACAGTAATAGTTCGACCGTCGGTGATGGACGCCCCCCCTCTTCTCTTCTTGCGCATTATACCGACGAATATATCGCAAAGAAGAGAAGAAGAGGAGGCGCCCCCCACGACAACAGTCGGGATTCCTCCATCAAGAACACACATGAAAGTCACACAAGGAGCAACGACAGACCGAAAGTCACACACGCATTATACCGATAAAATATCACTAATACATTTATAATGAACTCGAATATAATATCACTAATACATCATCTCGAATAATCCAGTTAATGAATCATCAAATATTAACTAATACATCTTGAATATTATCATATAAGATCACTAATACAGATCGAATACTATCGAATAATCTAAGTCACTAGCGGTTCCTGGGTCGCGGGTGGTGGACACCCAAAGATAAGGAACCATCACGGGATCATAACTCGGGTGAGATCCCTGAAGAATCTGCCAGGTATTGTTGAACCTGGCGTCCAACGCCGCCATGTAGCGACGGACGTGCTCGTCCTCCTCCCTGACACGGCGACGTACCACCTCCGCGGGAGCCCGCTACCTCTGCACCGAAAGTGGCCCACGTGACCGCCACCAAAGAAGCTCCGGGTCGACCACGAGACCAGGATTCCTCACCAAGCTCCGAGCCCGGGAAGGTAGCACCTCCCAGTGCCAGCCCGGCGGAGCCCAGTCCCGGACATTGCGCCTGTCAAGCATGATGTCGCCGCCGACTCGACGACGACGAGGATGCGGGCCAGGCATCGTCGACGTCGAGACAAATTCCTATGAGAACATTTTCTTATCATTTAATGTTTTGCTTTTTTAGAAATGCGGGATTGGCATCGTCGACGAAAACAAATTGTGGCTATAGCAAATATCATTTTATTTAACAACAATAAAACAACAATAACATTTTTAATAACAAAGCCTAGTGATGTGTAAGTTAGCAAATAAAGAAGCATCTACCTCATAGATCAACAAATCAACTTAAAATGCCATCTTAATTTCCTAACTAACTTAAAATGACATCTTAATTTTCTAACTAGCCCTGGATCCGCCGCTGACCGCCACTGCTTCGGCCGGCGACGGACGCGCGCGACGACGGTAACCGCGGGGGTGAGGATAGCTAGGAGGAGGAGGGGAACGGCGGTGTGGCCGGTGGCTCACCTAGGAGGAGGAGGAGGCCAGAGCGGACTCGGGGAGGTGACGGCGTCGGGGGGCGGCGACGGGGATGGCATCGGGGGGCGGCGACGGGGACGGCGACGGGGGCGGCGTCGGGGGCGGCGTCGGGGGCGGCGACGAGGAGCGAGCGGGCTCGGGGAGGCGACGGCGAGATCCGGCAGCCTGGCGGCGTCGAGGTGGTTTTCGGCGCCGTCGGGGGAGAGGGAAAGCAGATGGATTTGGAAACTTTTCGAAGTCCCGCTTATATAGTGCAACCTTTAGTCCCGGTTGGTAGTTCCAACCGGGACTAAAGACCCCCCTTTAGTCCCGGTTAGAGCCAACAACCGGGACTAAAGGTAGTTTTCGGCAGCCCGAAAGGGCGGGAAGCCCAGCCCTTTAGTCCCGGTTGGTGGCTCTAACCGGGACTAAAGGTAGTTTTCGGCAGCCTGAAAGGGCGGGAAGCCCAGCCCTTTAGTCCCGGTTGGTGGCTCCAACCGGGACTAAAGGGGGAGTTTAGTCCCACCTCGCCAAGCGAGAGGCGCTAGCACCTATTTATAAGCCCGACCCTCTCTGCCTTGTTAAGTTCCTCTCAAATCCTAAATTGAAAATGAAAATAGATGTGCTTGTAGAGAAAATTCAACCTAAATTCAAAGCGCTAGTAAATTTATTTAGCTTACTAGCACTTTGAATTTAGGTTGAATTTCCTCTATAAGCGCATCTATTTTCACTTTTGCTATTTTGCGGACGAAAACACGTCTATTACAAAGGGATTTCAATTTTTTGAACATATTTTAACTCAAGACTTTTTCTGCATTCAATATGCACCATTCAAAGCCACATCATCACCTTTCAACCATTTTCTGACTTCATTTGCTAGTTTTCATGCATTTCATGATTTATTTTGAGCTAAAATGACCCTGAATTGAAAAGCACTGCAAATGAACTCTGAAATGGTTGAAAGTTGGCATGGTATCATAATTTCACCCACATAGCATGTGCTAAAAAGTTGAGAGGGTTACCGGAAAAACTGGATGCACTTCGTGTACAAACTGGACAATCTTTTTCGAAGTATCAGGGTTTCGGACGAAAACACATCTATTACAAAGGGATTTCAATTTTTTGAACATATTTTAACTCAAGACTTTTTCTGCATTCAATATGCACCATTTAAAGCCACATCATCACCTTTCAACCATTTTCTGACTTCATTTGCTAATTTTCCTGCATTTCATGATTTATTTTGAGCTAAAATGACCCTGAATTGAAAAGCACTGCAAATGAACTCTGAAATGGTTGAAAGTTGGCATGGTATCATAATTTCACCCACATAGCATGTGCTAAAAAGTTGAGAGGGTTACCGGAAAAACTAGATGCACTTCGTGTACAAACTGAACAATCTCTTTCGAAGTATCAGGGTTTCGGACGAAAACACGTCTATTACAAAGGGATTTCAATTTTTTGAACATATTTTAACTCAAGACTTTTTCTGCATTCAATATGCACCATTCAAAGCCACATCATCACCTTTCAACCATTTTCTGACTTCATTTGCTAGTTTTCATGCATTTCATGATTTATTTTGAGCTAAAATGACCCTGAATTGAAAAGCACTACAAATGAACTTTGAAATGGTTGAAAGTTGGCATGGTATCATAATTTCACCCACATAGCATGTGCTAAAAAGTTGAGAGGGTTACCGGAAAAACTGGATGCACTTCGTGTACAAACTGGACAATCTCTTTCGAAGTATCAGGGTTTCGGACGAAAACACGTCTATTACAAAGGGATTTCAATTTTTTGAACATATTTTAACTCAAGACTTTTTCTGCATTCAATATGCACCATTCAAAGCCACATCATCATCTTTCAACCATTTTCTGACTTCATTTGCTAGTTTTCATGCATTTCATGCTTTATTTTGAGCTAAAATGATCCTGAATTGAAAAGCACTGCAAATGAACTCTGAAATGGTTGAAAGTTGGCATGGTATCATATTTTCACCCACATAGCATATGCTAAAAAGTTGAAAGGGTTACCGGAAAAACTGGATGCACTTCGTGTACAAACTGGACAATCTCTTTCGAAGTATCAGGGTTTCGGACGAAAACACGTCTATTACAAAGGGATTTCAATTTTTTGAACATTTTTTAACTCAAGACTTTTTCTGCATTCAATATGCACCATTCAAAGCCACATCATCACCTTTCAACCATTTTCTGACTTCATTTGCTAGTTTTCATGCATTTCATAATTTATTTTGTGCTAAAATGACCCTGAATTGAAAAGCACTGCGAACAACTGCGTGCATTATATAATTAAATGTATCAAAAACCATTACAGAACATCATGAATAGAGAAGTAATCAAATGTTATTACTGAAAAAATAAATACATAAAGTTCATACATAGTTCTCATAGAACAATATACAGCTCTCTAGAGCATCTAATTAAAACATAAATTGAAACTAACATATAACTATGTAAAACATTTAAATGCAACAACAAATGCGATCATAATCGCAACTAAGGTAACAATTGATCCAACAGCATAATGATACCAAGCCTCATTATCAATGGCATATTTTCTTATCTTTCTAATCTTCAAGCGCATTGCATCCATTTTGATCTTGTGGTCATCGACGACATCGGCAACATGCAACTCCAATTTCATCTTCTCCTCCTCAATTCTTTTCAATTTTTCTTTCAAATCCTCGTTTTCTTTTTCAACTAAATTTAACCTCTCGACAAGAGGGTCGATTGGAATTTCCGGTTCACATACCTCCTAGGTAAACACATCTATGTCACGTTGGTCGGCACAATTGTCATAAAGACTAAATGAAACAAATAGTTATAAAAGATAATATACCACATCCGAATCATAGACCGGACGAGGGCCGACGTGGGCGGAGACCATGACCATGGCACTATATAATAACAAACAATAATAAAAGTAAGAAATTTATACAAGTATCTATGTAAATCATACAAGTAAGAAATTTTTTCTTTTAAAAAGAAGATAAGAACAAGAGGCTCACCACGGTGGTGCCGGCGAAGAGATCGGCGCGGGCGATCGACGACGGTGAGGACGGGGACGGGACGTGACGGACCACCAAACCTAGACAAATCTTGGGGAAAATGGAGCTTGGAGGTCGAGCTTAGAGAGGAGAAAGCTTAAGCGTGGCTCGGGCATTTCATCAAACACTTCGTGTGCATAGGATGAGAGCAGAGCAGCACACACCTCGCACACGCCGGCCGGCCAAAAAACAGAGGAGTGAGCGGGCAGGGGCGAGCATATATATATATATAGGCATATCTTTAGTCCCGGTTTGTGGATAGAACCGGGACTAAAGGGACTGGAACCAGGAGCGAGGCCCTTTAGTCCCGGTTCGTGTCTGGAACCGGGACTAAAGGGGTCACACGAACCGGGACTGGTTCCTGGCGAACCCCGGCCGGCGCCCTGGCTGCTCGAACCGGGACTGATGCACCCATTAGTCCCGGTTCGTAACACGACCGGGACTAATGCAATATTCTGGCCTGTTTCAAAGCCCTGTTTTCTACTAGTGTTGTGAACAAACCACATAAAGATCTTAATCCTAAACGGTACTTTTATTTTCCAAATGTGTGGAGAGGTTGGTATTGGCCCAGCATTAATAAGGTCTAAATACATTGATTTCATGAAGAAACTACCACTTGTAGTTAGCTTCCAATGAATTGTGTCTGGTTGGTCAGAAAGTTGAACTTCCATCAACCTACAAACCAAATGTAACCATGTATTCCATCGTTCTCCTACCAGAGACGTCCTAAATTGAATATTAAGAGGAACCGTCTGCAATATCGTAGCAACGTAAGCTTCCTTGCATTGCACAATGTTATATAAAGCCGGGTATTGTGTAGCCAGGGGCGTCTCCCCTAACCACGTGTCTTCCGAAAACCTGGTTTTGTTCCCATTCCCAATGTGAAACTTCACCCTGTGGAAAAATGCTTCTTTCGTTCTCATTAAGCCCTTCCAGAACGGCGAGTCAGAAGGTTTCACTGTAACTTGGGTCAAAGTCTTGGATTGTAGGTACTTATTACGCAAAATTTGTACCCACGTACCTTCCGTCTCCACAGACAGTCTGTATAGCCATTTGCTTAACAGACATCTATTCTTAATTTGTAACTTCTCTATGACCAACCCACCCTGATCTTTCGGTCTACACATAATATCCCATTTAGCAAGTCTATACTTTGTCTTTCTATCATTGCCTTGCCAGAAGAATCGAGATATATAAAAGTCTAGTCTTTTCAGTACCCCTACGGGTACTTCAAAGAATGATAAAAGAAACATCAACAAGCTTGTCAACACTGAGTTTATTAGCAGTAGCCGACCTCCATACGACATAAGCTTGCCCTTCCAGCAACTTAGTCGCTTTTCAAACCGATCTTCTATGCACTTCCATTCCTTATTAGAGAGTTTGCGATGAAGAAGGTGATGTAATGGTTGAAGAACTGTTAACGCTTTGTGGTGTCCATCCACAATAAAGCAGTCCAAAACTGAATACTGCAACAAAGAAGGACAAAGCGACGAGTGCGAAGTGGAACAACAACAAACATGGCTATTGTTTACAAGTGCACCAACGTTCAAAGTTCTGAACTTGCTGAAATAATGTCGCGTGATGGCAGTACGTTTCTTGCTATAACTGTTACCACGAATCATATTTTCTTGGCTTTTGAAAAGCATCGAGGTCGGGGTAGACCGAACTTGACATGGGAAGAGTCCGTAAAGAGAGATCTGAAGGATTGGAGCATCACCAAAGAACTAGCCATGGACAGGGGGTGCGTGGAAGCTTGCTATCCATGTGCCAAAACCATGAGTTGGTCGCGAGATCTTATGGGTTTCACCTCTAGCCTACCCCAACTTGTTTGGGACTAAAGTTGTTGTTGTTGTTGTTGTTGTTAAAAAGCATCGAGGTCGAATCAGTTCATTCAACTACATGTTGTTGACCTACAACAGTCCCAGTTAAATCAGTCCAAGCATCCTTCAGCAGCATAACCGGAGTTTCACGGAACATCAGTTTTGACCACTCTGCTTGAATTTAGGTGAACATGTGCTGTGTGAAATCTCGAATTTGTCCATCTTTGAATTCGATATAGGCGAACACGGCAGTGCCTAACTCACTCAAGTTACAGGTGAAGTAATTGGGACCTGAACAAAAAAAAGGCAGATCGAAATTCACAGAGAGAAATAATTGTGGACATAGAGAAGGGGTAGGGGAGTTTCAGTCTTTTCTCATCTCATCTCAACGCCGCATAGAGGGGATGGCTTGCAGCGAGCTATAAACAGTTAAACACACCCTACGCCCTTACAGCTGGGGCCCCTGGTCCGTAGATCACACAGACATACACGGTTACATCCTAAAAACACGTGTAGCTTACTCCATAAACTCCTCTCCCTGACATGTGGACCCTTCGAGGTCTGAGTCATCATCTTTGTCCATGCCTTCCTGGACTAGGACTGTCTTGTCCGCCTTGGTCACTGACAGAATGGAGCTTACTGGTGCCGGAGGCGTGACAGGCAGGTTGTCGGCCAAGCTCACTCCCCCGCCCTGCGAACCCGTGGCCATCGGCAGGAAGATCTATGTGATCCGCCGCGGGTTGAGCACGGTGACCATTGACATGGACACGGCGGCCAGGGTGGATGGGTTCCTGGCCTCCTCGGCGACGGGGCCCCTTGATGAAGCACGTCTTCCCGCTGGAGAAGTGCAGTGTCCGGTCATCACGGTCTGAAGACCACTTACCTGGGTTGCTTGTACGGTTGTACCGCCAACTGAAATAACAGTGGACGTTTTTCTTTTCGCCTGGCTGTATATCGACTTCTGTATTTTGGTGAGATGGCTGTACATTGATTGACTTTAAATAATTTGATGGCTGTACATTGATTGACTTTAAATAATATCGACTTCTGTATTTTGGAAAGAAAAACTCAGGTTGTTTAATCCTCACCGAGTACTTGTTGTAAAAGTAGCAGGTTTTCGCTCTGTCCTGTTCTCGGTTTGTGAAAAACCTAAGTAACTTTTTTCATAATTAAAAAGTAAGATTAGGAGCCGTACCACTCACTGCAATCTGCAAACGACCGTTGCTATATAAGCTATTCCCGGGCCACCCTTGAAAAAACCTCACCTCACTCGACGGCTGCAGGTTTTACGGTTGCTATATATAGAGGAACCACCATCGTTTCTGGCCGTAAGTTCGACATCCTCCCTCGGTCTCAACCATTGTTTTAAAAATATTAAGATCCAATGCGATGGAACATTGGATGACTTGGTCGGTAGCTAAAACTTGGACCTTGTACATTCTAAGACCTCAAACTCACATAAATTTCGTCGCTCCTAGTAGTGCTATGCAAACATTGCAACTTATGATTCGATTCTTCGTTGGCCTTTGTCGAAAAAGCGACAGCAAGCACATCTATCATATGAACAAAACAAAAAGAGAGAAGAGACCAAGAAGAGGAGGGAGTGGACACCACTAGAACGATAGAAAAACAATTGGTGGAGGTGGGAGAACACTCACGGTGAGCATGTTGAGGAAGCAATGCCCCAAACACCCCTCTAGCTTGCTCAGTTCAACCATATCACTCTAGTGACTAATCTCAAACTAGGCACTATCTAGACTAAATTGCACCAACTCAACAGTATAGAGCCAGCCACATGGAAAACGTAACTCTAAAAGAGGATTCCCGAGAACATCCGTGCATCTACGTTCCAATCAAATTCCCAATGCATGACATTCCCAAGGAAATTTCACTACCACCGGTGACACTCATCATGCTCATTATTGTTGCTCTCCTGACACACATGGCCGTGCATTCTCCCTCTAGAAACTAAGCGAGATTCTAATATACAAGTAAGCCAGTTATTTATAGAAGGTCAGCGAATGGACATTGTGTGTGGTACAGACATCATTCCTTCGCCAATATTCACATGACAGTTGTTGTGGTCCTTTATTTGTACCACACTTGTGAGTTGTGACATCTATTCCGACAACACGTGGTGTAATTGTTGAAGAACTATTGGCGCTTTGTGGTGCCCACATACGGTTTAAGCAACCCAAAACTGAATACTGCAACAAACAAGGACAAATCGACGATTGCAAGTGGAACAACTACAAACATGGCTATAGTTTACGAGCTGTTTTACGGTGATTGGTATAGTACTCGGAGTACTAATGAGTACTTACCCCTCTGATTTGTATCAGCCGTCCGATCTGAGGTTTTTTTTAAAGGATTAAATTAAATATGTGTAATGGGATAAGGGCATTTTGGTCCAGGACGAAATATCTTTTTTTCAACCGATCACCCCCGAGACCAGATCCACGTCTTCTCGATCCAGTTGAAGGTCTTCGTCCGATCCAAGTCCTCGCCCTCGTCCTCCCGACCTTCACCGTAAAACAGCTCCCGCCGCCGACGTGCCCGGCGAGAGGAATCAAATCATCGTCATCGTCCTCCCCCCTCTCCCAACCACACACTCACTCTCCTCGACGTGGCCGACGAGAAGAAGAGGAAGAAGAAGGCCGCAAGTCTCTGTTGCCGGCTGAATCGACGGCGACGGCGGCGGGCGATCCGATCTCTTCCCGCCTACCATCCTTAGGTATGAATCCGAATTTTTGCTCGTTCTCCTGGTCCTTGCGCCCATCCACCGTGCATGCAGTAGGACCTCAACCCAACATGACTACGTAATGTTTGTGATACCGGTTCCTTCCTACTTAGTTTAGTATCTTATAGTCATCATCACCATAGTTCATGCAATATAATTCAGGTTTTCAATCATCCAGGCTAGGATATTAGTTTTGTGACGTTGATTTTCGGTTCCCCTCATACGTAAAACGAGCAAATTCCTTTTGAATGCACTTGTTTTTGCATATGAGCTATTTTAGATCTGGAACATTGATAAACAACAACTGTTAATTGTGTATGTTATATGCAGGAAGACATGACGGGTGTAAGTGAGGAGTGTCTGTTTGAGTACCTAGAGGTTGCCAGCAAGATGTTTAATAGTGAGTCTCAAGGCTATGAATTCTATAACAAATATGCTCTTGAGAAAGGTTTTAGCGTCAGGAAAAGCTACGTTGAGTGGGATCGATCCAATAATCATATAATTTTAAGAAATTAGTGTGTAGTCATCAAGGGTTTCGCGAAGACAAGCACATGAAGAGAAAGATGGAAGATAGAAAGAGGAGGCCACGGAGTTTGACTCGTGTTGGGTGTAACACTAAATTGATCATTGCAAGGCAGGAGGAAACAGGTCGGTGGTTTGTCAAGGATTTCATCGATGTGCACAACCATACTCTAGCCCCACGGGATCTTTCTTGCCTTTTGCGTTCGCACAGACGAATTACCGATGAGCAGAAAGCAGACATTGCAGACATGGAAAAATCTGGGATCCGCAAACACCATATAATGGATATTTTGTGCATGCAATACGGTGGATATGATCTGGTTGGATGCACAAAGAGGGACATTTATAATTTCTGCCATGCTAACAAGCAGGAGACAATCAGTGCCGGTGATGCTAAAACAGTTATCAGTCACATGATTGCGCGGCGAGAGCGGGATCCGGATTTTTTCTTCAGGTACTTGGTTGATGAAAGGGGCCATCTGAAGGGACTGTTCTGGGCTGATAGTCAATCCCGACTTGATTACGAGTCTTTCGGAGACGTCATTGTTTTTGATAGCACATACAGAACCAATAAGTACAATCTGCCATTCGTGCCGTTTGTCGGGGTGAATCACCACCGCAGCACTGTTATTTTTGGGTGTGGTATCATTTCCCATGAAACAAGCCAGGCATACAAGTGGATGTTGCGGACCTTTTCTGAATGCATGGCACAGAAGCATCCGATATCTGTGATCACGGACGGGGACCTCGCAATGCAGAGAGCAATCAGGGTGGTCTGGCCCGACTCAAACCATAGGCTCTGTATATGGCACATTCAGCAGAACATTGTACGTCATCTGCATGATGATGAGGTAAAAGAGGAATTCAGATCTTTCATATATGATTCTTCTTCCATTGAAGAGCATGAGATAAAATGGATACAATTCTTACAACGGAATAAAGTAAGCAATGAGGAGTCCTGGCTGCATCAGATGTATCAGATGAGAAAGTTGTGGTGTGCTCCATATCTTGAGGGGCGTTGTTTCCTAGGATTGAGTAGCAATCAGCGGAGTGAGAGCTTGAACTCTGTGCTACATACACATCTTGAGGGTAAGATGTCGTTGTTTGAAATGCTTGAACACTATGAGCGTTGCCTTGCGATGCGACGGTTGAACGAAGCACTCCTAGACGTCGTGGCCTTGCAGTCTGGTCCATTTACAGAGGAAAATGCTTCACCGCTTGAGAAACACGCTGCAACAGTTTTCACTCCTGCTATATTTAAGTTGGTCTTATGAAGCATAAATACTGTCAGCAAATGTGAGATCAGAGAGGTACTAGATGGATCAGAAGTTTCCACCTATGTTGTGTCCAAGAAAGCAAGAATGGATTTAAAGTTTGAAGTGCGCATTGAGGAGCCTCAGGGTATTTTGCACAGCGTTAGTTGTTCTTGCCGTAAGGTGGAATGCGCAGGCACACCATGTTCCCACATTTTTTACATATTGGGAATTCTACATCAAGAAAGACTACCCAGGTGTTGTGTTCCAGCTAGGTGGACAATGAATGCAGAATGTGCATACGCACCGACCAGAAAGAACCATATGTATGACTATTCGGCAAGCCTGCTGAGGTACCGTGAGTTGCGGAATTCTAGCCACGGCGCATGCTTCAAGGCATGTCACTCTGATGAGGACTATCATCGTCTAAAGATGATTTTGGATGCACACCATCATGGAAAGCAATCAACTATTGAACATGCTGATAGCAATGAATCAACTAGTGCTCAGAGTAACAACATTAGGCTTGGCCCGTTAATGCCGCAATCGAACAACGTTGATGGTGAAGATTTGAATGAGGTTCTGGATCCCGTGCACGTGCCAGGCCGAGGTGCACCAAAGAAGAGGCTACAGGCAAAGGTGAAGAAGACAAGATCAACAGGTAAGTGTGGCTATTGCAACGGGCCAGGTCACAATCGACAGACTTGCTGGAAATTGTTAGAGGTACCAAATATGTTCACGTATAATTTTTACATGTGTTTCCTCTCAATATAAATGTGCATGTGATTAATTATATTCTTCCGTGTAGGACCTCGAAGGAGAACTCTGATAGCTACAACTTTGTGGATACAGTATGAATCAACAATGAACCAGACATAGTCGTTTGCCATTCAGCTTCGCGTCACATGGTCTTTACGTTCTGTTTTTATCTTGTCAGATACTTTTTGAATTGGCGAATTGGGGCTGTACTGCCATTTCAATGTATGAGTTTGAGATATTTCGTTTTCATTTTCTATGTGATCATTTGATGTCAAACATTAAGAATCATGGCGTTTGTCCAACACGAATAAGGGCCATCATGGAGCTCATTTTCTTATCGAGTAGAATATTTCGATATAGTGGGGGACGATTTTGCTCAATGAAAAAAATAGGCCGATTATGCATGCTGTCCCAGAAAAACGAATTTTTGGATTTAGTGGAGGAAAATTTCTCACAATGAAAAATAGATAGGCCCATATTGCATGTTGTCCCACATAACGGAATATTTGGATTTAGTGGGGGAAGATTGCACTCAATAAAAAAAAGGCCCATATTGCATGTTGTCCCAGAAAAGGGAACAGGCCCACACCTGGAGGCGGATCTGCATTGGATCGCGTGCGTAAAGGCGATTTTGTCGGAAGTCTTTGTCCCACGTGACGACGCTCGCGCGCGGGACGGCGAGACCTGCTTGGTTGGGATACGACTACGTGCGCGTGTGGGAGGAGGGCGTGACGCGCGCGCGTGTGGAATCCGGCTGCTATGCGCTGCGCTCCTGACGCCGCACCGATCCCGAAACAGATCTTGTCGGACTGCGCGGATCCCCAAGGCGATCCTGCAGCAGGATTTTCACGTTGTGCAGGTCACATAAAATGCCGGAGTATTTTCTACACCGTTTTGCACCAAAAATGCTCAAAATTTTCACGTTCTCGGAATTAGTTCAAATTTTGCATCTACTACTGGACTGGTCATTCACACCTCCTGGCCAAATTTGGTGTCGTTCTGTATATGACCAAAATTTGACATTATTCATCGAAGGGTCCGTTTCAAAGGACGTGTTTTTTTCGACATCCTTCAAATGAACTAAAATATTTTCTACAGCATTGTATCAACAAAACAAGCATCCATCCCAAGTTTCATAGCTTTTCGACGCTGTATCGATTTTCTAGGGTTTTTGCAACGATAAAACCCAAGAAAACTTACCGTAGGTGGAGCAATGTCCGCTCATTGTCGGAATTAGTTCAAATTTTGCGTGTACTACTGGATTGGTCATTCACACCTCCTGGCCAAATTTTGTGTCGTTCTGAAGATGTCCAAAATTTGAGCTTATTCTTCGGAGGGCGTTCGGGTAAGGAGGGAAGGGTCCGTCTCAAAGGACGTGTTTTTTTTGACATCCTTCAAATGAACTAAAATATTTTCTACAGTCTTGTACCAACAAAACAAGCATCCATCCCAAGTTTCATAGCTTTTCGACGTTGTATCGATTTTCTAGGGTTTTTGCAACGATAAAACCCAAGAAAACTTACCGTAGGTGCAGCAACGTCCGCTCATTGTCTGAATTAGTTCAAATTTTGCGTGGACTACTGGACTGGTCATTCACACCTCCTGGTCAAATTTGGTGTCGTTCTGAAGATGACCAAAATTTGACGTTATTCATCGGAGGGCGTTCGAGTAGGAGGAGGGAAGGGTCCGTCTCAAAGGACGTGTTTTTTTACATCCTTCAAATGAACTAAAATATTTTCTACAGCCCTGTACCAACAAAACAAGCATCCATCCCAAGTTGCATAGCTTATCGACGTTGTATTGATTTTCTAGGGTTTTTGCAACGATAAAACCCAAGAAAACACTCCGTGGATGTGGCGCGGCGTGTGCACGTTGTCGGAACTCGTTCAAATTATGCATGGACCATTGGGGTGGCCATGCCCACTTGATGGAAAAAATTTGGTGTCATTCTGAAGATGACCAAAAATTGACCTCCTTCACAGGAGGCCGTTCGGGTAGGAGGAGGAAAGGGTCCGCCTCGAAGGATATTTTTTGTCGACATGCTTCAAATGGACCCAAAAAAATTCTACACCCTTGTAACAACACGATAAGCATCCATGCCAATTTTCATTGTTTTGCGACATTGCATGCATTTTCTAGGGGATCAAGATTATGCGCGTGTACATGGGGGCACGGTAACAGTTTCATCAAAGTCAACATATACGATTTTAACACCATTTTGATGTGTGTGCATACTTGTTTAGATGCAAGGCTATCTCACAAACAACTCACAAACAACTGTAGGGTTGGGCATAAAACACATCCATAATTCTCGATACAATGTTGATTAAAAACCTGTAACAGGAAAAAATTGTGCCATAATTGTGAACATGTTGAGGAACAATAAAATGACTGTTTCAAACAAAAGAATCTATGTCTGAAGCTTAAACTAGTTGAAAAACCATTTAGCCTACTATATATGGTCTTCTCCGCTGCCAAAATCCAGTGACCTCTTGCGTTTGTTCGTTGGAGATTGCTTCGGGCTTGGCGATGACCCATGTTCTTCAATCTTTTTCGGTTTAACATCAATGTAACCATACAACTCAAGTTGATCCTTTTCACTCCCCGCCAACTCTGTAGCAAGGACCTTGGTCTGCTCCAAGTCTAGGTTTCGCAAATCCTGTAAAAAAAAGCATAGGAACGGTATTAGGAACACCTCGGAAATGATGTAGCCATAAACTTGATGTAACATGTACAAGTTGAAGGATGGATGCTTGTTTGACCAGATGACCAGATGCCCTAAGTGCCCACGCATCACGCCACTGAAGCGTTTGACAACAATATCAGACAAGAATGGAAACCATGGGCGGGATTTTGTGAAATGTGAGAGCAAACCAGAAGCGGGGAAGGTTAAATCTATGTTTTTGTCGCAGCCTTTTTTATTTGAATTCTGCTCCCAGATTTCTTGTTATTTCCTCATATTTGGGATTTAGTGTTTCCCTTCCGATTTTCAGAATCTGAAAACATGCAAGCATTTTGAGTGGCTGGATGAATACATTGAGAGGCTTAAACTGGATGGCGATACCAATTTGAGGCATGGGTCAACCCAAGAGGTCGATCTGCCTTCGGCGGTGGATATTTTGGGCGCTGCCAATGTCGTTCCGACGATGGAGGATGCGGAACTCAAGGTGGAATTCAAGAAGCTCAACAAGAACTTAAGGCAGTTGATCGATTTGAAGAAGCAGGCAAATCTGATGGCCGCGGGATTTTATGTTTCTATGATTGTTGTGGGATTTGTTTACTTGCTGATCATCGGTCGTTAGAGGTTGTTATTATAGTGTTTCAGTTAGCTTGTGTATCCGCAATGAGACATATGCTTAATGCCTTGTACGAACAGACCAAGGAAAAGCTCAGTTCAAATCTAGTGGCATGAAGAAATAAAATCAAAAAGCTTGTCTGTTGTTTCCAAAAAAATAGCAAAGAGGAAAATTATTAAAATAACATGAACATGAATATAATAGCACGAACATCAATATAGTTGCACGAACATAACATAGTCATTTCGCATACATAGGTAGCCCAACAACTTAAACATATAAACTCACTTAAGATAAGCATAGCCTTACTACTAACAATACTAAATAGGATAGGACAACATGATAGATTAGGGGGCGCCACCGGGCCAACACCACCTTGCTCCTCCGGGGGCACGCCACCTCGCTACTTCGGGCACCCTTCACCGACGGGCGATTGGGTAGGGAAGAGTGTGCATGCCGTTCGGGGTGGCGAAGATGTCGTTGAAGTTCGTGTAGATGTTGTAGGTGGTGAAAGCAATGAACTCGCACCCAGTCCAGGACACACGGCCCAGGAGGTGGAAGGCGTCGAATCTGTTGGTGAACGTAGCAAGGAGCCCAACCACAACACCGTTGTGATTGACCTCCTCCACGTGGAACATCGGTGGAGAGCCCGAGGGGAGGTGGCGGAAGTCGGCCTCAAGGAAGAACTCAGTGAGCTCCCTTGCGTCCCTCCACCTTGACATCGCCCAGACCCGAAGGGTCCTCTCCACGTACACCTCGGCAGGGTGGAGCATCTCCGGCGCGGTGGGGGGCATGCGATACGTCGGACCGTTGAACTGAATGGCGCCTTGGTCTTGCTTTGCTTTCCGCTGGCTAAGGTGGTGAAGAAGGGCAGATGGTAGAGGATGGAGATGGAAGAGTGTGAGAGGAAGAGGAAGACGGTACCTCTGTTAAATAGCCGGCCTGCTACATCTTGGTTCACCGATGCATTAAAAACAGCATCGGGTGTGTACACGCGTGGGAAACCGAAGGGCGGCTGTGCAGCGCTGCGGTACTGGCTCTTGCATTGGGAGTGTACACACGTGGAAACCGAAGGGCGGCTCTGCAGCGATGCGGTGGCGACTCTTCAGCGCCGTCGGTCGGGTCGGGTCGGTACTGGACAGGTCAACGTTGCTGTGGCGGCTCTGTTGCCTCCTCGGTCGGGTCAGGTCGGGACTGGAGGGATGGCCTCTCTTTTACGTCGTCGGTCAGGTCTGGTCTGGTCAGGCATCGCGCCTGCGTCAACACCAAATTCACGTGCACATGCATCCATGCGTGCATGCATGCATCCTTGGCTAGAGCGCGAGCATGCAAGCCACATACACTGGGCTCTGTCCAATCGGGGCTTATATTTTCCCAACGGCGGGCATGCAGGATTGCCCACACCAGCAAACGTTCACCGCTTCATGTGCCCACCTCCATCTCAATTTGTTTTTCTCGGTAAACCCACGAGCATGCACAGGAGACCCAATGCATGCAGAAGAGACCCAACGCCTATTAGTGTAGGAAGTTTTAGGGGTTTTCAAAGGGTAATGAGGGGGTTGCACAGTGTTTTAGTAGTTTCAAGGGTTAGCGTCATCTAAAAAAAAGGGTTAGGGGACGCCGCAAAAAAAGGGATAGGGATGATCATAACTAGCTAAAGAAAAGATATCAGAAAGCTGTACACATCATCTCAAACAAAGGTAGCACCAAGCATATATAATTTAAGCACCAAGCGAGTTGCGATGAATACTTTGCAAATGCCAAAACACAAACAATCATAACAAGTCTTCCACGCTATCTTGTGCACGAACACAAAGAGTACCATGAAGGTGTAGTAATGTACCGCATTACAACAAGGACTTTTAAAGCCCACATTTTCTATTTTGCACACTATGTAGTTGTGCAATTACTCTAGAGGCACATCTGGAACATGGGAAACAAACAGATAAATCCCATGATCTCCCAGGTACAACAACATTAGCACCTTGTCTCCTATCGCCATGAGTTTTTCCTTCTTCATGAGCTTGTTCCATTTGTTGATGCATACACGACCATCAATTTCAGAAATGGTGTATGTGCTAGACACCCTAGTGTCTGGATGACAAACAATGGTTATGGCACCATAATCATCCATGCCTTCGGGCACAACACGATGAGGCAGTTTCTGTTTGAACAACATATTTGTTAAGTTATGTTACCAAATTTGTTCCTCATTGTTCTTTAATAAAGGAAGAACAATAAATTAATAACAACAGTAGAATGTACTAAAATGACAGAAAGTAAAAGAAGAACAATATAGTTACCCCAAAGTTTTTGTTGCAATCTGACCATGTCAAGGTATGGAGAAATCATAAACTCTTCCTTCGTCGTAGTTTCCAGCATCATGATGCTGGACTAACATTTCAAGGTTCATCACTTGACCTATGACAGTCTCCATCATTCTCCGGTTGACATGTGTTCCCTCAGTGACAGCGAGAGTGTCAATAATATGTCTTTTCTCATTGGACAATTGGTAGTATGCTATAATATGGCACACACAAATAATTTTAGAACCTATGGTATGTGATAAAGTAATAGTACAAAAACTTGCAGGAAGAAGAATGTATTTTACTTTGATGAACGATAGGAAGATTTCCAATTGTGACTAGGCTTGTTGGTAGAGGAGAGTTGACCATATTGAACGTAATCTCCTGGCCCACATAAAGCTTGTAAACTCTAACAAATTCCTTCCAGGCATTACCAGAAATAAATGTCACACCATTTTTGTTGGTAACGTCACATGGGAATTCAAACTGCTCTGGGGTAGTGAAACTTGCATCAAAATAGCCATTCTGGCCCATAGGAATTCTGAATTTCTTTGTGAAACTGTATCTGGTGTAGTAGGGGATAACCTGAGTAGCATATTTACGATAGTTAATTAGTATAATCCATATATTAATACGCGGGGTTAGTTCAATCAAAATATGGAATTATGCCACGAATAGAAAGGTACTAGAGTAGTTTACTAGTTCATAACAGAAAAATCATAAAAACCTACAAGATTTTATTTTACATGAACACACACAAAACCATTTGCTCAACTAACTAATGTCCATGCAATATAACTTTTTTTCGGTAAACAATACAAACAACTGTCAATATTTTTTTTCTCCCCGTCGCTAAATTATTTTCTATTATTTGCCTACACACGGATGTATTTAAACACTAATACTTGACTACGTATATCTTATGTATACAATTTTTGGATTGAGGCTGTATTAAAATTCTCATTAAAGCTCATATGAAAATTTAAGAATGGATCTTACTGTCCTGTTCTCAAATCCCGCGCGTAGTGTGACAGTGAAAGACTTCTTCCAATTATTTTCACCGGTGCACAAACCCTTGGTATCCAAACAAATGCCACACTACGATCCGAGAAATACCAGATCATCAATAGTATCATACATTGAGAGGCTTATTGAAAGCAGATCTGACTGATTATATAGTTCAAATACCTACCGCGTTGATCTCTGTGGTCATTGTCGGTCGTAGCTGAGCGGCCCGAGTCAATGGCCCGGAGTATGGCCGGAGTAGCGCCGGCAAGATTGAGGGGCGACGATGCAGAAAGCCTTGAAGATGGCGAAATCTGGATGAGTGTGTGTGAGGAGATTTGTTCGCTGGTGGTAACGAGACCGAAAGGAGGAGAATCTCAACTGCCAATTTAACGTGCGCTAGTTGCCCTGTTTGTCACGGAAAAGATCATTACGAGATATTTTTGCCGCAGTTAGTGGCCTGATGGTTTGTTGCATGCCAGATATTGGGTATAGATGGGTTGCATACCATTGTTGGTTGTTACACGGCAAGTTTGAACCATCTTCAAAAAGTTTTGCAAGTCTTGTCACGCTCGGAATTTTTTCGGGCATTTTTAACAGAAAAGAAATCCACAAAAATGGTTAACTACTCCAAACTGATAACCATTGTGCATGCCTTCTTGATTTCATCATGGTAGGCCATGAAAATAACTTGGGTACAGTCCACTTCTTTCATTATGTGATTGCTTAAGAAAGTGGACAATGTGGCACGAAGTTTGTCGACCGAGCCATCAGATGGACCGGATCGATTCTATGGGAGGGAATCCATTGTAAACTCTCCACCTATGTTTTGTGTGTCAACTAGATCCACCGTAAGATAAACAAAGTGGAAGGTATCGTGTGCTACCCCTTTGGATGGATGTCTAGGGGGGTAGATAGCCCGAGAGCTGTTTATAGGTTTTTTTAGCTGAAAAAATGGGTAAACATTTAAATTTTAGCCCAACATGTAAAGCATTGTTCATGCATGCTCTATTTGGTCATGGGATGACATGCAAAATGTTTGGGATCATTTGTAGATGGCATACACATGGAGGTTCTCCGAGACGCGCCCTTCCGGGCTTTACATGCACCGCCCGAAATCACTAGCCGGTTGACCTATATGAAATCAACCCAACATTTTAGGGTGACAAGGCATGGCCATGTTAGGGCTATTTGCCTTGTTTGCTAGTTTTGTCATGTGCGGCATTTTTTCGGGCGTACTTGACCGAAAAATCCATACGAATGGTTAACTAGTCCAAACGATGTTTACCATTGTGCATGCCTGCTTGATTTGGTCATGGGAGGCCATGAAAATAAAATGGATGCACTTCACGCCTTTTATGGTGTAGTTGCATAAGAAAGTGGCAATAAGTATCTCCACCGAGGCCGCGGATGGACCGAATCGATGCTACGAGAGTGAAGCAAGTGTAGAACAAGTACAACTGAATGTTTTTTGTGTCAACTAGATCCACCCTAGGACAAAAAAAGTGGAGGGTATCATGTGCTACCCCTTTGGATGGATGTCTAGGGGGGCTAGACCGCCCAAGAGTTGTTTATTCGGTTTTTAAGCTCCAAATATGGGAAAACATTCAAAATTTAGCCCAACATGTATACCACTGTGCATGCATCTTGTATTTGGTCATGGGATGCCATGCAAAATCTTTGGGGTCATTTGTAGATGGTATACACATGGATGTTCTCGGAGACGCGCCATTCCGGGATTGACTGGCGTATCCCAAGAAAGCACTAGCTGGGATGTTGACCTATATGAAATAAACCCCAACATTTCATGGTGACAAGTCATGACCAGTGTGAGGAAAAGCAATATGCCAGGTCTGCAGCATTTTCAATAATGTTTGCTAGTTTTGTCACGTGCGGCATTTTTCGGGCGTATTTGACTGAAAAAATCCATCCGGTAGAGATGAAAAAAAACCTTCACATATGGCCTATGGTAGACCCAAACAGTGCTGGTTGCACATGGTGTACGTGATTGCGTCTATGAAATGAAACGAAGATTTGGGAGCACGTGTGCATGGCCAAAGCAGGGCCCCACGCAAGATTTTGGCGAAACCGGACATCAAACGCACGTTGCGTCACGTCTGACCAGTGTTTTAGGGTTTTTTCCTCTCGAAAACTGTAGAAAATGCCTGGCTGTGGAAAAAGTTTGGGGTCGTTCGGTGGAGGTGAAAAAAAACGTCCTTCAGAGATGGCCTTCGGTAGACCCGAACAGTGCTGGTTGCACATGCTGTACGTGATTGTATCCATGAAATGAAACAAAAATTTGAGTGAGTTTCATGGATGTGATCATGATGCCAGCGTGTGGAAAAAAATTGAGTGTGTTTCCTGAATGTGAAACGGAGAACGTCCAAAAAATATGATCAATGTAAAAAATACGCCGCTCATCAATATTCTCCAACAGGAGAATATGCAGAGCTATTATGAGCCTTCATCTGTTTGACACTGGTGCATGATAGTCCTGCATATCCTCCAAGTAGAGTTTAATGAACACCGACGCTTATGACAACTAGAAAAATTACATTTTTAAGGAGCTCAAAAACATATGACCGGGGCGAGGTGGGACTAATTCATCCACGGGGCTATCGGCGCTAACCAATCCGGGCCCGCCGCTTGGCCGATGCGGTAGATCCTCCCGAGGATAATATCCCTAGATTTGCGCGCGTGCATGCGTTGCTTCCACGATCACGTCGCCCATCCCAGGATCTCACCGGCCTACTGCGATCTTGCCGCTAGCCTTCAACCCCGCCGCCCTCCACAAACCCTACCCAGCACAACGCCCCGTCATCCCGACGTACTATCCAGTATTTACCCAAAAGTTTAGGCCCAAAAATGTGAAAACATTCAAATTTTTGCCCAAATTTTTGATCACTGTGCATGCATGCTCTATTTGGTCATGGAATGGCATGCAAAATGTTTGGGATCATTTGTAGATGGTATACACATGGAGGTTCTCCGAGACGCGCCCTTCCGGGCTTGACTGGCAACGCCCGAAATCATTAGCCGGTTGACCTATATGAAATCAACCCAACATTTTAGGGTGACAAGGCATGGCCATGTTAGGGCTATTTGCCTTGTTTGCACCATTTTCAACATTGTTTGCTAGTTTTGTCATGTGCGGCATTTTTTCGGGCGTACTTGATCGAAAAAATCCATACGAATGGTTAACTAGTACAAACGATGTTATGGGAGGCCATGAAAATAAAATGGATGCAGTCCACCACTAGTAGAGAACAGGGTACTAGTCCCGGTTCCAGAGGGCCTTTAGTCCCGGTTCTGGAACCGGGACAAAACAAACGAGACTAATACCCAAAACCTTTAGTCCCGGTTTGCTTACGAACCGGGACCAAAGGGGCTCCACGTGGCCGCTGCGGGGCGCCCAGGCAGGAGGACCTTTAGTCCCGGTTGGTAACACCAACCGGGACCAAAAGGCAGCCACGCGTCAGTAGCTCGCAGGCGCTGGGGGTTTTGTTTTTTTTTGGAAGGGGGGGGGGTTAGGGTTTTGGAGGGTTAATTTAGGGGTTTCATATTGTGTTAGCTAGCTAATAGAGGGAAGTGACCTCTCTTTCTCCATGCTTGGTCGACGCTAGCTACTATACATATAGAGAGAACTCGACGCTAGCTAGTAAGCAAATGAAGGAAACCATTAATTACACAAGATCGTCATGAACATATATAGAGAGAAGTGACATCTCTTTCTCCGTGCTTGGTCGAACAACAAGTTTTCGTATATCTATCCGACGCTACTACATATGTACAATATAACATCTCTTACAATCCCTAACATCATCTACCTAAGACCATTGCAATTCCACATGGTATTCTCCGTGTTCAGGTATGACGTGGTCAAGAAAGAATCCCGCCAATTCCTCTTGAATTGCTCGTATGCGATCATGTGGGAGGAGTTCATTCCGCATCTGCCAGATCTAATTTAAAGAAGGGGGTCAATACATATATATGAATGAAACTCAACACAATTGATGGTAATATATAAAATAAAATTGTGAATATTGTTTACGTACTTCAAATTTTTTCTTAGAGAAGCCCCGCTCAGAGGTATAGTGGCGAATGAATTCGCATACGTAGTATCCACATAAATGATTCTCGGGTGCCTGGTACAAGCACTTTACGAGAATAGAGTTCAATCAAACTGATAAGCAAGCATGATAATGGTATTGATGAAACTAGAATCAATGAGAGATGCGCGGAACTAGCTAGTACTACTTACTCTAGGGTGTGTAAATCGCAGCTCGTTGTTTAGACCAGGAACCATTCGGGTAAACTTTTTCCAAACCCTGGCAGGCAAAGAAAATGATTACTTGATATCAGGAAATGAACGAAAGTTGCCGATATGGTCCCGGTATTGATTGAACTTACTTCTGGAGCATTGCAGTCATGTCCGCATAATTCTCGGGATCTTTACGTCTCGAGTCTAAGACAGTTACTAATGCCCCGTCAAGCTTAATGGATAGCAGAATAAAGTGGAAGCTGCGCACGCATAACTCATCAATTACATTACTTAACCTCGAGTAAGAGAAACTGAATATGCACAAGACAGTAACACTCACTTGAAGACGTAAGGAAAGAGTATTTCCCTTTTGTTTTGATGTCTAAGGAATGCTTGTAGCAAGTTGTCCTCGGTATCTTTGGCAGCCTTTTGTACCGACCATTCATTTATGGTATTTGGGCCAATGAACCCAATGTCATAGATTTGTTCTTTTTTGCATTCGACCATCTTCAATCTGCATAATATAGTGAGGATAATTATATATACATGCAATGAACGAGCTGAGCTAGAGACTTAATTATAGAAGTAATACTTACAGACAGTAGCAAGTCATGAGTTGTTTGTCGAGGTACTCTTGATTGTATAACTGAAATAACTCCACAAATTCAACAGGCATCAGGTCGACTCCAATGAAGTCGTGCTCTTTTTTAATTCTGATCATCAAACTGTCTTTCCCAGACTTCCTGCAGGTTTCCATGTACCACTCATGCAATTTTTGCATCATCGTTGTTAGATGAGGATGATCAGGTTTGACGAGAGGCTTCCCGTGCTCGTATATAAAGACGTCCTCTGCTGCTACTACCTCAGCCATTTCAAACTGTACATCATCGCCCACGTAATCACCAAGAGTGGTACCGGGCAGTAGCACCGGATGATTAGCGATATCGCTAGACACCTTGAGCGGGGGGCACGATTGCTTCTCCTGTTCGCTGAGCTGGGGAATTGTTTTCCCACTTCTTCGTTTTTTGTGTCTTGAAACATTGGAAGTACTTCTCGACCGCAGCGCTTCATCATGTGTCTTTGTAATTATGCGGTCATAGTTGGATAGCCGAGGCGGTAATGGTCGCTTCAGGGCATGCAGGTTGCGCTTCACTTTCACCGGATCTACCGTTTCCTTCGGAGGTGGATGTTTCCGTGCAAAATGGGCTTTCAATTCGGCTGCACTGATTTCAGCGCGTTCCTCGTCAGTCCTGTCATATGGTAACTTTGGAAGAGGCTTGAGGCTTGGACCAAATTTTTATTTCTTCCCGCCTATTGTACTGCTAGCCGCCTGAGCGGCGGCGTCGACTCTCTTCCGCCGTTGCTGACGCGCCGGAGGAGGCGGAGTGCCTTGACGCGCCGGAGGAGGAGGAGGAGGAGGCGGAGTGCCCTGACGCGCCGGAGGAGGCGAAGGAGGAGGCGGTGTGCCCTGACGCGCCGGAGGAGGAGAAGGAGGAGGCGGAGTGCCCTGACGCGCCGGAGGAGGAGGAGGAGGCGGAGTGCCCTGACGCGTCAGAGGAGGCTGAGTCTGCTGAGGCGTCCAGTTTGGAAGCTTGATGTACTCCTTTCTCCATAGACAGGTACTCCTCAAAGCATTTTCCAGAAGAATAATATCCTCTTCACCTGTAGGGTTGTCAAGCTCCAGCCCCTCAAATCCATCCATTATTTCATCCACCGTCACAACAACATAGCCATGTGGAATCGGACGGCAATGGAAAGTTCCCTCAGCTCGAGGAGGTACAACAGAGCCGACCGCTGCCTTGAAGGTCAGGTTTTGGCATTTCGTCATTAGCTCGCAATGTTCAGCCTCCGTGATACTATCCACGGGGTAGCGAGGAGCCATGAAATCAGGCTGAACGAGCTCCGTGGAAGCCACGCTGCTTCTCCGCTGAGATGGTGGGGTAGCTTCTGGGGCAGCGTCGAAGGAAGGATCTTCGTGCCGCTCAGATGGTTGGCCGGTAGCTCGCTGGCTCTCAAGTTCCTCTAGTTTTGCTAATCTTGCACTGAGCTTCTGCATTTCGCTTGCTTCCTGTTTCCTCTTTCTCTCTCGGCTTCTATAACCACCGCTGTCGGGAAACCCATGCTTCCACGGAACGGAGCCTGATGTGCCTCGTGTTCGTCCAGGGTGTTCAGGATTCCCGAGGGCCTCTGTCAGCTCGTCCTTCTCTCTGTCGGGAATGAACGTCCCTTCTTGCGCTGCCTTGATTGCTGCCTGAAGCTTTCGGAAGCGTATTGCAAGTTTCTCGTCCGTCCAAACACACTCCCCTGTTTCTGGGTCCAAAGTTCCCCCAACCCCGAAGAACCAAGTCCTTGAACGATCTGGCCAGTGCAATGTCGCTGGTTGGACATTCTTAGCAAGCAGGTCTTGCTCAGCTTTGTCCCACAACTGCCGGGCTTTGTAGTAGCCACCTGACCCCGTGTGATGGTGATACTTCTTCTTTGCAACATTTTTCTTGTTTGTCAGTGACCATTTCTTACCCTTCTCCGATTTCTTGTAGGCCACAAATTCGGGCCATTGATCTCTTATCTTCTCATATCGACCGATGAATTTCGGAGTCTCCTCTTTCTCGACAAACTTTGTGTTCAACTCTTTCTTCCAGTTCCTGAATAGTTCTGCCATCTTCTTAAGAGCAAACTTCTTGACCTTTCGCTCTATAACTGGGTTATTCGGATCCTCCTCTCGCGGTAGGCTGAAATTTGTCATCAGCTCGGTCCAAAGATCATCTTTCAGTCTATCATGGACATAAGAAACTTCAGGGTCCTTATTATTCTTATTCCATTGCTGGGTGTTGATCGAGACATAGTCCCTAACAACAACTCCACACTGATGTACAAATGCGTCCTTGGTCCGCTTGGGAGCAATCGGTTGGCCATCTTTCGCGACTTCTGTGATCGTGAACCTTTCATCCGGGCGCAACCTTTTCTTCGGGCCTCGTCTCCTTACCTCGTCGGACTTTGCAACAGTTGAGGCTCCCTCCTCCGTTCGGTCACCGGAGCCGTGATCATGATCTCCTTCCTCCGCCATTCGGTCACCGGAGCCGTCATGATCTCCTTCCTCCTCCATTGTTGGATCACCGGAGCCGTCATCCTCTCCTTCCTGACCATCGGTGTCGTTGAGATACGACAAGGGATCACCTCCGTCTCGGATTATATCCCCCAATAACTGTTCTTTTTCTAAGTCTCTGTGATCCATAGTTTCTGCAAATATTACAACATGGCAATATACAAACATGAGATATGCAAATCAATACAAGGCAATGCAACAATACGATCATATAATATCACTAATACATCATCGAATAGTATCGCTAATACATCATCGAATATTATCATTAATACATCTCGAATATTATTATATAATATCACTAATACAGATATAGTTGACGTCTCGCGGCGCAGGCGGTTGATGTCTACTACGCAACCTTCTTCTTGTAGACTCGTGTTGGGCCTCCAAGCGCAGAGTTTTGTAGGACAGTAGCAAATTTCCCTCAAGTGGATGACCCAAGGTTTATCAATCCGTGGGAGGCGTAGGATGAAGATGGTCTCTCTCAAACAACCCTGCAACCAAATAACAAAGAGTCTCTTGTGTCCCCAACACACCCAATACAATGGCAAATTGTATAGGTGCACTAGTTCGGCGAAGAGATGGTGATACAAGTGCAATATGGATGGTAGATATAGGTTTTTGTAATCTGAAAAATATAAAAACAGCAAGGTAGCAAGTAACAAAAGTGAGCAAAAACGGTATTGCAATGCTTGGAAACAAGGCCTAGGGTTCATACTTTCACTAGTGCAAATTCTCTCAACAATACTAACATAGTTGAATCATATATAAATCCCTCACGTGCGACAAAGAGTTCACTCCAAAGTCACAAATAGCGGAGAACAAACGAAGAAATTATTGTAGGGTACGAAACCACCTCAAAGTTATCTTTTCCGATCAATCATATGAGCTATCCTTATAAGTGTCACGAACAGCCCTAGAGTTCATACTAAAATAACACCTTAAGATACACATCAACCAAAACCCTAATGCCACCTAGATACTCCAATGTCACCACAAGTACCCATGGGCTTGATTATACGATATGCATTACATAATTTCAGATTCATCTATTCAATCCAACACAAAGAACTTCAAAGAGTGCCCCAAAGTTTCTACCGGAGAGTCAAGATGAAAACGTGTGCCAACCCCTATGCATAGATTCCCATGGTCACTGAACCCGCAAGTTGATCACCAAAACATACATCAAGTGGATCAATAGAACATCCCATTGTCACCACAGATATCCCATCGCAAGACATACATCAAGTGTTCTCAAATCCTTAAAGACTCAATCCGATAAGTAAACTTCAAAGGGAAAACTCAATTCATCACAACTAGATAGAGAGGGGAAACACTCCATATGATTCATCTATATTAATAAAGCTCGCGGTACATCAAGATCGTGCCATCTCAAGAACACGAGAGAGAGATCAAACACATAGCTACTGGTACATACCCTCAGCCCCGAGGGTGAACTACTCCCTCCTTGTCATGGAGAGCGTCGGGATGATGAAGATGACCTCCGGTGATGGTTTCCCCCTCCGGCAGGGTGCCGGAACGGGCTCCCGATTGGTTTTTCGTGGCTCTGGAGGCTTGCGGCGGCGGAACTCCCGATCTAGGTTTATTTTCGGAGGTTTCTATATTTATAGGAATTTATGGCGGTGGAAACAAGTCAGGATGGGCCACGAGGTGACGACAAGCCAGGGGGGCGCGCCCTAGGGGGGGGGGCGCCCCCTAGGCTTGTGGTGGCCTCGTGGCTCCCCTGGCCCAACTCCAACTCTCCCTGGGCTTCTTCTGGTCCATAAAAATTCACCGTATATTTTTATTCCATTTGGGCTCCGTTTGATATTCCTTTTCTGTAAAACTCAAAAACATGGAAAAAACAGGAACTGGCACTGGGCTCTAGGTTAATAGGTTAGTTCCAAAAATAATATAAAGTTGTAGTAAAATGATTGTAAAACATCCAAGAATGATAATATAGCAGCATGGAACAAGCAAAAATTATAGATATGTTGGAGACGTATCAGCGGTGGACACCCAAAGAGAAGGAACTATGACAGGATCATAGCTCGGGTGAGATACCTGAAGAACCTCCCAGGTATTGGAGAACCTGGCGTCCAACGCAGCCATGTAGCGTCGGACGTGCTCGTCCTCCTCCCTGACATGGCGACGTACCACCTCCACGGGGGCCGGCTCCCTCTGCACCGACAGTGGTCCACACGACCGCCACCAAAGAACCCCCGGGTCGACGACGGGACCCTGATTCCTCACCAAGCTGGGCGCCCCGGAAGGTAGCACCTCCGAGTGCCAGCCCGGCGGAGCCCAGTCCCGGACATGTTGCCTCTCAAGCAGGTGGTCGCCAGCGCCGAGTCGACGACGAGGATGCGAGCCGGGCATCGTCGACCTCGAGAACAAATTCTACAACTATTTAAATTCCTCCTATTTAATAAACTTTAATAAAGATGATTGCATTTGACAACTATGACAATAATAACAGATTTAACAACAATGACACATTTTCTACTTAAGCGATCGTCGGGGACTCCTCCCCGGCGATCCTCGGGGACTCCTCGGGTTCGCCGACTAAAACAACTAAAACTTTTTTACAACTAAAACAACAAATTAATAAAACAAACTAAAACAACTAATAAAACAAAATAGAACAACTAATAAAAATACTAAAGCAAACTAAAAAAACTAAAACGCGGGCGAGGGCCGGGGCAGGCCAGCGGCGCCGGCGCACGCGGCCGCGGTGGCCGCGGAGGAGGGGGCAGGAGCAGGGGGCAGGAGCTCACCGGCGACGACGGGCTCGGGGAGGAGGCGCGGGCGGTGACGACGGGGCTCGGGGAGGTGGCGCGGGCGGCGTCCGGCGTCGGGGGCGGCGACGACGTCGACGAGGACGAGGAGGCGCACGGGGACGGGCTCGGGGCGGCGGCGAGGTCAGGCTCGGGGGTGGCGGCGACGACGGGCTCGGGGGCGGCGGTTAGGACGGGCTCGGGGGTGGCGGTGACGACGAGGACGGGCTCGGGGGCGGCGGCGACGACGGGGACGGGCTCGGGGACGGCGGCGACGACAACGACGGGCTCGGGGACGGCGGCGAGCTCCGGCAGCCTGGCGGCATCGGGGTAGGGCGTCGGCGTCGGGGCGAATGGGAGAGGTTGGGGGAGAATTCGACAAGTCCTGCCATATATACCCGGTTGGTGCCACCAGCCGGGACCAATGCCCCCCTTTCGTCCCGGTTGGTGCCACCAACCTGGACTAAAGGTCAATTTCAGCAGCCCAAAGGGCGGGAAGCAGAGACCTTTGGTCCCGGTTGGTGGCTCCAACCGGGACTAAAGGGTAGCATTAGTCCTGGTTGGTGGCACCAACCGGGACGAAAGGGTGGCATTGGTCCCGGTTGGAGCCACCAACCGGGACTAAAGGGTTGGTCCTGCTTGTGGTGGGAGTTATTTAGTCCCACCTCGCCAAGCGAGAGGCGCTCGCACCGGTTTATAAGCCCGCCTCTCTCTGCCTTGTTGAGTTCCTCTCAAAGTGAAAATAGATGCCCTTATACGGGAAATTCGACATAAATTCAAAGTGCTAGTATGCACTCTGAATTTCAGGTCGAATTTTCCCTATAAGTGCATCTATTTTCACTTTTGCTATTTTTTATGTTATTTTTTTGCATATTAAAAGTTCTTAACAAAAAATACTTTATGAATATTCTTTTTGCTATTAAAGTTTTTAACAAAAATAACTTTGATAATTTTAGTTGCATACATTTTATATAATATTAAGTTAAATAACTTTGATCTGATGAAAACACGTCTATTACAAAGGGATTTCAATTTTTAAACATATTTTAATTCAAGACTTTTTCTGCATTCAATATGCACCATTCAAAGCCACATCATCACTTTTCAACCCTTTTCTGACTTCATTTACTATTTTTCATGCATTTCATGATTTATTTTGAGCTAAAATGACCCTGAATTGAAAAGCACTGCAAATGAAGTCTGAAATGGTTGCTGTTAGCACTCATTTTTGGCAGGAGGCGATTCAAGGCTGATGACCCGCCCCAAGAGGTGACCCGGTTTGGTGATGACTCGGCTAGCGACGGCTCAAAGATCACTGCTGGAGAGGCGCCAATGTGGAAGAGATACAACCGCCCAGAGAGGTCGGTTATCGGCTCAACAACTCAGTAACCCGGTGACAGAAATCAGCTCAAGGTCAAAGCCGGCTCATCATGGATTCGGCTTCACAGTACCGGCGATTCTGACAAAGACGATGAGCCGCCGCTAGCATATTGAGCCGGCGTCGTTCGAGGGCTGTTGATCATGTTATGTCCCAGTTCACAGGGTTATCAAAGGCTGGCAAGATCGAGACCCGGCAAGGCGGCTAATCAGAAAAGCGGCAGATTACGAAGCGAAGTGAACTGGCGTCAACACAGAAGAGCAACGGGCGACTCAGGGAGCCAGGAGCAACGGGCGACTCAGGAAGCCAAGAGCAACGGGCGACTCGGGAAGCCAAGAGCAAAGGGCGACTCAGAAAGCCGGGTCTATAAGCCGGCTCTATGGCTCAGGAGAAGGAAAGCTGACTGCGAGAAGCTAAGGATGGACTCAGAAGAACAAGGCCGGCCCATGCTTTCGGCGACTCACACTGTAAGCCGGCCCAACAGAGAGTCCGAGCCCAAGACGGCCCTGGCGGGTGACTTACCTAGTTAAGGCTAGAAACCGACTCTGATTGTAACTTGTAATCCATGTAGGAGTCTCTTACTTGCACGGGAAGTCCAGCCGCCTCATATATATGTGAGAGGTGATGGCCGATTGAATCAAGCACACAATCGACATATCAATACAATCTACTTTTTACCCCTTAATCCTAGTTCGTGCTTCCGTTATTCGGCGACTTATCATAAGTTCATCGAATATCGACAACCGAGCCGGGGGCAAGCGAATTGACCCGGTTCAGCCAATCGTCGCCGGCTTCCTCCGACGGGGTCCCTCCCGAGGAACCGGGGCGTCTGGTCTAAAAAGCGCCGACTTACTGTCTTGCGTATCGCGCTGTGAGCCGGCCTCCGGCGGGGCGAGTTGCGGTGCATCACCCCCGGCTCTGCGGGTACACGTTGACGTGTTCGTGTGCGAACACACTTTTTGGCGACTCCACTGGGGACGATTCGATCTAAAAATTGGACAGCAATGACCAATTCTAAGACCGACTCTGCTGGCATCAGCACTGACAACATCATCAAACCGGCTCTTGAGGAGCTGTCAGAAGCACAACGCCAAGGCTTGGCGGCTTGGGAAAAGAAGCGTGACGAGGAGTTCAAGGTGCTGCGGCGGAAGCAGGCTGAAGAAGATCGGGAGATATATCTGGCGAGTCTCAAGAAGGATCGGCAAGGAGTCATCTCACCGATCAAAGAGCCGGAATACGTACCTCTGAGCATCAAGATCAGCCAATCCGCCGTAAGCAATAGCCTCTTTACTCCTGACCAATTAGCCGAAATCCAGTACTATGTTGGACAATGCACAGATAGTATTTATGATCTAATGCTGGAACGTGATAAGGCTAAAGAAAACACGCCGCTAAGCCGGCCATCGGAGTTACAGCCGATGAGCCAGAATAGAGATAACCGACTTGTGCCTATGCTGCCAAGTCCGACTCCCATCCAAAGCATGCCGTATTCGGCTAGACAGCCGGATCAAGCTGTACGTTTTGGGGATGAGCCGGCGCCGACTCAAAATTCGGCTCTCTGGGCACAAGCCGCCCCTGTGACCAACTCAGCCACTATGCCGGCTCAATCGTCCAACTTGGACGATATCGTGGCCAAGCTGAGGAGTGAGTTGGACCAGATGGCTTACGATAGATTCGGGGTGACGCTAAAGCCTAGAAATTATACTAAACCCTATCCCGAATATTTTGACTTACAGCCTTATCCCCCTGGTTACCGAGTTCCAGAATTTTCTAAGTTTAATGGGGTGGATAATAAATCAACATGGGAACATATTAGTCAGTATTTGGCTCAACTAGGTGAAGCCAATCATGAGCATCATAAAGTTCGCTTGTTTTCATTATCTTTAACCGGCACTGCTTTTTCATGGTTTTCTGCTTTAGCTCCTAACTCCATACATACTTGGTTTCATTTAGAGCGGAAGTTTCATGAACACTTTTTTGCCGGAGAAATTGAGTTAAAATTGTCTCACCTTACATCGGTTAAGCAAAAGCATGACGAGTCGGTATCTGACTATGTCAAAAGGTTTAGGAACACAAGAAACCGATGTTATAGCTTAGCTATAACTGAGAGAGATATGGCCAATTTAGTACTTAATGGTTTACGATCCCACTTAAAAGAAAAATTAGAGGGGTATGAGTTCCTAAGTGTCGGCCAATTGCAAGAAAAGGCTCTGGTTCAGGAGAGCCGGGCCAATGAGATGAAAGACTCACATCGGGTGAGCCGGAGCCGGCTTAACATCATTGAGGGAAGTGCCGGCTCAGACGAGGAAACCGATATTTACACTGCTGAGTTTGTTTGGCCGGGTAAAGCCAAACCTTATGTGTGTGATGATCTTAAGCCGGTTCGTAAGAATCGGGAAGATGAGTTTAAATGCACTTTCGACGTAGGCAAGTGTGATAGAATATTTGATGCCTTGTTGAAAGACAAAATTATAAAGATCAATCATGTCATACCACCGCTTGAAGAGATAAGGCGGCGGGCTTATTGCAAATATCACCATTCTTTCTCTCATGCCACTAACGATTGTAATGTTTTTCGTCGGCAGATCCAATCGGCCCTTAATGACGGACGATTGTGCTTTGCTAGCATGGCAATTGATCAACAGCCGTTCCCAATGAACGCGCTAGACCTGGAGGGAAAGAAGGTACTCATTCGGCCAGAGACGGCCGGATCATCTAACAAAGCTAACATTGTTGTTGGTGAGCCCAGGAACGCGCAAGCCGGCAACATGGTGACTGGGAGGAAGGCGACTATAAGTCGAGAACCCGGCGGCAAGGGGGTTATCAAGATTACCATCAACAATCCTACGCTCGGGGGGCAACAGGAAGAGCCGCCCAGATCACCGCAACGGTTCATTAAGCCGAAGAGCCCGGAAGTCGGCCAGTGGCGGGTTAACACAGCCAATGCTAAGTACAAGCGCATTAAGCCGACTTTCGACATGTTGATGAGCAAGTATGTCAGACAAGCCGGCTCAACCACAAGCCAGCCCTATGGAAAGCGTTCAAGGTCACCGGCAGAGTTCGGTCGGTACGTTAAGCCGGCTGTAGCAAAGACGCCACCTCTGAAAAGCACTTTTGACAAAAGCCGGCTAGGGCCAGCAAGCCGGCTCAAGGAGCATATGCCAAGTCCAGAGAGTGGAAAGGTGTGGCGTGTCAAGCCGCAAGCTGCTAGGGCTGGTGAGCCAGAAAGCATGACGGGCAGAATATTTGGCGGCTCACTTACCATTGGCAGCTAGATACTGAAGATGAAAGAGACGGTTGTAGAACCGACAAAAGGTAGACCGATATTTGTTATCGGGCCTAACGGCGCAGCCAATGACCATGAAGCCAGCTCCAGTCAGACTAAGCCGCGTGACCCAAAATACACTCAACCAAGATGGTGCCCTGCTGGGTTAACCAAGACGCAGAAGAGAAAACTGCAAAGGTTGAGGAATCAAGAGAAAGCTGCAGAAGAAGCTGAGCGGCTCAGGGATGCAGGTTTTAACAAGGATCGTCCTATGATACGGTCTCAAGTCTGGGTGCCTAAGTCGACAGAACTCATGACCCAAGCACCTGGCGTACTAGTCTCTACGTTGGAAAAGGGCAAAAAGCCGGTTGAAATGCCGGCTGTTACTTATTCATCGTAGGCTGTTGAGGTTGAAGCTGCAGACCTGGCAAGCGATAAGCCGGCAACTGATGAGCCGGCAATGTCACAGCTCACCCCAGAGGATTCAGCGGTGAATGAGTCAGCAATAACAGAACCAATGCTGGGAGAGCCGGCAATCCTAGACTCGGCCATGGACCTATCTGGCGAGTCAGCGGATGACGAAGAACTTCCAAGCCTCATGACATATGAGCCGCCAGTCCCAGGAGAGTCGGCCATGGGTGACCCGCCAGGCGAGTCAGCAGATGATGAAGAGCTTCTGAACTATGAAGGAACGCCAACTCACATGAGCATAGACATCAACATGGTATACTATCTGCCTGATGAGTTTCGCGCTGTTGAAGAGACCGGCTCATTCGCCCAGATTAACTTTGGACCCAAGAATGTCATCTTCGAGAAGCCGGAGGAACCGGTTAAGCATCTCAAGCCTTTGTATATCAGAGGGCACATCAATGGGAAGCCGGTTACCAGGATGATGGTTGACGGCGGTGCTGTGGTTAATCTGATGCCTTATTCGGTCTTCAAAAAGTTACAACTTGATGATGATGATTTGATGAAGACGAACATGGTACTCAACGGGTTTGAAGGCGGAGAAGGAGTGGAAGCTAAAGGGGTTATCAGTCTAGAGCTTACAGTCGGAAGCAAGACCCTGGCTACTGCCTTCTTTGTTGCTGAGGTGCAAGAGAACTACAATGTGCTACTAGGACGAGATTGGTTGCATGCAAACCAGTGCGTTCCGTCTACTCTGCACCAACAGCTTGTTCAGTGGGTCGACGATGAAGTAGAAGTCGTCCCTGCCGATAACTCGGCCTGCATTGCATTGGCCGAGTCACTAGTTGACTGGCAACACTCCACTGCTACATGTCTTTCGGGGCGTGACTTGTCCAGGTTTGACTTCCTGAGTGCAACCCGGGATGGATATGTGCCAGTATCTCTAAAGCCGGTTGGTGAAAACCGGCTCAGACTCAAGTGAATGGATAACAACGACGAGTGGCTCCAAAGCCGGCTTGACAAGTATCGGGCCAACAGGAACGATATGTTTGAGACTATTGAAGAGTCGGCGACTTAGACAAATTGGGGCAAGGCTTTACGTCGGCTGACCCGCTTGAAGAAGTGGACCTTGGAGACGGCACGGTGCCAAGGCCGACGTTTATAAGCCGGAATCTGAAAGCCGGCTATAAGCAGGAATTAGTCGCCCTGATCAAAGAGTATGCAGACTGCTTCGCATGGGAGTATCATGAGATATCTGGGTTAAGCCGCCAGCTCGTTGAGCATCGGTTGCCCATCAAAGCCGGCTTTAGACCTTACAAACAGCCGGCTCGAAAGTTCAATCCACAGATATATGGCCGGGTCAAGGAAGAGATCGGCCGGCTTATCCAAGCAAAGTTCATCCGGCCCTGTAAATATGCTGAGTGGGTTTCAAACATTGTCCCAGTTGAGAAAAAGGGGTCAGGAAAGATAAGGGTATGCATAGACTTCAGAGATTTAAATCGAGCTATACCCAAAGATGAGTATCCTATGCCAATAGCCGATATGCTTATCAACGAAGCCTCAGGACACAAGATCATCAGCTTCTTGGACGGTAACGCAGGATATAACCAGATATTCATGGCCGAAGAGGACTCGGCTAAGACGGCATTTCGCTGCCCCGGCTTTGTTGGTCTATTTGAGTGGGTAGTGATGACCTTTGGATTAAAGAACGCTGGTGCTACTTATCAAAGAGCGATGAACTTAATATTTCATGACCTTCTTGGAGTCATACTAGAAGTCTACATTGATGACGTGGTGGTTAAGTCGGACGGCGGGTTAAATCACTTGGCCGACTTACGACTGGCGTTTGAGAGGATGAGAAAATATGGGCTCAAGATGAATCCGTTGAAGTGTGCCTTTGGCGTGTCAGCTGGGAAGTTTCTGGGTTTCATCATACATGAGCATGGCATAGAGGTTGACCCGGAAAAGGTTAAAGCTATTCAAAAGGTGCAGGCGCCGGCTTGCAAAAGAGACATGCAGAAGTTCCTCGGCACGGTCAATTATTTGAGGCGGTTTATTGCTAACCTGTCTGGGAAAGTCGATGCATTTACTCAGATTCTTCGGCTTAAGAACGATGATGAATTCACTTGGGGGGCAGAACAGCAAGAGGCGTTTGAAAGGATAAAGACGTGCTTATCAACCCCTCCAGTTCTGAGAGCGCCGGCTCACGGTCAGCCATGTCGGCTCTACATTGCTGCTGAAGAGAAGGTGATAGGAGCCACCTTAACCCAGGAAGCCGAAGGAAAAGAGTATGTCATCACCTATCTAAGCCGCCGTTTGGTAGACGCCGAGTCAAGATACAGCTTTGTGGAGAAATTATGCTTATCTCTTTACTATGCCTGCACAAAGCTACGCCACTACCTCTTATCTAGTGAGTGTAAGGTTGTTGGTCAGACCGATGTTCTCAAACACATGATTCAGAGGCCGATTCTTAGTGGGCGGATCGGCAAGTGGGCATATGGGTTAATCGAGTATGATTTGGCTTATGAACCTCTCAAATCTGTGAAAAGCCAGGTCGTAGCTAATTTTATTGTTGAGCATCGGGTTGACCCGGAGCAAGAAGCCGGCTTACACGTTGTGTCGGCTAAGCCGTAGCGGCTCTATTTTGACGGCTCAGTTTGCAAAAATGGGCAAGGAGCCGGTGTTGCATACATCTCACCCCACGGCACTGTATTTGAGGCCTCCTGCCGGCTTAACTATTTTTGTACTAACAATCAAGCCGAATATGAAGCACTTCTATTCGGGCTCGAGCTTTTAGTCAATGTAGGGGTTTCTCATATCGAGGCATATGGTGATTCGTTGCTAATTGTTCAACAAGTGGCAAAGGTGATTCGGTGCAACGACGAATCACTCAACATGTACCTTGACGAATGCTTAGACATTATAGCGGACCTGGATTATTTTTCTATCTCTCATGTGTCTAGGCAGGATAATTGGCTCGCCAATGAGTTAGCACAACAGGCATCAGGCTATCATGTTGGCAGAGGCATGTTCTTCATAGCAGAAAAACCGATGCTAGTTGTTGCCAACTCAGGAAAAACCGGCTCAGATGAGCCGGCTGATAAAGAAAAGGGCGGCTCTGATAAGCCGGCTGACAGGGAAGAGGCCGGCTCAAGTAAACCGGCTGCTGAGGAAGGGGCAACCCGGATTTCTGACTGGAGAGCACCTATCGTGAGTTATCTGAAGGATCCGAGTCAGAAAACAGACAGAGCCATTCGGCGACTTGCTCTCTAGTATACACTGGATAATGGCAACTTATGCCGCCGAACGGCTGATGGTCTTCTGCTTAAATGCTTAGATGAGGATCAAGCTAGAGTCGCCATGGGAGAGGTACATGACGGCTTATGTGGAACACATCAGTCGGCTCACAAGATGAAGTGGATGCTCCGGCGAGCCGGATTTTATTGGCCGACGATGATCAGTGACTGCTTCAAGTACTACAAGGGGTGTGAGGCTTGCCAGAAGTTTGGGGATATTCAGCTAGTTCCGGCTTCCAAACTCAATCCTATCATAAAACCGTGGCCTTTCCGGGGTTGGGCGCTTGACTTTATTGGCATGATTCACCCGGCTTCATCAAAGGGGCATCGGTTCGTGCTGGTTGCCACAGACTATTTCACCAAGTGGTCTGAAGCAGTACCTCTCAGGAACATGACTCACAAGGAGGTAATTCAATTCATTACTGAGCATATTGTTCATAGATTCGGTATTCCACAGACTCTCACCACGGATCAAGGAACTTCCTTCATGGCAAAGGAGGTTAAACAATTTGCCGAATCACTGGGGATCAAGATGCTCAGTTCATCTCCATACTATGCTCAAGCGAATGGGCAGGCCGAGTCTAGCAATAAGATCTTGATCAAGTTGATTAAGAAAAAGGTCAAGGACCACCCAAGGCGGTGGCATGAGGTGCTGTCCGAAGCATTATGGGCTCACCGGGTCTCAAGGAATGGGGCTACCAAGGTTACTCCTTTTGAGTTAGTATATGGGCAAGAGGCCGTCTTACCAGTTGAGGTGAATCTGGCCGCCTTAAGGTTTGCTAAGCAGAACGATTTGTCGGCTGATGACTACTACGGCTTGATGATGGATAACCTAGACGGTGTGACCGACAAACGATTAAAGGCTCTAAGGGACATTGAGAAGGAAAAGTTTCGGGTGGCAAGGACTTACAATAAGAGAGTCCGGCTCAAAGATTTTCAGGTTGGCGACTTACTGTGGAAGGTTATACTACCAGTCGGCTCCAAAAGCCGGAAATTTGGCAAGTGGTCACCAAGTTGGGAAGGACCGCTGCGAGTCGCCAGAATAACACCCGGCAACTCTTATTTGGTCGAAACTTTGGAGGGCGACTTACTACCTCGAGCTATCAATGGAAAATATTTAAAGAAGTTCCACCCAAGTGTATGGCAATCCGCCTGAGATCGTGGTTATGGCCGATGAGTACAAACATCGCCCTTAGACCTTATGGCCGATGAGTACAAACATCGCCTTTAGACCATATGGCCGATGAACGTAAGCATCGCCCTTAGTCAAAAATCCTACATGGAATATTTTCTAGCACGCAAGCTCTACTAGAAAACAGGGGGGCATATGTTAGCACTCATTTTTGGCAGGAGGCGATTCAAGGCTGATGACCCGCCCCAAGAGGTGACCCGGTGTGGTGATGACTCGGCTAGCGACGGCTCAAAGATCACTGCTGGAGAGGCGCCAATGTGGAAGAGATACAGCCGCCCAGAGAGGTCGGTTATCGGCTCAACAACTCAGTAACCCGGTGACAGAAATCAACTCAAGGTCAAAGCCGGCTCATCATGGATTTGGCTTCACAGTACCGGCGACTCTGACAAAGACGATGAGCCGCCGCTAGCATATTGAGCCGGTGTCGTTCGAGGGCTGTTGATCTTGTTATGTCCCAGTTCACAGGGTTATCAAAGGCTGGCAAGATCGAGACCCGGCAAGGCGGCTAATCAGAAAAGCGGCAGATTACGAAGCGAAGTGAACTGGCGTCAACACAGAAGAGCAACGGGCGACTCAGGGAGCCAGGAGCAACGGGCGACTCAGGAAGCCAAGAGCAACGGGCGACTCGGGAAGCCAAGAGCAAAGGGCGACTCAGAAAGCCGGGTCTATAAGCCGGCTCTATGGCTCAGGAGAAGGAAAGCTGACTGCGAGAAGCTAAGGATGGACTCAGAAGAACAAGGCCGGCCCATGCTTTCGGCGACTCACACTGTAAGCCGGCCCAACAGAGAGTCCGAGCCCAAGACGGCCCTGGCGGGTGACTTACCTAGTTAAGGCTAGAAACCGACTCTGATTGTAACTTGTAATCCGTGTAGGAGTCTCTTACTTGCACGGGAAGTCCAGCCGCCTCATATATATGTGAGAGGTGATGGCCGATTGAATCAAGCACACAATCGACATATCAATACAATCTACTTTTTACCCCTTAATCCTTGTTCATGCTTCCGTTATTCGGCGACTTATCATAAGTTCATCGAATATCGACAACCGAGCCGGGGGCAAGCGAATTGACCCGGTTCAGCCAATCGTCGCCGGCTTCCTCCGACGGGGTCCCTCCCGAGGAACCGGGGCGTCTGGTCTAAAAAGCGCCGGCTTACTGTCTTGCGTATCGCGCTGTGAGCCGGCCTCCCGCGAGGCGAGTTGCGGTGCATCACCCCCGGCTCTGCGGGTACACGTTGACGTGTTCGTGTGCGAACAGTTGCAAGTTGGCATGGTATCATCATTTCACCCACATAGCATGTGCTAAACAGTGGAGAGGGTTACGGCAAAAACTGGATGCACTTTGTGTACGAACTGGACAATCTCTTTCGAAGTGTCAGGGTTTTGGACGAAAACTCATCTGTTACAAAAGGATTTCAATATTTTAAACATATTTGAACTCAAGACTTTTTATGCATTCAATATGCAACATTCGAAGCCACATCATCCCTTTTCAAACCTTTTTTGACTTCATTTGCTATTTTTTATGCATTTCATGATTTATTTTGAGCTAAGATGACCCTGAATTGAAAAGCACTGCAAATGAACTCTGAAATGGTTGCAAGTTGGCATGGTAACATCATTTCACCCACATAGCATGTGCTAAAAAGTTGAGAGGGTTACGACAAAAACTGGATGCACTTCGTGTACGAACTGGACAATCTCTTTCGAAGTGTCAGGGTTTTGGACGAAAACTCATCTGTTACAAAAGAATTTCAATATTTTAAACATATTTGAACTCAAGACTTTTTATGCATTCAATATGCACCATTCAAAGCCACATCATCACTTTTCAAACCTTTTCTGACTTCATTTGCTATTTTTCATGCATTTCATGATTTATTTTGAGCTAAGATGACCCTGAATTGAAAAGCACTGCAAATGAACTCTGAAATGGTTGAAAGTTGGCATGGTATCATCATTTCACCCACATAGCATGTGCTAAAAAGTTGAGAGGGTTACGGCAAAAACTGGATGCACTTCGTGTACGAACTGGACAATCTCTTTCGAAGTGTCAGGGTTTTGGACGAAAACTCATCTGTTACAAAAGGATTTCAATTTTTTACACATATTTGAACTCAAGACTTTTTCTGCATTCAATATGCACCATTCAAAGCCACATCATCACTTTTCAAACCTTTTCTGACTTCATTTGCTATTTTTCATGCATTTCATGATTTATTTTGAGCTAAGATGACCCTGAATTGAAAAGCACTGCAAATGAACTTTGAAATGGTTGAAAGTTGGCATGGTATCATCATTTCACCCACATAGCATGTGCTAAAAAGTTGAGAGGGTTACGGCAAAAACTGGATGCACTTCGTGTACAAAATGAACAATCTCTTTCGAAGTATCAGGGTTTCAGACGAAAACTCATCTGTTACAAAAGGCATTTCATTTCTTGACATGTAACTGCAGTGATATTCTAGATCAAAGCCATGATCAGAATAGTTGTGGAGAGAAAGTCTTCACTTTTTTTTCGTGTGTGTCCCTTGCTTATTGCGCCGTAACCATGGATAATCTTCATCGTTTAATAGGGTGCTTGGGCCAGCCTTCACTTTGAAGGGAGGAATTTCATGAAACTTTTCATAATCTTCAGACATGTCTATCGTGCCCTCCACTCCCACGATGTCTCTTTTCCCTAAAAGAACTATGTGGCGTTTTGGCTGATCGTATGATGTATTCGCTTCCTTATCTTTTCTTTTTCTCGGTTTGGTAGACATGTCCTTCACATATAAAACCTGCGCAACATCATTGGCTAGGACGAATGGTTCGTCTGTGTACCCAAGATTGTTCAGATCCACTGTTGTCATTCCGTACTGCGGGTCTACCTGTACCCCGCCTCCTGATAGATTGACCCATTTGCACCGAAACAAAGGGACCTTAAAATCATGTCCATAGTCAAGTTCCCATATGTCCACTATGTAACCATAATATGTGTCATTTCCCCTGTTGGTTGCTGCATCAAAGCGGACACCACTGTTTTGGTTGGTGCTCTTTTGATCTTGGGCGATCGTGTAAAATGTATTCCCATTTATCTCGTACCCTTTGTAAGTCAATATAGTCGAAGATGGTCCCCTGGCCAACGAGTACAACTCATTTGCAACAGTGGTGTTACCCATGAGATGTGTTTGCAACCAACTGCCGAAAGTCCTGATGTGTTCACATGTAATCCAGTCGTCACACTGCTCCGGGTGTTTGGAGCGCAGAATATTCTTGTGTTCATTGACATACGGGGTCACCAAGGTAGAATTCTATAGAACAGTGTAGTGTGCTTGAGACCAAGAATGCCCGTCCCTACATAGTATTGAATTCGCTCCTAGCGTGCCTTTTCCAGTCAGTCTCCCCTCATACCGCGATTGAGGGAGACCAATCGGCTTAAGGTCAGGAATAACGTCAACACAAAACCCAATGCTTTCCTCCGTTTGATGGCCCATGGAGATGCTTCCTTCTGGCCTAGCACGGTTACGAACATATTTCTTTAAGACTCCCATGAACCTCTCAAAGGGGAACATGTTGTGTAGAAATACAGGGCCCAGAATGCCAATCTCGTCGACTAGATGAACAAGGACGTGCGTCATGACATTGAAGAAGGATGTTGGGAACACCAGCTCGAAACTGACAAGACATTGCACCAAATCACTCTTTAACCTTGGTAGGATTTCTGGATCGATTACCTTCTGAGAGATTGCATTGAGGAATGCACATAGCTTCACAATGGCTAATCGAACGTTTTCCGGTAGAAGCCCCCTCAATGCAACCGGAAGCAGTTGCGTCATAATCACGTGGCAGTCATGAGACTTTAGGTTCTGGAACTTTTTCTCTGCCATATTTATTATTCCCTTTATATTCGACGAGAAGCCAGACGGGACCTTCATACTGAGCAGGCATTCCAAGAAGATTTCCTTCTCTTCTTTGGTAAGAGCGTAGCTGGCAGGACCTTCATACTGCTTTGGATCCATGCCGTCTTTTTCGTGCACACGTTGCTGGTCCTCCCGTGCCTCCGGTGTATCTTTTGTCTTCCCATACACTCCCAAGAAGCCTAGCAGGTTCACGCAAAGATTCTTCATCACGTGCATCACGTCGATTGCAGAGCGGACCTCTAGGTCTTTCCAATACGGTAGGTCCCAAAATATAGATTTCTTCTTCCACATGGGTGCGCGTCCCTCAGCGTCATTCGGAACAGATAGTCCGCCAGGACCCTCTCCAAAGATTACATGTAAATCATTGACCATATCAAGTATGTCATCACCAGTACAGAGGGTGGGCTTCTTCCGGTGATCTGCCTCACCTTTGAAATGCTTTCCTTTCTTTCGACATTGATGGTTGGTCGGAAGAAATCGACGATGCCCCAGGTACACATTCTTCCTGCATTTGTCCAAATATATACTTTCGGTGTCATCTAAACAGTGCGTGCATGCGTGGTATCCCTTGTTTGTCTATCCTGAAAGGTTACTGAGAGCAGGCCAATCATTGATGGTTACAAACAGCAACGCTCGTAGGTCAAATTCCTCTTGTGCATGTTCATCCCACACACGTACACCTTTTCCCTTACACAGTTGTAAAAGTTCATCAACTAATGGCCTTAGGTACACATCAATGCCATTGCCGGGTTGCTTAGGGCCTTGTATGAGCATTGGCATCATAATGAACTTCCGCTTCATGCACAACCAAGGAGGAGGGTTATACATACATAGAGTCACAGGCCATGTGCTATGCTTGCTGCTCTGCTCCCCAAAAGGATTAACGCCATCTGCACTTAAACCAAACCATACGTTCCTTGGGTCACCTGTAAAGTCCCCCCACTTTCTCTTGATCTTTCTCCACTGCGACCCATCACCGGGTGCTCTCAACTTCCCGTCTTTCTTACGGTCTTCCTTGTGCCATCGCATCAACTTGGCATGCTCTTTGTTTCTGAACAAACGTTTCAACCGTGGTATTATAGGAGCATACCACATCACCTTGGCAGGAACCCTCTTCCCGGTGCACTGGCCCTCAACATCACCAGGGTCATGTCGTCTGATCTTATACCACAATGCACAACATACCGGGCATGCGTTCAAATCCTCGTACGCACCGCGGTAGAGGATGCAGTCATTAGGGCATGCACGTATCTTGTGCACCTCCAATCCTAGAGGGCAGACAACCTTCTTTGTTTCATATGTACTGTCGGGCAATTCGTTGTCCTTTGGAAGCTTATTCTTCATTATTTTCAGCACCTTTTCAAATGCCTTGTCAGATACACCATTCTCTGCCTTCCATTAAAGCAATTCCAGTGTGGTACCGAGCTTTGTGTTGTCATCTTCGCAATTTGGGTACAACCCTTTTTTGTGATCCTCTAACATGCGATCGAACTTCAACTTCTCCCTTTCACTTTGGCATTGTCTCTTTGCATCATCAATGACTCGGCGAAGATCATCATCTGGTTCCTCTTGATCTTCAGCTTCCCCCATTGCAGCATCACCGTATTCAGGGGGTGGATAGTTGTCATCATCCTCTTCTTCTTCGTTGTCTTCCATCATAACCCCTCTTTCTCCGTGCTTGGTCCAAACATTATAGTGTGGCATGAAACCCTTCTCAAGTAGGTGGACGTGAAGGGTTTTCGAGTTAGAGTAATCCTTCATATTCCCACAGATAGTACATGGACAATACATAAAACCATTCTGCTTGGTTGCCTCAGCCACTTCGAGAAAATTATGCAGGCCCTTAATGTACTCGGAGGTGCGTCGGTCACTGTACATCCATTGCCGGTTCATCTGTGTGCATTATATAATTAAGTGTATCAAAAACGATTACAGAACATCATGAATAGAGAAGTGACCAAATTAATAGAAGTTCATCATCACATTGAAACCAAAGTACAGTAGTGACCAAAATAAATACATAAAGTTCATGCATAGTTCTCATTGAACAACATATAGCTCTCTAGACCATCTAATTAAAACATACATTGAAACTATGTAAAACATTTAAATGCAACAACAAATGCGATCATAACCGCAACTAAGGTACCAATTGATCCAACGGCATAATGATACCAAGCCTCAGTATGAATGGCATATTTTCTAATCTTTCTAATCTTCAAGCGCATTGCATCCATTTTGATCTTGTGATCTTCGACGACATCGGCAACATGCAACTCCAAATCCATCTTCTCCTCCTCAATTCTTTTCAATTTTTTCTTCAAGTAATTGTTTTATTTTTCAACTAAATTTAACCTCTCGACAAGAGGGTCGGTTCGAATTTCCGGTTCACATACTTCCTAGATAAAAACATCTATGTCACGTTGGTCGGCATAATTGTCATAAACACTAAATGAAACAAATAGTTATAAAAGATAATATACCACATCCGAATCATAGACAGGACGAGGGCCGACGGGGGCGGATACCAAAACCATGGCACTATATAATAACAAACTATAATAAAAGTAAGAAAATTGTACAAGTATCTATCTAAATCATACAAGTAAGAATTTTTTTCTTTTAGAAAGAAGATAAGAACAAGAGGCTCACCACGGTGGTGCCGGCGACGAGATCGGCGCGGGCGATCGACGACGGTGAGGACGGGGACGGGACAGGACGGACCGCCAAACCTAGACAAATCTTGAGGAAAATGGAGCTTGGAGGTCGAGCTTGGAGAGGAGAAATCTTAAGTGTGGCTCGGACATTTCATCGAACACCTCATGTGCATGGGAGGTGAGAGCTAGAGCAACACACACCTGCACACGCCGGCCGGCCAAAAAACAGAGTGAGCGGGCAGGGGGGGGGTATATATAGGCTTATCTTTAGTCCCGGTTGGTGGCCAGAACCGGGACAGAAGACCGACCTTTGGTCCCAGTTCCAGCCACCAACCGGGACTAAAGGTACTGGGCCAGGAGCGAGGCCCATTGGTCTCGGTTCGTGTCTGGAACCGGGACCAAAAGTGTGAGACGAACCGGGACCAATGGCCCCCGAGGCTCGGCCGGCGCCCTGGCCTCACGAACTGGGACTAGTGCACCCTTTGGTCCCGGTTCGTAAGTGAACCGGGATTAATGCCCTTATCCTGGCCTCAACCAAAGCCCTGTTTTCTACTAGTGCACACCTTTAATGCTTGGTTGCATAAGAAAGTGGACAGTGTCGCACTAAGTATGTCGACCGAGGCTGCGGATGGACTGGATCAATGCTACAAGAGTGAAGCAAGTGTAGAACAACCACAAATGAATATTTTTTCTGTCAACTATATCCACCCTAGGACAAACAAAGTGGAAGCTAGGTATCATGTGCTACCCCTTTGGATGGATGTCTAGGGGGGGTAGATCGCCCGATAGCTGTTTATTGGTTTTTTAACTCCAAAAATGGGAAAACATTCAAAATTTTGCCCAACATGTAAACCAATGTGCATGCATGCTGTATTTGGTCATGGGATGCCATGCAAAATGTTTGGGATCATTTGTAGATGTTATACACATGGATGTTCTCGGAGACGTGCCCTTCCGGGCTTGACTGGCGTACCCTCCAAAGCACTAGCTGGGATGTTGACCTATATGAAATCAACCCCAACATTTCATGGTCACAAGGCATGGCCAGTGTGAGGAAAAGCTATATGCCAGGTTTGCACCATTTTCAACATTGTTTGCTAGTTTTGTCACGTGCGGCATTTTTTCGGGCGTACTTGACCGAAAAAGTCCATATGAATGGTTAACTAGTCAAAACGATGTTTACCATTGTGCATGCCTGCTTGATTTGGTCATGGGAGGCCATGAAAATAAAATGGATGCAGTCCACACCTTTAATGGTGTGGTTGCATTACTAAGTGGACAGTATGGCACTAAGTATCTCGACCGAGGCCGCGGATGGACCGGATCGATGCTACAAGAGTGAAGCAAGTGTAGAACAACTACAAATGAATGTTTTTTGTGTCAACTAGATCCACCCTAGGACAAACAAAGTGGATGGTATCATGTGCTACCCCTTTGGATGGATGTCTAGGGGGGTAGACCGCCCGAGAGCTGTTTATTGGTTTTTTAGCTCCAAATATGGGAAAACATTCAAATTTTTGCCCAAAATTTTGATCACTGTGCATGCATGCTCTATTTGGTCATGGGATGCCATGCAAAATGTTTGGTGTCATTTTTACATGGTATACACATGGATGATCTCTGAGACGCGCTCTTCGGGGCATGACTGGCACACCGCGAAAGCACTAGCTGGGTTGTTGACCTATATGAAATCAATCCAACATTTGATGGTGACAAGTCATGACCAGTGTGAGGAAAAGCTATATGCCAGGTCTGCACCATTGTCAACATTGTTTGCTAGTTTTGTCACGTGCGGCATTTTTTCGGCCGTATTTGACCAAAAAAATCCATACGAATGGTTAACTAGTCCAAACGATGTTTAGCATTGTGCATGCCTGCTTGATTTGGTCATTGGAGGACATGAAAATAAATTGGGTGCAGTCCACACCTTTAATGGTATGGTTGCATAAGAAAGTGGACAGTGTGGCACTAAGTATCTCGACCGAGTCCACGGATGGACATGATCGAGACTTCGAGAGTGAAGCAAGTGTAGAACAAGTACAAAAGTATGTTTTGTGTGTCAACTAGATCCACCCTAGGACATACAAAGTGTAAGGTATCATGTGCTACCCCTTTGGATGGATGTCTAGGGGTGTAGACCGCCCGAGAGCTGTTTATTGGTTCTTTTTAGGCCCAAAAATGGGAAAATATTCAAAAATAATAATTAAAATTTTGAGCACTGTGCATGCATGCTCTATTTGGTCATGGGATGGCATGCAACATGTTTGGGATCATTTGTAGATGGTATACACATGGAGTTTCTCCAAGACGCGCACTTCCGGGCAAGCCTGACACCGCCCGAAATCACTAGCTGGTTTATTGACCTATATGAAATCAACCCAAGATTTCAAGGTGACAAGTCATGGCCATGTTAGGGCTGTATGCCTTGTTTGCACCATTTTGAACATCGTTTGCTAGTTTTGCCACGTGTGGGATTTTTTCGGGCATATGCGACAAAAAACCCTATTTCAACAATTAATAATAGGACAATGTTTTCTCTATTTTTTCAAAAATCTTTGTGATATTATTCCTATAACTAACGCATCCCACCCCTCTCGAAATCCCGTGATTACAGCGCCTTCCTTGTAACCAACCGGACCATCCGGGCCTCGTACCACCTCCCACGACCTTTGCAAGATCAGATCGGAGCCGCCGAGCTCACACGCAGTACCGGAGTCGCCGGCCACCGCCCACCGCCCACCCCCACCGCCAACGTGACCTGATGGGTCATACGACAGTGCTATTCTCTACGCCTCCTCCTCGCGTCAACGCGCCGCTTGTCCTCTTGCCGTCGTCGAGCTCGATACAGCCAGTCCCTTTTTTGGGACGCACTATCCGCCGGCATCAACTAGGCGCGACCGTATCGGACACAAGGTATTAGCTGATCGTAACTTTTTTAGATCGTTGTCCGCCGCTCCTGTAGTGGTTAAACCCACAACCTTTTTTGTAACCAATTGGGTAGGGCAATGGATGTTTACACCAGAGAGTTTATAAAGGGGTTAGGCATGGGAAGTAGATTTGTACTCCCATTCCCTTGTTTGGTTTATGATGGGAATTGGTGTGGGATGAAACTTTGTTCACGAATCAACAAGGTACCCCATGGTTAAGCAATTGAATATCCTTATCAAACTATGCTAATTTTATGCACGACCAGATAGATTGTGTGACGCTTATAAGTGGATCATATGATTAAAAATCGTCATCCATACCAGATATAAGTTTTTATTTTGTTATACATTTTGTCAAAAAATTGTTCAGAATAATTGACCCAGTTTCTATTATTGCGTACGTGGCAGCGATGGAAACTTCAAATAACAGTGCATTTACTGGAGAAAAACCCATCTCCGAAATTACCGATGCGGTAGGTAATTGTCTGTCTGTACAATCTTCTCATACACATACTTGATTTATACTCACTAAAATTTAATGCCATGTACCAGGAACTCTTTGCGAAGCATAATCATATGAAGTTAGCATGCTCACCGTCAAGGTTCGCCAAAACCATGAAAAGGTTGTCAACAGATCACCAAAAGTACATCATATCAGAATCCTGTCTTGGGGGTCTGACCCAGATGCAGGAAGTTAATCTCTGGCGCATAATGCTGGTAAGACTAGCCAAGACCATCAATAGTGCCACACAGTCCCTTACCGTAGGTCAAACGCACATTCCTCTAACAAAAGAGGATGTCCACCATATATTGGGCATACCGATTGAAGGGGAGGATGTAGAGCCATACCTGGCAAACAGACCCGACCCACAATTGTTCAGCACCTATGAGAACAAGGGGAAAATTTTGATTTGCGACCTTGAAAACGCGATCTTAGCTTCCGAAACCCCCGACGACGATTTTCTGAGGCGGTTCATTCTGTACGCAATTGGTACTGTATTAGCACCAACAGCACAGCATTATGTCGACTGAAAATATCTCAACCTTGTTAAGGATCTTCCGAACCTTCGGAAATTGAACTGGGGATGTTTCACACTTGATCACTTGTTCAAGTCCATTCACAAATTCAACAACCTGTATCAAGTAAGTCTTCAAGGAAATTTAATTCTGCTCCAGGTCAGTGCTACATCACTAATTAACATACTATAATTAGTGTTCTGTTGCATATCTGTATGGTGATGAAGTAATGTATTGTGTAGTTTTGGTACTGGGAGCACGTACGTAGTGGCAGATTGATGTATCCTTGCAGAGCCCCTCCATTGCTCGCACGATGGGATGAAAATTCGGCAAAAATAAGAAGCGATGCTTACGAAAAAGGAGGTCTTTATAACGGTCTGGTATATCTCTAGAATTGACCTTGGTATGAATGGTTTTTAGTTGGTACTAATGATTCATTCGAACTTATTCAAAGGTTTTCATGGAAATTTGTGTGCCACAACGACCGTCTGAGAACACAAGTAATCCTCCAAGCAAAAAGTATGAACATGTGGATGACCATGATTCGTGTCGAGTACAATCACAAGGTCAACATATTAGTAGCCAGCAAGTAAGCACTCCAAAGACAATTTTATTATTTTGAAATAGCACTACAAGGTTTCATCCAACCTCATTGATTTAGCTATTGTTATGAACGGGCTATTATTTTGTTTACATAGATGGACATTCTTGTTGAAGCCATAAATGCACTATTTTGCTGATCAAGAAAAGAAGGTTGGCAGAAAATTAATGGAAATCGAGCACAAATTTGATGCCAAATTCATCACGATGAGCAAAGACTTGATCGACATAAGGAGTAAATCTGGCAGTAATCCTAGGGTGTCGAAGGCCGAGGATGAAATTAAAGAACTAAGGATGGAATTGCATCTTTGTCATATACTGTGCATATTAAATTTTCTAATGAATATGTTCCTCCATATTAATTTTTGTTTGATTTGTTACAGAAATTAAAAAAACAATTAGAAAGCAGCCGACTGTCAGTGCCACAGAAAGAAGGCGTGCTGGTGATCATTATGGCCCATCACCTTTTTTTTGTAGGAACAAGTCAATGTGTGCAATGCATCCTTCGCACGAAACCCTAGGTTTAGCGTATCCACGGCAGGGACTTCGACTCCATCAAGTGCAAGAAACGTGATGCAACACATGGAGGAACCACGGTTAACTCCTATGAAGCCTTCCTTTCATAATGATTACAAGTTGACTGACAGGACAAGGAGGCAGCCGTTTTCATCCGCGCATCATACTACCCTGTTGAAGTAGTTAGAATCAGAGACATTCCCCTCACAGTTGAACAACTGAAGCGAAATTTGTTGGAAGAATACATTTATGATGATGTAAGCACCTTGTTCTCCAGTACACATCAATTGTTGCAACTACTGTCTTATTATTGTATGATTATAAACTTGGCAGGTTATCATGGCATATGCTCGCATTAGTCAAATTGAGAATGATACTACGTCAATCATATCCCCCCAAGAAACGAATAAGCTGTTACGATTGAAGGGGGTGGTTCCTGAGGGACGTGGAGGCTCGTGGGTTGCTCGTGTGGCAGAAAAATTTGTAGGACGCCGAAAGGTACACGTTTTCCTCACTTTCATAGTTCCTTTATGTAAGGTGCACCAACCATTTCGGTTGTCACGCCAACTAAAATTTTACTGCAGGTGCAAGTCCCTCTGAATGTACACAATAACCACTGGATGCTAATGGTTTTTAATCTTGACAAAGAAGAGATTCAGATCCTGAACTCCTTGAATAAACATTGTGACAAGAGCAAGGAAGATTCTCTTGTAAGTGTTCTCTTGCTGCCTCTTTTGCATCGCATGGCACATGAGCTCCCAAAACACCGTGACCCTTTGTATAACTCTTCCTACGCTAGGTGGAGTCAATTCAGTTGTGCATCGACACAACGGTCAAGAATGGCTTGGTAACACCAGCTAAGCCCATCAATTTTTCCGAATGGGGTAAAGTACGCTATGAAGACATACCACAACAGACTGACGGGTATGTACGGCCTCCTAAATTAGTCTTCGCCTACATGTACAAGATTATTAATCTTTAACTAAACATTGCATGACTTCCTGTGCGGTGTTCAAACTGAAGTACATGTTGTCATGGAACGGGGATAAAATGATCGATACATTTAACCAGGTGATTGAATGCCTAAATTAATTTTAAACTTTGTTTGCCTTGAAAGCTATGCTGACATATGTGTTCCTTATGAAATGAAGGAAAAAATAAATATTTTCAGATGGAAAATAGTTACAGCCCTGCTGCGTTCAAATTGCAACCCTCTTCGGCTCGAAACATACAAGTACCCGATAACGGTTAGCACTACACCAAGGATATTTCATTTGTTTTATCTCTCTCATGATTTTGAACTAACGCACTAATCTCTGCTGTACAGAAGGATGTGTACGATGCGCAGCAACCAGCGCAAGCTAAGGGTTCATAAGAGGATGTACAAATAAGTAACGATCCTCCTGGTTCCAACAAAAACGACACATCAAACCCCGAAAAGGATCCTGCTACACCCAGCTCCCCAAAAAAGAAGAGACCACGTGGACGCCCGAGGAAGAATGTCGATGAAGGGGACGAATCAAAAAGGAGACGTCCGAGGAAGATTGTCGATGACAGTCAAGCAGCAAAAACAAGAAGTCTCCAAGATATCAAACGTAAATATGACGCCAAGACCATAGCTAAACGTGTGTCTTCATTGTCTTCATTATCAGCACAGTCACGCAGAGCCCCCAAACCAGCACCAGCTTTGATGAGCCCATTCAAGACCAATGCTTAGGTATGCATATACGCAGTGTAATCTTAGTTAGGCAAGCTGTGATATTTTAGGATTTCATGTTCATTTGCATGCTCTGCTTTTTGCAACAAGGCATACATTCTCAGTTCTTATCAGAAACTGGCAATAAGCACAATTGGCAGTCATGTGTGTGCTCTACTTTTGGTAATGGCTAAGACATGCTCACTTCTTTTGCTAGAAGTGGCAATGTAACTTCTGGCAATCCTGTACATGCTCAGTTCTTTAACCAGGACTGGCCATAGAACTTCTAGCAATCATGTAAATGCTCTACTTTTAGCAACAACTGATAGATGCTCATTTCTTATCAGAAACTTGCAATGGGTATTTTTGCCAATCATGGGCATCATCGACTTTTTGCAATAATTAATGCGTCCACAGTACAAAGCTTCAACTGCCAATAGGTAGGTTTGTCAAAAATTTGCATGGTCTACTTATGGCAACAACTCATAGATGCTCAATTCTACAGGCATAACTGGTCATAGATATTGCTTGAAAATCTTGCATTATAAACTGAACATAATCAGTTGAAGTTATATCTTGACATAGTCATACTATTTGAGTTCCTAGCATGCATCACGGTACAATATTTTTGGTAATGGCTAAGACATGCTCACTTCTTTTGCTTGAAGTGGCTCTACTTTTGGTAATGGCTAAGACATGCTCACTTCTTTTGCTTGAAGTGGCAATGAAACTTCTGGCAATCCTGTACAAGCTCAGTTCTTTAACCAGGACTGGCCATAGAACTTGCGGCAATCATGTACATGCTCTACTTTTAGCAACATCTGATAGATATTCATTTCTTATGAGAATCTTGCAATGGATATTTTTTGCCAATCATGGGCATCATCTACTTTTTTCAATAACTAATGCATCCTCAGTACAAAGCTTCAACTGGCCATACGTAGTTTTGTCATAAATCTGCATGGTCTACTTATGGCAACAACTAATAGGTGCTGAATTCTACAGGTATAACTGGTCATAGATATGGTTTGAACATCTTGCATTATAAACTGAACATAATCAGTTGAGGTTATATCTTGACATAGTCATAGTAGTTGAGTTCCTAACTTGCATCACAGTACCATATTTAAACAACAGATTAAAACGGCAAACATAACTAGCATGTGACCAAAGTAGCACCAAACACTCAAGTTAAACAGCGGATTAAAGCACCACACGACATGAGACATAAGTTTTAAACACACGATAGGACATAAGTTTTAAACACACCATAGGATAAGTTTTAACGACGATAAAGCAAAAGACATAGATAGCAGTAGCTACTGGGACAGCAGTAGCAGGCAAGCAGCGCATCAATTCTTCGCCTTCTTCACCGGCGGGATGTAGAAGGGCTCATTGCGCCTCACATACTTGGTGAGCAAGACGCCGAAGGCTGCGTGTTTAGCCTGAGTACTAGCCTGTTGCTTACGAGTTGATGCATTGCCAAGGCCGACGGCATGCTGGATCAGGCTGTCGAACCCTTCAGCTATGGCCCTGCCACAGAACGGGCAGAAAATCTTGCCATTGTGACAGCACTTGATTTTTCCGGCAATCAAATGCTTCAGGGTGTAGCGGCTCTTGCTATGCCTGCTGTCCATGCCATAGTCAACGTCCTCGTCATCCTCCTGTGAATTAGTAAACACACAAGAACTCAGCTAATCTGTTTTCATATCATCTTCAAATTAAATGTTTTAAAAGTACAGATGAACACTAATTAGCAGGACGTAATAGCACTATCCACAGAGTACAAAAGGGCAACCAACTATTCTCTCTAGGGCTACCAACAAGTAATTGACATGCATCAATACTGACGATGGAATAGTTGCATGGATAGATTACAGTCTTGTATCTACTACAGGATATGCTTCACACTAGGGGGATTTTATTCTATCTATTCGAATAAGACAATGGATTTTGTATCTAGGAAGGTTTTTTGTTCTATCTATTGGAATCAGAAAATGAATCAGATTCAGAAACCACACACCAACAGTAAAATCGATGATAGAATCCCTAAAATCCTACATATGTACAACTAGCACGGCCTTATGAGATCGATGCTCATCTACTTTACAAGCAAAACCCCAATGCCATGAAAAACAGAGTTCTTGAATGGAAAAACAAATCTGCTAAAAACAAAGTACTACCTCAGAGAGCTGGTCGATGGCATCCTCCTGGAACTCGGAGCCCTTCCTAAAATCTTCGTCTAGTTCCTTGATCCGGTTCTCCTCGTACAGCTCCTCGATTTCGTCATGGACCTCCCGCTTGCGCTTGCGCTTCTCCTGCTCCAGATCTTATGCGACCTTGTCCTGCTCATGCTCGCTGACCAGAAGCTCGACGGCTGTGATGGCTGTCGGAGCAGGCACAACAGTAGCTGCACCACCAGCCGTCGCCGCAACGACAGTCTCAGGCGCGCCAACCGCGGCGTCATCCACGGCAGCAGAACACTACTAGGGAAAAGCCTAGCAGTAGCGTGGGTATTATGTATAGCAGTAGCGCGGGCAGCCGCGTTACTGATACGGCGCTACAGCTAACCTGTAGCAGTAGCGCGTGTTGGCCCGCGCTGCTGCTATACATGCGTAGCAGTAGCGAGCTCCAAATAAGAGCGCTACTGCTAATATCTGTAGTGCCTTGTATTAGGCCGCGCTACTGGTAAGGCACGCTGCAGCTAACTTTACTCCCCGCGCTACTGCTAACTTTATTAGTTTCTAATTTTTTTTTCTGCATATTTGTTTTGTATTTGAACAGGCTTTATACAAGAATCTTTAGCACATACAAATGTCATCATCATACACATACAAATGGCTGCGAGACCACGAATGTAATCATAGCATATACATACAAATAGTCTCATCAAATAATGTCATCATCATAATCATCATCCAACACAAAGTGGTCTCTCGTCATCATCTCGAAAATAGCGATACAAGTCTCGAATACTTGCAACTACATCGTCATCCATCTAAACAATGATATACGCAAGAAGAGCTATCACTATGAGTGAGAGCGAAACTATGTAGTACATGAGGCGGCGGTTATGAGTCCTCTCTCGCGCTAGCGTGAGCCTCCTCACATAACTAGCTTCTGCTTCTTGTCTGCTTTTGAAGCCTTTATGGCTGGCGCCCGAGACCCCCTCCACTTGTGCCTGACACTCGGACCACTCGTCGTATACTCCCGGAACCTTTCCTTTGTACACGACATAGCAACGGTACTTCGCCATCAAGAATCTAGGTACCTGTTAGAGATGCATCTTCATCAAGAGAATGTACAATCATATGCAACAAAATATACTTGAGCAACACAAAAAAGAAAGGGTTAGCAACTAGATGCAACATATAGTAAACATAAATAATCAACGCAGTTTCATCATACGCAAACTAATTAACTAGAGGTACGTAGGTCATCGTACCCAAACTAACAAAGTAGCGTTACGCAAGTTCGGTAGGGACCGTGGACATCACAAAGTTTCATCGCTACCGAAAGTATACAAGTACAACCGACACATATCATCATCATCGGCATCGTAAATCACTAGAACTTCCATCCTTCCAGATCATCGAGGATGGACCCTAGCTTATTGAACGGCGTGAGGTCCTGACGTTGCATGCCTATGCAAGTTCGGACGTCAGCTCGCGATATAGGGCCGTGGTGGAACATCCCCTTCACTTCGACGACTTCTTTCATGATGATCGTCGCAATGTCCCTCTAGATGCGAAAGAAGTCATCTTTAAGTTTATAATCCGCTTCTCCTTGAGATTCTACCCACTTGCGGATATGATCATCATTTCTGGTTGTCATGCGAAGCTTTTGGTGATCCCTTCTGAACTTCATCATGAGATCGAGGAGGTAGAATCCATCGTTCGTACTTGATTTCGGGACATGGATGCAGCAGAAGTTGGTTTTATGCGAGAAACCCATCTTGCGGTTCCTTTGTTTCCTGATCTGCATGTGGCCACCCCTCAAGCTGAAGCCTTGGAGAGCATCATCTAGAATATTCATTACGTGGGTGTAGTCCTTCTTCTCGTAGTTTCTGGTAGGGTCGAAATACACGGCGTGGGAGACTCGCGGGTAAAGAACGATAAGGACGGCGCGACCGTTGCTGCGGGGAAAAAAACACCTCAAATTATTCTCCATATGAGCGAGAAGGAATGATTGAAATGTAAGAAAGGGTTGTCCGACACTGACTTACTTTGGATGATAAGGCAGGAGGACAATTTCCTGGTCCTTATTCTGTACCATGAAGTTTTCGAGGTACTCCCTAGAAGTTTTACGCTCAAAGTCCCCGAGACTCAAGAAGGACTCGTGCATGTAGTATGGATCCGCCACACAGATTTGCGAGACTTCTTCTCTCTTCATGACGGAGCTCATATCTAGCGCAAAAAGGCGGACGATTGTAAAATCGAGCCGCCTTGTCAGAAACATCTCGAAGATATGATCAAACCGCAGGAAGAACACCTCCGCGGGCCGTGTGTCGACGTAGCACTTCCCCTCAGGCACACGAGCCGCGTATGTCGGATATCCTGGATCCTTCGAGGCTAGTAGGCTTTTCTCAGTCGACAGCACATGGTCGTGCAGTCTCCTGAGATCCCCGTATATTGCCTCCAGCGGTTTCGGCGGTAGCATCGGCTCGCCCGTGACATGGAACAAGGCCACCGTCTGGCTGCTATGTGCTCTAGCTTGTTTGTAGGCAGCTGAGCCTATCTTCCCCGGTCTCTTCCTCTCCTTTTTCTTGGGATGACCTTCCAGACCCTTCCTTAACCCCTGCCCCAGTGTTGTCGGGCTAAGCACTGTACGACCCCCTGCATCTTCAGGCGTGTCCTGTGAGGATTGCATGAAGAGAGACTTCTTGCAATCCCTGCTAGGACGTTCCTGCCCGGGCAGATCATCCATATCCTCATTAGCATGCTGATAGCCCGAGTCGTCATATGGCTGACTCATCATATCTAAGTCACCGTCACAGGCGCCTGTATTGAGGAACCGAAGAGGGTCCTCCTCCATCTCATCATCCATTCTTTGTTCTACGGGGTGGTAAAAGAATAATTACCAGTATTCTAATCAATTTCCTCGTGATCTGGTCCGTGTAAAAAACCTTCTTTTCCTTGTCCCACTTGTAGTGGGGCCTGATGAAGTCACGCTCCAAGGGGTTGGTGAACTTCGCGAAGGGGTCTGGGAGACCTGCGGCTTCACGTTCCGCGTCCTCCTTATCCCATATGGGCCTTTTGCCAAGGTAGCCACGGCTTCCGAGGCGATGCTTCCCCGTGTTCCTTTGCTGAAGGCTCTTGAATTTCGCAGCCTTAGCCTTGGCTGCCTCGGTAGCGCAAGTGTCCTTGAACTTTTCGAACTCCTCTTCCGTAAGTGTCGGATTTTCCTCCAGAATCTTGGACAGGGGTTCCTCAGCCTCAATAGCTCGTTTCACCCTCCCTTTCCAGGAGGCCAAATCATTGCTGAACATGCCCATGGCGTGATTGTTAATCTTTTTCATCTTCGGATCATCCCACGGTTGTTCTATGCTATCATCCCGGTCGGGGAACTTGAATCTCTTGTGCAACTTCGTCAGGAGCAACTGCCTCAAATGTTCTTTACTCCTTAAGTCATCGTCGTTGATACTCGCGCATTCCCGTAGGATGCATCCTACTTTGTTCCCATAGCACTTGCGAGGTTCTTCCGGCTCTAATGGCTCAAACTTGCCAGGGGCCATCTTTGTGATCACCAGTCGTCCGATGCCGAGTTTGTTAGGTTTTCATATCCTCTGCTTCTTCTGCTTCTTCTTTTCGGTAGCGGCATCGGTGCCGGTACCTTCCCCGCCGGTCTCGGCGCCGCCATCAGTGCCGGCGCCGTCGGTGTCGATGTCGGCGTCAGTACCATCATCGAGGCCGACCTGCAAACCTTGACTGTGCTTAGCAGACAAAAAGTCGAGGTACTGTTGTTCACCCTCATAATCCATCTCGTCTGCATCTTGGTCAGAAGGCCCGGTTTCTTCGTTGTTCGACATGTTTCCTATGATTAAGTCTCCTCGTTTAATTCTAAAACTATAAAAAAATGAGAAATGCCATAAAAAAAAAGATCTATGTTTGCTGGAATGCCGTTTCCCAGCAAATCCCGGCACTCGATATGCCTACTTTCTAGCACAAGTCATGCCAAAATTCACGAAAAATTTCGGCATGACCTTTGCTAAAAAGTGGACATATCGAGCGCCTGAAATTCACCGGAACGGAAATGAATCAACATTCCGGCGAAACATAGGCCACTCGGATCATTTACCCTGCACATAATCATCCTTTTCCAAATCTGACATGTTCAAAACATCACATGTCCAAATTCAAAATATGACATGTCCAAATCACATGTCCACTTCAAATTCTGTTTTTTTAAATAGCAACAATTGCTTTAACTAAAAAATTTAAATAGCAACAGTTGCTTTAACTAATCTGTCCACTTCAAATTCTGTTTTTTTAAATAGCAACAATTGCTTAAACTAAAAAATTTAAATAGCAACAGTTGCTTTAACTAATCTGTCCTAGGTTTCATACTAATTCTAATTAACTAACTAGCACTATAAAATTTAAATAGCAACAATTGCTTAAACTAAAAAATGCAAGAAACCTATATAATCAATTCTGTTTTTTCTTTTAACTACACCTAAAACACCTAACCCTAAATTTTTGTCCTAATTTGACGAAGAACCTAATTGACCTACTGCCCTAACTAACTAGGGTTCATACTAACTAGGGTTCATAATATAGCCAAATTAACCTACTAGCAGAGAGAGGAGGAGCGGTGGGGGGCTTACAGAGGGTGCAGGGGCGAGGAGGCAGGCCCGACGACGGCCAAGGTTGGGAGGGGAGGAAGCAGAGGAGGGAGGCGTGGCGCGCCAGGGCCGGGGTCGGGGGCGTGGGCGTGGTCGCCGGGGTCGGGGGATCGGCCGGGGTCGGGGGCGAGGGCAGGACTCCGGCGAGGTCGAGGGCGACGGCAGGGCTCCGGCGCTTGAGGCAGGGGCGTGGGCGAGGTCGCCGGGGTGGGGGGGGGTCGGGGGCGAGCGCCGGGGTCGGGGGCGAGGGCAGGACTCCGGCGACGTCGAGGGCGAGGGCAGGGCAACGGCGCTTGAGGCAGGGGCGCGGCGAGGGCACGGGCTCCGGTGGGGACGAGGGGGAGAAGAGAGAGTGGGGATTTGGGGGAAGCAGAGGCGGGAAGCCCGCTGGGGGGTTAAGTCAACATAGCAGTAGCGCGTTTCCGCAAAACGTGCTATAGCTAAGTTATCTATAGCGCGTTTCTCCAAGAGGCGCTACTGCTATCACAGGTAGCTGTAGCGCATTTCTCCAAACGCCGCTACTGCTATTTTGACTAGCTATATCTCTTTTTCGTAAAAGCGCTACTGCTATAACCAGTACCTATAGCAGTTTTCCTGTTTGTTTCTTCTATTGTCTTTTCCTTTATTTTCTCTTCCTTTTCTTTTCTTCTTTTTCTTTTCTTTTCTTTTCCTTTTTTCCGAGAGCAGGAAGTATGTATACAAAATAGGAACATATATATTACATCATTTGACCCATGCATAACGGTTAGTGTGTACACAAAATAGGAACATATATATTACATCATTTGACCGATAACGGTTCCTCAGCGTCGACGTTTTCGTTTTTGAGTGAGCTTCTTTCCCTTCTTGTTCGTTGAAGAATAATTGAGCCCCTCATTGTGACTTTTCCTTTTCCATGGAGTACGATCTTTCTTAGGTAATGTAGTATTGATTCTTCTTTTGACGTATACTTCATCGTCATCGTCATCTTCCCTCATTGGGTTGCCGTACTAGTCGTAGTCTTCCTCGTTGGCGACTCCATCCATTCCAATGATGTTCCTTTTGCCTCTCCTCACGACAACACGGCTGGGATTGCACGGGTCGGTTATGAAGAAGCATTGTGTCACGTGCTTAGCGTGTACCCATGGCTCGTTTTTTGCGATAGCGTTCACGGTACCGCTCTTTGCGTCAGGTATAGTCATGGTAATGAAATACCGGTTTTCTCTTTCGACATTCTTAGCCCATCTGACACGGAACATCGTCGCGTTGTGCAGTCCAGAGTAGTCAAGCTCCCAGATCTCCTCGACCCTTCCGTAAAATCTCTCAGTTGCGCCGTTGTCGCTGTCGGTCATGCATTCCATCGTCACCCCTGAGTTCTGATCATCACTGTCCATATCTTTCGCCTCCGTGTAGAACGTGTATCCGTTGATATCGTATGCCTGATAGGTGATGAGGTTGGGCGAGGGGCCATGTGCTAAGGCGTATATGAGCAATCCGTCCTTAGAGCCCTCTTCCGGGGGATTAGCAATAATATGCTCTTTGAACCAATGCAGGAAAGTGGAGTTGTGCTCTCTAGTAACTTCGGCGTCCGTCCTGCATACCCCCCGGTCACGATACTTCTTTGCGATAGTTTCTTTGTGTAGTGTCGCGAAAGGATCTACCTGGTGTAGGTGTTGTAGCACTACCAAGTTTGCTCTGTCAAAGTCGTTGTGTCGATCTGAGTAGGCCACATGCAGTTCCCTGCGACCGTTGGAGTGACCTTCTCCTTCGAGCCTCCCATCGTGCTTGTTAACGGGCAAACCAACACCAGGCGGCCGGTCTGCGCCATATAGAAAATTCTCGCATAAAGAGATGCACTCTTGTGTCAGATAGCCCTGGACGATGCTTCCATCCAGACGGGACATGTTACGAACGAATCCTTTGATGATCCCATTCATCCTCTCAAACGGCATCATGTTGTGCAGGAATGATGGCCCCAGGTCTATTATGTCGTGCACAATATGGACACACAGATGCACCATGACGTCAAAGAACGCGGGCGGGAAGTACATCTCAAGCTCATTTAGTATGACAACGATCTCTTCCTGTAGCCTTCGGAGCTGCTTCACACTGATCGACTTTCGAGAGATGACGTCGAAAAAGTTGCAGAGACCAATAAGCGTGTCACGGACGTGCTTGTCCATTATCCCTCTAAGGGCAACAGGTAGTATCTGCGTCATCATCACATGACAGTCATGGGACTTCATCCCGCTGAACCTTTTCTTCTTCGTGTCTAGATATCTGCTTATCTTGCCACAGTAACCGGAACTAACTTTGATTCCGGTAAGGCACTTGAAGATTTGATCGATCTCAGCCGGACTTAAGGTGAAGCAAGAAGGGGGGCAATAATCCTGTTCCTTCTCTTTTTTGCCCTTCTTCTCCCGCGCCTCTGTCTCCGTCTCTGTCTCCTCTGACTTTTTACGGGGCGGCATGTGCAGATCTACCCTGATCTCCAAATCTTGCAAGTCTTTTCTTGCCTTCGGCCCATCCTTGGTCTTATCCGGCATGTTCATCAGTGTCGCAAGCAAGCTCTCGAGGACATTCTTACAGATATGCATTTGATCAAGGCAATGAGGCGTGTCGAGTTTGTGCCAGTACTCCAAGTAACAGAAAACAGACCTCGTCTTCCATACATTCAGCAGCGGCTCCGGCGCCTTTTTCATTGTCTTTCCCGGAGCGGGGCACTGTTCCCAGTTTTTCAACAGCTCATCAATTTCGGCACCGCTCCACTTACGTGGAGGTCCTCGATGCTCAGCCTCACCATTGAATAGATCTCCACGGTTTCTCCACGGGTCGTCCTTCTCGAGCCATCTTCGATGCCCCATGTACACGATTTTCCCAGACCCGCCATCTTTCCTTGACGTTAGCTGCTGAGACGTCGTATCATCCATGCACCGCGTGCATCCACAATATCCATGGCACAACTGTCCTGCGACATATCCGTAACCGAGATAGTCGTGCTCCGTCGTGATCAACGCGACTCTCATATAGAAATACTCGCCTTTGCTGGCGTCCCATGTCTTGGCCGGTGTTTTCCATAACGTGTCTAACTCCTCTTGAAGTAGCCCCAGATACAGATTAATATTATTTCCCGGTTGTTTCGGCCCTTGAATCAGCATGCTCATGTGTATGTACTTCGACTTCATGCACAACCAGGGGGGAGGTTGTACATCCATACAAACATGGGCCATGTGCTATGGTTGGTGTTCTGGTTGCCAAACGGATTCATGCCATTGGTACACGCGCCAAGCACGATGTTCCTTGCATCACATGTGAAATACCAATATTCGCCGTTGAATGCTCTCCACTGGATTCCATCCACGACGTGTCTCAGCTTCGGATCATCTCCATCGTCGGGCTTCTTCCTCTCCGCGTGCCAGCGCATGAGCTTTGCTTCCTTGGGATCTACGAAATACCGCTGGAGACGGGGAGTGATCGGTAAGTACCATACAACTTTCTGGGGAGATTTCTTCCCGGCCTTCTTGTATCGAGAAGCATTGCACACCGGACAACTTGTTTTTTCCGCGTGCTCCTTCCGATAAATTATGCAATCGTTGATGCATGCATGGTATCTAACGTGCGGCAGATCAAGAGGGCACACGATCTTCTTGGCCTCATCCACACTAGTAGGACATAGATTCCCAGCGGGAAGAACATCCTTTAGGTACTTGAGAAGCTCATCGAGGCTAGTGTCGGTCCATTTGTTTTTAGCCTTCGTCTTCAGGAGTTCGAGCGTGAAACTCAAGCGGGTCACCTCGGGATTGCAACCATGATACAATGGAGTGTTCGAGTCTACCACCAGTTGCTGCAGCTTGGCCTCCTCTCTAGAAGCAGCTCTCTCAGTACTCGTCTCCTTGCGAAGCAGTGCTTGAACATGAGGGTCCCGCACGATTGAACTTAGTACCGACGAATTCTGCGGCTTGGAGTCCACGTTTTCTCCGCTGCCATGTCCGGCCCCTTCTCCGCCGCCATGTCCAGCCTCTTCCCCGCCGCCATGTCTGGCCCCTTCTCCGCCGCCATGTCCGGCCTCTTCCCCGCCGCCATGTCCGGCCCCTTCTCCACCGCCATTATCGATCATCTCTTCGTCTTGCCCCGTGTCGTCATTGCCTGCCCCGTCGGCGTCCTCAACATCATCATCCTCATCTTCAATTATCCACCGAGTATAGCCATCCATGAAACCAGTCATGAGCAGGTGCGCCATCACACGACCATCGTCATAGGGGTCGAGCCAAGCTCGTCCTTTGCATCTTCGACACGGACATAAAACCTCTGTCAGGTTATTTTCTTTCATGTCCTGCACCGCTGACCGCAACCACCTGTCCACCACCGTTCCACTGACCATCATGAACGCCTGAACGGTAATAATAAACAAATTGATTATAAAAATGCATGCATGCATGAAAGTCATACAAAAATTCGGCATGACCTTCCCTAAAAATAGGACATATAGAGTTTGCCCGGAATTCGCCGAAACGGAAATAAATCGACATTTCGGCAAAACATAGGCAACTCACGAGCACAATTCGGCGGCAACTCATGCCACACACACTATTTCCATCATATCGCCCGATTATGTCATATCACACACATACACATATTTCCATTCTTGCAAAAGCATAATTTTTTAATCACCTATCTCGATATCGAGCACGGTGATGATGATGTCGATAGTTGTCGCCACACACACCTATGGAATGATCAAAAGTGGACAAAGCTCTTCTTGACAAGGCTATAGATCTAGTTAGGGAGGTACATAGGCCACTTCACTAAATGCTAGCTAGATCTACCTAGCTAGCTAGTTTCGGAGGAGACAAGTTCAACTAGTGGAGGGGGAAGGAAAAAGAGAAAGGAGATGCATTAATGGAGGTTGGTGTAGTTAGCTAGGAGTAATAAAGAGAGAGAAAGATAGGTAGAAGAGGAGAGTAATGGGGGGGAGAAGTAGTGAGGAAGAAGCAAAGTGAGGGAGAGAGGAGGTGGGAGCTAGGGGAAAGTGAGGAAGAGAGGAGGGGAGGGGAGGGGGGAGGAAAAAGGTGGTATGGCTGCGGCTTAGCAGTAGCGCTGGCAGCAAAACGCGCTGCTGCTAATAATATAGCAGTAGCGCTCCTCTGTCACACGCGCTACTGCTAAGCGGGGCCCGCCATGTGGCTAGTTTCAAAATTAGCAATAGCGACATGAAAAAAAAGTGCGCTACTACTATTACATTAGCAGTAGCGCGGTTATCGTATGCGCGCTACTGCTAAACCTAGCGTGGCGGGAACGGTAGGTCAATTTTAGTAGCAGCGCGGTTCTACCGAGCCGTGCTACTGCTAAGTTGATAGCAGTAGCGCCTGTCTGCAGACCGCGCTACTGCTAATTAGCAGTAGCGCCCCGTCCTGTCCCGCGCTGCTGCTAAGATTCTGTGTATAAGGTTTTCCCTAGTAGTGGAATGCTCTGCTCCGATGGTTGCTTCCGGCTTCTCCACCGCTTCTTCACACACGGGCTGCATCGTCGGACGACGAAAGGAGGAGGGTGGGGGAGGAAGGGAGGAGGGTGGTGGCGAGGGACGTGGTATGGCTGGAGACGGAGAGGGAGAGGGAGAGGACGAGGGTTTTCTACCAGAGTTGGGGAAGAAGAGAAATTACTGCTAGAGAGACCGAGGGGGCGAGGGGGGTGAATTAAAAGACGGTTGTTGGATTTACTCGCCTGCCCGGGTCGTTCCATGTTCCAGAGAGAGGACACTTGGCATGGTGGCGTCGTGCACGTCCTGCTGTTCGCTGCGCGCCGCCGTTGCCTTCGCTGACACGTGGACCCCAGCGTCGTGTAGAACTGACTGGTGGGTCGTGCGCGTTTCCTATTTTTTTGTTTTTTTTTCTTTTCGTCTCCCTTTTTTTACTGTTATGGAGACAAAAAAAACTACAAAAATTGTTGAGATTCTGAAGATGACCCAAAATTGACCTGCTTCGCCCGAGGTCATTCGGGTAGGGGGAAGGGTTTGTCCGAAAGGATGTGTTTTTTGGACATCCTTCAAATGAACCAAACAAATTTCTACACCCTTGTACCAACATGACAAGCATCCATGCCAAGTTTAATAGCTTTTCGAAGTTGGATGGGTTTTCTAGGATTTTATCGACGTTAAAACCCTCGAAAACTTACCGTAGGTGGAGCAACGTCCGCTCATTGTCGGAAATCGTTCGAATTTTGCGTGTACTACTGGACTAGGCATGCACACCTACTGGCCAAATTTGATGTGATTATGAAGATGACCAAAAATTAAACCGCTTTGCCGGAGGCCGTTCGGGTAGGAGGGAAGGGTCCGTCTCAAATGACGTGTTTTTTTCGACATCCTTGAATTGAACCTAATTTTTTTCTACAGCCTTGTACCAACAGGAGAAGCAACCATGCCAAGTTTCATAGCGTTTCGACGTTGGATGGGTTTTCTAGGGTTTTATCGGCGTTAAAACCCTAGATAACTTACCGTAGGTGGAGCAACGTCCGCTCATTGTGGGAAATCGTTCGAATTTTGCGTGTACTACTGGACTAGGCATGCACACCTACTAGGCAAATTTGATGTGATTCTGAAGATGACCAAAAATTGAACCGCTTCGCCGGAGGCCGTTCGGGTAGGAGGGAAGGGTCCGTCTCAAAGGACGTGTTTTTTTCGACATCCTTGAATTGAACCTAATATTTTACTACAGCCTTGTACCAACAAGAGAAGCATCCATGCCAAGTTTCATAGCTTTTCGACGTTGGATGGGTTTTCTAGGGTTTTATCGACGTTAAAACCCTAGATAACTTACCGTAGGTGGAGCAACGTCCGCTCATTGTCGGAAATCGTTCGAATTTTGCGTGTACTACTGGACTAGGCATGCACACCTACTGGCCAAATTTGATGTGATTCTGAAGATGACCAAAAATTGAACCGCTTCGCCGGAGGCCGTTAGGGTAGGAGGGAAGGGTCCGTCTCAAAGGATGTGTTTTTTTCGACATCCTTGAATTGAACCTAATTTGTTTCTACAGCCTTGTACCAACAAGAGAAGCATCCATGCCAAGTTTCATAGCTTTTCAACGTTGGATGGGCTTTCTAGGGTTTTATCGACGTTAAAACCCTAGATAATTTACCGTAGGTGGAGCAACGTTTGCTCATTGTCGGAAATTGTTCGAATTTTGCGTGTACTACTGGACTAGGCATGCACACCTACTGGCCAAATTTGACGTGATTCTGAAGATGACCAAAAATTGATCCGCTTCGCCGGAGGCCGTTCAGGTAGGAGGGAAGGGTTCGTCTCAAAGGACGTGTTTTTTTCAACATCCGTGAATTGAACAAAAAAATTGTACAACCTTGTACCAACAAAACAAGCATCCATGCCAAGTTTCATATCTTTTCGACGTTGTATGGACTTCCTATGGTTTTCACGTTGAAAAATCCCTTAAATACTTTCATATTGCATTAAGTAGTTTTCTAGGGTGGATTTCGTTTTATCTACAACGAAGAGTGATTTTTTTCTCAAAATATGCAGCAAAGTTAAATAGTAGGCTGCCCCAAACTCCACCCCCACCCCAACCCACCACTGCCATAACACACCCACCCAACCCACCCGCACCCGACGATTGGGGATTTATCCAAATATTTCGCCCGGCGAGATCTATCCGTAGCCGCCACCGCCCTCCAACCCATCCGGATAGATGCCTGCTCCTGGGACTCGCGTTTCCCACCTACCGCCCCCGCCGCCACCACCGCCACCACCACCGCCGCCGCCGCCGCCACCGACACCACCGCCGCCGCCGCCACCCACTACGCAGCACCCCACCGGAGTCAGGGAGCGGGGGGGGGGGGGGGGGGCTTCCGGATGCCGCTCCCACACATCTACCAGGCTTTCCCGGAGATGTTGCAGCCGATCCAGTCGATTCCGGCGGCGACCTTGAGGGAGACAAGGGAGAAACGATGGCTGGAACGTGCGGTGTGGATCCGCGACGATGCCCTCTCGTGGTCGATGTGCGTTCGTGAATGGAGGGAGGCGGATGCGCTGGTGGATCCGGGGTCAGATCCGCTCTCCCATGCGCGGAGATTTGCCCAGGTTTGCCAGGATCAAGCCAACCGAGAGCTGATGAACCTGGCACGGCGGGTCTACTTCAAAGGAACTGCGGAGGAAATACGCAGGATGCCTCATCCGTCGGAACCGCCAAAGGCATTCATCAATTGGGCGCGGTGAGAAGCGAAGGCAGAGGATCCAGCTCGTGCGGAGAGATGGAGATGCATAGTGGGTCTGATGCCCACCGAGGTTCCGCCAGAGCCACTACCGGTGGATCCGTTGCCGTTCTTATCCCCAACACCGGCCTCGGATTGATCGGTGGGAAGAGACTCTTAGCTGTTTGATGCCAGTGTGTTGGCTTTGCCTTCAGTTTCGTTTATCTGTAATAGGATCTAGTTCTCATGTCCTCGTCTGCCTGCAGTTTTTGAGGTTTAAAGGTTCTAAGATTTGTAGTTTGGACTGCTACCGAGAACTCTGTTCTCAGTTTTATCTGAATGATTACAACTACAAATTATCTGAATGAGTACAACTGTAATGCATAACAACTTCTGGTGTTCAAATACATAACATGAAATGCTGACACAACTAGAAATGCAAAACAACTTCTGGTGTTCAAATACATAACATGAAATACTGACACAACTAGAAATGCAAAACAACTTCTGATGTTGATCTGAGGCCCAGCATCTTCAGCAACGTATCCATGCTCCCACCTTAAGCGTATAAATAATTGAAAATTTTAGATTGAATACATATAAAGGTAATGACATTTGGTAATGGAAAGATGACAGTATGGTCATTTGAAGATGACAAGCCAATCTGTCAGAATAACCCACCCATACCAATTTGAATACCAAGTTGTATAAGTTAATGTTGAATTAATATGACTTTTGCAAGATGCAAGAAGCACTTACAGGAAGTGAAGCAAAAGGCTATACAGCACTGCAACATGACCAAGCCAACATCCCTACCAAAAGTAGTCCTCCTAATATTTGAAGAAGACATGACCTATATTTTTGTTTTGAGATGCAGACCTATTGAAGCAAGACACAACTTGACAGTAATTCAAAAGTGAAGACAGTGGCTGCAACATTAAGCAAGTGACTACAACTTGGTTGCAACATGCCAAAATTTGTTCTAAATTGAAAAATAGTTGACATCCAACTACCCTAAAACTTGTTTATCTTAACACTCACACCATGAATGTAAACATGAAGAGAAGAAAAATTAGATCGAGTGCGAAGCTTACTATTCCTCGGCCTCGGACCTCTGCCCCGTGAGACGAGGAGAACGGCGAGGGCACCGTGGAGAATGGCGAGGAAGCGACGTCGGGACAAATGCTTTCCTCCTCTTGTGGTTGTTGGGCGAGGACTCCACCGGCTCTTGGATCAATGCCGCCTTCACAAACGGCACCATGATGCTTCTCATTGGTTCTTCATCTTCCGGATGCTCGATCTTGGACCGATAGCGACACCACCTCCGCCTCACGATCGCAATCGATGAATCCGACTGCTCCATGGCCCAGAGGAGGACCTCTATGGGGTCCCGCGCGAGTCCGCCCGGGTGGATAGAAGTTCTCTCGCTATCTTTCAAATGTGTGCACATCACGTGCACTGTCCCCGCTAACTGCCGCTTGTTGTCAAACCAAGAACCGATCTCCCTCAGCCTGGCTAACTTTACCTCGTCGCCGCCGGAGAGCTTCACGTACTCGTCTTCAGAAAATGGGATCGCCGGTGCTGTGGCCATGGAAGATGAGATGTGGGGCAATGGAAGAAGATAGGGCTCGGCGGCGACGGTTTGGAAGAAATGATGGCAATGGATGATGATAGGGATCGGCGGCGACGGTTTCTGGCGACAGGGGCGGTGGTGGGAAGGAGATGAAGAGGAGATGTGGGGCAATGGAATAAAATAGGGCTCGGCGGCGACGGTTTGGAAGAAATGATGGCAATGGATGATGATAGGGATCGGCGGCGACGGTTTGAGGCGACAGGGGCGGCGGTGGGAAGGAGAAATGATGTCAATGGAAGAGGATGGGGCTCGGCGACGACGGTTTTGGATTGGGCGACAGGGGCGGTGGCGTACGGGAAAAAAATAATGGACTAATTTGCCCTTCACTTAAAAGTATCGACCCCACCAATATTAGTACTTTCGAGTACTTACGAAGCAGTACTACGGAGTACTAACAATTTTATGACCCTTAGATCAACGAGAACGGACGGTTGAAAAAAAGAACAACCATGGTAAAACTTATAATAGTTTACATGTGCACCAACGTTCAAAGTTCTGAACCTACTGAATTAATGTAGCGTGATGGCAGTGCGTTTCTTGCTATAACTGTAACCTGAAATGATATTTTCTTGATTTTTGAAAAGTATTGCAGTAGAATCACTTCATTCTACTATATGTTGTTGACCTACAGCAGTCCCAGTTAAATCAGTCCAACTAGCATCCTTCAGCACCATGACTGGAGTTTTCCCAGAACATCAGTTTTGACCACTCTGCTTAAATTTAAATGAACATATGCAGTGTGAAATCTCGAATTTGTCCATCTTTGAATTTGATATATGCGAACATGGCAGTGGCAAACTGACCGAAGTGACAAGCAAAGTAATTGGGAACTGTTGAACAAAAATAGGCAAATCGAATTCGCAGTGAGAAATAATTATGATAAAAAATTGAAAAATGAAAAAATAAATTATGAAAGCCTGGTTTCGATCCTGGGACATGTGGGTTATGGGCCCACCACACTTCGGCTGCGCCTCTTTGATCTTAATGTAATTCCTACGCGTTTCTCGGATTTACCGGTTGGCTCGCAACGACAGACAGACAAATAGCAATGGGAAAGAATCTCCTCTGTTCTCGTGGTAGTTACTCTAAATTCAAAGAAACTGTTCGCCAAAAATGACAATGACAGAGCCATTGTGCTGAGCTAGCAAAGGAGATAGGGGGTGTCAGCTAGTTGTATGTTTAAGATAAAAAAAACACTAGGTGTATGTGTGCTTGTGATTATAGTCTGACAATATGCAAATAAAGCCTGAATACGAAGATTGCTTACTTTCCATGTGATTTTCCGAAGTTTGATCCAAATCTGAGATAGCATGCATGTAAACGGGCGCGATATATGTAAATCTTTAAATGTCTCCTTTTTCTTACATTCTGTCCAATGATATGGACTAGTTTCATGATATTGCATTAGGCCAATACATATGAATTTTCTCTATCTTTTTTTCCGACGAAATTGCACAAATACACAATATTTGGGGCGCATACATCAAGAGGGTAGATTCGGTTATGTGCTTACTATAAATCAAGAAGTTGATCCTCTTTTCAACGTTCCAATCAAGTTCCCAATGCATCTCATTCCCTGGGAAATTTCACTACCTGACTGGTGACACTCATCATGCTCACCAGCGTAGCTGTCCTCACACACTTGGGCATGCTTTCTCCCTCCAACAACTAAACGTGATTCTTCGACACACGTAAGGTAGTTATTTATAGAAGGTCGGTGAATGGACATGGTGTGTGGCCCAGACATCATTCCTTCCCCAAATTTACATGACAGTTTTTGTGGCTATCTGTTTTTACCCTTATGACATTTATTCACTGACGGTGTAATTGTTGAAGAACTGTTGACGCTTTGTTGTGCCCCTATCTACGGTTTAAGAAACCCAAAACTGAATATTGCAACAAACAAGGACATAGCACCGATTGCCAAGTGGAACAACAACAAACATGGCTATAGTGTACACAACTCCCAACGTTCAATTTTTTGAACCTGCTGAGATAATGCCGCGTGATGGCAGTGCGTTTCTTGGTATATATAACTGTAAACGCAAATGATATTTTTTTGATTTTTGAAAAGTATGCACCACAAATGCTCTTGTCGGATGCACCTTGCTGAAAACCTGTAATACTATTTCAAAAGGTCTATTTTGAATTTAAGAAGCAGAACTTTTAAGGCAAGTGGTTTTATTTCTCTGAGGCCTATGATGCAGCTCTTGATGGCCTATGATGCTCTGCCATGCTGCCTTACTAAGTTTTATCTGTTATACACACCAAACCAAGTTTAAACTGTATATACTGCTATAATGTTTTGTTCAAGTGTGACATCCATCTGCTTTGCACTACATGAAAATGTTATCCTCGTTGTGACAGACGGACAGGTTAGTACTGCCAGTTTGTGACTGAAAAATGAAATAGTGTCCTCGTCTGCACCAGGACAAAACTTCAGCTTGTCATCTGATATCTAGCACCATGATAGAGACCCTCTTTCTTGGCAATTGCCATCTAGAGGAGATAGGGTGTGCCATCTCGGTGTATGTGATAAAAAACAAGGTGTATGTGATAAAAAAAACTAGGTGTGTGTGTGTCTCCTTTCTCTTACTGATTTTCTCTCCAATGATATAGAATTGTTTCATGATATAACTGTGACCACAAATGATATTTGTTGATTTCAGAGTGTGCACCTCTGTTGTGTATTGGATTATAAAAGGCGAGGGTATGAGGAGGAGCAAACTATGGATCGTTTAGGGGGTTTTGTTTCCGAGAGAAAATCTCAAGGACATTTGTAAATCTTTGTGGACTATATCACTATAATGCTCTGTTTGGATTATAATGCTTTGTGGACTATAGCATCTTTAGCCGATCACCTAAAAAGCTTTAGAGGAGTAAAATTTCACTTTTTCTCCTCTAACCGGCACAGCCGATTCCTTAGAGCATCTCCAATAGCAACCCTATTTTTGGACACGAGAGAGAAAAAATTATCCTCCAACACCTATACAATCCTATTGTTTTTTGCTAATTTTCCTGCACAGCCCTAAAATACAGCCCGAAGTGCTGCAAATATACACCCGCAGCCGGAAACTCTTGGATACGCCCGCCAGCCGGCCACCTCGCGCCATGAACAGTTTTGCCAACCCCAATAGGCTCCTGTCGCTCTTGCCATTATCTTTTTGGTTGTCGGAGGCCCTGCCGCCGCCACCCATGGCTGCCGTGGTGGTTTTGCGGCCCCGCGACCGGCTACCGCCACCGGAATGGAAGACCGTCAGCGACGAAGAAGCCACCGCCATGCAACCAGGCAGTTGCGGTCGCGGCGAAGAAGACCAAGGCAACGGCGGCTTCACCAGACAAACAAGGTGCCTTCGCACAAACTCATCATTTGCTCGTTCTTATCTTCTTTGCCTTTTACCTTTTTATTTGCCTTCTTTCTTTTTGCATAAAATCAAAATACCAATTTTTTTTGTGTTACTATGTTTGCTTGAATCGCTATTATGGCTACTCCTCAAAATACTAAACTTTGCGATTTCTCAAGAATGAACAACAATCATTTCATTAGTGCTCCTAGTGATCCTATTGCTCCTATCTCATTAGTGCTCCTATTTCTCTAGTACGAACAACAATGATTTCATTTATGCTGGACTAAACTTTGTTTCAAAAAACCTTCTAGATTCAGCTGCATGTGGTACATTTATGGGGATCACACTTGGAGAGGCACAAAGCTTCTCGATAATATGAAGGCAAATTATTCTCAATGACACACTAAGCACGCTCCAACTGGTAAGAAGGTAAACTGCTATGTGAAGAAGATTTCTTCTTTAAATGAGAAGGTTGATGCTATTGCGTCCATGCTTGCTACAAAAAGTGCTCCCATTGATCCAAATGATGTTCCTTTGTCTACTTTGATTGAGCAAAATGGTGATGCTATTAATGTGAATTTTATTTCAAGGAACAATTTCAATAATAATACTTATAAAGGGAATTCCAATAATCCTAGATCGTATCCAGCTAATCCCTCCAATAATTATGTTAATTCCTATGATAATATATACATATAATAATAATAATAATAATAATAATTACAATTATTATTGCGAACCAACTTGTGGTTGGATAGTTAGAGGGACTGTGGTATCCCCAGCCCAGCAGGGTTCAAATCCTGTTGCTCGCATTTATTCCTGGATTTATTTCAGGATTTTCGGCGATGTGCATTCAGTGGGAGGAGACGTTCCCGTCGACGATGAGGCGCCTACGGTGACTTCATAAATTTCAAGATGATATGCCGGCTCAGTCTTTCGGAGGTGCTCATAGGGGTAGGGTGTGCGTGTGCGTTCATAGGGGTGAGTGTATGCGCGTGTATATGAGCGCTTCCGTCTGTACTGTGTTCAATTTTTTTTTACAATTATTATTATTATTATTATTATTATAATCTTCTTATATTTACTAATTGGAGGAATCTTTCAAGTACTCTCATTAATCCACATCATCAAAGTTAATTAGACCGTTGGATTGAAAAGTGTATGTCCAGGATTAAAAAAAAAAGCTTGCGTAATATAGACTGCTCCGTATGTCCATAAAAAAGGCATCCGACACGTCCAAGGTAGTGGTATAAAAAAAATCCTTGATCTGTAGTCTCTAGGGAAAAAAGGGAAAAATGCTAAAAAAGGGAAAGAAATCAGCGTGGAAAACTGTATCTCACGGAACGTGGGGATGTTGGAATCTCACGTAACTATTCAAAAATAGAATCCATAACTTACCCCGGAGATATCTCCACAAACCACTCCATCGGCAACTCGACAACCAAAATCCCCATGCCCAGCCTCCGATCGCCTTTTCGTTCCACCGAACATGCGCCGGCGCCGGCCACCCGGACGAAGCGGTTCGGCTGCGTTAACGTGAGTTATTTCCTATTGGCGTAGGCTGGTGAGGCTGACATGATGGAGACTGAGAAGATGGCGTTGCGCTGGAGGCAGGAGGGAGTGTACCAAGTATCAACGACCCTTCCATCGTGGAACCAAGGCGTACCGCGTGCATCCTGCTGAAGTCTGTTGAGAAAAAAAGTCTGTTGAGAAAGAGGTTGTCGAGATGGTGAAGAAGTAGGGAACGTGAACACCAGGTTGCTACAAATAGATCAGGGACTACGTGCAGAGGGTGCACCATGATGAGGGATTATATTTGTGTGCAGGAAGTGAGGAGGATGATCATTATTGGGAATCAAGACGCCAGGGAGATCGCCGAGTGGGAGGTTTAGTTCCAAGACAAGCTCGACAATGCCGTTCAGTGCAACACCCACCTACGACAACACGGAGCTACCTAGAAGGTATACGTACTGGAACCAGCCTGTAGAAACTACATGAAACAGATATACAACAGGAGACCTAGCATAATTTGTTTATTAACACGAGAACAGTCAGCATAATAATTAAGTTTCCACAATTCATTGGCATTTTGTTGTGAAGTTCCAGATCAATTCAGCAACACATATTTATAAACTCCCATGTGTGGTACAAGCCGTTAGGTATTCATGAGGCCATGACTACCTTGGATACGACCAAAAATATTCATACATGCATATTTGTGAGGTGATTTCTTATAAGAATTATGCAATAATTTATTTATGTTATCCGAAACAAAAAAACTTCACCTATTTTTATTTTATGCCTAAATGCAGAATGGTCGAACACTTGTATGAACCACGTGTGATGACAAAGAGAAAATGGTTGGGTGCTATTCAAGAGGTCCTCTCACGTCAAAGTAAATAATTAGATGCTGTTCAAGAAGTTCTCTCACGTCACTTTTAGGCCAAGAGAAGATAGGTCCAAGTCTCTCACGTTCTGGACTCAGATTCGGACTGCATAGACACGCCTGTCTCAAAACGCCAAGAACGTTTGCATACGGACTCAGAATTGGGTGATTCTTTTTTTGTTGGAAAGTAGATTTGATATTTGTTCCAGCCCATTGGAATCACCTCAAAATTCGTCCGAAGTGTGGAGATATCGACGAAACAATCTGACGTTGCAGCAGAATCCGAGTCAAACTACAAGTTCAATGGTGTTGCATCACCTCCACTTGGGCCCATAGGCCTTGTACGACCTAGGATTAGTTTTAGGCTGCCTTGCGACGTCCTCCCACCTCCTTGGCCGCCACCCCTTGCTCCTATATAAGTAGATCAATTTAGTAGCTTTTTCTTTGGGTTTTGTTTAGTTAAAAGTTAGCCATTGCAACTTCCTGTACTTCGTTTGTGTCCAACGACCAGACTAAGACCACTTTCGGAACCCCACCTTTATCAATACTTCACCTATATTCGCAATATTCAGATTGCGTTATCATATTCTTGCTTGTTCTTCGATTGCTTGCAGGAATAGACCCTCGTGGTCAGGTTGATCGTGCTCCGGCGTGGTGAATAACCTCTTGGAGTTGGTTTAGCGATTGCTAAGGCGAACGTCGTGCATGTTTGTAGTCGGATTGTCAAAGTCGTCTCCACCAAATCGATAGTTATCATCTCATCGAAAGATCGGGACCCTCGCCAGCAAGACCCCCTTCTTGAAAACAAAGCCGTCCTCGGCGTTGCTTAGTCTGAAATGTGGTTAACAAAAGAGACAAGGTGTACATGTTGTATATGTATATGTCATCTATTTTTATTGATCTCAATTGTGGCACATGTGACAAATTTATACAAGAGCACACTTCAAATGTCATGAAATATAAAGACAAAATATTATCACAAGACGTAGAAGGCATGAAAGTATTGCAACTCAGTTTGCACATATAAGTGAAGTCCTTATTCATATCAAAAGATTGACAATGTTCATCACTAAACCATCCCAACATTGGTAAATAAACTTGAATTATTCCAAATTTAGATTCTTCAACATGCTTAAATAAGCAAACATGCAACATGTCATTTGACACAGAATCATCACCAAAATTGTAGGTCATATCAAAATGATTAAACAGTGGCAGGATTATTTTCAAACATATTTGATCCAAATTTGATTTATTTCCTGATTCACATAGTTCTTTTTGATCAACAATTAATTCAATGGGTGCACTCAAAATTGTTGATATATGATCACATGGCAAAGTCAAATCATGAGCATAGTCCTCTAAAATAGGTGGTGTGATCAAAGTAATGGGTAGCTCATCACATGGTACATTAGAATTGACGAGGCATTCGTCATACTCCTCAGGAGGTGGGAGATCAGTACCTTTGTCATTACCTCATATGATCAACTCAGAAGATGTAGGCACTCTCGGTGGTGACGTCTCACATGGTGAAGGTGATGTAACCCTCACAATAATTGATGTGTTCGGCATAGTATGCCTAGTAGTTGAAGGAACATCTGTATCAACTCTTGGAATGTGCACCTTGCGCCCGTTCTCCTTGTGGGCAACACGTTGTTTTATTTCCTGTTCAGCTTTGCAAGCAAGATGAAACAAACGATCCATAGGATAACACTTTTCATGAATTAGTATCTCCTGAATATCACGGTTTAATCCTCCCCAAAATCTATCCATAAAATCTTCTTCACTTTCTTCTAATGAGGAATGCAACAAGGTCGTTTGTAAATCATCATAATATTTCGTTACGGTGTCACTACCTTGTTTTAAATGTTGTAACTTTTTAATCATGTCACGAGTATAATAAGCAGGGACGAATGTGTGTCTCATAGAAAATTTCAAATCACACCAAGTGGTAGGTATATAATCAGGGTGTAACCGACAATATTCGCTCCACCAAACTGAAGCATAACTAGTGAATGATCCAACTGCGAGCTTAACTTTCTTATGTTCAGCAAAATTATGGGAAGCAAATATATCATTCATTTCAAACTCCCATTCAATATATAAAGCAGGTCTAAAACGGCCTTTAAATGGTGGTATAGAAACATTAACCTGATCATGTGCATTTGGATCTATTTGCACCTCTCGTAACGGTTGTTGTGGTGGCATGTCTCCCACGATCGACGAAGCCCACAAACTGACAACTCTGGATCCTGTCATGGTTAGTAGAAACAAGAAACAAAATCCAAGAATATTGTTCCTATGTACTACTGGGATGTGATGGTAAAACGCTCACAGTAAAGCAAATATCAATGTCTTACAAATTCTTACCATGCAGCAGGTGGTGACCGGCAACCGACGGTATCAATATCTCCGAAGATTGAGTAAAGCGATTACCAGGTGAACGTATGTACACACGGTGTAGAAATATGTGGAGCTTGGAAGTCTTAATATATGGTAGCAAAAGATTAGCCATAATCAATTCAGAGATGCAATGTTGAATAAACGCTCAACGACGGTACTGTACTCGTCCTAGGCTAGCCCGTACTAGAGACGTGAGCCTAGAACACTAATGGAGTCACGACGTAGCACAAATAGCACCAACGGATGATATGAAGTAGCTCTGGATTGGAAGATATAAGTGAAAATCACAATGGCAGTAAAGACGATGATGAGAAATAATCGCCAAGCATGATATAACAAAATCTCTTTACAACTTTCCTATCGAAAATATTATGACAAAATATATGATATTTTTTCTCAAGATTGCTACTGACTCAAGCTTTCCAATGAAAAAATAATCACTCAATTCCGAGTTCGTATGAGGAGCCAAAAAAATCGGGAACGGACCTGAAAAATATTGACAAACTGTGTTCGTGACCTTCGGAGGGCAAAAATTCCTATTTAGAAGTCGATTTGGAGGTGATAATAATGAACATGCTTGATGAACTATTCCGATGCGGCTCGTCGATAGCTAGAATTTGAGTACTCGTGGAGCCAAAACGGACTTTGTATAAGGAAGATATGCCTGTTTTACTGAACACTGCACAAAATAGATTTCAATCCCAATTCAGATACGAGATTGAGTCTAGGTAGATCCGAAATTTATTTTTTTCTCTTCTCTCTATTTTTTCTCACTTTTTTGTACTTTTTTTCTTCCCTCTATTTTTTTCTCACTTTTTTTGTACTTTTTTTTCTCTTTCTTTTTTTCTCTCACTTTTTTTTCTCCAGAAGATAAAATGCAGATTGAATCAAGCGTAGATGTGAAGGACCTCAAGGATGACCATGACAATGAACGATGGGGAGCACGTGATGGAAATTGATGGATGATGGTGGGCGACAACGGAAGGGATGATGATGCAACGGTGGTGTGACAACTTATGAATAGAACCCGAAACTCTAAAAGACTAGACGCTAAGACCAACAAGTCGACACGACGATGCAACCGCAAATTAAACAAAGCAAAACATCGAACAGAAAATTGCAAAAAGGCTCAGATTGGTTCAGATATGGGATGAATGGATATTTACTTATTTTTTGTGGCTTTTTCTTGGGTAATAGGTAAGAAAAATAAATCTAATCTAGGGATAACTGGAAATTCTCACCGAACAACCTGAAAACTGATTCCACTTGATAGAGGCGAGGGTCCCGATATTTCGATGAGATGATAACTATCGATTTGGTGGAGACGACTTTGACAATCCGACTACAAACATGCACGACGTTGCGCCTTAGCAACCGCTAAACCAACTCCAAAAGGTTATTGACCACGCTGGAGCACGATCAACCTGACCACGAAGGTCTATTCCTGCAAACAATCGAAGAACAAGCAAGAATATGATAATGCAATCTAAATATTATGAATATAGATGAAGTATTGATAAAGGTGGGGTTCCGAAAGTGGTCTTAGTCTGGTCGTTGGACACAAACGAAGTACACGAAGATGCAATGCCTAACTTTTAACTAAACAAAACCCAAAGAAAAAGCTACTAGATTGTGTTGAGAATATAGGCAATTTTCCGATCAGATTAATCCACAAAATAATGACTATCATGGCATTGACTAGACTAATAACATACTGATGACGAACCAGACTAGCATGCACTATATAAATAGTAGAGACATCTACGCATATAGCCAGTAATGGCAAAACTAACATAAGCAGGAGCGGGATAAACGGGTTATACCCTCCGATAGGCCAGTTGACCGTAGCCGCGGCGTTGGCGGCGGCAGCGTCCTCGGCCGCCTTCCTGTCGGCTTCACGCTTCTCAGCAGCATCGCGGTCGGCGTCGGTTGGAGACGACATGGTGATGACGACGAAGGAGATGCGGACGTAGATGAAGTAGACGAACAGAAGCGAGCAGTCGCGTAGTCGCTACCCAAAAACCTAATCGCCCCTCTCCCGTACAGGACCCGGAGAGGCATGGTTTCGGAGGCCTGCTCTCCCGTCGACTGTGTACGCGGTGAACGGGATGGAGTCGCCGGCGGCAGCAGCAACAAAAGGAACGACGTGGGCGGAGTGCGCGTGGAGGCAGATGTGATCTGTTTTCCGTGGCGGCTAGGGTTGCCCGAAGCCCTGCTTATGTAGGCGGCGTCCGGGTGGAGAGACGTGGGCTGAACCCATGTCCGAGTCGGTATCACACGATCCAACATCTCAGATCGTGGCGTTACGTATTCTCCGTTCCCGACCGGCAAAAATAAGCGCGTAGGTATGAGCTCGGCTCGGCTCGGCTCAATCCCGCAACCCGCGGCGCGGCGCGTCGTGACGAGGCGTGGCGTGGCGAGGCGGGCGGCGGAGGAGGAGTGCGCGAGGGCCTCTTCTCTTCTCATGCTCCAATAGCATGTAGAAGAGAGACCCTTATAAAGAGGTCCAACTCCCTCTCCACTAGCAAGGTGGTACTAAACTTCCCACCCCCCTTGTCATGCCACCTACATGGGCCCTTAGAGATTTTTCTGAAATTGTCTCATGGGCCCAAAGCCCATCTCAGATTTTAACAATCCCCCACCAGATCTCAAGGGCCCATTTCGTCCTCTGTTCCAATTACTGTTTTGATATACCAGCATTTCAGTGAAGACCTGTTAAGGTTGAGCTTCACCTAGAGCAAGTAGCTACACTCCTTCACAACTAAACAACGGACTATGCCTTGAATTGTCAGTTTGGCGTAAAGAAGTTTCACTACATGTCTTACTAGTACTGGGCTGCCGAAGGCTGACCCCTCGGGTGGAGCATATTAGTTACACTCCTGGCCTATTCGTGAGTTTACTAGAGATCACCCCAATCTCATAGACTGTGACCAGCAGTCGGGCTCACATAGGTGTGTTCCTCCGAAGATCGCTCTGTATGACAACATCTTGCTTACATATAAGCTTTAGAACACATTAAGACAATAGTCATCCTACCATACAGTATCCGAGAGTATTGGATCTCCAACGGAGTGGGTTAGTAAAGTTACTCTCCTCAGTTCACCACTGGCTTGTTTTCCCAGGTCCTACTTCACGGGATCTCCGATCACATTGGTTGGGTTACTACCATGGCAACTCACGTGGGTCTCATACCCATCTCCCTCGATGCATTATCTATCACAACACGTGATAGCCCTTTAGTAAAGGGATCTGCCAGATTCTTAGCCGTTTGGATGTAATCCAACGCTATCACTCCGGAGCTTCTTAAACGTCTGACAGCTTTCAATCTCATTCTTATATGTTTGTTGGACTTCATGTTGTCCTTTGAACTCTTCACTTTGACAATGACTGTCTGATTATCGCAGTTCATAAGGATGGCCGGAACCGGCTTCTCAACCACAGGCAAGTCCATCAAAAGATCTCGAAGAAATTCTGCTTCGACACCAGATGTGTCTAATGCTATTAATTCTGCTTCCATTGTCGATCTTGTTAAGATCGTTTGCTTGCAAGACTTCCAGGAAACCGCACCACCTCCAAGGGTAAACATATACCCATTAGTGGCCTTCATCTCATCAGCATCAGAGATCCAATTCGCATCACTATACCCTTCAAGTACTGACGGGTATCCGGTATAGTGGAGACAGTGGTTCATAATACCTTTTAGATAGCGCATAACTCTTTCAACAGCATGCCAATGAACATCACCCGGATTGGAAACAAACCGGCTCAGTTTACTCACAGCAAACGCGATGTCAGGCCTCGTTGCGCTAGCTAGATACATTAGTGAACCAATGATTTGAGAGTATCTCAATTGATCCTTAGTTGTGCATGTGAACTTGCGCACCAGCACACTAGGATCATACGGTGTTTGAGAAATTTTGCAGTCCGAATATCCAAAATGACTCAAAATCTTCTCAACATAGTGGGATTGCAGAAGTGTAATCCCACTCTCATTATCTCTCAAAAGCTTGATGTTCAAGATAACATCAGCCACCCCAAGGTCCTTCATCTCAAAGTTCTGAGACAGAAAGGACTTAACCTCCTCAATCACTTTGAGGTTGGTTCCAAATATCAGTATGTAATCAACATACAAGCACAGTATAACTCCTTCGCGCCCACCATGGCGATAGTATACACATTTGTCAGCTTCATTGACAACGAAGCCAACAGATGTCAGAGTTGTATTAAACTTCTCATGCCATTGTTTAGGTGCTTGTCTCAGGCCAGATAAAGATTTCAACAACTTACACACCTTTCCTTCCTGACCATCTAGCATAAAGCCATCTGGTTGTTGCATATAGATTTCCTCCTCTAGCTCTCCATTTAGAAAAGCCGTCTTGACATCCATTTGATGGACGAGAAGACCATGCGAGGCTGCCAACGAGAGTAGTACTCGAATGGTGGTCAGTCTGGCCACAGGTGAATAAGTGTCGAAGAAATCTTCTTCTTCTTTCTGGGCATAGCCCTTGGCTACAAGCCTAGCCTTGTACTTTTCAATTGTACCATCGGGCCTAAGCTTCTTTTTGAACACCCACTTACATCCCAACGGTTTGCAACCATAGGGACGCTCAATAATTTCCCACGTTCCGTTAGCCGTGATGGAATCCATCTCACTACGAACCGCATCTTTCCAGTAGTCAGCATCAGGAGATGCATAGGCTTCTGAAATAGAATTAGGATTATCATCCACGAGGTACACAAGGAAGTCATCACCAAAGGTCTTTGCAGTCCTTTGTCTCTTGCCCCTACCAAGGGTTTCCTCGTCATCCTCCTCAGGATTTTCATCATGTGTTTGTTCATAATATTCCATAGGAATGGCAGGCTCAGGAGTCTCCTCAGATTCCTGTCTAGAAGTGCTATGCATATCTCTCATGGGGAAAATGTCCTCAAAGAATGTAGCATCTTTAGACTCCATAATTGTACCGACCTTCACGTCAGGTACCTCAGATTTCACTACTAGAAATCTATAGCCAACGCTATTCTTAGGGTAGCCCAAATTAACGCAGTCCACGGTCTTTGGTCCAAGCTTACGCTTTTTGGGGATCGGCACATTGACTTTTGCCAAACAGCCCCAAGTACGTAAGTAGGAGAGCGTCGTCCTTCTCTTCGACCACTGGTCATATGGAGTGACCTCATTATCTTTTGTCGGAACCTTATTCAGGACATGACACGAAGTCAATATAGCCTCCCCCCACCATGCCTTGGATAAACCCGATGTATCTAACATGGCGTTAACCAAATCAGTTAGAGTACGGTTTTTCCGCTCGGCAACCCCGTTTGACTGGGGCGAATAGGGAGGCGTCCTCTCATGAATAATACCGTGTTCTGCACAGAAAGAATCAAACTCATTTGAGAAGTACTCTCCACCACGATCAGACCGGACTCGTTTAATTTTCTTTTCAAGTTGATTCTCAACTTCTCCCTTATAGATTTTAAAGTAGTGTAGAGCCTCATCTTTACTATTTAATAGATACACATAGCAATATCTAGTGGAATCATCTATCAATGTCATGAAGTATTTCTTTCCACCTTTAGTCAACACACCATTCATCTCACAAAGATCTGAATGTATGAGTTCTAATGGCGCCAAGTGTCTCTCCTCCGCAGCCTTGTGAGGCTTGCGAGGTTGCTTTGCTTGCACACACGAATGGCACTTAGAACCTTTGGCTAAAGTGAAACTATGGATTAAATTCAGTTTTGCTAGCCGCGACATAACACCGAAACTAATGTGACAAAGACGTGAATGCCAAACTTCAGATTCATTAACACTCGAATGAATATTGTTCATGACTTTATTACAAAAATCTGCAAGGGAAAGGCGGAACAGACCTCCGCATTCATAACCTTTTCCAACGAAAAGTCCATATTTCGTAACAACTACTTTATTAGACTCGAAGACCAACTTAAACCCTTCTCTACACAGAAGGGAGCCACTAACGAGGTTCTTCTTGATGGCGAGGACATGCTGCACGTTCTTCAGCTGCACGATCCTTCCCGAAGTAAACTTCAGATCGACCGTGCCAACACCAAGAACAGAAGCACTCGCGCCATTCCTCATCAATACGGACCCGTGCCCTGTGACCTGATAAGAAGAGAACAATGAGATGTCAGTACACACATGAATATTTGCACCCGTGTCCACCCACCAATCGGTGGATTGACAAACCGAAAAGACAGTAAATAAATTACCGTACCCAGATGCACCACTTTCATTGTTGCCCACAATCATATTGGCAGACTTATTGTCCTGTGTCGGCTTCTTGTACTTGTTTGGGCACTTGTTGGCCCAATGTTCCTCCGAACCACAAGTAAAGCAGCCTTCTCCCTTCTTATTCTTCTTGAAGGTCTTCTTTCCCTTCTTCTTGAAGTCGGTATTCTGTTGGACAGAATTCTTTCCCTTGGGCTTGTGGGAATTGAAGTTCTTCTGGTGTACCATATTGGTGACACAAGAGCTTTCGGCCCCTTTCCCATTCGAGTCCTTTGCTCTCGAGTTCTGCTCAACACTCAGATGGCCGATGACATCCTCTATTGAGAATTCACACCTCTGATGTTTCAGAGTGGTAGCAAAGTTCCTCCAGGAATTAGGGAGCTTAGCGATTATACACCCCGCAACAAATTTGCCCGGTAAATCGCACTTAAGAACCTCAAGTTCTTTAGCAATGCATATTATCTCATGAGCTTATTCCAGCACAAAACGGTTCTCAACCATTTTGTAATCATGGAACTGCTCCATAACATACATCTCACTCCCAGGATCGGTGGCCCCGAATTTAGATTCGAGCGCCTCCCACAAGTCCTTGGCAACCCGCACATGTAAATATGCGTCAACCAACTTATCTCCAATCACGCTCAGAACTGTTCCAATAAAGTAGACGGTGGCCTCCTTGAACGCCTTCTCCTGTTCAGGAGTGATCGTTCCCGTAGGAGTAACACCGGCTACCCAGAACACGTTCATAGCCGTGAGCCATAAGGTGGTTTTGGTCTGCCAACGCTTAAAATATGTACCGGTAAACTTATCCGGTTTCAATGCAGCAATAAAACCATTACTCGAAAAATTCCTACACAGATTAGGTTTTTGGATTGCTGAGAATATAGGAAATTTTCCGATCAGATTAATCCACGAAATAATGACTATCATGGCATTGACTAGACTAATGACATACTGATGACGAACCAGACTAGCATGCACTACATAAATAGTAGAGACATCTACGCATATAGCCAGTACTGGCAAAACTAACATAAGTAGGAGCGGGATAAACGGGTTATACCCTCCGATAGGCCAGTTGGCCGTAGCCGCGGCGTTGGCGGCGGCAGCGTCCTCGGCCGTCTTCCTGTCGGCTTCACGCTTCTCAGCAGCAGCGCGGTCGGCGTCGGATGGAGACGACATGGTGATGACGACGAAGGAGATGCGGACGTAGATGAAGTAGACGAACAGAAGCGAGCAGTCACGTAGTCGCTACCCAAAAACCTAATCGCCCCTCTCCTGTACAAGACCCGGAGAGGCGTGGTTTCGGAGGCCTGCTCTCCCGTCGACCGTGTACGCGGTGAACCCACGTCCGAGTCGGTAGCCCACGATTCAACATCTCAGATCGTGGCGTTACGTATTCTCCGTTCCCGACCGGCGTAGGTATGAGCTCGGCTCGGCTCAATCCCGCGCCGCGCCGCGCGTCGTGACGAGGCGGGCGGCGGAGGAGGAGTGTGCGAGGGCCTCTTCTCTTCTAATGCTCCAATAGCATGTAGAAGAGAGACCCTTATAAAGAGGTCCAACTCCCTCTCCACTAGCAAGGTGTTACTAAACTTCCCACCCCCTTGTCATGCCACCTACATGGGCCCTTCGAGATTTTTCTGAAATTGTCTCATGGGCCCAAAGCCCATCTCAGATTTTAACAGATTGATCTACTTATATAGGAGCAAGGGGTGGCGGCCATTTCCTCTTCCTTTGTCATCACACGTGGTTCATACAAGTGTTCGGCCATTCTGCATTTAGACATAAAATAAAAATAGGTGAAGTATTTTTGTTTCGGATAACATAAATAAATTATTGCATAATTCTTATAAGAAATCTCCTCACAAATATGCACGTATGCAATATTTTTGGTCGTATCCAAGGTAGTCATGTCCTCATCAGGTATGCCTAAGGTCCTTAGGAGCACTTGGATGATGTGGTGAGATTGCAAACGACCCTGCCTTCTCCATGTGTGGTACACGTACATCCCTACCTGCAAAAATTTGGACTGACAGCGGCCCATTTCAAAAATTATTGTCGCTCGATCAGTTCCTCTACTTAAGCGGCACCGCTCACGATCATACTAAATCAATCTTGCTCTACTGATCATTCCGCTATAATATATGAAGGTGTCTTCATCAGCCTCCGTCATGACTCTCTTGCTAAGGATAAAGTAATGGATCGATGCTGTGTCGGAAAGAATGGCATGCAAGGGATTGGGCACACTGAGTTAACAGATTCAGACCCATTTATTTTTTCATCTCTTAGTAGTTTTCCATATACCCCGATGCATATCATGAATCTTTACTTTTACCTTTGTTTCCATATAGTTACAGGCAAACATGACGGGAGAAGCGCTTAATCAGTGTGTTCCAAGCAAGATTGGTGTGTTGTGTTTCACATCCGGACATAATGTGGGTATCTCCATACTTTTTTTTTTTGAGCGTATCTCCATACTTCTTTACTAACTGGTGAGTCACATAGTGGAGTTTGTTTCCGACTCCTCCGTTTGCAGCTACCTGTTTGATTAGTATGTGTTCGACTCTGATTTTCTGTTCCTCGGCAGACGCACCAAAATTTTGAATGCATTTGATATGATGCATCTAACTCAGATTTGTAATCTCAAGGATGATACGGTGTGAACAAATAGTTTTAATTTGCTGTTCTTTTACTAATTTCCTGTTGTATGCAACTATGCGTATGTGGTCTGCTAAATAATAACAAGGAATATTTGTCAATCTATTAAGTTCTCCCTGTGCCAAAAAATACAATAACAAGGAATATATACCAGTACATATCGACGAAATCATCTATTCTGTTGTATTTTCAACACACATATTTGTTGTTTTTTCCAATTTCAAAGAACGTGTCTATTTGAGAATATTCTTCAGCTTATGTGTGGGACATGCAGGCCAGCACGAGAACTCCACAATAACTAACAAACTTATGTTGAGTTACAAGTTCAATCTTATTCGATTGGCCAATTTATTTTAGTTCTGCATATTCACATTTAGATCTTTCAATCGACAAATTCTTTAGAATACCTCTGAAGTTGGGACTAATATACACTAATTTTCTAATCATTCCGTAGTTACATGGTTTGCTTAATTTTTGGACTCCCAATACTTTATTAAGTGGTTGATAAAATATGATCTATCATTTATATTAAAATATGGGTTAATCTTATGGGGATTTGTTGTGAACTAGCATGACCTCTCGCCTATTCCTCCCATATTGCCACTATATTTTAATATATTTCACATTTGTCTTCTAAAGTCACACTTGAACTGTACTATAAGGTATTTCACATTTGAACTGATCATTTTTAATATATTTGCACATGAATGACCAGTAAAAGAAAATCGTTCCCGCCCAGTTACATATATCGACATGATTGTTATTGCAACTGTCTTCTAAAGTCACACATAATTTCATATATTAGATGCACCTGATCGGATCCAGGCAGCTAGCTAGGTGAGGACTCCCCAAAAACAGATCGGATCCCCCGACCTCTCTCCCCCGAGGCGGCGGCGCCGGGCCGCCCCCGGGGAGTCCCCGTCCACGCCGCCCTCAGCCCTCCCCCTCCATCGCCTCCCACTACCGCCGCCGTCGCTGAGGACGCCGCGGGGCGAAGCCCCTGTGGTGAGGCGGCGGCGGCGGCGCAGTCCTCGGCCGGCGGTAATGCATGGGGGCAGCAGCGTCCATCTCCCTCCTCCTCCAACGGCAGTGCGCAGCGGGGTGGCGGTGGCCAGGAGATCTCCGGCGGCCGTCGGCGGATGAGATCTTGGCTGCGATGAGATCTGATCTGGGCCCGAGGGGTTTAGATCGAGATCCACTGCGGCTGCGCCTCGTCTCGACAACGGCAAGAGGAGATTCCCCATGGGTCATCTTCGCGGCACGAGGACGTCCGGGTCTCTTGGCCCAGGCATGGTGGTGGTGGCTGCCTTCTCCACCGAAGGCGGTTGGCCAGGCTGGTAGTGACGGATCTTGGATCCCACTATTAGCACCGGCAGCGAGTTGGGGAGACATAGTCGCCGGTGAAAACCGAGCCGACTCCGGTCATGGCGGGCGATGGCGGCGTCTACGTCATTACCTTGATGAAGGCATCGTCAAGCAACTATCGTCAACCTGCTCGTGCCGCTCCGGGAGAAATCCTAAGATCACCGGATCGGACGATGGCGGCGCTGCGGTATCGTGTTCCCTCTTGGGGGCATCGTTTGTGGAGCAGCGCCGGATGGAAGAGGCATGAGGTGGTGTGGCGTGCCTTCTCTCGCGTCGACGACGGCGGGTCTCGGCGGCATGGAGCAGCGGGGTCTCGGCGCTGGACGTGGCGTGATGGCCTCGCGCAGGGCGGTGGCGCTGTTTGGCTCCATGGTGGCGTCGACAGCTGACCTGGCAACGTCTTTGCGTCAGTACCTGCTCTGAAGATGGTTAGGTGGATGACGGCGGCGGTAGCCTCGGTGAGTGCGCCGGACCGGTGTGTGACCCATTCCCGGTATGTGGCTGGGATGGGGCATCCGGCTTTAGATGTTAGGTTTTGGTGCGATGTCTGTTTGGTATTAGGCTCGGACATTCGATACCCCTGCATCAAGGGGATAGGAGTAGCGACAGGTGTCGCCTAGATGGTGGCTTCAGGCTTACTGATGTAATGCTTTGTAAGGTCTCTGAGAATAATTAATAAAATGGCTGCATGCATCGCCCAGATGCAGAGGCCGGGGGTAATCCTCCTTTTCTAAAAAAAATTAGATGCACCTGAAACCAAACGATCCTCAACCTTCAGTTGTATCAATCTCATGCTAATTTTTTGTTTCTGATTTATATTTCCCAATGTATTTCTATACTTAAGGATTGTTCTTGAGAAAGTTCGCAAGAAGTTCTCCTTTTTACTAAAGTTTGTTGGCTACATGTGTAAAACTGATTGATAGAATCTTAGAGTTTGAGAGAAGAATTTTTTTTTCAGCGCGACAAATATTTTCCACTATCTCGCTGTAAAGCAATCGAGCAATAAGCGTGGACGAAAGGTTACCATGATCTTGAGGGATATACGGAATAACACATGTGTGATGTACGAAGTCACTGATCACCCAACTTGTGCCATACTTTGGGAGATAGCCATGCACCCTCGCGGGACAATCATCATTCTTGCATACCATTGTCAAAAATTGCTGACTAGACACGGCAGCTCTCAAAACCCTTTGCGTGGACATTGCCCACTGAGTGATTGCATCCTTCAGAGCTTCCTTGTTGGGGTACATACCACCCGTCGCAATGTTGTTCTGGTGATATTGCCAGGCAGAATCATGGCCATCATTCACGGTCATTGCAGATGAGAAGTCATGATTCCATGCTGCAGGATTAGGCACCACCTCTACGTTCTCATCTTCATTCGACTCGTCGGAATTATCAGCATAACCAATATCAACATCCGTATCTTCATCTTCCATCAGGTTTTGCATTTGGCCATCTACCTCGTCAGCATCAGCCTGGCCAACGTCATAACCATCAGCATTTCCTCCTTCTACCTGACTACTCTGCCTGATTCGTGGCCATCATATCCAGCATTTGCCGGAACATCTAACATAGATAGATGTATCCCTGCACTGCTCTGGCCAGGATCATAACCACCCTCGCCTTCAGGGGCACTGACCTCCTTCAGGACAGGAAGCACCAAGGCGCAAGGATTTACTATCCTTTTTGCACATCCTTGCAACCAGCGCACCCACTGAGAGTCCCGCTCGATTGGCCTCAAATAAAAGAAAATGTTCGAACTTGACCGGCTCCACAATGCATGAACACCGACGGTGTGAGTTTCAGTATTATACCCTAAACATCTTGTCAACCACTCTGTCAACTGACTAACAGACCATGTTTCAGGGGCACTAATTGGCACCACTATGTTCTCGAACTCACTAAGATCAACTCCCAACTGATTTGTTTGGACAGTACCATGACCGTAGAAAAAAGTGAACTTCACTACATCTGACATATCTGCCGACCTAAAATATTCAACATGGAGAACTATTAAGCAGCAAGTCAAACTTATAATATATTATGGGATATTATCGGTGCACTTAAAAATAATCATAAACTGAAATATCATACATCTACAAATATTCATAAACTGAAATATCAGACATCTAAAAATATTCCGGAATATTACCGGTCACCTAAATATTAATGGACAACTCTACATTACCGGACGCCTACGTATTACCGGTCACCTAAATATTACCGGACACATAAATATTACCGGTCACCTAAATATTACCGGACGCCTATATATTACCGGTCACCTAAATATTAACAGACAACTATATATTAACGGACGCCTAAATATTATAAGACACCTATATATTATCGGACGACTAAATAATACCGGACGCCTAAATATTACCGGTCACCTACATATTAACAGACAACTATATATTACCGGACGCTTAAATATTAACGGACACGTAAATACTTGACAACAAAATATTATCGGACCAACTAAATGTGTTAAGATATATTACCGAACCAACTAGAAAATCGCACAAGTAATATGACACACAAAATGTAACTTGTATTATACCTTTCAAGCGTGCGAAGAAACGGCGAACGACGGCCCTCAATCACCAGAGAGCACCACCACCACCTCCACGTGCAGCACCCCCTCCTCCACGTGCAGCACCCCCTCCTCCACCACCCCCTCCTCCACCACCTCCACCTCCACCACCCCTTAAAAATGCTCACCACAACCACCACGAGCTATCCCATCGCGAGATCGAGGTCTTCCTTGCCTCCTCCTACCCTCTACAATGCAACCACGGTGGAAAACGGGGAAGAAATCGGCTAGAAAATGGGTATTAATTCGCAATAGTTTCGGGTTAGAAGAGTAGAGAAGAAGAAAGATGGAAGAAGGAAGGAGGGAGGAGGAAGAAGAGCACTGCGGGCTTATCCACTCGCAGTCGGCTTCGGCGGGGCCGACTGGCGGCCATTCGGCCATTGGAGAGCCGACAGGATCCTGTCGGCATCGCACAGGCCGATAGATCGCCTACCTGGCCGAGTGACGCGGCCTGGCCAATGGTCGGCTGCCACGCGGCAGTGTTGACACCTGTCGGCTCCCTATAGGACGACAAGATCCAGTCGGCCTTGAGCAGGACGACAAGCTCCAGTCGGTCTACGTTAGGCCGACGGTGTATTATTTTTGCAAAAAACTCAAACTGCGTATTATTTTTCAAATTTATTAAAAAAAATTATTATTAAAAAAAATAGCGAATTAATACGTCATGGAATCTTGCCTTTCACAGTGACAACAGCCAGGCTCTATCGTACACTAGATCAACCCCATCAACATTATTGTATTCAGCTACCTGCAATGTTAACCATTAGGTTAGATGCTTCTACATGAACCAATGATTTCAGACTTTTATTTTGGTGAGTGATTTTCTAGTAAATTGTTTTTGTGTTTTTCCTGATAGATAACAAATCAACATGCATCCGAGAAGAAAAAAGAAAGCTAACTTAGTTAAAAATGAGTAGGTATACACTTTATTCTATTTCGTGCCTTTATATGAGAAGTATCATGATTGTATATTCATATTTTGTTAACGAAGTGATCCTTCCGTGCAAAGTACACATTAGCCTGATGGTATATCTTCTTCGTTTACGAACTGGAATGTAAAACTAAAGAAATAAGCAATGAAGAATTAAAACTTTGCGCATTAATCAATGGTTTGATTCAAATTCAGATAATGGTCACTATTTCAAATCTATTGAAATTTATTGTTCGTATTCCAGGTTTGATACAAAAATAACTTTGATGTTGATATAAACGCCACTGTCTTTTCTATTTGAAACAAAGACTCATGTGATACTGATGAGGCAAAATATTGAAATATATGACATGTTTTGTACTATTTTGATTTAAAATGTTTGTTTCCACACTATATATTCGGATAACACCATAATGTTTAAAATACGTAAAATTCCCTAGCCCGTGCAGATGCACGGGTTGATGAATAATAATAATAATAATAACTATAATAATAATAATAATAATAACTATAATAATAATAATAATAATAATAATAATAATAATAATAATAATAATAATAATAATAATAATAATAATAATAATAATAATAATAATAATAATAATAATAATAATAATAATAATAATAATAATAATAATAATAATAATAATAATAATAATAATAATAATAATAATAATAATAATAATAATAATAATAATAATAATAATAATAATAATAATAATAATAATAATAATAATAATAATAATAATAATAATAATAATAATAATAATAATAATAATAATAATAATAATAATAATAATAATAATAATAATAATAATAATAATAGCAGGATTACCTCCGAATTTGAGAACACCATTAAATCATTTATTAGTTCTCAAAAGGTTTTCAATACTATGGTTAAATTTTTTTGAGTAAAGTTGGTGATATGTCCAGAAATATGGATAGACTTGTGCATGCTGTGGATATTCTTAAAATTAAATTATTTTTTCCACCTAATCTTTACCTAATAATAAAGCACGGACTGCTTCTGCCTGAAAGTTGATGAAAATTACCCACCAATGCCACCCGTAAATAACAAAAACGATTCGCTTTTTTTCCTTTATAAATCAGCCGTTCACACTAATTCAATACGTATCTATGCTCGCATGTGTAACATGTACACAGCCATCCACTAGATAGACACTCGGTCATCCATCCGGGAGACCCAGGTTCGATCCCGCTCTCTCCCAGGACGGCCTTCATTTATTTTTTGTCCTTTCCTACATTCAGTTTTTCTTTCTTTTGATTTTATTTCGAAATTACTCTGAATATTTCTGTTACAAAAATACCTTATATGCAAAATCTGAAAAAATGTTAATCATGCATTAAAGAAATGTTAAACTTATCTAGAAAAAACATTTCCCTTGTTATACAAACAAATGGGTAGTGTGTATGGAAAACCAAATTAGGAAAATAATAATGTAAGTTTCTGTTTTTTTTTTTGAAAAAAGTTAAGCATGCATTGAAAAAATGTGAAATGTGTATAAAAAATGTTTCTAATGTATACAAAAATACAATGTGTATAGAACTACGCAAACATAAAAAATTATAAGTTTTCAAAAATATTAATCATGTATTTGAACAATGTTAAACATGTATATAAAAAATGATCATGATGTATACTAGAAATGTACAATGCATATAGAAAAAGTACACATATAAAAACCATATGTTTAAGAAAAATCTTGTCCATGAAATTGCAATATGTTAAATGTGTACATCTAAATGTTTTTGATGTATACAAAAATGTACAATGTTAATGGAGAATGTAGATATCAAAAATATTTTAGCAAATGTTAATTATGTATTTTCAAAATATTAATCATGTATTTTACAATTGTTAAACGTGTGTATAAAAAAAACTTTCTGGTGTATACAAAAAATGTACAATGTATATGTGAAAAGTAGACATAAAAAATATAAGTTGTCAAAAATGTTAATTATATATTTAGAAAATCTTAAACGTGTATATAAAAATTATACTTGGTGTATAAACATATGTAGAAAGAAAACGAACAAAAAGTATGCAATTGAGAAAGAAACACAAAAAACAAAGTAAGCAAAAACCCGTAAAAACAGAAAAATATACCAAAGAAAGAAAGGAAAAACAAGAATGATAAAAAATGCTATAATTAATTACTAAAATGTACTTTGTTATTTTTATCGTACCGTTAGTATTTGTTGGGCATCACCGAGGAGGAGCGGCCACAAATGCATAATGAGATACCTCCAACTAGATAGATATTTTTGTTGTCTAATAAATGAAAAACATCTTCACTACACTTTAAAAATCTTCCCATTTTTATTGTTCCTACGCAACACCACTTACCATGTTATTTGTCATGTGACATTGTAAAATATTTCAAGGGATTTACTGGTGTCTGGAGAGTGTGTATGAGGGGTGAGTTTTTCTTCTCCGTTGCAACGCACGGGCATGTTTGCTACTAAGAATTAAATGGCTGAATCTTTAAAATCCATCTAACTCTCCATTGATTATAATAGGAAAATGATTGACATGCTAAGAGCTAGAAGAGAACGAGCTAAAAAATAGAGTTGAATCACGTTACACAGCTAATAATGATGAAGATATTAAAAAAATGATGTGTCATATATGGAATCTCTATTTAATAATATTAAAATTGATGGTGATGGGACTAGAGAGGGTCAACTTTACTTAGAAGGCGTCCCATTGTTCGGAGGGTGATGATCTTATTGCTAAAAATGATGAAATTGGGTATAAAGAGGTAAAGACTTTAGATAGTGATGCTCCCACTCTACAGGATTACATGGAATTTAATTTTGATAATTTGTCTCTTATTGAATGTATTTCCTTGCTTCAATCCATGATTCATTCACTCAATGCTTACGCACAAAATAAAGCTTTAATAAACATATTGTGGAAGCTCTTATCAAAACTGATGAAGAAAAACTTGAGCTAGAAGTTTCAAACCAAGAATTTGCAATTAATTTAGGAAACCGTTTATCAACAAAATAAAGCTTTTAATAAACATATTGTAGAATCACACACACACACATCTTCTTACAAGTTCTTTGATTAAAGGAAAACTTCATATCGGGAGTTTACAATTAATATAGGAAACTGTTTCTTTATGGGACTTGAAAGTATTGACCATTTGTAAATTTTTGCTGTAAATTCTTAAACCAGACACACATGACCATGCGCTTTTGAATCCTGATTGCTTTGTTTCCTAACCCCACTTAAAGATTGTGACATGTCATTGAGTTCGCACACGAAACAAGTTAGTCACTACTGGAATTCAGTTATTTGCCGTCTGCCATCTCTTTGCCGTCGGCTGGCAGATGGCAGATGGCACAAAGGATCTTTGCCATCGGTCAGCTCTTTACCGTTAGCTCGCAGACGGAAAAGAGCCGCACAGCAGACGGCAAAGCAACAGCTGGGCCCCACCTGACCACGGGGTGGTGTTGGGGAACGTTGCATGGGAAACAAAAAATTTCCTACGCACACGCAAGACCTATCCATGGTGATGAGCATCTACGAGAGGGAGATTGTATCTACATACCCTTGTAGATCGCTAAGCGGAAGCGTTAAGAAACGCGGTTGATGTAGTCGAACGTCTCCACGATCCAAATCGCAAGTCGTCCCTCGATCCGATCACGAACTAGTGCCGAACGGACGGCACCTCCGCGTTCAACACGCGTACGGCTTGATGACGCCTTCACCTCCTCGATCCAGCGAGCGATGGTGAAGTAGTAGATGAGTTCCAACAGCACGACGGCGTGGTGATGACGGTGAGGAACAATCTCTGCAGGGCTTCGCCAAGCGCTACGGAGATTATGACGGAGGAACTAGAGGGCTAGGGTTGCCAGCACACGGCTTGGGAAATCCTGATGTGTCCCGTGTGCTAGCCCTGCCCCTCTATTTATATGTTGTGTTCCGGGATCCAAACTTGGAGAGAAAACCTCTACAAGGTCGGTTTTGCCCGCACAAGGTCGGTTTGGCCCGCAAGGAAAGAGTCCAACTCGGATCCCTGCAACACCGCGCACAAGCGGTAGTACCGCTCTGGAGCGGTAGTACCGCTTGAGCGGTAGTACCGCTTCACCCAAGCGGTAGTACCGCTTCACCCAAGCGGTAGTACCGCTTGCGCGGTAGTACTGCCTCACCAGCGGTAGTACCGCTTAAGGCAGCAGCAAAACTTCCTTTTGCACTTTCCAATACCTCGTGGGTTTTACCCCTTTGGCCCGTATAAAGTGTTGATGCACCCGAACACTTCGGTAAACATCCGGAACCCCTTCCGGTGACTTCCGGAACCCTTCTGGAGATCAAAACACTATTATCACATATATCAATCTTTACCTCCGGACTCTTCCGAAGATCCTCGTCATGTCCGGGATCTTATCCGAGACTCCGAACAACCTTCGGTCACCAACACAATAACTCAACTATACTAATCGTCACCAAACGTTAAGTGTGTAGACCCTGCGGGTTCGAGAACTATGTAGACATGACCGAGACACCTCTACGGTCAATAACCAATAGCGGGACCTGGATGCCCATATTGGTTCCTACATATTCTACGAAGATCTATATCGTTTGAACCTCTATGTCAAGGATTCAGTTAATCCCGTATGCTGTTCCCTTTGTTCTTCGGTATGTTACTTGCCCGAGATTCGATCGTCGGTATCCCTATACCTAGTTCAATCTCGTTACCGGCAAGTCTCTTTACTCGTTCCGTAATACAAGATCCCGTGGCTAACACCTTAGTCACATTGCTTGCAAGGCTTATAGTGATGTTGTATTACCGAGTGGGCCCTGAGATACCTCTCCGTCACACGGAGTAACAAATCCCAGTCTTGATCCATGCCAACTCAACAGACACCCTCGGAGATACCTGTAGAGCATCTTTATAGTCACCCAGTTACGTTGTGACGTTTGATACACACAAGGCATTCCTCCGGTGTCAGTGAGTTGCATGATCTCATGGTCATAGGAACAGATACTTGACATGCAGAAAACCATAGCAATAAACTGACACGATCATATGCTATGTTTATTGTTTGGGTCTTGTCCATCACATCATTCTCCTAATGATGTGATCCCGTTATCAAATGACATCTCATGTCCATGGCCAGGAAACCTTTACCATCTTTGATCAACGAGTTAGGTAACTAGAGGCTTACTAAGGACACACATTGTTTGTCTATGTACCCACACATGTATTTGAGTTTCCAATCAATACAATTATAGCATGGATAATAAACGATTATCATGAACAAGGAAATATAATATTAACTACTTTATTATTGCCTCTAGGGCATATTTCCAACAGTCTCCCACTTGCACTAGAGTCAATAATCTAGCTCACATCACTATGTGATTTACATTGTAATGAATCTAACACCGATACAGTTCTGGTGTTGATCATGTTTAGCCCTTGGAAGAGGTTTAGTCATCGGATCAGCAACATTCAGATCCGTGTGCACTTTGCAAATATTTATGTCGTCCTCCTTGATGTAATCGCGGATGGAATTGAAACGTCGCTTTATGTGTCTGGTCCTCTTGTGAAACCTGGGTTCCTTGGCTAGAGCAATGGCACCAGTGTTGTCACAGAATAGAGTCATTGGGTTCAGTGCACTAGGCACTACTCCAAGATCTGTCATGAACTCCTTCATCCAGACACCTTCCTTCGCCGCCTCCGAGGCAGCGATGTACTCCGCTTCGCATGTAGAATCAGCTACCACGCTTTGCTTGGAACTGCACCAGCTAACCGCACCTCCATTGAGAATAAATACGTATCCGGTTTGCGACTTAGAGTCATCCGGATCAGTGTCAAAGCTTGCATCGATGTAACCCTTTACGACGAGCTCTTGATCACCTCCATAAACGAGAAACATGTCCTTAGTCCTTTTCAGGTACTTCAGGATATTCTTGATCGCCGTCCAGTGTTCCATTCCTGGATCACTTTGAAACCTTCCGGCCATACTTATGGCAAGGCTGACATCGGGTCTTGTGCACAGCATTGCATACATGATAGAGCCTATGGCTGAAGCATAGGGGACGACACTCATCTTTTCTCTATCTTCTGTAGTCACTGGGCATTGAGTCTTACTCAACTTCACACCTTGCAAAACAGGCAAGAACCCCTTCTTGGACTGATCCATTTTGAACTTCTTCAAAATCTTATCAAGGTATGTGCTTTGTGAAAGTCCTATTAAACGTCTTGATCTATCTCTATAGATCTTGATGCCTAATATGAAAGCAGCTTCTCCTAGGTCCTTCATTGAAAAACTCTTATTCAAATATTCCTTCACGCTTTCCAACATTTCTATATTGTTTCCAATCAGCAATATGTCATCCACATATAATATTAGAAACGCTATAGAGCTCCCACTCACTTTCTTGTAAATACAAGCTTCTCCGTAAACTTGTATAAACCCGAACGCTTTGATCACCTCATCAAAGCGAAGATTCCAACTCCGAGATGCTTGCACCAGTCCATAAATGGATCGCTGGAGTTTGCAAACTTTGTCAGCATTCTCTGGATCGACAAAACCTTCTGGTTACATCATATACAACTCTTCCTTAAGGAAACCGTTAAGGAACGCTGTTTTGACATCCATCTGCCAAATTTCATAATCGAAAAAGGCAGCTATTGCTAACATGATTCTGACGGACTTAAGCATCGCTACTGGTGAGAAGGTCTCATCGTAGTCAACTCCTTGAACTTGTGAAAAACCCTTTGCCACAAGTCGAGCTTTATAGACGGTGACATTACCGTCCGCGTCTGTCTTCCTCTTAAAGATCCATTTGTGCTGAATGGCCTTACGCCCTTCAGGTAATACTTCCAAAGTCCACACTTTGTTTTCATACATGGATCCCATCTCGGATTTCATGGCCTCTAACCACTTCTCGGAATCCGGGCCCACCATCGCTTCTCCATAGCTCGTAGGTTCATCGTTGTCCAACAGCATGACCTCTAAGACAGGGTTGCCGTACCACTCAGGAGCAGTACGCGTCCTTGTCGACCTACGAGGTTCGATAGCAACTTGATCCGAAGCTTCATGATCATCATCATTAACTTCCTCTTCAACAGATGTAGGCACTACAGAAACATCTTTCTGCGCTGCGCTACTCTCTGGTTGAAGTAAAGGTTCAATAACCTCATCAAGTTCTATCTTCCTCCCACTCAATTCTTTCGAGAGAAACTCTTTCTCAAGAAATGTTCCGTTTTTAGCAACAAACACTTTGCCTTCGGATCTGAGATAGAAGGTATACCCAACTGTCTCTTTTGGGTATCCTATAAAGACGCATTTCTCCGCTTTGGGTTCCAGCTTTTCAGGCTGAAGCTTTTTGACATAAGCATCACATCCCCAAACTTTAAGAAACGACAATTTTGGCTTCTTGCCAAACCATAGTCCATATGGCGTCGTCTCAACGGATTTCGATGGTGCCCTATTTAAAGTGAATGCAGCTGTCTCTAATGCATAACCCCAAAACGATAGTGGCAAATCGGCAAGAGACATCATAGATCGCACCATATCCAATAAGGTTCGATTACGACGTTCGGACACACCATTACGCTGTGGTGTTCCAGGCGGTGTCAATTGTGAAACAATTCCACACTGTCTTAAGTGACTGCCAAACTCATAACTCAGATATTCTCCTCCTCGATCAGATCGTAGGAATTTAATCTTCTTGTTACGATGATTCTCAACTTCACTCTGAAATTGCTTGAACTTTTCAAACGTTTCAGACTTGTGTTTCATTAAGTAAATATACCCATATCTACTTAAATCATCAGTGAAGGTGAGAAAGTAACGATAACCACCGCGCGCCTCAATGCTCATCGGACCGCACACATCAGTATGTATGATTTCCAACAAGTCACTTGCCCGTTCCATCGTACCAGAGAACGGCGTTTTAGTCATCTTGCCCATGAGGCATGGCTCACATGTGTCAAGTGATTCAAAATCAAGTGACTCCAAAAGTCCATCAGCATGGAGCTTCTTCATGAGTTTTACGCCAATATGACCTAAATGGCAGTGCCACAAGAAAGTGGTATTATCATTATCAATTCTACATCTTTTGGCATCAATGTTATGAACATGTGTATCATCACTATCGAGATTCAATAAGAATAAACCCCTCACATTGGGTGCATGACCATAAAAGATATTACTCATATAAATAGAACAACCATTATTCTCAGATTTAAATGAGTAACCGTCTCGCAATAAACAAGATCCAGATATAATGTTCATGCTTAACGCAGGCACTAAATAACAATTATTCAGGTTCATCACTAATCCCGATGGTAATCGAAGAGCGAGCGTGCCGACGGCGATCACATCAACCTTGGAACCATTTCCCACGCGCATCGTCACTTCGTCCTTTGCCAGCCTCCGTCTATTCCGCAGTTCCTGTTTTGAGTTGCAAATGTGAGCAACCGCACCGGTATCAAATACCCAGGCACTACAACGAGAGTTGGTAAGGTACACATCAATAACATGTATATCATATATACCTTGTTTGTTGTTGGCCGCCTTCTTGTCAGCCAAATACTTGGGGCAATTCCGCTTCCAGTGACCAGTTCCCTTGCAATGAAAGCACTCAGTTTCTGGCTTGGGTCCAGCCTTGGGTTTCTTCAAGGGAGGGGCAACTGCTTTGCCACTCTTCTTGGAGTTACCCTTCTTACCCTTGCCATTCTTCTTGAAACTAGTGGTTTTATTGACCATCAACACTTGATGCTCCTTCTGAATCTCAGACTCAGCGACTTTCAACATCGCAAACAGCTCGGCGACTGACTTGTTCATCCCGTGCATGTTATAGTTCAACACGAAGCTCTTGTAGCTAGGTGGCAATGATTGAAGAACTCTGTCAGTGATAGCCTCTGGCGGAAGGGGCATCCCCAATTCAGCCAGACGGGTGGAGTACCCAGACATTCTGAGTATGTGATCACTGACAGACCCGTTCTCCTCCATCTTGCAAGCATAGAACTTATCGGAGGTCTCATACCTCTCGATCCGGGCATTCTTCTGAAAGATAAACTTCAACTCCTGGAACATATCATATGCTCCATGACGTTCAAAACGTCTTTGAAGTCCCGGTTCTAAGCCGTACAACATTGCACATTGAACTATTGAGTAATCATCAGAACGAGCCTGCCAGGCGTTCACAACGTCTGGAGACTCAACTGGAGCGGGTGGATCACCAAGCGGTGCATCAAGGACATAAGCCTTCTGGGAAGCCGTAAGGATAATCCTTAGATTACGGGCCCAGTCCACAAAGTTACTTCCATCATCTTTCAACTTAGCTTTCTCTAGGAATGCATTAAAATTCAGGGGTGCTACTGCGCGAGCCATGATCTACAACATAAATATTGCAAAGACAACTTAGACTATTGTTCAAGATAATGAGTTTAGTTAATCATATTACTTAAAAACTCCCACTCAAATTGACATCCCTCCGGTCATTCGAGTGTCACATGATCCAAATCAACCAACTCAAGTCCGATCATCACGTGAGTTGAGGTGGTTTCAATGGTGAACATCTCCATGTTGATCATATCTACTATATGACTCATGTTCGACCTTTCGGTCTCTTGTGTTCCGAGGCCATGTCTGTACATGCTAGGCTCGTCAAGTTTAACCCGAGTGTTCCGCACGTGCAACACTGGCTTGCACCCGTTGTATGCGAACGTAGAGTCTTTCACACCCGATCATCACGTGGTGTCTCGAAACGACGAACTTTCGCAACGGTGCACACTCGGGGAGAACACAATTTTATCTTGAAATTTAAGTGAGGGATCACCTTATAATGTTACCGTCGTCCTAAGCAAAATAAGATGCATAAAAGGATTAACATCACATGCAAATCATAAGTGACATGATATCGCCATGAACTTGTGCTTTTGATCTCCATCTCCAAAGCACCGGCATGATCTCCATCGTCACCGGCATGACACCATGATCTCCATCATCTTGATCTCCATCAACGTGTCGCCATGAGGTTGTCGCGCCGACTGTTGCTTCCACGATTATTGCTAACTCATAGCGATAAAGTAAAGCAAAACGACGAAAATAATTAAAGACAACTCTATGGCTCCTGCCAGTTGCCGTACTCATCGACATGCAAGTCGTGATATTCTATACAACACATGATCATCTCATACATCACATATATCTCATCATGTAATTGGCTATATCACATCACAACATACCCTGGAAAAACAAGTTAGACGTCCTCTAATTGTTGTTGCAAGTTTTACGTGGCTTCTACGGGTATCTAGCAAGAACGATTCTTACCTACGCAAAACCACAACGTGGTGTAGTGATTGATTTTTAATCTTCTGAAAGAACCCTCTTCATTGAACCGATTCAACTAAAGTGAGAGAGACAGACACCCGCCAGTCACCTTTATGCAACAAGTGCACGCAGCGGTGAAACCAGTCTCGCGTAAGCGTACGCGTAATGTCGGTCCAGGCCGCTTCATCCCACAATACCGCCGAATCAAGTATCAACTAGTAACGGCAAGCAATATGTATACACCCACGCCCACAACTCCTTTGTGTTCTACTCGAGATCTCATCTACGCATAGACCTAGCTCAGATGCCACTGTTGGGGAACGTTGCATGGGAAACAAAAATTTTCCTACGCACACGCAAGACCTATCCATGGTGATGAGCATCTACGAGAGGGAGATTGTATCTACATACCCTTGTAGATCGCTAAGCGGAAGCGTTAAGAAACGCGGTTGATGTAGTCGAACGTCTCCACGATCCAAATCGCAAGTCGTCCCTCGATCCGATCACGAACTAGTGCCGAACGGACGGCACCTCCGCGTTCAACACACGTACGGCTTGATGACGCCTTCACCTCCTCGATCCAGCAAGCGATGGTGAAGTAGTAGATGTGTTCCAACAGCACGACGGCGTGGTGATGACGGTGAGGAACAATCTCTGCAGGGCTTCGCCAAGCGCTACGGAGATTATGACGGAGGAACTAGAGGGCTAGGGTTGCCGGCACACGGCTTGGGAAATCCTGATGTGTCCCGTGTGCTAGCCCTGCCCCTCTATTTATATGTTGAGTCCCGGGATCCAAACTTGGAGAGAAAACCTCTACAAGGTCGGTTTTGCCCGCACAAGGTCGGTTTGGCCCACAAGGAAAGAGTCCAACTCGGATCCCTGCAGCACCGCGCACAAGCGGTAGTACCGCTCTGGAGCGGTAGTACCGCTTGAGCGGTAGTACCGCTTGCGCGGTAGTACTGCCTCACCAGCGGTAGTACCGCTTAAGGCAGCAGCAAAACTTCCTTTTGCACTTTCCAATACCTCGTGGGTTTTACCCCTTTGGCCCGTATAAAGTGTTGATGCACCCGAACACTTCGGTAAACATCCGGAACCCCTTCCTGTGACTTCCGGAACCCTTCTGGAGATCAAAACACTATTATCACATATATCAATCTTTACCTCCGGACTCTTCCGAAGATCCTTGTCATGTCCGGGATCTTATCCGAGACTCCGAACAACCTTCGGTCACCAACACAATAACTCAACTATACTAATCGTCACCAAACGTTAAGTGTGTAGACCCTGCGGGTTCGAGAACTATGTAGACATGACCGAGACACCTCTACGGTCAATAACCAATAGCGGGACCTGGATGCCCATATTGGTTCCTACATATTCTACGAAGATCTATATCGGTTGAACCTCTATGTCAAGGATTCAGTTAATCCCGTATGCTGTTCCCTTTGTTCTTCGGTATGTTACTTGCCCGAGATTCGATCGTCGGTATCCCTATACCTAGTTCAATCTCGTTACCGGCAAGTCTCTTTACTCGTTCCGTAATACAAGATCCCGTGGCTAACACCTTAGTCACATTGCTTGCAAGGCTTATAGTGATGTTGTATTACCGAGTGGGCCCTGAGATACCTCTCCGTCACACGGAGTAACAAGTCCCAGTCTTGATCCATGCCAACTCAACAGACACCCTCGGAGATACCTGTAGAGCATCTTTATAGTCACCCAGTTACGTTGTGACGTTTGATACACACAAGGCATTCCTCCGGTGTCAGTGAGTTGCATGATCTCATGGTCATAGGAACAGATACTTGACATGCAGAAAACCATAGCAATAAACTGACACGATCATATGCTATGTTTATAGTTTGGGTCTTGTCCATCACATCATTCTCCTAATGATGTGATCCCGTTATCAAATGACATCTCATGTCCATGGCCAGGAAACCTTTACCATCTTTGATCAACGAGTTAGTTAACTAGAGGCTTACTAAGGACACATTGTTTGTCTATGTACCCACACATGTATTTGAGTTTCCAATCAATACAATTATAGCATGGATAATAAACGATTATCATGAACAAGGAAATATAATAATAACTACTTTATTATTGCCTCTAGGGCATATTTCCAACAGGTGGTTAGGTTAAATTTGGCGTTTTCTTTGCCGTCTGCTAGCGGACGACAAAGAGGCCTAAAGCAGACGGCAAAGTGGCTAGCCTCTTTGCCGTCCGCCAGCAGACGGCAATGCACTAACGGGGTAATAACGGCCGTCCCACCCCGGCCCCTCTCTCTCACTCTCACCCACACTCCCACTCACACTCAGCTCTCTCCCCGACGACCACCACCGCCACCCCCGCGGCCACCGTCGTCGTCGCCCCACCGGCCCCGTCGCGCCGCCGCCCCACCGCCCCCGTCGCGCCGCCGCCCACCGCCCCCATCGTGCTGCCGCCCCACCGCCCCACCGCCCTCGTCGCGGCCGTCCTCCCCGCCGCCCCGGCGCCCCACTGCCCTCCCGCTCCCGACGCCCCCCCCCCCCCGCCCTCGTCGCGCCCACGCCGCCCCACCGCCCCCCTCGCGCCCGTCCTCCCCGCCGCCTCGGCGCCCCGCCGCCCCATCGTCCCCGCCACCAGCTGCCCCGCCGCCCCGCCGCCCCGTCGTCCCCGCCACCAGCCGTGCCGGCGCCCCGCCGCCCACGACGCCCCAGCCGCCCCCGCCGGTGAGTCCCCCCCCACCCTCCGGCCGCCCCTATTTTTATTTTGTTTTTCCTGTTTTTTATTTCTATTAAATTAGTTAGGTTAGTTTTATAGTTTATTAGGTTAGTTAGGTTAGTTAGTTAGCTTGGTTTATTAGGTTAGTTAGTTAGGTTAGAAGAGAAAAAAGAAGAAAAGAAGAATAAGTAGAAGAAGAGGATAAAGAAAAATAGGAAGAAGAGGAAGAAGAAGAAGAAGAAGAAGTAGAAGAAGAAAAGGAAAAATAGAAGAGGGGGAGAAAGAACAAGAAAAAGAGGAGAAGAGGAGAAGAAGAAGAGGAAAAATAGAAGAGGAGGAGAAAGAAGAAGAAAAAGAGGAGAAGAAGAAGAGGAGAAGAAAAGAAGAAGAAGAAGAAGAAGAAGAAGAAGAGGAGAAGAAGAAGAGGAGAAGAAAAGAAGAAGAAGAAGAAGAAGAAGAAGAAGAAATAGAGGTGAAAAATAAGAAAATAGAAGTGCAAAAGTAGTTACATATAGAGAGAATTTTCTATCGGGATTGAATATTTGTGTTGATCGGGTGGATTTCAATGTGCAGTTGTTTCGTCGCTGCGAGGGTCTGTTGTTCGACGACCTCCCCGTGCGTTTGACGAGCTCCCCGACGCGTTCGTGGGTGAGCACAAATGACATCTCCTCCCGCCCTTAATTTGCTCTGTTCCGGTCTTCGTGCCGACGAAACTTGCTAGCTATAGGTGTCTTCAATCATCAGTATGCGTGACCAGTATGCGTCTCCCGTTCGAAAGGGAGGCATCTATAAATATGCATGTCTTTGCATATTTATAACCGCCATCCTTTCGAATTGTCCAACGTTATCCATGGACAGCCCGTGTATGTGTAGATTCGGTTCGTTTTCCCTTTTGCTTTGCTCCGGATCCGATTCGGAATTTCGTCAGTGCCTCCCTGTTGTTCTCCGGGTACACATCCTCTCTGCTTATTGCCGAGACGTGTATCAGGAGAACAGCGGGGAGGTGCTGCTGAAATTCTGCGTCGGATCCGGAGCAGAGCATGGGAAAACGAACCCAATCTCCACATACTCGGGTGGGATTAGGACCTATCTTTACCTATTAGCGTGTAGGTTGCATGGACGTAATAAAACTGACAAACTTGATTAACTGATGAATATAGATGATGAATTATATATACTTCTCGTGTGTTTAGTAGGTAGGCAAGATGTGTGATCGTGCGTGGATGTACACCGGTCACCCTAGTCAGAAAGACATGACCATTGAATGGTTAACAAAAACCAAGGGGTTTCTGAGCGCCGCATTTGCAAATGGCCAGGAAATAACCTGGTGCCCCTGTGTCCGGAGCGACAACCATAAAAAGTGGACACGGGATGAAATGGGTAAACACTTGCAGAAGTGGGGTTTTACGCCTGATTATACGGTGTGGAGATTTCATGGTGAGTTTGCCCAACGTGCCAGAGCTGAGGTGGTTCGTCGTCGCACCGACGAGCATGGTACCGGGATCGAAGACATGGTGCAAGACTTTGATGATGCTCGGGATTCGGACGATGAGATGGAGGAATCTGCAAAGGCCTTCTATGAAATGTTGGAGTCTTCAAAACGTCCTCTCCACGAGCACACTGAGATTTGTCAGCTGGATGCCATCGCGCAAGTAATGGCTCTGAAGGCTCAGTTCAACCTGGGCAGAGAATGCTACGACGCGATGATGACGATATTTGGACGCTTTCTACCCAAAGGCCATGTATTGCCTGCAAACCTGTACCAGTCAGACAAAATCCTACGCGCGCTTAAGATGCCCTATGAGAAGATAGATGCCTGTGAGAATGGATGTGACTTATTTAGGCTTGAGTATGCGGGCTTGAACTATTGTCCCATTTGCAAGTCTTCCAGGTATGTTGTGGTAGACAACGGTATGGGTGAGAAGAGTCAGACCAAAATCCCAGTTAATGTTCTTCGGTATATGCCAATCATACCAAGACTTCAACGTCTTTTCATGGTTGAAGAGACAGCCAGACAGATGACGTGGCACAAATTGGGCAAAAGAACCGAACTAGATGCAGAAGGGAATCTGATGTTGGGACACACTTCAGACGCTTTTGCGTGGAAGCACTTCGATGCATTACATAAGGATAAAGCGGCAGATCCAAGGCATCCTCGAGTCGCCATCAGCACGGATGGGTTCAATGTGTTTGGTATGACGGCAACCCAATACAGTTGTTGGCCTGTATTTGTCATTCCACTCAATCTCCACCCCCCCCCCCCGGAGAGATTATGAAAAGAAAGAACATTTTCTTAACGTTGATAATTCCAGGGCCCAACTATCCGGGGAAGAATATGAATGTGTACATGCAGCCGCTTAAGGATGAATTGCAAGAAGCTTGGGATAATGGGATCAAGACATATGACGCCGCTACAAAACATAACTTCAAAATGCATGTGTGGTACATGTACTCGACGCATGACTTGCCGGCGTATGCGCTATTCATTGGCTGGTGTGTGCATGGAAGGTTCCCGTGCCCCACATGCAAGGCAGCTCTTGAGTTCCGTTGGCTGCAGGCTGGTCGTAAGTATTCTTGCTTCGACTTGCATAGACAGTTTCTGGATCCTCGCCATAAGTTCAGAAAAGACAAGAAGAATTTCATCAAAGGTAGAGTTGTCAAAAACTATGCGCCACCTACATTGACAGGCCAACAGACCCTAGATCAGTTCACCGCTCTCGAGCCTGATCCAGCGCGTCCAGGTTATTTCAAAGGGTATAATTCGGAACACGCCTGGACTCACAAGATATGCTTGTGGGATCTGCCTTACTTTAAAGACCTCCTTTGCCCACACAACATCGACGTGATGCACACTGAAAAGAATATCGCCGAGGCCCTTTTTGGTACATTGTTCGGCATAGAGGGGAAGTCAAAGGATAATCCTAAGGCTAGAGTCGATCAGGAGGCTCTATGTGATAGACCGTTACAAAACATGTGACAACCGAAAGGAAAGAAGAACTGGAGGAAGCCAAAGGCATGGTTCAATCTTGGAAGGCCAGCTATGAGGGAAATGATCTTGTGGGTGAAAATGCAGTTGATGTTCTCCGATGGGTATGCAGCGAATCTAAAGAGGGGAGCGAGTCTTGACAAATTGAAAATATTTGGTGTCAAGAGTCATGATTGGCACATATGGCTTGAGTGGGTAATGCCGGTGATGTTGCGTGGCTTTATCCTTGAGGATGAATGGCTAGTACTGGCAGAGCTGAGCTATTTCTTCCGTGCTCTTTGTGCGAAAAGAACTATCGCTTGACGTGCTAGACGAACTGGAAGAGTTGGTGCCGGAGTTGATCTGCAAGTTAGAAAAGATCTTTCCACCGGGATTCTTTAATCCAATGCAGCATTTGATTTTCCATCTCCCGACTGAGGCAAGATTGGCGGGGGGGGGGGGGCGTGCAAAATCGTTGGTGCTTCGCAACTGAGAGGATGCAGAAGACGCTTCGAGCAAAATGTAAAAATAAACGTAGAATTGAAGCATCGATGGCCAAGGCATTCATTACTGAGGAGGCGGCAAACTTCGTGACAGCACACTACGAAGCCAAGAATCATCATTTGCATAATCCGAAGCCTTGGTACAATGATGGCGACCGTGAAAAAGGTCGATCCAACCTCAGCCTATTCAAAGGGAAGCTCACACCAGCCGGTGCGTCGAAAGCAATAGCGTTGGATGTCGAAGAATGGCGGACCATTTCGTTGTATATCTTCAACAACCTAACAGAAGTGCGGCCGTACATCGAGTAAGTTCTCGGTACATTGTTTCGCAACTTCTAATTCCTTTGAAATGCTCTTATTCCCGGATATGTGATACAGTCGATACGTCGCCAAATTCTCGGATGGAGTGGTGATCCAAAAGGATTCCATCGAAGAGTATGAGCTTCTGGCAAAGCATGGAGGCGGCTATCCCGGTTTCATCTCTTGGTTCAAACAAACAGTAATTTCCATTAGACCATTTCATTTCTTCGTCTAGTTTGCGGCTAATGAAACAATCCTTTCGTATTAAACTTGTAGGCTAATGCAGAGTCTATGGACTCCGAATTGAGACAAGTCGCTAATGGTTTTGACTATAAGGTCCGTTCATTTGACAAATACGACATCAACGGGTATCGCTTCCGTACTTTTGGCAAAGAGCTATCTATGCCCGACCGAAAGAATACAAATTGTTGTGTCTCTGCTATCGGCGAAGGAGGTGTCGAGTATTATGGAAGAGTTGAAGCAATTTATGAACTTATATTCTTTGGTGAAAACCCACCAAACGTCGTAGTCTTCAAATGTTATTGGTTCCAGCCGAAGGAGACTAGAAGGACTCATGAACATATAGGGCTAGTCGAAATCAAACAAAGCACCCATTTAGATGTTCCCGATGTCTATATTACGGCTCAACAGGCGACCCAAGTTTTTTATCTACCGTGGGCCTGCCAAACTGATCCAAATCTGAATGGTTGGGATGTCGTTTATGATGTGCCACCACGTTTTAGACCATCTCCCCTCAATGAAGATGATTATGAACCTCACATTAACCCAGACACATATGAAGGAGAATTCTTCCAAGAAACACGTCTTTCCAAAAAACGTTTCAAGAACCGCTCTACTTCACCCCAGAACATTGAAGTAGACAACGAAAGTGAATCCGACTTGACCCCTGAGCCGGAAGAAGAAGAGACAGAAGAAGAAGAGGTTACTACTGCGGATGACCTCTCAATGCTTGACCGATTACATAAAGGAGGCCTTCCACATGTTGTTCCCGATAGTGATGATGATGATGCATTTATTGATGATAGTGATGATGACGATGCATTTATTGATCCCGGAGCATATATAGATGATGAAGATTATTATTAGTTCATGTCAGGTATTATTCAATTTTTATTATATACATGATGATGATACACTCAAATTATATATATACATATTATTATTCATGTCGGTATTCAATTTTTTTATGTTGTACTAATTTCGTTTACTCTTTGTCATGGCAGGTGTTGAAAGATGGTGGGCGCGGGTCGAGAGCGATCCGAGGCTCCTTCGTCGGCGCGTGGTGGGAGGGGTACTTCCATTCCACCCCAAACTCTCCGGAGAGCGTTGTACGACAGTATTGGGACAACCGAGGGCGCTTCTTCATCGGCGAAGTTGCCGACCGGGAGAGGAGGCCGTGGGAGAGGTAGGAAGGCTGCTACACCTTCCTCACCGCCACCCCCAGCTGATTCACCCGACCACAGGACTGCTACGGTGGACCCGTCTGAGGTGGAGGCTACAAGGACTCCTGTCCACGAGCCTCGGGTCGACGATCCTTCTGTCTCAGACGCGGCCACCCGCGACACTCCTGTGCCAGACGCTTCGTCCCGCGAGACTCTTGTGCCAGACGCTTCGTCCTACGAGACTCCACACGCTTCAACCGGATGGGATACCTGGCCGGATCTGCATCATCCGGAGCCAAGTGGCCATGCTGATGGTAGCGGGGAGGAGGTGGCTGAGGGGGCCACCGTCTACCAGCGTGGGTGTACACGGCTCCCGCCTGTGCCGGCGACCCGCGAGCAGAGGTGGCCGATTAGGCCTGAGTCGCTGAAGTAAGTGCATTTACTCTTTTTAAACCTTTTGCCTTCATGTTTCTTCACATATCTAATGCGTTGGCTTTGTCATACTGCAGGGGTTGGATTCACGCCAAGGATGTCCGCAGGCCCAACTCCATCCTTGGTGTGCTTTTACGGCATAACTTCCCGGGGTTTGTCACGTTGCCCGGCGAGGGTCAGCTTCGAGAGTTAGGATTGAAATGGGAGCACTACTTGGCTGCCCCGGCCCCGCCGGAGGAGATGATCGACGATGTGTTGTGCCACACGAGGGCCGACATGGTGATCAGAAAGTTCTGGGTAATTTCTTCTTTACACAATTAAAAATCAATAATAGCTATTTATTGTACTAATCAGTGTTGTCTCGCTTGATTGCAGACCTTCTACAGGTGTCAGGAGGGATACGAGGAGGCCGCGGCAATGCTTATCAATTACGAGTGCAGGCGCCTACTACAGAACTTACGGCACGAGGCTCGGGTACAGGCTGTTCGAGACTACTGCGCCTCGCGCCGTATTAAGAAGGACAAGTCATCGTCCCGCCGAAATTTTCTGGACAAGGAGCAGTACATGAAGGTAATTATCTATTCTTAAGGCCTTCTACTTAGTTTCCTTGCTTTGATTCGTAGGCGTAGCTCTCAAATTTCTCTTTACTAACTTAGGTGCCCCCGAGATGGTGTGCGGATAAGATGGATTGTTGGGAGGCATTGGTGAATGAGTGGTGCTCTGACGAATGGCGAGCCGTCCACGACAATGCCAAGGAACGGCGTGCCCAAATGGAAGGTGTGCCACACCATCAAGGCAGCGCCAACTTATTTCAGTTCGGGCGGAACTGGGTATGTGGTTTGCTTCATGATTCCTGCCATTCATTTTTTGATGCTAGCTTGACCCCTTTATTAATACTTTGTTCCTCTCTTTTAGGCGCATCACAATAAAACGGAGGTGCCACGGATGTACGACCTCTATGCGATGGCCCATACTGCCTCGTACAAGAAGGCCAAGGCATTCTCTGAGTCTGACCTCGATAATCCCAACAACTTCACCAACATCTCCTCCCACAACAAGCTCGTGAGGTATAGAGATGTGGGGAAGGCGGTGAATGGGGAGGACTTCAACCCGAGCCAGCATCCTATTGATCCAGACCTGGTGATGATAGCTGGCGACGGGAGGCCCCATGGCCATATAGCCACTGGAGATGGACTTATACGGTCTTCGCGCACTCTCCGACAGATCAAGGCGCGCCAAACGAGCTCCTGTCCTGAGATGACGCCTCGTCCACGGCCAGTCCAGCTCGCCATCGAGGTTAGTCATACAGACTCAGATAGCTTTCCTCCATTACATTGTGTGTGCGAACAAAGATGATTACAATGCTAACGAGGAGTTGTGTTGCAGGCTGCTCTGCAGAAAGAGAGAGAGGCAACCCAGGCGCTTCTGGAGGAACAGGACCGGTAGGCGGCGGATGAGAAGAGGTATTTGGAGGAGAGGACGACTAGGTTGTTGGAGGAGGAGAGGGCACGGAACGATGCGTCTAACCAGGCCATGTACGAGCTCATCGTGGTAAGTTTCTTCTTCATATTAGCCAAATCATGCACTACATGTTCTTTTCATTAATAACCAATATGATTGACTTGTCAAAACCAAATGTGCAGACTTTGTGCGAGAAGACCGGCCAGACCCCTCCGCCGATGCCAGGCATTACCACGGCTGGAACGGTCAGTTTCATTTCAATGTTCATTAGTTACTAGTCTTAACGTTTCAGCGCCATCATGCTAACGCAAATGATCTTTGGTGCAGCATAACTCCCGAGCCGCATCGCACGATCCTTCTCCAGGGCCAAGTAGTACTCCAGCTGACACCGGGCCGAGCAACCCCGGTGCTTCACCTCCGTGATGACGAGGACGGTAAGCCGTAATATGCCACTTACTTGGCTCATTTTCTCAAACAAACACAAACTTAGCACTTAGACAAACTTAGCACTTAGGCAAATGTCATATTTTACCTATGTTAGCTTTGTTTCCTCTGAAAAGACATAGTAAGCTTACTTACCTCCAAAATGACATATTGTACCTAAGTTACCTCTAAAATGATACGTAGCATTGTTTCCTCCACAATGACATAATAAGCTTAGTTAACTCAAAAATGGCACAATAGACTTGGTAACCTCATAGATGCCATAGACTTAGCTTATTTTCTTGCAAAATGACACAATAAGCTTAGTTAGGTAAAAAATGTGATAATTACCTAGGTTAGCTATAAAATGACACAAATAAGCAATAAGAAGAGGAAAAACAAGATAAGAAATAGAGAGAAGAAAAATGCTTCTTCATCATCTTCTTCTTCTAGATCTTCTTCTACTTCTTCTAGTATTCTTATTCTAACTTTCTTATTTCCAATTTTGTAGTGCTAGTGTTTAATTTCTAACTTTCTACCTATGTAATATGGTGAACAATGTGACATTTGATACTTTTAATTTGGTATAATTGTTGGTTGATCATATCCATATGGCAGGGATATTGTTTCTTTGAAATATATATATACATATCATATATTTGCCTGTGAAAATTGTTGAATATATCAAAAACAAGCAAAAAAGAGGCAATACAGCCGCTTTGCCGTCTGCCCCGGACGGCAAAGACAGCTATGCCGACGGCCTCCGTCGGCATAGGGGACACGTGGCAGCCACTGGTAAAACTGGGAGTGCCAGGCCTGGTCCATTTGGCTGCTTTGCCGACGGTGGCCGTCGGCATAGAGGGCGCGGATGGCAAAGCGTAGGACGGGGGCGGACGGCAATGGGCAGGCTGCTTTGCCGACGGTGGTCGTCGGCATAGCTGGGGCGGACGGCAAGCCGTTGGGAGCGGGCGGACGGCAAAGGCTGGCTGCTTTGCCGACGGTGGTCGTCGGCATAGCGGGGCCGGACGACAAAGCGTAGGGCGGGGGCAGACGGCAAAGACTTTGGTGGGGCCGTTAGCCACCTAACGGTGCTAACGGCAGTACTACGCCGTCCAGGCTCGTTGCCGTCTGTAGGCTGACGGCTAAAAGTCTTTGCCGTCCGCTGTGCAAATGCAGACGGCAAAGGACCTCTTTGCCGGACTTTATTCGGCCCAAAATGTTGCCATCCGCTGGCGGACGGCAAAGGTCTTTGCCGTCCGTGGTTGTGCCTTTGCCGTCAGCCATGGCGGACGACAACATCTCTGATTCCTGTAGTAAGTATAAAAAGGTTAAATCAATTGAAACAAAATGTACATATATCATTTGTAACAAGATGAATAAATTCTCAGAGTAGTAGGTTTCTACACTGTCCCATTCTCGGTTTTGTCAATAAACGGACTTGTTTTCATTTTAAAACGAAATAAGGAGCAAACAAATTGGGCCGGATGATTGTCTTGATCGTGCGGCTCGCTCGGCGGGCGGCCGAAATTTTGGCCGGACGACCAGCGCCTAGCAGTAGCCAGATACCTATTGTTTGGTAGAAATGTCCTCTCTTTGAAAACTGATAATGTCATCACTCAGTAGTCAGTAGATAGTATGGATTTTATTCCCACAAGGGAGTAATGCTGAAAGCTACAACAGTTGGGAACATAACTTAACTCTGCAATAGGTAGGGCTAGTACATCACTAGCTTCCATCTGCCCACCATAGATAGCAGGACACACTGAAGTCATTCCTTTTCTCAAGTAACGTTTTGGTGATCATGTTTTTAATTGGTCCATGATGGTTACTGCCCACAAAGCAACAATATTCGAACACCAACGAACATTCCAGGTTATATGGTTGTTGCAAAGAAATCTCCATTGTTTCTGGTAGTAAGTTTGGCATCTTCCCTTCAGACTCGATCCTTGATTTAAATTTTTAAGACATCAATAAAGTGTTTCAAAAGATCCAATGTGATGGAACATTGGATAACTTGGTCGGTAGCTAAAACTTGGACCTTGCGGAATACACGGAGACCATTTATTAAGTATTATATGCATATTACTATTTTTGCACCTCAGATTGACATACATTTCCTGCCTGCTAGCAATGGTATGCAAACATTGCAACTTATGATCTGATTCATCATTGGCCTTTGTCGGACAAGCAATAGGAAACACAGTCGTCATATGAACACAACAAAAGAGCGAGGAGACCACCAAGAGACGACTGAGAAACAACGGGTGGAGGTGGTATAACACTCCTGGTAAGAATCTTGAGCATGTAATGCCCAAAACGCCACTATGACTTATGCAGTTCAATCATATCACACTATCACTCTAGTCTGTAATCTCAAACTCACACATTATCTAGACTAAACTGCACCAACTCAATAGTGTAGAGTTGGCTATGTCCTGACTGTAACTCTAGAAGAGGACTCCAGAGAAGAGATCTCCTCATTTACTTTCCAATCAAATTTCCAATGCATCTAATTCCCAGGGAAATTGCAGTACCACTGGTCTAGTGACATTCATCATGCTCATTATTGTTTCTCTCCTCACACATTTGATCATCCATTCTCCCTATGGCAACTAAACATGATTATGCTATACAAGTAAGGTAGTTATTTATAGAATGTTAACGCATGGACATGGTGTGTGGCCCAGACATCATTCATTCACCAAACTTCACATGCCAGTTGTTGTGGCCATTTATTTCTTTCCCTTATGACCTTTATTCTCCAACAGAAGGTTATGTAATTGTTGAAGAACTAATGACGCTTTATGGTGCCCATCCACAATTAAACAACCCAAAACTGAATACTGCAACAACAAGGACGAAGCGATGATTACGAAGTGGAACAACAACAAACATGGCTATATATTACACTTGCACCAACGCTCAAAGTTCTGAACCAGCTGAGTTAAAAAAAATTATGGCAGTCCGTTTCTTGCTATAACTTGAACCAGAAATGATATGTTCTTGATTTTTAAAGCATTGAGGTAGAACCAGTTCATTCTACTACATGTTGTTGACCTACATCAGTCCCAGTTAAATCAGTCCAAGCATCCTTCTGCACCAATACTGGAGTTCCCCCTAACATCAATTTTGACCACTCTGCTTGAATGCACATATGCTGTGTGAAATCTCGAATTTTCCATCTCTTAATTCGATATAAGCGAACTTGGCAGTGGCAAACTAACCGAAGTGACAGGTGAAGTAATTGGGACCGGAACAATAAAAAAGCAAATTGAAATTCTTATAGAGAAATAATGTTGATAAAAGAGTTGAAAAAAATGAAAAATCAATTGTCCATCTTTTGTTTTATCCAAATTAAGTCAAAGGATATACGGAGAAGTTTGATCCAAATCTGAGATACATGTAAACAGGCGTCATATATACAAATCCATAAATGATTGCAAGCCTTCGACTTGCATTTTCTTTACTTAAATACACACTGTATCTCCTTTGTCTTACTTATTTTCTGTCCAATAATATCGTATTGTTCCATGATAAAACTGTGAACATAATGAAATCTCTAGGAGCAATCTGTAGATCATTTAGGAGGGTTTGGTTCCGAGGGAAAATCTCTAGGAAATTTGCAGCTCTTTGTGGCCTATAATTCTCTGCCATGCTGCCCTACTATCTTTCAGCTGCTATATGCATACATTAAACCTCGTTTCTTTCTTCTTTGGTGAGGTGACAACATATTGAGTTTTAACTGTATACTTTTATGAAGTTCACGCTAAGGGTTCAGCTTTATCATTTCTCATGTGTGACATCTGTTTTGCACTTCATGAAAATGGTGTAAAAATGGTGACAGCTGGACAGCTTAGCATTCCCAGTTTCTCACTGAAAAATAAAACAATGTCCTACTCTGTGCCAGAATAAAACTTTAGCTTGGCCATGGAACATTTCTAAATGTTGAAAAACATTGAGGCAGAATACGATCATTTTCATCTTGCTGGACTACAGATCCTAGTTTAATGTAGTAATAACTTCTCCTCATAGTTGGTCCAAGCATGAAGCATCCTTCAGCACCATGCCTGGAATTTCAGACAAACATGGGTTTTCATGGAACATATGCTGCGTAAAATCTCGAATTTTACCGAAGCAAACATGGCATGGCAGTGGCAAGCTCACCCAAGTGACAAAATGTTAGAAAAAACATATATCCAATTTATCAGAGAAAATAATTGTAATTAAAAATGTGCCTAGCTACGGGGTCTCAAATGTGCCAAGCCAACACTTCTCCCTGAGCTTCTTGCCACAAATGGTGATATAATGATGTCCACCCCCTATGTCTTTTGCGACTTCTGCGTCAGACCAGGGTACGTCGATGCCATGACCAGTGGTGGGGGACTCGCACCGAGAACTAGTACAAATAAGTAAAATCAATATTTTAGGATCGACGAAAAAAAAATCAGCATGATCATTACTAAAAAAATGGACATATTGAGTGCTAGAAATTTGACGAAATAAAATTAGTCAATGTCGCCAAAACACTGACAATCATTTCAAATAATTACAAATTTTGTAAAGACGAGCACAACTACACTTGTAATACACCTAATTGAACTTGCAGTAAACGTCAATGAACTTAACTAAAAGCTACACTTAACTAGAATTTTGGGCTAAAAGCTACATTTAAATAAAAACTACAAATTACACTTAACCAAAAATTCGGGCTAAAAGCTACACTTAACTACATTAAACACTACCCTAGAAATTTAATCTTAAATCTACTTAGGTATACTGTAAATGATATGTTCTTGTTCCTGACCCTATGACCCGGTTGTTGAAAGTTATCCAAGTCATGGAACCTCCATGATCCACGCGGGTAGGTGTTTCCATAGAGACCAGTCCCTACGCACATAGCTGATGATGTGGTTGAATGAGACCAAGGAGTGGGTGATGGTCGGCAGGCCTACCATGTGAGTTTGTGGACATCGGTAGGAAGATCTACGTGATCGGACGGGTGTTGAGCACGGGGATGATCAACATGGACACACAACGACGAGGGTGGATGGGTTCGTGGTGTCTTCGTCGACGGCCCCATGTTGGAGCAGGACTTCCCACCGTGAACCGTGAACCGTGAACTGAAAACAGGGTACTAGTCCCGGTTCCAGAGGGCCTTTAGTCCCGGTTCTGGAACCGGGACAAAGCAAACGGGACTAATACCCAAAACCTTTAGTCCCGGTTTGCTTACGAACCGGGACCTAAGGGGATCCACGTGGCCGCTGCGGGGCGCCCAGGCAGGAGGACCTTCAGTCCCGGTTGGTAACACCAACCGGGACCAAAAGGCAGCCACGTGTCAGCAGCTCGCACGCGCTGGGGTTTTTTTTTGGAAGGGGGGTTTAGGGGTTTGGGAGGGTTACTTTAGGGGTTTCATATTGTGTTAGCTAGCTAATAGAGAGAAGTGACCTTTCGTTCTCCGTGCTTGGTCGGCGCTAGCTACTATACATATAGAGAGAACTCGACGCTAGCTAGTAAGCAAATGAAGGAAACCATTAATTACACAAGATCGTCATGAACATATAAAGAGAGAAGTGACATCTCTTTCTCCGTGCTTGGTCAAACAACAAGTTTTCGTATATCTATCCGATGCTACTACATATGTATAATATAACATCTCTTACAATCCCTAACACCTAAGATCTAATTTCACATGGTATTCTCCGTGTTTAGGTATGACGTGGTCCAGAAAGAATCCCGCCAATTCCTCTTGAATTGCTCGTATGCGATCATGTGGTAGGAGTTCATCCCGCATCTGTCAGATCTAATTTAAAGAAGGGGGTCAATACATATATATGAATGAAACTCAACACAATTGGTGGTAATATATAAAATAAAATTGTCAATATTGTTTACGTACTTCAAATTATTTCTCAGAGAAGCCCCGCTCAGAGGTCGAGTGGCGAATGAACTCGCATACGTAGTATCCACATAAATGATTCCCGGGTGCCTGGTACAAGCACTTTACGATAATAGAGTTCAATCAAACTGATAAGCAAGCATGATAATGGTATTGATGAAACTAGAATCAATGAGAGATGCGTGGAACTAGCTAGTACTACTTACTTTGGGGTGTGTAAATCGCAGCTCCTTCTTCAGACCCGGAACCATAGTGGTGAACTTTTTCCAAACCCCGGCAGGCAAAGAAAATGATTACTTGATATCAGGAAATGAACGAAAGTTGCCGATATGGTCCCGGTATTGATTGAACTTACTTCTGGAGCATTGCAGTCATGTCCGCATAATACTTGGGATCTTTACGGAGCGAGTCTTAGACATTTACTAATGCCCCGTCAAGGTTAATGAATAGCAGAATATAGTGGAAGCTGCGCATGCATAACTCATCAATTACATTACTTAACCTCGAGTAAGCGAAACTGAATATGCACAAGACAGTAACACTCACTTGAAGTTGTAAGGAAAGAGTATTTCCCTTTTGTTTTGATGTCTAAGGAACGATTCTAGCAAGTTCTCCTCAGTATCGTTGGCTTCCTTTTGTACCGACCATTCATTTACGGTATTTGGGCTAATGAAGCCAATGTCATAGATTTGTGCTTTTTTGCATTCGACCATCTTCAATCTGCATAATATAGTGAGGATAATTATATATACATGCAATGAACGAGCTAAGCTAGAGACTTAATTATAGAAGTAATACTTACAGACAGTAGCAAGTGATGAGTTGTTTGTCGAGGGCCTCTTGATTGTATAACTAAAATAACTCCACAAATTCAACAGGCAGCAGGTCGACTCCAATGAAGTCGTGCTCTTTTTTAATTCCGACAAACAAACTGTCGGTCCCAGGCTCCCTACAGGTTTCCATGTACCACTCATGCAATTTCTGCATCATCGTTGTTAGATGAGGATGATCAGGTTTGACGAGAGGCTTCCCGTGCTCGTATCTAAAGTCCTCTACTGCTACTACCTCAGCCGTTTCAAACTGTACATCATCGCCCACGTAATGTGGTACCGGGCAGTAGCACAAGATGATTAGCGATATCGCTAGACACCTTGAGCGGGGGGCACGATTGCTTCTCCTATTCGCCGAGTTGGGGAATTGTTTTCCCACTTCTTCGTTTTTTGTCTCTTCTTGAATCACTGGAAGTACTTCCCGACCGCACCGCTTCAGCATATGTCTTTGTAATTATGCGGTCATAGTTGGATAGCCGAGGCAGTGGTGGTCGCTTCAGGGCATGCAGAGTGCGCTTCGCTTTCACCGGATCTACCGTTTCCTTCGGAGGTGGATCTTTCCGTGCAAAATGGGCGTTCACTTCGGCTGCACTGATTTCAGCGCGTTCCTCGTCAGTCCTCTCATATGGTAACTTTGGAAGAGGTTTGAGGCTTGGACAAAATTTGAATTTATTCCCGCCTATTGTACTGCTAGCCGCCGGAGTGGCGGCGACGACTCTCTTCCGCCGTTGCTGATGCGCCGGAGGAGGCGTAGTGCCCTGTCGCGCCGGAGGAGGAGGAGGAGGAGGCGGAGTGCCCTGACGCGTCGGAGGAGGCGAAGGAGGAGGCGGAGTGCCCAGACGCGCCGGAGGAGGAGAAGGAGGAGGCGGAGTGCCCTGATGCGCCGGAGGAGGTGAAGGAGGAGGCGGAGTGCCCTGACGTGCCGGAGGAGGAGAAGGAGGAGGCCGAGTGCCCTGACGCACCGGAGGAGGAGGAGGAGGCCGAGTGCCCTGACGCGCCGGAGGAGGAGGAGGAGGCGGAGTGCCCTGACGCGCTGGAGGAGGCTGAATCTGCTGAGAAGTCCAGTTTGGAAGCTTGATGTACTCCTTTCTCCATAGACAGGTACTGCTCAAAGCATTTTCCAGAAGAATAATATTCTCTTCACCTGTATGGTTGTCAAGCTCCAGCCCCTCAAATCCATCCATTATTTCATCCACCGTCACAACACCATAGCCATGTGGAATCGGACGACAATGGAAAGTTCCCTCGGCTAAAGGAGGTACAACAGAGCCGACCGCCGCCTTGAAGGTCAGGTTTTGGCATTTCGTCATTAGCTCGCAATGTTCAGCCGCCGTGATACTATCCACGGGGTAGCGAGGAGCCGTGAAATCAGGCTGAACGAGCTCCGTGGAAGCCACGCTGCTTCTCCGCTGAGATGGTGGGGTAGCGTCGAAGGAAGGATCTTCGTGCCGCTCAGATGGTTGGCCGGTAGCTCGCTGGCTCTCAAGTTCCTCTAGTTTTGCTAATCTTGCACTGAGCTTCTGCATTTCGCTTGCTTCATGTTTCCTCTTTCTCTCTCGGCTTCTATAACCACCGCTGTCGGGAAACCCATGCTTCCACGGAACGGAGCCTGATGTGCCTCGTGTTCGTCCAGGGTGTTCAGGATTCCCGAGGGCCTCTGTCAGCTCGTCCTTCTCTCTGTCGGGAATGAACGTCCCTTCCTGCGCTGCCTTGATTGCTGCCTGAAGCTTCCGGAAGGGTATTGCAAGTTGCTCGTCCGTCCAAACACGCTCCCCTGTTTCTGGGTCCAAAGTTCCCCCGACCCCGAAGAACCAAGTCCTTGAACGATCTGGCCAGTGCAATGTCGCTAGTTGGACATTCTTAGCAATCAGGTCTTGCTCAGCTTTGTCCCACAACTGCCGGGCTTTGTAGTAGCCACCTGACCCCGTGAGATGGTGATACTTCTTCTTCGCAACATTTTTCTTGTTTGTCAGTGACCATTTTTGACCCTTCTCCGATTTCTTGTAGGCCACAAATTCGGGCCATTGATCTCTTATCTTCTCATATCGACCGATGAATTTCGGAGTCTCCTCTTTCTCGACAAACTTTGTATCCAACTCTTTCTTCCAGTTCCTGAATAGTTCTGCCATCTTCCTAAGAGCAAACGGCTTGACCTTTCGATCTATATGCTGGGTGTTGATCGAGACATAGTCCCTAACAACAACTCCACACTGATGTACAAATGCATCCTTGGTCCGCTTGGGAGCAATCGGTTGGCCATCTTTCGTGACTTCTGTGATCATGAACCTTTCATCCGGGCGCAACCTTTTCTTCGGGCCTCGTCTCCTTACCTCGTCGGACTTTGCAACAGTTAAGGCTCCCTCCTCAGTTCGGTTACCGGAGCCGTGATCATGATCTCCTTCCTCCGCCATTCGGTCACCAGAGCCGTCATGATCTCCTTCCTCCTCCATTGTTGGATCACCGGAGCCGTCATCCTCTCCTTCCCGACCATCGGTGTCGTTGAGATACGACAAGGGATCACCTCCCTCTTGTATTATATCCCCCAACAACTGTTCTTTTTCTAAGTCTCTGTGATCCATAGTTTCTGCAAATATTACAACATAGCAATATACAAACATGAGATATGCAAATCAATACAAGGCAATGCAACAATACGATCATATAATATCACTAATACATCATCGAATAGTATCGCTAATACATCATCGAATATTATCATTAATACATCTCGAATATTATTATATAATATCACTAATACATATATAGTTGACTGATGACCCACAAGTATAGGGGATCTATCTTAGTCCTTTCGATAAGTAAGAGTGTCGAACCCAACGAGGAGCAGAAGGAAATGACAAGCAATTTTCAGTAAGGTATTCTCTGCAAGCACTGAAATTATCGGTAACAGATAGTTTTGTGATAAGATAATTCGTAACGAGTAGCAAGTAACAAATGTAGCAAAGGTGCAGCAAGGTGTCCCAATCCTTTTTGTAGCAAAGGACAAGCCTGGACAAACTCTTATATAAAGCAAAGCGCTCCCGAGGACACATGGGAATTTCTGTCAAGCTAGTTTTCATCATGCTCATATGATCCGCGTTCGTTACTTTGATAATTTGATATGTGGGTAGACCGGTGTTTGGGTGCTGCCCTTACTTGGACAAGCCTCCCACTTATGATTAACCTCTCTCGCAAGCATCCGCAACTATGAAAGAAGAATTAAGATAAATCTAACCATAGCATGAAACATATGGATCCAAATCAGCCCCTTACGAAGCAACGCATAAACTAGGGTTTAAGCTTCTGTCACTCTAGCAACCCATCATCTACTTATTACTTCCCAATACATTCCCCTAGGCCCAAATAATGGTGAAGTGTCATGTAGTCGACGTTCACATAACACCACTAGAGGAAAGACAACATACATCTCATCAAAATATCGAACGAATACCAAATTCACATGATTACTTATAACAAGACTTATCCCATGTCCTCAGGAACAAACGTAACTACTCACAAAGCATATGCATGTTCATAATCAGAGGAGTACTAATTATCATTAAGGATCTGAACATATGATCTTCCACCAAGTAAACCAACTAGCATCAACTACAAGGAGTAATCAACACTACTAGCAACCCACAGGTACCAATCTGAGGTTTTCAGACAAAGATCGGATACAAGACATGAACTAGGGTTTGGAGACGAGATGGTGCTGGTGAAGATGTTGATGGAGATTGACCCCCTCGTGATGACGATGGCTTCGATTTCCCCCTCCGGGAGGGAAGTTTCCCCGGCAGAACAGCTCCGCCGGAGCCCTAGATTGCTTCTGCCCAGGTTCCGCCTCGAGACGGCGGCGCTTCGTCCCGAAAGCTCTCTTATGATTTTTTTTCAGGTCAAAACCCTCCATATAGCAGAAGATGGGCACCGGAGGGCTTACAGGGGGCCCACAAGCCATAGGGGCTCCCCTGGGGGGTAGGGCGCGCCCCCCAGGCTTGTGGCCTCCTGGTGGGTCCCCTCTGGTATTTCTTTCGCCCAATTTTTTTTTATTCCAAAATAATTCTCCGTAACTTTTCAGGACTTTTGGAGTTGTGCAGAATAGGTCTCTCATATTTGCTCCTTTTCCAGTCCAGAATTCCAGCTGCCGGCATTCTCCCTCTTCATGTAAACCTTGTAAAATAGGGGAGAAAAGGCATAAGTATTGTACCATAATGTGTAATAACAGCCCATATTGCAATAAATATCAATATAAAAGCATGATGCAAAATGGACGTATCAACTCCCCCAAGCTTAGACCTCGCTTGTCCTCAAGCGAAAGCCGAAATCGATAAATATGTCCACATGTTTAGAGATAGAGGTGTCGATAAAATAAAATACAGACATGAGAGCATCATGATCATCTTTAGAACAGCAATACTTATTGATATATAATTTCTTATACTAGAGTAACAATTCATTCACAAGGTAAAGTATGAATCAAGAACTCTATTGAGAACCAACAAACTATGATCTCAGTCATTGAAGCAATTGCAATTTATCATAACATCGGAAAGAGTCAATATAAGAGCTTGTAAAGCAAATCCACATACTCAATCATCTTTTAGTCTTTCATAATTGCTAACACTCACGCGGTACTTATGAGGTCAAAGCTTCAATTGGACACAGAGAAAGATAGGGGCTTATATTTTTGCCTCCCAACTATTTACCTCAAGGGTAATGTCAACAGAAATAACTCATGATCACCCACATCCGAGTGGATATATGTATCTAGATCATTCCCCAACACATGACGCTTGCCAAGAGAGAAAGGCGAAATATAGGAAGTGGTGAAGATCACCATGACTCTTGCATAACGGTATGTACTAGAAAGTAAAAGTAACAGATAGGCCCTTCGCAGAGGGAAGCAGAGGTTGTCATGCGCCTTTATAGTTGGATGCGCAATCTCTTAATGCAAAAGAACGTCACTTTATATTGCCGCTTGTGATAAAGAACTTTAATATGCAGTGTGTCGCTTTTATTTCTTCCATATCACAGGTTCGTATAAAGTTTATTTTCCTCACACTAATAGATCATACATATTTAGAGAGCAATTTTTATTGCTTGCACCGATGACAACTTACTTGAAGGATCTTACTCAATCCATAGGTAGGTATGGTGGACTCACATGGCAAAACTGGGTTGAGGGTGTTTGGATGCACAAGTAGTATCTCTACTTGGTGCGGAAGTTTTGGCTGATATGGGGTGGATGCTAGCGTCACATGTTAAAGGATCTATAACCATATAACTTCTATTTGGAAATAAGCAAACATAACCCATTATGTTGTCTTCCTTGTCCAACATCAACTTCTTAGTATATAATATTTTAATGAGTGCTCACAATCATAAAAGATGTCCAAGATAATATATTTATATGTGAACCTCTCTTTCTTTATTACTTTCTTTTAATTGCAACAATGACCAATCGCTATGTGTGTCAGCTCACAACAAATTTCAATCGACATACTTCTTATATGTGAAGTCATCACTCCCCATAAGATCATCATATATACTCTTTGCTTTTATTCTATTCTTCTTTCTATTTCTTTTTCTCAAGATCATAGCAAGCAAGCAAAGCCCTCAACTCAAAATTAGTTTTTATTATATAACTCTCAGACTCGCTTACATAGGGGGAACATAAAGCAAAACTCAAAACTAGCTCACACAAAAGACTTTATTCAACTAGATCAAGATATAACCAAAAGGATCGAACTAAGAAAAACGATAAAAGTAAAAGATGTGATGGTGATACGATACCGGGGCACCTCCCCCAAGCTTGGCACAAGCCAAGGGGAGTGCCCATACCCATGTGTTTAGTTGTCTTTCTTCTGAGGTGGTGATGTGATATTCTTGGCGATGAAGCCCCTCAGAATGCGATTCTCCTCCTCAAGCTTGTTATTTTGCTGTCTAAGATCCATTATTTCCTTGCGAAGTTTTCCAGTGACGGTTAGAGCTCCCATCACCCACGGATGTTTCATTGCTGCGGGGGAAGAAGCAACACTCTTTTTCATATTTTCATAAGTAAGAAATTTAGCATTGGGAGGGATGACCGAATTCGGAATTGCTGGGCTCTGAAGTTCCTCCAACATGGATCCAGGTTGTAGACGAGAGGTAACTTCTTGGTCTTCCTCCATGGCATCCACCCTTTTCAAATCGGCCTCCATCTGTTCCTCCGTGGCCTGCCCGAAGTGGTTTGCTTCGCTGTATGCTCCGGGCCCCGGTGTCGGGTGAGAGACACGGCTCTCCCCGACCGACTCTTGGGAAGACATCTTGCTCTAAATCTGCTGCAGAAACAGCTCAAAACGAAAACAGGAGGTATTGTCGTGATACGAAGGTCCAAACCTTTGGGAGATTATATAATGAATTTTTACCGACCTAAAGGAGTATACCACAAGAAAACGGAGTCCAGAGGGTACACGGGGTGGCCACAAGCCACAGGGGCGCGCCCAGGGGGGTAGGGCGCGCCCCCTGTCTTGTCGCCTCCTCGTGCACTTTTCGGACTACTTTAAATTTTCCTAATTTATTAAATATTCCAAAACGGGGAAAAATTGCTATTGGAAAAGTTTTGGAGTCGGTTTGCTTACCGTACCACATACCTATTCAATTTCGGAGTCTGAAACATTCTAGTAGGTCTCCCTAATGTACTCCTCCGGGGTTATGGTATTGATAATATTGGTTTCAACATTTATGGGAGTACCTGAGATATAATGTTTGATTCTTTGCCCGGTTACCACCTTCGGATTTGTGCCTTCGGCGTTGTTGATCTTGATGGCACCGGAACGATATACTTCCTCGATAATGTAAGGCCCTTCCCATTTAGAGAGAAGTTTTCCTGCAAAAAATCTTAAACGAGAATTGTATAGCAAGACATGGTCACCTACATTGAATTCACGCTTTTGTATCCTTTTATCATGCCATCTCTTAACCTTTTCTTTAAACAACTTGACATTCTCATAGGCCTGGGTTCTCCAATCATCAAGTGAGCTAATGTCAAATAACCTCTTCTCACCAGCAAATTTGAAATCATAGTTGACCTCTTTGATTGCCCAATAAGCTTTATGTTCTAGTTCTAGAGGTAAGTGACATGCTTTACCATAAACCATTTTATACGGAGACATACCCACAGGGTTTTTGTAAGCAGTTCTATAAGCCCATAATGCATCATCAATTTTCTTAGACCAATTCTTTCTAGATCTATTAACAGTCTTTTGCAAGATCAATTTAATTTCTCTATTGCTTAATTCTACTTGACCACTAGACTGAGGATGATATGGAGATGCAATTCTATGATTAACATCATACTTAGCAAGCAATTTACGGAAAGCACCATGAATAAAGTGTGAACCACCATCAGTCATTAAATATCTAGGGACTCCAAATCTAGGGAAAATAACTTCTTTAAGCATTTTAATAGAAGTGTTATGATCAGCACTACTAGTTGGAATAGCTTCTACCCACTTAGTAACATAATCAACAGCAACTAGAATATGAGTATACCCGTTGGACTTTGGAAAAGGTCCCATATAATCAAAACCCCAAACATCAAATGGTTCAATAACAAGTGAGTAATTCATAGGCATTTCCGGACGTCTACTAATATTACCAATTCTTTGACATTCATCACAAGACAAGACAAACTTACGAGCATCCTTGAAGAGAGTAGGCCAATAAAAACCAGATTGTAATACCTTGTGTGCAGTTCTATCTCCAGCGTGGTGTCCTCCTTAGGCCTCGGAGTGACACTTGTGTAGGATCTGTTCCTGTTCATGCTCAGGTACAAAACGTCTAATAACACCATCTACTCCTTCTTTATAAAGGTGTGGATCATCCCAAAAGTAAAGTCTTAAATCATAGAAGAACTTTTTCTTTTGTTGGTAAGTGAAACTAGGCGGTATAAATTTAGCAACAATGTAATTAGCATAATCAGCATACCATGGAGCATTACGTGAAGCATTTATGATAGCTAATTGTTCATCAGGAAAGCTATCATCAATAGGTAGTGGGTCATCAAGAACATTTTCTAACCTAGACAAGTTGTCTGCTACGGGGTTCTCAACTCCCTTTCTATCAATAATATGCAAATCAAATTCTTGTAGCAAAATAACCCATCTAATAAGTCTAGGTTTAGCATCTTTCTTTTCCATAAGATATTTAATAGCAGCATGATCAGTGTGAACAGTTACTTTGGAATCAACAATATAAGGTCTCAACTTATCACAAGCAAACACAACTGCTAAAAATTCCTTTTCAGTGGTAGCATAGTTTCTTTGAGCACTGTCTAGAGTTTTACTAGCATAATGGATAACATTTAATTTCTTATCAACTCTTTGTCCTAGAACAGCACCAACAGCATAATCACTAGCGTCACACATGATTTCAAAGGGTAGGTTCCAATCAGGTGGTTGAACAACAGGTGCAGAAATCAAGGCTTTCTTAAGGATTTCAAATGCTTCTACACAATCATCATCAAAAACAAAAGGAATATCTTTTTGCAAGAGATTAGTGAGAGGCCGAGAAATTTTAGAGAAGTCTTTAATAAATCTCCTATAGAAACCAGCATGACCAAGGAAACTTCTTATACCTCTGATATCCGTAGGACACAGCATTTTTTCAATAGCATCAACTTTAGCTTTATCAACTTCAATACCTCTTTCAGAGATTTTGTGTCCCAAGACAATACCCTTATTAACCATAAAGTGGCACTTCTCCCAATTCAAGACAAGATTAGTTTCTTCACATCTCTGCAAAACTCGATCAAGGTTGCTCAAGCAATCATCAAAAGAAGTTCTGTAAACGGAGAAATCATCCATGAAAACCTCAACAATCTTTTCACCAAAGTCAGAGAATATAGCAGTCATACATCTTTGAAAGGTGGCAGGTGCATTGCATAAACCAAAAGGCATACGTCTATAAGCAAAGGTACCGAAAGGACAAGTAAAAGTGGTCTTCTCTTGGTCCTCTTTTGACACAGGTATTTGAGAGAAACCAGAATAACCATCTAGAAAGCAAAAGGGTGTGTGTTTGGATAGTCTTTCTAGCATTTGATCAATAAAAGGTAGAGGGTAATGATCTTTCCTAGTAGCTTTATTTAATTTCCTAAAATCAATTACCATTCTATATCCTGTAACAATTATTTGCGGGATCAATTCATTTTTATCATTAGGAACAACAGTAATACCTCCCTTCTTAGGGACACAATGAACGGCACTAACCCATCTACTATCAGCAATAGGATAAATTATACCTGCCTCCAGAAGCTTTAATATTTCATTTCTTACCACTTCTTTCATTTTAGGATTTAACCGTCGTTGGTGATCAACAACTGGTTTAGCATCCGGCTCCATATTAATTTTTATGCTGACATAGAGTGGGACTAATGCCCTTAAGATCATCAAGAGTATATCCAATAGCAGCACGGTGCTTCTTCAGAGTTTTCAATAATCTCTTTTCTTCATGCTCTGAAAGGTTAGCACTAATAATAACAGGACATATCTTCTTTTCATCAAGATAAGCATATTTTAGAGTATCCGGTAATTGTTTAAGCTCAAACACAGGATCACCCTTGGGTGGAGGAGGATCCGCAAGTATTGCAACAGGCAAGTTGTGTTTCAAAATAGGATGCTGATCAAAGAAAATCTTATCTATTTCATTCCTTTCATTCATATGCATATCGTTTTCATGGTCTAGCAAATATTGTTCTAAGGGATAAGTGGGAGGTACAGTAATAGAAGCAAGACCAATAATTTCATCCTTACTAGGCAATTCTTTATCATGGGGTTGTCTACGAAATTTAGAGAAATTAAACTCATGGGACAGATCCCCAAAACTTAGAGTAACAGTTTGTTTCTCACAATCTATCTTAGCATTAACAGTATTCAAGAAAGGCCTACCAAATATAATGGGACAAAAATCATCTTGTGGGGAACCAAGAACAAGAAAATCAGTAGGATATTTTATTTTCCCACACAAGACTTCAACATCTCTAACAATCCCAACTGGTGCTATAGTATCTCTATTAGCAAGCTTAATGGTAACATCAATATCTTCTATTTCTGCAGGTGCAATATCATTCATAATTTCTTGGTATAAAGTAAAGGGAATTGCACTCACACTAGCACCCACATCACATAAGCCATCATAACAATGATCTCCTATTTTAACAGAAACAACAGGCATGCCAACAATAGGTCTATGTTTATCTTTAGTATCAGGTCTAGCAATTCTAGCAGCTTCATCACAGAAATGAATAACATGCCCATCAATATTATCAACCAAGAGATCTTTAACCATAGCAATACTAGGTTCAACTTTAATTTGTTCAGGGGGTGTAGGTGTTCTAACATAGCTCTTACGAACCACTGTTGAAGCTTTAGCATGTACCTTTATTCTAACAGGGAAAGGTGGTTTCTCAATATAAGCAGCAGGAATAACAGGATCAACATTATAAATAATAGTTTCTTCTTCAACTTCAATGGGAGGATGATATTTAAACCACTTCTCCTTAGGGGGGTCAACATGAGCAGCAAATGATTCACAGAAAGAAGCTACTATCTCAGAGTCAAGTCTATATTTAGTGCTAAATTCATGAAAAGCATCGGTGTCTATAAAGGATTTAACACAATCAAACTTAAGGTTTATACCTGACTCCTTACCCTCGTCGAGTTCCGAATCTTCATAGTTGCGTTTAATTCTTTCCAATAAATCCCATTTGAATTCAATATCTTTCTTCATAAAGGAACCAGTACAGGAAGTATCGAGCATGGATTGATCATTACGAGAAAGCCGAGCATAAAAATTTTGAATAATAATTTCTCTTGAGAGCTCATGATTGGGGCATGAATATAACATTGACTTAAGCCTCCCCCAACCTTGAGCGATAATTTCTCCTTCACGAGGCCAAAAATTATAAATATAATTCCGATCACGATGAACCAGATGCATAGGATAAAACTTCTGATGAAATTCCAATTTCAATCGGTTGTAGTTCCATGATCCAATATCATCACATAGCCTATACCATGTCAATGCCTTCTACTTCAAAGATAAAGGAAATACCTTCTTCTTGACATCATCCTCGGGCAAACCTGCAAGCTTAAATAATCCACAAACTTCATCCACATAGATCAGGTGCAAATCAGGATGTAGTGTTCCATCTCCAGCATAAGGATTCGCTAGCAGTTTCTCTATCATACCCGAAGGAATTTCATAATGAATATTTTGAGTAGGTTCAGTAGGTTGAGGAGCAACTCTTTGTGCTTTCGGTCGAGGTGAAGATACCCCGAACGAGCCCCTCAAAGGATTATTTTCCATAGTAACAAGTGACAGTAAATTTCAGCACACTATATAAATTTTTCCATACCAAATTCCACACACCAAAGGCGCTTCACTCCCCGGCAACGGCGCCAGAAAAGAGTCATGATGACTCACAAGGATAGGGGATCTATCGTAGTCCTTTCGATAAGTAAGAGTGTCGAACCCAACGAGGAGTAGAAGGAACTGACAATCAGTTTTCAGTAAGGTATTCTCTGCAAGCACTGAAATTATCGGTAACAGATAGTTTTGTGACAAGATAATTCATAACGGGTAGCAAGTAACAAATGTAGCAAAGGTGCAGCAAGGTGGCCCAATCCTTTTTGTAGCAAAGGAAAAGCCTGGACAAACTCTTATATAAAGCAAAGCGCTCCCGAGGACACATGGGAATTTCTGTCAAGCTAGTTTTCATCATGCTCCTATGATTCGCGTTCGTTACTTTGATAATTTGATATGTGGGTGGACCGGTGCTTGGGTTCTGCCCTTACTTGGACAAGCCTCCCACTTATGATTAACCTCTCTCGCAAGCATCCGCAACTACGAAAGAAGAATTAAGATAAATCTAACCATAGCATGAAACATATGGATCCAAATCAGCCCCTTACGAAGCAACGCATAAACTAGGGTTTAAGCTTCTGTCACTCTAGCAACCCATCATCTACTTATTACTTCCCAATACATTCCCCTAGGCCCAAATAATGGTGAAGTGTCATGTAGTCGACGTTCACATAACACCACTAGAGGAAAGACAACATACATCTCATCAAAATATCGAACGAATACCAAATTCACATGATTACTTATAACAAGACTTATCCCATGTCCTCAGGAACAAACGTAACTACTCACAAAGCATATTCATGTTCATAATCAGAGGAGTACTAATTATCATTAAGGATCTGAACATATGATCTTCGACCAAGTAAACCAACTAGCATCAACTACAAGGAGTAATCAACACTACTAGCAACCCACAGGTACCAATCTGAGGTTTTGAGACAAAGATCGGATACAACAGATGAACTAGGGTTTGGAGAGGAGATGGTGCTGGTCAAGATGTTGATGGAGATTGACCCCCTCTCTATGAGAGGATCGTTGGTGATGACGATGGCTTCGATTTCCCCCTCCGGGAGGGAAGTTTCCCCGGCAGAACAGCTCTGTCGGAGCCCTAGATTGCTTCTACCCAGGTTCAGCCTCGAGATGGTGACGCTTCATCCCGAAATCTCTCTTATGATTTTTTCAGGTCAAAACCCTCCATATAGCAGAAGATGGGCTCCGGAGGGCTGCCAGGGGGCCCACAAGCCACAGGGGCGCGCCCTGGGGGGTAGGGCGCGCCCCCCCGGCTTGTGGACTCCTGGTGGGTCCCCTCTGGTATTTCTTTCGCCCAATATTTTTTATATATTCCAAAATTATTCTCCGTAACTTTTCAGGACTTTTGGAGTTGTGCAGAATAGGTCTCTCATATTTGCTCCTTTTCAAGTCCAGAATTCCAGCTGCCGGCATTCTCCCTCTTCATGTAAACCTTGTAAAATAAGAGAGAAAAGGCATAAGTATTGTACCATAATGTGTAATAACAACCCATAATGCAATAAATATCAATATAAAAGCATGATGCAAAATGGACGTATCATTGACGTCTCGCGCCGCAGGCGGTGGACACGCATGGAGAAGGAACTATGACAGGATCATAGCTCGGGTGAGATCCCTGAAGAACCTGCCAGGTATTGGAGAACCTGGTGTCCAACGCAGCCATGTAGCATCGGACGTGCTCGTCCTCCTCCCTGACACGGCGACGTATTACCTCCGCGGGGGGCGGCTCCCTCTGCACCGACAGTGGTCCACGCGACCGCCACCAAAGAACCTCCGGGTCTACGACGGGACCCTGATTCCTCACCAAGCTGGGCGCCCCGGAAGGCAGCACCTCCTAGTGCCAGCCAGGCGGAGCCCAGTCCCGGACATGCTGTCGCCTCTCAAGCAGGTAGTCGCCGGCGCCGAGTCGACGACGAGGATGCGGGCCGAGCATCGTCGACGTCGAGAACAAATTCTACAACTATTTAAATTGCTACTATTTAATAAACTTTAATAAAGATGATTGCATTTGACAACCATGGCAATAATAACATATTTAACAACAATGACACATTTTCTACTTAAGCGATCGTCGGGGACTCCTCCTCGGCGATCGTCGGGGACTTCTACCCGGCGATCCTCGGGGACTCCTCGGTTTCACCGACTAAAACAACTAAAACTTTTTTACAACTAAAACAACTAAAACAACAAATTAATAAAACAAAATAAAACAACTAATAAAACAAACTAAAACAACTAATAAAAAAAGTAAAACAAACTAAAAAAAACTAAAACGCGGGCGAGGGCCGGGGAAGGCCAGCGGCGCCGGCGCACGCGGCCGCGGTGGCCGCGGAGGAGGGGGCAGGAGCAGGGGGCAGGAGCTCACCGGCGACGACGGGCTCGGGGAGGAGGCGCGGGCGGCGACGACGGCGCTCGGGGAGGTGGCGCGGGCGGTGTCCGGCGTCGGGAGTGGCGACGACGTCGACGAGGACGAGTAGGCGCACAGGGACGGGCTCGGGGCGGCGGCGAGGTCAGGCTCGGGGGCGGCGGCGACGACGGGCTCGGGGGCGGCGGTTAGGACGGGCTCGGGGGCGGCGGCAACGATGAGTATGGGCTCGGGGCGGCGGCGACGACGAGGACGGGCTCGGGGACGGCGGCGACGACGAGGTCGGGCTCGGGGGCGGCGGCGAGCTCCGGCAGCCTGGCGGCGTCGGGGCAGGGCGTCGGCGTCGGGGCGAATGGGAGAGGTTGCGGGAGAATTTGACAAGTCCCGCCTTATATGCGAACACCTTTGGTCCCGGTTGGTGGCACCAACCGGGACTAAAGGGCACCACCTGGGACGAAAGGGTGGCATTGGTCCCGGTTCGAGCCACCAACCGGGACCAAAGGCATGTGCCTGGCACAACCGCGGTGCGGTGGATGTTTAGTCCCACCTCGCCAAGCGAAGGGCGCCCGGGCCTGTTTATAAGCCCCGCCGCTGCTGCAACGTTGAGCTCCTCTCTAAAGCAGGCCTGTGGGCCTAACCGACCTCTTTCTGCTCTGTGGGGCCTATTATATGAAAATAAATGCGAATTTAATAGATAAAATTCGACCTTTTTACTTTTGCTATTTTTATGTTATTTTTTGCATATTAAAAGTGCTTAACAGAAAATACTTTATGAATATTCTTTTTGCTATTAAAGTTTTTAACAAAAATAACTTTGATAATTTTAGTTGCATAAATTTTATATAATATTAAGATAAATAACTTTGATCGGACGAAAACACGTCTATTACAAAGAGATTTCAATTTTTTAAACATATTTGAACTCAAGACTTTTTCTGCATTCAATATGCACCATTCAAAGCCACATCATCACTTTTCAAACCTTTTCTGAGTTCATTTGCTATTTTTCATGCGTTTCATTATTTATTTTGAGCTAAAATGACACTGAATTGAAAAGCACTGCAAATGAACTCTGAAATGGTTGAAAGTTGGCATGGTATCATAATTTCACCCACATAGCATGTGCTAAAAAGTTGAGAGGATTACAAGCAAAACTAGATGCACTTCAGGTACAAACTGGACAATCTCTTTCGAAGTATGAGGGTTTCCGACGAAAACTCATCTATTACAAAAGGATTTCAATTTTCTAAACATATTTGAAATCAAGACTTTTTCTGCATTCAATATGCACCATTCAAAGCCACATCATCACTTTTCAAACCTTTTCTGACTTCATTTGCTATTTTTCATGCATTTCATGATTTATTTTGAGCTAAGATGACCCTGAATTGAAAAGCACTGCAAATGAACTCTGAAATGGTTGAAAGTTGTCATGGAATCATAATTTCACCCACATAGGATGTGCTAAAAAGTTGAGAGGGTTACGGGAAAAACTGGATGCACTTCGTGTACAAACTAGACAATCTCTTTCGAAGTATCAGGGTTTCAGACGAAAACTCGTCTATTGCAAAAAGATTTCAATTTTTTAAACATATTTGAACTCAAGACTTTTTATGCATTCAATATGCACCATTCAAAGCCACATCATCACTTTTCAAACCTTTTCTGACTTCATTTGCTATTTTTCATGCATTTCATGATTTATTTTGAGCTAAAATGACCCTGAATTGAAAAGCACTGCAAATGAACTCTGAAATGGTTGAAACTTTGCATGGTATCATAATTTCACCCACATAGCATGTGCTAAAAGTTGAGAGGGTTACGAGAAAAACTGGATGCACTTCGTGTACAAACTGGACAATCTTTTTCGAAGTATCAGGTTTCAGACGAAAACTCATCTGTTACAGAATAGTTGTGGAGAGAAAGTCATCTTTTTTGTTCCCGTGTGTACCTTGCTTATTGCGCCGTAACCATGGATAATCCTCATCGTTTAACAGGGTGCTTGGGTTAGCCTTCACTTTGAAGGGAGGAATTTCATGAAACTTTTCATAATCTTCAGACATGTCTGTCTTGCCCTCCACTCCCACGATGTCTCTTTTCCCTGAAAGAACTATAAGGCGCTTTGGCTCATCATATGATGTATTCGCTTCCTTATCTTTTCTTTTTCTCGGTTTGGTAGACATGTCCTTCACATAGAAAACCTACGCCACATCATTGGCTGGGACGAATGGTTCATCTGTGTACCCAAGATTGTTCAGATCCACTGTTGTCATTCCGTACTGCGGGTCAACTTGTACCCCGCCTCCTGGCAGATTGACCCATTTGCACCGAAACAAAGGGACCTTAAAATCATGTCCATAGTCAAGTCCCCATATGTCCACTATGTAACCATAATATGTCTCATTTCCCCTCTTGGTTGCTGCATCAAAGCGGACACCGCTGTTTTGGTTGGTGCTCTTTTGATGTTGGGCGATCCTGTAAAATGTATTCCCATTTATCTCGTACCCTTTGTAAGTCAATACAGTCGAAGATGGTCCCCTGGCCAACGAGTACATCTCATCTGCAACAGTGGTGTTACCCATGAGATGTGTTTGCAACCAACTGCCGAAAGTCCTGATGTGTTCACATTTAATCCAGTCGTCACAGTGCTCTGGGTGTTTGGAGCGAAGAATATTCTTGTGTTCATTGACATATGGGGTCACCAAGGTAGAATTCTGTAGAAGTGTGTAGCGTGCTTGAGACCAAGAATGCCCGTCCCTACATATTATTGAATTCGCTCCTAGCGTGCCTTTTCCAGTCAGTCTCCCCTCAGACCGCGATTGAGGGAGACCAATCGGCTTAAGGTCAGGAAAAAAGTCAACACAAAACCCAATGCTTTCCTCTGTTTGATGGCCCATGGAGATGCTTCCTTCTAGTCTAGCACGGTTACGAACATATTTCTTTAAGACTCCCATGAACCTCTCAAAGGGGAACATGTTGTGTAGAAATACAGGGCCCAGAATGCCAATCTCGTCAACTAGATGAACTAGGACGTGCGTCATGATATTGAAGAAGGATGGTGGGAACACCAGCTCAAAACTGACAAGACATTGCACCAAATCACTCTTTAACCTTGGTAGGATTTCTGGATCGATTACCTTCTGAGAGATTGCATTGAGCAATGCACATAGCTTCACAATGGCTAATCGAACGTTTTTCGGTAGAAGCCCCCTCAATGCAGCCGGAAGCAGTTGCATCATAATCACGTGGCAGTCATGAGACTTTAGGTTCTGGAACTTTTTCTCTGCCATATTTATTATTCCCTTTATATTCGACGAGAAGCTAGACGGGACATTCATACTGAGCAGGCATTCAAAGAAGATTTCCTTCTCTTCTTTGGTAAGCGCATAGCTGGCAGGACCTTCATACTTCTTTGGATGCATGCCGTCTTTTTCGTGCACACGTTGCTGGTCCTCCCGTGCCTCCGGTGTATCTTTTGTCTTCCCATACACTCCCAAAAAGTCTAGAAGGTTCACGCAAAGATTCTTTGTCACGTGCATCACGTCGATTGCAGAGCGGACCTCTAGGTCTTTCCAATAGGGTAGGTCCCAAAATATAGATTTCTTCTTCCACATGGGTGCGCGTCCCTCAGCGTCATTCAGAACAGATAGTCCGCCAGGAGCCTTTCCAAAGATTACTTGTAAATCATTGACCATATCAAGTATGTGATCACCAGTACGGAGGGCGGGCTTCTTCCGGTGATCTGCCTCACCTTTGAAATGCTTTCCTTTCTTTCGACATTGATGGTTGGTCGGAAGAAATCGACGATGCCCCAGGTACACATTCTTCCTGCATTTGTCCAAATATATACTATCGGTGTCATCTAAACAGTGCGTGCATGTGTGGTATCCCTTGTTTGTCTGTCCTGAAAGGTTACTGAGAGCAGGCCAATCATTGATGGTTACAAACAACAACGCTCGTAGGTCAAATTCCTCCTGTTCGTTCTCATCCCACACACGTACACCTTTTCCATTCCACAGTTGTAAAAGTTCATCAACTAATGGCCTTAGGTACACATCAATGTCATTGCCGGGTTGCTTAGGGCCTTGGATGAGCACTGGCATCATAATGAACTTCCGCTTCATGCACAACCAAGGAGGAAGGTTATACATACATAGAGTCACATGCCATGTGCTATGCGTGCTGCTCTGCTCCCCAAAAGGATTAACGCCATCTGCACTTAAACCAAACCATACGTTCCTTGGGTCATCTGTAAAGTCCCCCCACTTTCTCTCGATCTTTCTCCATTGCGACCCATCACCGGGTGCTCTCAACTTCCCGACTTTATTACGGTCTTTCTTGTGCCATCGCATCAACTTGGCATGCTCTTTGTTTCTGAACAAATGTTTCAACCGTGGTATTATAGGAGCATACCACATCACCTTCACAGGAACCCTCTTCCCGGTGCGCTGGCCCTCAACATCACCAGGGTCATCTCGTCTGATCTTATACCACAATGCATAGCATACCGGGCATGCGTTCAAATCCTCGTACGCACCGTGGTAGAGGATGCAGTCATTAGGGCATGCATGTATCTTCTGCACCTCCAATCCTAGAGGGCAGACAACCTTCTTTGCTTCGTATGTACTGTCGGGCAATTCATTGTCCTTTGGAAGCTTATTCTTCATTATTTTCAGCACCTTTTCAAATGCCTTGTCAGATACACCATTCTCTGCCTTCCATTGCAGCAATTCCAGTGTGGTACCGAGCTTTGTGTTGTCATCTTCGCAATTTGGGTACAACCCTTTTTTGTGATCCTCTAACATGCGATCGAACTTCAACTTCTCCCTTTCACTTTGGCATTGTCTCTTTGCATCAACAATGACCCGGCGAAGATCATCATCAGGCACATCGTCTGGTTCTTCCTCTTGATCTTCAGCTTCCCCCATTGCAGCATCACCGTATTCAGGGGGCGGATAGTTGTCATCATCCTCTTCTTCTTCGTTGTCTTCCATCATAACCCCTCTTTCTCCGTGCTTGGTCCAAACATTATAGTGTGGCATGAAACCCTTCTCAAGCAGGTGGACGTGTAGGGTTTTCGAGTTAGAGTAATCCTTCGTATTCCCACAGATAGTACATGGACAATACATAAAACCATTCTGCTTGGTTGCCTCAGCCACTTCGAGAAAATTATGCAGCCCTTAATGTACTCAGAGGTGCGTCGGCCACCGTACATCCATTGCCGGTTCATCTGCGTGCATTATATAATTAAATGTATCAAAAACCATAACAAAACATAATGAATAGAGAAGTGACCAAATTAATAGAAGTTCATCATCACATCTAATTAAAACATACATTGAAACTATGTAAAACATTTAAATGCAACAACAAATGCGATCATAACCGTAACTAAGGTACCAATTGATCCAACGGCATAATGATACCAAGCCTCAGTATGAATGGCATATTTTCTAATCTTTCTAATCTTCAAGCGCATTGCTTCCATCTTGATCTTGTGATCTTCGACGACATCGGCAACATGCAACTCCAATTCCATCTTCTCCTCCTCAATTCTTTTCAATTTTTTCTTCAAGTAATTGTTTTCTTTTTCAACTAAATTTAACCTCTCGACAAGAGGGTCAGTTCGAATTTCCGGTTCACATACCTCCTAGATAAAAACATCTATGTCACGTTGGTCGGCATAATTGTCATAAACACTAAATGAAACAAATAGTTATAAAAGATAATATACCACATCCGAATCATAGACAGGACGAGGGCCGACGGGGGCGGATACCAAAACCATGGCACTATATAATAACAAACAATAATAAAAGTAAGAAAATTGTACAAGTATCTATCTAAATCATACAAGTAAGAATTTTTTTTCTTTTAGAAAGAAGATAAGAACAAGAGGCTCACCATGGTGGTGACGGCGACGAGATTGGCGCGGGAGATCGACGGCGGTGAGGACGGGGACGGGACATGACGGACCGCCAAACCTAGACAAATCTTGAGGAAAATGGAGCTTGGAGGTCGAGCTTGGAGAGGAGAAAGCTTAAGTGTGGCTCGGGCATTTCATCGAACACCTCATGTGCATAGGTGGTGAGAGCTAGAGCAACACACACCTGCACAGGCCGGCCGGCCAAAAAACAGAGTGAGCGGGCAGGGGCGGGGGTATATATAGGCTTATCTTTAGTCTCGATTGGTGGCTATAACCGGGACGGAAGACCTACCTTTGGTCCTTGTTCCAGCCACAAACCGGGACTAAAGGTGCTGGGCCAGGAGCGAGGCCCATTGGTCCCGGTTCGTGTCTGGAACCGGGACCAAAAGTGTTAGACGAACCGGGACCAATGGCCCCCGAGGCCCGGCCGGCGCCTTGGCCTCACGAACCGGGACTGGTGCACCCTTTGGTCCCGGTTCGTAAGTGAACCGGGATTAATGCCCTTATCCTGGCCTCAACCAAAGCCCTGTTTTCTACTAGTGGTAGTCGGCTTGTGCCAACAACGCCCACATCTTGACTTGTCATAGGATAAACCATATGTCACGGTCCAGGAGCGGAAGATCGTCATCATGGATGCCATGAGTCGATAAATCTTTGTACACAAAGTAGTGAAAGTCCGAGTAAAATAATTCTTGACAGAATTAACACGTGGAGCAAAAAAATAGAGTAAATAGTACCTGGTAGTCAGGGTCAGCCCTCTATTTCGGGATGCCCTAGGCGAACTTGACGACATGCGCCCCTAAGTCCTAAGACCATATTTATATGTATGTGTGTACGTGATAAACATATATATTTATATAACTTCATTTGCGTAATATTAAAAGTAAAGTTTCAACCACACATCATTAGTTTGAAATTTGACTACAATAATTATTGAACAATGCCATAATATGACTGAAATACTGAAAAGATAGCAAACTAAAACTAACATGACATGATTACCTTTCAATTAAAATATCCCTTTTTGCTATTGTCAACAATTTTCCATGTTCATGGATCATAAATAGATTAAAGGGTCTCTTCTTGTTCATCATTAACGGAAGGCTGCAAATTTTCATGCTCTGGGTTAGTTTCTTGCCCTTTTCCTTCATTGACATCAAAATTACTTGAAGATGTCAAGTACTTTGTCAAATAACCTTTCAGTGGTTGAATTTTAAGATCACTTTCTTTCTTTTTTATCCTCTCTTCAGTACCCGACAAATGCTTCTTAGACAACATGTCAGGCTAATGTCCTCAAATTATGAAGTAAAAAGTATACAAAGCTCTTGTAGCTTGGTGGCGGTGACTAGAGAACTCTGTCAATCACTATCTTATCTGGAAGATTAACTCCCACTTTATTCAATCGATTGTAGCACCCAGACATTTTGAGCACATGCTCACCAACTGAGCTGTTCACATCCATCTTGCAGTCAAAGAACTTGTCGAAGGTCTCATACCTCTCGACACGGGCGTGAGCCTGAAATACCAATTTTAGCTCTTAGAACACCTCATATGCTCTGTGGTGCTCAAAACGTTTTTAGAGCCCCGGTTCAAAGCCATAATGCATGGCACACTAAACTATCGAGTAGTCATCAGATCGTGCATGCTAGACATTCATAACATCCACAGACGACGCTTGAGGGGGTGACGCACCGAGCGGTGCATCATGGACATAAGCCATCTTTGCAGCAATGAGGACCCAGTCCGCATAATTGCTACCAACATCTTTCAACTTAGTTTTCTCTAGGATCGTATCAAAAATATAGGGGAGCTACAGCGTGAGCCATTGATCTACAACCTAATTTGCCACTACATTTTAGACTATGTTCACGATAATTGGTTCAGTTAATCAAATTACTAATAAACTCCCACTAAAAACAACATCTCTCAGGTTGTCTAAGTGTGACATGATCCAAATTCACCAACCCAAGTCTGATCGTCACGTGAGATGAGGTGGTTTCAATGGTGAACAGCTCCATGTTGATCATATATACTATATGACTCGTGTTTGACCTTTCGGTCTCCTGTGTTCCGAGGCTATGTCTGTACATGATAGGATCGTCAAATTTAACCCAAGTATTCTGCATGTGCAAAACTGGCTTCCACACGTTGTATGCAAACAAAGAGTCTATCACACCCGATCATCACGAGGTGCTTCGAAATGACGAGCTTTCGCAACGGTGCATACTTGGTGAGAACATAATTTTATCTTGAAATTAAGTGAGAGATCATCTTATAATGCTACCATCATTCTAAGCAAAATAAGATGCATAAAAGATAAACATCGCATGCAATCAATAAGTGACATGATATGGACATCATCGTCTTGTGCTTTCGATCTCCATCTTCAAAGCACCGGCATGATCGCCATCATCACCGGCATGACACCATGATCTCCATCATCGTGTCGTCACGTGGTTGTCTCGCCAACTATTGCTTCTACAACTATTGCTAACTCATAGCGATAAAGTAAAGCAATGGCATAAAATAAATTTAAAGACAACTCTATGGCTCCTGCCGGTTGCCGTACTCGTCGACATGCAAGTCGTAATAACTATTACAAAACATGATCATCTCATACATCACATATATCAAATCACGTCTTGGTCATATCGCATCACAACATACCCTGCAAAAACAAGTTAGACATCCTCTACTTTGTTGTTTCAAGTTTTATGTCGCTTCTATGGCAACTAGCAAAAACCGTTCTTACCTATGCAAAGCCACAATGGTGATAATAAAGTTGCCTTTTAACGTTCTACAAGGACCCCTTTTGTCGAATCCGATTCAAGTAAAGTGAGAGAGACACACATCCGCCAGCCATCTTTGCGCAAAACAAGTTGCATGTCAATCAGTGGAACCGGTCTCTTGTGCAAGGACAAGTAAGGTTGATCCGAGCCGCTTCATCCCACAATACCGCCGAATCAAAATAAGACATGGGAGGTAAGCAATTTGAACATAAACGCCAACAACTTCCTGGTGTTCTACTCGTGCATATCATCTACGCATAGACCTAGCTCTAATACTACTGATGGGGAACGTTGCATGGGAAACAAAAAAAACTCCTATGAACACCCAAGATATATCGATGGAGATTGTCGTGCTTTTGTCACGGCAGATGTCCGAAGACTTAGGTTCGAGGCCATCGCTAAAGCGGTGGACTCAAAGGGGTTGGTCGAGAGGAGGGACACGAGTTTACCCAGGTTCAGCCCCTCAAGAAGAGGTAAAAGCCTACGTCCTGCTTGTATTGTATTGATTGGTGTATCGATTACAAGGGAGCGGATTCGCTTGACCTAGTTCTCGATTGACTGGTTTTCTGAACCGCCTCTCCACAAGCCGTAATATGGAATTGAAGCTTGTTGGACTGATGAAGAAAAAATATGAGGTACTCCTCTTCTCTTGCTTTTTCCTTATACCGTTATGTAGCCCCCAAGAGCTGGTTTATTATTGCAAATAGTAGACCGGGTCTTCCAATTTTTGTCATACTCCAAATAGCTTAGCTTATAGCCCCCAAGTATATATCAGGTTATTATAGATAATAAGCCGGTACTTACTTGAAAATTAGATCCGAGTGTAGCCCCCAAATCCGGGACATTATAATAATAATGAACCGGAGCTTCACTGCTAAAAAACTCACGAATCATAACTCCCAAACTCCGGCTTAAAAAATGAGCTGGAGAAGACTGCATTGTTTAGAAGCGCCGTGTGTAGCCCCCAAGTGTCGGCTTAACTTTACGAAGATGAGCCGGAACTTGTTTGTAAGTTGTGAGAGAAAACACAGACATTAGCCCCCAAGTGTCAAGTATATTGCTTACAATCTGCTTGAGACTTGTATCGTAATAGCTTCATCACTCTTGTCTACTAATATCTCATCCTGGCGATTAAACCTCCTGAACTTTTTGTTTTTGCACAATACAGGAAGCTTTGGATGCGGCCGAGTCTGATCTGTCCGGCCTAAAGGACAATATTGCTTCGCAACAAGCCGCCCGGTCTGAGGCGGAAGAAAAATGGCAGGTTGCCATGAAAGAACTTGAGAACGTTCAAGCTGGCTTTGCTGCCTTCAAAGAGACTGCTGAGTCTAAACAAGCCGCCCTGACAAAGCGCGGAGATGATGCTGACCAGCGGCTCAAGCTTGTGTCAGAAGAACTGCAAACCCTTAAGCGTCATATATCCAGGATGACTTCTGCTATCTTTGGTAAGTACTGAAAACTAAGGAAACTCCCTTTCCCTTGTTGAAAAACTGTGCGGGCGGCTTATAACGCCTAATCTTTCCTTGCAGGTCAAAGAAGCCACCAACTATCCTCCGACAGCTTGTTGAAGCTGAAAGCAGTATATACATTGACAGAACAGCTATACTGCGGGACCCTTTGCACCATCAAAGCAATGTTGAGTGAAAAAGGCATCCCCAAACTCATGAAGAGAGTTATAGAAGTCTTGTCTACTCTGCCCAAGCAAATTGATGAACTCAAATGATCAGCTGCCAGAAAGGGAGCAATGGCCGCGCTAAGCCGGTCTTTGGCCCTCGCCCCTGAATTGACCACAGAAGAGATGATGGATGGCTTTCCATCCAAGAAAGATGACGGCTTAGACTTTACCGAAGCTGACTATGCCAAATGTATGAAGGCCTCCCGAGTACTGGCGTCAACACTTGTCAATGAAATTGATCTGACTTCATACCAGGTGGCTTACGGCGAAGACAGCAAACGAGTGCGCTGCCCAACTTTTGAAGCCAAGGATTTAACTCCTGCACGCCGTAAGCCACTCTTTGCTCCTGAAATTGACCCGTCTCCCCTCTTTGACGAGGCCCAGTTTGAAGCTTTAACAAACTGCAACTGGGATGTGGACAATCTTCAGATCGAAGAGGTCGAAGACCCGACGCAGGATGACCCGCCGTCAAGCTGAATACGCTACTCCTGAAATTGATAACCCGGCTTCCTGAGCCGCCGAAACTGGAAGTGTATAAAAAACATTTAAGTCCGTTGCATTTTGGGCTCTCTGGAGAGCTTTGTAATAGGCGTAGAAAAACTTGATTGCCTGAGCCGTGCCATCGCGCACGTATGGAACTTTGCACAACTTGATGCACTTTCATCTGCCTTGTAGTTTGCCCAAGATACCTTTCGTCTCACCTTAACGGCGGCTCGTCTTGGGAGACAAACCCTGAAAAAATAAACAAGACAGAGTATGTTCTTTATCGTTGTGAGGGCGGCTTGAGAAGCACAACCCAGAGATGTTAAATCTTTTATGACCTTGCTTGTTAAATCTTTCGAAAACTCATATGCCGGCTCTTATGGCATGAATTTATTGTTTGAACTCTTAGCAGTACAGGATCTCTAATGAGAGTGACCGTCAACTCCTTTGAACGGCTCAGGGTCTCTAGGCGAGATTAACTGGTAAGAGCAACAACAAACGGTAACACCCCAAAATTTTGACAATGTTTTATTAATTAAAATTTTGCAAGGAAATTAATTTTTATTTTTCTGGATTATCTTTTGATTTCAGAATCACTCTTTTCTTCTGAGTTGTGGAATTTTCCCTACTAATAGAAACCTTTCTAAAATATTTTTGGACTTGAGAGCATTTCATTTTCATGATATATGATCAGTGGAGATATTTCTATAATTATTTTTCCTGAGTTTTAATTATTTTAAAATGGTTTCTCATTATTTTTTTTGAGCTTCTTTTGCATTACAACCCTTTGGTAACTTCACTTAAAAATTCTACAAAAATTTGTAGATGACATGTGATGTTCCTACATCACTTTTATGCAAAAATATCTCTTAGTCATTTGGGGATTTTGAGCCCTACATCAAGTTTTCAAATCTGGTTCAGTTTGTGGTTTACACTACAACCTATTTATACATTTCTTCAAAAATCTCATAAAAACTTGGAGATGTTGGTAGAAGTATATAATTCATTTTTATGCAAAAACTCATTTATGTTCTTTGGAGAATTTGAGCAAACCATCCTCCTCTTCATTCTGGTCCAGTTTAGTGGTTTGTACTACAGCCCCATTTTTCCTTGCCCTTTTGCCTTTTAAATTTTTTCCTTCTATTAGTACTTGCTACCAAACCCTTAAGTCCAGGACATTGGACCCATTTGAATATTTTTGACACATGCAATAATAGCCTTCATTTTCTGTCCAGTATTATAGTTTTGCTAAACTTGCATTAGGAAGTTTCTGCTTTGGCCAAGATAACCTTGCCACCCTCTTTATCATCTAAAGAGACTGTGATCTGGAAAATTTGGTCACTAGCAAAACCTTCTCGATGCCACTAGCATTTTGTCGAACAGTTGAAGTGCATGAACTGTTTGGGCATGATTGTTGCTTTGCATTGGAGGTTAGCTCATCTGGATCTATCATCTTGTCCTATAGCTATGCCTTGGCCATCAAGCCATACCTATAAAGCCCCGTGGGCAGAGGAGTCATCTGGCAGGCATTGGCATTTTCCCAAACACCTCGCGTGCGTGCTCTGGGCGCGAGCAGAGCGCCCGTTTTGCACGTGCGAGCGCCTGAGTCGCCGCAACCAGATACCGCCTCCCCGCGCTCGTTCTGATCCGTTCCTGCTCGCAGCCAACGCCCCGACCCCTCTCTCGTCGCAGAGTCACCTCCTGGAGCACCGCAGCGCCGCCGTCAGGTCGGCCATGGCAGCTAGCGGACGGCCGCAGCAGGCCCCGACCTTGGCAGCACCGTCCAAGCCTCACGCACGCGCCAGCTAGCTCCCATGGACAGTGGAAAGGTCGTCGCTAGCCCCTGGAGCCAGGCGACCAGAGCCACGTCGCCCTGCTGGAAACAGAGGCGACCAGCCGGCGTTCTTATCCCCGGCCATCTCCGAACCGACCTCGCCCGCCCTATAAATGGAAGCCCCGAGCCCTCGAGCAACCTAAAAGCTAACCATAGCCAGCTCCCCTCACCTCAATTCGAGCAGAGGAAGTCATCTTCCTCATCTCCGGTGGTAACGGCCGCCGCCGCACCCCGGCTAAATCCCCGCAGCCAGGACCTCTCCGAGTCCACTCTTGCCGCCTCTAGCCTTCCCTTGACACCGCGAAGCTGCTCCAATCCTCGATTTCGATCGGGAACCGCAGTAGACCAAATCCCCAATCCTGAACCGAAACCACCGGCCGCCTCGGAGCTCGCCGTCGACGACTCCCTCCGTCTCCGCCTCCCTTTCGACCACCGGGAGGACCGCCCTGATGCCATGGATCCATTCCCACGCTCAGAGCCACGTGGGGAGCCGCCAGTCTACGGTAACGATTGCCGGAATCCTTCCCTCCCCTCGGCAGCGGGAGGAAGAAGAGGCCAATGGGTCAAATATGACCAGTAGGCCCCGCCGTCAGTGACCCATCGCCCCGCCCGCTGCGGATAAGTGGAGACGTAAAACCCCGAGTACGTTTCCTCCTCTTGACAAGCGTATAAGCCACCGAAGCGTTTTCTTATTTTCTGTTTTATTAAAAATCAGAGCTTTGACTCAAGTTTGACTGGTCATATCTTTTAAACAAAAACCCCATTTGACTTGATTCTTTTTCTGTCACCTCTTAAATTTTGTCTAGTTTATTTTCATATTTATTTGGAAATTTTCCAAGACAACTTTTTGCACTGTTTTTGAATCGTGTGTTGATTCAAATACTTTTCAAAATAGGAAATGGAGAGAGACAGAAACTTTCAAAGTTTTGGAGTGCTCACCATCTACCTACACATGATAGGCAAGCATTCTGAACCCTGGCATAATATTTTGTTGTGTGTTGTATGATGTGAATTACAACACCACATTGACACGGAATATTCGTTATTTTATGTGATGATATGATCATGCTCATGAATGCATGATGAAGATTCCTTGCTGTTGGAACTGTTATGCTTGTAGCAATCACCCTCGTCTACTTTTCATGCCTACCGGAAGGAATCCGGGAAAGTCTCGGTCTTGGGTAGACACGAGCTGGTTACTGTTATTTCGTGAGACGAAATTATTCAGTAAGGCATGGTAAGGTATGATGAGTCGTGATCCTGTCTGACGTGTGAAATATATTTATTGAGATAACCATGCAGAGAATACATAACCTCGTGAGTCGACCGTAGATCGAGTCTTGTGCCAGTAACCCCCATACTTGCTTCGTGCTACCACTTGTCCCTGCCTCAGGTAGGGTACGGTTCAGTAAGTTGTCAACCCCTTTCTTAGCACACACCGTACAGAGAGGCCATGGTGGAAGATACCGGCTGCATCCGGTAGGCATGCCACCTGGTCCGGGGGCATGGGTGTTTCCGGTTGGAGCCGAGGGGGTAGCTCCCCTAGTTTGCGCGCGTTATAAATTTTGTGATCCCATGCTAGTCGAGGTTGTAGCCTCCCCACTTAGAGTTTTGCTTAACGGGTGTCGTGGGTGATTCCAGGCACCGGTAAGTTAAGCTGGTGTGTGCGGGTCAGGTGTGTTTTCAATTCAAAGACCGTAAGCGGAATTAGTCCCGGTTGACTAAAGGAATCCGTTACTCGTGAGTAAAGAGTACACCCTCTGCAGAGTTTATATCTATTCGAATAGCCGTGTCCGCGGTTAAGGACTACAGTCTGGGATGGGTCAAGTATCGGTCTTAGTGTCGGTCTTCGGAGGAAAAACTTCTAAACCGGAACATTGATCATGACATGTGACATATGATGATTATGATTATTATTATTATGGACTAACCATTTATATGGTTGAATTATTGAGTATCCCTGGGACGGTTCTACCTCCTGGATACTCACTATGATGATTCTTTATAAGCCCTTTATGTGGTGTCGCTCAGACGCCCGACTGTGGCATGCTTGTTATTTACTTTCTTATATAAGCCCTTTATGTGGTGTCGCTCAGACGCCCGACTGTGGCATGCTTGTTATTTATTTTCCTTTATAAGCCCTTTATGTGGTGTCCCTCAGACGCCCGACTGTGGCATGCTTGTTATTTACTTTCCCTTATAAGCCCTTTATGTGGTGTCGCTCAGACGCCCGACTGTGGCATGCTTGTTATTTACTTTCCCTTATAAGCCCTTTATGTGGTGTCGCTCAGACGCCCGACTGTGGCATGCTTGTTATTTACTTTCCTTTATAAGCCCTTTATGTGGTGTCGCTCAGACGCCCGACTGTGGCATGCTTGTTATTTACTTTCCTTCATAAGCCCTTTATGTGGTGTCGCTCAGACGCCCGACTGTGGCATGCTTGTTATTTATTTTCCATATAAGCCATGTGTCATGGATTTCATTTTGTGACTGACTAAGTGATCGTGGATCATTTCAGTGCATGAATTACCATCTGTTATATTATACCTGTTTCATGATGTTTGCGAGTACATTCAAAGTACTCACTGGCTTGTCCCTGGCTATTGTCTTGGCCAGATTCCTTGCTTGGAGAGGAGCGCAACGACGACAGCCCCGGAACCTAGGCATCGAAGATAGCAGATTTGCGAAGATAGGAGTTAACCAGGTCAGCTGTTCCTGTGGGAAATGGTGTCCCATAGACGCTGATGATCCGCAAACGGCTTCCGCCATCAACCACTAGAAACCTTTTGTTGTACTCATAGACCAGAATGGTCTTGTACCACATATTTTGTATTTTGCTTGGAATTTATGTATCAAGATTGTGTCTCATCAGCTAACAGTAATCCTGGGGCTGGTGAGCACAAGGGCCATTTACTGGGAAATTAATATCCTGGAAAACCGGTCCTGACAACCTTGGTATCAGAGCCAGGCTGACCATTGGCTAATCCTATCTTAGCCAGGTCGATAAACCTAGGTTAACCCACCCACCAGACCTTAACCTAAACCCAGCCAAGCTTCTCGTGTACGATAGCCACACAGTGACTCCGACACCTTTTGGCAGTCGGTGCCTAACCTACCAGCCTAGCCTGTCGATCACGCGCCAGTGACCGACACCTAATTTGTCTCATTCGAAAGCATGCGAAGGAAGACTCCGTTCTCTTTTTCTATAAAAGGGAACGCTAGCCCCAACCCAGCACAGCACAGCCTCTACCCCAAACCAAGCCAAGATGCCTGGCCCCATTGTTCACAATGAGACCACAGCAACCAACCTTGGAGGTTTTGTCACCGTGCTGGCAAACCTCACCCGCCGTGCTTTTGCATTAGAAGAGCCCCCAGAATATGTGGTGTACCAAGGGCTCATGAGCGGTGAGAGCCGTCAATTCTGGGCCACGGTGCACGTCTATGGTAGGGGTATAGCGCCAGAGCGCCCCTACAGGTTCACCGGAAGGACAACTTCCTTTGAGCCGCAAGCCATTCAGCTGGCCGCTCGAGAGGCTATAGTTCAACTCCGGCACCTGTCGCCAAGAGTTAACTGCCGCTCGTTCTACTACTACCCCAGCCGTGACGGGTATGGTAGGCCACCCCAGGTAGCCAACGGAGACCACGAGACGGACCCTGCATTGCTGCATCTGGTGCGCTATGTAAGTGCACTAGAGGCATTGTTCGATCAGGTCACTCTGGATCTGATCGCAGCCCGTGGAGAGCTTGTCCGTCGAGCCTCGGCGAGAGGAGAAGATGCGCCCGACGCCGACAACCCAGTCGTGCTGTTCGGACAGCCGATCGAGTCCTTTAGGGCTGCCCCTACAACCGACCGGAATGTATTTGCATCCCCGGAGGAGCTTCGTCGCATTTTAGGGACACGCTCCAATGGGATTGTGACCACCAATCCCCGCGATGGCCATCATCGCTACCCTGACCCTGCAGCTCCTCAACCCAACCCAGCAAACCCCGACGGTGAAGCCCATGGAGTAGCCTCGACATCCACAAGGCACGCACGACTAGATATTAACGAGGTAGACTAAGTCACTCGAGTAGTACCGAGTCTTAGTATTCTACGCCTTGTATTAGTGTGACCTTGTAATCGCCATGAATAAATGCAGACTGCTTGTGTGCCTTTGTTTTGCTTAGTAGCCACGCGTAAGTATTTTGGCATTCGGTTGCATATTAAATTCCGGGCGTAGCCCGACGACACCCACAGTGATACGTCACTTTTGTGAGATATGTATATCTGTGGCATTGACCCCAACCCCCGTAGAGCAAAAGCGTCAAACTAGTTTGCCCCCACACCGAAATCGGTGACCCAGCCAGATGCTATATAAGAGGCCACCCCGTGACCTTACCAAGCATCCCTCACTTTGTGCACAGCTCTCACAGCCATTTTTTTGCCATGCCGATCCCTAGTATTCATCTGAGAACTCCAGATGCAACCCCTGGTAGTTTTGTTAAGATACTGTGGGACTTTACCTGCAGTACCATGAGTTCTACCCATCCACCCCAGTACGAGCTGCTCAAGACGAGGATCACCCCGTCCGCCTCGAAATATTGGGCAGTAGTGCACATCCCTCCCGCAAACCCGAACCAAGACCCAACGGAAGTCTCTTTCGTGGGGAAATCTATGCCGACTCCGCAAATGGCCATAGAAGCTGTTGCGTATGAAGCGCTTGCTCGTCTTCGATTCGCAGTACCCTATGCCAGCGAAAGGGGGTATTATTACTTCCCGAGTCGTGCAGCACCCGGAGAAGTGGCATCTTTTCCCGGTGGGCGAATTGAGAGGGACCCGGTACTGGCCAATCTTGCCCAGTACGTCATCGCACAAGAGCGTTTGACCCAGCGAGTAATGGGTTATCTCCAGAACTTCGCTGACCGGAATCCTCAGATCGCCATTGGCAGACCCCTAAGGCCAAACCAGGAAAAGCGCGTTCTTCGACTGGTCAATCCGCTTCCTCCAGTAGAAGAGGAATGTGACCCAGTACCGGAGACATTTTCTCTGGACCCAGCCCATCTCGCGTTTACGTTGTAGACGCCATTTTTTTTTACTATGTTTGTTAGCCTAGCATTTATTTATGTGTTGCAGCTTATGCGTTGTATCCTGAGTTGGTACTATGTATAAATTGTTTGGTTGTATGTGAGTAAAAAAAATTTTATGCTGTGATTTTTAATCAACTGTTTTCGCTCTCAGTAAATCTTGAGGTGGGATTTTGTTTGAGCCGTTGCAACAAATATTTCTCCGTGGCATAATTTTAAATTCACGCAGCACCACAACAGCAGGCTCACAGCCACTCGACCACACGCACTAAAACACGTACACATTTTTGCACCTAACAGATCACCGCACTGGCACACCACAATTTCTGAAAGAGAAATTTGTGGGTTATTATTCTAGTGTATTCTGCCTCCAGCAAACTGACAACAGTAGCAGTTAGCACCTGACACCTAATCCTCGTGATCACCGCCGCCGCGAAGAGCCAACACTCGAGCAGCAGCGTCACGACGATCATCGAGGATCATCGCGCACAAGAGCACAGAGAACCCCAGCACTGCCGCCAACCCTCCGCACATCAGGATCATGTACCAGTCTGGCATCGCCTCCGCCATTAGAGCCTCGTCTCGGGATCCTGCAAACAGAAATGGAGAAGGGAGGAGGAGGAGAAGCGAGACCAGGTGTGAGGAAGAAGAAAGGAGCACCGCGGTCATTTATAGCTCGAGATCGGTGTACGGTGAACGAAGTCCACCAGCGCCGCTCGTCGCTCGATCGCCGGTGTTCGGAGGCGAATCCGCGAGCAGTGCCGACAGCGCGCTGGCCCGCGAGGTGAGTGCATGCTGCGCCGGCAGCTAGCACGCCGCCCACTACCGCAGTACGACCCTAGGTGCCCTGCCCGCTAGGTACCGCAGGTGGAGAGAGCACGGGCGCGCGCGAGAGAGAGAATGAAGATGAGAGACGGAGGTAGAAGAAGAGACTGACAGTGGGCCCCGGGTCCACCTGTCAGCCAGAGAGAGCTCTATGCACTCGGGTACGACCAGCATAATATGGAAATTTAGAAATTTTATTCTAAATTTACCGTAGCCAATAGTAGAAATCTCTCGATTTCCCCAACCAAAGATTTCTTCACACCGCACCAGTACCCCACTGTAGTTCACCAATTATCTGTCCTCTCACTGTAACCTCATCTCATCGCGTGAGCAGGGTATTTAATTTTCGAGTTGTTATTGCATGATAATAGAAGTAATATTTTTGACACCATCTTTAGCAAATCTCGAGGACGAGATTTTTCTTAAGGGGGGTAGTGTTGTAACACCCCAAAATTTTGACAATGTTTTATTAATTAAAATTTTGCAAGGAAATTAATTTTTATTTTTCTGGATTATCTTTTGATTTCAGAATCACTCTTTTCTTCTGAGTTGTGGAATTTGCCCTACTAATAGAAACCTTTCTAAAATATTTTTGGACTTGAGAGCATTTCATTTTCATGATATATGATCAATGGAGATATTTCTATAATTATTTTTCCTGAGTTTTAATTATTTTAAAATGGTTTCTCATTATTTTTTTAGAGCTTCTTTTGCATGACAACCCTTTGGTAACTTCACTTAAAAATTCTACAAAAATTTGTAGATGACATGTGATGTTCCTACATCACTTTTATGCAAAAATATCTCTTAGTCATTTGGGGATTTTGAGCCCTACATCAAGTTTTCAAATCTGGTTCAGTTTGTGGTTTACACTACAACCTATTTATACATTTCTTTAAAAATCTCATAAAAATTTGGAGATGTTGGTAGAAGTATATAATTCATTTTTATGCAAAAACTCATTTATGTTCTTTGGAGAATTTGAGCTATCCATCCTCCTCTTCATTCTGGTCTAGTTTAGTGGTTTGTACTACAGCCCCATTTTTCCTTGCCCTTTTGCCTTTTAAATTTTTTCCTTCTATTAGTACTTGCTACCAAACCCTTAAGTCCAGGACATTGGACCCATTTGAATATTTTTGACACATGCAATAATAGCCTTCATTTTCTGTCCAGTATTATAGTTTTGCTAAACTTGCATTAGGAAGTTTCTGCTTTGGCCAAGATAACCTTGCCACCCTCTTTATCATCTAGAGAGACTGTGATCTGGAAAATTTGGTCACTAGCAAAACCTTCTGGATGCCACTAGCATTTTGTCGAACAGTTGAAGTGCATGAACTGTTTGGGCATGATTGTTGCTTTGCATTGGAGGTTAGCTCATCTGGATCTATCAGCTTCTCCTATAGCTATGCCTTGGCCATCAAGCCATACCTGTAGAGCCCCGTGGGCAGAGGAGTCATCTGGCAGGCATTGGCATTTTGCCAAACACCTCGCGTGCGTGCTCTGGGCGCGAGCAGAGCGCCCGTTTTGCACGTGCTAGCGCCTGAGTCACCGCGACCAGATACCGCCTCCCCGCGCTCGTTCTGATCCGTTCCTGCTCGCAGCCAACGCCCCGACCCCTCTCTCGTCGCAGAGTCACCTCCTGGAGCACCGCAGCGCCGCCGTCAGGTCGGCCATGGCAGCTAGCGGACGGCCGCAGCAGGACCCGACCTTGGCAGCACCGTCCAAGCCTCACGCACGCGCCAGCTACCTCCCATGGACAGTGGAAAGGTCGTCGCTAGCCCCTGGAGCCAGGCGACCAGAGCCATGTCGCCCTGCTGGAAACAGAGGCGACCAGCCGGCGTTCTTATCCCCGGCCATCTCCGAACCGACCTCGCCCGCCCTATAAATGGAAGCCCCGAGCCCTCGAGCAACCTAAAAGCTAACCATAGCCAGATCCCCTCACCTCAATTCGAGCAGAGGAAGTCATCTTCCTCATCTCCGGTGGTAATGGCCGCCGCCGCACCCCGGCTAAATCCCCGCAGCCAGGACCTCTCCGAGTCCACTCTTGCCGCCTCTAGCCTTCCCTTGACACCGCGAAGCTGCTCCAATCCTTGATTTCGATCGGGAACCGCAGTAGACAAAATCCCCAATCCTGAACCAAAACCACCGGCCGCCTCGGAGCTCGCCGTCGACGACTCCCTCCGTTTCCGCCTCCCTTTCGACCACCGGGAGGACCGCCCTGATGCCATGGATCCATTCCCACGCTCAGAGCCACGTGGGGAGCCGCCAGTCTACGGTAACGATTGGCGGAATCCTTCCCTCCCCTCGGCAGCGGGAGGAAGAAGAGGCCAATGGGTCAAATATGACCAGTAGGCCCCGCCGTCAGTGACCCATCGCCTCGCCCGCTGCGGATAAGTGGAGACGTAAAACCCCGAGTACGTTTCCTCCTCTTGACAAGCGTATAAGCCACCGAAGCGTTTTCTTATTTTCTGTTTTATTAAAAATCAGAGCTTTGACTCAAGTTTGACTGATCATATCTTTTAAACAAAAACCCCATTTGACTTGATTCTTTTTCTGTCACCTCTTAAATTTTGTCTAGTTTATTTTCATATTTATTTGGAAATTTTCCAAGACAACTTTTTGCACTGTTTTTGAATCGTGTGTTGATTCAAATACTTTTCAAAATAGGAAATGGAGAGAGACAGAAACTTTCAAAGTTTTGGAGTGCTCACCATCTACCTACACATGATAGGCAAGCATTCTGAACCCTGGCATAATATTTTGTTGTGTGTTGTATGATGTGAATTACAACACCACATTGACACGGAATATTCGTTATTTTATGTGATGATATGATCATGCTCATGAATGCATGATGAAGATTCCTTGCTGTTGGAACTGTTATGCTTGTAGCAATCACCCTCGTCTACTTTTCATGCCTACCGGAAGGAATCCGGGAAAGTCTCGGTCTTGGGTAGACACGAGCTGGTTACTGTTATTTCGTGAGACGAAATTATTCAGTAAGGCATGGTAAGGTATGATGAGTCGTGATCCTGTCTGACGTGTGAAATATATTTATTGAGATAACCATGCAGAGAATACATAACCTCGTGAGTCGACCGTAGATCGAGTCTTGTGCCAGTAACCCCCATACTTGCTTCGTGCTACCACTTGTCCCTGCCTCAGGTAGGGTACGGTTCAGTAAGTTGTCAACCCCTTTCTTAGCACACACCGTACAGAGAGGCCATGGTGGAAGATACCGGCTGCATCCGGTAGGCATGCCACCTGGTCCGGGGGCATGGGTGTTTCCGGTTGGAGCCGAGGGGGTAGCTCCCCTAGTTTGCGCGCGTTATAAATTTTGTGATCCCATGCTAGTCGAGGTTGTAGCCTCCCCACTTAGAGTTTTGCTTAACGGGTGTCGTGGGTGATTCCAGGCACCGGTAAGTTAAGCTGGTGTGTGCGGGTCAGGTGTGTTTTCAATTCAAAGACCGTAAGCGGAATTAGTCCCGGTTGACTAAAGGAATCCGTTACTCGTGAGTAAAGAGTACACCCTCTGCAGAGTTTATATCTATTCGAATAGCCGTGTCCGCGGTTAAGGACTACAGTCTGGGATGGGTCAAGTGTCGGTCTTAGTGTCGGTCTTCGGAGGAAAAACTTCTAAACCGGAACATTGATCATGACATGTGACATATGATGATTATGATTATTATTATTATGGACTAACCATTTATATGGTTGAATTATTGAGTATCCCTGGGACGGTTCTACCTCCTGGATACTCACTATGATGATTCTTTATAAGCCCTTTATGTGGTGTCGCTCAGACGCCCGACTGTGGCATGCTTGTTATTTACTTTCTTATATAAGCCCTTTATGTGGTGTCGCTCAGACGCCCGACTGTGGCATGCTTGTTATTTACTTTCCTTTATAAGCCCTTTATGTGGTGTCCCTCAGACGCCCGACTGTGGCATGCTTGTTATTTACTTTCCCTTATAAGCCCTTTATGTGGTGTCGCTCAGATGCCCGAGTGTGGCATGCTTGTTATTTACTTTCCCTTATAAGCCCTTTATGTGGTGTCGCTCAGACGCCCGACTGTGGCATGCTTGTTATTTACTTTCCTTTATAAGCCCTTTATGTGGTGTCGCTCAGACGCCCGACTGTGGCATGCTTGTTATTTACTTTCCTTCATAAGCCCTTTATGTGGTGTCGCTCAGACGCCCGACTGTGGCATGCTTGTTATTTATTTTCCATATAAGCCATGTGTCATGGATTTCATTTTGTGACTGACTAAGTGATCGTGGATCATTTCAGTGCATGAATTACCATCTGTTATATTATACCTGTTTCATGATGTTTGCGAGTACATTCAAAGTACTCACTGGCTTGTCCCTGGCTATTGTCTTGGCCAGATTCCTTGCTTGGAGAGGAGCGCAACGACGACAGCCCCGGAACCTAGGCATCGAAGATAGCAGATTTGCGAAGATAGGAGTTAACCAGGTCAGCTGTTCCTGTCGGAAATGGTGTCCCATAGACGCTGATGATCCGCAAACCGCTTCCGCCATCAACCACTAGAAACCTTTTGTTGTACTCATAGACCAGACTGGTCTTGTACTACATATTATGTATTTTGCTTGGAATTTCTGTATCAAGATTGTGTCTCATCAGCTAACAGTAATCCTGGGGCTGGTGAGCACAAGGGCCATTTACTGGGAAATTAATATCCTGGAAAACCGGTCCTGACACAAACCATAAAGAGGCGCAGCAGGGCATGAGTACCCCCAGAGCCCATAAGCTACTTCTCACGTGACATAAATCCGTCGTTTGAACCTTAAATAATGCAGGGTCTTTAAAATAGTAACTGTTTAAGAGTACGAACGGGCCACATAGCGGAGAGTATGCAACAGATGGGTGAGTTTATCCTTGCTTTCCGTAAGCCGGCCCTCACGTGACAAGAGCCGTCGGTTTAACCTTGACCAGTACAGGTTCTCTAGTGAGAGTGCCTGTCAAATACTTTGAACAGCTCAGGGTCTCTAGGCGAGATTAACTGGTAAGAGTTCGGCGGGTCACCTAGCGGAGCAGCAGCATACAGGCAGGTTTAACTCGAACTTGCGGTGGCTGAAGAGCCGATCAAGAGGGTGTGTAAGCTAAACCCGGTAGGTTGGAAGCCCCCAAATGACCTTGTTGATGGAGTCAACTTTTTGGGTGTATAACCCGGCCTTACAGTGGCTGAAGAGCCGATCAAGAGGGTGTGTAAGCTAAACCCTGGCGGGTTGGAAGCCCCCAAATGACCTTGTGGTGGTGTCCATCTTTGCACAATCTGAGATCTATTAAAGGCAGAAACCCCGTCTTGCAGGTATGCCAACTTTATTTTATATATATATATATATATATATATATGTTGGGTAACGTTGCATGGGAAACAAAAAATTTCCTACGCACACGCAAGACCTATCCATGGTGGTGAGCATCTACGAGAGGGAGATTGTATCTACATACCCTTGTAGATCGCTAAGCGGAAGCGTTAAGAAACGCGGTTGATGTAGTCGAACGTCTTCGCGATCCAAATCGCCGAGCGTCCTTCGATCCGATCACGAACTAGTGCCGAACGGACGGCACCTCCGCGTTCAACACACGTGCGGCTTGATGACGCCTTCACCTCCTCGATCCAGCGAGCGATGATGAAGTAGTGGATGAGTTCCAGCAGCACGACGGCGTGGTGATGATGGTGAGGAACAATCTCTGCAGGGCTTCGCCAAGCACTACGGAGATAATGACGTGAGGAACTAGAGGGCTAGGGTTGCCGGCACACGGCTTGGGAAATCCTGATGTGTCCCGTGTGCTAGCCCTGCCCCTCTATTTATATGTTGAGCCCTGGGTCTAAACTTGGAGGAAAAACCTCTACAAGGTCGGTTTTGCCCGCACAAGGTCGGTTTGGCCCGCAAGGAAAGAGTCCAACTCGGATCCCTGCAGCACCGCGCACAAGCGGTAGTACCGCTCGGGAGCGGTAGTACCGCTTGAGCGGTAGTACCGCTTCACACAAGCGGTAGTACCGCTTGAGCGGTAGTACCGCTTCACACAAGCGGTAGTACCGCTTAAGCGGCAGTACTGCCTTACTGCTTAAGGCAGCAGCAAAACTCCTTTTTGCACTTTCCAATACCTCGTGGGTTTTACCCCTTTGGCCCGTATAAAGTGTTGATGTACCCGAACACTTCGGTAAACTTTCGGAACCCCTTCCGGTGACTTCCGGAACCCTTCTAGAGATCAAAACACTATTATCACATATATCAATCTTTACCTCCGGACTCTTCTGGAGATCCTCGTCATGTCCAGGATCTTATCCGAGACTCCGAACAACCTTCGGTCACCAACACAATAACTCAACTATACTAATCGTCACCAAACGTTAAGTGTGTAGACCCTGCGGGTTCGAGAACTATGTAGACATGACCGAGACACCTCTACGGTCAATAACCAATAGCGGGACCTGGATGCCCATATTGGTTCCTACATATTCTATGAAGATCTATATCGGTTGAACCTCTATGTCAAGGATTCAGTTAATCCCGTATGCTGTTCCCTTTGTTCTTCGGTATGTTACTTGCCCGAGATTCGATCGTCGGTATCTCTATACCTAGTTCAATCTCGTTACCGGCAAGTCTCTTTACTCGTTCCGTAATACAAGATCCCGTGGCTAACACCTTAGTCACATTGCTTGCAAGGCTTATAGTGATGTTGTATTACCGAGTGGGCCCTGAGATACCTCTCCGTCACACGGAGTAACAAATCCCATTCTTGATCCATGCCAACTCAACGGACACCTTTGGAGATACCTGTAGAGCATCTTTATAGTCACCCAGTTACGTTGCGACGTTTGATACACACAAGGTATTCCTCCAGTGTCAGTGAGTTGCATGATCTCATGGTCATAGGAACAGATACTTGACATGTAGAAAACAATAGCAATAAACTGACACGATCATATGCTACGTTTATAGTTTGGGTCTTGTCCATCACATCATTCTCCTAATGATGTGATCCCGTTATCAAATGACATCTCATGTCCATGGTCAGGAAACCTTTACCATCCTTTGATCAACGAGTTAGCTAACTAGAGGCTTACTAAGGACACAGTGTTGTCTATGTACCCACACATGTATTTGAGTTTCCAATCAATACAATTATAGCATGGATAATAAACGATTATCATGAACAAGGAAATATAATAATAACTACTTTTATTATTGCCTCTAGGGCATATTTCCAACAATATATATATAAGAAGGGTATGTACAATGATGGATGTACAATGATGGGAGTCGATGACTCAAGTATAGTAAGGCCGCAGATGAGCGATATTCCACGGCCGGTGGGTCTCCTGCCCAGAAGTACGTGACTCGTCTCGTACGTCAATGAGATAATATGACCCATTGTTGAGATTTCTGCTGACCACAAAAGGCCCTTCCCATGGGGGAGATAGCTTGTGCGCATCCGTCTGATCTTGAATCAAACGCAACACCAAGTCGCCTTCCTGAAACGTCCGGGTCTTAACTCTGCGGCTATGATAGCGACGCAGGTCTTGTTGATAAATCGCCGATCGAGCTGCTGCAAGCTTACGCTCTTCATCCAGAGCATCTAACGCGTCCTGACGCGCTGTCTCATTATATGTTTCAACGTAAGCCGCCACCCGTGGCGAGTCATGACGTATATCACTTGGTAACACGGCTTCCGCACCATAAACCATAAAGAAAGGCATATAGCCTGTTGACCTGTTGGGGGTAGTTCTGATGCTCCAGAGGACTGACGGTAACTCCTCCACCCAACAACCCGGCGTCCGCTGTAGAGGAACCATAAGCCGGGGCTTGATACCTCTCAAGATCTCCTGGTTAGCACGCTCCGCTTGACCATTGGATTGTGGATGAGCAACAGCAGAGACGTCAAGCCGGATGTGCTCACTGTCACAGAATGCCTTCATAGCCCCCTTGGATAGGTTGGTGCCATTCTCCATGATGATACTATGAGGTTAACCAAAACGGTAGATCAATTTTTTGACAAACTGAACCGTCGTAGCCGCGTCACACTTGCTGACCGACTCAGCCTCAACCCACTTGGTAAACTTATCCACCGCCACCAAAAGGTGGGTCTTCTTGTCTTTAGATCTCTTGAAGGGCCTGACCATATCAAGCTCCCAGACCGCAAACGGCCAGGTAATTGGAATCATCCGCAATTCCTGAGCCGACACGTGAGCATGTCGCCCGAACTTCTGACATCCATCGCACTTGGTGACCAGGTCTTCTACATCCTTATGAGCCGTCAGCCAGAAGAAACCATGCCGGAAAGCCTTGGCCACCAAAGATTTTGAGCCGGCGTGATGACCACAATCGCCGGCGTGAATTTTGTTTAAGATCTCCTTACCCTCTTCATGAGAAACGCAATGCTGAAAAACGCCAGTGACGCTGCGCTTATGTAACTCGCCATTGATGATAGTCATGGATTTAGATCGCCTTATGATTTGTCTCACCAAACTCTCGTCTTCAGGCAACTGGCCGTGAGTCAGATATGCTAGATAAGGCAACCTCCAATCAGGGGTAGCCTGCAGAGCCGCCACCAGCTGCCCCTCTGGGTCAGGTACAGCCAGATCCTCCTCTGAAGGTAGCTTAACAGACGGGTGATATAACACATCCAAGAAAACGTTAGGCGGCACCGGCTTACGCTGAGAGCCCAGCCTTGACAATGCATCAGCCGCCTCGTTCTTGCGACGGTCAATATGATCCACCTGATAGCCCTTGAAGTGGCCAGCAATGATATCCACCGCCTGACGATAAGCCACCATCCGTGGGTCTTTGGAATCCCACGTGCCTGAAACTTGCTGAGCCACGAGGTCTGAGTCACCGAGGCATCGAACTCGGCTCAGGTTCATCTCCTTAGCTACACGGAGGCCATGAAGTAAAGCCTCATACTCAGCTGCATTGTTAGTACAAGGAAACATCAGCCTTAGCACATAACAGAACTTATCCCCTCTAGGGGAAGTTAAGACAACTCCTGCCCCTGACCCTTCCAATTGTCTGGATCTGTCAAAGTGAATCGTCCAATACGTGTTATCCGGCTTCTCCTCGGGCGACTGACACTCTGTCCAGTCATTTATAAAGTCCACCAGGGCTTAAGACTTGACAGCCGTGCGAGGCACATATTTCAAATTAAGAGGTCCAAGCTCCAATGCCCACTTAGCAATCCTGCCAGTGGCTTCTCTGTTTTGAATTATGTCTCCCAACGGGGCAGAGCTAACCACGGTGATCTGGTGTCCCAGGAAGTAATGCTTCAACATACGATTTGCCATGAACACCCCATATATCAGTTTCTGCCAATGTGGGTACCATTGCTTGGATTCTATCAGGACTTCACTGACGTAGTAAACCGGTCTCTGAACCGGGTATTCTTTCCCTGCCTCCTTACGCTCCATAACAATCGCGGCGCTGACTACCCTGTTGTTAGCCGCCACGTAGAGGAGCAAAGGTTCCTTCTCAGCCGGAGCGGCCAAGACCGGCGGCTCAACCAGCTGCTTTTTGAGCGCCTCAAACGCCTCACCCGCCGCCTTACTCCAGACAAAGTTGTCTGTCTTCTTCATCATCTGATACAAAGGAATAGCCTTCTCACCCAGGCGGCTTATGAACCGGCTTAACGCAGCGATTCGACCCGCCAGGCGCTGAACGTCATTGATGCATGCCGGCTCAGACAGGGAGGTAATAGCCTTTATCTTGTCCGGATTAGCTTCAATGCCACGCTCAGAGACTAGAAATCCCAGGAGCTTGCCTGTAGGAACTCCAAAGACGCACTTGGCCAGGTTAAGCATCATCTTGTAGACCCATAAGTTATCAAACGTTTCCTTCAGGTCGTCAAGTAGAGTCTCTTTCTTCCTTGACTTAACCACAATATCATCCACGTACGCATGAACATTACGCACAATCTGGCCATGAAGGCAATTCTGCACACAGCGTTGATAAGTCGCCTGCGCACTCTTGAGCCCGAAGGGCATAGACACATAGCAGAAAGCCCCAAAATGTGTTATAAAGGACGTCTTCTCTTGGTCTTTAACTGCCATCTTGATCTGATGATAACCTGAATAAGCATCCAGGAAGCATAAACTCTCACAACCCATCGTTGCATCAATAATCTGGTCGATACGGGGGAGAGCAAACGGGTCAACTGGACAGGCCTTGTTAAGATCCGTGTAATCCACACACATACGCCACGTGCCATTCTTCTTGAGTACCAACACCGGGTTAGCAAGCCACTCCGGGTGAAAAACTTCAACGATGAACCCTGCTGCCAAGAGCCGGGCCACCTCTTCTCCAATAGCCTTACGCCTCTCCTCATTGAATCGCCGGAGGAACTGCTTGACCGGCTTAAACTTAGGATCCACATTAAGGTGGTGCTCAGCGAATTCTCTCGGTACACCCGGCATGTCAGAAGGCTTCCATGCAAAGATGTCCCGATTCTCACGGATGAATTCGATGAGCACGCTTTCCTATGCAGGGTCCATGTTAGCCCCGATAGTGAACTGTTGTGATGAGTCGCCCGTCGTAAAGTCCACCAACTTGGTATCTTCTGCCACAAACTTGAGGGGCGGCTGAGATTCCGTGTTGGGTTTCTTCAGTGGGGTCATATCTGTCGGGTCAACATTTTCCTTATAAAAATTGAGCTCCGCTTCAGCACAACTTGACTCTGTGTAAGCTGCATCACCTTCCTCACACTCAAGAGCCGTTTTCCGATCACTATGCACGGTAATCGTCCCATTCAACCCGGGCATCTTGAGCTGTAAGTAAACATAGCAAGGTCTAGCCATGAACTTGGCATAAGCCGGCCGTCCAAACAGAGCGTGATATGGGCTTTTGATTTTGACCACTTCAAACCACAAAGACTCCACCCTGTAGTTGAATTCATCACCAAAAGCTACCTCCAAATAAATCTTTCCCACTGGATAAGCCAACTTTCCGGGCACCACACCGTGAAAAACTGTTGAAGAGGGCTTAAGATCCTTGTCAAGCAAATTCATCCGGCGGAAAGTGTCATAGTACAGGATGTTGATGCTGCTGCCGCCATCCATAAGTACTTTAGTGAACACGTATCCTCCCACTTGGGGGCGACTATCAAAGCCAGCTGCCCCGGGTTATCAACACGTGGCGGGTGATCCTCCCTGCTCCAAGTTATGTCATACTCAGACCACTTCAAATACTGCGGGAGAACCGGCATGACTGCATTAACTGCCCGCTTGCGCACCTTCCGGTCTCGCTTGTCAAGGCTGGTTGTAAAAACATGATACTGACCCCCGCTGAGCTGCTTCGGGTTACTCTGGTACCCAGATAGGTTATTTTGCTGCTGGCCTCCACCGCCAGACTGTTGATTATGACCTCCATGGTTGCCTTGACCCTGGTAACCGGACCCTGAGCCGCCGGCACCGAAGCCGGCTCCTGAACCGCCCGGCCCTGAGCCGCCTGACGGACCATTACCATTATTACGATGCTGTTAAAGGCTGTAATCCCGAAACTGTCGCATAATACTGCAATCCCTCCAAGTATGTCCTGCCGGCTTATCTGGCCGGCTGTGTTCTGGACAAGGTTTGTTGAGCATCTCTTCCAGGTTGAAAGGAGTTTTACCCTTATTAAAGGGCGGCCTAAAGTTCCCGTTACCCTTAGCACGGTTGTTCCTAGCGCTGGTGTTTGCCACCAATTCCGACCCGCCGTCTGGGTTCTTCCGCTTGCCCGGGTTGCTGCTTCCAGCCGCGTTTTGCTGTTGACCCTTGCCATTGTTATTTTTCTTACCCTGAACCGATCTCTCATCATCGGAGCCAGGGTCCTTCGTGTTATCGGAGTCTGCATACTTGGTGAGAGCCGCCATCAGTTCCCCCATATCTTGGCACGAGCGCTTGAGCCGGCCAAGCTTCTGCTTCAAGGGCGTAAAGTGGCAATTCTTTTCTAGAATCAAGACCGCTTGAGCCGCCGTAATGTGTTCGGAAGAGTGGATAATGGTTGAGACCCGCCGGACCCAGTGATGAGCCGACTCATCCTCATGCCGCACACAATGGTCCAAATCCACAATCGTCATGGGCTGCTTGCACGTTCCTTGAATTTTCTTGATGAACTTCGCCTTCAACTCAGTCCAGGAGTTGATGGTGTTGGGTGGCAGACCCTTCAACCATGTGCGAGCCGGCCCTTCCAGCATCATGATGAAGTACTTGGCACATACTGCATCACTGACGTCTAACATCTCCATGGCCAGCTCGTAGCTTTCAATCCAATCCTCCGGAGGTAGGTCAGCTGTATAATTGGGCACCTTGCGGGGACCTTTAAAATCCTTCGGCAGACGCTCATTCCGCAAAGCCGGCACCAAGCGCGGCACTCCAACAGCCCTGGAAGTTACTCCGGCTCCTACTGAAACGGAGGGTGCGACTGTGGGTTCCTGATGAGCCGCCGCAGCCGCCAGAGCCGCCGCCTCCCGCTGTGCTCTTGCCCGATCCACCAGTGCCTGAGCATCCAGAGCTGCCCGATCATCTCGCGGCGGGTTTCGATGTCGGTCACTACTGGAAACCGCCGGCGACTCATAGCACCGGCTGCAGCTGCGGCTGGGGATGGGGGTTGAATGCACGCGGCTCCGGCTGTAAGTATATTTCTCCTGCTAGGCCACCGCCGTCCGAAGGTATCCAATAGCATTCCGCACCTTCTCTGCAAAAGGCGCCTCATTGGGGATGGGAATTATATCAAGCCTGGTTGCCGCCGCCACCATATTCTCCGCCGGGTTAGAATAATGACCCGGTGGCGTCGGAAAAAACTGTGGTGGGGTCTGGTTCCGGTGGGGCGGGTCTGGCTGCTGATGCTAAACCGCCGCCCGGCTTCCAGGTACTTCCGCCATCCGGGTTATGGTCAAAGGCACATTCCGTCCCGTCCCTGGCGTGTTAAAAAGATTTTTGGCTTCATATTGATCCGGCAGGCGGGATTGATGCCTCATCTGATGAACCGCTGCTGCAGACTGCTGCTCTAGCTCAAGGCGGAAAGCATCCGCCCTAAGGCGCTCCGCCTCAGCATCCATCTGAGCCTTTAGTGCATTGATTTCCTGTTGGACTCCGGCCACCTGGTTCTTCAACCTCGTGATCTCCGTGTTACGGGCCGCTTGGTTTTCAACAATGACCTCGGTTTCCATCAGAGTTGTAAGCTCATTCATCAGATCCAAAAGAACTTGAGCCGGCGGCTTGCCACCTCCAGACCCGGTTGCACTGGCGGCTGTGCTACTGGGGGCCGGCGCTGAACCCACCATGAAATACGCAGCGCGGTTTGGCGGCTCATAGTCCTCCGGCTCATGATACTCTGGCTCGGGGTAATCCTCGACGTAGCCCCCGAACCCGCCGTTGTGAAGTTGATAGATTGATTCCGTCTCTCCGCTCGAGGATCCATCCTCTGAGCAGATGAGAGTTTCCTCCCTCGACATGGAACCTTCAAGCTCCATGCCTTGGGTAAAGCCGATGAAGACATGCTTCCTGCCCGGATTAACACGGGCGGGTTGCACGCGCCGGGCCGGCTCGACGAAGTCAGTGTAGATGTCTGGCCCGGGTTTAGATCCGCAGATCTTGCCGATGAAGATGTGAATTCTGCCGAAGGGGACCCGGTACCCGTACTCGATTGAGTCGGCCTCGGGGCCCCAGCCGGCGTCGTCGATGTAGAGCTTGCCGCGGCGACTCTTGGTCATCCTGCCAACGGCGTATCCCTCGATCCCTGGGAGAGAGCCCTTCGAGAACTCCACACCACCGAGCGCTAGCCCCACGGTGGGCGCCAACTGTCGTGGTTTTATCACGGCAGATGTCCGAAGACTTAGGTTCGAGGCCATCGCTAAAGCGGTGGACTCAAAGGGGTTGGTCGAGATGAGGGACACGAGTTTACCCAGGTTCAGCCCCTCAAGAAGAGGTAAAAGCCTACGTCCTGCTTGTATTGTATTGATTGGTGTATCGATTACAAGGGAGCGGATTCGCTTGACCTAGTTCTCGATTGACTGGTTTTCTGAACCGCCTCTCCACAAGCCGTAATATGGAATTGAAGCTTGTTGGACTGATGAAGAAAAAATATGAGGTACTCCTCTTCTCTTGAAACATGTCAGGCTAATGTCCTCAAATTATGAAGTAAAAAGTATACAAAGATCTTGTAGCTTGGTGGCAGTGACTAGAGAACTTTGTCAATCACTATCTTATCTGGAAGATTAACTCCCACTTTATTCAATCGATTGTAGCACCCAGACATTTTGAGCACATGCTCACCAACTGAGCTGTTCACATCCATCTTGCAGTCAAAGAACTTGTCGAAGGTCTCATACCTCTCGACACCGGCGTGAGCCTGAAATACCAATTTCAGCTCTTAGAACACCTCATATGCTCTGTGGTGCTCAAAATGTTTTTAGAGCCCCGGTTCAAAGCCGTAATGCATGGCACACTAAACTATCGAGTAGTCATCAGATCATGCATGCCAGACATTCATAACATCCACAGACGATGCTTGAGGGGGTGACGAACCGAGCGGTGCATCATGGACATAAGCCATCTTTGCAGCAATGAGGACCCAGTCCGCATAATTGCTACCATCATCTTTCAACTTAGTTTTCTCTAGGATCGTATCAAAAATATAGGGGAGCTACAATGCGAGCCATTGATCTACAACCTAATTTGCAACTACATTTTAGACTATGTTCACGATAATTGGTTCAGTTAATCAAATTACTAATAAACTCCCACTAAAAACAACATCTCTCAGGTTGTCTAAGTGTGACATGATCCAAATTCACCAACCCAAGTCTGATCGTCATGTGAGATGAGGTGGTTTCAATGGTGAACATCTCCATGTTGATCATATATACTATATGACTCGTGTTCGACCTTTCGGTCTCCTGTGTTCCGAGGCTATGTCTGTACATGATAGGCTCGTCAAATTTAACCCAAGTATTCTGCATGTGCAAAACTGGCTTCCACACGTTGTATGCAAACGAAGAGTCTATCACACCCGATCATCACGAGGTGCTTCGAAATGACGAGCTTTCGCAACGGTGCATACTTGGTGAGAACATAATTTTATCTTGAAATTAAGTGAGAGATCATCTTATAATGCTACCGTCGTTCTAAACAAAATAAGATGCATAAAAAGATAAACATCACATGCAATCAATAAGTGACATGATATGGACATCATCGTCTTGTGCTTTCGATCTCCATCTTCAAAGCACCGGCATGATCGCCATCGTCACCGGAATGACACCATGATCTCCATCATCGTGTCATCACGTGGTTGTCTCGCCAACTATTGCTTCTACAACTATTGCTAACTCATAGCGATAAAGTAAAGCAATGGCATAAAATAAATTTAAAGACAACTCTATGACTCCTGCCGGTTGCCGTACTCGTCGACATGCAAGTCGTAATAACTATTACAAAACATGATCATCTCATACATCACATATATCAAATCACGTCTTGGTCATATCGCATCACAACATACCCTGCAAAAACAAGTTAGACATCCTCTACTTTGTTGTTGCAAGTTGTATGTTGCTTCTATGGCAACTAGCAAAAACCGTTCTTACCTATGCAAAGCCGCAATGGTGATAATAATGCCTTTTAACCTTCTATAAGGACCCCTTTTGTCGAATCCAATTCAACTAAAGTGAGAGAGACACACATCCGCCAGCCATCTTTGCGCAAAACAAGTTGCATGTCAATCAGTGGAACCGGTCTCTTGTGCAAGGACAAGTAAGGTTGGTCCGAGCCGCTTCATCCCACAATACCGCCGAATCAAAATAAGACATGGGAGGTAAGCAATTTGAACATAAACGCCAACAACTTCCTGGTGTTCTACTCGTGCATATCATCTACGCATAGACCTAGCTCTAATACTAGTGATGGGGAACGTTGCATGGGAAACAAAAAAAACTCCTACGAACACCCAAGATCTATCTATGGAGATGCATAGCAACGAGAAGGGAGAGTGTATCTACGTACCCTCGTGGACCATTAAGCAGAATCGTATATTACACGGTTGATGTAGTCGTACTCTTTACGATCCAATCATGATCCAATCCGATCGAGCGCGAATGTACGACACCTCCGTGTTCAGCACATGTGCAGCTCGATGACGTCTCCGCCTCCTCGATCCACCGAGCAAGGGCAGAGTAGTAGATGAGTTCTCCGGCAGCACGACGGTGTGGTGGAGGTTGTGGTGGAGCAAGTTCTGCACGGCTTCGCCAAGCGCTATTAGAATGAGGACGGAGGAGCTATGGAGTAACGGGAGAGAGAGGGGCGCCAATGGCTTGGTGTGTCCTCTTGGGGCGCACCCTCCCCTCTATATATAGGTGGAGGGGCTAGGAGTCAAGCCCCTCCAACCCTAGGGCCGGTGGCCAACGGAGAGGAGGTGAACTCCTAGTCCTCCTCCTTCCCTTCCATACATAGGTGAACTTTCCACCTCTCCCAGCCGCATGGGCCTTGTGGGACTTGTGCACCTGGCCCAATAAGGCCAGGGTGCCTCCCCCCAGCCCATGCTGGCCCTTGGGACGTGGTGGAACCCTTGGTGGACTTCCGGACTCTTTCGGAAGTTTCTGGAACCTTCTGGAAGCTTCCTGGTACAATACCGAAAAAACTAAAACTTTTTTCGGAACCCTGAAAACAACTTCCATATAGAAATCTTTACCTCCGGACCATTCCGAAGCTCCTCGTGATGTCCGGGATCTGATCCGGGACTCCGGACAATATTTGGTCCCAAACATACACAACCCAATAATACTATATCGTCATCGAATGTTAAGCGTACGGACCCTATGGGTTCGAGAATCATGTAGACATGACCGAGACACCTCTCCGGTCAATAATTAATAAATAGCGAGACCTGGATGCCCCTATTGATTCCTACATATTCCACAAAGATCTTCATTGGTCAAACCACGATGCCAACGATTCAATCAATCCCGTATGCAGTTCTCTTTGTTCATCGGTATCTTACTTGCCCGAGATTCAATCGTTGGTATCTCCATACCTAGTTCACTCTCTTTACCGGCAAGTGTCTTTACTCGTTCCATAATACAAGATCCCATGACTAACTCCTTAGTCACATCGGTACCGAGAGGGCCCATAGTTACCTCTGCGTCATACGAAGTGACAAATCCCAGTCTCGATCCATGTCAACCCAACAGATACCCTCGGAGATACCTGTACAGTACCTTTGTGATCACCCAGTTACGAAGTGACATTTGGTACACACAAGGTATTCCTCCGGTGTCAGGGAGTTGCATCATCTCATGGTCTTAGGAACAGATACTTGACATGAAGAAAGCAGTAGCAACAAACTAAGTGATACGATCAAATGCTATTCTTACGGTTGGGTCTTGTCCATCACATCATTCTCCTAATGTTGTGATCTTTTTATCAAATAACAACTCATGTCTATGCTTCGGAAACCTTAACCATCTTTGATCAACGAGCTAGTCTAGTAGAGTCTCACTAGGGACACCGTGTTGTTTATATATCATACATGTATTTAAGTTTCCAATCAATATAATTCTAGCATGGATAATAAACGATTATCATGAACAATAAATATGATAATAACCAATTCATTATTGCCTCTAGGCCATATTTGTAACAATAACCAATGGTAGAAGCTCCCACACCAGGTCGGGTCCGGGGAAGGGTTATGCGAGGCAAGCCTTACCCTTGCACACTGTAATGCGGAGAGGCCGTGTCGAACCCAGGAACTAATTAATTAAATTACTAACTGCAGAAATTGAACACCATTAATGCTATCACCACCTTATCCAACAAATGCACCAATCATCGTCAGATAACAGACACAAGATAAACTCTAAGTTTAATTCCAGATGACCACAACACAGACTAAACAAAGCCAAGAGCATCCTATTACAGACCAACCTATGGTCAACCATTGTGTCTCAGACATAACCTCAATCAACATTTTCACCATTCACATCATCAGTAGTCATGTCGTCAGCTTGCAACGCCTTGTCACGAGAATCCTGAGCACCTGTCCAATGTATACATACTCGGATTGTTGATATCCAGGGACTTGCGAGGTGGACAAAACTAGGTAAATCACTTACCAAAAAAACACAAGAAGAAGCAAAGGTACTAGGGACTTGAAGAAACCACATGCAGTACATGGAGAATCAACCTTCTAAACTATTTCTAGCCATAGATAGACGCAGATGGAATTTGAGATACATAACAGCAAACACATGCCATACAGTCATAAAACAACTTAAGAACAATAAAAGAAGTCATGATAGCTTCATGTTGTAGGGCTTCAGAGGTACACCAGGAGGAAGGAATGGTCGGCGATGACGTGGCTTGGTGGCGAGACATCAATGGAGATTTTTGACACGCAACTAACCTTCCTACATCATGTATTGTCATTTGGTTGTAATCCCACCAAAAATCCATGGTTGCCACAAGTATCGCACATCTAGTGTGCTATCACCATAGGAGGTAACCCAGCGATCAATCCCAAAGGTGACCTGCTCGTCTGGCCCCCGCGTCGTCCCAAAGGGCGACACGGGCGGCACCCCCAGCCACCGTCCCTAGGGCTCCTTCCTTCCCCGTCCACCCCCTCGTCGCCACCGGTCAGCTCCGCCCAGCAAAGCCCCGGCGGTCGGCGGCGGCGAGGCTGACTCTCTCGTAGATCCCATCCTCCTCCTCGCCTATATCTCCAGGTCGCCGGCCATGCTCCCGCCTCCGCCTTGGCCACGGATCCGTCGAGATGTATGCCAGATCCGGCCATCCGGCAGTGGATCCCTGCTCCGGTTGTGGTCCTTCTCCTCGTGATGGCTCCGGACTGTTCCGGTGCGCTGCTAACGGCTGTCCCCTCCGCATCTTGGGGGAGGGTCGTCCTCTAGCGTGGTGGCCATGGCCTCCTCTCCGTCGGCTGGTCCTGCAGCGACTGCCCTTGATGAAAGCAGACGAGCCCCCTGACCGGATCTAGATGGCGCGCTCCTTTGGCAATGACTCAACAGATGGCTGGACATGCCTTTGCTCCATCGGCTGGTGTGCGTCGTCTGGTCATCGGCGAGCTTTACCGTGGAACTCCACCGAGCGCGCCGGCTGGATCCCAAGGTGTGGCGGCTCTGGTGATCCCTCGGAGTGGGCACTGGCCATCGTGGCTGGTATGCCCAGATCCAATCTGGGACGGCGGCGGTTGGGTCGGGGTGGACGGCGGCCTGGCGGGACAGTGGTGGTGTCGCACATCTGGCTGCACACTTGCCAGGGCGTGGATGCACTTGGTGATGTGGCTGTTTTGCCCTAGCGATCTTTTTCTGCCGTGATGTCTACTGTCGGACGTCGACCTCTTTGATCTGTCCATTGACAAGTTCCGGTCCTCACCGTCATAGATGTATATGGATTGGCATATTTCTCCCCTGAAATCTAGATCGGAAAGGCTCCGGTCGCACGCGCTCATATTATCAGCCAATATGGCTTCAAGAGGGTGCGGCGCGAAGCTTCGCTTTCTTATCAGAGTCATGGGACATGTCTAAGTCAAGATTCCCAGGGCATTGATAGAGGTGGAGAAAATCATGGCGGCTGCGATTGAAGGTCTTGAAGCGTCGGCGGAAAGGTGTAGTGGATGCGATGAAGACCGTGTGCTAGGTGTTTGGTGACTTGCAACAACGGCCTCGGCAAGCGGGGGCGGCAGCACTGGAGGTCTACAATTTCGGTGGTGCTCCTTGAGTATCGAGTCTTGATTCCCAGGGTGAAAAATCAAGGTCTGGTCTTCATTGGTTGTACCTGGCAATGGCCTTGTTGAAGATATTGTTTTTGGGTGAATTCGGACTTTCTCCAGGGTGAAAACTCAAGATCGTCGATCGGGCAACGACAACGCTTGTGCTTTGTTTCCTTCTTGGAGGCGTTGCTTTCGGAGAACCTTTTTTGTATGTTGGGTGTTGTCTTCGGTGGTGGTTAGAGTTTTGTTGCTAGGGACTGATCACTGTGGTAGTTTTTTTTTTGTTTTTTCTTTTTTTTTTTTTTTGGCTGTGTGTATCCTTGATGTCTTTAGACATTTTGTTGGTACAGAGGCCGGGTGTAATTGGTATCTTCGCGATATTAATATATTCCCTTTCTCGAAAAATCACCATAGGAGGTGGGCATGGCCTTTACAAGAGGTATCACTTAACTAGTGATTTTGTTCTTTTACCTATGTATCAATTTCTTTTTCTGGTGAGATGGATGTACCTCGACTTTTGATTGTAACACATAAGTATTCCCCCGTGTGATATATTGTTGTACTTGTCGGATGTAAGTATATTCTTAGAATAACAAGTTTTTTGTGAACATTGTATTATTTTTTCATTGCAAAACGGGATTATAAGACATCCCAATCACTAGATAATCCCGAGTATCAACACTCTAAGCATCTTGAGGAAGTAATGCCTAAGAGGCCTCTGTGGCTTGATCGATTCACCAATATCGCTTGCTCACTTAACTGTATTACTCTTGTCAGTAATCTCAAACTCAATTTTATCTCGGTTAAATTGCCCCAACTCAATGGTGTAGAGTTGGCTATGTGCTTAATGTTACTCAACAAGAGGACTCCAGAGATGAAATCTTCACTGGTGCTTCAATAAAATTCCCAATGCAACTCATTCCCCAGGAAATTGCACTATCAGACCGGTGACACTCATCATGCTCATTATTGTTGCTCTCCCTACACGCTTGGTCTTGGTCATGCATTCTCCCTCTAGCAACTAAATGTAATTCTGCTACACAGGTGAGGTGGTTATTTATAGAAGGTTAACGTATGGACATGGCGTGTGGCCCAGACATCATTCCTTCACCAAACTTCACACGACCGTTGTTGTGGCCATTTATTTCTTCCCCTTGTGACCTTTATTCTCCGACATAAGGTGATGTAATTGTTGAAGAACTGTTGACGCTTTGTGGTGCCCATCCACAATTAAGCAACACAAAACTGAATACTGCAACATACAAGGAAAAAGCGACGATTACGAAGTGGAACAACAGCAAACATGGCTATAGTTTGCACGTGCACCAACGTTCAAAGTTCTGAACCTTCTGAATTAATGTCACATGATGGCAGTTCGTTTCTTGCTATAACTGAGAAATGATATTTTCTTGATTTATGAAAAGCATTGCGGTAGAATCAGTTCATTCTACTACATGTTGTTGACCTACAGCAGTCCCAGTTTAATCAGTCTAAGCATCCTTCTGCAGCATCACTATAGTTTTCCCAGAACATCAGTTTTGACCCCTCTGCTTGAATTCAAGTGAACATATGCAGTGTCAAATATCTGAATTTGATATAAGCGGAAAAGGCAGTGGCAGACTAACCGAAGTGACAGGCGAAGTAAATGGCAACTGATGAACGAAAAAAGGCAAATCGAAATTCACAGAGAGAAATAATTATGATAAAAAGTTCAAAAATGATTTTTTTATCAGAGCCAAGTTTCGATAATAGGACATGTGGGTCATGGGCCCACTACGCTTCCGCTGCACCACTCTGATGTTAATGTAATTCCTACGAGTTTCCTCAAGTTTATTGTTGGTTCACAACGACAGACATCCAAACAGCGCCGGGGAAGAATCTCCTATGTTCTCACGAAAGGAGAAGGACACCGGTGAAGTTGCAACTTTTGATTGAGTTGACAGCTTTCAATTTTTGTTACTGACATAATTATACCATAATAAAGCTGCCACACTTGCCTTGTTGAAGGAACACCGCAAATCTCACCAATTGCTATTTCTTAAAGAAACTGGCCTCATATTGTTGTTGTACCTTGCTGTAACTGAGAACACTAGTAGTTACTGTGAATTTGAACAAACTCACTGATGCACTGCTGCTTTAATTTCAGTTGTTACTTTGTATCAGCAGCTCTCTACGACAAGCTTTATGTTACCGGTGGACAAGTTTGTTTATTCCTCGGTGAGTTACATGTTTTCGCCATGTCTTGTTCTCGGTTTGGCAGCAAAGGATGACAGTGAGCGCCCTGTTCGATCCAAACTCGGTTGTTTCATTTCACACTGACATGTATTTTTGTAAAAAACCTTCTAAAAAGTAAAAAGTCAAGCACGAAGAACGACCAGAACAGGGATTTTTTGTTCATTTGTGCATGCTGCCTTAAAAAAACGTTGAGTGTTTCCTTTTTCCTGAGAAATGATGATTGAATTGTTTTACAAGGAAATTATAGAGGTAAAACTCAGACCAGCTGAAAGCGTGTAACAATAACTCTTTTATCTACTGGAGCTTCAAAAAGTCCTATTTCATTTAGTTGGGCACCAAAAAGTCTTATCTGTCAGTTCGTGTTCTTCACTTATCGTACCACTATCTCTGGAGTACTCGCAAGCAGTGGCGGACCCAGGAATTGAAGTTAGCCGGGGCGAACATTTGATGTCCAAATTTTTTTCGCTACAATTGCAACTCTATTCAACCAAAAGTCATAGCATTCGACAACAAAAGAATAAAAAGGCTCTTAAAAACTAGTAAACTGCTAACATTGACTCTTGTCGCTTGAAACGCTCACTTATGCCACAATATGATCCCATAATTCCAATTTCCAAACAGGACCTACAAAATTATGAATGCATTAGCACAAGTGTGATGAGAGTTGTATACTTTGATATGGTCATCTGATGGTACTAGGTGGCAGTATACCTTTAAGATGTAATTGCATAATGAACACGTGGTTGTCGAGGTAGATGACCTCGACGGCTCTTCAAGGCATGAAAATGAACCATAATCTCTTTATCACTAATTTTAGCAAATATCTCGCGCTCAACAAAGCAAACCATCAAATCATTAAGCCATTCATCACCCATCTTGTTTCGAAGATCTGTCTTTATAATATTCATGGCTGAGAAAACCCTCTCCACTGATGCAGTTGCCACCGGTAATGTCAATGCAAGTCTGATGAGCTGATAAACCAATGGAAATACCAGATGTTGTCTACTTTGAACCAACTTGAGAGCAAGAGAACTCAAACTATCGCAAGCCAAGAATTCAGTACTTCTTTTCATCACATCAATATATATGTTGAGTTGATCAGTCAACAAATAGCGCTCTTGTGAAGAGAAATCAATAGAGTAAATATTTGCAAGCTCAACTAGCTTATCATGATCAAAGTTGCTAAATGAGTCTCTAGGATCAAGGCAAGCAATGCACTTCAACAAGCGTGTAGAAGTTTCACTAAATCGATTATTCATCTCAACTATGTTTCTATCGAATACCTCATTGAATATAGTTACCTTGTAATGATGGAGACAAGTAACCATTTTGCGTGATCTTCTTGGGTAACCCCTTGCTGAAATGTTATCATCCATATTGGGCACTATTATATTTCTTGCCACACAAAAGTTAGTAGCAGATATCAAGAGAGGCTCCCATCCATCGTCTCTCAACTTTTGTAATAGACTTTTCACTGACACAATCATATTCACAGCACAGACTATATTCTGATCTTTTTGTTGCAATGCTTGTGACAAATCATTGGTTAAACCAAGCACTCGAAGCATCAAATGCAAGATAAGAACAAATTCAAAAGTTTACATGTTTATCATCAAGCCAGAAGCCAAACCTCTATCATCTGCATACGCTCCATCAAGAGAAATACCATGTAGCACTTCAACCACGGAATCCCACATTTGATAGATCCGGATTAGAGTCTTGTGATGTGACCCCCATCGTGTATCACCGGGTCTTGCTAAACTTGTCTCTTGATGCTGGCCTTTTCCTGACAAAATCTCCCCATGCTCTTCAATTTGCTTACGCGTGCCAGGATCAGAATCCACATCAGCTAAATTAAATGCCGGAGGAACCTACAACATCAAATGGCACCAAAATTCAATGTCCTGTTACTACTGACCAGTGACCACCTAATGTTCCTATTCAACATTTCAAATTTCCAACTAACATATCAAAAGAAAGAAAACAAGCAAAGGATACCTGCTGCTGCTGGTCATCGGAGTCATGTGGATGCTTCCGTTTGGTTGATTGCGCTGAAGCTACAATCGCAGCAGCAGCTGCTTCGACAGCAGCAGCCTCGGCCTCAGATTTTTCGAGTTCGACAGCAGCATCCTCGGCCTCAGCTTCTTCGAGTTCGACAGCTGCAGCTAGCCCTATCCAATCCACATCTTCACTGTCACCGGAATCCATCAGCAGCAGTTCGACAGCAGCAGGCAGCACCGCAGCAGCTAAATCCGGCCAGCACCGCCCCCCACTGCCGCCCCCGTCGCTGGCTCGACCTCCAGCACCACTGCACCAGCACCGCCCCTCGTCGCCGGCCGCCGCAGCTAACTCCGGCCAGCACCGCCCCGGCGCCCCCCACTGCCACCCCCACCGCTGGCTTGACCTCCAGCACCGCCCCTCAACGCCGGCCGCCGCAGTACGAGCCCCTCCCCTGCCGGCCGCCGATGAAGATGCCTCCCCCTGCGCCCGGCCGCCCGGGAACCCCTGGCCTCTCCGCCTCTGGGCTCTGGCGGCGGCGGCGCAGCACCGCAGTAGCTAGGTCGAGGGAGTCAGGGAGGGGAACGAGCGATGCGTTCTGGGTTTCTGGATTGAGAGCGATTGGTGATTTTTTCCGTTTGACGAGACAAGGAAAGGAGAGAGTTTGGGCCGGTAGTCTGTACAAACAAAGCCCACTCCACCGGCCCAGCCGTCCAGGTCAGTTACCCCTTCGTTCCTCTCCATCGGTCGATGCCTGAAACAGGAGCGCCGCCGCCGGACGAAAGTTACATAGGTCAGGGTCGATCTTTGGCCACCGACGACCCGGGGCGGCCGCCCCAGCTCGCCCCAGTGGTAGGTCCGCCACTGCTCGCAAGGAATACTACTTTTGTCATCTAATACTACTTTTATCATGCAATACCGGAAGAACGACAAACTGTTTTTCCGGATCACAAAGCTAGTAGGTCCGTTGATAGTATCACTCTGGTTGGTAATCTCCAACCTAGACATTATCTTGACTAAATTGCACCGACTCAACAGTGCAGAGTCGGGTATGTGATCACTGTAACTCTAGAAGAGGACTCTAGAAAACATCGCTTCATGCATGTACCAATCACATTCCCAATGCATCTCATTCCCCGGGAAAGTGCACTATCACTGGTGACACTCATCATGCTCGCCATTGTTTCTCCCCTCACACAGTCACACACTTGGTCATGCCTTTTCCCTCTAGCAACTAAATGTGATTCTGCTAGAGAGGTAAGATAGTTATTTATAGAAGATCAGCGAATGAACATGGTGTGTGGCCCAAACATCATTTCTTCACTAAACTTCACATGACAGTTGTTGTGGCCATTTATTTCTACCCCGTGTGCCATTCATTCCCACAGCAGGTGATGTAAATTTTCAAGGATGTTGATGCTTTGTGGCTGCCCATCTACGGTTTAAGCAACCCAAAACAAGGCTATAGTTTACACATGTCCCAAACATTCTATGTTCTGAACCTGCTGGGATACTGCCGCGTGATGGCAGTGTGTTTATTGGTATAACTGTAACCACAAATGATATTTTGTTGATTTTTGAAAAGTATGCACCGCAAATTCTCTTGTCGGATACACCTTGCTGTAAACCTGTAATACTATTCCAAAAGATGTATTTTGAATTTAAGAAGCAAAAGTCTTAGGGCAAGAGGTTTTATTTTTTGAGAGGGAATCTAGGGGGTTTGCAACTCTTGATGGCCTATGATGCTATGTGTGCTGCCTTGCTACGATTTAGCTGCTATACACACCAACCCTTGTTTCTCTTTTCTTTTGATGCCCATCGAGTTTTAACTGTATATTACTGCTATAAAGTTTACATGAAAGGTTTAGGTTTATCATTTCCTCAAGTGTGACATCCATCTGTTTTGCACTTCATGAAAATTTTGCTCTCGTTGTAAATGTACTAAGAGATGCCCAGACAGGTTAGCATTGTCAGTTTGTCACTGAAAAATATAACAGTGTCCTCGTCTGCACCAGAACAGAACTTCAACTTGTCATCTGATGACATAGAACATCTCCTAATGTCGTGGGAAAGCATCAAAGCAGAATCAGTTCATTCTTCATGTTGCTGACCTACAGAATCAGCTAAATGTATTCAGAATTTCTCAAAAAGTTGGTCCCAGCATCCTTCCACACCATCACCGGAGTTTTAGAGAGCATCAGTTTTGAGTTTTGACAACTTCTTTGAATTTAAATGAACAAATGTTGTGTAAAATATATCTCGAATTTGTTTTGCCATGTTTGAATTCGATGACAGTGGCAAATTCACGCAGTGGCAGTAGAAGTAATTGTCACCTGAACAAAAAAAGGCAAATCAAAATTCTCAGAGAAAATAGTGATAAAGTAGAAAAAGTAAAAATCAATTTTTTTTTAGACAAAGTAAAAAATCAAATATATAAGAGAGTTTCAATCCTGAGACCTGTGGGTTATGGGACCACCATGCTTCCGCTGCGCCAATCTAATCTTGTCGTATAATAATTTAATTAAATCTAGCCCTTGATGTACAAACCTCTCAGTGGCGGTTCAAACAGAAGCTTCCTTCTGTTCCCAGTGCCACAGGAAACACAGATATTTTTGGCGAGGGATTGATTCGTTGCTTGGTTGTGCTATGAGTAGGCCAACGGGGATCCAACAGTGCACCTCAAGAGGACAAATCCATTTGGTTTCATCTTACATGTTATTTCTGCCGTTTACAGAGGGTAATGTTCAGAGCTTGGCATGGCATCGCGTCATCTCACAAAGTGGTTCTGGACAATACATTTGGCTTGAAGGAATTATTCAGTGTGCATATCAGGTAGGATCTGAGCAGGAAGCCTCTTGTTTTCTTGGCGTGAACAGTACTTTCTTGACAACTGCAAATCAAAATGCTACTTTGCACAGAGAAGATCACATGGGCAACTTTATGTGTCCCCTCTTTTACCTTTATGCCCATCCCCTCTTCTACAAATCTATATAGCCCACAGATACCAGGCAAAAAAAAGCAACGGAATTGTATTGTATCTGTGTCATATGAGGCAATCTGTACCCTAGGTGCTACATATTTGCTCCACTTTTCTTGCTTCAGATCCCCTTTCTCCCCTCCCGCAACGCGCCGGAGGGGTGGGGGGGGTGGGGGGGGGGGAACCTAGCAGCCAGGCCCTCGGCCCTGCCTCCCTCCCCTCCTCCTCGCCGCCGCTGACACGCGCTGACGGGCTAAGCCCGGTTGGCGCGACAACGGCAGGGCCATTCCTCCTCTGCTCGTGGGAGGCTGAAGCGGGGCGACGCCCTCGGGTGGCTGCGCTGGGCGGCCGCGATGCCCAGGTGCGTGGCGGCGGGTGCGTGGTGCGGGGGTGTGGCCGGCTGGTGGCGGTGCGCCGGCGTCCTGCATCCCACGCGCGGCGCAGCGGCTGCAGGCCCGCGCGCCCAGGCGCATCCGGCCGGATCTGGTGTTCGGGAACGGGCGGCGGCACAGATCTGGTGGTCTTCGGCGGTGGCGTGCCTCCTGGATGCTGGCTCTCGCGGGGTTTGGTGTGTGTGTGCGGCGGGGGGGGGGGGGGGGGGGGGTCCTGGGCGGATTGACCGGTCCTCCAAACGGGCTTGGGTGGCGAGCGGGGGATGGGTCTGGTGGCAGGCACGAGATCCGGCGGCCGGCGGCCCGAGGAGTGACTTCGGTACGTTACCGCGGCCGTGGTGATGGACGATGTCCGGTGGTGCTCAGCTACGAGGGGTTGACCTGGTCCGCGTTGGATGTCTTCGCGTTGTGCCCTTCTTGCTTGGTGCTTGCTATGGCATCGGTCCGAGGGTTGCTCTCCGGGCGCTGTTCTGTCATCGTACGGATCGACACCAGTGAAAGCTCTACGCTTCTAGTGCCAGCGTCGGCGACGCCCGTGGGTGCCGCTTGCTTCTTGAAGACGTCGTCGTGGATCTCGTTTCTATACCAGGGCTCACCGTGAAAACCTTTCTCTGTTGTCAGACTCGGCAGCGGCAACCCTTCGCGCTGTCACCCTCTTGGGGCGTTGTCATTGAGCTCAGGGTTCTTTGTTCGGTCCTCGGCGAGGTGTTTGGCTTGTTCTAGGTTCATGTTTTATCTTTTGATATGCTTTGTAAGGGGACCTCTCCAACATATTGTATCGTTCGGCCGTGAACTTTCGTTTGGTTCTTTATTTATAAAGCGGGCGAAAGTCTATTTCGAGATTTCATTTAAGGGTAGCTCTAAGATTATTTCTTTCCTCTGCTGACCGAAGGCGACTCCTTGGCTCAGTTTTTTGTGAATCAGCAGTTTAATTTTCTTGCGGACGAACAATTTGATCTAAAAATATGAAACATGCTAGGAGATTTTTTTTTTTACTCAAGGATTAGTTTAACTGTTGAGCAAATAGTTACAAATGGTAATCCTATTTGCACTTTGCTTTGTCTTGTTTTAGCTTCTACTGATCTTGTTCACGGTCAAATTACAGTTGAAGGAGTTTGACACCATTGTGTTTTTGTTACTGATTTGTAGCTCCTGTTTCTCTCCTTTTTTTGGAATATAACTTTCTCTTTTTTTTCGAAAAGGAGGTTGGACCCCGGCCTCTGCATCTAGACGATGCATGCAGCCATTTTATTAATTATCCACAAAGACCTTACAAAGTAATACATCAATAAACATATAACTTTCTATGGCCAGTGCAGAAAACAGAAGTTGATATCTTGAGGATGCGCCCAACACGTGACACGTGAGGCGGCTGGGCGCACCACTTGGTGCGCTTCCAGCCCAAAAAAGTTGACCTTTGCGGGAGCTTCATGTTCGAATGATGGATTCAAACAAGGACACAGGCCATAGCGTCAATTGCATCTCCACTCCTCTCCTCATTGTTAATTCTGCTCCTCTCTCTCTCTCTCTCTCTCTCTCAGCATCTATAACAAACTAATGGATCTTGCCTTTGTAGTTATTCATCGTTAATTTGTCCATCTCACACCCCTCTGGATTTCTCATTTCTGCCCTCTACACAGTCCCTATAAGTACTCGCGTCCAGAAAGCGGTGACTATCATCGCGGTCTAATGAGGATTTTTTTTTTTTTGTAAATTTCGAGTTCTTTTTAATTTGATTGGACGATTTGCTGAAATTTATTTCCCTAACTGATCCTCTCTTTCTTTACAGGTTGCTCTTCTATATGGAGATGCGGAATTGAGAACAGAGTGAGGACCATAGCGAGATCTGAGATGCTTGGTATTGGATAGTTTGATTTTTGTTATTCTCTTCCAACGATTTCATATAAATATCTGTACAAGTGATTTTTGTTCATTATACTATAGTTGCTGCCTTGATGGGCCATCTTTTATGTTCTTCCAACAAAATAGGTTGGTCTGCCTGCTTGAGCTGGACTAGAATGCGGGTAAGTTGCTCGAGTGCTCGAACCTCTCCTTTTATTTTCTCGTGGTTCATTTTCTTTATGCACAAAATATAATATAGAAGAACATATATGCATAGATTCACACAACGCCCACATACACATTTTTCCGACTGAAAGCAGAATATTTGACTTTCAATAAGCCACATCCATAAAAGGTGGTTTTGAGGTATCACCACTCCCGTAATCATGAAACAAAATGTTTAATTCTCAACCTAATTTAATACTGGCCCCATGACTCAAATTGCATAGATAATGACCACTTAAACCTATTTCCTAGTATGCACACCCCTATTTTCCGGGTGGCAAAGTTGGGCATTGACTCTGACAATCGACTCTGGAATTAAAACAAGGTGCTCCCGACGCATTGAGGCAGCAAAAGCAATGTTTGGCATGCGGTTCACCTTTGGTCTGACAATCCCTTGCGACACACCATTCCAATGTAAGTTTGTCCTCATCTAATGATGAGACGAACGTAGTCGTGTTTCCACTGCCATCTTCGTTGTTGCTCTCGGGCCCAGGATGACCTATTACATATAACATATTAATTATCTGGTCATGCACAATCAGAAAATATCTTATGTATATAGGGCAATATTTTGGAAACATAGTGGGCTTGCTGCAAGGATATAAACAATATGATAGAGAGGATGCACTTACATTGTCCAACCATGACTAGGCACCCAATGAACAAAAGAGCAATTGTATACACCATGCTCCCCCTCTTCATAGTGTCGACGAGATTGTGAGGCGGTTAAAGATCTGAGGCAATGGCCACGACCCCCTCTTGCCTCAGTATATATAGAGGGTGCGGTCCAAAATAACCATAAATTGATTGATGAGAGGATGCAATTCTTATATATATACAAGCGATACGGTTTGCAGATCACAAAGTTATGGTAGTAATGATATGCGATTGGATTGAAAATAGAAAATATTAGTCACTACCATATATACACACGCATCAAGGGTGAGATATTCCTGTGTTGTGCGCATGTGCATTATGGGAGACTAGTACAATGCCCGTGCATTGCCACGGGCTTATTAAAAAAATTGGTTGTATATATAAAGATAATGCTTCTCAGATTTCACATATATTGAAAAGATAAAGAAAAGATATCCACAGGATAACATAATAATATTGCTCTGGTTGTATTTCTCCGGGCAGCTATATCTCTTCTTTCATTCGTTCTAAATTTTTTGGACACATATATTATTTCACACACCCCACGAACAAGACAAAAATTGCTCTTCCTTCACCCTCCTTTATCTCGGTTTACTCCTCGCTCTAGCTTGGGTGTCATCACTCTGTCATTCCATACAGTTTCATTGTGACATGATAAGCTAGCTCTTACGATGCTTGTCATTTGTTATTTTTATGGATTGGTAACGCTCATATGTAGGTGTGTTTATCAACTATTTGGATTATGGATTACAATGTAATTCGAATAAATGCTTTCTATGATTTTCTTGAGCTGAACATATTGCCATGTTCTAGTGAAAACAAGTGTAGCAAAAACATACTGATTTTGGAAGATGAAAACGTAATATGCATGAACTCTTACTGAAATCTGATGATGATAGAGTAGATGCTTGCCACCAAATGGAATTTGGAGCACAGAGAAATGTGAAAAATAATCTAACTCCATATTGGATGTCATATCATTTATTTACAAAATCAGAGTGAACTTTTCGGAAGAAGTATTGAACCAACTGGCCCTTCTTTCAAAACTTTTAAATTCGTTCACCAACTCGGATGTCTTTCTCCCACTTCGCTACATACTTAGAGAGCAGCATGTCCATTTGTCCAGATGCAAGTCCCGCCCGAAACACAAATAGGTAAAGTTTTATGATTGTCTTCATCTTCCTTCACTACTCTGTCCAGTCTTCATATGTGCCTCTGACTCGCAATACATTCTTTCCTATGTGTGCATTTCTTCAAACTCCAACGAATTTTTACCGAGCTCTCGTTGCTTGCTACGAGAAATGGTACACAAAAAGGGAAAACATTAATATAGATAATCAATGAGGACATGTGCCAATCACAATATCCTTGCAACCCACACTCAGTAATGTGAACAAATGTGCAATCAAATTTGTCTCGCCTCGACAAGAGTTTAGAATGTAAACAAAACATATATCGACCATGCTACAAGATTTCAAGAAAAAATATTAAACATAGCTTATTAACAAAAAGTACCAGTCACCTATTAGCTCTATAAATTTGTCATTTCTATTTCCCAGGCTCATAAATTTTGTAGATCAGGTATAGTCCGTGGGAAGATGAGAAGTTGATCACCATGATCATATACTGCCCTTTTTCCACCGCCGTGTGGAGCCATGTGATAGCATGGACGGGCAAGGCCATCACGATCGATCACACATAGGCATCAGGAGTTTCGGATTGGTGGCACAAGATCATTTCCATGGTTCCCAAGGAGTCGAGGCATCAACGAAGCGGCAGAATCCTATACATCATCTGGAATTTATGGAAGCAGCGCACAGACGAATCTTCAATGGCACCCGTCTCACCCACTTAGAGGTCGCTGCTCTGACCCTCAAGGACATCAAACAACGTGACATGGCCTTTGAAGGGGACCACGACAGTGAGTGCATTGGCTAGTTTCTCTTCCTTTTTTTGGTTTGCTTTTGGGTTTCTTTGAGTTCCCAACAAAAACTCATTACCTCTGTGCACAAACTCTCTTTCTCGTCTAACTGAAAAGACAGTGCTCCTACCGGTTCTTCGAAAAAAGATAAGAACACACCAGAGTTTTACCTGCTCCGCTTCCTAGGGTGACGCCGGCAGAGCTGAGGCGCGGTGGCTACACACAAACCTTGCCACGGATCTCATTGTGGGATACTTAGTGGTGATTTAATCAGCATAGAACAAACATCTAGAAGGTTTAACTAAGATAACTCGCAATCTAATAAGAGTAATTTTTACAAGTTCATTCAGAACTCTACTTAGAAGTATTGATATCATGGGCTACAGAGCAAATTATAATTCATGAAAACTGTTTATCAAGGACAATCTACCTGTGAAATGAGTCGTACCTATATAAAAACTGAAATTATCATTGATGCTATCGCAGTACAAAAGTAGGCCTATAAGAAAAAGGAGCTTGCGACTTACCAGAAAGCTGCAGCTTCACCGGGGAGCTTCAGTTGTGCAAACTTGGGGCATCTAAAAATATGGAACGGTTAGCAAACAACCTGAAGAGTATAGCTCGTCTGAGCTTCACATTTATGCAAGTAAAGATGAAAAAATAAACAATTTTCCTACAAACTCTCAACAGGAGAAGATATTCAAGAATAAACAGTCCAAGACAAGACTGGATAAACATGGAAGCATCCATAATCTGGAAAAATCAGATTAGATTGTACTGATAATCACATCAGGGGAAAACAAGAATGTTATTTTTTTTCATGAAGAACCACCCCTCCTTTTGTGTAGGATTAAAAATCAGCACAAATCTAACAATGGGGGAAATATAATTAATATTAGGAAATCATGGCCTATAATGTGGGAGTTCAATATTAATAATTATTCAAAGGCTCAAGATAATTAATGAACAATGGTAACAGATTAACCAGTGAAATGAAATCAATGAAGGCATGTGGATGGTACTTACGTAGATACACATGCATGGATCAGAGGTCTTTGACGATCTTGCTGGTTGGAGATCCGTCAGTTGGATCGCCATGGCTGGTTGGAGCTAGCTGCTGGATGCATGGATCCGAGGTGTTGAGTTGCAAGGCAAAACGGGAGCACGAGGAGAAAGAAAATGAAACGACCGTCGGGCTTGGACGAATCGACGAGATTTTAAACTACAAAAATCAAAATGTTGGAAATAGCGCTTTATATAGATTAAGGAGCTGAAAAATCAGAGGACTCGTTTCCATGCAGATCGGATTGTATGTCATGTTTGGGAACACACAATTAATTATGTCCAAAATCAGGGGATATTCCTTGGCTGGTGGTTTTCCTTGCATCTCTATGCATCATATCAAACACGTCAGGATGTGAACAAATCTCATACCATCCAACCCGAACAAACACCCCAAATGTGGGATAACCAAGTTAATTCTTGTGTTCATGATCGAAATTCCTTGTTTGGATTTTAATATCAACGTGGACATGATGGCCTAATCGCTAGAGTTGTAGCTGTCGGCATCGCTCAGCTCCTCGTCGTTCTCCTCGTTGTCCTCCTCCTCCACTTATACGCCGATATATTCAGGCTTGGCGCATCTCACACAATATTCTGGTAGTGTTCCTAGTCGATGCCCTCTTTATTCTCCTACTACTCTCAACTTCAAAACTGAATTGGTGTCTGACATCTACATTAATATGAACTATATTGTGTCTTCTATAGGAAGAAATCTGGATAGACTCAAACCAGCTCACGCATGCTAATTGCATAACACTAATCAACGGAAGCTCGTAAAGTTTTAGAAGTAGACACTAAGTAGAAATCAAGGACCAAACTAATGAAGAAACTGACATAGCAGCCACATATATAGAATACTAATTCTGTAGAGAAAATCTGCATTCAGGCCTCACCAATTCACCGATTCAAACAAAAATAAGCATGCTTGAAAATAAATCCATAAATAGCTACCAGAGAATATGGATCACCAGATTGCTGATGCAGGAGACGTCGGGACGCTGTACCCACCGCAGCAATCCTTCTTGCAAGGGCATCCAATGGAACATTTAACGAGATGATGAGTCCTTTCTTTAGATAACTCCTGCAAACTTCACACAATAAACTTAGTAAGCATTGCCTTGAAGACCAACTTGGGCTAGATAGGCGAAGCTGAGTGAGGTTTCCGGCGACTACGACCAACACAATGCGCGCCACCGGAACACCAATCACGAGCATGGTTGTTCCAGCAAGATAGAGAGGGAAACCAGAGTAAGCTTTGTATGCAGATTATTTTTTAGTTTGAATCATATATTTGCACATAATAAATCATCCTAAGTGTGTTGATGCTAGTGCACACACGTAATATCCATTGGGCACATATTGAATGTAGTTGTAGATTAAAATATCAGTACTCCATTGGGAGTAGATAATAGGCAACATAAGTTTCAGTGTCATACTTCAGTTGGATCATAGTTGGACAAACTGAGATCAAAACAGTGAAGGTGGTGATGCTGAGTCATGTCCTTTTGATGGCTCCATCTCATGCAAGTGAGGAAATAAATTCATTCATGTGTCCTACCCAATTTAAACATTTTGACAGCTCAACTTAAATAGTCACACATTTATCTAAGAATCACTTACAAAGGCCTATACAAAAACCTCCAAATACTAAGAAAGCAAAATGTGCCAATTGTTTTGGTACCTGAAGTCCTGACCACCAACAATTGAGCACAATCTCTGATCCCTCTTGATCTTCTCAGTCTCTGCCCTCTTATCAGCGACTAATTCTCGTAGCCAACAATTCCTTCAGCCAATCCGAAAAGGGAGTTCTTCACATGCAACAAAATGAAAACAATAACAATATCAGCATCTCAGTCACACTGTGGAGATCAAACTACATCCTGTCATAGTAACAAGGCCTCACCTCCGCCGCAACAGCCTTGGCCCTGGCCCTCTCTGTCCCCGGGCGTTCAGCAACCTATACTGAACGTAGCGATTCCTAAGCAGTCGTAGCTGGTGCACGTCCTACTGCTTCATCCCACCATGACATGATGCCGGGCCGAGAAGCTTCAACATGATCCGGTATAGCTTTCATCTTTTGAAATTCAACAAAGATTAGTGCGATCAACTTCATTTCAGAATAACCAATCAAATGAAGTATCTCCTAAGTGCAAAAGTTTATGATACATCAATGGAAACTTATAAAAACTGAATGTCACATATAACAAGCACAATTTTTCTAAAGAATGTCGACTAAACTTGTATTTTTTGCTGAAGAATACCGGATCAGGAACACACATGTATATATGTGAGATGTTCTAACTAAAATATTGTGAACTTTCTTTCATGTCGGCATGGTGAATAACAGCTGCACATACATGATATATAAATAGTAGTCATAATGCACAAAATATATACAACCCAGCTATACATTATTTATCTGAAATTTAGTAGTAGTATACTTATACAGTTGAATGAAATTATCTAGCTATTTCTAGCCAAGATAAATGGGCACCATCAGTATGTTAGTACTCAACCAGAGAAGCAAAATAATGGTCGTGTGCTAAACTGTTAATCAGTTAATCACATATACATATGAGCTAAACATCTTCACGTGAGAGGCGGGAAAGCAAACTCCTTTCTCTCTATCACTTTCTTTCATACCTAACTCGGAAATAAAATCGCTACTTATGTTTGCATTTGAAATATTTACTCTTAAGCAATTGTCAAACCAATGTTTTCTTCCTTTCCTACACATTGATCCACAAAACAAGTTTTGCCACTAATGGCAGAAGTGATGCTTAATCATTTAGACCTATTCTTTTTTTGCAGGGATTTAGACCTATTCTTTTCAAGTTCCTGAAGAACAAACATCTGAAAAGTGCCTTGTTAATTAGCATCTTCACACATCTGTATGTATGAGCAGGCATATGCATATGTATGAACAGGTATATGCAACATAGGTGGGTTTCTCCCTCCCTCCCTGTCTCTCCATAGGAGAATCGGTTTAGTTAAATAAGTACTAACAGCTGCAAATAGCATGCATGCATATCCGTTGATTGCGAGAGAAGGGCACCTAGTCGTCACCAACAAACTGAAGGAAATAAGCAGCTATTTTTTCGACCGATCAAACCATGCGTACATACACCTAACCGCCTTGTATACCCTCTTCATGTAACAGTTCCAACTTTCCAATGTTTGTCCTTTCATTCAGGAGGTCTTTTAGTCACACATCTGCACACAAAGTTTAATTACATCATGATCTGGTCTTCGTTATTGTTCAGAACAACCGCCATGCTAAACAAGACAGTGTCATTTGCAGCTGCACATGATGCAGTTTATTAAGTTGGGTTATAGAGCGAGTACCTTGACGATGCGAAAGTGCTTCAGCTGCACCGGCTGCCCCAGTACATCAGCTTCCCCACAGTGCGCATTGGCAGAGGAACCGACTGTGGCACCACCAACAAAATACGAAGGAGGATAAACTAATTTGTCGAGGAGTCGAGGGACGGAGGGGATAGAGCCAATGCTGCAGCGGCATCCCGATCTCGCCGCCATGGGTGACAAGTTTGAGGATCCCAGGGCCATGTCGACGGGCCTGGGTAGCGCAAAGTAAGAGGTTCCGTGCAGGAACGGCGCCCACCTGGGTTTGGACATCCAAGCCATGGCGTCGTTGATGGTCTCGTCGTGTGCACGCCCAGCACCAACTCCGCTGTGCGCCACCACACAGACCAACCACCAGCCGCAGCCACCACAGAGCTATCCCGACCGGCACCGCGCAGGAGCACCGCCTCGAGCGTAGATCCAAGCGCTAGGGGGCAGATCCGGCGAAGTCGCTGCACTCCCGTGGCTGAAGCCGCAATTCCCCGCAGCTGAGCGTGAATGCTAAGAGCATGCTGCCCCTGACCATCACCAGAGCTGCCGCCCACCCGCACAAAGGCTTGTCGGCTAGCTCATCCCGAGGCCACCACCGCAGACTCCTCACGCTGGTCCACCAGCCACCGCCGCCATAGCAGGCGAGACCGACCACCAGCGCCACCTTGGACAGAGAGAACACCCACCACCGTCGGTAGTAGGGCCCGCCGGCATCGCCGCGGAGGCCGACGGCCGCAACGGCAAACGGGAGCGGGGGGGCTGGGGGCGGTCGGCGCAGTGTTGCGGGGGCAGGTGCTCGTGGAGGAGAGAGACACGAAGGGGGAGAGGGAGGAGACCTGCGGCGGCTAGGGTTTGGGAGGGGTGCGTTGGCTGGGCGATTTTTTCTATATGCGGGGTGGGGTGTCGGTTTGCACACAAAAAACGGACGAAAAAAGACCAATAGGTGAGAGGGATGACGAAAAAAAACCAAGACAAGAAGCTATCAAGTCCCCTTTAAGAGTAGAGATAGTGTTCCTCGTTTGGAATGCGTATAACCATGGTATGTGTGATTAGCAACCTAAAAATAACCATGGCGAGATATGATATGATCCAACTCGATCAAGGAAAAAAAGCCACGAGACTTGTTACCATATCGATGCACCAGATGAGATATTCCCATGCACGCAAGCTCACGCTCCTGCGTGCTCGTGACCATCGACAGGAAGATCTATGTGTTACGGCGGCCAGGCATTAGTAGAAAACAGGGCAACAGTCCCGGTTTTAGAGGGCCTTTAGTCTCGGTTCTACAACTAGGACAAAACGATCGGGACTAATGCCCGTCACTTTTAGTCCCGGTTGGCCTACGAACCGGGACTAAAGGAGCTCCACGTGGCCGCCGTGGGGCGCCTGGCAGGAGGACCTTTAGTCCCGGTTGGTAACACCACCGACCGGGACTAAAAGGCAGGCACGCGTCAGCAGTTGCCATGCGCTGGGTTTTTTTTTTCAAAGGAGGGGTTAAGGGGTGTTGGAGGGTTTAGGGGTTTTCATATTGTGTTTCCCCCTTTTATTTTTGTGTTTACCATTTTTATTTTATGCTTTTCATTCAACTCGACGCTAACTACTACATATAGAAATGAAAGAACGCCATTACACAACATCGTCATGATCAATATATAGAGAGAAGAAGTGACCTCTCTTTCTCCGTGCTTAGTCGAACAATGCAACAAGTTTTCGTAAATATATTCGACGCTATTACATATAATATATACAATATAACATCTCTTACGATCTTAATATCTAACTGCCAACATCGCATATCATCTCCCGATGGTATTCTCCATGTTTAGGTATGACATGATCAACAAAGAATCCTGCCAATTCCTCTTGAATTGCTCGTATGCGATCAGTTGGTAGGAGTTCGTCCCGCTTCTGCCAGATCTAATTTAAAGAAGGGGGTCAATATATGAATGAAACTCAACACAATTGATGGTAATAAAATAAAAATGTGAATATTGTTTACGTACTTCAAATTGTTGTAAAGATATGCCCCGGCCCCGCTCAGAGGTCGAGTGACGAATGAACTCGCAAACGTAGTATGCACATAAATTAGTCCCGAGTGCCTGCAACAAGCACTTTACGAGAATAGAGTTCAATCAAAATGATAACTAAGCATGATAATGGTATTGAAACTAGCATCAATGAGAGATGCGCGGTACTAGAGTAGTACTTACTTCGGGGTGTACAAATTGCAGCTCCGGTTTCCAGCTGACACCCTTAACCTTTTTGGTGAACTTTTTCCAAACCCTGCCCGGCAAAGAAAATGATTACTTGATATCAGAAAATGAACAAAAGTTGCTGATATGGTGCGATAATGATTGAACTTACTTCTGAAGCATGTGCCTCATGTTCGTCCACTCCTTATGGGTCTTTACGTCTCGAGTCCAAGACAGTTACTTTTCCCTCTTCAAGCTGAATGTTTAGCAGAATAAAGTGAAAACTGCGCACGCATAACTCGTTAATTGCACTTAACCTCAAGTAAGCGAAACAGAATGTGCACAAGATAGTAACAATCACTTGAAGTCGTAAGGAAATAGTATTTCCTTTCTGGTTTGTTGTCCAAGTAATGCCTTTAGCAAGTTTTTCTCTGTATCGGCGGGAAATTCTTTTAACGTATGTTCATTTATGAAATTTGGGTCAATGAACCCAATGTCATAGATTTGTTTTTGTTTGCATTCGAGGATCTTCAATCTGCATAATATAGTGTGAGGATAATTAATACATGCAATGAACGAGCTGAGCTAGAGACTTAATTACAGAAAAAAATACTTACAGACAATAGGAACTGACGATAGTTTTGTCGAGTTCCTTTTGATTGTATAACTGAAATATTTTTTCAAATTCGACGAACAACACCTGCTCTCCATTGAAGAAGTGCTCATCTTTAATTCCCACAAAGATATTGTCGGTCCCGTCCTTGCAGGCTTTACGGTACCATTCATGCAATTGTCGCATCATCGTTGGTAGACGGTCGAGCTCCTCACGTGTGACGAGAGGCTTCCCGTTCATGTATTTTAAGGTTTGTACTACCTCAGCCTTTTCAAACTGTACCGAGTTGGGTAAGTAATCAGCAGCAGTGATAGCAAGACCAGTGGCCGCTTTCTCTGGATCATTAGCGATATCGGTAACCACCTTGAGCGGAGGGCACGATTGCAGTTCTTGTTCGCCGAGCTGGGGAATTGTTTTCCCACTTCTTGCACCACTGCTACCTAAGCTTCCCGACCGCCTTGCTTGATCATGTGTCTTTTGAATACATCGGTCATATTTTGATTGCGGCGGAGGCGGTGGTGGTCGCATAAGGGCCTCCAGAGTTCGCTTCGCTTTCACCGGGTCTATTTTCTCCTCTTGAGGTGGGCGTTTCGGTGCAAGCTGACGTTTCACTTCGGCATCCACGATCTCGTTGAGTTCCTCCTCAGACCTCTCGTAGGGTAACTTGGGAGGAGCCTTGAGGCTTGGGACTGATATATATCTCCTCTGTTTCGTACTGCTGCTAGCCGCCGGAGCGGCGGCGGCTCTCTTCCGATGTTGCTGAGGCGGCGGAGGAGGCGGAGTCCGATGACGCGGCGGAGACAGCTGAGGCGGAGGAGGATTCTGCTGAGGGGCCACCTCCGTCGGAGTCCGCTGAGGCGGCGGAGACGGCTGACGCGCCGGAGATGACTCAGTCAGCGAAGACGGCTGACGCACCGGAGACGGTAGATGGACCGGAGACGGCTGACGCACCGGATACGACTCAGGCACCGGGGCCTCCTCCGCCTGAGTCTGCTGAGGCGGCGTCTAGTATGAAAGCACGATGTGTTCCTTTCTCCATAGACAGGTAGTCCTTAAGGCATATCGAAAAAGAAGCTCCCCTTCACCTGTAGAGTACTCAAGCTCCAGCCCATCAAATCCGTCCATTATTTCATCTACCCCGACAATAGCAAAGCCAGGTGGAACCGGAGTGCAATGGAAAGTTGCATCAGGTCGAGGAGGTAAGACATAGCCGACCGCCGCCTTCAAGGTCAGGTTATGAAATTTTGCCATTAGCACACAGTGTTCATTATTCGTGATACCATCCACGGGGTAGCGAGGAGCCATGCTATCAGGATGAACGAGCTCAGTGGAAGCCACGCTGCTTCTCCGCTGAGATGGTGGGGTAGCATCGTGGGTAGTCTCCAATGAAGGATCTTCGTGGCGCTAAGATGGTTGGCCGGTAGCTCGCTGGCTCTCAAGTGCCTCTAGTTTCGCTAATCTTTCATTCATCTTCTGCATTTCGCTTGCTTCCTCTTTCTTCTTTCTCTGTCGGCTTCTGTAACCAGTGTTGTCGGGAAATCCAACCTTCCACGGAACGGAGCCTGATGTGCCTCGTGTTCGTCCAGGGTGTTCAGGATTCCCGAGGGCCTTTGACAGCTCGTCCTTCTCTCTGTCGGGAATGAACTTCCCTTCCAATGCTTCCTTGATTGCTTCCTCAAGCTTTGTGATGGGTATTTCAAGTTGAGCTTTCGTCCAGACACACTTCCCTGTTTCTGGGTCCAAAGTTCCCCCAACGCCGAAGAACCAAGTCCTTGCCCGATCTGGCCAGTGCAATGTCGCTGGTTGGACATCTTTAGCAAGCAGGTCTTGCTCAGCTTTGTCCCTCGTAGGCCGGGCTTTGCTGTAGCCACCTGACCCCGTAACATGGTGATACTCCTTCCTTGCGGCATTTTTCTTATTTGTAAGTGACCTGTTCTTAGCCTTCTCCGATTTCTTGTAGGCCACAAATGCGGGCCAGTGATCTTTCATCTTCTCATATTGACCTTTAAATTCTGGAGTCTTGTCTTTCTCGACAAACTTCCTGTTCAATTCTTTCTTCCAGTTCTTGAATAGTTCTGACATCTTCTTAAGAGCAAACGCCTTGACCTTTCGCTGTATAACTAGGTTATTCGGATCCTCCCCTGGCGGTAGGCTGAAATTTCTCATCAGATTGATCCAAAGATCATCTTTCAGTCTATCGTTGACATAAGGAACTTGAGGGTCCTTCTTCTTATTCCATTCTTGGAAGCTGATCGGGACGATGTCACTAACAATAACTCTGCAATGATGTATAAATTTGTTCTTGGTCCGGTAGGGAGCAATCGGTTGGCCTTCTGGAGAGACTTTTTCGATCGTGAACCTTTCTTCCGGGTCCAACCTTCTCATCGGGCCTCGTCTCCTTACCGAAGTGGAGCTCGATCCGGATGGCTAATTAAAAGAAGAAAGAAGCGTTAATATATGTACATAGAAAAATATTAATGCATCTAGTCAGCAGAGGATTAATTAATATATACCTCGCCGGACTTTGAAGCAGTTATGGCTCCCTTCTCCATTCGATCACCGGAGCCGTCATGATCTCCTTCGTCCACAATTCGATCACCGGAGCCGTCATGTCTCCTTCCTCCTCACCGGAGCCTCCATCCTCTCTTTCCTCACCATCGGTCTCGTTGAGAAACGACAAGCAGTTGAGATCAATATCACCTCCGTCGCGGATTATATCCCCCAACAACTCTTCTTTTTCTAAGTCTCTGCCCATAGTTTCTGCAAATATTACAACGTGGCAATATACAACCATGAGAGATGGATTAGTGACAAACATAGACTTAATCACAACATTTTCTATATACATCAATCCATCCATCTATACATACATACATACATACATGGACAAAAAAATTCTATGAACAAAAAAAAATCATCATATCAACATTTTCTATATATATACATCCATCCATCGATCTTGAGCAGAGTAGAGTATATGCCACAACATTCCTAAAGTTTGCCACAACTTTGCCATATAATTAAGGTCAAAAGCTCTAAATTTCATAACTTTGCCACAACAAAAAGTTCTTCAATGAACATCAAAATGAACTCTAAATAAACTCTAAAGACAAAATGATCATCCATCCATCTAAACATATCTATCTATCCATCTAACATCTCATACATATTTGATGCAACTAACATAGCATGGCATGGCAGAAACATTGCAAAGACAAAATGAACTCTAATGCAAAAAAAATGTTCTTTGATTTTAAAAAAGGAGCTATATTGTCCCCAATTCTTTTGACAGTACCCACGGCGTCGGGGGTGACGGCGAGGCGACGTGGAGGTGACGGCGTCGGGCAGGGCTCGGGGACGGCGTCGAGGGCGGCGACGAGGCGACGACGTCGGGAGGAGGACGGCGTCGGGGGCAATGGCGAGGCGACGGCGTCGCGCAGGGCTCGAGGACGGCGTCGGGGGCGGCGACAAGGCGACGGCGTCGGGGGCGACGGCGAGGCGTCGGGAGGAGGACGGCGTCGGGGGCGACGGCGAGGCGACGGCGTCGGGCAGGGCTCGGGGACGGCGTCGGGGGCGGCGACGAGGAGCAGGTTCGGGGAGGAGGGCGAGGAGGTCCGGCGACGAGGACGGTGACGAGGTCCGGCGACGAGGAGCGGGCTCGGGGATGGCTCGGAGGCGACGGCGAGCTCGGGCAGCCTGGCGGCGTCGAGGTGGTCGCCGGCGTCGTCGTGGAAACTGCAAATGTCTTTTGGCAAAATTTCCCAACTCCCACTTATATACAGAGACCTTTAGTCCCGGTTGGTGGCTCCAACCAGGACTAATGCCCCCCTTTAGTCCCGGTTGGAGCCACCAACCAGGACTAAAGGTCAATTTCCAGCAGCCCAAAGGGCGGGAAGCTGAGACCTTTAGTCCCGGTTGGTGGCACCAACCGGGACTAAAGGGGGGCATTAGTCCCGGTTGGAGCCACCAACCAGGACTAAAGGGATGTGCTTCCCGTACCAAAAGTTTAGTCCCACCTCGCTAGTCGAGAGGGGCTCGGAGTGGTTTATAAGCGCTGCTGCCGCTGCCCTCTCGAGCTCCTCTCTAATGCAGGCAGTACATGCCTATTTGACGCCCTGTTGGGCCTGCTACCACTGCGGGCCTGCATCCTGGCTCATTTGTAGTGTTTCTAGTCATATGCAGACCGTCGTGCCTAGTAGGCGGGCCTTTTTTTGCATATATTATGATTTTTAATGTTATTTTTTGCATATGTTATTTTTAGTTATATAATTTTAGTTGCATAAATTTTATATAATTTTAGTTGCATAAGTTTTATTTTTTATTGATTCTTTTTAGTTGATTCCTTTTGCTATTAGAGTTTTATAAAAGCTTTTTAGTTTCTATTAAAGCTTGTAACAAAATATACTTTATGAAAATTCATTTTACTATTAAAGTTTTTAACAAATAAATATTTTGATAATTTTAGTTAATATTATTTTTATTCGTTTTGTTAATGAAGAATATTATATTTAATTCATTCTCTTTAGTTCATTCTTTGTGCTATTACAGTTTTATAAAATACTTTTTTTGCATTTTTTTAACATATTTTAACTTAAGACTTTTTCTGCATTCAATATGCACCATTTAAAGCCACATCATCACTTTTCAACCCATTTTTGACTTCATTTGCTATTTTTCATGCATTTCATGATTTATTTTGAGCTAAGATGACCCTGAAATTGAAAAGCACTGCAAATGAACTCTGAAATGATTAAAAATTGGCATGGTATCATAATTTCACCCCCATAGCATGTGCTAAAAAGTTGAGAGGGTTACGGGAAAAACTGGATGCACTTCCTGTACAAACTGGACAATCTCTTTCGAAGTATCAGGGTTTCGGACGAAAACTCGTCTATTACAAAGGGATTACATTTTTTTAAACATATTTTAACTCAAGACTTTTTCTGCATTCAATATGCACCATTCAAAGCCACATCACCACTTTTCAATCCTTATCTGACTTTATTTGCTATTTTTCATGCATTTCATGATTTATTTTGAGCTAAGATGAACCTGAAATTGAAAAGCACTGCAAATGAACTCTGAAATGGTTGAAAAATGGCATGGTATCATAATTTCACTCACATAGCATGTGCTAAAAAGTTAAGAGGGTTACGGGAAAAACTGGATACACTTCGTGTACAAACTGGACAATCTCCTTCGAAGTATCAGGGTTTCGGACGAAAACTCGTCTATTACAAAGGAATTTCATTTTTTTAAACATATTTTAACTCAAGACTTTTTCTGCATTCAATATGCACCATTCAAAGCCATATCATCACTTTTCAACCCTTTTCTGACTTCATTTGCTATTTTTTATGCATTTCATGATTTATTTTGAGCTAAGATGACCCTAAAATTGAAAAGCACTGCAAATAAACTCTAAAATGGTTGAAAATTGGCATGGTATGATAATTTCACCCACATAGCATGTGCTAAAAAGTTGAGAGGGTTACGGGAAAAACTGGATGCACTTCGTGTACAAACTGGACAATCTCTTTCGAAGTATCAGGGTTTCGGACGAAAACTCGTTTATTACAAAAGGATTTCATTTTTTTAAACATATTTTAACTCAAAACTTTTTCTGCATTCAATATGCACCATTCAAAGCCATATCATCACTTTTCAACCATTTTCTAACTTCATTTCCTATTTTTCATGCATTTAATGATTTATTTTAAGCTAAGATGACCCTAAAATTGAAAAACACTGCAAATAAACTCTGAAATGATTGAAAATTGGAATGGTATCATAATTTCACACACATAACATGTGCTAAAAAGTTGTGAGGGTTACGGGGAAAACTGGATGCACTTCGTGTACAAACTGGACAATCTCCTTCGAATTATCCGGGTTTCGGACGAAAACTCGTCTATTACCAAAGGATTTCATATTTTTAAACATATTTTAACTCAAGACTTTTTCTATATTCAATATACACCATTCAAAACCACATCATCACTTTTCAACCATTTTCTGACTTCATTTACTATTTTTCATGCATTTCATGGTTTATTTTAAGTTAAGATGACCCTGAAATTGAAAAGCAGTGCAAATGAACTCTGAAATGGTTGAAAATTGGCATGGTATCATAATTTCATCACATAGCATGTTCTAATGTATCAAAAATCATTACAGAACATCATGAATAGAGAAGTGACCAAATTAATACAAGTTCATCATCACATTAAAACCAAAATACAGTAGTGATCAAAAGTTATAGAGGAAAAAATAAATACATAAAGTTCATACATAGTTCTCATAGAACAACATATAGTTCTCTAGAGCATCTAATTAAAACATAAATTGAAACTAACATACAACTATGTAAAACATTTAAATACAACAACAAATGCGATAATAATCGCAACTAAGGTAGCAATTGATGCAACAGCATAATGATACCAAGCCTCATTATCAATGGCATATTTTCCTATCTTTCTAATCTTCAAGCGCATTGCGTCCATCTTGATCTTGTGGTCATGGACGACATCGGCAACATGCAACTCCAATTTCATCTTCTCCTCCTCAATTCTTTTCAATTTTTCTTTCAAATCCTCGTTTTCTTTTTCAACTAAATTTAACCTCTCGACAAGAAGGTCGGTTGGAATTTCCGGTTCACATACCTCCTATAATAAACACATCTATGTCACGTTGGTCGGCATAATTGTCATAAACACTAAATGAAACAAATAGTTATAAAAAATAATATACCACATCCGAATCATAGACCGGACGAGGGCCGACGTGGGCGGATACCATAACCATGGACCTATATAATAACAAACAATAATAAAAGTAAGAAATTTATACAAGTATCTATGTAAATCATACAAATAAGAACTTTTTTCTTTTAAAAAGAAGATAAGAACAAGAGGCTCACCACGGTGGTGCCGGCGACGAGATCGGCGCGGGGATCGACGACGGTGAGGACGGGGATGGGACGTGACGGACCGCCAAACCTAGACAAATCTTGAGGAAAATGGAGCTTGGAGGTCGAGCTTGGAGAGGAGAAAGCTTAAGCATGGCTCTGGCATTTCATCGAACACCTCATGTGCATAGGAGATGAGAGCAGAGTAGCACACACCTCACACACGCCGGCCGGCCAAAAAAACAGAGTGAGCGGGCAGGGGCTAGCATATATATAGGCATATCTTTAGTCCCGGTTCCAGCCACCAACCGGGATTAAAGGGGCTGGGCCAGGAGCGAGGCCCTTTAGTCCCGGTTCGTGTCTGGAACCAGGACTAAAGGGGTCAGACGAACCGGGACTGGTTCCTGCCGAGGCCCGGCCGGCGCCCTGGCCTCATGAACCGGGACTGATGCACCCATTAGTCCCGGTTCGTAACAAGACCGGGACTAATGCAATATTCTGGCCCGTTTCAAAGCCCTGTTTTCTACTAGTGAGGGTGGATGGGTTCCTGGTCTCCTCATCGACAAGCCCGCTGATGGAGCATGACATCCCACCAGAGAAGTGAGGGTCATCACCATCAGATAACCACTTACTACCCGGGTTGCTTGTATCGTGAAGTGAAATAACAATGGACGTTTTCCCTTTCTTCTGGTAGTGTATCGACTTGTGTATTTTGGTGAGATTGTTGTACATCGACTTTTAACTGTAACATGAGGAAGGAAAGCTCTGACTGATTATACCTTGGCGAGTTACATGTTTGTGCTTGTTGAATGTGAATAGATTATGGGAGTAGAAGGTTTTTGCCCTATCATGTTCTTGGTATTGTGAATAAACAGAGTAGTTTCTTTCACTATAGCGAAAAGTATATTTTTTGTCCCTAAACTCTTTCAAAAGTATAGAAATGATCCCTCAACTCCAAAGCGGGCAAAACTTAGTCCCTATAAACTTCTCAAACCAGATTAGTTTAGTCATTTGACTCAACGAAAGCAGTTTCCATGCTGAGTTGGCATGGTTTTGACCGATCGTCGCCCATTTGACAATCTTCTTCCTCCTTCCCATTTTAACTCGACTGGGCATTTCGTCGAGCAGTTAGCGCGCGTCTAGCAACAGAAGAAGGAGATAGGCCTGGAGCTACTGTGACTCACATGGAGGAGCTCGGAGACAGTTCGAGCACGAGGCCATCGACCCAACACGCACCGACGCTCGCGTGAAAGAGCAAGCCAACCATGTCAGAACTCAGAACGCGGCCTCAACGGAGACTGTGCGTGACCAACGCCGTCAACAGAGGTACGTGCAGAGGGCCTCCTATCCAGCAGGTCGGCGACGGTGCGCCAGGCGCAGGGTGCAGCTCGACGGGTGGGTGTGCGGCCGGTTCACGATCACGCCCCACGGTGCGTAGTCCAGGCGGGACATGGAGATGCCCATCGTGTTGACTGTTGATCCCGGGGAGCTTCTCCACGTTCGCTCCCGTCTCCGCGGAGCCAACTGGGTAGCAGGTGTTGCCCAGGAGTGCCGGTGCCGAGGAGAACAAGTCGTCCGCCATCTTGTTCTCGGTCCTCTTGCACGGGAACCCATTCAACCGCAGTGCTGCAATGCACAAATACATGCATGCATGCATGCATGCATTACTCTCTTTTTTTCTTGAATTGTTAGGATTACTCACCACATATGTCAAGTGGTCCAGCATTACTCTCTATTCAGGAATGATCTATTCATGTGCACAGGAAGTATGGATGGAAGAGCTAACAGAAGTTACAACTAGGGGAGACGTGATCCAGCAGGTCGGTGGCCGCGCGCCGGGCACAGGCTGCAGCTCGATGCCACACCCTGGGTTGCTGAGCTCTCCACCTCCGCTGCATGACCGTCATGACGACACAGTCGTCCTTCTCTTCCGAACTCGCCACACGCCTGGGTTGGATTTGGGGTCAGTTTGGAAAACAAAAGAAGATGTGGATTGTGACGTGGCGCTCAAACCCGGGTGATGCGTCAAGTTTTAGTCAAAACTGTGTCCATTTCGGACGAAACCGCCGATCGAAGCGATACGAGGGACTAAACTAATCCTGTTTAAGAAGTTGAGGGACTAAAGTTTACCGGTTTGGAAGTTAATGGGACCGTTTCTGTACTTCCAAGAATGTTCAAGGACAAGAAATATATTTTTCCATTCACTATAAAATGGAATTAGGAGCCCTGATACTCCACTGGAACTCCACGCGGCCCTTGGGCAGCAGCTGCCGGCCACCCTTAAACAAAACCTCGCTGCCCTCTACAACTATAGAAACTCCATGAATCCGAGACCGGTGCACTTGAGAGAGCACTCACGGTAAGGATCTGGATGACTACTAGCTTGCTCGGTTCAACCGTATCACTCTCGTGAGTAATTTTAAAATCGAAACTATCTACATCAGATTGTACCAACTCAACAGCGTAGAATCGACTATGTGCGCACTATAAATCTAGAAGAGTACCTCAGAGATGTCAGGTTCTTCAAAGTTCCAATCAAATTCCGAATGCATCTCATTCCCTGAGAAATTGCACTATGTGACTTATGACACTCATCATGCTCACCGCTCACCATTGCTACTCTCTTCACACACAGGCAAGGTAGTTATTTATAGAAGATTAGTGAATGGATATGGTGTGTGGCTAGACATCATTCCTTCACGAAACTTCCCATGAGAGTTGGTGTGGCCTTTTATTTCTACCCCTTGTGACATTTAGTGATAAGCAGGTGATGTAACTGTTCAAGAACTGTTGACTCTTTGTGGTGACCATCTATGGTATAAACAACCCATGACTGAATATTGCAACAAACTAGGAATGATTGCGAAGTGGAACAACAACAATCATGGCTATAGTTTACACATGTCCCAACGTTCAAAGTTCTCAACCTGCTGAGATAATGTCGCATGATGGCAACGGTTCTTAGTATAACCGTAGCCACAAATGATATTTTGTTGATTTTTGAAAAGTATGCATCGCAAGTGCTCTTGTCGGATGCGTCTTGCCGAAAACCTAGAGTACTATACCAAAAGGTGTATTTTGAATTTAAGAAGCAAAAGTTTCAAGGCAAATGTTTCAAAGGGATTTGCAGCTCGTGATGGCCTCCGATGATGCTCTGCCATGCATGCTGCCTTACTACGTTTTAGCTGCTACACACACCATACCTCGTTTAATCTTTTTTTTTCTTTTGAGGGGATGCACATCGAGTTTTAACAATGTGATGTTTTGTTTTTCCAGTTTAACTATTTCCCTTGATAAATTTGATTTATCTTGTTCACCACTGTCGTGCCATGTTCACTTGGATCGAATTCAAAGATAGACGCACGGCTAGGGAGCCGCCCTGGCCGCGTCGTGAAGCCCCTAGCCCGAGGTGCCCCAGCCGCCTCGAGTGGTTGCCGCCGCCTCCTCCTACCTCAACGTCTTGGCACTGGGCGCCATTGCCACCGCGGCCAACGTTGACGGCAGCGGCGGCAGGATCTGCTATGGGGTGTGGGACTGGGGGCGCCGGGATCTGATCCCCCTGGCGCCGCCCTAGGGTGGCGGCGCGAGGGGGTTGGGAGGGGGAGAGAGAGGGCGAGCGGATTTCCATTTAGGAGGCGTCCAGTTGTTTCAGGCTACCGGCTTCAAAACGACAGTCGACTAGGGAGCACAAAATCACGCTTGTAGGCTGAAGTCGCTAAGTATATCCTTGATGGAATTTCAAACAATGTCGTTCGCGATGCCCTATTAAAGTTGGCCTTGAGCAAGCTTGGTCCATAGGGAGCAAAATTGTTGGATGTGAAGGACCGGAAGGCCATGCCAAAGCTTGCAATGTTATTTGTTACTTCAGTTTTCAATGTGTATGCAACAAAACAACTTAAGGCTCTTACATGCTGACCTACATGTCGTACGAACTGATACCATGACGATACTCTAGAAGGAAAGGCAACTTGAATTGCATATTAAAAGAAATAACAGTAAAGAGCATTATTCATTGTAAATAGCTTGTCCTAACAAAAAAATTGAGACTTCTTTACCAATGGTTTGCATCAAGCAATGCTAGTCAAGACTCAGATAGTTGAAATGTAACGTGGGGGAAGAAATAAACTTTGTCTCCTCAAACCTTGAGCTAACATTTCTTTAACACATTGTCTAGACTCTCAGTATAGAAGCTACAATGACTAAAACAATACTCCATGGAGCATCATTTTCAATATCACGCAGATTTTTCTATCAAACTGATACCGATAAAAGTAATTGCTATATAACAGTGTCAAGGAGAATTTGTTTATTATTGCTGTTAATAATAGCATCAAAAAAATGTTGGTGATGTAGATAACAGTGGCACGGAAAACAAAATAGCAATAATGTGTTATCAAATTTCCAAGTACCAAATTTTGGAAGTAATGCAGGGTGGTGATTGAGGGAGTCCTGGATTAAGGGGTCCTCGGGAGGCCGGCCTATTTCTTATGGGCCGGACTGTAAGGGTCGTTGGCCGGACACTGGAATGATCAAAGACCCTGCCTCCAGGAAGGAAGCTTCGAGGATCGTGGCGTATTCTCCACGTTTGGAGTAGCGAATAGGCATGTTTATCCCTTCGACGTGTAACCGACCATGTGTAAACCCTAGGTACCCTCGGCGTCTATATAAGCCGAAGGGTTTTAGGTTGTAGGACAACAGAACCCATCTAGGGTTTTAGTCATACGATCTCGAGGTAGATCAACTCTGTAACCCTTATACCATCAATATAATCAAGCAGGACGTAGGGTATTATCTCCATAGGAGGGCCCGAACCTGGGTAAAACACTGTCCCCTTCGTCTCCTGTTACCATCGCTACTAGTCTCACAGCTCGGGAACCCCTACCCGAGATCTGCCGGTTTTGACACCGACATTGGTGCTTTCATTGAGAGTTCCGCTGTGATCGCCAGAAGGAATCGATGGCTCGTCTTGTCATCAACGAAGAGGTCCGCAACACGGTCACTTTCGTCCCCGGGCATATCTTCGCTTTTGGCAGCATTGTGCTGCACGCCGACCCGACCGGCCATCTAGGCCGTGTCGGAAGTTTCGCCCCTGATCAAGAGGTCAGATTCGGGAACTTAGAGTTATCCGTAGACTCTCGGGGCGATCTATCACTAACCGGGCTCGCAGTCTCGCCTGTCACGCCCGAAGACTCTGAGGCTTTAACCTCAGATCCATCTTTCGGCCCCTCCCACGGGATCTACCCCAGCGAGGACCCGACTCTCAGTCCGGACCCGATCATAGTGCCAGGCGTCCGGACATCTGTTCTTGCCGAACACTCTCCCCGCGCGAACGCATCGGAGGTTAACTCCGGAAGCTCTGGGCAGGCCGACCCGATCGAGCTCTCGATACTCAACGAGGCTCTAGATCGGATCTCGTCGATGAAAATTGTCGACGATCCAACCCCGATCTGTGCTCAGATCGGGCATCAGACGGGTCAGGACGAATTTTTCGCCCCACCCACCACCCACTTCATAGCTACTGTCGAGGATTTAACCGACATGCTGGACTATGCTTCTAAGGAAGCAAATTACATGGATGAGGAGAATCGCGCACTCACCCCCGTTAACACCAGACGGTGGACTGCCACCTCCACATACGACGTCTACATGGTGGACACTCCGAAAAACGATGGTGAAAAATCGGATGAAGCGCCGTCAAGACGCCGAAAGCCGCATAAACGGTCAAAAGGAAAAAAAAGGAAGAAAAGCAATCGATGGCACCGGGGACAGAGACACCCCAGAAGACCTCGGCGATCCCGAAATCCCCGAACACCCGATAGAGGGTAAGGAGAGGCCGGAAGACCGGCGCAACCCCGACGATCTAGATGATCCCGAGGACGACGATTACCTATGCTCTGTCGAGGGGGAGGACAATGCGGAAGCCGATGACTTCGCCATCCCCGATAATCCGGCAGATCAGGAACTCTTCAGGCAACAGCTTATAGCCTTGGCCCGCAGCCTGACAGCAAGAGAACGGCAGCTTAAAGCCGAACAAGACGACCTCAACGATCGATGGACATGAGTCCTCTCAGCTGAGGAAGGATACGGTACCGGTCTATCGGACCAACCTAAGAGTTATCCGCGCAGAAGGCTGCTGCCACAATTCGATGACGAGCTCACTGATACGCCGTCTCCCAAACATACCCCATACGACAAGTCAGATCGCCCTCCTCGACGATGGGACAGAAAGGCTGACGACACCGGCTATAGGCCGACGATGCCCCGTAGACGGGGAAAGGAGCCATTAGAGCCCGATGACAGGTTCGACCTGCGACACAACCTGGACGACAGAGCAGGTCGTACACAATCCATATACGGATCCAGAGGATACTCTCCCGATAGACGGGAAGGGTACCGGCCTTGGTTCGACCGCAACAATGAAGGTCGGGAACGAAACCGAGCTAGGACAGACGCCGACCACCGGCGCGACATAGCTCGGGTCAGAGGTGCTGCCCACCCACTGTGCTTCATGGACGAGGTGATGCGGCATCAGTTTCCGGAAGGGTTTAAACCCGTAAACATAGAACAATACGATGGGACAACTGAACCAACCGTATGGATCGAGGATTTCCTCCTTCACATCCACATGGCGCGAGGAGATGACCTCCACGCCATCAAATACCTACCCCTGAAGCTTAAGGGGCCAGCTCGGCACTGGTTGAATAGCCTCCCAGAAAATTCCATTATGTGCTGGGAGGACCTAGAAGAGGCATTCCGATCTAACTTCCAGGGCACTTATGTTCGGCCGCCGGACTCCTCCAACCTAAGCAACGTCGTCCAGAAGCCGGGAGAGTCCGCGCGGCTATTCTGGAATCGTTTCCTAACCAAGAAAAACCAGATCATAGACTGCCCGGACGCCGAAGCAATAGCCTCTTTCAGGCATAATATCCGGGATGAATGGCTGGCTTGTCATCTCGGCCAGGACAAACCAAGGACAATGTCCGCCCTCACATCACTCATGACCCGCTTTTGCGCGGGCGAGGATAACTGGCTAGCAAGACGTAGCCACAACCCCAAAGACCCCGGAACCTCTGAAGTTCGGGATGGAAACGGGAAACCGAAGCGCAACAAGAACAAGCGCCGGCACAATAATAGTGATGCCGATGACACGGCTGTTAACGCCGGCTTCCGCAACTCCCGGCCTGGGCAGCGGAAGAAGCCTCCTAAAGGCAATCGTGACGGACCCACCCTGCTGGACAAGATCCTGGAGAGGCCTTGCCAGATCCACGGCACTTTCCTTCAGAAAAACGAAGCCGATCTAATGAAGCTATGACATACCTCGGAAGGGGGCTTATCGGTGCGCAGGCCCTGGTCCTCCTTCTTGGCCGGCCACTTCTCCTGCGCCTTGAACAGCACCTTCCACAGCTTCTCCCGTGTGGTGCGGAAGAGTTGACGAATCGTAGGATCATCGTCCGTCCGATAAGTCCACATAGGAGAGCCCCGGCGCTGACAGGGGAGGATGCGCCGCCGAAGCATAACCTGGACCACGTTGGTCAACTCGACTCCATCCTTGATCATGGAGGCGATGCCCCTCTGCAGGTCATCCACCTCTGTGTCCGACCCCCAGTCGAGGCCCTTTCGGACCCATGAGGTCAGTCTGGTCGGGGGGGCGGATCTGAATTTGGCAGGAACAGTTCTAGCCTCCTCCCTTGGCTCGGTGATGTAAAACCACTCTTTTTGCCAAGTCTTGATGGTGTCGATAAAGGTGCCAGGTGGCCATACTGCGCGTGGAAGCTTGCTGATGACCGCCCCGCCGCAATCTGCGTGTGCGCCTGCGACACACTTTGGCTTGATGTTGAAGATCTTGAGCCACAGTCCGAAGTGTGATTCGACCCGCAAGAAGGCCTCGCAGACGATGATGAAGGCCGATATATGCATAAAAGAGTTCGGCGGGAGGTCGTGGAAGTCGAGTCCATAGAAGAATATGATGCCCCTCACGAAGGGGTGGAGCGGGAAGCTCAGTCCTCGGATGAAATGAGGAATGAAAACCACCCTCTCGCCTGGTTTAGGGGTGGGGATCACCTGGCCCTCCTCCGCAGCACGGTGGAAGATATTGGCGGGGAGGTAGCCGGCGTCCTTGAGGTCCCGGATGTCTTGGTCTGTGACCGTGGAAGCCTCCCACTTGCCGCTGGCCATGGCTGAGCTCGGAGGAGGAAGGGTGGAAAAACCTAGATCTAGGCTCGGGATGCTCGGGAGTTTGGGAAAGCAAGGGTGCGAATGGGAAGTGCGGGTAAGCCTTGGGGTTTTCTTTCCCTTTTATTGGGCTTGTCGCCCGTTAGCCTCCCTTCTGCGCCGTGAATCCCTTCGCTTCCCAAGGCGTGCGTGCCGTTATACGCGCATGATTAAACATATCCCTTGTGAAATGAAGCACGATCTGTGCATTGATGGGTCGTGCTGATGAAAATGGCCTCGAACCGCGAATCGAGCTTTTGTGACTGGTTTAGCGGTCGTGGTGGGCCATGACCTTTCATCTGAAAGGTCGTCAGGGAGCGTTGTTTACTCCTTGACGTTTGGCCTGCAGGGCCGGGTTATACATGATGTTCGGACGATCTATGATCGGGAAAACTACACGTCGTCGGAGGCCGAGCTAAACTCGGCCGATCACTATTCGGAGAAAGGAACTCGCCTCGCAAGCCAAAGACTCTGATCGTTTGAAGCAGCTGGAGCTTGGACCCTTGGCGTTGGAGGCTAGTTCGGGGGCTACTGAGGGAGTCCTGGATTAAGGGGTCCTCGGGAGGCCGGCCTATTTCTTATGGGCCGGACTGTATGGGCCGTTGGCCGGACACTGGAATGATCGAAGACCCTGCCTCCAGGAAGGAAGCTTCGAGGATCGTGGCGTATTCTCCACGTTTGGAGTAGCGAATAGGCATGTTTATCCCTTCGACGTGTAACCGACCATGTGTAAACCCTAGGTACCCTCGGCGTCTATATAAGCCGAAGGGTTTTAGGTTGTAGGACAACAGAACTCATCTAGGGTTTTAGTCATACGATCTCGAGGTAGATCAACTCTGTAACCCTTATACTATCAATATAATCAAGCAGGACGTAGGGTATTACCTCCATAGGAGGGCCTGAACCTGGGTAAAACACTGTCCCCTTCGTCTCCTGTTACCATCGCTTCTAGTCTCATAGCTTGGGACCCCCTACCTGAGATCTGCCGGTTTTGACACCGACAGTGATGTACACTGCTGATATACTTACCATCACCTGGGTTGTTGTCTTTATCAAAGGAGCTATAATTTAGTAATAAATCAATTCTAAGTCAATGTCAAAACCCTGTACTGTGACATTAAGCCAGATATACTTGATAATTTGCATCAGCACAACTCCCATTTGCCTCTCCTCTTAATTCTCAACACTCAAATTATAATGCAGAAATGCAAGAATTATAGAACTCCCTCCGTAAAGATATATAAGAGCGTTTAGATCACTAATTTGGGGCAGTACCAAAGAAGAACTCAGTAGTATAGGCATATTACTTCCACTACGAGCAAGTGGGGATCAAAAGAACCCACCACCTGAACACAGAACCTGCAGAGCACTCTCGTAATTCCCTACCACCCAAAAATGAAGTTGCAGTGGCAATGCTATAGTACTAATCAGTAAATACTGATTAGACCTTTTTCAATGCATTAGTGCTTAGGTAAGGTGCTAAGTGCATTAAAAGTCTTAGCAACTAATATTCCCAATACATGAGTGCTTAACTTTTGTAGCTAAGTTTGCTTTATTTAATGGTTTAGCAACTAAACTTCTTCGTGCATTGGTTGGTAGGCATTTTGCATAAGTCTACGAGCTTAGCATCGTTTTGTCATGGGGTTACCATAATACTCTCTCTCTCCTCTTTAATTGCTTTGCCACATCATTGTTTTGCCTATGTGGCACTCTTAGCACCTGTATACCATGGAGCATTGGGAGGGGCCTTATTGCCTCTACAATACTACTTAGTAAATACTCAAAGTAATCAATTTGTAGTATAACCCAAAGTGATGCAGTACAAAGTGTGAGGAGGGAGAGTCCATGGTCAGGAAGTCATGACCTAGAGTTGGTGGTGCCATGCAGTGGCGAGTCCAGTAGTGAGGCTTCATAGGGCTTCAGCCTACCCTCCAAAAAAATGATTTTTTTAGTACTACTCTTCGTCACAGCCCAGCAGCCCAATCTCTCAGACTCGGCCCACTCCACCATCAGCCCACAGAAATCCAACGAACAAGTTCATCGATCCGGTGGGCACGCACGCACAAGAGCGACACAACGCTCAGACTCCGCTTCTCAGACCTAGCACTGGCCGGCGGCGGACAAACCGAGCAGGGAGCCGACGGGAGCGGCGGACCAGGGAGCCGCCGGGGTCGGCGGATTGCTGGAGCACCGCGCCAGCAGCGAGTCGCGGACGCGCCCTAGGCCCAGCTGCAGCCTGCAGCCTGTACCCTGCACTTGTGGAACGCGGCTGCCGCCAGCCTGTCGGTGGTCGGACCGTCGGAGCTCGGAGTCGGAGGCGCACGGCGTGGACTTCGGAGGAGGCCAGGCCACGAGTTGGGCAGCCGCAGGCTCGAAAGCTGGGTAATTTTGCAACTTTGTAAATTGCAAGTACTAGTAACTAGTAGTTCATCTGTTCATCTGTAATTAGTAATTCATCTGTTTATGTGATGTTAATTAAGTTAGTATCCAATGAAACTTTGCAACTTATTTGCAGATTTGCAGAAATGAAGAGAAAATGAGGTGTCGGAAAGGACATTTGCCTCATCAGTTTAATGTGATTCCTTAGAGGTATATATGTCAGTGTTTACTAGTTTTAATAGTCAGTTGTGGATGCCTTATTGTTGTATCACTAACAAGTGTGCTAATTTGGACAGATGGCTTGCGGTTGGTGACTAGGGCATACATTTCTATATTTTGGTGTGGAGGTGTTCTACAACTACAATAGCATTAGTAAGAAGCAACACCTCTTTGTCTTTTATTTGTTGCTTGTGTGAATTGTATGAAAATATGTGGTATGGTTAAACATGTTACTAGTATTGGCCTTGAAAAAATTTATGTCGTTTTGAGCACCGGTTTGGCAGATATTGTTTGCAGTAGTAATCTGGGAAAACCTTAGCTTATTTGGACAAAAGAATTAGGACATAATGTTTTCTTTCTTTCAAACGAACGTTTCATTTTTTCGCCATTAACTTTGAGCCCACCCTCCATTTTCTTTCTGGATTCGCCACTGGTTTGCCATGAACTTCAGTGTAGGCGTGGGAGCTCAAGCCCGAGGCAAGCGGGGGGAATCACCTGCCACCGAAGACACATCCATCGTGCCCCATAGCCCTGCTCTCAAGATCCGATGCAGAGGAAGAAGAAAACAACAGCAACAGATCTGCCCCCGTCGAAGAGGCAGGCATCAAAGCCCCCGATGAACAGCTAGCCACCGAAGACAGCCGAAGACCACACCCCGCCGACCATAATGACCAACGCTGCCATGCTTTCTCAAAGAAAGAACCAGCACCGCCACCCGCCTCACCCCAGACAAAAGGAGAAAAGGAAAGGACGCAGTCCCAACAGCAAAAGGAAACGACACCACGTGCAGGTAGACACGCAAACAAGCGACACGGGTACGCAACATCGAACCGACGCGAGCGACACCTGCGAAGTATACACTTACAAAGAGTCCCCACCCCCAGAGCTCGTACCCATCGATCAACCAAGATGCTGCCCATCAAGGTAGCTTAGAGTTTTAGGAAATTCCCAATGCATCTCATTCCCCGGGAAATTGAACTACCACTGGTCTGGTGACACTCATCATGCTCATTATTGTTGCTCTCCACACACTTGGTCATGCATTCTTTCTCTAGCAACTAAATGTGATTCTGCTACACAGGTGAGGTTGTTATTTATAGAACGTTAGCGAATGGACATGTGTGTGTCCCAGGCATCAATCCTCCACCAAACTTCACATGGTGGTTGTTGTGGCCGTTTATTTCTATCCCTTGCAACATTTATTCCGAAAGCAGGTGATGCAATTGTTGAAGCACTGTTGACGCTTTGTGGTGCCTATCTATGGTTTAAGCAACCAAAAATTCGGAGGGGCACACACTTGCACAAACTCATGCCGCAGTCGATCTGCGTCGTGATCCGTGCATATGTTTGAACAGAAAATGGTTGGCAAATGGATGGAAAGTGTTTAATTTTCTGAATACGGGACAACATACATGTTTATTTTATACGTATACATATGTCGCATACTCTATTCCACGAATTCTCTTCATTTTTTCGTTCTCTGTTTCACAACTTTCCTTCATTGTTCTTCTTCTTCCTTCGTCTCTGTCATGTTCTTCTCTTATGTTCGACTTATGTTTCCTCCTCTTCTTTTATAACATATTTGCTTGTTTTATCTCATCTCCGCTCATGCATTCCTACTATCCTATCCGCTCGCTGATTCAAGCATTGTTCTTCCCATCAAAAATTATTTCTCTCGTTTTCCCAAGCTTTTTGGTTCTCTTGCATGAAATATGCATCCTTTTATTATTGAACAGTTCCAACTTTGTACTGTCAAATATTCATTTCTGAAAAGACATTGATGTCTTCCTCTAAATTTTAGGGTTTAGACCACATACCATTTGAATTTCCTTGTTGAATGTGCACTTCGTTTTCTCTCATTTTATTTTATTTTCATTCTTCAAATGATTTTGTGTTGTTCTACCAGCTTACAGCCTACGAAACGGACCTTTTCTGTCACGAAACTTACACTTTTCTATCATGACGGCTCTGGGGGCTTATTCCTTCGTCCAAGCGGCTCTGGGGGCTTATTCCTTCGCCCAAGCAGGCTAGCAGGTAGGAGGTGCCGCTCGGAGGGCGCGCGCAGCGAGCACACGCACGGCGTCCTACTGGCACAAAGGTTGAAGACAACCTTGCCCTTGGTTGGCTCGGCTGGCCAACCAGGCCGGTAGCACAGGTAAGCTTCTCTCTCTTTTTTCCTTTCTATTTTCTGTTTTGTTTTTCTATTTATTTTGTTCTCTGTTTTGATTTCGTGTTTAAACCAAATCATTTTTTTCTTATTAAAATAATTTTGGATGCAATATGGATTATTCAAAAGCCCCATAAAATGTTTCGGAATTATTGGAGCTATGAATATTTTTATAGCCATTTATTTTCTCCAAAAAGAATGAAATAACGGTGGACGTTTTACTTTTCCTCTGGCTGTAAATCGACTTCTCTATTTCGGTGGGATGGTTGTACATCGTTTTAAAGTGTGACATAAGGAAATAAAAGCTCAGGAATGTGAATGATTTCTTTTGGTAGCCAGTTTTTGGCCTGCCCTATTCTCGGTTTAGTGAAGAAATAGAACAATAATTTTCATTGTATAACAAGATTAAGGGCCTTAACACTTGGTGAAAACTACCGTTGCTGGATAAGCTGCTCCAGTCTTGCCCTTGGATAGCAGCTCCCAGCCACCCTTAAACAAAACCTCACTTCTCTCGACCCTTACTCTTTTTTCTTTTTTTTTGACAGTCTCTTGACCCTTGCTCTGTGAATCTGAGAGACCGGTACACTCACAGCTCTAAGACGCTTCCATGAACGATGTCACCGATGTGGGAATGGAGTTGGTCGAGATGTGAGAAGATTTAGGGTAAGTATCCTGAGGAAGTAATGCCGAAAACGCCCCTATGGCTTGCACAATTCAATTGTATCACTCTGGTAGGTACCCTCAGACTGCACGTACTCAACGGTGGGTATACCGAAGAAAACTGCATCTGTCGATAACTGACGAACCTGGAAGATAACACTTCCTTAGTTATCCAATGGTGCAAAGTGAGCGGGTAATCCAGACGGACGACCAGGATGTGATGATTAGAGCTGAGCATGTTTATCTATATCTATATCTATATCTATACCTATACCTAATATTAAAGGAAGGATTGTTTCTCCACTTTTTTTGGTCCATCAGTCGTTTTTCGTCCGTCCCGTACATCATACATGAGCCTTTTTTACGGGTTTTTTTCCTGAAATATGAGGCGTTCTCGATTCGCACAGGAACGTCCCAAACAGGCCGGCCCAATAGCAGCAAGCATGTTCGAGCATATAAATCAAAAAGTCGCACAGGAGCGTCACAAATGGGCCGGCCCAATAACAACAAGCGCGTGCGAGCATATAAATCAAAAATATATGCGCGCTGGCTGGGGGTCGATCTCATGACCTCAAGATATTGCACGTGTAATGATTGCCAGCTGAGCTAATGACTTTTTGTGTTACCTTAATAACACAAGAAGTGTAGAAACGAACTGATGAACCAAACCGGACACTATGGTGACTAAGTACTTTAGAAATTTTGTTAGAACTCCAAAATTTGGACGTGAATTTTTTTTTAAAGCAAGAAGAAAGTTTGGAAATTTCAAACAATTTTTAAAACAGAAAATTTGAAAACTCACGAAAATGTTCCGAAAAAACCAAACAAATTCTGCAAATTTTGAACATTTTCGAAAACATTTTTTTTTGAAAAAACACAAATACTTTTTGTAAAACAAGAACAAAATTTGAATATTTGACAGTTTTTCAGAAACATGAATGAACTTTGAAACAACAAACATGTTTTGAAATTCTTGAACATTTTGGAAGTTGTGAACAACTTTTTAAACCGGGAACATTTTATGAAACTCCGAGCAAATTTGATAACAATGAATATTTTTTGATTTTTCAACAAGATTTCATAACATGATCATTTTTTTAATTTCCAAAAACCACGAATATTTATTAAATGTTTAAATATCTTTGGAAATATGAACAAGTTTTGAAATCCTTCAGATTTTTTGAATTTGTGAACAAAATTTGAAACAGGACATCCATAAAAATGGAATTCCCTATTTGAAGCTTGGCACTCGTCCGGGCTGGGCTTCATATAAACAACACAAAAAATGGTGTATTTCTTGATAATCGAACTTTCAATCTCACGCAAGAATGGAAGTGGATAGACAAGTTGACTAGCTAACACATTTGAACAATCAAAGGTTTTGCTCCATTTAACCTCAAGTGAATTATATATGTGCGCACTCTGCTTTCTCTTTTTCTAGGCAATAGTCATTGGTGAGAGGTTTATTATTAATATTTCTAACAATTAAAGTGGTCGGTTAATTAGATCAGGGAAGTAATCAAACATGCCCAATTCACTTTCTCTTTTCTCCAGGATAGAACAAGAGCGAGTGATTTGATTAATGAAGAGTTCGAACGATCAACATGGTCGGTTGATTAGATTAGCAAAATAATCAGCTTAAAATGGATTTGAAGTTGTACAAGTGCATCTGCACAAGCGTGTATATACAGACATATCAAGTGATAAATATGTTATGTTCGTCATGAAGGTGTGCGTGGGAAGCTGAACGGGAAGAAGATGTTGGAGGAGAGGGCGGCACGCTGATGATGGCACTGGACCGAGAATGTATTGTGTTGTTGATTTTGTTCAGTGGCATATGTGTTGTGTCGTGTCCGAGGTTATCACCTTGGGGTTGACTACATTTTGAATGTATTGTAATCAGGTGAACACCGCAACCACAATTGATGAGGGCGAAAAAGAACATACGTTGTGACATGAGTGAGACAATAATGTCGAAATAGAGAACGTAGATCAGTAGAGCGTCTTGAGACATACTTATTATATTAAAAACATATGATATGTTTTCTTCCGTTGCAACGCACGGGCATATGTGCTAGGCTGGCACGTTATAAGCCGGAACCAGAGGGGGAAGAAAGTTATATTCCATTTCGCTTAGTATCTGGAGATAGGGTTTACTCCAGCGTTCCCCTTTCTTCTACCCCAATCCACCTCTGAGCCGCATCTAAATCAAGATCAAGCTCCAAATTCGAATCCACCTCACGATCGGGTCCTTTTTTTCCAACCGGGCATCTCCCCTTTCCATTAATTGCTCAACGGAAAGATAACAGAGTTCTGTTATGTCTTACAATGCTACAACCATACCATGAGGTATCCACTACTAATGATCAAGCAAAAGGAGACTAGGGAAGAGAGAGAGAGAGAGAGAGAGAGAGAGAGAGAGAGAGAGAGAGAGAGAGAGAGAGAGCTGGGGCAACTACCAGCAAACCTGCTACAAGTGCTCAGATTTGAAGCCACCTGTTACAGGGCAAAAACCTGGTAACACCAATTCTAAGCACAGATGAAGGGCCAATCTAAAACCTTACACAAAAAGGAGTCGCGAGAGAACATAACACATCACCAGAAGATAGCATAGATAGTATCCAAATGATTCAGGTCATCATGCGAACTCCCTCACGAAAAGAAAACATTAGGCAATCTGAAGCCGAAGTCACCATTCCGGGTACCTGGCAGGACTCATGTGCGGCGGCGCCAATTGATGAGCAAGCGCTGAAGCTTCAGGCAGCCATCACCCCGCAAACTCCATGTTTGACAACAACGCCCGTCTACTGTTCCCTAAGCCCTGTCCAGTACGACAGGTCCTAACAGTAACTTTAGAAGAGGACTCCAGAGAAGATCGCCTCATCAAAATTCCAAGCAAATTCCCAACGCATCTCATTCCCGGGAAATTGCACCATCACCGGTGACCCTCATCATGCTCATTATTATTGCTCTCCTCACATTCAGTCATGCATCCACCCTCTATCGGCTAAACGATGATTCTTGTATACAGGTAAGGTAGTTATTTATAGAAGATTAGCGAATGGATATGGTGTGTGGCCTAGACATCATTACTTCACCAAACTTCCCATGAGAGTTGTTGTGGCCTTTTATTTCTACCCCTTGTGACATTTAGTCCGATAGCAGGTGATGTAATTGTTCAAGAACTGTTGACTCTTTGGGATGCCCATCTAAGGTCTAAGCAACCCAAGACTGAATATTGCAACAAACAAGGACAAAGCAACACTTGCGAAGTGAGCAACAACCAACATGGCTATAGTTTACACATGTCCCAACGTTCAAAGTTCTCCACCTGCCGAGATAGAACCAGTTGAGAGCATTAGCTTGTCCTCTTGGCTTCAACAATCGCCATGCATGGAACACCTCTCGGTATTGGAAAGCATTGAGGCAAAATCAGTTCGTTCTACTACATGTTGTTGACCTGAACATGAACTCCCACACCATCACTGGAAATTTCAGAGAACATCGGTTTGAAGGAATGTATGCCCTGTAAAATTTCAAATTCATCGATCTTTGAATTCGATCCAAGCAAACATGGCACGGCCGTGGCGAACCCACCAATTTGACAGGTTGTTAAAACAAGATAAATCAAATTAATCATAGGAAATAGTTGTGACAAAAAAAAACGAGAATTTATATGGGCTCACCACGCTTCCACTGCGCATACTCTGATTATTTTTGTCAGAACTTGAAACTAAACTTTTATATACAAGCACTCTAATTTATACATGATGTTCTGTGCTTGTTCAGTGCGTACTTCCTAGCATGGCTATTTTTCGAAAAGGTCCTAGCATGGCTATAGTTTACATATGTCCCAAAGTTCAAAGTTCTGAACCTGTCGAGATAATGTCGAGCAACAGAAAGTAGGATCAGATTCAGTAATACATTAGGCATTTTTGTCTTCTTGCTGGGAATGATGCATTTGGCTTTGGTTCAACAATACATATGAATTTATATATATGATCGGATTCACTAATACATTAGGCATTTTTGTCTTCTTGCTGGGAATGATGCATTAGGCTTTGGTTCAACAATAGATATGAATATATATTTATTTATTTTCATGGCGGTCAATGGACCGAAAATTGGTAAAAGAAAGGCATTTACTACCATGATGGCAGTGTGTTTAACGATAAAACTGTAACCGCAAATGGTATCTGTTGATTTTCTGATGGAAATCTCTAGGGAATTTGCAGCTCCTGATGGCCTATGAATGATGCTCTGCCATGCTGCCCTACTACCTTTAGCTCCTATAAATATAATACTCCTCCGTTCCAAAATAGGTGTCTTATTTTGGAATGCAGAGAGTACGCGCCAAACCTAGGTTTATTTATTTTATATTTTGAGGGATGCATATTGAGTTTTTAACTGTATAATGTTGTAAAGATCATGGGAAAGGTTCAGGTTAGAACCGTGATTTTTTGCTGAAAATGAGTACAGATACAGTGCCATCTTCTGCACCAGAACAAAGCTTGAGGATAGGCCCTGTGGTAGATAGAACCGGTTCAGCATTCGATTGTCTTCTTCGCTTCAACAAGCCGGCGTAGAACAATCTCCGAATGTTGGGGTTACGAAAGCATTGACGCAGGATCAGTTCATTCTTCATCTTCTTTGCCCACAACAGTCCAGTAAAATGTATTCATAACTGGTCCTCGTAGTTGGTCGAAGCATGGTTTTGCACCGTCACTGGAATTTTAGAGAACATCAATCTGTCCGCTTTGGTTTTGAAGGAGCACATTCTGTGCAAAATTCCAAATTCGTCCATCTTTGAATTCGACCGAAAAGCGGACAAGGTAGTGGCAAACTCACCAAAGTGACAGGACAAGTAATCGGAAACCTGAACAAAAATGAGTTTTTCATTAAAAATATAGGGCAAAAAGTAGTGAAAAAAATAGTGATGAAAAACATATTTATCAGAGCCAGGTTTCGATCCTGGGACCTGTGGGTTATGGGCCCACCACGCTTCCGCTGCGCCACTCTGATCGTATTGTCATGGTTTCGATTTTCCGCTATAAATACACGCGCGGAGAGAGATTTGGCGAGGTATTTGTTAGACAGAGAGCGATGGGAAAGTCTCCTCTGTTCTCACCTAACAGAAGCAGAAGGAAACCGGTGAGGTGATGGATGTGGTTACAGTTGCACGCGCACATCAGCTCTGCAGTGTTGTTTGTGTGTGCACGCGAGACATCGATCCAACTCCGGCTGGTGACTCTGCGGCGACCGCCATCACAGGATCGGATCACCGTCCCCGCCTGCCTAGCCTAGCCTAAACTCGACCGCACCGCCTGCGTTCTTGGTACTAGTAGTAGCTTTCTCCTCTGGGCGACGTGCAAGGTGGAGAAATCTGTGGCGCCGCCCGTTGATTCCAGCGGCCAACCAGTAACTAATGGTCAAAACGTTTACCCTACTGAGAGGGTTAGAAACTCACATGCTGCCAAGCAAGCAAGCAAGCAATCTTTGTTTAACATACATGTTGCTACAAAGAGCAGCAATCACAGAGAGGGTTAAGCAAAACGGACTGCTTTGCACGGTCCTGTTGGGCCACTCTTATACTTGTGTCAAGGGCCTGACCAAATAGTTTCTATACAATTCGGGGTCCCGGTTTGGACAGTGATCTGTTGGTTGGCTGGTGCCGTGAGCAGGCCAACAAGTTGAGCTAACGATGGAGGATGGCGATGGGAGGTCTCCTCTGTGTTCGCACGCGGAAGGAGAAGGAAACCGGTAATGTACCAATGTGGTTGCACATGCGCATCGCCTACGAATAGTACGTACGATCTGGTACTCTGTAGTCCTCTCTTTGGGACTGATCGAACTAGTGGCTCGCGAACAGCCGCCAATCGCGATCACGGCTGCCTGTCTTAGTAGCCAAACCGACGCAAGGTGGAGAGGTTTTTGGTGCCGTCCAATGATTCGACGGACCGTCCAGTCCAAACCCTTTGTGTGTGTTCCTTCCTGATGAAACAAAGGCGAGGCTTTCGCCTGGTCTCGCTAGATCGGGAGAGGTTAAAACAAGGGTTTTAATGTCCGTCAGTTTTATGAAAACATGCTCAAGTGGTGTTCAACAACTCGAATGTTTTGCTCACAGTAATCCCCAATCTTAGGGCACCTCTAACCGAAAACCCAATCTCAAAAAAAAAAAAATCTTAATTATTTTCTAAAGAAATTAAAAACGACTCGGTTATATTATAAAAGTTCATCAGAAATACAAAGCACGTCAAACATAATATAAAAGCTTTGTTGTGTTCGCCGGTGCCACAGGAAACCCAGATTGATTTGTCGGTTGGCGTAAGGAGGCCAACCAGTTAAGTTAACAGTGACAGACAGCGACTGCCTATGTTTGGCATTTTTGAGTGCTTGCAAAGTTTCATGATAGAATAAATTTGTGGAAATTGTGGCAAAAAAAAAAAAACAATGTCATGAAAGTTGTGACAAATAAAAGCAAAATAATGAGCGTGCCATATTACGACGAAAGTTTGCCACATAAAAATATATGTTTAAACAAAATTCACTATTTTTTTTTCTGAATTTACTGTTCACAAAATGTGTATATGTGCTCGCGAGCAGCAGAGGACTTTCGTTGTGGCTCGGCATAATTCTTGCCCAAGCCCAAAGCTAATTTCTCGTTGTCGACAGACAACTCCTCATGCATGTATGCATGGTCCACGTACGTTCTTCCCTTCATCAATCATGCGTCCGTTGTTCTTGGACGGCACTTTGCGCATGCATGCTTGCATGCCAATCGGTAGGATGTCTCTCTCCCGCTCGGAATCGGAGGCAGGCAGGGCCAGATCGAATCCATCTCGGACCTGACCGCCATTAATCGGCCGGCCGGTGGTGAACTAGTCGTATCCGTCGTCCGTCTCCGACTGGAAGTGGGAGGTGGTTGGGGGAGTATAAACAGAGGAGGTGGGGTTGGCACTCTGCTTTTCACCCTTCGCCCGCCGTCGCCATCGCCCACGCCCGCAGCTGCGCCGCTGGGCCGCTGAGCCAACTCCAGCAACCCACCATACAAATCCGACGAGCATACCAGTCGCCCAGGCCGCCAGGCACAATCGTCTCGTCGATCGATCCATCTCCGTGCGTCCGTCCATGGCGCCGCGCCCCGGAACGGCGGCGATGAGCAGGTTCCCGCCGGTGTCCTCCTACGACGCGTCGGCGCTTGAGCGGCGCACGGCGGCGTCCGACCTGGACGGCACCCTGCTGGCCTCCTCCTCCGCGTTCCCCTACTACTTCCTCGTGGCGCTCGAAGCCGGGGGCTACCTCCGCGCCCTCGCGCTGCTCCTCCTCGCCCCGTTCATCCTGCTCCTCTACACCGCCTTCTCCGAGCCGGCCGCCATCGGGCTGCTCGTCTTCGCCACCTTCGCGGGGCTCCAGGTGCGGGACGTGGAGGCCGTGGCCCGCGGCGTCCTCCCGCGGCACTACGCCGCCGGGGTGCGCGCCGACTCGTGGGAGGTGTTCCGGGGGTGCGGCGCGGGCAGGCGGGTCGTGGTCACCGCGTCGCCGGCGGTCATGGTCGCCCCGTTCGTCCGCGAGTTCCTGGGGGCGGAGGTGGCCGGCACCGAGCTCGGGACGTGCTGCGGGCGCTTCACGGGGCTCATCAGCGGCGGGGTGCTCGTCGCCGGGAGGAAGAGGGAGGTCGTGGAGCGGCTGTTTGCCGGAGGGGACATGCCGGACGTCGGGCTCGGCGACCGCGAGAGCGACCACGACTTCATGGCCGTCTGCAAGGTACTCAATCCTACATCCACACCCAAGACTTGCTTGAATTCAATGGTTGTTTTGACGAAAGTTTCTTGAATTCGATTCAACATTTTTCTTCGGTTCATAGTGATTGCTAAGTATTTGAATTGAGCAGAGCGCATCCAATTCGTTGAGTGCTCAAGGCATCCATCTCATCTTCTCATCTTGCCTTTTCTTGTGGTAGTTGGAGCTGCAAGAAATTGTGTGGTTCCTAGCTTTGCTTTTTCCAGATCACCTTTCATGTTGTCCCTACCTAGGAAAGAACAAGAAGGTTACTAATCAAATTGTGTGCTACTGCTAGAACTTAATACTACTGGCTTGATTATGCAAATAACTTATATTAGTGTGCTACTGCTAGAACTTAATGGTACTGGCTTGATTACGCTACTTGGTGAAAACACCTGTCTCAGTCCAGTTGCATGTCGCTTCGGACAGAGACACCGTTGAGTCATTAATTACTCTATACTAATCCATGAATAAAAAGTATTTTTGAGGAAATCGCTAACAGTAGTTGCACAGTTGGCTGGCGAGTAGGGGCTTAATAAGCTAATCGATCAATTAATTCATCAATCGGACAATTTATCAGTTTATCGCCTACTCAGTGACCCTACAAGGATTATTCGACTAATCAGATGAATTTTTAAACATGAATAAAATGTACACAATGTTTTATTTAGATTATGCTATAAAATTACTATTGATCAATCTAATTTGTTTCCCGCGCATGTACATATGCAGGAGGCCTACATGGTGCCCACGAACAAGCGTGCACCGCGCGCGGCCGTCGACGCGCTACTCTCCAGTGTCATGTTCCACGACGGCCGCCTGGTCCGTCGCCCGGACCCCGCGCACGCGGTCTTCGCACTCGCCTACCTCCCCGTTGGGTTCGCCCTGGCCGTGCTCCGCATCCTCATCAGCCTCACCGTCCCGCCGCACCTCGTGCGCCACACGTACCGCCTGACCGGCATCCGGCTCGCCGTCCGGGGCACGCCCCCGCCGGTGTCGAGCGAGGGCTCTCCCGGGTCCCTCCTCGTCTGCAACCACCGCACGTCGCTGGACCCCATCATCGTGGCCGCGGCGCTGGGGCGGCCGGTGACGTGCGTGACCTACAGCGTGAGCCGGCTGTCGACGGCCATCTGGCCGATCCCGGCCGTGGCGCTGGCGCGGGACCGGGAGGCCGACGCGGCGCGCATCGGCGAGCTGCTGGCCTCCGGGCGCGACGTGGTGGTGTGCCCCGAGGGGACCACATGCCGGGAGCCGTGCCTGCTGCGGTTCTCGGCGTTGTTCGCTGAGCTGACGGACCGGGTCGTGCCGGTGGCGCTGGAGGCGGCGCAGTCGACCTACTACGGGTCGACGGCGAGGGGGTGGAAGGCCTTGGACCCGTGGTTCTTCTACATGAACCCGCGGCCTGGGTACAAGGTGACGTTCCTGCCGGCGCTGCGACCTGAGGAGACGTGCGGCTACGGCGGGAGGAGCGCCGTCGACGTGGCCAACCACGTGCAGGCAGTGATCGCCAAGGAGCTCGGGTACCGGTGCACGACGCTCACCAGGAAGGACAAGTACATGAAGCTCACCGGCAACGACGGCACGGTCGCCGCCGCCCGCGACAATGGCAAGAAGTTTGCCTAAACTATTGAACTGTATAGATAGATAGTCACGATTCACGGGCCAGTGTAATGGCGTAGTTTCTGTTCTGTAGGATGTACCACAGATATCTAGTGCTGCTTTGGCAATTTCAATTTCAGTTTTGCTAAGTCTTAGTCTGACTTAGACTTTCCTATGTCTCGGTCGATGTTATATGCCTTTGATCTTGTATCGTGATCCGTACAAAGTTTTCCTTTTAATTTTTTTCATTTTGATTTTATATACTATCTCACTTAACTAAGACTTGGTTAAATTTCAGTCGACTAAGATCTAGCCATAACCTTTCAATTTACTCTTCACATTGTCTGGTCAAATAGAAGAAAGTTGATAGCAACAGCAAACATGAAATCAAAATAGAGTCCAGATGGATATTGATAGTTTTCCTTTTCATTTATTAGTTGAACAGTTTCTAGTAAAGAACATTTTTCTGTAACTTCCCTGTTTTTGTATTTTGTTGTCTAACTTTAACCAATTTTTTTTTGCATGGACTAATGTTAACGTTTTAAGCAAAAAAAAATCAGTTTTGCTAAGTCTTGATCGACTGAAACTTGGTTATGCCTCGGTCGATGCTTTAGTCATTCGATCTTGCGTGGAGATCCGTGCAAAATTTCCTTTTTAGCTTTTTCTTTTTTCTTCCTATATGCTAGTATTTCACTTGACTAAACTTGGTTAAATATCAGTCCACTCAGACCTAACCACACCCGATTCTTTTTGGTGATGATCGACCACTGGCTTGTGCCTGAACGCATCAATCTATCTCATCTGATCTCGAATTACCGAGTACCAAACAATGGGTTTGGACATACCACCGTCCGGACTTCACCCTTCTCAAGTCAAGTGCAGAAGTGAAATATGTTGAGCAAGAAGACTGTCCCGACAATAATTATAGATACATTTAGGGTGTATCAGACTCTTCTCTGTGGATGTTGACACATCAAGTTGATAACAGATGGACGTCTCTTCCATGTCCTCGATGATGGGCACGTGTGATTCTAGGATGAGATTACAGCTCCGTGATATTTGTGAGTAGAATTCACTGGAGCATGCATACTTTTTATGTTATTTTTTCTTGAGAAATTACTTTATCTATATGCGTACTTTCTGATAGTATCTATACCCTTACAAGTGCATGGTAACTATGACAAATATTATTCATGACTAACATCTCGTGTTGTTGGGACAAGAAGTAGCTTCTCCTTCCGGTGTATCGTCATTCCAAACACCTCTGTCATATCAAGGTCCTTATGTTGCATCCCACCTGGGAGCTTCCAGTCAAAGCAATATGCAAGGTTGGCGAGCATAATCTCGACGGATGCCATGCCAAAGTTTATCCCGGGACATATCCTTCGCCCGGCTCCAAACGGCAGGATCCCGAAATCCCTCCCCTTGTAGTCGGGGGAGGCGGCGTCCTCGAACCTCTCAGGGACGAACTCCTCCGCATTGTCCCACGATCCGGGGTCTCTGCCGATGGCCCACACATTGATGATGACGCGGGTCTCGGCGGGGGCCGTGTAGCCGTCAATGACGCACTTGTCCACGGAGAAGTGCGGGAGGAGGAGGGGCAACGGCGGGTGTAGCCGAAGCGTCTCCTTCAAGACCGCCTTTAGGTAGGGCATGCGGCCCAAGTCTTCCTCCATGACCATTGGTTGGCCGTTGTGTGTCTTGTCCCTGACCTCCGCTTGGAGTTTGGCCATGAGGTGCGGCTTCCGCATGAGGTCGGCCATGGCGAACTCCAGGACCACGTATGACGTGTCCGTGCCGGCTACAAACATGTCCTGCATCCATGGATTCGATATAATCAAATATATGGAGAACATTAAGAAAGTCTCTCCTTTCTACTATTGGAGATTTGGAGTAGGTACCACGAGAATGGCCTTGACGTGCTGCCTGGTGAGACTGTACTCGTGCTGACGAGCGAGGAGAACGTCCACGAAGTCTGCCTGCTCATCATCTTCTTGCTGCAGCAGCGATGCAGCTTTGCTGTCATGGTCGTCGATGATCGTGTCCAGCAGCCCGTCCCACCGCTTCCTCAGCCGCGTCATCTTGGGGAACAGCACCCGCGCCAGCGCGTCCACCTTGGCCAGACACGGGAAGTAGTCCTGCGGGTTGAACCCGCCGAACGCGGCCACGTTGCCGTCGATCACCTCCCGGAACAGCTCGTTCCGGCCTTCCTCGCGGCCGGCGCGGAGCGACAGCACCTTCCGGGCGCTGAGCAGGTGCGTGGTGACGAGCCGCCTCAGCTGCCGCCAGAACTCGCCGTAGGGGGCGAAGGCGATGTCGGCGCCGTCGAGGAGCGCGTCGGCGAACGCGTTCTGCGGGCGCGACGCGAAGACATGGTCGTGCGTGCGCAGGACCGCCTCGGCCGAGCACGGGGTGGTGACCACGAGGTTGCGCACCTGGCCCAGGTTGAGGAGCAGGAGCCCGCCGTCGCCGTGCTTGGCGGTGAGCTCCGCGAGGGAGATGTGAGGGTCGGTGCCGATGAGGTGGAGGTGGCCGATGAGTGGGAGCCTGCTCGGAGGCGCAGGAAGTGGGCGCTCTTCGCCATGGCCCGCCGCCGCAGCTTGCTCGCCCACCGGTCTCGTCCTTCTCGTTGTTGCTGCCGTGTAGTAGAGGAGTAGGAGGAGAGGGACGAGCAGGAGATAGAGCGACACTGCTTGTGGAGATAAGAGTAGTGCTGGTACTAGCTGAGCCGCCATGGTGATTGATAGAGATGTGCATCCATGAACTGGTAGTAAAAGTTTGCATTTATATATAGCTCGGTGATGGAGAATTGGCGTGTGGAACCAACGAAGAATCGAGGAAAATGGCGTATGCCAGAGGGGAAGCGGATAGCAGCCACACAATCATTTCTGGAAGCGTATGTCAGTGATGACGGTGCGGTTTGGACTTTATCCCGACATTACTGTGAAAATGACAAAACTGAACTTTTTTTTAAACTTCAACACAAAATGACCCTAATTTAAAAATAGTTCATAAATTGGCCGCATAGCGACATATAGCATGGTGCCCCGGGTTAGGGCGTCATACCAAATAGCATGACGTCCTAGCCCGGGCCATCATCCTATCTAGCATGGCGTCCTAGTTCTGGACGCCATGCGAAAGAGTCAATTTATGAAATATTTTTAAAATAGAGCGATTTATGTTGAAGTTTTAGAAAAGGGTCTGTTTAATTCATTTTCATGCGATTACTCATCAGAGTTATTCATTTTCACGCGATTACTAATTTCGGTTGACGAGTCCTTTGCTTTAGCATATGCTATTTTGTCGATGGCATAAACGACATTCAGTTAACTGATTCCAACCACATACCGGTGAAAACTCAGCCAGCCAATGTCCTATTACATTCAATTGAATTTCCCACTAGTCACCGCTTGTGAATTAAGTTGGTTTGAAGACAACCGTTCTCCACGAGAAGCAGTGATGGAGTGGCATGAGAAGAGAAGTGTTGTGGTGGGAAGCAGGAAGGGGTGATGGACGGTGGTGCTATCGCATGCCGGTGGGGCGCGAGCAAGCATCATGTGATTGTGTTACTTAGGATGGGTGAACCAGCGAGCTAGGGCAGGTAGTCCAATAATAACGAGCCAACAAAGTAGATGGGATGCGAGCCGACAACACTCGCCGTGATTAACAAGCTTTGTATTGGGCCAGCGGTAGGCACCACCCGTCTATATGGGAGGAAAGATCAACTGCCTACCAAACCGTCCTGTTATCATGCACGTGGCTGTCAGATCGGGCGGATCTGGCCCCTCGCGCCCCCACCCCCGACCCCGCGCCACTCCATCTTGCCGCGGCGGCTGCGGTTCCGGCCACCGTCTCCGGCCAGCCGCGACCCCCCCCCCCCCCCCCCCCGGGCCGCCGCGGACGTCTCCCCTCCTCCTCACGCGCCTCTGCCACCTCCGCCCTTGACCCGGGGACTCTCTACCCGCGATCCTCGGGCCGCCCCCACCAGCTGTTGCTCGAGCCTGCCGGCCGGCGGCGATTCCGGCGTTCCTGGTCGTTGCCACGGGCGCCCCCTGCAGCTTCCTCACCTCTCGCGGCCTTGCTCCAGTCCTGCTGGTGTGCCGGCCGTGGTGGGGTTTGTGGTCTGCGGCCGGTTGCGGGGCGTTCGCTGCCTGCCTCCCGTGCAGGTGGCCTCCTCGTCTCCGGCGGCCCTTCCTCCCCCCGAGCCACGGTGACAGCTCTTGCGTGGAGGCGGCGATGCGTCTGCGGTAGTGGCTGACTCGGGGCCCTCGTAGCGGTCCTTGCTGGCGCTGTTCCGGTCCCGGCGGTCTCAGGCCCGCGTGTCTCCGGTGTCCTTTGCTGTTGGCGTCCTCCACCGGGCAGCTCCGACCTCGGCGACCGGGTAGCTGCGCCCCTTCCGGCTCACCTGGCTCGCCGATGACCCGACGGTTAAGGCCACGGCATCATGGATCTGCGTCCCTCCAGTCCTTGCTGGCCGGCGTTGCTAGACGTTGTCGCGCCAAGACCCCCGTGCGGTTCACCCTGTCGCCCGCCCTACCCTGTACGCCTCAAAGTCCTCCCCTTTTTGCCAGAACCAATGCTCGTGGGCTCGGAGGTGGTGCCACCCTCCGTCGGTAGGTGCAGCCCCGCCAACTCTCCCGGACTCGGTGGTTCCGACCAGCGTTGGCCTCCCCATCTACGATCCCAGATTTGGCGGCTATGGGATAGCTCAGCTTCAGGCCAGGGAGATATCCCTGCTCGGCTCGCCGGTGCTAGCAGCGACGTCGCCCGCGAGTGTCGTTTTCCTCCTTGGAGGCGCTTCCAAGGCCTTCAGTTGTGCCCCTCTTCGAGCTCAGGGGAAACCCTAGATCCGGGTCTCCCGGGCCGGATAGTGACGGAGTTTCGGCGTCGTCTTCCTTCTTGAAGGCACTATCTTGCTCGCTCACGTTGTCCCCAGTTTTGGCTCGGACAATGTTGGAGTTCTTGTTGGTTTGGCATTGTCGCTCTGGGCTCGGGTTTGGTAGGTTTAGCTGTGATGTATCGTCTATACGGGCCGAGCATCCCTTGTCTCTCTGCTCCAGGCACCATGTTCACGCCTGTGCGTTCGTGTGTCATGTGTTGTACCCTTGTATTCATTCTACTTCTTCTATCAATGGAAAGATACGCAAGCTTTGCGTATTCGCCAAAAAAAAGATCGAAACTATGTGAAGATTTTTCAGTTTTAGTGGCTTGGATTGAGAAAATAGAGCCTTTTTCCCATCCACAAATTAGTATTTTTTTTCTTCTGACACCCCATTAATCCTTCTAGATCAGTAGTGTTTCTATTAATCTCAACATACACAACTCACACCTTACACTACCTCATCAAAGGCCCCCTCTAGATACATGAACAAAAGTTTCCATTGTATTATGCTACTTATGTTCAATAAATATTTTCCAGCTATACAAAAATGAAATACATTATGGATGTATTTTTATGTCTTAGTTCATATATTATTGATTCAAACGTTAATATTTCATATAATCAAATTTCAAAAAAAAATTGCAATCGATTTCTACATCAACACTCGATGTATCATCTTGTATACACAATATTTTAGACGGGGTGAGTATAAAAAGATTACATGGCTGCTAGCAATAGTTTTTTCTTTCTTTCCGGGTGGCTGCTAACTATAGTTGGCTCCTAGGATTGTTTTTCGTTTTGTTTTTTTGCAAAAGGTTGTTTTTTACAAAAGATTACATGTTCACGTCGACAAGGAGAGGCCGAAAAGTCCAAACCGCATCGTCATCACTGACATAAATTTGCATGGTAGGTCTCCCTTTGTATTATATACAAATGGAAAATCAATTGCCTAATGCAGATGCCGGGTATGTGTTCATTTTAGTTGCATCCTCCTGGTGCTTCATTTTTAATGATAAAATTCACTCGTTGTCGGAAAACAAATCAGCTTCATTGCGAGTTGTCACTAGTGATTCTTCATACGCATCTTCCTAAATTGTGGTTTTTGTTTTGAATTATTGGCTTGGTTGGTTCCACTCGCTAATTATCCATCAGCGAGCTATAAATGCATGCAAACTTTTACAAGTTCATGCATGCGCATCTCTATATATCACCATGGCGGCTCAGCTAGTAGCGGCACTCTTATCTCCACAAGCAGCAGCGCTCTACCTCCTGCTTGTCCTTTTCTCGCCAATTCTCCATCACCGAGCAGCTATAAATGCAAACTTTTACTACTACCAATTCATGGATGCACCATGGCGCGCGGCTCAGCTGGTAGAAGTACTCTTATCTCCACAAGCAGTAGCGCTCTACCTCCTGCTCGTCCCTCTCCTCCTCATATACTATGAGGCAGCAACGAGAAGGGCGAGACTGGTCGGCGAGCCAGCTGCGGCGGCGGGCCATGGCGAAGAGCGCCCCCTTCCTTCGCCTCCGAGCAGGCTCCCTCTCATCGGCCACCTCCACCTCATCGGCACCGACCCGCACGTCTCCCTCGTGGAGCTCACCGCCAAGCACGGCGACGGCGGGCTCCTGCTCCTTCATCTGGGCCAGGTGCGCAACCTCGTGGTCACCACCCCGGGCGCCGCGGAGGCGGTCCTGCGCACGCACGACCACGTCTTCGCCTCCCGCCCGCAGAACGCGTTCGCCGACGCGCTGTTCGATGGTGCCGACATCGCCTTCGCGCCCTACGGCGAGTTCTGGCGGCAGCTGAGGCGGCTCGTCACCACGCACCTGCTCAGCGCGCCAGGAAGGTGCTCTCGCTCTGCGCCGGCCACGAGGAGGAGGCGCGCCTGGTGACACTCCGATTTGTGTTTTGAATTTCGGCCGAATTTCGGCCATCTCGGGCTGGGGCGAAATCTATCTTTCGGCGAAATTGGTCAAAATTTGGTCAAATTTAGTCAAAATTCAGTCAAATTTTGATCAAATTTCGGCCGAAAATTTTGAAAATGGCCGAAATTCGGCCATCTCGGCCTGGGGCGAAAAAAATCGCAAACCGAAAATCAAAACGCTGGCCTGGTCATGGCCAAGATCCGCGACGCCGCGGCCGCCGGCTCTTCCGTGGACATGTCCACGCTCCTTGCCAGCTTCACCAACGACGTGGCGTGCCGCGCCGTGTCCGGCAAGTTCTTCCGGGAGGAAGGCCGGAACGAGCTGTTCCGGGAGGTGATCGACGGCAACGTGGCCGCGTTCGGCGGGTTCAACCCGCAGGACTACTTCCCGGGTCTGGCCAAGGTGGACGCGCTGGCGCGGGTGCTGTTCCCCAAGATAACGCGGCTGAGGAAGCGGTGGGACGGGCTGCTGGACACGATCATCGACGACCATGACAGCAAAGTTGCATCGCTGCAGCAAGAAGATGATGAGCAGGCAGACTTCGTGGACGTTCTCCTCGCTCGTCAACACGAGTACAACCTCACAAGGCAGCACGTCAAGGCCATTCTCGTGGTACAATCTCCAAATAGTATTGATTTTCTTTGCACTTACAGTTCCTAATGTTCTCCAGATATGTAACTAGACTAGATGGAATCCATGGATGCAGGACATGTTTGTAGCCGGCACGGACACGTCATACGTGGTCCTGGAGTTTGCCATGGCCGAGCTCATGAGGAAGCCGCACCTCATGGCCAAACTCCAAGCCGAGGTCAGGGACAAGACACCCAAGGGCCAACCAATGGTCATGGAGGACGACTTGGGCGGCATGACCTACCTAAAGGCCGTCTTGAAGGAGACCCTCCGGCTACACCCGCCGTTGCCCCTCCTCCTCCCGCACTTCTCAATCACTAGAGCAGGGGAAAAGCACTAGATATCTGTGGTAAGTGAATTTGGCAAAGCAGGGGAAAAGAACTAGATATCCGTGGTAAGTGAATTTGGTCTAAAGAGCAGAAAGAACACCACTACGCTGGTCTGTGAATCGTGACTATATCTATATACAGTTCGATAGTTCACGCAAACTTCTTGCCGTGGTGGCCGTCGGCCGCGACCGTGCCGTCGTTGCCGGCGAGCTTCATGTACTTGTCCTTCCTGGTGAGCGTCGTGCACCGGTACCCGAGCTCCTTGGCGATGACCGCCTGCACGTGGTTGGCCACGTCGACGGCGCTCCTCCCGCCACTACCACACGTCTCCTCAGGCCGCAGAGCCGGCAGGAACGTCACCTTGTACCCGGGCCGCGGGTTCATGTAGAAGAACCACGGGTCCATGGCCTTCCACCCCCTCGCCGTCGACCCGTAGTAGGTCGACTGCACCGCCTCCAGCGCCACCGGCACGATCCGGTCCGTCAGCTCCGCGAACAGCGCCGAGAACCGCAGCAGGCATGGCTCCCGACACGTCGTCCCCTCGGGGCACACCACCACGTCGTGCCCGGAGGCCAGCAGCTCCCCGATGCGCGCCGCGTCGGCCTCCCGGTCCCGCGCCAGCGCCACCGTCGGGATCGGCGAGATGGCCGTCGACAGCCGGCTCACGCTGTAGGTCACGCACGTCACCGGCCGCCCCAGCGCCACGGCCACGATGATGGGGTCCAGCGCTGTGCGGTGGTTGCAGACGAGGAGGGACCCTGGGGAGCCCCCGCGCGGCGCCGGCGGGGGCGTGCCCCGCACGGCGAGCCGGATGCCGGTCAGACGGTACGTGTGGCGCACGAGGTGCGGCGGGACGGGGAGGCTGATGAGGATACGGAGCATGGCCAGGGCGAATCCAACCGGGAGGTAGGCGAGTGCGAAGAGCGCGTGCGCGGGGTCCGGGCGGCAGACCAGGCGACCGTCGTGGAACACGACGCTGGAGAGTAGCGCGTCGGCGGCCGCGCGCGGCGCGCGCTTGTTCGTGGGCACCATGTAGGCCTCCTGCATATGTACATGCGCGGGAAACAAATTAGATTAATCACCATGTAGGAGCTGCTGATTTTTTAGCATAATCTGGATCAAACAGTGCATAGTTTTTAATCAAGGATTAGTGGAGTAATTAACGACGACTCAACACTAAGCGGTTCATGTCTCTGTCCGAAGCGACATGTAACAGGACTGAGACAGATGTTTGGCACAAAGTAGTAGCACAATCAAGCCAGTAGCATTAAGTTCTAGCAGGATAGCACACTAATACAAGTTATTTGCAGATTTGATTAGTAACCTTATTGTTCTTTCCTAGCAAGGGACAACAGGAAAGGTGCTCTGGAAAAAGCAAAGCTAGGAACCACACAATTTCTTGCAGCTCCAACTACCACAAGAAAAGGCTAGATGACAAGATGAGATGGGTGCCTTGAGCACTCAACGAATTGGATGTGGTCTGGCCAATTCAATACTACTGCTTAGCAATCACTATGAACTGAAGAATTTCTAATGAAAATCGAATTCAAGTCATAAAAATCGAATTCAATGAAGGATCTTGGGTGTGGAGGTAGAATTGAGTACCTTGCAGACGGCCATGAAGTCGTGGTCGCTCTCGCGGTCGCCGAGCCCGACGTCCGGCATGTCCCCGCCGGCAAACAGCCGCTCCACGACCTCCCTCTTCCTCCCGGCGACGAGCACCCCGCCGCTGATGAGCCCCGTGAAGCGCCCGCAGCACGTCCCGAGCTCGGTGCCGGCCACCTCCGCCCCCAGGAACTCGCGGACGAACGGGGCGACCATGACCGCCGGCGACGCGGTGACCACGACCCGCCTGCCCGCGCCGCACCGCCTTAACACCTCCCACGAGTCGGCGCGCACCCCGGCGGCGTAGTGCCGCGGGAGGACGCCGCGGGCCACGGCCTCCACGTCCCGCACCTGGAGCCCCGCGAAGGTGGCGAAGACGAGCAGCCCGATGGCGGCCGGCTCGGAGACGGCGGTGTAGAGGAGCAGGATGAACGGGGCGAGGAGGAGGAGCGCGAGTGCCCGGAGGTACCCGCCGGCCTCGAGCGCCACGAGGAAGTAGTAGGGGAACGCGGAGGAGGATGCGAGCAGGGTGCCGTCCAGGTCGGACGCCGCCGTGCGCCGGTCGCGCGCCGCCGCGTCGTAGGACGACACCGGTGGGAACCTGCTCATCGCCGCCGTTGCGGGGCGCGGCGCCATGGACGCGCGCACGGAGATCGATCGAACGACGTGTCGACGAGACGATTGTGCCGTGCGGCCGGGGTGCCTGGTATGCGCGCAGGATTTGTACGCCGGGTTGCTGGGGTTGGCTCAGCGGCCGAGCGGCGCCGCGGCTGGCGTGGGCGATGGCGATGGCGATGGCGATGGCGATGGCAAGGAGACTCGTGTTTTCGGCGAGGCACTGGCGCGGCAAGGTGGAAAGCAGAGGGCCAACCAAACCTCCTCTGTTTATATTCCCCAACCAACCACCTCCCACCTCCAGTCGGAGTCGGACGCCGGCTACGACTGGTTCACCGGCCGGCCGATTAATGCCGGTCGGGGCCAAGAGGGATTCGATCTGGCCCTGCCTGCCTCCGATTCCGAGCATGAGAAATATCCTGCCGATTGGCATGCATGCATGCATGCGCAAAGTGCCGTCCAAGAACAACGGACGCATGATTGATGAACAACGGACACATGCATATTTTTTTTAAATATATTCTTTTTTTTGTGGCAAACGTTGTTGAATGTTTGAGTGTTTGCAAAGTTTCATCATGATATGACAACCCTCATTATTTTGCTTTTTTTTTTGCCACAACTTTCACGAGATTGATTTTTTTTTGCCACAACTTACGCGAACTTTATTCTATCGTCAAACTTTGCAAACACTCTAAAATGCCAGAGGGGCCCCGCAGGCTATAGACGCAACCTGTAAGCACCACTATAATATTTGGCAAAATTGACGTCTCACTCGTGGTGAGATTTTGGCAAAGTCGAGATTCAACCCGAGCCGTAGAGGCGATGATGGTTGCACTGACGGTGATGGTGGCAGCGGCTGCGGTGGTGACTGTGAGCATGAGAGTGCTTGATTTGGTGTAGTATGAACTTGATAAGGATTGGTCCACGACATGCAACATGCTGTGTGGTGGGGTTTTGGATAAACTTGATCAATTTGGTGGCTTTTTTATGAAATGTATGCATATGTTTAATTTGAATTGTTGGATTTGATTAACTATATTTATGCTTGTAGTTGAATTGGTGCGTGTGATGCATTTAAATCATTGAAACTGGTGATGAAATATTGTGCGATTGTTTGAAATGTATATGACAACGGATGAAAGAATTAGCCCAAATTTTTAGGGAGTTAAATATGGGGATTCGGTTAGCTGCGACACAGTAAGTCTTTCTTTCCCCTCACAAGGCGGCTAGGGAAAAACCTTTCCCCCCTCAATCTTCGTAGGCGAGCCCCCTCCGTTGGCCACTCCGGCGACTGCTGACGGGGAGAGGAATACTGATGCCTCGGCTCTTGCTAGTAGATATATTACGGTGTTCGATTCTTGCAGGGGTGACACTTCTTTGTTGATTGGGTCGTCTTTCGAGCTCCGATCCTCCTCAAGTTTGTCAGTCGGGACGGATTAGATGGAGCTTTGCCGTGGATTCATACCAGCTCCTTGGGAGGTCGAGATTAGGATTTCAGGTCGTGCGCACGCGCCGGCGAGATTTGGTGTCAGGTTCTTCGGATCAAATTCATGGGTTTTATGGCGACGACTGCAGGTCCAGGGCGTTAGTCCTGAGGGGTACGTGCAGGATGCTGTCCCGGACAAGGTAGCGGTGCAGCGACAACTCATTCTGACGATGCGAGTGGTCGTTGAGTGATCCAGAGATCTCGTTGTATTTTATTATGTTTGGTATGCTTTATACTTATGATGAACTCACTAGTAGAAAACAGGGTACTAGTCCCGGTTCCAGAGGGCCTTTATCCCGGTTCTGGAACCGGGACAAAACAAACGGGACTAATACCCAAAACCTTTAGTCCCGGTTTGCTTACGAACCGGGACCAAAGGGGCTCCACGTGGCCGCTGCGGGGCGCCCAGGCAGGAGGACCTTTAGTCCCGGTTGGTAACACCAACTGGGACCAAAAGGCAGCCACGCGTCAGCAGCTCGCAGGCGCTGGGGGTTTTGTTTTTTTTGGAGGGGGGGGGGGGGGTTAGGGGTTTTGGAGGGTTAATTTAGGGGTTTCATATTGTGTTAGCTAGCTAATAGAGAGAAGTTAGCTCTCTTTCTCCGTGCTTGGTCGACGCTAGCTACTATACATATAGAGAGAACTCAACGCTAGCTAGTAAGCAAATGAAGGAAACCATTAATTACACAAGATCGTCATGAACATATATAGAGAGAAGTGACATCTCTTTCTCTGTGCTTGGTCGAACAACAAGTTTTCGTATATCTATCCGACGCTACTACATATGTACAATATAACATCTCTTACAATCCCTAACATCATCTACCTAAGACCATTGCAATTTCACATGGTATTCTCCGTGTTCAGGTATGACGTGGTCAAGAAAGAATCCCGCCAATTCCTCTTGAATTGCTCGTATGCGATCATCTGGTAGGAGTTCATCCCGCATCTGCCAGATCTAATTTAAAGAAGGGGGTCAATACATATATATGAATGAAACTCAACACAATTGATGGTCATATATAAAATAAAATTGTGAATATTGTTTACGTACTTCAAATTGTTTCTCAGAGAAGCCCCGCTCAGAGGTCGAGTGGCGAATGAACTCGCATACGTAGTATCCACATAAATGATTTCCGGGTGCCTGGTACATGCACTTTACGAGAATAGAGTTCAATCAAACTGATAAGCAAGCATGATAATGGTATTGATGAAACTAGAATCAATGAGAGATGTGCGGAACTAGCTAGTACTACTTACTTTGGGGTGTGTAAATCGCAGCTCGTTGTTTAGACCGGGAACCAATCCAGTGAACTGTTTCCAAACCCTGTCAGGCAAAGAAAATGATTACTTGATATCAGGAAATGAACGAAAGTTGCCGATATGGTCCTGGTATTGATTGAACTTACTTCTGGAGCACTGCAGTCATGTCCGCATAATACTCGGGATCTTTACGTCTCGAGTCTAAGACAGTTACTAATGCTCCGTCAAGCTTAATGGATAGCAGAATAAAGTGGAACCTGCGCACGCATAACTCATCAATTACATTACTTAACCTCGAGTAAGCGAAACCGAATATGCACAAGACAGTAACACTCACTTGAAGTTGTAAGGAAAGAGTATTTCCCTTTTGTTTTGATGTCTAAGGAACGCTTCTAGCAAGTTGTCCTCAGTAACTTTGTCTCTCTTTTGTACCGACCATTCATTTACAGTATTTGGGCTAATGAACCCAATGTCATAGATTTGTTCTTTTTTGCATTCGATCATCTTCAATCTGCATAATATAGTGAGGATAATTATATATACATGCAATGAACGAGCTGAGCTAGAGACTTAATTATAGAAGTAATACTTACAGACAGTAGCAAGTCATGAGTTGTTTGTCGAGGGCCTCTTGATTGAATAACTGAAATAACTCCACAAATTCAACAAGCATCAGGTCGACTCCAATGAAGTCGTGCTCTTTTTTAATTCCGACAATCAAACTGTCGGTCCCAGACTTCCTGCAGGTTTCCATGTACCACTCATGCAATTTTTGCATCATCGTTGTTAGATGAGGATGATCAGGTTTGACGAGAGGCTTCCCGTGCTCGTATCTAAAGTTCTCTACTACTACCTCAGCCGTTTCAAACTGTACATCATCGCCCGCGTAATCACCAAGAGTGGTACCGGGCAGTAGCACCGGATGATTAGCGATATCGCTAGACACCTTGAGCGGGGGGCACGATTGCTTCTCCTGTTCATCGAGCTGGGGAATTGTTTTCTCACTTCTTCGTTTTTTTTCTCTTGCAGCACTGGAAGTACTTCCCGACCACCGCGCTTCATCATATGTCTTTTGAATAATGCGGTCATAGTTGGATTGCGGCGGAGGCGGTGGTGGTCGCTTCAGGGCATCCAGAGTGTGCTTCCCTTTCACCGGATCTACCGTTTCCTTTGGAGGTGGACGTTTCCGTGCAAAATGGGCCTTCACTTCGGCTTCACTGATATCAGAGTTTTCCTTGTCAGTCCTCTCATATGGTAACTTTGGAAGAGGCTTGAGGCTTGGACCAAATTTGTATTTCTTCCCGCCTATTGTACTGCTAGCCGCCGGAGCGGCGGCGTCTCTCTTCCGCCGTTGCTGACGCGCCGGAGGAGGCGGAGTGCCCTGACGCGCCGGAGGAGGAGGAGGAGGAGGCGGAGTGCCCTGTGTAGGAGATATGCCCTAGAGGCAGTAATAACAGTTATTTTGTATCTCCAAGTTAGTAATGAATGTTTATGTTCCATGCTATAACTGCAATGATTCTCGAGTCCACAATAACCACGAGGCTTGGAGGGAAACTCATGTGCACGTGTGGTATAATAAACGGTAAATTGTATTCCTAGTCTTGCCTCTAAGACCGGCTCAAGTATTGCATGATGACCCTGTTTTCCTGATCATGGGCATGGCTATGCCGGCAATTTTGAGGGCACGATGTTGGTAGAACACTTGTGTTGAATCGACCCAAATTGATGTTATGCTATGAGATACATTCGTCACATGTTAATGGTTAATATCACAGAGTTAGTTAATGTTTGCATAATTCCTTAGACCATGAGGGTATCGAGTTCCTTCGTGCTTGCTTCGTGAACTTTGGGGTTTGTTAAACGTCATCCGTAACTGGGTGGCTATTACGGCGGCTTATGGGTCCACGGAAAAGTATGGCAAGTAACGAGATAGCTCAAGATTGAGATTTGCTCCTCCGACGATGGGGAGATATTCTCGGGCCCTCTTGGTGTTACGGTATCCATCATCGTCTGGCCAGACACAAGGTGATTTGATCACAGGGATGCCGGAACATGGAAACGAGAAAAGAGAACAAAACCGGTAACGAGGTAACTGGCATAGTGGACAAGTTGTTGATCCACGGGGATGCAAGTAAATATCACCTCGGGTGTTTGTAACATATCGCGAAGCAACAGGAATAGCACACGGCAAATGGAGGTTCACTCGAATATTCATTCGTGTGGGTATAGGGGTCAATATTGGTGTCCACGGCTCCGATGTTGATCATTGATCGGAAGGGGTTCCGGGTCATGTCTATACTTCACCGAACCTATAGGGTCACACGCTTAAGGGTCATCTATCTGCTGAATACTAGACAGGGAGTCTGAGAGAAAATCACCGGAAAAGTTTCGGAGGCAACGGAAACGTTCCGGAGAGGACACCGGAATAATTCCAGTAAAACTGAAAAGTTGTTTCAGGGGATACCATAAAGTCAAATTGGTTTCGGCACTCGCCTGATAATTCTTGGAGGGTGTCAGAATCATTCTGGAAACTTCTGGGAATTTTCTGGGATAAAAACCGGAAATGTTCTGGAGCTGCCGGAACTGATTTGGTTGCTTTTCGGAGATGAAAATCACTATTCCCAAATTGTTTCGGAGCGCATCCAAAATCATTTGTGTGGGTACTGGAATTATTCTAAGACCCACAGAAATATTTTCAGATTTTACGGTCGCGGAAAATTGGTTCCGTGAATAGTGAAAATCACTTTATGGATATTTTTATGGAAAGCCACGCTTTCCCCAAAAGGCTTCTAGAAGGACTTGGGGATCAAGGAACCCCCTTTTGGGGGCCCCCATGAAGGTGGGACGTTCAAGGGTGCAGCTCCTCCATGGAGCTCCACTTGTCATCCCTTTATGCCCTTTATGACCTTTATGTGTGACATGAAGTGTGGGCATTTTGGGTTTTTCATGTCCCCCTTACCCCTTGGGTTTTCCTATAAACAGAGGTGGAGAGACACTCTCCACACTCATCCTTGCTCTCATACACATGCCATAGACTTGTCTGGCTTCTCTCTCCCTCCCAGCGAAATAGTTTCGTAGAGCCGGAAGGCTGTCTCGGTTCCGGCAGGAACTAGTTCTGGATGGCGAAGCCCTGCCGGATAGTTGACACCGTATGTGTGCAACCCCGTAGAGAGGTCGTAGTTTCGATCTTTTGCCCGAGGGGCCGTTCGAGTGTCCTCCCGAAGGGCTGTCCGAGTTTCTGTTCGAGTTTCGAGGGTCCTCTCGAAGGGCTGTCCGTGACATCATTCGAGGGACTGTCCGACCGCCTCCCGAAGGGCTGTCCGACGAGGGAGTACATCCTCGCGGTTGGGAGGTTGTAAATCCTAGCTGCGGGGATCTGCATCAACGATCTCCACTGACTCTTCTTCCGCTGCACTTCGAGTCGGTACGGATAAGAGCAAACCTTGTATGCAGTCTCCATAGTGGTCCTGGGCGTGCTCGCTGTACCGAATTTTTTTGTTTTCTGTCGCGTTCCCCTACAGTGGCATCAAGAGTCATGCTATGCGTAGATGTAGGTTACGATCTCGAATACATGGAGATGTATGGGTATTGCATAATATAATTTTGGAGTAGATGAGATCTATTGCTGAAAATTATTTATGCGGGTAGCAGATGAAATCTGTTACCCAATGTTCTTGTAGCTTCCCTAGAATTTGCGTATTTCTGATCTTGAAACGGCATGGTGGAATTTCACAAAGTTCTGGCAATCTGCGATCCTGATTGATCAATGAAGTGCTATCAGTTCTTTGGGTTCCACTATAGTTGAGAGAAAGATGAAATCGCGCAGACGAAATGGCAATGCAGATATGATTTGCACGGGGGTCATGCGTATGACGAAGTTTAGTATGGGGCTCGAGATTTTATTATCTCGTGTTTCATACACCCCGCGATGTTAATCTAGCGACTTGAATAAACATACTTGATGATGAACGTTGGTAGCTGCGGTTTAAGTCAAAACCTTAGAAGCCACGTAAAATAAATTTTTGCATAAACCGATTAGAGGCGTCTAACTTGGTTTTGCAGGATGGTTTGCATGTGATGTGGTATAGCAAGTCTTTTATTAATTCGATTATGTATGAGATGACTATATGATGTAATTTGATTAACATGATCTGCGTGTCATGATTCGGCATGATGGCTGGAGCCATATGATTGCCACTTTAATGACCTGTGTGTCAACCTTAAGTAATGCACTTATTTTATTAGCTATATAGATAGCAATATTGTCTCGTGCATCGACAAGGTGGTGGCAATCTTCGCGAAGGTGAACACCGACGTAAAATGCCAAAGACGAAGAAATACTTGACTTCTCCGTCAGAAGGGGCTATACCATATCATGCTATTACGAATTGCCTGAGATGTTTATCCCTCTTGATGCACCCTTCTTGATTGCGCGGTAGTCGCTTTTATTAGGGTGATCCCTCACTTAAAAATATCAAGTAGTAAGTGTTCTCCCAAGTGTAGCACCATCTACAACACGTATCTTTTCGGGGTGGGCCATGTACACATGAGCACGAACGATTAGAGAGGTGCAAGGCGGGTGAAGGTCAGACCTCACTGCGTGATCACTTGGTTGTCTTGACGTTCAGGCAGGACAGTCCTGAGCTCGGAAGACGTGCATCGAAAGATGGACAAGAGTCACATGGAGATGTGATTGGCAAGTTGGCCTACCGATTGAAATTCACGTCATCAGTGTTGAACCCGTCAATGGCGTCGAATTGAAATACGGATCTTGAATCACTCACAATCAATAATGAGAGATATTGATTTAAGCGGGAGCGCACTTTAGAATAAAATTGGTTATTCACTAGTGCAAAAATCATTATGAACAAAAGTCTAAGTGAAACTTGTGTTTTCCGTTGTAGATCAAATGGCTCGCAACAACGCGTTCAACTTAGGCCCAATGTTAGAGAAAGAGAAGTTAGCTGCGACTGGAAATAACTATGCGGACTGGGTCCGCAACCTGAGGATTGTCCTCAGGAGCGCTAAGAAATTGTATGTGCTTGAAACTGCTCTTCCAGCTAAACCGGCGGCAGCGGCCCCGGAAGATGAACAAAATGTTTGGGCCACTAAGGATGATGATCACAACTTAGTCCAGTGCCTCATGCTAGCTTGCATGAGTCCAGAGCTTCAAAAACGTTTTGAATTCCACAAAACCCGTGATATGATCCGGGAATTGGATGCTCTGTACAAGGAAACCGCAAAGTCTAAATGATTTGATATCATGAAGGCTTTGATGGAATGCAAGATGGCTGAGGGTAGTTCAGTTGGCGAACATGTGGTCAAAATGATTGGCTATTCTGAAAGGCTTAAAGCCCTGGAATTTTCACTTCCACTTGGCCATATGATGGACATGTTGCTTTCTTCACTCCCCCCCGTCTTATGATGGTTTTGTCATGAACTACAACACGACAGGGATGGAGAAGACACCGGAAGAGGTGCTCGCCATGCTGAAAACTACAGAAGGAGGACTGCGGAAAAATCGCAAGCAAGTGTTGCTTGTGAATAAAACTGCCAGTTTCAAAAAGAAAGGCAAGCCAAAGAAGGGCAAGGGCGCCGGTAAGACCAGCTCCCAAAGCAACTCTAAGGGCGGAGCCAAGAATGAAACTGAGTGCTTCTACTGCAAGGGCACATGACACTGGAAGAGAAACTGCAAGAAGTATCTGGAAGATAAGAAGTCCGGGAAAACCGGAAAAGGTATAATTGTTATACATGTTAATGTCATTGACATTTTGCTTGCTAGCGAAAATTCTAAGTCTTGGGTATTTGATACCGGATCGGGTGCTCACATTTGCAACTCGATACAGGGGCTTCAGAAGGTGCGCAAGCTGGCAAAGAATGAAGTCGTGATGCGTGACGGGAACGGTGCTGGGATCGCCGCTCAAGCCGTCGGCATTATGCCTCTACGTCTCCCTTCAGGATTTATTTTGGAACTAAGTAACTGTTATTTTGTTCCACTGTTGTGTAGAAACATTATGTCTGGATCATGTTTACTACATGATGGGTATTCGTACAAGTCTGAGAACAATGGTTGTTCACTTTATTGTAAGGATATGTTTTATGGATTTGCACCCATTGGGGGCCTTTTCATTCTAAACCTTGAATGTGGAAATGATGTCTTTAACGTGAATGCTAAACGCCATAAGAAGGCTGATACCACCACCACTTTCATGTGGCACTGTCGGCTTGGCCACATTGGAAAGAAACGCATGCAAAGACTCCATAAAGATGGAGTTTTACCGTCCTTTGATTTTGAATCATTTGACACATGTGAAGCTTGCTTGATGGGGAAAATGACCAAGACGCCGTTCACGGGTCATCCTGAACGGGCGAGTGAATTGTTGGAAATAATACATAGTGATGTATGTGGTCCAATGAGCACAATCGCACGGGGTGGGTATTTCTACTTCGTGACTTTTACTGATGATTTGAGTAGGTATGGCTATATCTACTTAATGAAGCATAAGTCGGAAACCTTTGAAAAGTTCAAAGAATTTTAGAATGAGGTAGAAAATCATCGTAACAAAAAGATTAAGTTTCTGCGGTCTGATCGCGGAGGCGAATATCTTAGTCATGAGTTTGGCCAACATCTGAGTGACCGTGGAATCGTTTCACAGCTTACGCCTCCCGAAACTCCAGAGCGAAACGGAGTGTCAGAAAGACGTAACCGAACCTTGTTAGACATGGTAAGGTCGATGATGTCTCTTACAGATCTACCGATATCTTTTTGGGGTCACGCACTACTTACTGCCGCTCACACACTTAACAGAGCACCGTCTAAGTCAGTTGAGATGACACCATATGAGTTATGGAACGGGAAGAAACCCGGTTTTTCGCATCTCAGGATTTGGGGTTGTGAGGTATACGTAAAACGTTTACAACCTACCAAACTTGATCCCAGATCAGACAAATGTTACTTTGTAGGTTATCCCAAGGAAACAATTGGGTATTCCTTCTACCACCCATCCGATAACAAAGTGTTTGTTGCCAGAAATGGGCAATTTCTTGAGAAAGAGTTTCTCGCTAAAGAAGTGAGTGGGAGGACAGTACAACTTGATGAGATTAGTGAATCTTTGGCAACCGTTGATATGGCTAAGGAACCGGAAGTAATTCCGAAAATTATCCCTACAACCGAGCCGGAAGTTGTCGCATGTGATGCGGAAACTTCATACAATGTTGTGACTGAACCGCGCAGATCAGGTAGGGCTATCCAGCCACCTGAGTGGTTTCATAACGAAATCTTCATTCTTGAAGACGATGAACCTGCGCACTACAAGGAAGCGATGGCGGGGCCTAGCTCAAAGGAATATCACAAGGCCATGAAATCCGAAATGGAATCCATGTACTAAAACCAAGTTTGGAACTTGGAAGAACTTCCAGAAGGGGTAAAGCCGATTGGTTGTAAATGGATTTTCAAAAGAAAGACAGATGCAGATGGTAACATTACTATCCACAAAGCTAGACTTGTCGCGAAAGGGTTCACACAAGTTCCAGGAGAGGACTACGACGAGACTTTCTCGCCCGTAGGTATGCTTAGGTCTGTTCGGATATTACTAGCAATTGCTGCTTATTTCGATTATGAAATATGGCAGATGGACATCAAAACGGCTTTCCTAAATGGAAATCTAAAAGAAGATGTATACATGATACAGCCTGAAGGTTTTGTCGTTCAAAAGGATGCTGGAAAGGTATGCAAACTTCAAAAGGCCATTTATGGTCTGAAGCAAGCGGCAAGGAGCTGGAACATTCATTTTGATGAAGTGATCAAACAGTTGGGCTTCATTAGGAATGACGAAGAATCTTGTGTTTACAAGAAGTTTAGTGGGAGCGCAAAAGCATTTCTAATCCTGTATGTGGATGACATATTGTTGATTGGAAATGACGTGAACTTTCTTAGTGAAATAAAAGACTCATTGAAGAAGAGTTTTCAATGAAGGACTTAGGTGAAGCGGCATATGTATTGGGTATCGGGATCTATAGGGATAGGTCAAAACGCCTAATAGCGCTTAGCCAAAGCATGTACATTGACAAGGTGTTGAGAAGGTTCAACATGGAGAACTCCAAGAAAGGCCTACTCCCAATGTCACCTGGCATAGTACTGTGCAAGAATCAGAGTCCTCGGACTCTCGATGAGCGAGTACAAATGAATGATGTTCCATATGCTTCGGCAGTTGGTTCTATTATGTATGCCATGCTATGTACAAGACCGGATGTTTCCTATGCGCTAAGTGTTAGCAGCCGGTACCAAAGTGATCCAGGATTGGAACACTGGGCCGCAGTCAAAAATATTCTTAAGTACCTCAGAAGGACCAAGGATTTACTCCTTGTGTACGGAGGTGATGAAGAGCTCATTGTAAGTGGTTACACTGATGCAGGCTTCATGACTGACCCAGATGACTTCAAATCTCAATCAGGCTATGTTTTCATATTGAACGGTGGCGCAGTTGATTGGAAAAGTTCCAAACAAAAGACTGTGGCGGATTCTACGACGGAGGCGGAATATGTTGCTGCTTCAGAAGCCTCCAAGCAGGCTGTCGGGATCAAGCAATTTCTTGAAGACCTTGGTGTGGTTCCAAGTGCTCTGGACCCGGTGGAGATCTATTGTGATAATAGTGGCGCCGTGGCTCAGGCAAGGGAGCCAAGTTGGCACCATAAGACAAGACATATTGAACGCAAATATAAACTCATTCGACGTCATGTCGAAGCGGGTTTAGTGAAAGTACGCAAAGTTCACACGGATCTAAATGTGTCAGACCCGATGACGAAGCCTCTGCCACGAGCAAATCATGAGCAGCACCGGATAGCCATTGGTGTTAGGGAAGCCATGTAACTGGATTATGACTCTAGTGCAAGTGGGAGTCTATAGGAGATATGCCCTAGAGGCAGTAATAACAGTTATTTTGTATCTCCAAGTTAGTAATGAATGTTTATGTTCCATGCTATAACTGCAATGATTCTCGAGTCTACAATAACCACGAGGCTTGGAGGGAAACTCATGTGCACGTGTGGTATAATAAACGGTAAATTGTATTCCTAGTCTTGCCTCTAAGACTGGCTCAAGTATTGCAGGATGATCCTGTTTTCCTGATCATGGGCATGGCTATGCCGGCAATTTTGAGGGCACGATGTTGGTAGAACACTTGTGTTGAATCGACCCAAATTGATGTTATGCAATGAGATACATTCGTCACAAGTTAATGGTTAATATCACAGAGTTAGTTAATGTTTGCATAATTCCTTAGACCATGAGGGTATCGAGTTCCTTCGTGCTTGCTTCTTGAACTTTGGGGTTTGTTAAACGTCATCCGTAACTGGGTGGCTATTACGGCGGCTTACGGGTTCACGGAAAAGTATGGCAAGTAACGAGATAGCTCAAGATTGGGATTTGCTCCTCCGACGATGGAGAGATATTCTCGGGCCCTCTCGGTGTTACGGTATCCATCATCGTCTGGCCAGACACAAGGTGATTTGATCACAGGGATGCCGGAACATGGAAACGAGAAAAGAGAACAAAACCGGTAACGAGGTAACTGGCATAGTGGACAAGTTGTTGATCCACGGGGATGCAAGTAAATCTCACCTCGGGTGTTTGTAACATATCGCGAAGCAACAGGAATAGCACACGACAACTAGAGGTTCACTCAAATATTCATTCGTATGGGTATAGGGGTCAATATGGGTGTCCACGGCTCCGATGTTGATCATTGATCGGAAGGGGTTCCGGGTCATGTCTATACTTCACCGAACCTATAGGGTCACACGCTTAAGGGTCATCTATCTGCTGAATACTAGACAGGGAGTCTGAGAGAAAATCACCGGAAAAGTTTCGGACGCAACAGAAACGTTCGGGAGAGGACACCGGAATAGTTCCGGTAAAACTAAAAAGTTGTTTCAGGGGATACCATAAAGTCAAATTGGTTTCGGCACTCGCCTGATAATTCTTGGAGGGTGCCAGAATCATTCTGGAAACTTCTGGGAATTTTCATTTGGTTGCTTTTCGCAAATGAAAATCACTATTCCAAAATTGTTTCGGAACGCATCCAAAATCATTTGTGTGGGTACTGGAATTATTCTAAGACCCACAGAAATATTTTCGGATTTTACGGTCGCGGAAAATTGGTTCCGTGAATAATGAAAATCACTTTATGGATATTTTTATGGAAAGCCACGCTTTCCCCAAAAGGCTTCTAGAAGGACTTGGGGATCAAGGAACCCCCTTTTGGGGCCCCCCATGAAGGTGGGACGTTCAAGGGTGCAGCTCCTCCATGGAGCTCCACTTGTCATCCCTTACCCCTTGAGTTTTCCTATAAATAGAGGTGGAGAGACACTCTCCACACTCATACTTGCTCTCATACACATGCCATAGACTTGTCTGGCTTCTCTCTCCCTCCCAGCGAAATAGTTTCGTAGAGCTGAAAGGCTGTCTGGGTTCCGGCAGGAACTAGTTCTGGACGGCGAAGCCCTGCCGGATAGCTGACACCGTATGTGTGCAACCCCGTAGAGAGGTCATAGTTTCGAGGGTACTCCCAAAGGGCTGTACGTGACATCGTCCGAGGGACTGTCCGACCGCCTCCCGAAGGGCTGTCCGACGAGGGAGTACATCCTCGTAGTTGGGAGGTTGTAAATCCTAGCTGCGGGGATCTGCACCAACGATCTCCACTGACTCTTCTTCCGCTGCGCTTCGAGTCGGTACGGATAAGATCAATCCTTGTATGCAGTCTCCATAGTGGTCCTGGGTGTGCTCGCTGTACCGAATTTTTTTGTTTCCTGTCGCGTTCCCCTACACACTGACGCGCCGGAGGAGGCGAAGGAGGAGGCGGAGTGCCCTGACGCGCCGGAGGAGGAGAAGGAGGAGGCGGAGTGCCCTGACACGTCGGAGGAGGAGGAGGAGGAGGCGGAGTGCCCTAATGCACCGGAGGAGGCTGAGTCTGCTGAGGCGTCCAGTTTGGAAGCTTGATGTACTCCTTTCTCCATAGACAGGTACTCCTCAAAGCATTTTCCAGAACAATAATATCCTCTTCACCTGTAGGGTTGTCAAGCTCCAGCCCCTCAAATCCATCCATTATTTCATCCACCATCATAACAACATAGCCATGTGGAATCGGACGACAATGGAAAGTTCCCTCAGGTCGAGGAGGTACAACAGAGCCGACCGCCGCCTTGAAGGTCAGGTTCTGGCATTTCTTCATTAGCTCGCAATATTCAGCCTCCATGATACTATCCATGGGGTAGCGAGGAGCCGTGAAATCAGGCTGAACAAGCTCCGTGGAAGCTACGCTGCTTCTCCGCTGAGATGGTGGGGTAGCTTCTGGGGCAGCGTCAAAGGAAAGATCTTCGTGCCGCTCAGATGGTTGGCCGGTAGCTCGCTGGCTCTCGAGTTCCTCTAGTTTTGCTAATCTTGCACTGAGCTTCTGCATTTCGCTTGCTTCCTGTTTCATCTTTCTCTCTCGGCTTCTATAACCACCGCTGTCGGGAAATCCATGCACCCACGAAACGGAGCCTGATGTGCCTCGTGTTCATCCAGGGTGTTCAGGATTCCCGAGGGCCTCTGTCAGCTCGTCCTTCTCTCTGTCGGGAATGAACGTCCCTTCCTGTGCTGCCTTGATTGCTGCCTGAAGCTTCCGGAAGGGTATTGCAAGTTGCTCGTCCGTCCAAACACACTCCCCTGTTTCTGGGTCCAAAGTTCCCCCAACCCCGAAGAACCAAGTCCTTGAACGATCTGGCCAGTGCATTGTCGCTGGTTGGACATTCTTAGCAAGCAGGTCTTTCTTAGCTTTGTCCCACAACGGCCGGGCTTTGTAGTAGCCACCTGACCCCGTGTGATGGTGATACTTCTTCTTTGCAACATTTTTCTTGTTTGTTAGAGACCTTTTCTTACCCTTCTCCGATTTCTTGTAGGCCAGAAATTCGGGCCATTGATCTCTTATCTTCTCACATCGACCGATGAATTCCGGAGTCTCCTCTTTGTCGACAAACTTTGTGTTCAACTCTTTCTTCCAGTTCCGGAATAGTTCTGCCATCTTCTTAAGATCAAACGCCTTGACCTTTCGCTCTATAATTGGGTTATTCGGATCCTCCTCTCGCGGTAGGCTGAAATTTGTCATCAGCTCGGTCCAAAGATCATCTTTCAGTCTATCCTGGACATAAGAAACTTCAGGGTCCTTATTATTCTTATTACATTGCTGGGTGCTGATCGAGACATAGTCCCTAACAACAACTCCACACTGATGTACAAATGCGTCCTTGGTCCGCTTGGGAGCAATCGGTTGGCCATCTTTCGTGACTTCTGTGATCGTGAACCTTTCATCCGGGCGCAACCTTTTCTTCGGGCCTCGTCTCCTTACCTTGTCGGACTTTGCAACAGTTGAGGCTCCCTCCTCCGTTCGGTCACCGGAGCCGTGATCATGATCTCCTTCCTCCGCCATTCGGTCACCGGAGCCGTCATGATCTCCTTCCTCCTCCATTGTTGGATCACCGGAGCCGTCATCCTCTCCTTCCTGACCATCGGTGTCGTTGAGATACGACAAGGGATCACCTTCGGCGAGGATTATATCCCCCAACAACTGTTCTTTTTCTAAGTCTCTGTGATCCATAGTTTCTGCAAATATTACAACATGGCAATATACAAACATGAGATATGCAAATAAATACAAGGCAATGCAACAATATGATCATATAATATCACTAATACATCATCGAATAGTATCGCTAATACATCATCGAATATTATCACTAATACATCTCGAATATTATTATATAATATCACTAATACAGATCTAGTTGACGTCTCGCGGCGCAGGCGGTGGACACCCAAAGAGAAGGAACTATGACAGGATCATAGCTCGGGTTAGATCCCTGAAGAACCTGCCAGGTATTGGAGAACCTGGCGTCCAACGCAGCCATGTAGCGTCGGATGTGCTCGTCCTCCTCCCTGACACGGCGACGTACCACCTCCGCGGGGCCGGCTCCCTCTGCACCGACAGTGGTCCACGCGACCGCCACCAAAGAACCTCCGGGTCGACGACGGGACCCTGATTCCTCACCAAGCTGGGCGCCCTGGAAGGCAGCACCTCCCAGTGCCAGCCCGGCAGAGCCCAGTCCCGGACATGGCGCCTCTCAAGCAGGTGGTTGCCACCGAGTCGACGACGAGGATGCTGGCCGGGCATCGTCGACTCAATGGCTACGCTATGGAACTAAACATTTAAATATCTAATTAAACATCATATCGCGTCACCGACGATCATCGGGGACTCCTCGATATCGTCGAGGACTCTCCCTCACCGACGATCGTCGGGGGGTACTCTCCCTCACCGACGATCGTTGGGGGGTACTCTCCCTCACCGACGATCGTCGGGGACTCCTCGATATCGCGTCACCGACGACTGACGATAAAACAACTAAACATCTAAACAATAAAAACAACTAAAAACAACTAAACAATAAAAATAACTAAAACAACTAAAACAACTAAATTAACTAAATTAACTACCGCTTTTGTATATCCTAAAACAACTAAAACAACTAAAATTAACTAAATTAACTAAACAACTAAATTAACTAAATCAACTAAAATAATTATAAGGGAGATCGTCGGGCCCGGGCGGCGTTGCGGGGTCGCCGGAGACGTGCGCGGGGCCAGCGGTGGTGCTGAGGTGGGCGGAGGCGGGGCCGGTGGTGGTGTTGTGTGCGGTGGGCGGGGGCGAGCGGCGGAGGAGCGCGCGCGAGGCCGACGGGGACAGAGAGGAGGGGGAGCCTTACCGGCGAGGAGCGGCAACGGCGACGGAGCGACGGAGGAGACCGGCGAGGAACGACGACGGCGTCGGGTTGGGGCGGCGACGGCGACGAGCGGCGACGGCGTCGGGTCAGGGTGGCGGCAGCGCTGGGCAGGTGCGGTGGCGGCGGTAGCGCACGGCAGGGGCGGTGTCGAGGGCGTCGGGGCAGGGGCGGCGTCGAGGGCGTCGGCGAGGGCGTCGACGGCAAGGTGAAGCAGCCTGACGGCGTCGACGGGGCAGAGGGCGGCGATGGCGTCGACGGCGAGCTCGGGCAGCCTGGCGGCATCGATGTGCTCGGCGTCATTGGGGGCAACTGCAGATGAAATCTGAAAAATTCCTAAGTCCCTACTCATATACCCAACCCTTTAGTCCCGGTTGGTGGCTCTAACCGGGACGAAAGGCCCCCTTTCGTCCCGGTTGGTGCCACCAACCGGGACTAAAGGTCAATTTCAGCAGCCCAAAGGGCGGGAAGCAGAGACCTTTGGTCCCGGTTGGTGGCACCAACCGGGACTAAAGGGTGCCACCAACCGGGACCAAAGGGTGTCATTGGTCCCTGTTGGTGGCTCGAACCGGGACGAAAGGGTGGCATTGGTCCCGGTTCGAGCCACCAACCGGGACCAAAGGCCTGTGCCTAGCACAGTCACGGTGCGGTTGGATGTTTAGTCCCACCTCGCCAAGAGAAGGGCGCCCGGACCTGTTTATAAGCCCCGCTGCGGCTGCAATGTTGAGCTCCTCTCTAAAGCAGGCTTGTGGGCCTAACCGACCTCTTTCTGCTCTGTGGAGCCTACTATGTGAAAATAGATGCGAATTTATAGAGAAAATTCAACCTAACAATTTAGGTTGAATTTTCTCTATAAATTCGCATCTATTTTCACTTTTGCTATTTTTATGTTATTTTTTTGCATATTAAAATTTCTTAACAAAAAACACTTTATGAATAATCTTTTTGCTATTAAAGTTTTTAATAAAAATAACTTTGATAATTTTAGTTGCATAAATTTTATATAATATTAAGTTAAATAACTTTGATCGGACAAAAACACGTCTATTACAAAGGGATTTCAATTTTTTAAACATATTTTAACTCAAGACTTTTTTTGCATTCAATATGCACCATTGAAAGCAACATCATCACTTTTCAACCCTTTTCTGACTTTATTTGCTCTTTTTCATGCATTTCATGATTTATTTTGAGCTAAAATGACCCTGAATTGAAAAGCACTGCAAATGAACTCTGAAATGGTTGAAAGTTGGCATGGTATCATAATTTCACCCACATAGCATGTGCTAAAAAGTTGAGAGGGTTACGGCAAAAAATGGATGCACTTCGTGTACAAACTGGACAATCTCTTTCGAAGTATCAGGGTTTTTGACGAAAACTCGTCTATTACAAAAGGATTTCAAATTTTTAAACATATTTGAACTCAAGACTTTTTTTGCATTCAATATGCACCATTTAAAGCCACATCATCACTTTTCAAACCTTTTCTGACTTCATTTGCTATTTTTCATGCATTTCATGATTTATTTTGAGCTAAAATGACCCTGAATTGAAAAGCACTGCAAATGAACTCTGAAATGGTTGAAAGTTGGCATGGTATCATAATTTCACCCACATAGCATGTGCTACAAAGTTGAGAGGGTTACGGCAAAAACTGGATGCACTTCGTGTACAAACTGGACAATCTCTTTCGAAGTATCAGAGTTTTCGACGAAAACTGATCTGTTACAAAAGGATTTCAATTTTTTAAACATATTTGAACTCAAGACTTTTTCTGCATTCAATATGCACCATTCAAAGCCACATCATCACTTTTCAAACCTTTTCTGACTTCATTTGCTATTTTTCATGCATTTCATGATTTATTTTGAACTAAAATGACCCTGAATTGAAAAGCACTGCAAATGAACTCTGAAATGGTTGAAAATTGGAATGGTATCATCATTTCACCCACATAGCATGTGCTACAAAGTTGAGAGGGTTACGGCAAAAACTGGATGCACTTCGTGTACAAACTGGACAATCTCTTTCGAAGTATCAGGGTTTTGAACGAAAACTCATCTGTTACAAAAGGATTTCAATGTTTTAAACATATTGGAACTCAAGACTTTTTCTGCATTCAATATGCACCATTCAAAGCCACATCATCACTTTTTGAACCTTTTCTGACTTCATTTGCTATTTTTCATGCATTTCATGATTTATTTTGAGCTAAAATGACCCTGAATTGAAAATCACTGCAAATGAACTCTGAAATGCTTGAAAGTTGGCATGGTATCATCATTTCATCCACATAGCATGTGCTAAGAAGTTGAGAGGGTTACGGCAAAAACTGGATGCACTTCGTGTACAAAATGAACAATCTCTTTGGAAGTATCAGGGTTTCAGACGAAAACTAATCTGTTACAAAAGGCATTTCATTTCTTGACATGTAACTGCAGTGATATTCTAGATCAAAGCCATCATCAGAATAGTTGTGGAGAGAAAGTCTTCACTTTTTCTTCGCGTGTGTCCCTTGCTTATTGCGTCGTAACCATGGATTATCTTCATCGTTTAACACGGTGCTTGGGTCAGCCTTCACTTTGAAGGGAGGAATTTCATGAAACTTTTCATAATCTTCAGACATGTCTGTCTTGCCCTCCACTCCCACGATGTCTCTTTTCCCTGAAAGAACTATGTGGCGCTTTGGCTCATCGTATGATGTATTCGCTTCCTTATCTTTTCTTTTTCTCGGTTTGGTAGACATGTCCTTCACATAGAAAACCCGCGCCACATCATTGGCTAAGACGAATGGTTCGTCTGTGTACCCAAGATTGTTCAGATCCACTGTTGTCATTCCGTACTGCGGGTCTACCTGTACCGCGCCTCCTGACAGATTGACCCATTTGCACCGAAACAAAGGGACCTTAAAATCATGTCCATAGTCAAGTTCCCATATGTCCACTATGTAACCATAATATGTGTCCTTTCCCCTGTTGGTTGCCGCATCAAAGCGGACACCACTATTTTGGTTGGTGCTCTTTTGATCTTGGGCGATCGTGTAAAATGTATTCCCATTTATCTCGTACCCTTTGTAAGTCAATACAGTCGAAGATGGTCCCCTGGCCAACGAGTACAGCTCATCTGCAACAGTGGCGTTACCAATGAGATGTGTTTGCAACCAACTGCCGAAAGTCCTAATGTGTTCACATGTAATCCAGTCGTCACACTGCTCCGGGTGTTTGGAGCGTAGAATATTCTTGTGTTCATTGACATACGGGGTCACTGTCGTGGGAACGACTCCGACAGTACGAAAGGGGTAGGGTAAAGGAGCATGATCTACCGAGATGCATATGGGTGACACGGTGGTTTTAGCGAGTTCGGGCCTCTGACGGTGGAGATAACAACCCTACGTCTCGTGCTCCGGAGAGGCTTTAGTTGAGTGGAATATATGAGTTACCGGGGGTCTGAACCCTTGTACCAGAGGGGAGGGGCGGCTTATATAGAGTGCGCTGCCCCTCATAAGTGTCCGGCATCGAAGGGTCAAATCGTGCTTATAAGACGTACGTTACTGGTAACGTACATAATAAATGCCATTAATGATACAGACGAGCGCCTGCCCGATGGCCTCCCTGGGGTGGCTTCTGGTCTTCTGTGGTCGACTGTCATCTGGTTTTTCCGAGTGGATCCTGTCGAGTGAAAGGTAATGTCCGAGTGGATCCTGTCGAGTGAAAGGTAATCTCCGAGTGGATATTGTCGAGTGACTTGTATGCCTTGGTGATTTCAGTCGGAGATCTGCTTGTAGCCCTTAAGCTTTCTGGGGCAGTGTCCTTAGGAAGGGCAGGTAGGTCAGGCCTATGACCCTACCCTAGGTACACATCCCCATCATTAGCCCCCGAATGGATCGGGGTTTGAGTGGAAAAGGAGTCAATGTAGGTTCTGACAAGACACAAAAATTCCGAGTGCATTTTGAGGCTTCTTAGAAATCTGCGTCGATTGAAACTTTTGTTGTTCACCCTGATCGATTCTGTCTTGAAATGTGTCCGAGTGAAACTGAGCTCGAAATCAGGTCCGAGTGAAACTGAGCTCGAAATCAGGTCCGAGTGAAACTGAACTCGAAATGAGGTCCGAGTGAAACTGAGCTCGAAATCAGGTCCGAGTGAAACTGAGCTCGAAATCAAGTCCGAGTGAAACTGAGCTCGAGTCCGAGTGAAACTGAACTCGAAATGAGGTCCGAGTGAAACTGAGCTCGAAATCAGGTCCGAGTGAAACTGAGCTCGAAATCAAGTCCGAGTGAAACTGAGCTCGAGTCTGAGTGAAACTGAGCGCGAAATCAGGTCCGAGTGAAACTGAGCTCGAAATGAGGTCCGAGTGAAACTGAGCTCGAAATCAGGTCCGAGTGAAACTGAGCTCGAAATCAGGTCCGAGTGAAACTGAGCTCGAAATCAGGTCCGAGTGAAACTGAGCTCGAAATCAGGTCCGTTTTTTACGGGGTCTGGAAAGTTGTTTTCCAGTCGACAGGACAGACCTTGTCGAGTAATAGTAGGTCCAGTGGGGGCACGCTGAGTGCACCCACTGGGTGTAGTCCCCGAGACCGCCGTCGAGTGCTTGCATCGGCGGGGGTCTTGAGTTCGTTTCGAAAGTTGCTTGCCACTCGACAGGACGGACCTGGTCGAGTGATAATATGTCCAGTGGGGGCACGCTAAGTGCATCCACTGGGTGTAGTCCCCAAGACCGCTGTCGAGTGCTTGCATCGGCAGGGGTCTGATAGAGACAATCTTTGCTTGTTTGTTTTTAACTTAGACGAAGACTGGTTCGCAGCTAAGTTTCCGAGTGAATGAGATGCTATTCACTCGACAGAGTTTTTAACTTAGGCGAAAACTTGTTCGCGGCTAAGTCCCCGAGTGAGAGAAGCGCTCGTCACTCGGAAGAGTTTTCAACTTAGGCGATACGGAATCGCAGCTAAGCCCTCGAGTGTGGATGATGTCCTCACTCGGAATGGTTTTTAACTTAGGTGATACGGAATCATAGCTAAGCCCCCGAGTGTGGATGATGTCCTCACTCGGAGTGGTTTTTAACTTAGGCGATACGGAATCGCAGCTAAGCCCTCGAGTGTGGATGATGTCCTCACTCGGAATGGTTTTTAACTTAGGCGATACGGAATCGCAGCTAAGCCCCCGAGTGTGGAGGATGTCCTCACTCGGAGTGGTTTTTAACTTAGGCGATATGGAATCGCAGCTAAGCCCCCGAGTGTGGAGAATGTCCCCACTCGGAGTGGTTTTTAACTTAGGCGATACGGAATCGCAGCTAAGCCCCCGAGTGGTTTTTAACTTAGGCGATACGGAATCGCAGCTAAGCCTCCGAGTGTGGATGATATCCTCACTCGGAGTGGTTTTTAACTTAGGCGATACGGAATCGCAGCTAAGTCGTTCACCCACTGAGGGTTATGTTGTATATGTGTCCAGCTAAGCGATGGCGCGCAGAGCGGCCGGGTGATGAAGATGGGCGGCACGTAGTGGCGATACGCGGGGCATCCAAGTGCCGGAGACGCATCCAGCGGAGTGGCGACGCACGGGGCGGCCAAGTGCTGTAGACGCATCCATCGGAGTGGCGACGCGCGGGGCGGCCGAGTGATGAGTCCAGTAGAGTGATGGCGCGCGGAGCTGCCGAGTGAAGGCGACGCGTCCCGCAAAGTGAAGTTGCGCGGAGCTGCCGAGGGACGATGGAGCGTCCGATTGAATGGCGATGCGCGGAGCTGCCGAGTGAAGGCGACGCGTCCCGTAGAGTGAAGGCGCGCGGAGCTGCCGAGTGACGATGGAGCGTCCGACTGAATGGCGATGCGCGGAGCTGCCGAGTGAAGGCGACGCGTCCCGTAGAGTGAAGGCGCACGGACCTGCCGAGTGACGATGAAGCGTCCGACTGAATGGCGATGCGCGGAGCTGCCGAGTGAAGGCGACGCGTCCCGTAGAGTGAAGGCGCGCGGACCTGCCGAGTGACGATGAAGCGTCCGACTGAATGGCGATGCGCGGAGCTGCCGAGTGAAGGCGACGCGTCTCGTAGAGTGAAGTCGCGCGGAGCTGCAGAGTGTCGATGGAGCGTCCGACTGAATGGCGATGCGCCGAGCTGCCGAGTGAAGGCGACGCGTCCCGTAGAGTGAAGGCGCACGGAGCTGCCTAGTGACGATGGAGCGTCCGACTGAATGGCGATGCGCGGAGCTGCCGAGTGAAGGCGACGCGTCCCGTAGAGTGAAGGCGCGCGGACCTGCCGAGTGACGATGAAGCGTCCGACTGAATGGCGATGCGCGGAGTTGCCGAGTGAAGGCGATGCGTCCCGTAGAGTGAAGTCGCGCGGAGCTGCAGAGTGTCGATGGAGCGTCCGACTGAATGGCGATGCGCCGAGCTGCCGAGTGAAGGCGACGCGTCCCGTAGAGTGAAGGCGCACGGAGCTGCCGAGTGATGATGGAGCGTCCGACTGAATGGCGATGCGCGGAGCTGTCGAGTGAAGGCGACGCGTCCCGTAGAGTGAAGGCGCGCGGAGCTGCCGAGTGTCGATGGAGCGTCCGACTGAATGGCGATGCGCAGAGCTGCCGAGTGAAGGCGACGCGTCCCGTAGAGTGAAGGCGCACGGAGCTGCCGAGGGACGATGGAGCGTCCGACGAGTGGTGATGCGCGGAGCTGTCAAGTTTTGTATGTCGTCGAGAATGGCGCACAGAGGCGTCCAGTGATCGTGTAACCTGTGTATGAAAAATAGCACAAGCTAACATAAAAAATTCTCAAAGTAAATTGATGTTTACTGAAATGATTTGTGTAAATTACACTCCTTGACACCCACTGGGTGTGCCAGGTTCTTGCTAGTCCGGAGCCAGCAAGAGTCTAAAAGAGTGAAGGATCCGACTGTACTCGTTTGAGTACTAGACCCAAAAGAAGCGAAAGTGAAGTGTTCCGACATAAAAATAAACAACCGAGCGCAGAGGTACACTCGGTGGCGTGGTCTCCGAGTGAATGTCACGTGCGGCTTCCTCGACACTCGGTAATACGGAAATAACTATTTAATTGAATGCAGTCTGTGAAGAATGACTTAGCTGTCTGACGACGCGCGGGGCTGCCGAGGGACGATGGAGCGTCCGACTGAACGGCGATGCGCGGAGCTGTCGAGTGAAGGCGACGCGTCCCGTAGAGTGAAGGCGCGCGGAGCTGCCGGGTGACGATGGAGCGTCCGACTGAATGGCGATGCGTGGAGCTGCCGAGTGAAGGCGACGCGTCCCGTAGAGTGAAGGCGCGCGGAGCTGCCGCGAGAGACGATGGAGCGTCCCGCCGAGTGATGAAGACTTGTCTCGTCGATTATGCTGACGATGGAGCGTCCGACTGAATGGCGACGCGCGGAGCTGTCGAGTGAAGGCAACGCGTCCCGTAGAGTGAAGGCGCGCGGAGCTGTAGAGTGTCGATGGAGCGTCCGACTGAATGGCGATGCGCCGAGCTGCCGAGTGAAGGCGACGCGTCCCGTAGAGTGAAGGTGCCCGGAGCTGCCGAGTGACGATGGAGCGTCCGACTGAATGGCGATGCGCGGAGCTGCCGAGTGAAGGCGACGCGTCCCGTAGAGTGAAGGCGCGCGGAGCTGCCGAGTGTCGATGGAGCGTCCGACTGAATGGCGATGCGCCGAGCTGCCGAGTGAAGGCGACGCGTGCCGTAGAGTGAAGGCGCGCGGAGCTGCCGTGTGACGATGGAGCGTCCGACTGAATGGCGGTGCGTGGAGCTGCCGAGTGAAGGCGACGCGTCCCGTAGAGTGAAGGCGCGCGGAGCTGCCGCGAGAGACGATGGAGCGTCCGACTGAATGGCGATGCGCGGAGCTGCCGAGTGAAGGCGACGCGTCCCGTAGTGTGAAGGCGCGCGGAGCTGCCGAGTGACGATGGAGCGTCCGACTGAATGGCGATGCGCGGAGCTGCCGAGTGAAGGCGACGCGTCCCGTAGAGTGAAGGCGCGCGGACCTGCCGAGTGACGATGAAGCGTCCGACTGAATGGCGATGCGCAGAGCTGCCGAGTGAAGGCGACGCGTCCCGTAGAGTGAAGGCGCGCGGACCTGCCGAGTGACGATGAAGCGTCCGACTAAATGGCGATGCGCGGAGCTGCCGAGTAAAGGAGACACGTCCCGTAGAGTGAAGTCGCGCGGAGCTGCCGAGTGTCGATGGAGCGTCCGACTGAATGGCGATGCGCAGAGCTGCCGAGTGAACGCGACGCGTCCCGTAGAGTGAAGGCGCGCGGAGCTGCCGAGTGACGATGGAGCGTCCGACTGAATGGCGATGCGCGGAGCTGCCGAGTGAAGGCGACGCGTCCCGTAGAGTGAAGGCGCGCGGAGCTGCCGAGGGACGATGGAGCGTCCGACTGAATGGCGATGCGCGGAGCTGCCGAGTGAAGGCGACGCGTCCCGTAGAGTGAAGGCGCGCGGAGCTGCCGCGAGACGACGGCGTGCCTCGCCGAGTGGCGATGCGCGGGGCGGCCAAATGACTAGACGTGTAGTTGTCCGAGAAAACGGGCTGATGGAGTCAAGATGACGGGCTGACAGCGCCGACGTTCGTGCGCGGGGGCGTGGCGATTGCGTCGCAGACGAGGCCTGAGACGACGACGCGCGGACAGTGTCGCTTCATTGTCTGGGAGCAGAACCACTGATCAACCTACGGAAGGAAAAGATCAACCAATTGTTAGACAATTTATTGTAAAAAGACTGGATCGAATGGATACTTCCCTGATCCTTTAGTTTGTACGAATGGCCCAATGGCCAGAACTCCAGCGGTCAATTTCTCTGGCGATGGTCGTTGATCCGCTGTTGAAGATTGAAGAAAAAACCATTTGCACCATGGCTCGATAGACGCCACGCCCCACGGTGGGCGCCAACTGTCGTGGGAACTACTCCGACAGTACGAAAGGGGTAGGGTAAAGGAGCATGATCTACCGAGATGCATATGGGTGACACGGTGGTTTTAGCGAGTTCGGGCCTCTCACGGTGGAGATAACAACCCTACGTCTCGTGCTCCGGAGAGGCTTTAGTTGAGTGGAATATATGAGTTACCGGGGGTCTGAACCCTTGTACCAGAGGGGAGGGGTGGCTTATATAGAGTGCGCTGCCCCTCATAAGTGTCTGGCATCGAAGGGTCAAATCGTGCTTATAAGACGTACGTTACTGGTAACGTACATAATAAATGCCATTAATGATACAGACGAGCGCCTGCCCGATGGCCTCCCTGGGGTGGCTTCTGGTCTTCTGTGGTCGACTGTCATCTGGTTTTTCCGAGTGGATCCTGTCGAGTGAAAGGTAATGTCCGAGTGGATCCTGTCGAGTGAAAGGTAATCTCCGAGTGGATATTGTCGAGTGACTTGTATGCCTTGGTGATTTCAGTCGGAGATCTCCTTGTAGCCCTTAAGCTTTCTGGGGCAGTGTCCTTAGGAAGGGCAGGTAGGTCAGGCCTATGACCCTACCCTAGGTACACATCCCCATTAGTCACCAAGGTAGAATTCTATAGAACTGTGTAGTGTGCTTGAGACCAAGAATTCCGTCCCTACATATTATTGAATTCGCTCCTAGCGTGCAATTCCAGTCAGTCTCCCCTCATACCGCGATTGAGGGAGACCAATCGGCTTAAGGTCAGGAATAAAGTCCACACAAAACCCAATGCTTTCCTCTGTTTGATTGCCCATGGAGATGCTTCCTTCTGGCCAAGCACGGTTAGAAACATATTTCTTTAAGACTCCCATGAACCTCTCAAAGGGGAACATGTTGTGTAGAAATACAGGTCCCAGAATGCAATCTCGTCGACTAGATGAACTAGGACGTGCGTCATGATATTGAAGAAGGATGGTGGGAACACCAGCTCGAAACTGACAAGACATTGCACCAAATCACTCTTTAACCTTGGTAGGATTTCTGGATCGATTACCTTCTGAGAGATTGCATTGAGGAATGCACATAGCTTCACAATGGCTAATCAAACGTTTTCCGGTAGAAGCCCCCTCAATGCAACCGGAAGCAGTTGCGTCATAATCACGTGGCAGTCATGAGACTTTAGGTTCTGGAAATTTTTCTCTGCCATATTTATTATTCCCTTTATATTCGATGAGAAGCAAGACGGGGCCTTCATACTGAGCAGGCATTCAAACAAGATTTCCTTCTCTTCTTTGGTAAGAGCGTAGCTGGCAGGACCTTCATACTGCTTTGGATGCATGCCGTCTTTTTCGTCCACACGTTGCTGGTCCTCCCGTGCCTCCGGTGTATCTTTTGTCTTCCCATACACTCCCAAGAAGTCTAGCAGGTTCACGCAAAGATTCTTCATCACGTGCATCACGTCGATTGCAGAGCGGACCTCTAGGTCTTTCCAATAGGGTAGGTCCCAAAATATAGATTTCTTCTTCCACATGGGTGCGCATCCCTCAGCGTCATTCGGAACAGATAGTCCGCCAGGACCCTTTCCAAAGATTACTTGTAAATCATTGACCATATCAAGTATGTGATCACCAGTACGGAGGGCGGGCTTCTTCCGGTGATCTGCCTCACCTTTGAAATGCTTTCCTTTCTTTCGACATTGATGGTTGGTCAGAAGAAATCGACGATGCCCCAGATACACATTCTTCCTGCATTTGTCCAAATATATACTTTCGGTGTCATCTAAACAGTGCGTGCATGCGTGGTATCCCTTGTTTGTCTGTCCTGAAAGGTTACTGAGAGCAGGCCAATCATTGATGGTTACAAACAGCAACGCTCGTAGGTCAAATTCCTCTTGTGCATGCTCATCCAACACACGTACACCTTTTCCATTCCACAGTTGTAAAAGTTCATCAACTAATGGCCTTAGGTACACATCAATGTCATTGCCGGGTTGCTTAGGGCCTTGGATGAGCACTGGCATCATAATGAACTTCCGCTTCATGCACAACCAAGGAGGAAGCTTATACATACATAGAGTCACAGGCCATGTGCTATGCTTGCTGCTTTGCTCCCCAAAAGGATTAACGCCATCTGCACTTAAACAAAACCATACGTTCCTTGGGTCACCTGTAAAGTCCCCCCACTTTCTCTCGATCTTTCTCCACTGCGACCCATCACCGGGTGCTCTCAACTTCCCGTCTTTCTTACGGTCTTCCTTGTGCCATCGCATCAACTTGGCATGCTCTTTGTTTCTGAATTAACGTTTCAACTATGGTATTATAGGAGCATACCACATCACCTTGGCAGGAACCCTCTTCCCGGTGCGCTGGCCCTCAACATCACCATGGTCATCTCGTCTGATCTTATACCGCAATGCACAGCATACCGGGCATGCGTTCAAATCCTCGTACGCACCGCGGTAGAGGATGCAGTCATTAGGGCATGCATGTATCTTCTGCACCTCCAATCCTAGAGGGCATAGAACCTTCTTTGCTTCGTACGTACTGTCGGGCAATTCGTTATCCTTTGGAAGCTTCTTCTTCATTATTTTCAGTAGCGAACCAAATCCCTTGTCAGATACACCATTATCTGCCTTCCATTGCAGCAATTCCAGTGTGGTACCGAGCTTTGTGTTGTCATCTTCGCAATTTGGATACAACCCTTTTTTGTGATCCTCTAACATGCGATCGAACTTCAACTTCTCCCTTTCACTTTGGCATTGTCTTTTTGCATCAACAATGACCCGGCGAAGATCATCATCGGGCACATCGTCTGGTTCCTCTTGATCTTCAGCTTCCCCCATTGCAGCATCACCGTATTCAGGGGGCGGATAGTTGTCATCATCCTCTTCTTCTTCGTTGTCTTCCATCATAACCCCTGTTTCTCCATGCTTGGTCCAAACATTATAGTGTGGCATGAAACCCTTCTCAAGCAGTTGGACGTGAAGGGTTTTCGAGTTAGAGTAATCCTTCGTATTCCCACAGATAGTACATGGACAATACATAAAACCATTCTGCTTGTTTGCCTCGGCCACTTCGAGAAAATTATGCAGGCCCTTAATGTACTCGGAGGTGAGTCGGTCACCGTACATCCATTGCCAGTTCATCTGCATGCATTATATAATTAAGTGTATCAAAAACCATTACAGAACATCATGAATAGAGAAGTGACCAAATTAATAGAAGTTCATCATCACATTAAAACCAAAGTACAGTAGTGACCAAAATAAATACATAAAGTTCATACATAGTTCTCATTGAACAACATATAGCTCTCTAGAGCATTTAATTAAAACATACATTGAAACTATGTAAAACATTTAAATGCAACAACAAATGCGATCATAACCACAACTAAGGTACCAATTGATCCAACGGCATAATGATACCAAGCCTCGGTATGAATGGCATATTTTCTAATCTTTCTAATCTTCAAGCGCATTGCATCCATCTTGATCTTGTGATCTTCGACGACATCGGCAACATGCAACTCCAATTCCATCTTCTCCTCCTCAATTCTTTTCAATTTTTTTCTTCAAGTAATTGTTTTCTTTTTCAACTAAATTTAACCTCTCGACAAGAGGGTCGGTTCGAATTTCCGGTTCACATACCTTCTAGATAAAAACATCTATGTCACGTTGGTCGGCATAATTGTCATAAACACTAAATGAAACAAATAGTTATAAAAGATAATATACCACATCCGAATCATAGACAGGACAAGGGCCGACGGGGGCGGATACCAAAACCATGGCACTATATAATAATAAACAATAATAAAAGTAAGAAAATTGTACAAGTATCTATCTAAATCATACAAGTAAGAATTTTTTTCTTTTAGAAAGAAGATAAGAACAAGAGGCTCACCACGGTGGTGCCGGCGACGAGATCGGCGCGGGCGATCGACGGCGGTGAGGATGGGGACGGCACATGACGGATCGCCAAACCTAGACAAATCTTGAGGAAAATGGAGCTTGGAGGTCGAGCTTGGAGAGGAGAAAGCTTAAGTGTGGCTCGGGCATTTTATCGAACACCTCATGTGCATAGGAGTTGAAAGCTAGAGCAACACACACCTGCACACGCCGGCCGGCCAAAAAACAGAGTGAGCGGGCAGGGGCGGGGGTATATATAGGCTTATCTTTAGTCCCGGTTGGTGGCTAGAACCGGGACAGAAGACCGACCTTTGGTCCCGGTTCCAGCCACCAACCGGGACTAAAGGTGCTGGGCCAGGAGCGAGGCCCTTTGGTCCCAGTTCGTGTCTGGAACCGGGACCAAAAGTGTCAGACGAACCGGGACCAATGGCCCCCGAGGCCCGGCCGGCACCCTGGCCTCACGAACCGGGACTGGTGCACCCTTTGGTCCCGGTTCGTAAGTGAACCGGGATTAATGCCCTTGTCCTGGCCTCAACCAAAGCCCTGTTTTCTACTAGTGACTTTATAGTATAACTGAGTCGTTTTAGTTTCTTTAAATATTAAGGTTTGAGAGAGTGGCTAGAGAGTTAAACAGGGGTTCAGTTATAGGCGCCCTAAGGTCGGTCATTAAAGCATTCAAGTTTCATAATACTTGTTTTAACGCCTTGCTGACCTAATTAGCCGAGGCAAAACCTTCACCTCCGTTTCAGGAAGGAAGACGCAAACGTTTCGACTGGACGGTCCGTCGAATCAATGGACGGCACCAAAAACCTCTCCATTGATGGGTTCGTCGGTTAGGCTAAGAGGCGGGCCGTGATCGCAATTGGCGGCTGTTCCTGAGCCACTAGTTCGATCAGTCCTGAAGAGTTCTGAGATGCAGAGGCCGGGGTGCATCCTCCTTTTCTAAACATATAGAGGAGACCTCCCATCGCTGTCTTCCATCGTTATTCGTTAGCTCAACTTGGTGGCCTACTCACCGCACAAGCCAACCAACAAATTAAGCAAGCACTGTCCAAACCGGAACTCTGAATTTTATATAGAAACTATTTGCTCAGGCTTACGGCAAAATCATCAGAGTGGCGCAGCGCAAGTATATATGGTGGTCCCATAACCCACACGTGCCAAGATCGAAACTTGTCTTCTCATACATTATTTTTCATTTTTTTTGTTACAATCATTTCCTTCTGAATTCTGATACATTTCCTTTTTTTTTTGTCATCAGAGTCACCAGATGGAGTTGGATCGATGTCTTGCGTACACACATGCACAAACAACACTGCAGAGCAGATCGTACGTAGCTGATGCGCGCGTGCAACTGCAGCCACATCCATCACCTCACAGGCTTCCTTCTCCTTCCGTGAGGTGAGAAACAGAGGAGACGTTGCCGTCGCTGTCTTTCTAGCAAATACCTCGCCAAATCTCTCCGCGTGCGTGTATTTATATGTGAAAATCGAAACCATCACAACAAAATCAGAGTGGCGCAGCGGAAGCGTGGTGGGCCCATAACCCACAGGTCCCAGGATCGAAACCTGGCTCTGATAATTGATTTTTTCGTCATAATTATTGTCACTAATTTGCCCCTTTTTTTCTTGAAAAACTCATTTTTGTTCAGCTTCCCAGTTACTTGTCTAGTCACTTCGGTGAGTTTACCACTACCATATCCGCTTCGATCGAATACAAATTGGGCGAATTTGAGATTTTACACAGAATGTGCTCTTTCAAAAGCGAAGCGGACAGACCGATGTTCTCTGAAGTTCCAGTGAAGGTGATCGCGATTGGACGCCTCCTAAATGGAAATCTGTTGCATGCTAAGCTAGATCGTACTAATTAGATCGTACTAAGCTAGCTGATGTGCCTGTGCATGCACCTTGATTATCAGTCAAGCTGTCTGTCACCAACGAATTCATCCGTCGCCAAAATCTCTGGCTTTCGTATGGCACCGTAACCAGGACCTGAGTGCTAGTACATAAAAATTTAGCCCTGCTTCGATACAACCCTCTCACTAAACGTATAAAGGGTAATATAGACTTTTCACAGATCGTACCCCTTTTTGTACGTATATGCCGTATATTAGCACAAATTCAATTCGGCTTCTGGGAGCACGTGCTCCCGGGCCCAAAAATAACTTTTGAAATGTCAAAGAAGTCAAGATTTTTTTTTTATGTGTTCATAGTCATGCCACCTGCAAATTTTAGGGCAAAAAGAAAACAAATTGAACATCAAATGTTACCCTCAAATTTATTTTTTCATCGACGAAACACTGCTGCTCCGTTTCGCATGAAAACTATCAAGCATGCTTGTGACACTAGCATGAACATCCGCAAAAAAAATGAGAATTTTTTGAAAATATGTACTATTTTTTGCGTTACTGTTCACGCGGGGCATGTGCTCCCCAGAGCCAAAATGCCCATCCCGTACCAACTCTTATTTGGTGCTTGTTATATGCTTCGTCCTGGGTCGGCCGATTTACATTTTTTCCCATTTTTTAGCTTAAATGTTTTTCAACACTTAGGATTTGAACTCATTACCTCCAGGCTTATTACCTACCACAGTTACCCGCTTGGAAAGATAAGTTGTTGTGCATCGTTTTACTTCTTTTTTCTTTTAGTTGTTGTTGTTGTCTACATTTTCGGTATAGGTTCTCCATGATTTTTACGTGCGATTTTTCTTTTAGTTTTTTTATGCACGGTTTCCTCTCTTTCTTTTTCTATTTTCGTTTTATATTTCTTTTTGCCTTTTAATTTTTATTTTCCGCGTACATTATTTTCAATTTCTGAACTTTTCAAAACTTCGTGGAACATTTTTTCAAATACGCAAATATTTTCCAAATTAGTGAACCTTTTCCAAACTCATTAACCGTTTCAAATTCATGAAACATTTAAAATTTTATCTCATGAAAATTTAATAAATTCATGATTTTTTCCCAAATTCATGATAATTTTAAAATTTTAACTCTTAAAAATTTTAAAATTCACAAACTTTTTTTAAAACTTGTGAACTTCTCTCATATTCATGAACTTTTTAAAATTTGACTCGTCAACAAATTTCATATTCCCAAACTTGTGAATTATATTTCAAACTTCTTACAATTTTCAATTCATGAACTTCTTTCAAATCTAGCATGCAAAGCTAGCGAGCGTGCGAAGCTGGCGAGGAGGCGAGCCAGCTTATGCAATATTGCACGCGAGCGGCAGCTACCTAGCCGGCGGTAAAGCGATGACTAGGAGATCCTCAAATCGACCGCGCCACGCACAGGGATTTTTTCAAAATTTCCAAAAAAGTTATATTTTCCAAAAAAATATATTCACATTTTAAAAAATTGTAAAGAATTTTCAAAATAATTTTGTGTTTTTCAAAATTCCTCAGAATGTCAAAACATGAACATTTTTTTAAAAAGACAAACAAAATTTTGAGCATGGACAATTTTCAACTTTTTCAAACATTTTTTGATAAACATTAATATATTTGGAATTTAAGAAAAAATAGAAAAATACGAACAAAACTTTGAAACTAATTTGTTTTATGAATTTCCCCGTACATTTTCTAGTTTTTGTAGATTTTTTTCATGAACTTTAAAAAATCTTTGATTTATTAGAAAAAGTGAAGTTCAAAAAAGTTTTTATATTGCAAAATAAAAGGAACAAAAAAATAAAATAAAAAGGGAAATAAAAACCAAAGAAAACCATTTGGAAGAATGATAAAGAAAGGAACAAGAAATAAGGAAAAAGGATAAAAGGAAAAGGGAAAGGGAAGGAGGAAAGATGTATGTAATCACATCAACTGATGGTTGCTAGTTGGTTATTGCGTCAGAATCTGAACCATGAAGTTGCTTGGTTCGATTCTTGCGACGCTCACATTTTTTTGCGTTTTAGAATTCAGGAAAACAAGAAGATAGATGGGCCGGCCCAGCTCTTTGTACAGGTGTACATCGTATACCGGCGGACGAAGAGTCTCTATTGTATGACCATCGTGCCCTTTTTAATGAACATGCATGTGCTAATCTGAGCCGTGTTTTCTTTTAATTTATTGGGGTGTACCGAAGTAGAAGTCATAAACATTTAGATTCATGTTGTGATAAGAAAAATCACAGCGGCGCAAGGGAAGCGTGGGCCCATAACCCACATGTCCCAAGATTGAAACCTGGCTTTGATATTTTTTTCTTTTTTTCTTTTTTTGTCATAACTATTTCCTCTAATAAATTTGATTTATCTTGTTTTAAGATCGTGTCACTTTGGTGAGTTCGCCATTGTCGTGCCAGGTTTGCTTGGATTGAATCGAAAAATGGACGAATTTGAGATTTTACAGAGCATATGTTCCTTCGAAACCGATCTTCTCTGAAAATTCCAGTGATGGTGCGGAAGGATGGTTGGAGCAACTATGAGGACAAGTTATGAATAAATTTAACTGAGGTCACCACAAAGTGAACCACAAAGAGTCGAGAGTTCTTCAACAGTTAAATCATCTATTGTCGGACTATTGTTACAAGGGGTAGAAATAAAAGGCCACAACAACCGTCATGTGAAGTTTGATGAAGGAATGATGTCTAGGCCACACACCGTATCCATTCGCTAATCTTCTATAAATAACTACCTTATCTGTGTGTGAGGAGAGCAACAATGGTGAGCGGTGAGCATGATGAGTGTCACCAGTCACATAGTGCAATTTCTCGGGGAATGAGATGCATTCGAAATTTGATTGGAACTTTGAAGAACATGACATCTCTGAAGTCCTCTTCTAGAAATATAGTGCGCAAATAGCCGATTGGACACTGTTGAGTTGGTGCAGTCTAATGAGTCAATTACAACGCATGTGTGCCTAAACTTGGCAAGAAAAGACAATTTGATGCTAAAAATTGCAGCATACAGTGAACCGATGACAGAACTTAGCTTGGGCATGTATCTACGGTGATAATCACGCTTGTATACATACAAGGTGCTGATATGGCATGCCAGCATGGCGCGGGACCCAACCGTCACATAAGAAAATATAAGCATTCAAAAAATGTTAATCATGTATTTAAAAATTGTTTAATGTGTATATAAAAATGTTTTTGATGTGTACAAAAATGTTGAATGTGCAGTGAAAAATGTTAACATGTGTTGAGTAAAAAATCCGATGAAAGTCGACCACAAAAGAAACAAAAAGAAAAGGCAAAGAAGAAAACAAAGTATACGAAGAACAAAAATAGAAAAGTAGTGAAAAACAAATGGAAACAAAGTTTATAACAAAGAAAAAAACAAGAAAACCAGTGACGTAAAGGAAAAGAAAGAAAGAAACGTATAAAACTAAAGAAAAAAGTGAAACAATTAATAAATGAAAACCTGATGAAAACATTAAATTTGAAGCAAAAAAGTACCAGAAAACAGAAGAAAACCATTGAAGAAAAAGAGAAATAAAAAAAACATCGAAAAGAAAAAAACAAAGCGAACAGATCAAGGCATGCGAGCGAATGATGTAGCCATATGCTCGGCTCAGCAATCAAAAACATTGAAAACACTAATTGAGGGGTACTCTTTCCAAAGATCACTTTCACCTTCTCAAGTTGCTGCAAGTGGCGCGCTGCATGTGCGTCACTTGTCACAACCTGAGAATTTTTCTTTTTTTGCAGAGCTGTTTATTCAAAATGTTTTATCTCTTAAACCGTGCGTACAAATCTTGAACCATTTTTAACATTGGATTCGTCCCGTCAAGATCTTCAAAATTGGATGACATGTTGATAGGTTTTGATGAATTTTTTTAATGACAAAAACATGACAAAAATACCAGACGAAAAAACCGAGTCGAGAGCACGTTTGTTTCCATTTCCGATCGGCACGACCGTGCTTCTCGCGGAAGGAAAAAACCACATTTTTTTTGTTTCTGAGAGGCACGGTTGTGCCTTTTGCGGAAGCAAACCCGTGCTTCTCGCGAAAGGAAAAAAGAAAAAAAAACACATTTTTTCCATTTTCGAGAGGCACGGTCGTGAATTTTGCGGAAGCAAATCTGTGCCTCTCACTAAAGAAAAATAACATGTTTTTCTCGTTTCCGAGAGGCACTGATGTGCCTCCCGCGCAAGCAAATCCGTGCCACTCGTGGAACCAAATCCGTGCCTCTCGTAGAAGGGAAAAAATGCACTTTTTCTGTTTCCGAGAGGCACGGTCGTGCCTCTTGCGGAATCAACGCCGTGCCTCCCGAGGAAGCAAATCTGTGCCTCTCGCAGAAGCAAAAAAAAGGCATTTTTTGACATATTTTTTTCCATGCAAAAGCAGGAAAAACCAACTAAAAAGACGAAAATGCATGAAAAATATAAAAAAATATATAATCCGAAGGGAGCATCCAGAGCGCGACACATGGCGGACGATGAGAGCGTGTCTGGTGGCGCGCTCTAAGCGTGATCCTTGAAAGGCTTTCAAAGGGGTGCTCGTCCGCTAGTTGCTCCCAAAAACACACAATAGGTTCCGACTCATGGCCCACCCTGCTGGTCAGGCCGGACTTTTTTGGTGTTTATATTGACTAGTAAGCGTGCACGTGCAACACACGTTTGACAATGTAATTCATTTTTTGAATTTCATCTTTGTTTAATTAGTTCCCTTTATGTAGTTGTTTGTTCGTGTAAACCTTGTTTTATTTCAAATACGTAAAGACAAAAAATGGAACTGTCATGTGCTATTCTCGAAAACAATAATGAAAATGAGATTTGTAATTAATAACCATCACCTGGGATGGTAAGTGTAATATTTTGTAAAATGATTTGTTTGAAACAAATACTCTCATAAATATTTCCAGTCAATGTTTAGATCATATGTAGTGTTGTGGAAATCCCACCAGTACAAGGCTCAAATAATCAAATATCATAAAATCCAACACATGTATAAAATCGGGTAGTACATTTGTACCAGCAAGGTGGACGACATGTTCCTCTGCATGCTTATGCTTCTTTAGATCCAGAGTCCATAAAAAAGAGAGGTCTTCCACTCTACATTTGATAGGGTAAAATGCATGTAAGTCAAATATATTCTTTAGGGGAAATGAAACGATCTTTGTCACTCTTATGCATATCACAAAGTCTCGGAAGGATTGTAAACTGGCAATATCTCAGTTAGCTTCAGAAGGGCCTCTAATGCAAGAGTAAGGGGGAAGCAGATGAACAGGGAGCTACAATTAATAATCTATATTATGTATGTTGTTATAAAGCAAGTTAGAGGTCAACTTTTAAAGGGCTCACTGTTCCACACCAGAATATCACGGGAGAAACATTAACGATGCACTCTACACAACAGCCAAGCCAAATGTCCTAAGAGATGGAAACTGCATTTTTGTTCTAAAGTTAATGCAAACGGACTGACTAACCATTCACTACAACAGATGAAATCATCAAAGTAACCTATATATAGAATATATAAAACAAGGTATTTTCCACATCACAGTCGCAACACACCACAGTTGAGCTACTGCAAACTGAACCTTGGTAGCAAATACAAGGCTATCTGCAAATATAACTACAAGGAAGTCATACCTTTGAATTAAATATGGACTAACATGGTATGAAAAAAAAATTTAATAGGGTACGACCTACTATTCAGCATGCCTTTGTATCGATCTACACTAATCCCTATTGCAACAAATAATAATAGTTGGTACAGTTGTACACCACTAAAAATACTTGTAAAACATCACTTCAATCTAGTGTTGGGATAAAAATGAAACCTTGAACATAATCTCCCAATAGCAAAATATACATGTAAATTGTAGTTCCAAAATTGAGTTGTCTAGTGTAATTGGAACTAACTACAGTCGATCTTTCATCATGGTCTCTTCAAATCAAGCGCAAAGATTAGAAATACTGATCAGAAATCAAGTCAACAAAGGTCAAGAAGGAAGTCTCCCTCCGAAGAGGGAAATAAAGAAAATAAAGAAAAAGGGATTAAGGGGAGTTTTAGAGGTCGGCAGGGTGACCCTAACAGAGCCGGACCGTGATTGACCACACGGAACCCTAGATCGCGGGTCGGGTGAGAAATGACACATGGAAGCATGTTTTTTTAATAACTACTATCGTGCACCTGTGGAGTGCGTTTGTTGCTTAAACTCCATCTAAAGTCCGATCAATAAAAACTCTGAACTCCAACTCCACCACGTCAATAAAAATTCTGAATTCCTAGCAACATATTTGATAGAACAGTCAATATGGACTTCAAAATGCAGTTGACAGTACATCGAACAGAAAAATTAGTTGCTTTAGAATTCCATGCTGAAGCTTTATTTATGTTACTAGCAAATATGCCCGTGCGTTGCAACGGAAAAAATCCAATAAAACGTCCCAAGACATTGGAGCAGACGCACATCCTCTATTTCAACACGACACCACACTCGTTTCACCGCTTATCCTCCCTCTCCGCGTTTATTTGTTTATTGTAATGAAAGACAACAAAGTATTAAAAACTTGTTAGCGTATATTTGACATATTTTGATGTAAGAAAGCGATGCGAGACAATTTAATGGGTAAACCCATGAGATGCAAGATTGCTCCTATGGTATCTCGCTTAGGCGTTCGGCCAGATGAAACAACCCAAGTGGAGCTGTGCAGCATATATGGGCCGAGCCCCAAAGCACAAACGCATGCATATTATGTCTACATCTTTTTCTCATTGCCTAAAAGAAACTAATCAGAGAAAGTATGTTTTCCTATGTGGAGCACTAAGAGTTAACATAGGAAGGTTCTCTATCCATAGTAAGACCAAAATGTTTTTTTTGTTGGATTAGGAATTTCCTGTTTTTTTAATCCTTTTTCTATTTTTTCTTTTCTATATCTCTAATCTATGAGCTTTCTTAATCTTATAGAATTATGTATGTATTATATGACCAAATTTTTATGGTTCACATAGACATCCAAATAAGCAGTAGAAGTGAGATGGGGAAAAGAGGTCTGAAATAAAAAGAGAATATGATTTATGTATGGATTCCGGTAAAATACCGGTTAATGCACAAAAAAGGCTGGATTCTAGATTGATTACTCTGCCTAACTAATGATGACATTAGCACACTATTGTGGTCGGACACTTATTTTTTTAATGGTGGGAGTGTTGAGGTCAGACTCTTCCATGGTATCTCTTTTTTTCTAATTGGACTCTCTTACCTAGTTGGCTGCCAACTTTTTGTATTTAAAATTTTATGTGTTTTATTGGTAATGCAGTATAGATATGGAAAGGACGAAAAGCTCGTGTACATTTTCTTGCATGCATATTTAAAAATACATAAACAACATTTTTTGTGCCATAAAATGTGAAGACATGTGTGTACTGACCCCTATTTAGGGTCAACACTATAGTTCTTGCATCCCCATGGGTCAGATTATTTTTCCCAGATTTTTGTGAGCCATTCGCATGGCTTGTGGCCTACAGTACAATCTAAGGAAAGTATGGATCGAAAATTATGTGGACATGCCATAGTTCATTTGGTTTGCGCCCGTGTCGTTATCCATGGGGTGCCAAGTTCGAATCCTGGCTAACTCCCTTTTTCCTTTTTCTTTTTTTCCTCGCTTGACACGTACGCTATGGGCCAAGCTGGACATGTACATACGCTATGGACCAGGCTGTACATGCCTGCTACGGACCAGGCCGGGCATGACTGGCTGACCCAGCATTGGCCCAGACGAATGACCACGAGTCCCCAACTTACATACGGAAAAATTACGACGCCAGCCACATATAGAAACCGAAGACGGACGAAAACTCTGAACCAAAAGGTGGACGAAAAATCTGGTGGTCCCATAATGGACGAAAAAAAGTGGAGAAACAATCCTCCCTTTAATATTAGGTAAAGATAAAGAATTAGGTAAAGATAAAGAAGATATGTCATTTAACTGTTCTTTTGTTCCCTATTCCAAAACGAAGAAGCATGTCGAAACTCTGCAGCATACGATCTCGTGTATGTGTGTGTCCTGCCTGTTCAATTGCCCATTAATTTACTTTTTACATGGCCTTCTGTTCACCCCAATAACTAAATTGTGCCTAAAGAACTCGGTCCTCTTAATTCACAACTTGGTACACATGAAGCATGAATCCTTCATCCTATGAGATAAAAAAAGCAAGTGAGTGAGCACAAAAAAGCAAACAAGCAGCTACCTTAATCAATTAGAAGAACCACGATCCGTCCCTGAGAAAACATACTGCTATGAACAAGCAAGCGAGCACACTTGTTGGCACAAGAAGAAAGCAAAGCGGCCATCTTAATTAACAGTTGGACCTTGATCGGTTAGAATAATTTGATTGACATGAGACTAATTGCCTGCAGGCTGCAGCTTCGTGGGTGCAGATCGGTTGTGCATTGGCGACCAGCACGCAATAATCATGGCGGACTTGCGGCCAGTTTCGGATTAAGACAGGCTATCTGGTTTAATTAGTACCTTGGCATGATGGCATCGTCATGACCGTGGCCTGAAGCTCCATAGACACCTGTGTCGTCGCCGATGCATGGGCATGAACATGAACGACGAAGAGAGGAAACTTACTGGCTTCACTCGCTCACGGATCAGATCGGAGGCCACGTGCGCGACGATAGAGGAGGGCGACAGCGTACGTGGGGCAGCAGAGGAGGAGCGGGCGGCCGACGGCGGTCTGCGCTTGCGTCCATCAGAGGAGGAGCGGCCGGCGGCGGTCCGAGCTCGCGTCCTTCAACAGGGAGTCGTGGTCGACGACTCATGTTGACGGTGAGGACGGCTGCCTCCAGCAGGAGGTTGGAGGTGGAGGAGAGTGGGGGTGGCGCCGGGAAGAGTGGGGGTGGGTGAGGAGTAGGAGGATCTGCGGCGGCTGCTCACGTCCGTCAAGAGGTAGCGGGGTGCATCGCGTGCTCCGTCGATTAGTTTCCAGTTTTTTTTGGGGGGGATTAGTTTCCAGATTTCGCGTCGCGTGATTGTAGAGTGCCGCGGGTCGTGGAATTCCATGTTTTCCTTGGTGGAGTACGCGGTCAGTCAACTTAAATTATTAAGTGCACACAGAAAACTGGTCAAGTTAAAGGTCAGCTGTTAGATTAAGTTTAGTGGATCTAATCAAGCGGTGGTAATTGATCCGTGTACGACTTGTGGGGTGCGTTTAGAGAAAATCATGTTTGTTTGTTTATTAGTAGTGTAGATAAAGATCAGCTGCCTGGTTAGCCCTTGATTTGTTTCAATACAATTTAATTTGGACAGTTTGATCCCTGATAACAGTACTACGTTATCGCTTCAATCCCAGCATGCCCACGTCTCCCCGCAGCCCGCCAGCCACCGCTTCTCGTGCCACACGGGTAGCTCTGCCGGGCCGGCTTGCAGCACCAGCCGCAACAGCCAAGTCGCCAGTCAAATCATAACAAAAATGCTGGCGAGTTCCTAAGGCACCGACAACTGCTGCATATGACACTGTTGATGTGGCGATCTTGTGTAGCATTGACGATGCTCCATTGTAGCATCCGCTAAGGCTCCAACAACCCGACGATGCTTCATTATAGCACCAGTGATGCTCCGACGGCACGATGATGCTCCGGTTCGGTGACGCTCCATTGTAGCACCAGCAATGCTCCAGCAGCACCAACAATGCTTCATTGTAATACCGGCGGAGCCCTCGCAGCAACCCCCATCTGCTCCATCGCCGCACCGACCACTCCTTGCGGCAAGGGTGTTGTTGCCAATTGGTGAGCTCTCCCTTTGGTTGCAGAACCTGCCACCTGGAAGCACTGGTAGAGCACCAGCAACTCTCCATTGCAGCATCGACGATTTTTCGGCAGCCCGATGATGCTCCACTGCAACGCTGACGATGCTCCATTGCATCATCGACGATGTTCCGCCAGCCCGACGATGCTCCATTGCATCGTCGACGATGTTCCGCCAGCCCATCGCAGCACTGTTCATGCTTCGACTACATGGCGATGTTCCGATGGCCGGACGAATGCTCCATCGCAACAGCGGTGATGCTCCGGTGTTCCGGCAATACTTCAAGTCTCCGCCCACCTAAAAAACAATGCATACCTCCTTTGTAATTCCGCACTTGGAAAATACCTCTACAATCAGCAAATGAAATCCATCACTAGGTGTCAGAGCTAGTAACTTTTTGTATAACTATGAACATGTTATAGTTCATTCTGGGAACGGTCTCCCTAGGAGGAAAACGAGAGTAGCCTCAGCTTTTGGAGATACAAGTAACTTGCCTCCTCGGGTGTGACATTATCAGGCAAACCAATAAGAGAAAAGTCCACATTTCAACCCTGAACTAACCAGCCGGTTTGATTTACAACCCTGAACTACGAAACCGGCCGAAATACACCCCCAACTAACCACGAGGTTCAAAACTCAACCCTGCTCTCACTGCTCACCGGTTTTGACCTGGTTGACCGGGGTTTGACCCGTTGACGGGTGAACAGTAAATTCAAAAAAAAAGTGAAAAACATAAAAAAGTTGAAAAAATAATTTCTTTTTTTCACCAGTTGGAACTTTTCTTTTTTTCACGCGATAAACAGTAAAATAAAAGGTTCGAAAAACCCGAAATCTGCGCAAACAGTGCACGATCAGGTACTGTTCACCCCCCCGTGGAGCAAAACAATTTTTTTTGGATCTACTGTTCACCTCGTGAAAAAACAAAAAGAAAACAATTTTTATTTTTTTGTATTTTTTTTCACTTTTTTTGTTTTTTATTTACTGTTTACCCAGTCAAACGGGGCAAAAACCGGTCAACCAGGCCAAAAACCGGTGAACAGTGAGAGGAGGGTTGAATACTGGCCGGTTTTTAGAGTTCAGGGTTGAGTTTTGAACCTCGTGGTTAGTTGGGGGTATATTTCGACCGGTTTCGTAGTTCAGGGTTGTAAATCAAACCGGCTGGTTAGTTCGGGGTTGAAATGTGGACTTTTCTCAACTAATAACATAGACATGTGCGTTGACTTTGTGATCAAACCAACTTTCTGGAGGTTTCTTAGCTTCCTGCTCAAATAAAAACAGTTTGAAAGAATTAGCTTGTGCAAAACTTATGAAGAAGTCCTTCAAAAGTTACTTGAGAACTGCCTTCTTTTCAGTTGACTTATCAGAAGACTTCCGCTTCTTTTCTAGTCTTTTATCTACCTTCTCTGCCTCTTTGTTTTCTTTTGTAGTTAAAGCATGATTTTCATCCATTGTGGACGAACCAGGAATATCTGGTTGTTGAAATACTACTTCATCAAGTGCAAAAGTCATGTCTTCAAGTTCATAGTCATCCTTTCTACCAGATATGTCATTCTCTCCATTACCATCCATTTCACCCGATACATCATTCTGTAGAACGTACACAAGGAATCAGGTTAGCTAATAAATCCTGGTAAACAGCGATAAGCTCGCCTACCAAGTGTCCCATTAGCAGCGTCCCGTGCCGCTTCGCAGCCGCCGTTCAGTGGCCCCTTGCAGGATCATCGGTCCCCATTGCAACAGTCGCCCGTCAGATGCACCCTTAGCTAGCAACACGCCATCGGATGTTACAGCAGCTACTGGCAGTGGCGGTGCTTGATGAAGTAATCAGAGTTGAGGGAGCAAAAGGACAAGTTACACATTAACTCTGAGAAATTCAACCGTAATAATTAACACTTCCGCTTCGGTACAACCCCCCTAAACACATCGACGAAGGAGATCTGTTGATACCCCTTCATAATAAAGGGTAGGATGGTCTTTCGCAAAAATACGTCCCCCGCGATCTAAAAATAATAACAGCCCAGAGAAAGTCCGCCATGGGCCGGCCCATTAGTGAGTGTATCCTGTAGTGGGGGTATTGAAAATAAAAAACAAACGCAGGCCACTTAGGGATCGAACTCAGAACCTCCACCGGTAGTTAACATGTTGCTAGCCAGTGGAACAAACCAACTTTGGTGGCACATTTGCAGCACGATAGTTTATCAAATAGAATCCACGTAATGTAACAAGGTTTTTTTTTTCTCGATAAGTTTTTTCGAAAACCGGATTTTCCGTTACCCCCGAGAAAATATGTTGCCGGACATTTTTTTGAAATATTAGAATTTGGTCTGTGCAAATGATCATATAGGATACCTATGGAAACTATAATTGGTTAGATGATTTGGAGTACTGGTTGTTTGTGCCAATAAAGGCTAGGAGGGGTAGAGATCGAGCTCCCTCTCTTGCAATTTATTTTTAAGTAGATTTTTCTGTCTGGTGGGCTATTCACATTTTAAATAAAAGCAAAAAGAAATGGGCGACCGCAAGGACTCGATCACACGAAGTCCGTGGAAGATGTGTCGCATACTGACAAACATTTTTTCAAATATATGAACATTTTCTGAATACATGTTTTTTATTTTGTAGGGCATAAGCATTTTTCTTGTTCTCTATTTTTGTTTTTTCTTCTCTTTTTCGTTAATTCATTTATCTCCTTCTTGAACTTTATTCTTCTTTCTGGAACCTGTTCAAAAATTTGATTTTTTCTTAGAATACCAGATCCTTTTTAAAAATATGGTTTACAACTAAAAAATGCTCTGGAAGTTCACAAAATGTCCCGTTTTGAATTTTAGTTCACAAAATTTAGAGATGTTTGTGTTTAATAAAAAAATGATGAAATTTTAATAAAGTACATGGTTTGCAATTTTCATCAATTGTTGGGATTTTGTTACAATTTTGGAAAAAAGTGTTCAAGTTTGTAAATTTTTCATACACAATTTAAAATTTCAAAATTGTCTGAGAAATTTCAATAAATGATTAGGACAAAAGAAATGTCCATGATTGATAATGACAAAATCGGAAGTAACATAAGCAATCAATTAGGAAAAACAATATGCTGACCGAGGTCTTGTGTGGCACACTCTTTTCAACCGGTGTTTTTTGGATTATGAATAAATGACCCTAACTTCTTGAAGCAGCCTGCCACAGACATATGAGACATTAATGCCAGGTATTAATAAGTTCCGACGCGTTCGTTGTGACACTTTCGACCATTTATCGACCCTTATCACCAAGAAAACCCCAGAAAATGAAAAACTTGTCAAAAATCCAAACAACTTCGCATGGTGTATTGTTGGTCATAGAAGATGGTGGAAAACATTTGGACCATTTGACGGATGTCGAAAAGAATGTGTATTGTTGGTCACATTCGACCATTTATTCGTGAATTTTCATCGAGAAAACTCCATACAATGCAGGAATTGTAGAAAACTCAAACAACTTGGCATGGTGAGTTGAATTGGTCATATAATCTTGTGGAAAAATTTGGGGGTCATTTGACGATGCCAAAAAACGTACTCTCATATGGACCCGTCTCGCCTGGCCGAGCAACCTCTGTTGAAAAATGCTCCTGTTTTCATATTTCTCATAAATTCCAATAATATACGACAATTTCAGAAAATGTTCTTGTTTTCTGAAAACTGTTCACACTATGAAAAAATGTTTCTTTTTTCAAATTTTCGCAAACTAATTGTTATTTTGGGGATTTCAAAAATTGTTCGCTCTTTTTTTTTAAAAGGAAAACGTTCCCATTAACAAGTTTTGTTCTCTAAATTGCAATAAAATATGCGTTTTCAGAAAATGTTCAGGATCTAAAAAAATATATCAAAAAAGGCACGGCTTTTCAAAAAAAAAATAGTTTTGAAAATTTGTTAGAGTTGTTCAAACAACTGTCGGATTTTCAGACATTATTTGTGTTGTAAAAGTTTCTTTACGATTTCCAAGAAAAGATAAAAGAGATCCAAAAACTGCTCATATTCTGGATAATAGTTCTTTACGGGGCGTGCTCAGATTTTGGCAACAAAGCTTCTCAGGTCGACTGTTTAGCAACTGTCCTTTGTGAGCTGTAGGTGCAGAGTTCGAATCCTTGCGAGGTCGTATTTCATTCATTATTAGACATTAGATCGCTGTTGTGCTGTATTGGTGTAGTCGCTACTGCAGAAATTTTCATGGGCCGGCCCAACAAAGCTTCTCAGGTCGACTGTTTAGCAATTGCCCCCTTTCGCCTCCGTGAAGCTCAGCCACTGGATTGCTTCTCCCAGTGTCCTTTGATTCCAGCGCCCGTGCACGTCTGCAACGGGAGATAGCACCGTCAGTGGACGGCGCGCAACACAATCTTGCATCTTTGTGTGCATATATCTGGCACTCCCGCCGGTCCTATTTTGTTTGCGTATAAGGAAATCTCATTTTCCCCGCAATGGTATGTGCCTTAGCATCTTTGTGCTGCTCTTTCCAATAGTACCCTCCAATCCCTTTCTCTTCTACAGCAGCACGCGCAGCCACAATAATTCCCATATATCTCTCCCATGTTCATCGTCCCTAAGGGCTGCACGCGCAGCCATATGCATGCAAAACCGGAGAAAAAGAGCTGTATGAAGAGAGATGAAGAGGAGAGAGAGAGCCTGCATGCAGAGAGATGGAGAGAGGAGTAATTGCGCGCGAGAACTGAGGGCTGCAAGCTGAGCCAATCCTTTGCATGCGCGTAAGAGCATCTCCAGCCGTTCGGCGCCCGGGGCAGAAATAGCACCTGACGTGGGAACGATTCCGACATTAGAAAGGGGTAGGATAACGGAGCATGATCTATCGAGATGCAAATGGTCGACACGGTGGTTTTAGCGAGTTCGGGTCTCTCACGGTGGAGATAACAGCCCTACGTCTCGTGCTCCGGGGAGGCTTTGTTTTATCTGTCATGGACATGAGTTACATGGTATATTTGAGAGAGGGGAGAACGGATCTCCTAGCTAAGTCCTGAGACTAGAGAAAGCCAGAGCTCCAGGGGAAGAATGAGCCCGCCGGGGGAGAAGAAGCTAGCCCCTGAGCTATGTGGTGGGGGGTTGGCTTATATAGAGTGCGTCACCCCCTCACCTCCTATGTTACAAGATGGAGCATTAGTGCCATGATGACAGCCCACTACGAAACCTCCACTATGAGTATGATGCTTCGACTGCCTTGTTGGTCTTCGCATAACCGAGTGAGATATACGGCCGAGTGGTTTACCGTCGTCCGAGTGGACGGACATACTCGTTCGAGCGACCAGTATGTATGTATTTATCCGGACCCACCTGATGTGTGGACCCCATGGTATTATGATATTTTGACTCTTCATGGGCCTACCTGTTATGTGTATCCCCAACAGTAGCCCCTGAGACTTTGACCGATTGCTGGTAGTCGGTTGGAGTCTATAGAATCTGTTGAACTTGAATGTTGTTGCTGTACCTGACCAAGCAGAATGTTTCTCTTTTGATTTCTCTTCCAATGGGGGCACGCTGAGTGCACCCACTGGGTGTAGTCCCCGAGCCTCTGTCAGACTGGATGAGTCAGGCAGAGGGTTTAAGTCTTCTAGTGTGGAACTAAACTGAACAAGTGAACTCGCATGCCCTTGGCGTAGTAAATTGTTGCAATCTGGAGCTGAATCAGTCGGACTGATCTTTGTGCGCTGGGCACGGTAAATAAATTTAGCCTGGAACTGGGTTAGTCAGGTAAATCTTCGTGTGCTGAGCATACTGAATGCTTGTTGAGTGTGCCATATATGATTTCTAGATCAAGGCTGAGTCCCCGAGTGTACTTCTTCACTTAGGCGGATGCTGGACCGCATCTAAGCCCCCGAGTGCGGATGATGTCCTCACTCGGATTTGTTTTTAACTTAGGCGATACGGGATCGCAGCTAAGGCCCTGAGTATGGAGGATGTCCACACTCAGAGTAGTTTTTAACTTAGGCGATACGGGATCGCAGCTAAGCCCCCGAGTGTGGATGATGTCCTCACTCGGATTTGTTTTTAACTTAGGCGATACGGAGTCGCAGCTAAGCCCCCGAGTGTGGATAATGTCCTCACTCGGAGTAGTTTTTAACTTAGGCGATACGGAGTCGCAGCTAAGCCCCCGAGTGTGGATGATGTCCTCACTCGGAGTAGTTTTTAACTTAGGCGATACGGAGTCACAGCTAAGCCCCCGAGTGTGGATGATGTCCTCACTCGGAGTAGTTTTTAACTTAGGCGATACGGAGTCGCAGCTAAGCCCCCGAGTGTGGATGATGTCCTCACTCGGAGTAGTTTTTAACTTAGGCGATACGGAGTCGCAGCTAAGCCTCCGAGCGTGGATGATGTCCTCACTCGGAGTAGTTTTGAACTTAGGCGATACGGAATCGCAACTAAGTCCCCGAGTATGGATGATGTCCTCACTCGGAGCAGTTTTGAACTTAGGCGAAATCAGGTTCGCGGCTAAGTCGTTCACCCACTAAGGGTTATGTTGTATATGTGTCCAGCTGAGCGATGGCGCGCAGAGCGGCCGGGTGATGAAGATGGGCCGCGCGGAGTGGCGATATGCGGGGCATCCGAGTGAAGTAGACGCATCTGGCTGAGTGGCGACGCGCGGGGCGGCCAAGTGATGTAGACGCGTCCAACACAGTTGCGATGCGCGGGGCATCCGAGTGAGGTAGATACGTCTCATTGAGTGGCGACGCATAGGGCGGTCAAGTAACGGCGCGCGGGGCGGCCTAGTCGAGAATGTTGTCGCGGAGGCATCCGACCAAGTGACGGCACGCGGGGCGTCCGAGTCCAGCGTGTCGTCCAGGAGGCGTCCGAACAAGTGACGGCGCGTGGGGCTGCCGAGTCGAGCATGTCGTCGAGAATGGCGCACAGAGGCGTCCAGGTAACCTGTGTATGAAAAATAACACAAGCTAACATAAAAAATTCTCGAATAATTTGATGTTTGTTGAAATGATTTGGGTAAATTATACCCCTAGACACCCACTGGGTGTGCCAGGTTCTTGCCAGCAATAGTCTAAAAGAGTGAAGGATCCGACTGAACTCGTTTTGAGTATTGGACCCAAATGAAGCGGAAGTGTAGTGTTCCGACATGAAAATAAACAACCGAGCGCAGAGGTACACTCGGTGGCGTGGCCTCCGAGTGGACGTCATGCGCGACTTACGTGCCACTCGATAATGCGGAAATAACTATTTAATTGAATGCAGTCTGTGAAGAATGACTTAGCTGTCTGACGACGCGCGGGGAGGTCGAGCGAAGTAGACACGTCCAGCTGAGTGGCGATGCACGGGGTGGCCAAGTGACGAAGACGTGTCTCGCCGAGTGGCGATGCGCGGAGCTGCCGAGTGATGACGACGCGTCCAGTAGAGTGACGGCGCGCGGGGCGGCCGAGTGACGATGGAGCGTCCGGTTGAGTGGCGATGCGCGGAGCTGCCGAGTGACGAAGACGTGTCTCGTCGAGTGGCGATGCGTGGAGCGGCCAAGTGATGATGACGCGTCAAGTAGCGTGACGGCGCGCGGGGCGGCCGAGTGACGATGGAGCGTCCGGCTGAGTGGCGATGCGCTGAGCTGCCGAGTGACGAAGACGTGTCTCGCCGAGTGGCGATGCGCGGAGCTGCCGAGTGATAACGACGCGTCCAGTAGAATGACAGCGCGCGGGGCGGCCAAGTGACGATGGAGCGTCCGGCTGAGTGGCGATGCGCGGAGTGACCCTGCATGTCAGTAGCAAGTGTAGCTACAAGTATATTTTGGGCTGGATCAAAACGTCCCTGCAAGTTAGCAAGCACAGCCATGAAGTTAATGGTCGGGGTGTTGCCCATGCGCATACATGCACCCATTAACTGGCGGGAGGAGCGTGCATGTTATGGCCGCAATAACTAGGTAATTGATGTCGGGAATACTCACCAATTAGCCACTTAATGAGGCGATTATACCTTGACGAGCGGAGTCAGCAGAGTTGCCCATTGGTGGGAGCCGTCCATCCGTTTCCTTATTTCCTGCAGGCAGTTATCGCTCGAGGAGGTGGCACTTACGTGGTATTGATTGTGGGCCGAAGATGTTCATAGGTCACTGCTGCAGCACGCACCCGTCACGGAGATGGCCACCAGCGACCAACGCCAGAGGAAGGGTCGCTGCGCGATTGCGCCGCGTCGGGCCTTCGCCTCCACCGCGAAGGTTGCCCCCGAGCAGCATAAAACACGAGGTCAAACTTGACGATGGAGCGTGCGGCACTGGTGGCCGTGCGTGTGGGCTTAACGACGGCGTCCCAGACGAAGCCGAAGATGGCGACGAGCCGCTGTGCGTGAGGGCTTAACGGCAGCGTCGTACATGAGACCAGAGACGACGGGACGGACCGCGTCGGTGGCCATGTGTAGAAGCTCGTCGACGGCGTCATACACGAGGCTGGAGACGACGAAGCGGACCACGCCGGTGGCCGTGTGTAAGAGCTCGACGGCGACATCGTACATAAGGCATAGTGGTGAGAAGGTGAGAAATATGGAGAGTGTCTTGTCCTTTTCTCTTCTTCTCTTCTTCATGATTGATCATGCATGGGTGTGACTGATCCTACAGGAGGAAAAGACAAACTCCTTGTTAGAAAATTTATTGTAAAAAGGCTAGATGAAATGGATACTTCCCTGATCATTTTGCTTGTAAGAAAGGCGTAATGGACAGAACTCCAGTGGCCAATTTCTTTGGCCATGGTCGTTCATCCGTTGCCGAAGATTGAAGAAAAAACCATTTACACCATGGCTTGATAGACGCCATGCCCCACGGTGGGCGCCAAATGTCGTGGGAACGATTCCGACATTAGAAAGGGGTAGAATAACGGAGCATGATCTATCGAGATGCAAATGGGTGACACGGTGGTTTTAGCTAGTTCGGGCCTCTCACGGTGGAGATAACAACCCTACGTCTCGTGCTCCGGAGAGGCTTTGTTTTATCTGTCATGGACATGAGTTACATGGTATATTTGAGAGAGGGGATAACGGATCTCCTAGCTAAGTCCTGAGACTAGAAAGAGCCAGAGCTCCAGGGGAAGAATGAGCCCGCCGGGGGAGAAGAAGCTAGCCCCTGAGCTATGTGGCGGGGGGTGGCTTATATGGAGTGCGTCACCCCCTCACCTCCTATGTTACAAGATGGAGCATTAGTGCCATGATGACAGCCCACTACGAAACCTCCACTATGAGTATGATGCTTCGACTACCTTGTTGGTCTTCGCATAACCGAGTGAGATATACGGCCGAGTGGTTTAACGTCGTCCGAGTGGATGGACATACTCGTCCGAGCGACCAGTATGTATGTATTTATCCGGACCCACCTGATGTGTGGACCCCATGGTATTATGATATTTCGACCCTTCATGGGCCTACCTGTTATGTGTATCCCCAACAACGCCGCCTGGGGGTCAACTGGCGTAAAAGTCGGCGTGGGGTGGGTCTGGTTCCCAGTCGCGCCCCCACGCCGCCCCCCACGTCGTTTTTTGCAAATAAAATATGGCTAGTTTCGGGCGATTTCGGCCGAATTCAGGCAAAGTTCGGGCGATTCATACGATATTTATACAAAAGGTGATAAAAACATTAAAAACATAGCTAAAACTAAAACTACGTCGCCGATACGCCGCCGCCGCCGCCGCCGCTGTCTCCTACATATCGAGGAGCTTGTAGAAGGTGGTGTAGTCACCGCTGTCGTCGTCGCCGTCCTCGTCGCCGCCTTCGTTGTCGTCGTTGCTGTCCTGCCCGCCGCCGTCCCTGCTGCAACCCTGGCCTGGGTCGCCGTGGCGATGCAGCTCTTGGTTGGACGGCCCGGGTACTCCGCCTCGTAGAGGAGGCGAGCCTCGTCCTCGTGCAGGTGGCGGCGGCCGAAGCCGTTGGCCGCCGCGCCGTCGCCTGGGAAGCGCTCAGCCATCGGGGAGGAGAGGAGACTCGTCGGAGAAGGGAGAGAGGGCCAGAGGGGCGTCGGTGGCGAGAGTGGGAGAGAGGGTGCGGCGAAGAGTGCCCATCCACCGACGAGGAGGGGCGGCTTTTATAGCGACGAGCGGGTGGCACCGTGCGGCCGCGTGGAGGGAGAGGTGTGCACGCACGTCGTCCGCTCTGACTGCGCCGCCTGCCACTGCACCGCCCGTGAGGCATCAATGGAAGGCTGACCGGCGGGCAGCCTTCGCATTGATTCCCCACGGGAAAGCGAGGCGATGGGGTCGACGAAGCGCCTCCCGGTCGCTGACTCGGCGGGCCCGCCTTTTTTCGCGTCAAAAAAGGTTTCCCCAGCACCCCAGGCGCCCCCCAGCGCGCCGGGTTCGGCTTGGGTACGCCGGCGCTAATTTCGGCCCTAACCGGCGAAAATTGGGCTCCTTGGGACGCGACTGGACCGATTTTGCTTGGCCGGCGATAAAAAAGGGCCTTGGGGGACCTGTTGGGGCACGAGTGGAGATGCTCTAACTACCCAGCGTGTCCTCCATAGCAACCGGGGGCAAAATAGTCTAATTTTTTCTGAGCGCTGGTCTTGTTGGTATGCATGCTGGATGTTAAACGCAAAGAAAAAAGGACCGGAGGAAGTAGTAGACAGACCACGTCGACGTCGACCTGCTGCGTTGGTAAGCTCACTGCTCCGGACGACTCCCGATCGCGGTAGAGACGCGCGACGACTCACTGCTTCCGACGGCTCGCAGATGCGGTAGAAATACGCGCTGGCTTGCAGCACCAGCGAGATCGGACGGTGCCGGAGACGGCTGATGGATGGGCCGTAATAAGTCGGGTGAAAACAATCTTTTCCCCTTTTAAATGCCTTCCGTGTTGTAGTGGTCGTGGGACGGGTGATATCGTCATTTTGTTTCTCCCATTGCAATGCATGAATTTTTATCATTAATATATAATTCGTCAGGCACATGGTGCTTGTGTTACTTCCCTTTTTGAGAAGGAAAAGAAATCTCCAACTGCTAGCTTACGCTAAATCTCCCCATGTCATCCAATACTCCGTGAAGGCGATAAGAGATCGATGCACTTAGATCAACTTCAACCGATCGACGCAAACAAATGTGGTTTTGGACCGCTTTTTATTCAGTTGGGTTGGCCGAAGGAACGGTGTCGGGCCTTGTGCGCGGATCCCATTCCAATATGCTCAACCGGCCGACCTATCTGGTCCACCCGGCCAGTTTTCACCTTAATTTTAACATTTTACTTTCTATGTATACAAATAAAAATTCACATAGTTTTACATCACAATAAATTGTTTACAACCAAATAAATTTGAAATTGTCATAAATACAGGCTTGTAGATTGTCTTCACAATAGTTGACCGCCGAGGATAGAAACCACAGCTAGATAGTATCCCATGTTGTATTGATGGTCATTGATCTCAAAGTTGACCTCTAGGCAGTTACCTTCTGTAGACCGTGTGAACGCTGGAGACCGCTGAAGCACGTTGATGTCATTATGAGAATCTTCCATGTCGAATAAAAAGTGCCGAATTCAGAGATCTTGTGAAGTCATAGCTTCAAGTATGATTGTGCAAGCTTTAACATGCCCCTTATACTTTCCCTACCAACCAAATGGATAGTTCTTTCACTTTTAGTGCATAAAATCTATGCTACCAAGAATTCCCGGAAAGACACTGGATTCATTGACCTCCAACAACGGGTTGTTCTATAGCATTTGGCTCTCTCAAGTACTCCAGGCCAAACACTACAACCACAACTTTTCAGAATAGATACATTGGCATGTGGACTCACTCATGCGAACATACCCATCCACAAGATCATCAGAAATTTCATATGCAAGCACCGTAATAGCTGCAGTACATTTCTGATAAGAGGAGAAGCCAACCCTTTCGAGAACATCATTCTTGCAGCTAAAGTAACCATCATGCTCCACCACTCCCTCCCGAATATAGCTGAATGTAGGGTAACGCAGCAGAAAACAAAAATTTTCCGACCTACGCACCAGCACAGGACCACTATGGAGACTGCATACAAGGTTTGATCTTTTTCGTTACCGACTCGTAGCGCAGCGGAAGAAGAGTCGATGACGATCGGCGGTGCAGATCCCCGCAGCTAGGATTTACAACCTCCCAACCGCGAGGATGTATACCCTCATCTGCCCCTCAGACAGCCCTCCGGGAGGCGGTCACACAGTCCCCCGGACGGTGTCGCTGACAGCCCTTCGGGAGGACCTCCAAAACTTGGACTATCACTCGAACAGCCCTTCGGGAGGACCTTCGAAACTCGGACGATCACACGGACAGCCCTTCGGGAGGCACTCTCGAACTAAGACCGAAACTACGATCTCTCTACAGAGTTGCACACATACGGTGTCATCTATCCGGCAGGGCTTCGCCGTCCAGAACTAGTTCCTGCCGGAACCCAGACAGCGTTTCGGCTCTACGAAACTATTTCGCTGGGAGGGAGAGAAGAAGCCAGATCATTGCAATGGCACTTGTATGTGAGAACAGAATGAAGATATGGCAGCCCACATCTCCTCTATTTATAGGAAAGCCAAGGGGTAGGATGGGTATTCAAAATACCAAAACTTGCTCATGAAGGAAACACTTTCCAAGGGCAAAATGGGAAAGCAAGTGGGCAAGTGGGGCTCCAAGGTGGAGCCCCCTTCTTGGCCGGCCACAACCCTTGTGGGGCCCCCCAAAGGTGGTCCTCATCCATCCATCCCTTCTACAAGCCTTTTGGAAAATATCCCAAAAGGTGACTTTCCAAAAATATCCCAAAAAGCACTTTCACTATTCACGACGACATTTTTCAGCGTCCGGTCGAACGGAAAATATTTATGTGGCCTTAGAACATTTCCAGTACCCACTAAAATAATTTTCAATGCTATCCGGAACAATTCCGGTTTAGTGATTTTCATCTGCGAAAAGCATCTGAAGCGGTTTCGGCAGCTCCGGAACACTTCCGGTTTTCATCCCGAAAAATTCCAGAAAGTTTCCAGAATGATTCTGGCACCCTCCAAGAATTATCAGGCATGCGCCAAAACCAATTTGACTTTATGGTATCCTCTGAAACAACTTTTCAGTTTCACTGAAACTCATCCGGTGACCTCTCTCTTCGGAACTTTTCCGTTGACCGAAACTTTTCCGGTGTCCGAAACTTTTTCGGTGTTTTTCTCTCAGACTCCCTGTCTAGTATTCAGCAGATAGATGACCCTTAAGCGTGTGACCCTATAGGTTCGGTGAAGCATAGACATGACCCGGAACCCCTTCCGATCAATGATCAACATCGGAGCCGTGGACACCCATATTGACCCCTACACCCACACGAATGAATATTCGAGTGAACCTCCAGTTGCCATGTGCTATTCCTGTTGCTTCGCGATATGTTACAAATACCCGAGGTGAGACATGTAGGCATCCCCGTGGATCAACAACTTGTCCACTATGCCAGTTACCTCGTTACCGGTATTGTTCTCTTTTCTCGTTCCCGTGTTCCGGCATCCCTGTGATCAAATCACCCTGTGTCTGGCCAGACGATGATGGATACCGTAACACCGAGAGGGCCCAGAGATATCTCTCCATCGTCGGAGGAGCAAATCCCAATCTCGAGCTATCAAGTTACTTGACACACTTTTCCATGAACCCGTAAGGCGCCGTAATACCCACCCATTTACGGATGACGTTTAACAAACCTCAAAGTTCATGAAGCAAGCATGAAGAAACTCGATACTCTCATGGTCTAAGAAATTATGCAAACGTTAACCATCTCTGTGTTATTAACCATTAACTTATGACGAATGAATCTCATAGCATAACATCAATTCGGGTCGATTCAACACAAATGTTCTTCTAACATTGTGCCCTCAAAATTGCCGGCATAGCCATGCCCATGATCAGGAAAACAAGATCATCATGCAATACTTGAGCCAGTCTTAGAGGCCAGACTAGGAATACATTTTACCGTTTATTATTCCACACGTGCATATGAGTCTTCCTCCGAGCCTCGTGGTTATTGTAGACTCGAGAACCATAGCAGTTATAGCATGGAACATAAACCTAATTATGAATTGGGAGATAATCAATAACATATATTATTGCCTCTAGGGCATATCTCCTACAGACTCCCACTTGCACTAGAGTCAATAATCTAGTCAATGCTAATGCACTTTACACCTATGGCATACTGGTGTAAAAAATGCTTCGCTTGTGGTATAGCCTGATGTCCAACGGATCTGACGACTTCAGCTCCGTGTGTAACTTTGCATATTTTGTGTGGACTTGGCTTTGCATATGTGTGAATCATTGGTCGAAACCTGATTCCTCAGACTGAGCTATGGAGCAACTATCTGCAATAGTGTCCCATAGACCAAAGCCATCTTGGAACCATACTAAGTTCATGAATGAACTATATGATTCAACAACTTCTTTGTCGCTTCTTAAGCGTCAACATACTTAGCCTTTGTTATAGAATTCGCCACAGTATCTTGTTTGGAACAATTTCCAACTACAGTGCCACCATATTGTGTATTACACAAAAACCCTTAACTTAATTCGAAAATCGCATGGAGCATTGATGAAGACTGTATCGATGTAATTACTTACAACGAGCACTTCATAATCTCTGCTTGCGAGAAAACATGTCATCAGTACTACTCTAGTACCTAATGACATCTTTCACTGTTGTCCTATGATCAGTACTTTTGATCACTTTGGTATCCATACTCGCAACAACTTTGGAGTATCAGACATATTTGGTTGTTATACATACCATGGAATACATGATTAATCCAAACACAAGAGTGTGTGGAATCTCCATCATGTTTTTCACTCATCAGTGTTTTGGGACACTGAGTCTTGCAAAAACTATTTCCATGTGACTTCGGCAAGAATCACTCCTTGGCGTTTTAAATGCTAAAAGGTTTTAGCATCTTGTCAATATGTATTCATTGCTTAGCCCCATTAGGTAAATCTATCTCCATAGATCATCATGCCTAATATTGAGGCTATTGAGCCTAAGCACTTCATTGAAAAACTATTTTCAAATGAAGACCTAATTCGTGTCAAGAAATTTATTTCCAATTAACAATGTGTCACGCACACACGGTTTTTAGAAGTATTATTATGCTCCCACTTACTTTCTTGAATCACAAGCATCTTCGATACCCATTTGATGAAGTCAAACCCCTTTGACCATTCCATCAATAACGAAGATTCCAACTCCACTTTGCTCTCTTCTGTCCATTGCTGGAACTCTGAAGTTTGCATACTTACTAGCATCCTCTGGATCGACAAATTACTTTGGACTGTATCACATACAAGTCCTAGGTTTCATTTCCATCAGATGGAAATCCTTTTGTCATCCATGTTTCATATCTCATGATTGAAATTTGTATTAATTGCTAATTCAACCCGAACCGACTTTAAGCATCGCTACGGTGAGACAATCTCATCGTAGTCAACTCCTTGAACTTGTTATTGCAACAAGTCGAGCTTTATGGATAAAACATTTTATCCGTATCAGTTTTTAGTTCCATAAATATTCGTTAGACTCTAAGTCTTCCGAAAGGTGTATCAAGATTTTAATCTTGAATCACTTATATGGAAACTATCTCGGATTGTATTGGCATTTAGCCAATTCTGGAGTCAGGGCCCATCAACGCTTCCTTGTGTATTGTAGGTATACTGTTGTCTAACAACAATATCTCGTTTGCGCACCTGATAGGTTTGCACGAGCTTTGCCTACGTGGTTCAGCTGCAAGTTTGACCGAAGTCCATACATTTTATTGTAGAGACTTCCGTATCAGTCGCAGTAGGAAACTCCAGAATCACTTCCAATGTTTCTTTCCTTTGATCTGATGACGAAGATACTAGTTATCTCGTCGAGTTGCACTGTCCTCCCACTCACCTTTTGTAAGAACTATTCTCTTGAAAAGCATACCGTTTTGTGGCAAAACCCTTTGCCTCGGTATAGTGGTGGGGGAATACCCAATGACTTGGGATAACCTACAAAGTAGCACTTGTATGATTTGGAATAGGTTTGTAACCTTTTACACAAGCCCCATATTCCAAATGTTTAAGAAAAGATATAACATGGTTGGGCATACCATACCATGGCGTCATTTCAACAGACCTGATGGATCTCTTTTCAGTGTAAAAAGCCGTAGTCTCTAAAGCATCACCTTTTAAAAAAGGGGTAATGGCAAATTTATTTATGTCATCTTTGATCTTACCATGTCATAAATGGTTCGATTACATCTTCACGGACTTTCCACTTGCAGTGGTGTTCCGGGAGGTGCAAGTTATGAAACCCCTTTCACAACTCATCAGACATTCGCTAAACTTGTAACTCAAATATTCCTTTCTGCAATCGAATTGTAAAAACATAATTTTCTTGTTACAACAACTTCTACTTCATTTTTGAAAACCTTATGAATGAATTCAAAAGATCCAGACTTACGTCTCAACAAGTAAATATCCATGTATCTTCTTGAGTCATTTATGAAGATAGATAAATCCACTACTTGCAACAACATTTATTGGACTACACACATCATAATGTATGATCACCAATATGTTCTTTGCTCGTTCCTTATGGCCTGTGAACGATATTTCAGTCACTTCACTTTTCAGAGGAAAGTTGCAAGTGTCAGATGATTCAAAATCAAACGACTTCAAAATCCATTATAATGGAATTTTCCATGCGGGTTTCTCCAATGTGACCAAATGCAGTGCCACACTTGTGTGGTATTCTTTTAGTCTTGTGACATTTAGCGTCAGTGTCATGGATGTATCATATTACCATCAATATTCACAACATACATCCCATCCTGGATGGAAGCATGGCCCTTCATGTTATTCATAACACCGAACATCAAAAGTTCTCTTATGAATAACCTTCTTGCAAGATACCTTATGCAAAAGGGCTAGAGTATATGAAACTCTAAATGAATTATGAAAGTAAATATAGAGGTAATGTATTAATATCAATATTCATAACATACTTCTCATTCATAATGAAAGTACGGCCCTTTTGTTATTCATAACTCCGAACATTAAAAGTTCTCTTATGAACAACCTTCTTGCAAGATACTTTATGCAATGGGCTAGAGTGTGTAAAACTCTAAAATGATTTATGAAATTAAATACATAGGGAATACACCGATGGAATGCATAGTAACATTTACTATGTTCCCTGTGTGTATCTTAACCTCATTCCTGGCTAGTCTTTCAGGCCATAGTAGTTCTTACATCGAGTTGCAACGGAATGCAATCAAGCGGGTATCTTTGTGATCAACTCACAATACCCAAGAATTAGTGATTAACATGTTTAACCATAATTCCCAAGAACTATATCTTTGACCAGCCTTCTATACATCAAAAACTTGTATGACATTCATACATGAGCTGGATATCCCAGTCTTCTTTCCTTTTGCCATTATATTTCTAACAGTTTAACTTTTAGTATTTCTCCTACTCTCAGAAGAAGCATCCAACTTAAGAGTGGCGTTAGCCCCGGACTTCCTAGGCGTGAAAGTTTCACTAACACCCTTCGGACACTTCCTTTCTCTTCAAGTTGTTGTTTTATTCACCTTTCATCATATGATAGGCGTTCTCCTGGATTCCTCTCTTATCAGTCTAATGCATAGTAAACTCCTTTACTAACAGTTTGCAAACAAACATTGCTTTAGATATCTCATATCTTTTAGCCTTTGTCTGTCTCTGAAAATGATTTTTAGATTCCATGAATATCACATAACTATCCAAACTTTCGAAGTTCGGGTCTCATGGAAGCAAACATATTGCACTTTGACTGAAAAGGAATTCTAGCTTTTGGATCGAAGGACGAGAGTCACATGATCCATAGCATTAGCGGGAGAATACCGAAAGTATGCGATAGGACAAAATCCTTCTCGGCACTCTAGAGGACAATCCTCACATTACGTTACCAACCGTAAAGTTTTAACCAGATATTTAACAGCTATTCAATATTAATAGGGAAGGTGGAAACACGAGCCATTATTCTACAACTATTATGCAAACCACACTTAGACAGTGTTCAAAATTAATTGCACTGAGAATTAAACAAGTTAATTCTATAGTGCGCTCCCACTCAAATCAATATCTCTCATAATTGATATTGAGTGATACAAGATCCAGACTTCAATTCATCGCCATAGAATCATCATCTCATGACGGGAATTTTAATCGGTAGGCCAACTTGCCGATCACATCTCCATGTGACTCTTGTTCATCTTTCGATGCGTGTGTTCTGAGCTCATGACTTTCATGCCTGAACGTCAAGACAACCAAGTGATCTCGCTGCGAGGTCTTTACTCACCCGCCTCACACATCCCTAATTGTTCGTACCCATGCATCCATGGCGCACCCCGAAAAGTTAGGTGCCGTGACGGTGCTACACTTGGGAGAACACTAACTACTTGATATTTTTGTGAGAGATCACCCTAATAAAAAGCGACTACCGCGCAATCAAGAAGGGTGCATCATAAGGGATAAACATCTCAGGCAATTCATAATAGCATGATATGGTATAGCCCTTTCTGACGGAGAAGTCTTTCATTTCTTCGTCTTCGGCATTCGCGTCGGTGTTCACCTTCGCGAAGATTGCCACCACCTTGTCGATGCACCAGATAATATTGCTATCTCTATATCTAATAAAATAAGTGTATTACATAAGGTTGACACGCAGGTCATTAAAGTGCAATCATATGGCTCCAGCCATCATGCCGAATCATGACACGCAGGTCATGTTAATCAATTTACATCATATAGTCATCTCATACATAATCAAATTATTATGAACACTGCTATACCACATCATATGCACATGCAAACCATCCTGCAAAACCAAGTTAGACGCCTCTAATCGGTTCATGCAAAATTTTATTTTACGTGGCTTCTAAGGTTTCGAAACAAACCGAAGCTACCAACGTCCATCATCAAGCATGATAATCCAAGTCGCTAGATTAACATTGCGGGGTGTATGAAACACGAGATAATAAAATCTCGAGCCCCATACTGAACTTCGTCATACGCGTGACCCCCGTCCAGATCATATCTGCATTGCCCTTTCGTCTGCGAAACATCCATCTTTCTCAACTATGGTGGAACCCAAAGAACTATTAGCACTTCGTTGATCTGTCAATCAGCATACTCAGGAGCAGCATGAAAGGATCGCGGATTGCCAGAACTTTGTGAGATTCCACCATGCCGTCAAGATCAGGACTATGCAAATTCCAGAGAAGCAACAAGAACATCGGGTAACAGATTTCATCTGCTACCCGCACAAATAATTTTCAGTAATAGATCTCATCTACTACTTAATTATATTGTGCAACACCCATACATCTCTATGTATTCTAGATCGCAACCTGCATCTACGCATAGCACGGCTCTGATACCACTGTAGGGTAACGCAGCAGAAAACAAAAAATTTCCGACCTACGCACCAGCCCAGGACCACTATGGAGACTGCATACAAGGTTTGATCTTTTTCGTTACCGACTCGTAGCGCAGCGGAAGAAGAGTCGATGATGATCGGCGGTGCAGATCCCCGCAGCTAGGATTTACAACCTCCCAACCGCGAGGATGTATACCCTCATCTGCCCCTCAGACAGCCCTCTGGGAGGCGGTCACACAGTCCCCCGGACGGTGTCGCTGACAGCCCTTCGGGAGGACCTCCAAAACTTGGACTGTCACTCGGACAGCCCTTCGGGAGGACCTTCAAAACTCGGACGGTCACATGGACAGCCCTTCGGGAGGTACTCTCGAACTAAGACCGAAACTACGATCTCTCTACAGAGTTGCACACATTCGGTGTCATCTATCCGGTAGGGCTTCGCCGTCCAGAACTAGTTCCTGCCGGAACCCAGACAGCCTTTCGGCTCTACGAAACTATTTCGCTGGGAGGAAGAGAAGAAGCCAGATCATTGCAATGGCACTTGTATGTGAGAAAAGGATGAAGATATGGCAGCCCACATCTCCTCTATTTATAGGAAAGCCAAGGGGTAGGATGGGTATTCAAAATACCAAAACTTGCTCATGAAGGAAACACTTTCCAAGGGCAAAATGGGAAAGCAAGTGGGCAAGTGGGGCTCCAAGGTGGAGCCCCCTTCTTGGCCGGCCACAACCCTTGTGGGCCCCCCCAAAGGTGGTCCTCATCCATCCATCCCTTCTAGAAGCCTTTTGGAAAATATCCCAAAAGGTGACTTTCCAAAAATATCCCAAAAAACACTTTCACTATTCACGACGACATTTTTCAGCGTCCGGTCGAACTGAAAATATTTATGTGGGCTTAGAACATTTCCAGTACCCACTAAAATAATTTTCAATGCTATCCGGAACAATTCCGGTTTAGTGATTTTCATCTGCGAAAAGCATCTGAAGCGGTTTCGGCAGCTCCGGAACATTTCCGGTTTTCATCCCGGAAAATTCCAGAAAGTTTCCAGAATGATTCTGGCACCCTCCAAGAATTATCAGGCATGCACCAAAACCAATTTGACTTTATGGTATCCTCTGAAACAACTTTTCAGTTTCACCAAAACTCATCCGGTGACCTCTCTCTTCGGAACTTTTCCGTTGACCGAAACTTTTCCGGTGTCCGAAACTTTTTCGGTGTTTTTCTCTCAGACTCCCTGTCTAGTATTCAGCAGATAGATGACCCTTAAGCGTGTGACCCTATAGGTTCGGTGAAGCATAGACATGACCCGGAACCCCTTCCGATCAATGATCAACATCGGAGCCGTGGACACCCATATTGACCCCTACACCCACACGAATGAATATTCGAGTGAACCTCCAGTTGCCGTGTGCTATTCCTGTTGCTTCGCGATATGTTACAAATACCCGAGGTGAGACATGTAGGCATCCCCGTGGATCAACAACTTGTCCACTATGCTAGTTACCTCGTTACCGGTATTGTTCTCTTTTCTCGTTCCCGTGTTCCGGCATCCCTGTGATCAAATCACCCTGTGTCTGGCCAGACGATGATGGATACCGTAACATCGAGAGGGCCCAGAGATATCTCTCCATCGTCGGAGGAGCAAATCCCAATCTCGAGCTATCAAGTTACTTGACACACTTTTCCATGAACCCGTAAGCCGCCGTAATAGCCACCCATTTACGGATGACGTTTAACAAACCCCAAAGTTCATGAAACAAGCATGAAGAAACTCGATACTCTCATGGTCTAAGGAATTATGCAAACGTTAACCATCTCTGTGTTATTAACCATTAACTTATGACGAATGAATCTCATAGCATAACATCAATTCGGGTCGATTCAACACAAATGTTCTTCTAACATTGTGCTCTCAAAATTGCCGGCATAGCCATGCCCATGATTAGGAAAACAGGATCATCATGCAATACTTGAGCCAGTCTTAGAGGCCAGACTAGGAATACATTTTACCGTTTATTATTCCATACGTGCATGTGAGTCTTCCTCCGAGCCTCGTGGTTATTGTAGACTCGAGAACCATAACAGTTATAGCATGGAACATAAACCTAATTATGAACAGGGAGATAATCAATAACATATATTATTGCCTCTAGGGCATATCTCCTACACTGAACACATGTCTCGCCATCCGGAAGCGTCGCCGGAAAAGCCTAGCATTGAAGAATGTGGACGTGCACTGAAAATAATCGCCATAGATTAGGCAATGGCCGCTCTCTATTACTATTCAATGCCGGTGCATGGTCCAGTATGGACCCCCTAAACATTGGCTGCATCCTAGAAATGTGCTCATTCACGACCCTAGTAGCAACCACAAAGTCCTCATCATCGGGCGATGAATCGTCTGAACATGTGGCATTGTTGTAAAGAACTCATCCGAGCTATCACCCATATATGTTACCTTGTGGGCAAAAGGCCGAACACCTTGCGGGTGGCAACGGTGGCGGGCGTGGTCGAGCCACGGCCGGTGAAGGGTAGCAGGCCTGTCAACGTCCACGCCCTCAGGTGGGACCCTGGAGGCGAGACGGTGCCGGCGACCCTTAGCAGGCGTCCCTTCTCGCGCTACGAGAGCGGCAAGGAGCGGCCACAGACACCTACCTCGGCGGATGCGACGGCGGTGGAGAGAAGCTGGTGGATACGGGGGGAAAGTTGATGGATGCAACGGTGGCGCCTGGGTGGTGTCGCTGCGGCTGGAACTGGGTTGTGGCGGCGAGGGGTGGTGTCTCGAGTGTGAAGGACGAGGAGGAGAAGAATGACCGTTGTTCTACCGACAGACGGGCCAGAGGGAGGACAAGGGTGGGCGTCGCTCACGTCCGCGCTCACGTAAGCCTGACCCAAATTGAATAAAAAATGAATCGTGACAGACAAAAGAAGACATTCGTCCATTTGCTTCGATGTGTTGGACCATATTTTCTGTCGGCGCGAACCTAAACGGACGCCGGACGAAATGAATCGGGGCGTAGGAGTTGGCCTTACATCATCGACGCGTACAATACTTCTGTGTCCCATCTCTGTCCGAGGAGCGATTCACTGCCGTGTTGTATTTTCGTTCTACGTATGTGCACCATCGATCGTACGAGTCTGTTGTCACGTCATGCACAGGCCGGCCAGCCGTTCCATGGCTCTCGGCCAGCTAAACCAAGCACGTGATGATGCTGATTCATGCACACTGGAGTATTTTCTACCCGTATCGATCGGCCTGCAGCCAACCAGCTATAGGGATCGGACTAGCGCTCGAGTTGGTGTGTCCACACGCGAGGTGAGGTAGGTACTCTGTCCTCCATCGTACGACTGTGGTCGCCCCGCGATATATAACCCTGGGGAATATCCAATCAACTAATCACATGGGCTGGTGGAAGAGTTTGAGTGCTGATAGAGCCAAGCTTAGCCATGGCGACAAGGCCACCCCGCCAGTCGACGCTTCTGCTGTTATCCTCCCTGCTCCTCCTCCTCCTCCTCTTAGTACATCCTTTATCCTCCGCCGGGATGCCATCTATCACCACCAAAGCCGTGCCGTGGCTGCCGGGTTTTAACGGGCCCCTACCCTTCTCCCTTGAAACAGGGTACGTGTGTGTTTCTTCTTCTTCTTCTTCTTCTTCTTCTTCTTCTTCTCATTGATCGAGTGATGCGATGTGGGTACCTACCACGGTGTAGGTACGTGGAGCTGAACGACGGCGTCCGACTCTTCTACTACTTCATCCAGTCAGAGCACGACCCGGGCGAGGACCCCGTTCTGCTTTGGCTTACAGGTGGGCCCGGGTGCTCCGCCCTCTCTGGCCTCGTCTACGAGGTCGGCCCTCTCTCCTTCGACTTCGACGGCTACACTGGAGGGCTGCCCACTCTGCTTTACAGGCCAGCGTCTTGGACAAAGGTTTTTTGTCTTTCATATTTTTATTTACTAGCAAAAAGGGTCCGTGTGTTGCAACGGAAAAAAATATCACACGCACGTATGATGATGGTCCATGTCTTTTAATTGAACACGGCTAATCCGTACGCCGCCGCCCCAAGCTCTCCCTCGCTTTACTCCAACCCTTTTCTAATGGACCACTTAGCCTGCTATTTATAAAGAACACATCGGCACACTGTAAAACTATTTGTGTGCAATGATTTATATTGTATACCCACACTGGTCAATAGTATTAATACATGAAAAGCCCACACAACTTGCAATCCTTCTTTACAGGGTCTCTCTCTTATTGCCACACACCTCAATCCTTTGAACAACTTTCATTTCTTCTTTACCGGGTCTGTCATTTGTCATGTTATACCCACATCTCACCCTCTGTTTTTTTATTTCCGATTTCTGAAGACGCTTAGATTGCCTATTTGGTGCCATATATACATTCGGGGAGCTTGTGTAAATTAGCGAGGTGTTACTATTAATTCAAAATAATAAGAAAACCATTTTTGACAAAACCGAAAGTTGCCCCAATGACCCAATAGGGAGAATCGTTGGACGTGGTCCAGGAAAAAGTGCGATGAAACCAAGAATTTGAGCTCCCGGCCCAACAGGGAGAATCGTAGGACATGGCCGAGGACAAAGTGGAACGAAACCAAAAATATCACCTTCCTTTATTAATAGGTATATATAACATATCAAAGGTCAATCTGGGTGTTCCAAAGTTTTATAAGATGAGGCATCCCAAGTTGTAAGTGATTATTTAAAGGAAATTTATTCAATTCAATAGGCTGATTGAAGCGCTGCGTCAGCCATGCAGTGAACCTTTTGGATTTTTTTACACAAACAGGGGCCCATAGCCCGTTCCATTTTCACAAAATGGAACGAGGGATATATATGCTCATATCTCGGGGTAAACCAAAGTAGCTACCCAGCAAGGTTTAGATAAACTTAGATACACCGCAACAAATAGAAAGGACATAACAATCAAGCGAAGAAAAGGACATATAGCAGGTCATCAGGATGCGACGACAATATTTGTCCGTGTTGTCTATTAAGAGGGGTGGATCCAAGAGATTCCGGAAATCTCACCGTGTTGACGATCCAAAAGGAGCAAACACTGCATCAGCAACGTCGATTAAGGATCATGTTGGAGCATCTTTGCATCCTTGTAGCATCATTTGCCTTGATGCATTTTATGATGAGCCACTTGCGTCCCTAAGGAAATATGTATGTTGTAAGTTCCAAATTCCCACAAGCCAGTAGCACAAAATGAATTAATAATATGAGCATGTTACCCTTTCGACCAACATTCAAACAACATAGGTACAAAATGTGGGGCAGTTTCATCAAAGATCTGAGAGGCCACCACACAATTGAAGAAAAGGTGTTATATACTTTCTCCCTGTTCGCAAAATTGAAGAAAAAGGTAAACTATTATGTTAACATGAAAACCAAGATGTTATAATATGACAGTAGTGGCGACGTTTTTTGGGTCGAAACATGACAACACATGATCTTTTTTTTATGTCCTCGCTGAGACGAACTCATCGAAAAAAATGGATCACTAATTGGATTAGTGGTTACGAGATACACCATTTTGAAATTTTTACACTAGACAAAAATCATATTTGGAGGAGGTTTTAGACACATCCCTCATGCTATTTCATATTCCAGTTACACACAGGTGATACTACTCACAATATTGAAGGTGGTTGCAGAACCAGCAGAGATAACTCTAACCTGCATTGGTTTTATTTCTCAAACTATACTAGTTATACTTATGTGTTCCAAGTGGTTTCACAGCAAAATGGCCTGAAATTGTTTCAGTATTCCTAGAGGTTTAAGCAATAAAACCGTCTGTATTACTGTTTTCAGGTTGGAATTTCTATTTTGCAGGCAACCTTGTAAATCAAAATTGGGGTTGAATATCATCTATCAAATATCACATATTGACAAATTGCATTCCATTATTACATAGATACATTCCATTACTCCCTCCGTTCCTAAATATAAGTATTTTTCAATATTCGACTACAGACTACATACGGAGCAAAATGAGTGAATCTACACTCTAAAGTATGTGTATATACATCCGTATGTAGTCCGTAGTGGGATCTTTAAAAAGACATATATTTAGGAATGGAGGAAGTACTTGATTTTCTCAAGATGCCATTTATAATTAAATTAAATAAGTACAACACGAGTGTCCTATAGGGTGGGTGTGCCTAGGTATGAACTTCAATTAGAAGTAGAGCAAGACATTCACAAGAAGTGCTAAATCATATTGATGTCATCGACAACAATATACTTTAACACCTTTTGCGACTCCCCCTTTGCTTTTCCCTAAACCCGGTAACCAAGGCAAGTACATATCAGACGCTCTAGCAATCAATTAATTCAATCTGAAAAACCACCCAAGAAACCATAATACTAACACTGCAACTGCAATTATACAAATTTAATAAGGCAATTGATTTATAATACCAGAAATAGGGCTATGACTTCCTCGTTGTCGGAACAATACCCGAGACCTTGTCTAGTGGGTGGCTTCATCTTAATTTTCTTAATGCAATTTGTAACATTAAGTGAGTACACATAAGAAAATGAAAACAATCAAGACCTATAAATATCGGGACCTCCTTCTTTGGGTTAGGTCCAGATGTGGTGGCACAAAGCCCTCCTCCAAGGGAAGTGGTGGTGGCAGTAGTGCCCGCGTCGGGGCCCTTTCCCTTCGGGTGCATGGCAGGGGCGGTGGTGGCTAGGATGCTTCCTCCATGAGCAACGGCAGTGCCTGTGACACTACCCTTGCCCTTTCCATGCACGAAGGGGGTGAGATGCACTCGAAGGAACCATCCTCCAAGGTCTTCGTCGCTGCCCTTGTCCTTCTGTGCGTGACGGTGGTGGTGACCATGCGGATAGGTGTGATATGCGGTGGCGGATGTGGAGGGGACTCCATTACCGTTTCCGACTAGACGTCAACAGAAGGAAGAAAGAGGGGAGAGTGAGGGCGCCACCATGGAGACGTACAGAGAGAGAGAGGTATGGAGGGTTGTATAAATGTGCTAGGTGGGTAAATTGGGCCGGCGATAACTCTAACTAGTAGTTTTCCTCTTAAGCAGCCTGGAATACTTTTCAATTGAGGTGGTTTGATATTTGAGTTTTATATAGTCGATTTTGTTTTTTCAACCGTCGAAGAGCATATTAATGGTAGCTGAAAATATTTCACCAAAACTAACTTAATTGACCAACTCCAAAGTTCATATTTGTACTAGTGTCAGCAATTAAAGATGATGATGTCAACATTAGGTGAAAAATTATGCATGCATGCATATATCTTATTCTCTACATGGTAATTTCCCAATGAAATAGTTGTGGCACTGTAAGGCTAACTAGATAGGTGTACTAGTTAGTTTTTCCATTCTCTTTGTATGTTGCCAATGAGTATATCTTCATGTTACAATAGATTAGTTTTTCATTGCTACCAAAGTTGGATGTTGTTTCATACAATTTATTTTTTTAAATAATGGTTATAGTAGTATTTCACTTTCTTTGCAGTGAGACTTATGATTTGTAGCATATATTGGTGGTTTTTTGTTTAAGTGATTTGGATCTTATTGTTTGAGGTTACTATCATGTTATGTTGTGAAACTACCAATTTTTCTTTTGCTAGAATGTAGATCCGTTCATGGACAACCAGGCCCGTAGGCCCGAACCCGAAGCCTGAAATTCGGGCCGGGCTCGGGCTCGACCAAAACCCGAATAAAGCCTGAAATGTACATATAAACATTTTATATTGAAAATATAGGTATAATAAATTAATATAATATCCCAATTATCTATAATCTAATTAAAACGGTCACTGTTCATGTGCTTCGGGCCGGGCTGGGCTTGGGATTTTTTATTCAGGCTTTGTCAAGCCCGTCCTGAACCCGACCCGGCCCAACAAATGATCAGGTTTACTAGAATGTAAAGGATGCCTTGTAATGTTTTACGATTTTTTTTACTCCAAAGGTTCTTCAAATTTGATGCATCTTTTACAAGGTCCCCTTGTTACAATAACAAAGTATTTTTTGTTACCATCGCATTCCTTTTTGCGAGACGGTTGTTGCAATTAAATTAAGACCCCTACTTTGCGGAGAAGAAATTGGTCATGTTGTTAAGTGTTTAGTCTCTAGTGGAATCTTAGAAAAGATAAATTAAGGTAAATGAATTTTCTTGTTTAGTTGATACTCCCTCCGCCTGGAAATACTTATCCTAAAAATGGATAAAATGGATGTATTTAGAACTAAAATACATCTAGATACATCCATTTCTTTGACAAGTATTTTCGGACGGAGGGAGTATAATATAGGGCTAGATGCGACATATCCAATATGTGCTAATATAGCTAACACTCTAGGATAGTAGCAGCAAATCCGTATCCAGTCACTCTCACTTTGGCAGCGCTTCATTCCTCACTTTGGCTCCCTCTTGATTTCTTATTCTGAGAGATTTCTCTTGCAAACTCTACAAATTGTCCGTTGAGTCCTAACTCCTAATCTCTGTCGTGTGTGTGTTGCTCTCTTCTAGTCTCTATTATTTTATTGTCATGGGTTAGAGAGATTATAATGTAGAGTGGATTGCTGCTAGCGAACCAACATGATTTTGCATGCGAGGACCATAATGTCCGCCAGCTCAGTGGCTCTGGTGGGGCTTCGACGAGTCAAATTCACCACCTACAAGCTTGAGGCGGCAAATTTAGCGCCCATGAGGTATCCATGGTGAAAGGTTAGGGATTTGAAAATAACTAGGTTGCATATGTTGTGTCACTTATTGCGAGCGCGTGTATATTTTTTTCGCATACACACGAAAATATGTTACAATGTTCATGTTGTTTATTGCAAAGGGTGTGTGAACATTGCAATGTTATTTTTTGTGTTGTTGCAAACATTGCATTGGGGTCTATGTTGCCTATGTTATGATGCCTTTTCTCATTGGTATGTACTGTCCAATAGGGATTTGTTGCATACTACAAAAAAGATGATGCATGTGTTTGAAATGTAGCAATGGTTTTCGCATTTTTTACACATAAAGTTTTTTTTAGTTGATGTTGCCTATGTAGGGAAAAAAATTACGCACATGTTCTTTTGAGGATGACCGGGCGCACAAAAATCAGTAAGTTAAGTTCGTTCAGATGCTGGGGGCATGGAGGTGGTCGACTGGATGCACCTTCTGCCCAACCGACGACCAGTGTCCTCCATTTTTTATACTTCCATGGTGTGACCTCTAGGTTTCCCACTTTGGGCCGTCAGGAAGGCGGCTAATCAGGATCTGCCTGCCCAAATGATGTCTAACACGGGCTCTAAAAAGTAGGCCACATATAGGAATTTTTTGTCAAGAGTGATTACAACTCCAAGTGTATTCACGAACGTGCATGGTGCACATATTTTAACCAGAACATATACAGGTAAGTGATATATAGTCTTTTTTTATGTGAAACACATTACATACATAGTCACTCACACATGTACCTACATTCACCCTTATGAACACATGTACATTTATCCCTATGAGCACATCCGAAAGACTGAGTCAACAAGTCTAGGGATCGACGAAAAGTCACCACAACCGTCTCGTCGTGAATGGGCACATCGCTTATCACTGAAATAATAAAGTATTTAAATTCTGAACTAAATCTAGGAAAATGTGGACACCCATGCCAAGTCTATGGCTTGAACCTGGATGGGCAAGTTCCTCCATAAGGAACCTGATCATGTGAGGTATGATCAGTCCATTCGCCTCAAAATGTTTGTTGCCAGAAAATGATGGTTCAAATGTTGGAGCTAAATCACTCAGCTCACCTCTTCTTCTCTTGGTTGTTTCACACAACACACAAGAACACACAGGAATTTGGCGACGTGCTGTTTCACACAGCAGACGTCTTTTCTTCTCTTTATATCTCTTGTCACAAAACAAATATGCTTACAGAGTTTAAGTAATGCACACACACGTACTAACACGCAGCCAATCTCGGCCACTAGCCGCACGTACTAACAACCCACTAACCAACTAACTCACGCCCTGACTGCATGCACGCCCAAGACCCAACACTTGCGCAACCTCTTCAACGGGCACAAGATCAGGCCAACAACGCATGCATGTAGACCGATTCAGTCAGCTCTATCCCTTGCACAACTGGCTCCATGTCTGGTTCACAAGGCTGTCACGCCACTTCCTCGTACGATGCCGTGTCACACGACATTGCGCTGCGTCGCACAGTGCCCTTGGGTAACGCCTTGCACACCGGCCGCGTCGCACGACCATCCCGGACCTTCGCCTCTTGTACGTTCAACTGAACTGCACCTTCCTACATATGCTAGACCATCTAGACTACATGCATGAATCAAATCAAACTAAAAATGCAGATACATGAAATCAAGATTATAGCTAGCATCAAATAGATCATTTAGAAAATAATTCATTTTGAAGTTTTGCAAAGTCCACGTAAATACTTGTGCACAAAATACAATCACATGTCTCTGTTTTCTGCGTGCGCTTGTATAATCTGTACATGTGACTACATGAGACAAAGCCGAATTATGGGAAATAGATACTTGTACAGAAATTTGACATGATAATTGTGGTACGATTTAAATTAATGTTCATATACTACAAGCTACAAAATAAATTTGATGTAAAAATGCAACCATTCCGGCATTATTAACTTTTTCTTAGGCAAGCATCTCCAAACTATGGATTTCTTGCTTACTTGTGTAATAAACATATGTATTGTAAGTGCTAATTTGACATATTGTAGGTTAGCAATATCATCTTCGTGGATTCTCCGATAGGGGCAGGCTTCTCATATGCGACCACACGCAAGGGAACCATAGTCAGTGACACAATTGTTGTTCAACAACTGCACATTTTTCTCGAGACGGTTGGTTACACTCTATATCTCTCCAGTTATATGTTTTTTATACAAGAAATTAAAGTTAATCATCAATACAAATTTTCATTTCCTTCCTTTTCTCTTAGTGGTTTGATGAACATCCACAATTCTTACCAAATCCGCTCTACATTGCGGGTGATTCATACAGCGGCAAAATCATACCTTCTCTTGCTATGAGAATTGCTAAAGGTAATTGAGCTTCCTTCACACTTTTTATGCCTATGAACATGGATTATTTGCCTTACAAGTTTGTTCAAAGCTACATGCTCATTCAAAGCGCATTTTTTGTGGGTACAAAGTGCATTTTTAACTATACGACACTTTCATTCTAGGGATAGAATTCGGCAATGAGCGATTGATCGGTTTCAAGGTATTTGATACTATTACTTCCATGACTTATCTTCCAATGTATTATTCAAGATTAATTTCTGTGTAATTAAAAAAATATTATGTTTCGAAGGATCTGCAAGACAACCTCTGGTGTTGGGTCAACTCAATGATAAAACTAGGCAACTTGGAATACCTAGCAATTTTGCCCCAATGTATACCAGCTCCAACAACTAAACATGGGGCTCGGTTGAAATAGAAAAGAAATGTTCCTCCATTGACACTATCCCTTTCATGTGGAAACATAGGGCTCTTTGGTGTGTTAGATCAAATATTACATTTCTACAGTTAGAGCCAAACAAACATGTTGCGGGATTAGAAGGACACTTTCTCATGTCGCTTTTCTCCTGTGAACAGTTGGCATCGATAGTTACAATGCATGGAATCTGTTCAAAGGAATTTTGAAATTACTTTTGGCAAACACTAGAGATGGTCTAATTGACCTTGGTATCGACTTCTATATCTACACAAGTCTTCTTTTGATAACATCTTAGTCAATAGATTGAACAAATAAGCTCACATAAAATTTAATTAACAAAGCGGACATATGTTCTCTGTATCAAGGTCAACCAAGTTTAGTTTAGTAACACAACTTAGATAGCTAAATATAATTTATATTTAACTTTAACATTTATGTTCAAATATGTATCTTGATCAGATGCCTGAATTCTTGGAACTTCAATGTTTTCAAACATGGTTACTATGTTCTGTTGGAGTTTACCCTGTTATGGTTTTACCTTTTTACTATGCTCAGTCATTTTTAAAAAGGATATATGCTTCGGTGCACAACCCCTTACAATTTTACATGAATCTTACAGGTACTTAAAAGGGTATTCTCATACATTCACAATAACCTACCTAATTCTTATCTTTGTTCTCCCAATGTATCAAACAAGAGACCAGAACAAGGAAAAGTTGTGTTTACACCCAAGTTAAATGCACCCACAATGAACAGTAAAATCATAAAAAATAGAAAAAAGTGAAACTTCGAGCCATTTATTATGAACAAATGGTTTACGTGCTTGTAAAGTTTGGTGGTCAAATAAAATCAAAAGAGCTACATTCAAACAAAATAGGAATTCTTCTCAATTAATACATATAAGTTTGAGCACAATTCTTTTCGTATATAGCTCATCAGATGTCATTTGGCCACCAAATTTTACAAGCAGCTAAAATATTTGGTCATAATTGAAGCCACCAAGTTTAATTTTTTTCGATCATGGACGCTCGCTTGCTGTGGAAAAATTACTCTCGAAGAACAATGCAGTCTTTTTGATTCAAGGGGTATATTCTAATCTCCACCTTTAATATGCATCAAAATATGTAAACTTTTCTAGGAGGGGTGTACCAAAGCAAAACTCTTTAGAGAAACAATTATAAATAAGTTCAAAAAAAATCAAATTATAAACTACAGTGTGTCTGCATCCCTGTCATAATCTCATGAAGGAGAGAGAACTGATTCCCACTCGGAAATTTATCTAAATTTATCAGGGTGTCATTGCTGGCAATCCATTTACTGATGCAACATTTGACGTCAATGCTCGAGTTTCATTTCTTCATGGGATGGGGATTATACCAGATGAACTCTATGAGGTGACATAGTTGCGTAATATTTAAGTTTATACTTTTAGTGTAATTTATGTGCATGCGATACGAAAATGATTCACAACCGGAACTACTAAACTGATATTTACCTAAATACCGAATTATCTCAGAATGAGATATATAGTCGGCCTATAAATCGATTAGTCTCCAGTGCCAGAAGATATGATAATCTTGTAATATTCACCTTATAGGATGCTCGTGAAGGTTGTAGAGGAGAATACCGCAAGCCATTGAACGCTCATTGTGCCAATTCCCTCCAAGCCATCAACGACGTAGGTAACAATATCAACCACGAATGTGTTGATTATGACGAAATCAACGCATGATACACTTGACTTGTAGTAAAAGCCAGCTACTCGATGACTTAATTAGTAGTTTTGGTGTTGGTTACAGTGCATAAGGGATATAAATGATCTACACATCTTGGAACCACTTTGTCCAGAATATCCAAGCCTCACCATTCACAACCAGCCCACATTGCAAGATCATGGAAGAAAAAGGCTAGTAAAATCTGCAGTTTCGTCTGTGTGCAGGGTAACATCTCAAATATTAATATTTTTTCTTCTCAATTTTCATTTTCACTTCTTGCTTGCTCTTTAATTTTTCGCTCTTTTTTTAATTTCATTTTGTTATCATGTTGTACCGTGTTACTTGTATCAACATCTTAATTGTTGTGCTTCATTATTTTGATGCAGAGTGACACCTACTTTCTATCCGAGTTATGGACAAATGATGAAGGGGTAATGGGGAGTTTGGGCATTCACAAGGTACGGTTGGGTAGGACAATAGCTTAGGGGTATACACTTGAGAGAATCCCTGCAATTATATTTATAGTGAAGGAATTCTCTGCATGCCACTGGAGAAACCTCAATTTTTGCTCCAGTACGAAGGGCTTATTTCGTACATATGATATATACGTTGCAGGGAACAGTTCCATCATGGCGACGGTGTAATTTCAATCAACCTTACAAAATGGAAATCACCAGTACGGTGGATGATCATTTAGCCTTGATTACTAAAGGATACCGAGCTATGATTTACAGGTAGGCATGCAGTGAGCTCTCTTTGATCTCCTTAATTATAGAAATATACACATAACTATGCATGCAAAACAAATAGCCACTTAATTAAATTTATCTTTTCATGTGTGTATGACGCTGCAGTGGAGACCATGACTGTAAAATATCTTATGTTGGCACCCAAGCATGGATCAGGCAACTTAACCTGTCCATCACAGATCATTGGCGACCATGGCATGTGGACGGCCAAGTCGTAGGGTAAGGACTGCTGAGTTTACAACCTTTATGTACTCGTTGTGTGCATCACTGCAGAGACCGGGAGTTTAGTGATCTAAACGCTCTTATATTTTTTTAGGGGAGAGTATATTATATAATGAAACGTTGATTTACCCATGTGCATAAATGTAGCAGCTTTCGGATAAAGAAGGTACACTTAAAAGTAATTAACTTGAGGGACCCGTCAACGAACAAAACACATGACATAAACGAGTACGGTGCTATTAGTGAAAACTGGACAGTTGTCATAGTTAATAGTATGTGCAGCGATTATCCCATACATATTCATGTTGATGCTTTATATGTTGCTTTTCTTTCTCTTATTTTGCACAGATACACAATAACTTACGCCAACAATCTGACATACGCAACAGTAAAGGTACGTGTTGGATCCATACATACATCCATGCACTATTGCTTTCAGATTTAACTTGGATTAACCACAGCTAGTACCAAGTAGAATTCAAGTTAGCAAATCTCATCAATGAATTGCGCGCACATGTAGGGTGCTGGCCACACAGCGCCAGAGTACATGCCCAGGGAGTGTCTTGCTATGATCGATAGATGGCTTGCTGGTGAACCTCTTTGAGTGATCAACTGATGCCGCGCGCAGTACAGTGCAGATTGTTAATGTCTGTTGTAACTTGTAAGTAATAGACACGAGATTAAACAGATATGTAAGATGAAAGATATTACCGTACAGTATTGTGTGTTGTATTGAGGCTTTCGAGCGGTACTACGGTCATTTCCCTTGAGCTTAAGCTGTTGAAGGAATAGGCTTATGAATTTCGGTGGGAATAAATAAGGTCCGATTGTAAGAAGTTCTCGGAAATTTCTTCGTGTTTTTATCACCTTTCCTCGGCCACGTTGTTTAAGCCTCCACATGATTTCCTCTCCATGGAGCATTTCCTCTTAACTCCTTCGAAATATCCTGGATGCTTGCGTCTCTATTTCTGGAGGGAGGGGCTTGCATGTAACAGTCATGACTTTTTTCGGGTGGCATTTTTTAGCCTATACTTGAAGTGACCGCAGCATATCAAACACAATAAGGCTACCCACAGTGAGAGTAACATAGGTAGTAACATAGATGCCACCTAAGCAAAAAATATGACGTGGCAGCTAATTAATGAGAAGAGAGAAATATTGATTAACATACTATGTTATTACTACTATAAGTAACATAACACATACCAAGACAAGATGTGTCTATAAGGTAATAAATGAAAGGCTCAATGTTACTACCCCTATGTTACTACCCACTGTGGAGGTAGTAACTTAGACTAGTAACATATGCATGTTACTTGTCTACTATGTTACTTCTCCTTGTGGGTAGTCTAAGCTGCGGGGATGGGGCGCTCGCTGGGATATGCCACATCGGCACATTTACTGTGGCAGTTTTTTTACAACACTCTCGCTGTCACAGGGATTTACATCGGCACACCACCAGGAAGGCGTCCTCCCCCTCTCTCTCTCGTTTCCTCTCCCCAAGCTCTAGGGTTCCCAGCCCCACTGCACCGCCGCCGCAGCCCACAAACCCTCCCAGTATCCCTTCCGATTCACCTCCTTTCCTCCCGTCGCGACACTGGATCATTGCCCAGCTTCGTCCACTTCTTCGTGCGTGGCCGACGGCCTCGTCGTTTGCACCGACGGGAGGAGGTGAGTAGCAGCCACACCAGGCGACCAACGAGAAAGACGGCTGGGCTCGGCTCCACCTCTCCCATCCTCTGCTCCCCTCCATTGCACGAAGTGGCCCAAAGGAAGCGGCACCAAAAGGGCTGCCTGCGCAGGACTGGCGGCGCAGACGACGATGATGCGTCACAGGATGGATTGGATTGTCCCGGTTGGCAGCTGGGTTGTGCGCGCAGCCGGCATCGACGAGGAAGATCCGTGGCTCAGGACCTCCCACTACAACGGCACATCTTCTACGGTCGCACTGTCGGAGTCCTAGATCTGGTCTGTCAGCCTCTCTCCCTCCAAGCTCCCAATATCATCATGCAGCAAACTCGTCCTGATCTTGCTATTTACGCATCTCCATCACTCATTTGTGTTCCTTCTATTTGCAGGGATTCTGAGAAGCAAGTGTACATCTAGGCATTTCTTTGATTTGAAATGTACTCTTCTTCAAAGATGCCTTTATGTGTCTATCGGTGCTTGTACATTTTTTTTACAGAAAAAATGGCTCTTCCATTGAATTAAGTCCATACTTGTGCCTTGATTTTTTTTTCACAGGACAATGATCCATGTGTGGGACACAGAAGCTATTTGTGTTGCTAGGATTTATGATATAAATGCTTAGCTTGTGGAAGACAGATGATTTCTAGAGGACCTCAAAGACTTAATTTCTGACAATAATGTATGGTGGTTGCAAATGTTGTTGTTGAGATTCAAGACAACAGTGCTTGCCCAATCTTTGAGATCACAAGATATACATTGATAAAGCTTCTGATTGCTCTGAATGGAAGCACATAGTATGCTGCAATTCTTGCTATATTGGGTTCTTAACTGCTTATCATGTTCGACGAATCTGCAGGTGGGGACAAGTATTCATTCTTGATTATCTGTCAAGATACAAAGCAACAGATGCAGTAACGCTGACAAGTTTCTTGCTTTGTACCATGGTAAGTGATGAGTCTGTTGTCTTTGATACAATGAGGAAATATTTGTGTGCTGCTTATTAGTTCATACCTTATTACTGAAAGCATTGCCAGCGTATTAGCGATTCAAGTTGAGAAAGGTGTGATAGCTCCCGGGTGCCTAGGCACCCTCTATGAAGAGTAAAATCAAAAAAATAGAAAACAAAATCAAAAAAATCTGAAACTTTGCAGCATCAAAGATGAACAAAGTTTGTAGGTTCTTACAAGTTTTCATGCCAAAATATCATGTAGAGAAAGATGTACAAACGTGTTTCAAATTTTAGTGCTAAAAGTGATCAAAACTTCAAGCACCGAAATCTTTTTCGTGTGTAGAGCTTCTCGAATAGTTTTTTGGCATGAAAACTTGCAAACACCTACAAATTGTGATCATATTTGATGCTGCAAAGTTTCAGATTTTTTTATTTTGTTTTCTATTTTTTTTTGATTTTACTGTTCATTGGGGGTGCCTAGGCACGCGGGAGCTGAAAATCCACTCTCATTCAAGTTTCAGCTTTGGCAGTGTAGTCTCGAATGTTTGAAATTAACAAATGAACTCCTATCAACTACTCCCAAGGTTTTCTAAAACAGTATGAACATTTGTTTGCTAACAGGAACTTAAGTTAGCAACCCTGATCGGTGCAACAAACAAATTCAAATTAGTTCTTGCCATGCGGACAGAGGGGTCAGATAAAATCAGTAAATGCTTTCCTCATTCAAATAGATTGTCACCCTTTTTTCTTTTTCTTTGGATATTGTCTTTATTATAAATGGTCACTAGTAGAAAATGGGCCTTTAGTCCCGGTTCGTAAGGGCCTTTAGTCTCGGTTCTGCAACCGGCACTAAAGGGTAGGGACTAAAGCCCCCCCCCCCCCCCCCCCCCCCCCGCTTTAGTCCCGGTTCAACACGGACCGGGACTAAAGGCCCTCCACGTGGCTGCGCTCGAGAGCTGGGCCTGGAGGACCTTTAGTCCCGGTTGGTGTTACCAACCGGGACTAAAGGTGGAGTCTTTAGTCCCGGTTGGTAACACCAACCTGGACTAAATGAAATTTTTCGAATTTTTTTTTTTAAAATTTTTTTTAAAGTTTTTTTATGATTTTCAAATCTTTGAATTATTTGACAATTTAATCTCTAATCATCCTTCCTCACTGCTCCAGCGTGAAACACTCATTCCAAAGCCCCTAGTTTCCAAGTCTGCACTTATTGTTTTCCTGACAATAGTAAGCTATCAATCCTATTAACCCTTAGGTCTTGATATCACACTCATTCCAATAGTAAGCCCCCGCCGCGAGCAATATGACCAGACAAGTTGTGTGCAAGATACAATTCTTGAATGCCGGCCATGAGTCCCAACCCTTGAGGAATCTCACCGGAGAGTGTGTTCCTGGTAAGATTTAGAAATGCCAACCCTCGCATTTTGCCGATAGATGAGGGAATAGTACCACTAAAGGAGTTATGGTCCAACATGAGTTTTACCAAGCTTTGACAATTGCTGAGTTCATTGGGCAGGGTCCCAGATAAGTTGTTCTGAGAGAGGTACAAGTTTGCAAGCGCTGTCAGACTGCCAATTTCATGTGGAAGAGGACCAACAAAGTAATTGCCTCGCAAATCTAGGGTGTCCGATAGAGACGATAGGCTAAAGATCTCTTTGGGCAATTGACTTGTGAACTTATTGTATGCCAAATCGAGTCCAGTTATCTTCTGGAGGCTCCCTAAGCTTGCTGGAAGAGGCCCCTCAAACTTGTTCCTCCATGCGGAAAGAGTTAGTAGCCGTGTCATGTTCCCAAGGGAGGATGGAATGAACCCTGTCAACAGATTATTATGCATATACAAGCCTTGTAACAAATTTAGCCTGCCCATGCTTTCAGGCAAGACACCAGTAAATTGATTATAAGAGAGTGTTAAATAATTTAGCCCAACAAGATTGCTTATGCCAAATGGTATTGTTCCAGAAATCATATTATATCCAACATAAAGCACTTGAAGTTGTGCTGATAGGTTGCCAACAGAGCTTGGCAACACGCCACCTAGCATGTTTCCAGAAATCTTTAATACACGAAGACGTGTGCAGTTTGTCAACAACGTCATGAACTCCCAGTCTGTGTGGTACTTGCCACGATCTGATTTTCTGCAACACTGAGGTACTTTGGGCAGAGCATTCCAATCTCCGGAGGCAATTTACCTGTGAAGCTGTTGAATGACATGTCTAGTCTATAAATCTTTGTTGCATTCACAAGAGAAGCTGGAAGGTATCCTGTAAACCTATTGGTGCCGAGGAGTAGGTCCCTGAGATTTGGGAGGTGAGCCCCCAAGTCCGAGGGCAGTTTACCATGTAACTTATTTGCTGCCACAGTGAAGGTGGTTAGAGAGGAAAGGTTAAAGAAAGCTGCAGGGATAGTGCCTGAGAGGTGGTTTTCACCCAGTTGAATGGAGGAGAGACTAGTCATCTTGCCAAAGCCCTCCGGGATGACACCTTCGAGTTGGTTTGCGGTGAAGTCGACTGTTTGCAGTGCCGAGAGGTTGGTAATTGATGGCGGGATTATCCCAGTGAACCTGTTCCTATACATTTTTATCGTCTTCAGATTTGACAAGCCTCCAAGCCAGGAAGGGATTTCTCCTGTGAGCAAATTTCGGTCAAGATCTATGCTCTCAAGACTGGTGCAGTTCTTCAGGTCAGCGTTTACATCGCTATCAAGTGAATTGCTGGATAAGTTGAGATGTTGTAGCCGAAATAAACGACCAATTGATGAAGGTATTTCACCATGGAAATTGTTCTGGCTGAGGTCTAGTATTTTCAGAAACGTGAGGTTTCCAATTGATGGGGTGATTGTGCCGGCGAGGCCCTCCGAAGTGAGGTTAAGCACCGTAACTTTGTGCTTATGCTCGAGGCTGCAACTGACACCTGGCCACGAGCAGAAATCAGTAGTTGTGTTCCACGCAGCTAGGGCACCTTGCTGGTTGCTTAGACTTGCCTTTAATGCCAGCAAGGTATCCACATCAGTCAGGTTGCTGAATGTTCTCGCCGATGCCGATTGGAGTACATATGGCAACAGAAGCAGCAGCAGAACAGGGAACATCAATGACACTGGGAATCACGAAAGAAATGTATAAGCTTTAATTAACTCCCACATGCTACACCCAAAACCAGTGAACATATTCTAAGCTCATTAATCTACATTGCCAAAGCTTTACTACTTTCATCGTTCAGACTTACTGAGGTTTTTTGGTTTCTAAAAGGTCTAGTTTTGACCATATGAAGCAGCATCCGTATGCTAAACAAATGCATCTCAGAACATCTGGCAAATAAGATTTCGTGAGCCTTTTTTGCTATCGTACAATACACTGTCAAATCCCTTTTCCTGGGTTTCCTTCATTGTTTTTTTTTCCTGAATTCATCTTCTTTAGAACCTCAATTCAGTGCTATTCTCCTATCTGTATGAGATTTTTCCAACACTTGATTCCCTCTATTCTTAAATATTCGTATATACGTTATTAGAGTCAAACCTTGTGCTTATATGGGATCCGTTCGTAATTAAGAAAACTTGATATGTTCTAACTTGCCTTTTCCCTGTTCTAACTATATACTGAACTTGTGTATCCTCAATAATTTGCTTTCATGTTTTGCAGGACCTGCCCGCTTCTGTATTGAGTGATGGTCGATGGCAATGATTATGCGATATTTTGGAAGTATTGGTATGCACAAAGATAGCCTACACCAACTTGTTTGGGACTAAAGGCTTTGTTGTTGTTGTTGTTGTTGTTGGTATGCACAAAGACAAGATCGCACATGCACATCCCTTAACCCAGAAGAAATTTCCCCTACAGAAATGCGAAAGGGAAACTTGACGAGGCATGGATCACATACCTTGTTTGTTGTATCCTGCTGCCGATTCCTTAAGAGAAGATGGCGTCCTTTCCCTGGGGCTGCACCAGCGTCCAGTATGTGAGCTACAAATGAGGCGCCGCGTTTATATCCTCCATGAAATTGCCAGGGGATCAGCTGGTCAGGTCTTCACCATCACAACCTGGCTACTTTGCGAGGGGGCTTATTGCAACTCTGGTGCCGTCGGTATCGCTGCAGGAGCCGGATGTGTGCACGGCAACGGCAAGAACATGGGGTGGGTGGGGTGTGGGCATGCAGGTCAAAGATAATGCAAGGAAGCCAGCATCACGGCACACCATTTGGCTCAAAGAAGCACGTGGGTTCATAATCTTTGACTTTGCGGGTAATGTTTGTTTTAGCAGCTGATCCTATCATATGACGGCATCTTAAAATACTTTTGAATACTGCTACAAAGGAGTTGCTATCCTAGGTTCCTTTGTAATTCCTATATGATTACATGAACTTTGTAGCAATTCTACGTTTAGGAAAATTTTCTTTAGAACCCTTCAGTTTACAGAATATATCCTATTCTTGTACATGATTGATTCTTATCCTCTATATTTCAAAAATACAAAGAAATATTAGCTCAGACTAAATGGAAAAAATCCCTATCATATAAACCAAATGACATATCTTTTTCTATTCTTATTCATAGTATTTGAGATACGTTCCACCGCACTTTCTATGGTTTTCATGTCTTGATGATATTCCTATCCTATGAACCAAAGGAGGCCTAATTTTGAAGAAAAATGAACATAAGGTTCTACCTTATATGTTCTTCTCTTTGTATCAATTCCTGTGTTTCCCTATATGACGTTCAAACGGTAGTTTTGGTGTTTTCATGTGCTTTTAGCTCATGTAGCATGAGCGGTTCCAGCGTGGGTGTCATGGTCCTCACAAATAATTTATGGAATGGAATTTAGAGTATCAGAAAGTCGCTTTGGCTCCCATGCTGCAGGGAAGACTATAAAGATAATTTCAAAAATATTATTAACTTATATTGCTCAAAAATTTCGAACGTTTTTGTACTTGTTTATGTAGATGTGTAGTATACCTGTACCAAGTTTCATAACTATACATATTTGTTTAGGGTGTATACAAAAAAAGACAAATAGATGAACAAAAATGGCCTTGTATTTTATTACTTTGGGGCCGTTTTTTGTCTTTATGGGTAGCGTATAATATATTATATTATTTACTTAAATTTTACAGGTACATAGAAAACATCCATATTTACTCATATAAAATATTTATTTTTTTAAATCTTTGACATGTCACTTTTGAACATTTTAAAGGAATGAGCTCCATGGAGTCAGGGGAGCTTGTTGCGTCCAACAGGAGGCATGATGTACAGAAGAAAAACCCGACACGGCCGGCCCATTGGTAGGCGATGTAGCAGCGCATAGTTACGAGCATGGTACTATAGCAGCACGTGATTTACTGCAACAATGCCTCGTTACGAGCAGACTATGCTTCAGTGCCTTAAGGCACCTACCTTTGTATGGATGACATGTAGGCCCAACATGTAGCTGGCCCACATGTTAGGGACCCAAAGGTAGGTGCCTTTACGGCACCGAAGCTGCATCCGTTACGAGCATATGGTACTATAGCGGCATGCATGTGATTACAGTAGCAGCGGGAGGTTTACGGTAGCATGCAATTTAAAACTTTCCGGCAATTTTTTAATTTATGAAAAAAACTGAAAACACAAATGTATTTTAAAATTTTGAACATTTTTAAAATATTACAAAGAAAATTTGAAAGCAGGAATAATTTTTGAATTGTGAAGAAATTTTAAAAACAGCAATAAAATCCACTTTCAGCCAAAAAATAATTTAGGAATTTTTTAAAATAATATTTTTGAGACCATGAACATTTTTTTAAAATGCAACATTGTTTTGATAAAATCTAGAGAAATTTTTAAAATGTGATTCTTTTTTGAATTTGTGAACAAATTTTGAAAAACAATAACATTTTTTGAAATTTCAGAACATTTTTTGGAACCACGACAAATTTTCCAAATTCGCTGATCATTTTTGAATTTTGAACAATGTTTTAAAAACTGTAACATTTTTTAAATTCGGAAGAAAATTTGAAATTTCAGAATATTGTTTGAATTTGTGAACATATTTTATAAAATAGAAAAAGGAAATATGAAAAAGAAGAAGAAAAAAATAAAGGAAAGTAATAGAAAAAAAGGAAAACCAGTAGAAAAACAGGTTCTGGAACATTCTATAAGTTCCTAGAACCGGTCAGTATCCTTCGAGGAGGTTCCAAAATCGAGGTCCTGGGCTCATGTAGCACTTTCAATCTGCTGAATCTGCTGATGTTCGAACCAGTATTTCCATTAACAGAAGGCGATCTCAACAAGGCTACCGTAAAGCCTAGTCCACCAACAGAAGCCGATCTCAACTCTCCACGATTGCTGATCATCAAAAAAAAAAAAAGAACCTCTCCATAACTGCTTCAACTCACATCTAAACAAATGGAGACCCGTCATGTAAAAATAAGAAATGTACACACACGGCACTACTTTTAAATTCTGAACATTTAAAAAAATATTCCAAATAAAATGTTAAAACAGGAATAATTTTTTGAATTTTTAAGAAAATTTAAAAACAGCCAAAAATTGATTTTTAAGACGTGTACTTTTTAAAATTCCCTAAATACTTTTAAATTTGGGAACAAATTTTGAAAAAAATAAAGTTTTTGAAACCATGAACATTGTTTTGATAAAATCTAGAGGAATTTTGAAAAAAGACATTTGCGAATAAATATTTAAATACAAGTTTTTTTTTTAATTTTAGAACATTGTTTTTAACAAAAACCATTTTTCGCTGGATTTTCGAAAATTTGAACAATATTTTAAAATTATAACATTTTTTTCATTCTGAAAAAAATTGAAATTTACGAAACATTTTTTGAATTTGTGAATAAATTTTATTACTTGGGAACATGAACTTTTTAAATTTGGGAAGAAAATTACAAAACATGGTCTTAAAAACCCGAATATCTTTTGAAAAAGGAAAGTAAACTTGAAATATAAGGAAGAAAATGTGAAAAATAAGAAGACAAAAATAAAGGAAAAAAGCGAAAAAACCTGGAAAACCCGAAGAAAACAGGTTCTGGAACCTTCTATAAGGTCCTACAACCGGTCAGGAACTATCGAGAAAGTTCCCTATCCGAGGTCCTGGGCTCATGTAGCACTTTCAATCTATTGAACGGCCGGTCTATCTTGTTCGTTTGCGTCTGTGCATGTGGGAAGCAGTATTTCCATTATACCAAAATCACTAATTGAGGAGTACTTTTTTCAAAGGTCATTCACACCTTCCTAGATTGTCACAAGTGACGGACTGCATGTGTGTCACTTGTTTCAACCGGGGAGTTTTCTCCTTTTTCATAGATCCGTTTATTAAAAACGTTTTATCTCGTAAACCATGTGTTCAAATCTCAAACCGTTTCCACCGTTGGATTTCTCGCATCGAGATCTTCAAAACTAGATCCCATGTTGATAGGTTTTGACGAACTTTTTTCTCACGCGGAAAAAACCGGACGAAAAAAACGTGCCTTGCACGGAAGAAAAATATACGCGTTTTTTCCGTTTCCGAGAGGCATGGCCGTGCCTCTCGTAGAAGCAAATATATGCCTCTCACGGAAGCAAAACCGTGCCTCTAGCAGAAGAAAAAAAATACATTTTTTTTCATTTTTGACAGGCACGGCCATGCCTCTCCCGGAAGCAGAACCGTGCCTCTCGAGGAAGAAAAAGAAAAGAAAACGTGTTTCTTTTGGTTTCCGAGAGGCACGGCTATGCCTCTCGTGGAAGCAAATCCGTACCTCGCGGAAGCAAAATCATGCCTCTAGAGAAAGAAAAAAAAAACACGTTTTTTTTTTTCGTTTTTTAGAGGCACGGTCATGCCTCCGGTGGAAGGAAATCCGTGTCTCTCGCGGAAGCAAAATTGTGCCTCTCGAGAAAGAAAAAGAAAAAAACGCGTTTTGCCGCACATTTTTTTTAATGTTTTTTCGTCCAAAAGCTAAGAAAGACCGGTGTGAAGCCGAATAGCCGAAAAAAACAAAAAATCCTTTTAAAAAGCCGAAAGCACATGAGGAAAAATAATTAAAAAAAAATCTGACGGGAGTGCCAAGAATGCGACACGTGGCGACGGCTGAGAACGCGTCAAATGACGGCGCCTAAGAGTGAACTTTGGGAGGCTCCCGAAAGAGCACTCCTCAGAGATTGTTGCTCCCAATGGTACTCATCTTTCTTGGTGCAACCCAATACTCCAAAATGTTAGCCCACAGAATTAGGATTGTGTCCAACACATTTTTGGAAATGGAGGTTAAACCCCCGGCCTCTGCATCAGTCGATGCATACGGCCATCTTTATTAATTATTCCACAAAGGTCTGACAAAAAAAATACATCAAGCCACCCGAAGCCACCACTCACACCTACAGACTCGATAATGTGGAGTGCTCTCACTCCCCATATCTAAAACTGGTGTCGTCGCCGATCCATCCACATAACGTATCGGGACCAACAGCCGGTGCAGCAGACCTAAAACGCGTACCACATACACACGTTTTAGAATCCAGAAGCCGTCATCATCCTCGGACCGCTGACCCATCTTCAAGATAGAGATCCGCATCTTCCTTGCCAGTCCAGACATCCGTCGACGCCACCACGACGCCCAACGGCACCACCGCCCCGCGCTCGTCCATCCAGAAGCGAAGACTCTGGAAGATCTGTCGTGCGTAGCACCTGCCGACCAGGCATGACACAGCGTAGCACCTGTCGGCCAGGCATGACTTGACATCTCCGCCGAAGCTCCGTGGAAGACATAGCCGCTCCACCTCCTGCCTCTGTCTTCCAGCGCTGCTCCATAAACGATGCTCCCAAGAAAGTAACTACACAGCAGTACCGCCATCGTCCGATCTGGATGACCAGATCTTAGGGTTGCCCTCGGAGAAGCACGAGTGGGTCGACAATAGTTACACGACGATGCCTTCATCAAGGTAACGACGCAAGACGCCGCCATCGGCTCGGTTTTCACCGGCAACTCTGTCTCCCCAACTCGCAGCCGGGACTAGATGACGGATCTGGAGATCCAACCACCCAGCCTCAGGCCGACCACCTCCGGCGAAGGAGATGGCCGCCACCGCCACGCCCAGGGCCGGAGCCCCCGACGTCCTCGTGTTGCAGGACCAGCCCAGAAGCCGCTTGACGTCGCCGGATCAGCGGAGATGCACGACAGCGTGTCGAGCGATCCGTTGAAGCCCATCTGGGCCCAAATCGGGCGCCCTAGCCGCCGCCGCGGAGATCTCGCCGCCGCCGGCTCCAGCACACCGACCCTGGTCGCCGCCGGCCCGCGCCACCGCCCTTAATCCGGCCGGAGTAGAACGCCGCCACCCAGATTCAATCGTGGGCCGAGGAGGATTGCCGCCGCCGCCGCTGCGGCCCACAGGCTTAGCCTGCAACGCCCTCGGCGACGGCGGCGGGAGGTGAGGGGCCGCTGGTGGTGACCGGAGGTTGCCCCAGTGCGGCGCGGCGCCGCCACACGGGGGGAGGAGGGGAGGGGAGGGGAGGGGGAGCCTTCCGTTCGTCAGATTATGATATGATATCATTGTGTCCAACACATGGCTACCCTAAAGCTTAGTCCACCCATAGAAGCCCATCTCAATTCTCCATGACTGCTTCAACTCACATCTAAACAAATGGAGACACGTCATGTAAAAAGAAGAAATGTAGACATGAGGCAGTACAAACAGCTAGGCCATGAACTCACAAATGACAACGGACCGACAAAGGACAGTGACCAGCGACGACGAAGGGGTTAGCGGAAAGTGCGTCTGACCGAGAACGTCACAGAACAACGGAAGGCATAGTCGATCTTGGGAGTTGAGCGAGGGTATCCAAGGTTTCATTTCATAGACTAAAAGTAGAAATACAAGAACATCTTATGATCGTGAGACATTTCCATTTCGCTGGAACAAATAAAGGATATTTCCTTGTACACAAGGCGGGGCTGAGGGCATTTACAACTTGTCACGGATGAAAGCCTCGGAAAAAAGGCATACGAATCTGCACAGAAGAAAAAAATTCCATCCAGAGTGCGCTCATTCTCTTCGACCACCCATGGCGGCAGCTGGAGGAATGAGCTCGGAGGTCAGAGCTGCTTGAAGCCGAAGCGCATGAGGAAGAAGCAGAGCCTGCCCACCAACACCACGGACTCCACCAGCCACATCAGGTGGTACACCACCTGCTCGCACAGCACGGCCATCACGTTGAAGCGCGGCCGCCACCTCATAAGCGCCGACAGGAAGGCGGTCGCCCGGGACTTGGAATGCGCCGGTGGCGCGCCACCACCACCGGCACCATTCCCGATCTCGCTCACGGCCGCATTCCTAGGCGTCGGCGCCGGCACGCTGCTGGCGGCACCACTGCAGCTCTCGGGCGCTGCCTCCCTCAGTATCTGCTCCGGCGCCTCACCGTCCCTGCTCTGGCGCTTGGCCGCCGGCTTCCTCGGCATCGTACGCCTCCGTATCCACTCCGCCACCTTCCCCCGCGCCATCGAATCTTATCAATCTAAGTCTGATGCTTCTTCTTCTTTGTTGCTTGTTTGCCACAGCTCTGCACGTCTGACTCTGACTCCTCCTCATGACCGAGCTTTATATGTTGGCGCCTAAATGAAAAAGATTCGAAGTCAGACGTACATAAGCCTGGTCAATGAACGAATGCCTCCGCTGAGCCAGACGGATGTGGGGTTTCCTGGGAACATTCCGATCTGACGCTAAAACTCAAAATGCTGACGTTGTGATAGATGGCTTGGAAAGTGGATCGGAGAAATTTGGATTAGTTAGTTAGGAGTAGTTAGTTAAGCTCATCATTGTTGTTTGATAGCGGAGTGTTGAACATGTAGACTCTGCGTAACATGTCTATACGTCTTGTTGTATATTGCACCTGTCACGTCTCCCTCTCTTTGTATTCTGTATGTAACTTGGGAGACAAGACATGAGTTGCACCCCTTGTACCTATATATGTGCCTAGCGCACCATCAATGAGAATCATCGATGCATGCAATCCCTAACTTACATGGTATCAGATAGCACACCGATCCTTCCTCCTCCGCTGCCCTAGCCGCCGCCGCCGCCTCGTGCAGCCGCCGCCGCTACCCAAGCCACCGCCGCCGCTTCCTGCCGCCGCCGCCGCTTACCCTAAACCCTACTCCTCCACCCAAACTTCCCTCCCCAGCCGCCGCCGCCGCTTCTTGCCGCCGCCGCCACTTACCCTAAACCCTACTCCTCCACCCCAACTTCCCTCCCCAGCCGCCGCCGCCGCCTCTTGCCGCAGCATCTTGCCGCAGCATCTTGCCGCCGCATCTTGCCGCAGCATCTTGCCGCCGCATCTTGCCGCAGCATCTTGCCGCCGCATCTTGCCGCAGCCGCATCTTGCCGCCGTCATCATGTCGGTCCCAATCCGGCAACACCAACCCCTTCGCCGGCCCCGATCCCGCCGACATCCGCAACCTCGACATCCATGGGCGCGTCCCCGTCACTCTCGACCCCCATGACTCCTCGTACTACGCGTGGAAGACTTACTTCTCGCTAGTCTTCCGCGAGTACAACGTCGTGGATCACATCGACGGCTCCGTCCACTCCATCGCCATGAAGGACGACTCCGAGTGGACCGCCATCACTAGTAGAAAACAAGGCTTTGGTCCAGGCCGGGCCAGCCCATTAGTCCCGGTTCAGTCACGAACCGGGACCAATGGGGGCAACGGTCCCGGTTCGTGAGGCCGGGGGGCCGGCCGGGCCTCGTGGGGCATTGGTCCCGGTTCGTCTGGACCCTTTAGTCCCGGTTCCAGACACGAACCGGGACCAATGTGCCTCGCTCCTGGCCCACAACCATTGGTCCCGGTTCATGGCTGGAACCGGGACCAAAGGGGGTCCTTTAGTCCCGGTTCCAGCCACGAACCGGGACCAATGAGATGCCTATATATACCCCCCCCCTCGCCAGCGAGCAGAGCACTCCACACTGCTCTGTTTTTCTGGCCGGCGAGGGGAGAGCTTTGTGGTGCTCTAGCTCACCTCCTATGCACATGAAGTGTTCAATGAAATGCCCGAGCCATACTTAAGCTTTCTCCTCTGGAAGCTCCTTGTCCAAGCTCCATTTTCCTCAAGATTTGTCTAGGTTGGCGGTCCGTCCTGTCCCGTCCCCGTCGTCACCGCCGTCGATCGCCCGCGCCCATCTCGGCGCCGGCACCACCGTGGTTAGCCTCTTCTTCTTATCTTCTTTCTAAAAGAAAAAAGTTCTTACTTGTATGATTTAGATAGATACTTGTGTAACTTTCTTACTTTTATTATTGTTTGTTATTATATAGTGCGATGGTTTTGGTTATATGTTGTTCTAGATAGTTATTACTTGTATGATTTAATTAGATGCTCTAGAGAGTTATATGTTGTTCAATAATGAGAACTATATAACGCACGCAGATGAACCGGCACTGGATGTACGGTGACCGATGCACCTCCGAGTATATTAAGGGCCTGCATAATTTTCTCGAAGCGGCTGAGGCAAACAAGCAGAATGGTTTTATGCATTGTCCATGTACTGTCTGTGAGAATACGAAGGCTTTCTCCAACTCTAAAACCCTTCACTTCCACCTGCTTGAGAAGGGTTTTATGCCACGCTATAATGTTTGGACCAAGCACGGAGAAAGAGGGGTTATGATGGAAGACAACGAAGAAGAAGGGGATGATGACAACTACCCGCCCCCTGAATACGGTGATGCTGCAATGGGGGAAGCTGAAGATCAAGAGGAACCAGACGATGTGCCCGATGATGATCTTCGCCGGGTCATTGTTGATGCACAGAGAGAATGCGAAAGTGAAAGGGAGAAGTTGAAGTTCGATCGCATGTTAGAGGATCACAAAAAAGGGTTGTACCCAAATTGCGAAGATGACAACAGAAAGCTCGGTACCACACTGGAATTGCTGCAATGGAAGGCAGACAATGGTGTATCTGACAAGGGATTTAGTTCGCTACTTAAAATAATGAAGAAGAAGCTTCCAAAGGATAACGAATTGCCCGGCAGTACGTACGAAGCAAAGAAGGTTCTATGCCCTCTAGGATTGGAGGTGCAGAAGATACATGCATGCCCTAATGACTGCATCCTCTACCGCGGTGCGTACGAGGATTTGAACGCATGCCCGGTATGCGGTGCATTGCGGTATAAGATTAGAAGAGATGACCCTGGTGATGTTGAGGGCCAGAGCACTGGGAAGAGGGTTCCTGCCAAGGTGATGTGGTATGCTCCTATAATACCACGGTTGAAACGTCTGTTCAGAAACAAAAAGCATGCCGAGTTGATGCAATGGCACAAAAAAGACCGTAAGAAAGACGGGAAGTTGAGAGCACCCGCTGACGGGTCGCAGTGGAGAAAGATCGAGAGAAAGTGGAGCAACTTTACAGATGACCTAAGGAACGTATGGTTTGGTTTAAGTGCAGATGGCGTTAATCCTTTTGGGGATCAGAGCAGCAAGCATAACACATGGCCTGTGACTCTATGTATGTATAACCTTCCTCCTTGGTTGTGCATGAAGCGGAAGTTCATTATGATGCCAGTGCTCATCCAAGGCCCTAAGCAACCCGGCAATGACATTGATGTGTACCTAAGGCCATTAGTTGATGAACTTTTACAGCTATGGAATGGAAGAGGTGTACGTGTGTGGGATGAGAACGAACAGGAGGAATTTGACCTACATGCGTTGCTGTTTGTAACCATCAACGATTGGCCTGCTCTCAGTAACCTTTCAGGACAGACAAACAAGGGATACCACGCATGCACACACTGTTTAGATGACACCGACAGTATATATTTGGACAAATGCAGGAAGAATGTGTACCTGGGGCATCGTCGATTTCTTCCGACCAACCATCAATGTCGAAAGAAAGGAAAGCATTTCAAAGGTAAGGCAGATCACCGGAAGAAGCCTGCCCTCCGTACTGGTGATCACATACTTGATATGGTCAATGATTTACAAGTAATCTTTGGAAAGGGTCCTGGCGGACTATCTGTTCCGACTGACGATGCGGGACGCGCACCCATGTGGAAGAAGAAATCTATATTTTGGGACCTACCCTATTGGAAAGACCTAGAGGTCCGCTCTGCAATCGACATGATGCACATGACGAAGAATCTTTGCGTGAACCTGCTAGGCTTCTTGGGAGTGTATGGGAAGACAAAAGATACACCGGAGGCACGGGAGGAACAGCAACGTGTGCATGAAAAAGACGGCATGCATCCAAAGCAGTATGAAGGTCCTGCCAGCTACGCTCTTACCAAAGAAGAGAAGGAAATCTTCTTTGAATGCCTGCTCAGTATGAAGGTCCCGTCTGGCTTCTCGTCGAATATAAAGGGAATAATAAATATGGCAGAGAAAAAGTTCCAGAACCTAAAGTCTCATGACTGCCACGTGATTATGACGCAACTGCTTCCGGTTGCATTGAGGGGGCTTCTATCGGAAAACGTTCGATTAGCCATTGTGAAGCTATGTGCATTCCTCAATGCAATCTCTCAGAAGGTGATCGATCCAGAAATTCTTCTAAGGTTAAGGAGTGATTTGGTGCAATGTCTTGTTAGTTTCGAGCTGGTGTTCCTACCGTCCTTCTTCAATATCATGACGCATGTCCTAGTTCATCTAGTCGACGAGATTGTCGTTCTGGGCCCTGTATATCTACACAATATGTTCCCCTTTGAGAGGTTCATGGGAGTCTTAAAGAAATATGTTCGTAACCGCGCTAGGCCAGAAGGAAGCATCTCCATGGGCTATCAAACAGAGGATGTCATTGGGTTTTGTGTTGACTTCATTCCTGACCTTAAGAAGATTGGTCTCCCTCAATCGCGGTATGAGGGGAGACTGACTGGAAAAGGCACGCTAGGAGCGGACTCAATAATATGTAGGGACGGGCATTCTTGGTCTCAAGCACACTACACGGTTCTACAGAATTCTACCTTGGTGACCCCGTATGTCGATGAACATAAGAATATTCTGCGCTCCAAACACCCGGAGCAGTGTGACGACTGGATTACATATAAACACATCAGGACTTTCGGCAGTTGGTTGGAAACACGTCTCATGGGTGACAACACTGTTTCTGATGAGTTGTACTCGTTGGCCAGGGGACCATCTTCGACTGTATTGACTTACAAAGGGTACGAGATAAATGGGAATACATTTTACACGATCGCCCAAGATCAAAAGAGCACCAACCAAAACAGCGGTGTTCGCTTTGATGCAGCAACCAATAGGGGAAAGGACACATATTATGGTTACATTGTGGACATATGGGAACTTGACTATGGACATGATTTCAAGGTCCCTTTGTTTCAGTGCAAATGGGTCAATCTGTTAGGAGGCGGGGTACAGGAAGACCCACAGTACGGAATGACAACAGTGGATCTGAACAATCTTGGGTACACAGACGAACCATTCGTCCTAGCCAATGATGTGGCGCAAGTTTTCTATGTGAAGGACATGTCTACCAAACCAAGAAAAAGAAAAGATAAGGAAGCGAATACATCATACGATGAGCCAAAGCGCCACATAGTTCTTTCAGGAAAAAGAGACATCGTGGGATTGGAGGGCAAGACAGACATGTCCGAAGATTATGAAAAGTTTCATGAAATTCCTCCCTTCAAAGTCAAGGCTGACCCAAGCACCCTGTTAAACGATGAAGATTATCCATGGTTACGGCGCAATAAGCAAAGGACACAAGCGAAGAAAAAGTGAAGGACAAAAGCGATGAAAATACCAAATGAAGTCAGAAAGGGTTGAAAATTGATGATGTGGCTTTGAATGGTGCATTTTGAACACACAAAAAGTCTGGAGTTCAAATAAGTTCAAAAAAATGAAATCCCTTTGTAACAGATGAGTTTTCGTCCGAAACGCTGATACTTCGAAAGAGATTGTCCATTTTGTACACGAAGTGCATCCAGTTTTTGCCGTAACCCTCTCAACTTTTTAGCACATGCTATGTGGGTGAAATGATGATACCATGCCAAGTTTCAACCTTTTCAGAGTTCATTTGTAGTGCTTTTCAATTTCAGGGTCATTTAGCTCAAAAAAATCAGTAAATGCATGAAAAATACCAAATGAAGTCAGAAAGGGTTGAAAATTGATGATGTGGCTTTGAATGGTGCATTTTGAACACACAAAAAGTCTGGAGTTCAAATAAGTTCAAAAAAAATGAAATCCCTTTGTAACAGATGAGTTTTCGTCCGAAACCCTGATACTTCGAAAGAGATTGTCCATTTTGTACACGAAGTGCATCCAGTTTTTGCCGTAACCCTCTCAACTTTTTAGCACATGCTATGTGGGTGAAATGATGATACCATGCCAAGTTTCAACCTTTTCAGAGTTCATTTGTAGTGCTTTTCAATTTCAGGGTCATTTAGCTCAAAAAAATCAGTAAATGCATGAAAAATACCAAATGAAGTCAGAAAGGGTTGAAAATTGATGATGTGGCTTTGAATGGTGCATTTTGAACACACAAAAAGTCTGGAGTTCAAATAAGTTCAAAAAAAATGAAATCCCTTTGTAACAGATGAGTTTTCGTCTGAAACCCTGATACTTCGAAAGAGATTGTCCATTTTGTACACAAAGTGCATCCAGTTTTCAATAATTATATAAAATAATCAAAAATAATAGCAAAAAGAATGAACTAAAAATAATAAATTAAAATATTTTGAAACTAAAATTATATAAAATTTATGCAACTAAAATTATCAAACTATTTTTTTGTTCAAAACATTAATAGCAAAAATAATTTTCATAAAGAATTTTTTTGTTAGAAACTTTAATAGCAAACTTTAATAGCACTAACAGAAAGTTTATAATTTTTGTGACCTAACGGCAAAAAGAATTAAAAAAATAAAGCAAAAAAGAAAAGAAATAAATAATGCAAAAAACAAAACAAAAAAACTGCAAATTTTTTTTAAAAAAATGCCGCCTACTGGGCCACCACGGCCTGAATACGACTAGAAACCCAACCATCCAGTTGGGCCAGGATTCAGGCCCGCAGAAGGCCCATTAGGCCCACAGGCAGATACAGAGTGGTTAGGCCCGTAAGCCTGCTTTAGAGAGGAGCTCGAAGGCTCTGGCGCACCGCGCCTTATAAACAGGTGCGGCACTCTCTCAAGTAGCGAGGTGGGACTAAACTCCCACCACGCCGCTGTGCAAGGCCATTGGTCCCGGTTGGTGCCACCAACCGGGACCAAAGGTACGCATTGGTCCCGGTTGGTGCCACCAACCGGGACCAATGCCTACCTTTGGTCCCGGTTGGTGCCACCAACCGGGACCAAAGGTCTCTGCTTCCCGCCCTTTGGGCTGCTGAAAAGAGACCTTTGGTCCCGGTTGGTGGCACCAACCGGGACTAAAGGGGTGCATTAGTCCCGGTTGGTGCCACCAACCGGGACCAATGCTGTGTGTATATAAGCAGCACTTGTGAAAATTTTCATTTTCATCTCCCAGTCCCCCCCAACGACGCCGACCTCCTCGACGCCGCCAGGCTGCCCCGACGCCGTCGCCGGCCCCGTCGCCTCCCCGAGCCGCCGTCCTCGTCCCCGTCGCCTCCCCGAGCCGCCGTCCACGTCCCCATCGCCGCCGTCCTCGTCCCCGTCGCCTCCCCGAGCCGCCGTCCTCGTCCCCGTCCCCGTCGCCTCCCCGAGCCGCCGTCCTTGTCCCCGTCGCCGCCGTCCTCGTCCCCGTCACCGTCGTCCTCGTCCCCGTCGCCTCCCCGTCGCCTCCCCGAGCCGCCGTCCTCGTCCCCGTCGCCGCCGTCCTCGTCCCCGTCGCCTCCCCGAGCCGCCGTCCTCGTCCCCGAGCCGCCGTCCTCGTCCCCGTCGCCGCCGTCCTCGTCCCCGTCGCCGGCCTCCAGCCATCGCCGCCCCCCCCCAGTGAGCCCCCCCTTTCCCATGGTGTGTCGCCCGTCATCGTTTAGGTTTTTTTTTTCGGGCATGTATATGTGTATATGTTCATGTATATGTTTTTTTTCATGTATATGTATATATGTTCATGTATATGTGTGTATATGTTCATGTAAAAAGTCTTCGTTGTTTTTCATATGTACGAAAATGTAGAGTGAAAACGAAAACAAACATATAAGAAAAAACAAAGGAAAAAATGAAGAAGGAAAAGAAAACCGCCCGGCCCGGCCACCACCGCATTTTCATAAAGTTTTTCCACCGAGTCCACGTCGCACCGAGCACCCGTGGCGAAGCAAGTCTTTTTTTGAAGGTAGTTTTTTTGTTAAATGAAAATGTTGGCATCGGCTCTATCATCACGTTGGCATCGGCTCTATCTATCAACAAGGCCACGGGAGCACCCCGGCCCCCTATCATCACGTTGGCATCGGCTCCCCGAGAGCTTTCCAACGGATCCAGAATGTATGTCGTTGTTGATATACCCCCTCCCCGATAACTTTGACATGAGGGGGGGGGGTCGATATACCCCCTCCCCGATAACATTTTTTTTCTAAGTTACTAAGGTAAAATGTTCACCCCCCTCTCGATATACCGGGCGACCAACTCTCGAGGCCACCCAAACCCTAGAAAAAAAGCGTTGTCGACATACCCCCTCCTCGATAACATTTTTTTCTAAGTTACTAAGGTAAAATGTTCACCCCCTCTCGATATACCGGGCGGCCAACTCTCGAGGCCACACAAACCCTAGAAAAAAAGCGTTGTCGATATACCCCCTCCCCGATAACATTTTTTTTCTAAGTTACTAAGGTAAAATGTTCACCCCCCTCTCGATATACCGGGCGGCCAACTCTCGAGGCCACACAAACCCTAGAAAAAAAGCGTTGTCGATATACCCCCTCCCCGATAACATTTTTTTTCTAAGTTACTAAGGTAAAATGTTCACCCCCCTCTCGATATACCGGGCGGCCAACTCTCGAGGCCACACAAACCCTAGAAAAAAAGCGTTGTCGATATACCCCCTCCCCGATAACAATTTTTTTTCTAAGTTACTAAGGTAAAATGTTCACCCCCCTCTCGATATACCGGGCGACCAACTCTCGAGGCCACCCAAACCTTAGAAAAAAAGCGTTGTCGATATACCCCCTCCCCGAGGGGGGACATCGATCAACCCCCTCTCGCCCGAACAAGTCTATGTATCATTTGTTAATTAAATCCCTTAAAGGTTAAGAGAATCCCTTGTTTGACATTCATGAGAGAGGCGGTCCGGACGTCGGACATTCATGAGAGAGGCGGTCCGGACGTCGGACACTCATGTTTGTATATTAATTGCCATGTTGTAATATTTGCAGAAACTATGGCTCAAAGAGACTTGGAACAAGAACAGTTGTTGGGGGAGATAATCCTCGGCGGACGTGATGTCTTTTCGTTTCTCAACGACACCGATGGTCTGGAAGGAGAGGATGACGGCTCCGGTGATCGAACAATGGAGGAGGAAGGACATGATCATGATGGCTCCGGTGACCGAATGCCGGAGGAAGAAGGAGACCATGATGACGGCTCCGGTGACCGAACGGAGGAGGGAGCTGTTACAAAGTCCGGCGAGGTATATATATTAATTAAGCCTATGCTGACTAGCTAATTGATGCATTAATTGTTTTGGTATGTACATATATTAACTCTTCTTTCTTCTTTTATAGCCCTCCGGATCGAGCCAAACTTCGGTAACGAGACGAGGCCCGAAGAAGAGGTTGCACAAGGATGAAAGGTTCACGATCACAGCACTCGCGGACGATGGCCATCCGATTGAACCCAAGCGGACCAAGGACGCATTTTCTGCTCAGTGCAGAGTTATTGTTAGGGACAACATCCCGATTAGCATCAAGCAATAGAATAAGCCTAAGGACGACGCCCCTGAAGGTGATTATGTCACCGATAGACAGAAAGATGATCTTTGGACCGCGCTGAAGGCAAATTTCACCCTACCGCCAGAGGAGGATCCGAATAAGCCAGTTATAGAGCCACTGGTCAAGGAGTGTGCTCTTAAGAAGATGGCAGATCTATTCAGGAGGTGGAAGAAGGAGTTGAAATCAAAGTTTGTCGACAAAGGGAAGACTCCAGAATTCACCGGCCGATTTGAGAAGATAAGAGATCACTGGCCCGCATTTGTGGCCTACAAGACATCGGACAAGAGTAAGAAAATGTCAGAGACAAACAAGAACAACGCTGCAAAGAAGTAGTATCACCATCACACGGGGTCAGGTGGCTACCTCAAAGCCCGGCCGTTGTGGGACAAAGCTGAGAATGACCTGATTGCTAAAGGGGTCGAACCACAGACATTGAACTGGCCAGACCGTTCAAGGACTTGGTTCTTCGGGGTTGGGGGAACTTTGGACCCTGAAACAGGGAAGTGCCGTTGGACGGACGAGCAACTTGCAATACCCGTCACGAAGCTTCAGAAGTATATCACCGCAGCGCAGGAAGGGACGTTCATTCCCGACAGAGAGAAGGACGAGCTGACTGAGGCCCTAGGGAATGCTGAGCACCCTGGACGAACACGAGGCACACCAGGCTCCGTTCCGTGGAAGTTTGGGTTTCCCGAGGCAGGCGGTTACAAAAGCCGGGAAAGAAAGAGGAAAGAGGAGCTGAGCGACATGCAGAAGCTCAATGCAAGACTACAAAAGCTAGAGGAAGCTGAGAGCCAGCGAGCTGCCGACCACCCATCTCAGCGGCACGAAGCTACCCCAGAAGCTACCCCGCCATCTCAGCGGAGAAGCAGCGTGGCTTCCACGGAGCCCGTTCAGCCTGACTTCACGTCTCCTAGCTACCCCGTGGATACTATCACGGAGGCTCAACATTGCGAGCTTATGACGAAATGCCGGAACCTCACTTTCAAGGCGGCTGTCGGCTCTGTTGCACCTCCTCAACCCAACGGAACTTTTCACTGCCGTCCAATTCCACATGACTATGCTGTTGTGATGGTGGATGAAGTAATGAAGGGATTTGACGAGCTCGAGCTTGACCACTCTACAGGTGAAGGGGAGAATCGGCTGGTTCATGCTCTGAGGAGTACATGTCTATGGCAGAAGGAGTACATCAAGCTTCCAAACTGGACGCCTCCGCCTCCTCCTCCTCCTCCGGCGAGTCAGGGCACTCCGCCTCCTCCTCCTCCTCCTCCTCCGGCGAGTGATCAGGGCACTCCGCCTCCTTCTCCGGCTCCTCCGACGCGTGAGGGCACTCCGCCTCCTCCTTCGCCTACTCCGGCGCGTAGGAGCAGTCCGCCTCCTCCTCAGCCTCGTCGGCAATGGCGGAAGACAAACGCCGCCGCTCCGGCTCCTCCGGCGCGTCAGATTTCTCCGCCTCGTCAGCAACGACGGAAGAGAGACGCCGCCGCTCCGGCGGCTAGCAGTACAAGTAGAGGCGGGAGCCAATTCAGATACGGCCCATCTCTCAAGCCTCTGGAAAAGTTACCATATGAGAGGACCGAGCAGGAAAACGAGGACATATGTCGTGCCCAACTGAGGGACCATTTTGCAAAGAAAACTCCACCTCCGAAGGAGAAGGTAGATCCGGTGAAAGTGAAGCGCACTATCAATGCCCTGAAGCGACCACCACCGCCTCCGCCGGATTCCAACTATGACCGCATAATTACTAAGACACATGCTAAAGCGCAGCAGTCGGGAAGTACTTCTAGTGATGCAAGAGCGAAAAAACGAAGAAGTGGGAAAACAATTCCCCAGCTCAGCGAACAGGAGAAGCAATCGTGCCCCCCGCTCAAGGTGTCTAGCGATATCGCTAATCATCCGGTGCTACTGCCCGGTACTACTCTTGATGATTACCTGCCCGATGATGTACAGTTTGAAACGGCTGAGGTAGTAGACGTCTTTAGATACGAGCACGGGAAGCCTCTCGTCAAACCTGATCATCCTCATCTAACAACGATGATGCAAAAATTGCATGACTGGTACATGGAAACCTGCAGGAAGTCTGGGAAAGACAGTTTGTTAGTCGGAATTAAAAAAGAGCATGACTTCCCTGGAGTCGACCTGCTGCCTGTTGAATTTGTGGAGTTATTTCAATTATACAATCAAAAGGCCCTCGACAAACAACTCATGACTTGCTACTGTCTATAAGTATTACTTCTATAATTAAGTCTCTTGCTCAGCTCGTTCATTGCATGTATATATAATTATCGTCACTATATTATGCAGATTGAAGATGGTCGAATGCCAAAAAATAGGAATCTTCGACGTTGGGTTCATTAGCCCAAATACCGTAAATGAATGGTCGGTACGAAAGGCGGCTGAAGATACCGAGAACAACTTACTACAAACGTTCCTTACACATCAAAACAAAAGGGAAATACTCTTTCCTTACAACTTCAAGTGAGTGTTACTGTCTTCTGCATATTCGGTTCCGCTTACTCGTGGTTAAGTAATGTAATTGATGAGTTATGCGTGCGCAACTTCCACTATATTCTGCTATCCATTAACCTTGACGGGGCATTAGTAACTGTCTTAGACTCGCTCCGTAAAGATCCCAAGTATTATGCGGACATGACTGCAATGCTCCAGAAGTAAGTTCAATCAATACCGGGACCATATCGGCAACTTTCGTTCATTTCCTGATATTAAGTAATCATTTTCTTTGCCTGCCAGGGTTTGGAAAACGTTCACCGCTAAGGTTCCGGGTCTGAAGAAGGAGCTGCGATTCACACACCCCAAAGTAAGTAGTACTAGCTAGTTCCGCGCATCTCTCATTGATTCTAGTTTCATCAATACCATTATCATGCTTGCTTATCAGTTTGATTGAACTCTATTCTTGTAAAGTGCTTGTTGCAGGCACCCAACACTCATTTATGTGGATACTACGTATGCGAGTTCATTCGCTACTATACCTCTGAACGGGCCTCCTCTGAGAAACAATTTGAAGTACGTAAACAATATTCACAATTTTATTTTATATATTACCATCAATTGTGTTGAGTTTCATTCATATATATGTATTGACCCCTTCTTTAAATTAGATCTGGCAGATGCGGGATGAACTCCTACCACATGATCGCATACGAGCAATTCAAGAGGAATTGGCGGGATTCTTTCTTGACCACGTCATTCCTGAACAAGGAGAATACCATGTGAAATTGAAATTGTTGTAAGGGATGTTATATATTGTACATATGTAGCAGCGTCGGATAGATATACGAAAACTTGTAGTTCGACCAAGCACGAAGAAAGAGATGTCACTTCTCTCTATATATGTTCATGACGATCTTGTGTAATTAATGGTTTCCTTTATTTGCTTACTAGCTAGCGTCGAGTTCTCTCTATATGTGTAGTAGCTAGCGTCGACCAAGCACGGAAAAAGAGAGGTCACTTCTCTCTATTAGCTCGCTAACACAATATGAAACCCCTAAATTAACCCTCCAAAACCCCAAAACCCCCCCTTCCAAAAAAAAAACCCCCAGCGACTGCGAGCTGCTGACGCGTGGCCGCCTTTTGGTCCCGGTTGGTGTTACCAACCGGGACCAAAGGTGGAGCCTTTAGTCCCGGTTGGTAACACCAACTGGGACTAAAGGTCCTCCCTCCCCCGCCCCAGGCAGCGCCACGTGGAGGGCCTTTGGTCCCGGTTCGTAAGCAAACCGGGACTAAAGGTTTTGGGTATTAGTCCCGACCCTTTAGTCCCGGTTCCAGAACCGGGACTAATGGCCCTTACGCACCGGGACAAATGGCCCTTTTTCTACTAGTGCATCGACGCCACCCTAATCCGGTGGTTCTTCCTCACCATCTCCAAGGATCTCTTCCACACCGTCATCAGCGAGGGCGATGATGCGCATGCCGTCTGGGTCAAACTCAACGGCCTCTTCACCGACAACAAGCTTCAGCGCCGTGTCCTTCTGCAGCAAGAATTCTTTGGCTGTCACCAAGATGACCAGTCCATCGACGACTACTGCCGCCGCCTCAAGACATTGTCCGATGAACTCCGCGACATCGGCGCCAAGATCGATGATGACACCCTCCTCAGCACGCTCACCACCGGTCTCAATGAGGACTTCGGCAACGCCGCCTCCAACCTCACCTTGATGCCGGATCCCTCGTTCCCCAAGTTCGTCGCCTACCTTCGCTTGGAGGAACGCCGGATGAAGCAGGTTAAGCGGCGGGTCCAGCACACCGCCCTCGCCGCGGGTCTCTCACGCGGCGCTCCGCCTCCCGCGCCTCGGCCTTCGGCTCCTGCCGTTCCACCGGGTTTTTTCCCTCTCCCGCCGCAGCAGCAGCAAGGCGGTGGCGGTGGCGGCGGTGGCCAGCGCAACAACCGCCGCGGCGGCGGCCGTCCGAAGCAGCAGCCGCCGCCGCACGGGGGGCCTTGTCCGCAGCAGCCTACCCCGCCATGGACCTACGGCACGAACCCGTGGACTGGAGTTGTCCACGCTTACTCGATGCCGGTGCCTCGGCCCCCTGCGCCGAGTCTCCTCGGGCCTCCTCCGCCGCGCCACCAGGCCTACTTCGGCACCACCGGACCTGCCGGTCTCCCGGCCCTGCCTGCCCCGCCGATGCCCGAAGGCTACCCCGCTGCCCCGACGCCTCCCTACGGAGGGACCCCCTACGGCGGGACCCTCCCACCGTAGGCGCCTGCGCCGTGGGATTCCGCCCTGCTGGCGGCACTTCACTCCGCCCCCTCTCCCAACAACTATGGGGGCGGTGGTGACTGGTACATGGACTCGGGTGCCACCGCGCATATGACCTCTCATCCCGGTAACCTCATCTCCTCCACTCCCGTTCATACTCCGACTCGCATCACCATTGGTAACGGTTCATCCCTACCCATCACCCATATAGGTCATACATCGTTTCCCTCTTCGTCTACACCTATCAACATGTCTAATGTTCTTGTTTCTCCTGACTTAGTCATGAATCTTTGTTCTGTTCGTTTGTCTTGCTCGTGAGAATCCTCTCACTATTGAATTTGACGCTATCGGTTTTTCTGTGAAGGACGCCCGTACCCGGATGGTGCTGCACCGATGTGACAGCCCTGAAGATCTCTACCCGGTGCATCCCACTACCGCCACCTCCACCAGACCCGTCTCCCTCGCCACCGGCGTCGATCTTTGGCATGCTCGCCTGGGCCACCCAAACTCCACTGTTTTGCGTCATATTCTTCAGAGTTTTTCCTTTTCATGTAATAAGGTTGATGACCACACTTGTGAGGCTTGCCGTCTTGGCAAACACGTTCGTCAACCCTTTAGTGCTTCTACCACTATTGCTACTTTTCCGTTTCAGTTAATACATAGCGATGTCTGGACATCCCCGGTTGCAAGCAACACGGGCTATCTATATTACTTGGTGATTTTGGATGACTTCTCTCACTATGTGTGGACGTTTCCTCTTCGTCGCAAGTCCGACGCATTGGCCACGCTCACCGCCTTTTATTCCTATGTCACCACCCAATTTGGTCGTCCCATCCTAGCACTCCAGACTGATAACGGAAAAGAATTTGACAACGCTGCCGTTCGCCAACTTCTTGCCACCCACGGCACCATCTTCCGCCTCACATGTCCTTACACGTCTCAACAGAACGGTCGCGCCGAGCGCATCCTCCGCACTCTTAATGACTGCGTCCGCACATTACTCTTCCACTCTAATGTGCCTCCCCGGTTTTGGCCGGACGCCCTCGCCACCGCCACACTTCTCATTAACATCCGCCCATGTCGTCCGCGTTGGAACTACGCACCTCATCAGCTTCTCTTTGGTGCGCCTCCATCTTACGATGGTCTTCGCATTTTCGGCCATCTCTGTTATCCTAGTACCGCGTCCACCACTCCTCATAAGCTCGCGCCTAGGTCTGTTCCCTGCATTTTCCTTGGCTATCCTCCTAACACCAAAGGTTACCGGTGCTATGATCCTGTGTCCCACCGCGTCTACACCTCGTGGCACGTGTACTTTGACGAGATGGTCTTCCCTTTACAGCAGGTACCTTCTCCAGTCGGGCCACCCATGGCCTCTCAGGCCGCCCTCCCGTGGCACGGGGACTTGTCGTAGCCCACCTTTACACCATCTTCTGGCCGGCTGCCGTCCCGGCAAGCCCGGCAACCGGCAGGCCCGACAAGCCCGGCAGGCCCGGCAAGCCCGGCAACCAGCGACCCGAGGCAGCCGGCAACCGGCAAGCCCGGCAGGCCGGCGTCCCCTGCCCCGACGGTCCCTTCGGACGTCTCGGGCTCCGCCGCCTCCTCTGACGCCGCCAACCCCGGTTCTCCGGTCCCTGCACCGGCGGCTGGCCCCGCCGGGCCTCCTTCCGGGGTTGTCACCCGGGCTCGCACCGGGACACTCCGGCCTAGTACACGTTACCCCCCCGGCGAGTATGCGTGTGCTGCCTCGACATCATCACCGTCACCACTCCCGTCCTCTGCTCGCGCAGCCCTTCGGGATCCGAACTGGCTTGCGGCGATGCAAGAGGAGTTTGACGCTCTTCAGCGCAACGACACTTGGCAGCTTGTTCCCCGGCCACCACATGCCAACGTCATCACCGGCAAGTGGGTCTTCCGTCACAAGACTCGCCCAGATGGATCTCTTGAGCGCCATAAGGCGCGCTGGGTGGTACGCGGCTTTCGACAGCGCGCTGGAGTCGACTTCACCGACACTTTCGCCCCGGTTGTCAAACCGGGCACCATCCGCACTGTCCTCCAGCTGGCAGTCTCCCGTGCGTGGCCCGTTCACCAGCTAGACGTGTCCAACGCCTTTCTACACGGTCATCATCAGGAGCAGGTCTTCTGCCAGCAGCCAACCGGGTTCGTCGACGCCGCACACCCAGATCATGTGTGTTTGCTTTCCAGGTCACTCTATGGCTTGAAGCAGGCACTTCGGGCATGGTACCAATGCATGGCGGCCTTTCTTCAGCAGATGGGGTTTCGGTCCTCACGATCCGACGCCTCCCTCTTCATTTATCATCAAGGCGCCGGTACTGCGTACCTCCTCCTATACGTCGACGACATCATCCTGACAGCATCCTCCTCTGCGCTCCTTCAGCAGGTCATTGCTCATCTCAGCGCTGAGTTTGCTCTCAAGGATTTGGGGGCTCTGCACTACTTCCTCGGTGTTGAGGTCACTCGCCATCCCACCGGCTTCTTTCTGCATCAGCAGAAGTACGCCCATGAGATTCTGGAGCGAGCAGGCATGCTTAACTACAAGGCTGCTACCACGCCTATTGACACGAAGGCCAAGGTGTCCGCTGTTGAGGGAACTCCAGCGTCCGACGCCGCCTTCTACAGATCCATCGTTGGTGCTCTGCAGTATCTCACACTCACGCGGCCGGATCTTCAGTATGCTGTCGGACAGGTGTGCCTTCATATGCACTCTCCGCGCGACACGCACTGGGCATTGGTGAGGCGTATTCTTCGATACATCCACGGCACTATGGCCATGGGTCTCACCTTGACAGCCTCCTCCGCCACCGACCTTGTCGCCTACTCTGACGCGGATTGGGCCGGCTGCCCAGCCACACGTCGCTCGACCTCTGGCTACTTTGTTTACCTCGGGCCCTCTTTGATATCGTGGTCGTCTAAACGACAACCCACGGTGTCCCGCTCGAGTGCCGAGGCGGAGTACCGCGCTGTGGCAAATGTTGTTGCGGAGTGTTCCTGGCTACGACAGCTGCTGCAGGAGTTGTTGGTCGAGGTTCCTAAGGCCACACTTGTCTTCTGTGACAATGTGTCTGCCGTCTACCTCTCGGCCAACCCAGTTCATCATCGACGCACCAAACACATTGAGCTCGACATTCACTTCGTTCGCGAGCAGGTAGCGCTTGGTCGCATTCGAGTCTTACACGTACCCACCGATCAGCAGTTCGCCGACGTCATGACAAAGGGACTACCAACCTCCACGTTTGAGGGCTTTCGGTCCAGTCTCTGCGTCTCCGGCGACGCTTCGACTGCGGGGGGGTGTTGAACATGTAGACTCTGCGTAACATGTCTATAGGTCTTGGTTGTATATTGCACCTGTCACGTCTCCCTCTCTTTGTATTCTGTATATAACTTGGGAGACAAGACATGAGTTGCACCTCTTGTACCTATATATGTGTCTAGCGCACCATCAATGAGAATCATCGATGCATGCAACCCCTAACTTACACGGAGTATGCCGCCGTGGTGTCCAAGCCAAATTTATTCGGTTGATCGCTTCATCGTTGTTTGATACTAAGAGTTTTATTTCGAAACGACGGTCCATTCAATCACTACTGGAAAGTCTGTAGGAAATCACTTCTTTGTTGAGTACTCCTTCCGGTCCTTTTTTGTCTGCATATAAGTTTTGTCTGAAGTCAAAACACTTCTACTTTGACCAAACTTACAGGAAAAGGTATCAACATTCACAATATCAAATCAATATTGTTAGATTTATTATGAAATGTAGTTTCATAGTATATATATTTGGTATTGTAGATGTTGATACTTTTTAATATATATTTGATCAAAGTTTGTGAAGTTTGACTTGACAGAAATTTAATACGCGGAGTAAAAAGGACCGGAGGGAGTACAACTCTCGGCAAAGACAAGGACTCGGCGACTGTCACCCTTTACCGAGAAAGCTCCACAAAACTCGGCAAACAAAAACACTTGGCTTACACACCCTTTAGCAAGAGCTCACCGCGTGGCCCTCGGCAAAAAAAGGTGCTACATGCACCTGCAGCCCGCATCTGATGGCTTACTGATGGCGGGGCCAATTTTGCCGAGTGTCCCCTAACGAACCGCTCAGCAAATACTTTGTATAACTTAAAAAAAACTAAATGTTTGCCGAGTAATTTTGACAGGCTCTCAGCAAAGGTCTTATGTTGATCCCAGGTATTGCCACATAACTTCTTTTGCCGAGCACGATGACACTCGGCAAGTAGCTATGTTATATATTTTTTTACTTTAGAGAACATTTGCCAAATGCCCTACACCTAGAGCTTGGCAAATGATTACTAAATAAATACCAGAGGATTCCACATGATCACTTTGCCGAGTGTTACACTCAGCAAATGATCACTGGATATACTAGAGGCTGCCATGTGTCCTCTATGCCGAGTGCGGCACCCGGCAAAGATGTGGTCACCTTTTTGTTTGAAAAGATTTTGCAGCCAGCCCTGCAATAACATATATAGTAAACAGAGGCACACATCACATTTCATACAACATTTCACAGATACCATGTGACATCATATAGCAATTGGCACATACATACCATCAAATATATATCACAAGTTCATTGGCAAAGACATACATCACAAGTTCATTGGCACAACCACATTACAAGTCCAATGTCTCACATACCATTAGCAATTCACACACATAAATCACAAGTTCATGGTTAACGACATATCAAAATACTTTGAATACTAATAAAAGGAATTGCTATCCTATATTCTTATGGCTACAGGAATTTGTAGCAATTCTACATTATAGATTTATTTAAGGAATTTTTCTTTAAAGCCCTTAGTGCATCTATAACCGGACCATAAATGTCTGGGAGGTTCGCCGTGTCATTCCCCAGTCACAAAATGGCCGCCAAACTGGACCCCCTAGCCCAGCCCAAACGCCCGGTTTATCCATTACTCCCCAAACCCAGACCATTTGTGGGGCGTATAGGGGGCGGTCCGGATGTGCCCGGACGTGGCCGCCACGTCGGACCGGTCCAGGCTGGCCCCCGCCGACCCTACATATACCCCACTCCGCACTACCCCATACCAAACCCTAGACCAGGGTTGATCGCTCCGCTCACAATCTAGTCCGCTTTGCTCCCCGTCCCTTCCCCTCCCCACACCATGATAGTCGGCTCCGGCAATGGATTCAACAACAAGTTTGAGACCGTCGATTGGGACCCGGTCCTAAAGGAAGAATCCAGCTCCGCCCCGAAGATGAGGAGCTCACCATTCAAATTGACCTCCACCGCTTCTATCGTGGTCTGACCGACTCACCGTCGAGAAACTTGAAGCTGAGAGAAGGCCGCCGAGGACACTGCTGCTGCCGCCACCGCGGCTTCGGTCTGGCCTACTAGAGGGTTTAACCCATTTATCCCGTCCCTCTTTATTTTTGTGTTAGCAGTACTAGCGATATGCACAAATGTTTCTACTATATGCATAGTACGTGCTCTTCTGGTTAAAAATCAGTATGTGATTACCGCTGTCCATGCCATATTCGTGATATATTTCTAGATTAAATTAATCAAAAAAATTCTAATATACTCAACAACCTCCACTCCTACCTGAACTTCCAACTGCATAACTACTGTCAAAACCTAGAGAGCTAGCCAAATTTTCTACTCTCGTCTTACTTAATCGAGTTTCAAGAATACAGACGATGGTAGGGGCGAACTGTTGCACCATGGTGTGTAGCTCTCGAACTGTCACGTCACTAATCCCGCGACAGTTCTATGTAATGATACTCATTGCTTCTGGCGGTACTCCATCCTGAAGCCCGCCAATTTTATTTTATTTTTTGCGAAGAAAAGCCTGCCAATTTATTTTCATTGTTCTTCGACTTAAAGGGTGAAGAGCCCTGCTTCAACTTTTTCCTATCACGTGGCTTCATATATGCTGGAGGGGGAGTGGGTGGGATTGAACTCTTGTTCTTGATCAGATAATCAGCCTCGTTCGTACCTCCCTTATTCTTCTTATTGGAGCACTATGGATCGCCTGCAGGACTAGCTACTGTTTCTCATACTTTACCGGTAGAAAACTCCACTCCTTTCCATTGAGATTCAAGGGTGTGACCCTTGTTAAAGGTTCAGCCACGTTGATCCTTGCCTGAACACGGACACAATTTCCTTAAAACAGCTTGTTAGGGTTCATCTCAACACTCTTCACTTGTCCAAGTCAACGAGCTAGTTGGTCAACTATGGGCTGGGGTCTACATAAATCTGGTATATCATGGACTTGTGCCCCGATTAGCCCCCAACCTATAAGAACTTGACGAAGGAGACGAGACAGGAAACGCCAATCGTCCAACGGACGAAAGGAGCAGTAATTAGAAGACAGAAGCTTAGAGATCTTCGAAGATACCAGCTCGTAAAACCCCTCAAGCAACAATCAAAACGCATCAAAGTGGAATCTAGAGGTAGGGCGGGCAGAATGAAAACCGGTGTCCAACAATAACGGAGTATGATCAGAGCCAATATGTGAATCAGCTAACCAAGTAGAACGGGTGTAAAGGAAGTCCCACTGAGAGCAAAGAAAAACCCTATCAAGAACACATCGTACGGATCAAGCTGATTGTTTTGTTGAATATTATGATTGTAACGTGTAACGTGACAGAAGTCACGCACGATCCTCTCTCCCTCTCTCTCGTAGACTTGGCTTGCACTTCACGTATAGATAGAGATAGAGTTTGTTAGAAATAGGAGAGCTGTTTAAGTTTCTATCTTTCTTCTGTTTCAACAAACCGAATCCTGTACAGCAGCCACGAGAGGTTTTCTCGTTCAATCAATAGAAACCCTGCGGGCTCTCCTCTGGAGGGTTGAGACGCTTCATCATCTTTCACATGGTATATAGAGCCCCTCTCTTCCATCACATCTAGCAATCCATGGCGTCATCCTCTACCTCTGCAAACAACTTTAGCCTAAACACCCAAGTATCCTAGAAGCTCACCCGAACCAACTTTGTTCTATGGCATGCACAAGTGCTATCGCAGATTGGAGCTGCGGGCATGTACGGTTACCTAGACAAAACCCTTCCCGAGCCACCCAAAATCCTCACCACCAAGAACTCCGATGGAAAGGAGCAAATCATCGTCAATCCTAAGTACACAATCTAGGCACGGGAAGATCATCAAGTTCTTGCTTACTTGTTGAGCAATCTCTCAAAAGAGGTGCTGATCCAAGTCGCATCTCATGAGAAATCACATGCGATGTGGTCGGCCATCACGAGCATGTTAGCCTCCACCTCACGGTCGCACATCAACAATCTTCACATCATCCACACCAACGCGCAGAAGGGAAACCAATCTACCAGCGTCTACGTCGGTCATATGAGGGCTCTCGTCGATGAGCTCGCCATGGCCGAAGAATCCATCACCGACGGCCAGCTGCTCTCCTTCATCATTGCTGGCCTTGACATAGACTACCAGCCCATCATCTCAGCTTTGGATGTCCGCGTCGACCCACCCTCCGTCGATGACCTCTTCTCTATGGTGAGCAACTTCGATCAACGAGTTGAGTTATTTCACAGCTCGGGTGCAGGAGGGTTTAAGTCTTTGGCAAATCTGGCTGGACGTGGCCGTGGTGGAGGCTTCTCCAAGGGACGCCCGCGCAATGGAGGCCAGGGCAGCGGCAGTCAACCTGGCCAAGGCGGAGGTGGTCGTGGCCAGAGCAACTATGGCGGCTACAATGGTTGCTACGGTGGCGGCCACAATGGTGGCTACGGCGGCTGCCATAACGGTGTCTGCCACCACAATGGTGGTTATGGTGGTGGCCCCAACAATGGCGGTGGTTCACCTCATCAAGGCAACGGCGGCTACGGAGGTGGCTACCATGGCCAATCTGGTGGCTATGGCGGCGGCCATGGCAACCACGGTGGAGGTGGAGACTACAACAACTATCAACAACGCAACAACAACAACTTAGATGGTCACTAGTGGAGAAATGGCTAGCCACAACTCTTGTTCGTTGCGTGCCATTTCTCACCAACGCCAGCACTAATATTTTCAAATAGTGCTGACGTTGGCTGAATTCGTACGCCATAGATATTCGATTAGTGCTGGCATTGAATACTATCCCCGGCGTTGCACTTTAGGCCCATTAGGCCCACGTCAGCACTAATCTACCTAATACCCTACTACCGCGCCCCCCACTCCCACTCTCCCCAGCCCAACTCCCTCGTCCTCCTCTTGATCCCCGCCGCCGCCCCCGACGCCGCCCGTTGCTGCCCGGTCCGACGCCCCCCGTCGCCGCCCCGCCCGACGCCGCATGTCGCAGCCCCGCCCGTCGCCCCGCCCGACCCCAAGCCCGACGCAGCCCGTCGCCGTCCCTCCGACGCTGCCCGACCTGACGCCTCCCCTCCGACGCCGCTCCCGATGCCGCCCGACCCGCCGCCGGGCCCGACGCTGCTCGACCCGACGCCGGCCCTCCGATGCTTTTAGGTATTTTAGTCCTGTTCACATGATAATAGATAAATTGAATACCTAGATTTTGATGTCCTAGATTAAGATGAAATTTTTAGTCCTAGATTTTGATGTTTGATATTAAGATGAAATTTTTAGTCCTAGATTTTTAGTCCTATTTTAGTCCTTCTCCACGGGAAAGTTGGAATAATATATATGGAAAACATAATGGAAGCTTTCACATCCTCTGATATACTATCAAGATTGGGATAAATATATTCTCTACTCTCTTGAATAAAGTTTGTAATATTATCCCTACAACATGAAAGCGAAAAATGAAAATACATGGTCAACCTTGATGTACAAGTTATAATTTGCTTGTGTACATAGTTTGCTTGGTTTCATTACAAGTTATAATTTGCTTGTGTACATAGTTTGCTTGGTTTCATTACAAGTTTTAATTTACTTGTGTACATAATTCAGCATGGACAACTCAGCAAACAACAATGAATCGGTGGGCGACGTGGAGAAGTGGAATCAAGGGAGATTAGAGGAGTCAGACTGGAGCATCAAAAAACTCGAAGAACACAATGCCGAATTGAAGAAAGAAAGGGATGAGTTGCTCCTAGAGGGTGCTAATGCCCGCACTAAGGTCGACAAACTGAGGGAGACGAGGGATAAGTTGACATATGATAGGGATCAACTCAAGCTGAAGAAAAAAAAATTCAGGACAGAGAGGGTTGAGCTACAGACAGACGTTGCTCATTTCAAACAAGATGGAGAGAGCAATCGGAAGAAGTTGCGCCAGCTGAACATAATCCTTGATGATGAAGAGTAGTTAGTTGATTATGAAGTTTAATTATGAGTATGTTTAAATGATCAGTACTAAGTTTTAAACTATGTAGTTTATGAGTATGTTTAAATGATCAGTACCTTTTGTGAAGTTTAAGCTCTTAAGTTTTTGAAGTATTTTTTTTTATCAAAAAAACAAAAACAAATTGCGGGCGTTGATCAAAAACGCACGCCATAAACATGTAAAATACTGTTGGCATCGTCTCCAGCGCCAGTAGTATTTTTCAACTGTGGCGTCATATTGCTGGCGTTGGGTGTCTACGCCAGCAAGGCCATTTTTGCAGATGGGTTCACAAAAGCATTGCCAGTCAGGTTTATTCCCTCCAAGGACCAGCTTGCAGATGGGTTCACAAAAGCATTGCCAGTCAGAAGCTTTGAAGAGTTCAAGAGTAATCTCAACTTGCGCAGTTGTGATTAAGGGAAGGTGTTGAATATTATGATTGTAATGTGTAACGTGACAGAAGTCACGCATGATCCTCTCTCCCTCTCTCTCGTAGACTTGGCTTGCACTTCACGTATAGATAGAGATAGAGTTTGTTAGAAATAGGAGAGTTGTTTAAGTTTCTATCTTTTCTTCTGTTTCAACAAACCGAATCCTGTAAATACCTACAATAGGTTTTCTCGTTCAATCAATATAAGCCATGCAGGCTCTCCTCTGGAGGGTTGAGATGCTTCATCATCTTTCACACATTTGACCAAGTGAAGCGAGCCCCAACTCTAGGCAACTCACAAAGGGCATGGTTACTAATGAAATCACTGCAAGCATCCGCCCTCAGTCACGCAAAATTACTACTATTCTTATCAGAAGGAGTATGCAAAAGGTTAAAGTTTCCCCCAACCAAACAAGGCAAATTGACCGAAGAGATTTTGAGAGACAATTCATCCAAGAAAACTTGCGAAAGGGAGTGGTCAGCCGAGCCATGCATAAACAACTATAATTTCACAAAGAACATGCAGGTCACGGTGATAGAGAATCAAACTGACATAAAATAGACCTGAGTCGAAGGCAATCAAATCAAATATATCGAGCTTAGCCCCAATGAAGATGCCACCAGAATGACCCGGCGCCGGTAGCCAACGCCATGAAAATCTACCCGAACCCCCAATCGACTCCAATCCAGCACAAGTAAAAGAAGACTTGATCGTTTTTGGTAAATATATAATATCTATATTAGAATCACACACATAGACACGAAGCTAGTTACTACGCCCCTTGGCACCAAAACCCGTCATATTCCAAAACAAGATCCAAAATTTAAAGGCAATATTTTTTATGTGAGGATTGGCCCGCGAGGGGGACACAAGGCCACTACTTTTCTTCCTACGTGTCCAAGGAGCCGCACCATGGTAGGCACTACTATACACAGACAGCCCCAAAGATTGACCAGCCAAATCCACGAGGTAATTAGGAGAAGCTGAAGATGAAGGAATGTTAGATGCGATCGGAGAGGAGAGTGCAGCTGCCGATGCAGTCGGCGCCTTGGCAAGAGAAGTGCGGGCCAATACGTTGGCGCAAATCACAGAGATAATGAACATGGGGTCGCAGAAGAATCAAACCGAAAACTAGAATCTAAAGCCACCCAACTAAGTGCGCATCAGATTAATCAGGAAGAACAAGGAATTTAGGGGAAGGGGGGATGTTTACCTGCAGAAGGAAGGTTCATATCTGTCACCCGCCGTTCCGCACGCACCAGGACAGATTCACCAGAATCACGGGCACGAGCGCTCTTGTAAGCAGGGGACACCGGGGGCTTGACAGTCGCCGAACGAGAAGGAGGTGCGGCAGGGAGCGCAACCTCAACAAACAAATCAATAGAGCCCAAATCTTTGTCAAGAGAACAGAACATACCAGTAGCAGACTGATTGGTGACACCGGACAACCTCGAGCGGGGAGCGAATTTATTCCATATTCTCAAATTATAGTAAAAATGCCATGGCAATATTCTTCGGTCATGTGGAAAAAGACTCAACGAATGTTGTGGTCATGGCAACATAAGCATCTAGTTGCCATGGCAAACACATAACATAATTACATGGAAAACAGAAGCTTCAAGTAGCCATGGTAAAACACATGTATTCAGTAACAGTGGAATTACATGGCAACATAAGCATCTAGTTGCTATGGCAAACACATAACAAAATTACATGGCATACATAAACTTCTAGTTGCCATCGCAAAACACATATGTTTAATAACAACAGAATTACATGGCAACATAAGCATCTGTTGCCATGGAAAAACACATAACAGAATTACATGGCAAAACATAAGCTTCTAGTTGCCATGGCATTTTAGCTAAAAATGGCAATGTCACTAACACTCTCGAATTCAGAGAAAAACAACACTAAGTTTCCTTTCATGAAATTTTAGATAGTTTTGTGTGAAAAGGTCAGATGACAAGTTCAGAATCTTTTGATATCTAGGTAATCGTAATTGTATGAAAACAACAAGGAAGTTTACTGATTTTTTTGTCTGCCATGAACAGTTAATAGCAAAGTTTATGAAACACAACATGGCGGGAAGCGAGATACTCCCCGTTGTACAAGTTTACTAGAATGCTAAAATTCTACGAAGCTACAATGCCCTAAACTAAGTATTAATACCATAACTATGTTTGCTAGGATCATGATTGTGTACAGCAAAGTTGCCTTGTTTCCCACACTAAAACTACGACCTCACCACACCAAAAATTGCCAACCGCATCCATAGAAAATTTTGCCATCTTATTAAGAAAGTTGCCATGGTGTAACTATCATGATGGTCCAGCTTGAGCTGTGGTTGTGGCCTCGCCTCAGCGAGATCCGCCACCCCCCGCTTGGATTGACACAAGCTCATCAGCGAGGACACGTGGATGACGACGAGCAGGGGCATCCTGCACCTTCTCTCTTTCCTCCCCCATTCCGTGTCCAGCTGGGAATGAAGGCCAGAGCGATGGCGCGACGCAGGGTGACGGCGGCGGCTGCACAACACGCCGGCGCGCAACGGGGCTTGCAGTCAGTGCGGGAATGAATGAATCTAGAGGACTGTTTGCCGAAGGCGACATTACCGGCGACGGACGGCGGCGGCGGCGTCATTCTGCATAACGAGGAACAAGGCAGATGAGAGGAGGACGACGAGCATAGGGAGAGAAGAGAAGCGGCACTGGGCGTTGGGAAGAAACCTGGTAGCACTTGTCGTCGGTCGCCGGAGGTGTGGGAGAGGCGGCATGGTCTCTCGGGATCGAGCTCCTGCTCGAGAGAGTAAGGGAAGTGGGGAGTGAAGGAGAGAATGTGGTGCGATGTTCGGGCGACTTTGCCCTTGAAGTGAACCTGTCGCTGGGAAGAAACCTGGTGGCACTCGTCGTGGGTTGGCAGATGTGCGGGAGAGGTGGCGCAGTCGCTCGGGATCGAGCTCCTGCCCGGGAGAGTGAGGGAAGTGGGGAGTGAAGGAGAGAATGTAGTGCGATGTTCGGGCGACTTTGCCCTTGAACTGAACCTGTCACTGGGGTTGACGTGGCTAGTGGTGGGCGCCAATATGCGTGCGTTCATTAATCCAACGGTAGTAAAGGTGTACAGGTTGAAATTATTAAAATTTGACGGACTATCATTTTTGCAAAAAAAGGCATATGCAGGAAGTCTCCAACGCGACATGGAACGGCCGGTATCAAAACAACCCTTCCTTTTTTCCCTGAAAAAACCCCTTCCTTAGTCTTCAATATATATTGCAGTACTACTCTGCTAGTTCCAATCTCGATCCCTAGCTATCTCGTAAGTCCTAACCCTCACGCAATGGCCGCCGCCGCCGCCTCATCTGCCACCACCATGTCCATGTCCACGGACACGACGGAGCAGTTCAGCGGCACGCACCAGTTCACCATCGCCGGCTTCAGCCTAGAAAATACAAAGGGCGTCGGAAACGTCGTGAGATCCGGCGTCTTTGAGGTCGGAGGCTACGGCTGGAGGATCCTCTGCTACCCTGCTGGCATGGACAAACGAGGCCAGGGCTACGTGTCCGCATACCTCGAGCTGCCGAGACCCGGCGGAGCAAAGCTTGCCCTCAGGTTCAACATCCGCATCATCGGGCCTAGGGGGGAGCGGCGGGATATCGCCTCGTGGACGTGGGTGGATGTTGCCTATGACCACGATGCTCGAACCTCGTCAGAATCATGGGGGAGATGCAAGGCTATGGACGTACGGTCCGTGGAGTCGCAGTACCTGCTGGATGATCGTCTCATGCTGAGCTGCACCGTCCATGTTCGCAAGGCGGTGACCGTAAGCCGCTCCATCATCAAGGTGCCGCCCCCTGGCATCAGTCAGGATCTTGGGCGGCTCCTGGAGAGCAAGATTGGGTCGGACGTCATGTTCCAGGTCGAATCCAACTGCTACGACGCACACAGGGTGGTGGTGGCGACGCGGTCACCGGTCTTCGCCTCTCAGTTCTTCGGGCCGCTGGCGGACCAGTCCGGCAGCCGCTGCGTGAGGATCCACGACATGGAACCCACCGCCTTCGAGGCCGTGCTGCACTTCATCTATACCGACGCGTTGCCGCCCATGGTTCATAATGAAGGTGTGCCCGCAAGCTGCACGGAGCTAAGAGAAATAATGGCGGCTGGCTGTTCAGAGAAAAGGAGTAGGGATATCGTTTACGGCTGGCTCGCGGCGGCGGACCGATATGGCCTCGAGAGGATGAGGCTGCTATGTGAGAGCGAGCTGTGGGAGACCATCCATGTGCTGAATGCGGCGGCCACGTTGGAGCTGTCTGACCGTCACCATTGCCCACAGCTCAGGTCTCTCTGCATAGACTACATAGCATCCCCTAAGGTGTTGCCTGCTGTGCTAGCAACCCACGGGTACAAAGAACTTAAATTGAACTGTCCCTTGCTTGTTGCCGATATCTTGGAGAAGCTTGGAAGAGTGTGTTAATGCAATTGCTCCAAGATAATTTCATATTCCTTGATGATATGATTGTTAGTCATTCGACCTGCACGGCAACAAACAAGGCGAGTACAAAAAGTCTGAAGTTGTGGTTTAAAGAAAATTGATTTAGCTTGACTGGGAAAAGCTGTAATTTGCGCTGATCCATCGCAGTGGCTGCGTTGGTGGCTCTTTGATGAATGAAGTCAAGATATACATGGCAGCCGCTCATCAATTTTGTGTACTTGACTAGCCCCTTGTTGACTGTAATAAGCTGTAAGCTGTGGTGGCGTCAAACCTAATAAATATTAGCTGCTGTTTGGTGGGTGTGATTCTGATGTGATCAATCAAGCTAAATTAATAGATCCTGTAGCTTTTATCTTTGAGATGCAGATAATACTTTTAGATGGTATAGTATTGTACTTCTTTAATTATCTTGGTTTCCATACATGAAACACTAACATGGACACAGATCATATACAACAGTAACTGACGGATCACTAGTTGCTGGTATTGCAGATCCAATGTTTGTAGCATCAGGCTCGTTGACAATCGAGGACCAAATCCAGATCCAATGTTTATCGCATTGGTGTTTTGGTGAGAGGGGAAGGTCCTACTTTTCCTTACATGTAGGAAGAAAATTGGAGCGGAAAGTGCATCCCTATCTTCAAAAAACTTTAGCAGAGAGGTCATAAGTTGAGTCGCCATACTGGATATGAAGCACGCTCCATAATATTCTGAAGGCTGGTGAGCCTGTGGGCAAACAATAACTCGCGACAAACTAAGCCTCCTAAAAGTTTCTCCACGTGGGACCAGTTTGTTATCGGCTAACAAGACTTCATTCTTTTCTTCTCATCAAACCATAAAGGAAGAAGTTTCAACCTTGATTTCAACAACAATTTTAGTATGATTTCAATAAGGATTTCAAGTATGATTTCAAAAAGGATTTCCAGTACCATTTCAACAAGCATTTCTTGTACAATCCTAACAAGCGGAGTACAGCTAATTTATTCAATAATCTAGTTTGGCCTCTAATAATCCATAAGTGAAGATAATTGTCATAAAATTTTCCAAAGTGAAGGTGGAAGTATGGAGTGAAGATATCCCAAGGAGCTAAAGGTAGGAATCATATTCTCTCATGCTCTATCAGCCACCAATACAACCAAGTATACACGTTTCGATGAGGCGATGGCCAAGGAGCAGTTGCCGCGGCTTTCGCCCACGCCCGGCAGCCTCCACTTGGACTCATGAACAATTTCTGACTGACATTACCCCGTAGTTGCAACATCGACCGGACGAAGACCTTACGATACAATGTCTATGTCGGTCGGCGACGAGTCATATCGGTCCAGATCTGCACTCGGCATTGCAGAGTTGTCGATGGTTTCTTTGTGGGTTGGCAGCGCGTGTTGGACGACTCACGATTGTTGCATTGCGGCGGCCGTGTTCTTTCCCTCGACATAATATGTTGCCACTTGTGAGGATGGAGGAGCTAGTGGAAGTGCATTGTGGCATCACCTGATGCAGATCAACCATTGGTTGCCACTTGTGAGGTCAATGCATGGCCTTCAAAGAGTCCCAAACTCGGGAATTGGGGGTGGGTTTTCTTTCCTTACTGTCAATGACTTCGTCACGTTGTGCCGAGTGGCTCACAGCTCACCTTCTTGCTCGTGTGGGCATGGCATTTTCTCGCGTCAGGACGGTGCACGTATGTAGTTGCTGGAATCGGGAAAGTGAAGGAGATGGCGTAGGATAATTTTGATTAGATAGTGCTCCTCGAGTAAACAGCCTCAGGCCCAAGGGTGAGTACCTGGCAATGGCGGTGTTCTTTGTGACGTTATCCTGGTGAAGGCATTAATTAGAGTTTGCTCGAACTTGATCTTCGGGGCGAAAGATCTAGCCTTCAGTATTGGATCCGTCGACTTGTGTGTCATTTTTCTTCCGGAGGGCATCACTTTTGAAGAACATTTATCATAGTCCTTGTGTTGTCAATGTCAGCCCAGACCCGATGTCGAGTACTTTCCAACGACGGCGACACGCAATGACGAACGACGAAGACGAAGAAGCAAGCCGACGTGATCTTACCGTTCCACCCGTAGTGCAAAGCTAGCTTCCTCTATCTAGTCTTGCTCTTGATCGATCAGGCGTCGTAGTTGCCGCAAGCAACACAAAACAGCACACGTACATATACAACATACAACGGCCAGCCGGCCGGAAGCGCGCAGTCGCGCACGTGTAACCGATGTATTGCCACAGGAACGTATCGTCCCTCATGATTACTTTATTGCTTCAACTCTCAGCTCACGGTTCTAGCGGAGTAGTTTCATCATCTCCTTCTTGCTCAGCTCAAGAGGAGGTTCCCTCGAAGCATCAATTGGATTGCAATCTTTTATCCACAGGTTTCAAGTACCTTCCTTGCACATTCCTCCTAGCATAGTATGATCCCTTCTGGCTTTTCCTTTACCTCGAACCCGAGATAGTAACTCAATAGTCCTAGGTCATCCATCTTCAAAAGCTCCTTCATTTGCAGCTTGAACTTTGCAATCACCTCTTCATCTGCTCCAGTTATCAATAGGTCGTCGACATAGATGCCAACTAGTAGACGATCCTTTCCTTCACCTCTTTTGTACATTGCATGCTCGAGCGGGGCTTTCTCAAAACCAAGAGAAATCAACGTTTGATCAAGTTTGATGTTCCACGCCCGAAGGTCTTCCCGTCGCCCTTACAAGACTTTGTGTAGGTTCAATACCAAGTGTTCTTATTTCTCTTTGATGAAGCTCGGTGGTTGTTCACATACACATCTCCTTCTGTCTCACCGTTCAAAAATGTGGATTTTACATCCATGTGATGTATCTTCCATGACTCTTAAGCCGCGAGAGTGATGAGTAATCTCACCAATTCCATCCGTGCAACAGGAATGAACACTTCTTCGAAGTTCAAACCTTCATCTTGCATGTACTCTTTGGCCACTAGCTTCGCCTTGTGCTTCACACAATTTCCTTTGACATCTTTCTTGATCTTAAATCCCCACTTGAGCTCTATGGATTTATCATTGTTGGGAAGACCCACAAACTCCCATGCATTATTGTCGCAGATCGATCCCAACTCTTCTTCCATAGTACGACGCCAATACTCCTTCGTATTTGCTTCTTCGAATTTCGCCGGTTCTTCGGCGCTTGAAACACCGTCGCCTACTCTTGTTCACCTTTACCGGGTAGAAGATTTTTCTCCGGATATAGGTGTGACACCGGCTGTAGACGTTCAGTTATAGACTGACGTGTCCTTTCTTCCTTTTCCACAGGCACTGGCATTACCTCGTCATTCCTGTCTCTTTGTGTTGCAGTGGCCGTGCGTGGCAAAACTGCACATACGATATCTCCTAGACCTCCACCAAACGAGTCACCTTCGAGTGGCAGCTAGCCACGTCCATGTAGGTTTCCTGGCTTGGTGACAAGGCTCCTAGGTGGAGGGCACCTTACTGGGCTCCTCCTTCTTGCATAAAATGCCACGCTGCAGCAATCACACTTGGTCTATGGTCCTCAAGCCGAACTGGCTGCGTTGCTGCTGCATCTTCTTGGCTCCAGGCTGCTCTTCTAGATGGCCGCGTGGCATGACAGCTGTGCACTGACCACCAACCATCATCAAGCTGGCCGTGATTCCAGTACACTCATGTGCGTGTCTCAAGCTAGCTTCATGACTCGATGCACCAGATTCCTCCGGTACATCCGTAGTGGCCGCAGTCATGTCCACCTTGGCATTAGCATCAAGAACAGTTGTCCTTGTGTATGTTGTTTCTTCGTGGACTTCTGGCGCCACGTATGCCTTAGTGACATTCGTGTCCATAACATCGACACAGATTTTAGAATTATGTCTCGCGTAAGTAGCTTCGACACAAGTTTTGGAATCACCCCTCATGTCCGTAACAAGGCTGCTTCTCCATGCAATGAGTGCTTCCTTAGCTCCAGCAAAGATAGCACTTACGCATGTAGCATTTATGTAAGTTTCGGAATCAACCCCGGATCCGTAGCATCGACACGAGTTTCCAAACTATGATCTTGAGAGCAAACTTTTTCTTCATTGAGCGCGACAATTTCTTTAGCCGACACTTGAAGAACTGGATCCTCCTCGTCCACGAGTTCACACATCGACATCATGTCACCTTCATCTCCTAGTTGGGCCATGAGCGCCGGCCTTCTCCTTCGGGGGATTCTTGCACTCCGATTTGAAGTGCCCCATGATACCACAATTGTGAAACTTAATCTTGCGCTTGTCGAACTTCTTCTTCTTCTTCGGAGTACCATCGATGGTGTTCTTCTGACTTTGTTCGTTTGGCACACGATCTTGGCGAGTGTAACTGCTAGAGCCCTCTCCTTCTCTCCTTGAGTCCAGCGCCTGCCACTAAGCCCGCGTGAGCATGACAAGCTCATCGTTCCTCCTGTCCCCGAGACTGTACCACATACGCTCGTTGTGAGCATTGTAGCGTCCGACGAGATCATCAATGGAGAGGGTCACAAGATCGACGCACTGCTCGATCGCCGTGACAATTTGAAGGTGCTGGGGAGGGGCCGCACGCAAGAACCGACGGACAACCGAGACCTTCGTGAGGTCTTCTCCAAGTGCACGGATCCGATTGACAAGAGTAGCTACCCGTGAAGCGAATGCGTCCATGGACTCATCGTCACCCATTAGCAAAGCCTCATAGTTCCTTAAGAAAGTTTGGAGATTGCCTTGCCTTACGCGGGTGTGTCCCTCGAACATGAGCTCCAAGGTATCCCACACCTCTTTCGCCGTTTCTTTGGCAATCAGGTGTTGGAGGACATCCATCGGCATCACCGAATAAATCGCCGACGCCACCTGCTGATCCTTCCGGTGCTCAGCTCCCTCCTTGTTGAAAGCGTCGCTTCCTGGATCGACTGCGTCCCACAACTCGTTGGCGTGGAGACCACACTCCATGAGGGCCTTCCAGACCCCGAAATTCTCGCGATCAAACCGTGGGTATGGTGAACTCGACGGGGCAGCAAATACTTTGCCACACCGGAGTACGCCACCAGTTGCTTGTTCTTCTCGTCCTCCGACATGACCTTCCGTCATTAGAAGATCAACCTTGCTCTAGATACCAATTGTTGGCCTAGACCCGACCTGGAGTACTTTCCGATGACGGTGACACACAACGACGAACGACGAAGATGAAGAAGCAAGCCGACGTGATCTGACCGATCCACCCGTAGTGCCAAGCTAGCTTCCTGTAGCTAGCCTTGCTCTTGATCGATCAGGCGACGTAGTTGCCGCAAGCAACACAAAGCAGCACACGTTCATATACAACGGCCAGCCGGCCGGAAGCACGCAGTCGCACACGCGGAACCGATGTATTGCCACAGGAAGCACGCAGTCGCACACGCGGAACCGATGTATTGCCACGGCAAACGTTTGTGGCCCGGGCGCCGGCCGAAACTTCGGTCGGTCCCGCGAGCCACGCGATCGAGAATGCCTCGCGCACCTCCTCGCCCCAGCGTTTTTATTCCTTTCCCTTCCTTCTTTCACCCGATCCCCTTCTCTCTCTCTGAGTCGCATCCACGCGTGGGGGTGGCCACACTCTCTGTCTTCTTTCTCCAAATCCCGCCACCGGCTAGCCCAATTCCGCGCAGGTCCATACCTCCAACCCCGGTGCCCACGCTCACTTCTTCCGTTGCCCCCTGACTGCAGGTTCCTTCCGCCCAGGCGAGCCGGAGTTGGAAGCCGCCATGGATATGCCATCCGCGAGCTGCTGCTGCACCCCCTCGTGCTGCAACCGTTTACAAAAAAGCTTCAACCCATTAGATGGAAAGCTTCAACCATATGTATAGAAAGCTACTAGCGGTCAGCGCCATCGCGGGAAAGCTACAACCGTTGCAATAAAATCCTACAACCTTAGATGAAAAAAGCTTCAACCGAAAGAACACAGAAAGCCTTGACCAAGCGCTGCTAAAAACAAAATTGTTGCAACCATTTGGTAGAAAAGCTTCGACCGTAGTCGAAAAAAGCTCCACCCATTGAGAGAGAAAGCTACAACCAGAAACAATGCAAATCAGAAAAGTTACAACCGTTGACAGAAATGCTTCAATCGTATGTGTGAAAAGCTTCAACCGGCGACCGGCGACGGTGGTGCTTTGATTTTTGCTGCAACCGGCAACCGAGAAAGCTACCACCGGCAGACATTTTTGCTACAACCCAATTTGCTACTACCACAGTTTTTTTGCTACAACACGCGACTGTCCAATGAATAAAGCTTCAACCGTTTATATGAAAAGCTTCAACCCTATGTTAAAAAGCTTCAACCGAGAGGAGAATCAATAGGCATCAGTGTTGCAACCGGCTAGCGTCGGCGGCGCCAAAAGTAGTGGCGCGCAGTGGCGAGTCAGCGAGGGCAACGACCGGCGACGAGGACGGCCGGCGAGGGCAGCGACCGGCGACGAGGACGGACGGCAAGGGCGGCCCCCGGAGAACGCGAGCAGCCGGCGAGACGAGGGATATCAACGAGATGCAGGGGATCTATTTTCGCGTGTTCATGGAGGAAGACGAAGCCCATCGAACGGTTACGACGCGCCGAATCGGATGGCCGTGGGCCGACCGACCCAAATTTGGGCCGGCGCGCCGGAGCCTATCACTGCCCTATTGCCACAGGAACCTGTCGTTCCTGGTGATTACTTTATTGCTTCAACTCTCAGCTCACGGTTCTATTTACAGGGGGTCTACATGGGTATAAATATCAGCTAGGCTGCCTTAGTTTCTAAACCGAATCAGCAAAGAATACTAATCCTACAATGATACTAATTGATGCACTAGTTGAATACGTACACACATGTAATCGGACCGGACGTTGGGTTTACTTCCAACAGTGAAGAGATACTTGTGTGTCGCTTTAGGTTTTTTTCTCCGTCGCTTGAGCATCAGTTTGGTCTTATATGATTTTGTTATTTACCGGCATGTTTTTTTGTTAGTATGTTACTTTTGGCTGTATGCATCCTAACTCTGCAGAGACCGGGGTGTGAGATAGTCACTGCTGTTTATTATCACTCGTTAGTTTCTTTGCTTTTTTTTTTCTTTCACCTGGGCATAGCTTTGGTAATATATGACTTTGTTCTCCGTCAACATGATGCATGTGTGTGTTAGCTGTGTGTGTCGTAATTATGCAGAAGCCACGTGTTTGCTCATTCCGATCGTAACAATTCATGGTACACTATCAGCCAATCCCCGCTCTCTTCTCTCATGCCGTCGATGCGGAAGCCACGGTGTTCCAGGTGCGTCATGTGGGGCTCGCTGACTCTCTTGTCCCCCGCCTAACCAGGGTGGGTACTCACGAGCTGGCGGTCGTTGCCGCACTTTGCGAGGCTCTCCCCGTCGGCCTGGGTGCCGATGAAAGCACTCTTCGCCGCGGGGGCGCTCCCCATGGCGCCCTGTCCTTGCGCTTGGTGTACCAGCTTCTTCGCTTCGGGGGTGTGAGGGAAAGCTTTGCCGGTGTGATCTGGGGGTCTCGCGCTCCGTCTCGCGTCAAGTTCTTCTGCTGGCTCCTGATTCAACGGCGTATTCATACCCGTGATGTGCTGCTGCGGAAGCATATCGTTGACGATGTGGACGCTGGCTGTCCACTTTTCCCTGCCTCTCTGGAAACTGCGGACCATATGATGTTCGGCTGCCCATTTGCGGTGAGCTTCTGAACATTGAGGTCGCTGGTCGCTCTGTTGGCAACATTGAAGCTTTGATCGGCGCGGCTGCTCCGGTCGTCGACTCGGGGGGGGGTTGTGCTGATGTGTTGCTGGCACCTGTGAAAGCACCGTAACGCGGTCGTCTTTCAGCGTCAGCCACCGTCCTTGAGTCGTGTGCACTGCTGTTGCCATGAAGATGCAGTATTGTGGAGGGAACGACTCCCCGTCGCCCAGCGCCACCATTCGGCCTCGTGGCTTAGTGTTCTTTCCCTCTAGTGTTTCTCCCTTCCTGTGATGTCCCTCCCCTCTCTTGCTTATGAGGTGTGTGTTGTAACTATCTGGGATTTTAGCCCACGTTGATCAATATATTCAGGCGGGGAAGCCCCCCCCCCCCCCCCCCCCCCCCCCGCGCGTTGAAAATTAAAAAAAAAACATTATCAGCCGATAAAAGTGCCTTTATGGGAAAAAACACCAACCCCAGTTATATGTATGTTAGAGCATGTGGTTAGACAACGGAGAACACATGGCCAGTCGGCAGAATATCTTTGAATGGTATGACAAAGTTAATTCCTGCATTAGTTCAGGAGAATCAACGACCAGCATCATGCATAATTGCATCTGAAATGGCTGTACTACAGCCCAAACTTATCTGGATCTAACTGGGGGACGCGTGCGCTCTACCATCAAAGTGTTGACACTGCAGGGTTAGATAGCCTGGGACCGTATGTCGTCGTATTCCTCAAAGCTAAGGATCGCGAGCGCCGTGATGATCCAGATCTCATCAATCTCTGCTCACCGGCCGACGGGTGGGTTCTACAGGACTAGCTTGTTCATTATAATTTGCTGCCTCCGTGGTATGTATATACATCCCCCTCTCTCTCTCTCTCTCTGTGTGTGTGTCTCAAGATCTGTTTCTGTAGTTCACCACACTTCGGTGCCACCGTAGCATGTACATACATTCCTTTTGTTTTGAAGGTATTGCTCTGTGATATTTATCGCAAATGGAAAGCGAAATGAGTATCAGGCACAAAGATGAGCTGGAGCGCTTGCTGCTTGATGGAAGTGTGGAGCCAGCGCGCATGTCGTTATCACTTCTAGAAGAAATCACAAACTCTTTCTCCGATGATCAGGAAATTGGTAGAGGTGGGTTCGCAGTGGTTTATAAGGTACGAATTAACTGTAGTAATATGTCTCATTCTTGATCTGGTCAATCTGTGCACATTACAATTACACCAACATGGGGGATAAACCTTTGTGACTATAGGGGATGGTGGGAAATGGCATGGTCGCTGTGAAGAAGCTGTCCAAATTAGAAGATTTGGTATGCATGAGAAGAAATTCCATCAAGAGGTTGAGTGCCTGATGATGGCGAAGCACAGAAACATAGTGCGCTTCTTGGGTTATTGTTCCGACATGCAAGGGAGAATTGCGAAGTACGAAGGAAAGTTTGTTATGGTAGATCTACGGAATTGGTTCCTATGTTTTGAGTATGTACCAAACGGAAGCCTAGACAAGTATATTACTGGTAATGTTCGTAGCATCTATTTTAATATTTGTTCCTTTTTTAACTGGAGTCACATAGTCCAAGAGTCCCACCAAGCAATACAACTATTTGAAATGAGAAATTTCAAGATGCTCCCAAACTATGTCTTTCATTCAATCATTTCGATCCGACGGCATGTTGAAGATGGTGTCCTATTAAAACTAACAGGAGGCAACACCCTGTCAAATACTTTATCCGTTCCAAATATAAGGTGTGTTAGTTTTTTCAAAAGTCTAACTTGTGCATGTTTGATCAAGTTTTAAAAATAAATATCAATATGTACAATACCAAAATAGTATCATTTGATACATCATAAAAAAATATTTCGTATTTTATCTATTAGGTAGTGTTACACTAGTTGATATTTTACTCAATAATCCTCGTCAAATATACGAATGTTTGACTTCAACAAAAGTTGACGAACCTTGCATTCTGGAATGAAGGTAGTATCGTAACATTGTATTTACTTCACGTTAGTATCTTGTGTAGGTTATAGTTTTATTCACATGTAGAGTTTTGGTGTATATTCCTTTATACATGTCGAAAAAATCATGAACATGCATTGGGGAGGACTATCTGTTGGGAGTGGCTTTGTTTTCCTTCTTAATATAGACTACAATTCATCTACGAAACAAAATTCTCCCTAAAATAACATTTATGAAAATAATATGCAACCTAATATAGAAGGTCAAGTTGCACATGGTCATCAATTTAGCTTTACCTAATAACAACAAAACAGATCACTAAGATTTTATGCTATTCTTGCCTCTTGGAGGATAAATCTAAACATCGTGAGATTAGCTGATGAGAGAAGAGAGTCAAATTATCTAGTATCATCTAGTATGAAGCGTGGGGGTGGTGGAGCTATTCTTGTCGATCTTGTTGAAGGCCATGTCATTCTCGGATGCCCTGATCTTCCACATAATAATGAGAAGAACGGAGGACCACCAGATGGAAAGTTCCTGGATGGGGGGCATCCTCCATGCCCGAAGCTCATTGATGCGGCGCGTTGGTATGATGCCAAGGCGCTGCCATATCATCCCAGTATGCGGTCACAAGATGAATATATGAGTTGTTTATTTAGATGTATCTCTGCATCTCGGTTGTAGAGAGGGTCGCTGGAGATGTGTTTGTGGTGAAGGTTGGTGGTGAGCATGTCTTTGAAAAGGAGCAATTCAAAAATATTCACTCGGAAAGGAACTCGGGATGGCTGACAAGGTGTGGCATGGGTGTCCAAATCATCTTGAGCCATGTGAGTTTATAAGCCGCACAAGTGGAGAAGAGATGGGGTGACCACCGTGAGAAAGGCTGGAAATCCTCCAACAAAGAAGACAAAGTAGGCTTCTGTATAGGCACAATGTTACATAGTCGGTTCTCTAGACATAATTCTGAATCGTGGTTATATATGGTCGCCACTATGAGAAACATTAGTGGTCTGGGAAAACAGAAATTGCAAAGCAAGAGGTAATGGTGTATGGTGGCTCCAGTTGTATCTAGCTAAAATTAGGTTTGAGTTCCAGAAGAGGTGGGGATGAAAGAGAGTTGGGTGAGTGCGCGTGTATGGTTATTAACGGTACTGCACAGGAAGGAGGTTGTTGATGGGTGGGGGGGGGGGGGGGGGGGCAACAAAGGCATTTGGGTGCTGGAAGTGAATCCAATCTAGCCAAGATGGGAGTCGTGGGAAATAGAATTAGCTTCAAATTTCATTAGAAGACAATTGTTATGTTGGTGAATAACAATTTAAATTACATTATCTGTGTCTATGAGAAAAACATATGAAACCCCTTTCCTCTACAGATGCAACTCACAGACTTTAATGGAGGCAACGCTACGCTATAATTAAGGGAATGTGCGAGGGGTTACTACATCTTCACGAGAGACACATTATCCACTTAGATCTGAAGACTGGTAATATATTGTTAGATGGTCAAATGGTACCAAAAATTACAGATTTTGGTCTATCAAGGTGCCTTGATAAAGAGCAAACCAGGGTTTTTACTTCGAATGTATGTGGATCATGGTAAGCTACATTCTTTAAATCTCCATTTTGTTAGGCACAAATCTATATTTGTATGCATTCATTGACCATGATTTTTAATATCTTCACATAGGGGGTATTTGGCACCAGAATCCTTGGGAGGACAAATCGCGTTCACGTCAGACATATACAGTCTTGGCGTAATCATCTTGGAGATACTGACAGGAAAGAAGTTGTATCAAGAAGATGAGAATGTAAGAAAAATTATGTGTTTGCTGCATGTGAAAGGATTTTTTTAATATCTCTAATTAATATATAGAAAATTAGAAAAAGAGAAATTGTAAAAATCCTGTCCGGAGAAGCATGATCTGACTTTCAAGTTAATGTCAGAAATTCATTTATACATGCCAGCACTTGTCCACTTGTAGCTCCCTTAGGCCCAAGGTGGAACTAAATTAGATGGTAATTCGAAAAAACAATAATGCTAGGCAATTGTGTTGTTGTTTTGTGTTTCATACACCAGCCAACTTACCCCATAGGGCAAACTGAAGTGAAAACATGCTCTTTTCCTCTCTTTTTTCGACAAAGAGTGGACTGTATTGGCTCAAAATGAAGTATCAAGAGGATACGAACACAATGAACACACATCCGGCCTCTGCATAGCTAGGATGCAAACAACCAACATCAACACACAACGAAAAACACACCAAAAAATAGCAGTCATATGACCCCAAAGCTATGCGTAGGCCGTAGGGAGAAAAAAAATAAAGCGATAAGATCCACCATCACTACAGCATCATAGATCACTTGATATCATAATTTACTGTCGAGATCTTAACTTAAATTATATTTTTGTAGCTAGTTGAGACATGGATGAAACGGTTGGAGGGATCAGATCAATGGGAGACCCAATTGGAACAAGTAAGAGTATGCATTAAGATAGAGATAGAGTGCGTGGATTTCAACCCAAAGAATAGACCTGTTGCGCGTGATATAAAAGAAATGCTTGATTGAACAGCAAGTGCCATCGAAACTGGCCTTAGTAGTTCATCAGTTGAACAGCAGGTTAGTTTCCAAAAGGAACATTACGGTCAAGAAAAAAAGGCAAAGCTTCCGTCTGAATAACCGGGGAAGGATATCAAAGAATGCATTGAAACGAAAGAACTCTCTGGATACGTTTGGACACCTACATTAGAGGACTGGAAGCACGGGAAAGAAAAAGCTCTATGTTCTCGACGGTCACACTACAGGAAGGGGCCGTGGTCTCCAGAGGAGGACCGGAGGTTGCGGGAATACATACTAAAGCATGGCTATAGCTCCTGGAGTGATATCCCTGCAAAGGCTGGTACTCTCCTCATCCATGTATGTACCTCTTTTTTCCGCATGTAGTAGTGGATGTTACTTCATCCTATTGCATGACCGACCTATGAGTGTTTATAAATTCTTGTCTCATCTCCTATAGCATGTGTGTTTGTGTTTGGAATGAGGTTCCATTTGGAAGTAGCATCCATGATATAGTTCTGGTCTTAATGAAAGCAAAACTTGGATTTTAGGTTCATCTACGCTCACCAAAAAATCACTAAAAGAGCTAGTTGCTTAGCGACATGATCTAAGCTCGAGTACAATTCCCAAATTCTAGCACAAAATGCGATGTACCAATTCAACTTGATTACTATATTTGAATCACTCAACAATTATGATTGAACTTGGTTGCATCTTGTTCTCAACAGGTCTGCAGAGAGATGGGAAAAGCTGCAGGGGTGCGTTGGAATAACTACTTGCAGCCTGTTGGATTACCGCGCGGAATGTCTTATGAAGACGAGGATCACGACATCCTCCAAGCCAAGTTGGGAAACAAATAAGAAATTTTCACACAACTCAGCTCTAACCGTCTACAGATTTCTTACACTTCAGGACGATGCAAAGCTAGGATCGCATGCCGAATATGAAGATGCACATTTTTTTTATTTAACCGAATAGAACCATGAAATCCCTTGAAATTCCAATTTTGGGAGGCATGTAAAGTTTCCACCAGTTATTTAATTAATCACACATGTATAATACCGTGCACTAGTGAAACCACCTAAGACAACCGGATATCATTTCGCTTGTGAAATGTTGTTTGTGTAATGAGTATCCAGTATTTCAACAAGAATCAAACCACCGGACATCTCATCACTCAACAATGCATTACTGCACATATTCAGTATGCCAATATTGAGGTCCCATTCAGTACTTTGAAAATAGGTGAAGCATATATATTTCCACATGTTATATGTCTAGTTAAGCTCATATTATAGACGGTTATGATCTGGTAGTGTACGTGTTGGTCTCTACTTAATATGTTTAAAACACCTGGATGTGTACCTGAGATATACTATAACTACATAGCGCTCAGTTATAAGATCATTTGTACAATACACGCAGACCTACATACACCAGTTTCTTGATACAACAATCGAAAAAATCGACCTAGTTGATAGAGATTTCATCACGAAAGGTGTTCTCATAGTCAATTGCATGCCTGTGTTTGATGTCTTTAGCAACTAACCGGGCCTTTTACTTGTCAACACTAACATCCGGTTTCTTTTTAATTTTATAGATCCACTTATGGTCTATTATGTTGCTGTGACATTCTGGTGTGATTCAAAAAGAGGGGAAATGGACTCATCGAAAACTACATCACTAGAGACATAAGCACGGCCAGAGGGGTAATAACCATTGTGAATAGGACTGTACCCAAGAAAAGCACACCAGGTAGATTTAAACTGATGTTTATAAAGATCGAAGATTAGGCCACACTATAAACCCAAAAATAGGTAAAAAGGAATAGCCGGGCTTAAGTTTAAAGTGATGCTCTAAAGGTGTCTGGGACTGAATGAATTTGCTTGGAAGGCGGTTAATAAGACCGACTACGGTGATGAACGCTTCATCCCAAAATTTTAAAGTCATGGATGCATGAGCAAAAAGAGCTAAACAAATTTGGACTATCACTACTAGGAGAATGCATCTGTTAAACGGACGGCGCTACTGCTAATTAGTAGTAGCGCGGTCAGAGAAAGGCGCTACAGGTATTCCTTTAGCAGTAGCGCTGGGCTTTGAACCGGCGTTACTGCTAATCGGTCCCATCCCGACCGACGGGGGCGACCGGTAGTAGTAGCGGCTGTCAGAGAGCAACGCTACTGCTAAAGGCGTAGCAGTAGCACTCTTCCCGTCCCCGAGCTACTGCTAAGTATCGGTCCCCTCGACTTATCATCTTCCCCCGCGCGCCCCTCACACCTCACTCTTAGATCTATCCCTCGCGCCGCCACTCCCACATCCCTGCGCCGGTGCTCCGACGCGCCGACCCTCCCCACACGGCGGCTCCTACACGGCGGCCGTCCCCGTCCCGGCCGTCCCCACGCGGCGGCTCCCCGTCCCGGTCATCCCCATGCGGCGGCTCCCCGTCTCAGCCCTCCCCACGCGGCGACTCCCCGTCCCGGCCATCCACGCTGCGGTATCTCTCCCTCTCCCTCCTCTCTCCCATGGATGGATGTAATTTAGATGGTTAGATGAATGGATGGATGAAATTTAGATGGTTAGATGGATGGATGATGTGAATGGATGCATTTAGATGCTTGTGAATGGATGCATTTAGATGGTTAGATGGATGGATGGATGCATTTAGTTGAATGGATGCATTTAGATGAATGGATGCATGCATTTAGATGGATGGATGGATGCATTTAGATGAATGGATGCATATAGATGAATGGATGCATTTAGATGAATGGATGCATGCATTTAGATGGATGGATGGATGCATGTAAATTGTGTTACAAAGGTGCTTCGTGTCGTAACCGTAAAAAAAATGTTTAAACATGCACACTTTCGTGGATTGCATCTAAACCATTGCTCCGATGGATCTGATTTCTTCATGAGATTTGTTCTATGTGACGTCTACTTAATATGTCCATTGTTAAGCAAATGTCATGCCAAATTTACAGGGATTCCCATGTCTCCTAAACATTCTCGTGAACAGGAGTTGGAGTGGTGGAGGCAGTTGCTGGCGCAGGGGAAAAGGATTGACGATGCAGTGTTCGGATGGAGAGATTGTATGCGGGAGCTGAAAGAGGCAGAGAATAAGTTCCGGGAGACTCGGTGTGGTTTCTGGGAGCACGAAGTCAATGTGTGCAAGTCTTATGCCGAAACACAACTAAAAGTTGCGGCAGACGTCATCTTCGCGGAAGCCAACTCTACAGAGCATGCTCGGATGCCGGCTCAGAGTAGTCCCCACTTGGTTATGGAATGGACGCTACAACAAGTGACATCTTCGTGCCCGGCTCAGAGAGCCCGATGGAGAAGTGTGGTCGGGATACTTCCGCCGAGAATGCCCCCACCACCACCAGATTCTGCTCATTAATAGTATTGTAGTAAGATTAAGCTCTAGTTTAAGGTTTAATAGTATTGTAGTAAGATTAATAGTATTGTAGTAAGATTTGGTCTCGATCTAACAGTTCGGTCTAGACTTGGTCTCGATGCCATTAAACACGTCATGCATGGTATCTAATCTTTAGAAGGAAAAAATACTACACATCAGGTATATGGATATTTGTTTCATACATGTACGAATTAGGTTTGTATGAATACATTTATTTAGTGTACCCATTAGATTTTTATACGTATATACCTAGAATATTTAGTACATACGCATTAGATTTTTGTTTATGTATATATCCAGAATATTTAGTACGTACAAATTAGATTAGGTATGTACGGATTTGTTTACTTGGTACACATTCATTAGATTTTTTAGTACGTATATACCCAAAATATTTAGTACGTAACACATTATATTTTTTGTGTATACATATATCTAGAATATTTGGTACATACCCATTAGATTATGTATGTATGGATTCACTTATTTAGTACGTATGCATTAATTTTTTATGTAGGTATATACCCAGGGTATGCATTATATTTTCTTGAACGTGCATACACATCGTATTTACATACCTCGACATGAAATTTATAAGTATATATCCCGATACAATAAATACATAGTATGGTATGTGGTTATATGTAACATACATTCCTAAAACTAAAAAGAATCATGGATGGGTATATGTACATAGGAAAAAATCATGCGTGGGTATCATATATTCCTACAAGTAAAAATTAATTAGGAACACATTTTATATTATTTGATCACCTTAATTTGTATAGAAATATTTGGTCACCTTAATTTGTATAAAAATATTAGCCGTTAAAACTGTGACTTGGCCTTAACTTTTTTTAAATACTAGATACCTTGAAAAGTAAAACTTTAGAAAAAATCATAAAAAGATCCTTAATATACATACAAAGTACATACAAAGCTTTGTGATGACGTTACGTAATATTTGTCATGTCCGATTCCTTAAAAAAAGTGTGTATATACATACCCTTTTGATTTGGAAATGAATAATACTAGGAAACCAGTAGTACATTATTTTTTTGGAAAGCCGTTGATGGTTGTAGTGCATGCAAACAAAATTTGGAAAGTTACTATGTCATCGATTTTACATCATCCACTACAAATTTGACTTGCCATATTTGGACCTAGGTGCCCAGGCACCTAGGTGCAACTTTAGTACTGCATTGTGCAACTTTAGTACTACATGGTGCAATTTTTTTCAAAACCAGTTTTTCGAGCTGCATGATCTAACTTCATATGAGGTTGCAACCTAGCAACTATGAAAACTTGACGTGCAACCAATCTACTACCCGTCTACCCCGACCAACTATCTAATAGTCATTGTGCAATCGTTGTGCCTACTCATGGATGTGTAGTTTTTTTTACAGTTGACACCCCTGCCTCATCTCCCTTACTAGCGATATGTGTAACTTAGTCAATTGTTCAAGCCAACTTCCTATTACTCGATCGGTAACTCCTTTCCCTCTCTACTTGTAGATTATCTAGTTTCAGTTGGCGGGGGCAACAAACGGAGTTGCACAAAGTCTGCTAGGCAGTTGGCCGGAGAAACATATGAAGTTGCACATCTCACAGCCAGGGATAGTTGGATGGTGAAAATTCCACATCGTGGGAGTAGTGAAAAGTTGCACGTAAACGGAGTGCTGAAGTTGCACATCCCACCAGAGGGGTTGTTTGGGCCGAGTGCTAGTAGGGAAAGTACACTTCCACGGGGTATGAGGAAAAGGTGCAAATCACTGGTAGACAGTTGGCCGTGACAATATTCGAAGTTGCACATTCACTGCTAGACAGGTGGCTGATGTAGCAAACAGTGCAAGCGCAACCATGGATAGGGGGGAAGTTTCACATCAACTACTAGGCAGTTGGCCTGGGCAACACACGGATTTGCACATCTCACTAGAAGGAGGTAGTTTGGGGGTGGAGGTGCCGTCAGTGACAACTTCACATCCACGGGGTAGGCGGAAAGTTGCACATGCACTGTCAGGTAGTTGCACAACAACTGCTAGGCAGTTGCACAAAACGGAGGATAAATTGCACAAAAATAATTTCGTCGAAACATACCCATGTGGGATCTAGTTTCGAAGAGCACGTCGCAAGGGTTTCAACGGTGAAAACGGATCTTATTCGATGCGAGGTTTGAAAGTTATGGATTTTTAAAATTTTGGAAGCCCAAATTAAGTACGTTTACACCTGTTCACGTGGATGGTTCGCATTTACTTTTTATCTTTTCTGTTCACACATGTTCATACGTGTTTACTTTTACTAATATGGATTTATGGGGCAAACTACTTTAATGTATAGATTATTAGGGGGACAAAATATTTTCTTTTATAGATTAAAATCCAAAATTTTCCTTTTTCGGCCGGCTGCTCCGGAGCGCTAGGGAGCAGCCGGCCGCTCCCTAGACCTGTCCTTCTTTCTTTTTGATTTTGAATCGAGCCTTCATTCCCGAATCGTTTATAGGTGCGATCGATATATATGGATCTCTCATGGGCTATGAACGGACACATATGGAAATCGAAACGAATTCCTCCTTTTATGACCTAACGGACACATACCTAAATACGGACACCAAGTCCCAATCCTACCGGATTTCTAAAAAGAAAAGTTCCAATCTTACCGCTATATAAGTCCATATATATAACAAAGTTCCAATCCCGATCGATCGCTACATAAGTCTATACAAGTCCGCCGACCTTCCGCTCCGGCCGGGGTGGTGTTGGGCATCGTTCCGAGCCAGGCTTCGGCGGAAAAAGAAGAAAACTCGGCTGCCGCGCCATGTCAATTCCAGGGGCGCTCGAGGATGAGGACCTCCTCCGGGAGATCCTCCTCCGGCTTCCCCCGTTGCCGTCAACCCTCTCCCGTGCCTCCCTCGTATGCACGCGCTGGCGCCGCATCCTCTCCGATCCCCGCTTCCTCCGCCGTTTCAGCAGACACCACCCGGAGCCTCCTCTCTTCGGCTTCTTCAAAGAGTCTACCCCATATCCCTTCTTCATTCCTGTCTTGGACCCGCCCGATCGCATCCCTGCCCAACGCTTCTTTGTGCCTGAGCTCACGGGGGATTGGGAGTTCCTTGGCTGCCGCCACGGCCTCGCCGTCATGCTCAGCGAGTCTCTGTGTCAGATCTTCGTGTGGGATCCCCTCAACGGCCACCAGCACCGCGTGCCATTTCCATCAAAGTTCCAAAAAGCCCAAGCGAAGAGTTTATCTAGGTGCAGCGCCACGGTGATGTGTGTTGACGATGAAGAGGGGCATGTGCACGATGATTGCTTCTTGAGCCCGTCCTTCAAATTGGTCTTGATCTGCTCCCGTAGAGACTTGAAGACATTTTTTTTCGACAAAGGGAATATATATTAATATCAAGATGATACCAATTACACCCAGCCTCTGCAACAACATAATATCCAGAGCAAGTCTTGACATCATGGATGCACACAGCCAAAAAATAAAAGAAGAGAAAGGAAAAACAAAGGCCCCGTCGAAACAAAGAGAGGCTCGCAGCAGCAAGAGCACCACCAGTGGTGGCAACACCTAGACTCCGAAAAAGATTCTCCAAAAACGACGCCTTCAAGAAGGTTATAGTGCATAAACACCATCGTCGTCCGGTCCAACCATCATAGTCAGATCCTGGGTTTTCACCCTGGAGAAGGTCCAATCTCCAAACAATGCCTTCAACAAGGAAACGACTAGGAAGCCGCCATTGCCAGGTACAAGACCTAGGGTTTTCACCCCGGAAACTGAGACCGCCAAGAACGAAGTCTGCCAGTGTCGCCACCCCACCCGCCGAGATTACTGCTGCAAAACTCCAATCGTCCGACATGCGAACTTCTTCCGATATGTCCCATCCAGTCTTCTTCTTACATCACCGCCATTACCAAGAAGTCTCACACAGTATAAGTGTGTAGAACTTCTGGCCTTCGATCCATCTTGACATACCCACCTCCGGAGAAATCCCTGTCCGACGAGGTGGATAATGCGATGTGGTGGCGCCGCCGCTTGTACCTCGTCACGGTGATCCGTGCGCAGCGCCGAAGATCTCTGGCAAGGCCTCACAACGGTACCAGACAAGGAACATCTGTGGGCAGCCGCGGATGGCATCATGCCCCTCGCCTCCGTCACTATGGACTACCGCGGCTGGAGGGGCGCGCGCCTTGCCAGATGGTGACCGAGCGCCGCTGTCCACGCCGGGATCGGCGTCACGATCTTGGCCAGGTTGTCTCGGCAGATCAGATCGGATCAGATCGACAAAGGATGTGGGATCAGATCGTCTTGGTGCAAGAAGAACCCTAGGACCGCCGCCGGAGGAGATCGGATCAGGGCCGGGGGCCCCAGATCCACCGCCGCCAGCCCCCAAGACCAGTCCCCAGATCCCCCAAGGTGCACGCACAACCAGGAGATCCGGTGCCATCCACCTCCTTGCCGCCTAGAGAACGGGGCCGAAGCCGCCGCCCCTCCTAGGCGCAGACCACCGCGCCGATCCGCCACGCCGCATCTGCTCCAGGCGCGCCGAAGGAGTCACCACGCCATGGTGCCCGGCCGCACCACACCCCGGCACGAAGAAGTCGGCCCGCGCCGATCCATCGCGTGAGGGGACAAGGAGGCCTCCCCTGCCGCCGGCGACGGCCAGGCTTTGCCCGGCAGCGCCCTGGGGCGGCGGGGGAGGAGAGGGAGAGGTGGGGAGGGCGGCGGGGGAGGGAGAGGTGGGGAGGGAGATAGTTTAGAATTCTTATCACTAAAAGACATCATTCGCTTGTGTCTACGAATCAGCGTCGGGTGTATGGGGGAACATTGTCTCAACATCAACCACAAATATGGTTATGAAGCTAAAGCCCAGCATCGTTATCAGGAGTGCAGTTTACTGGTTGCTTCATGGAGGTCAAATCCTCGCATTTGATATTGAAAGGCAGACTCTTGCTGTCATCGAGACGCCCGTAGACGCCCAACGGTGGTCCTTTCAGCTCTTACGGGCAGATGAAGACAGCGTTCTTGGCCTCACCGCTATGTCGAAACTAGGCATTCATGTCTGGCAGAGGAAACTCAACTCTGATGGTGTTACCGGATGGGTACTTCTGCAGAAAATCAATCAATTGGAGGGGATCTTGTCTAACGACTTCAGAAATGCAGGGATGGTGGGGTATGACGAGGAGTTAAATGTGCTGGTTCTGTATACATACAGTGGTGACTTCATGTTGCACCTTGAGTCGATGCGGATCAATTTAATTACTAAAAAGAATCGCCGGGTCGACAGGATGCATTTTCCATACAGAAATTTCTACACTGCGGGTAATACCTCCGTACCTCATTTCTAACAAGATTAATTCCAATTACTTTTGATATGTGTTTGTTGTGTTAGTATTCATGTGATTAAATGACTCGTTGATATAAATAGTATAGTGAAACCATCCAATCTTTGAAAAATACTTACTTGTTTGAAAGATTGGAGCTTGTTATGTTTTCCCATTCAGTGCATCCCCTTGCAAGACAATGTTTTTCTTGATTATTCTTTATATTAATCATCAACTCATAACGGCATATTTATTTTTGTCAGAAAATAATACTAGTTCTTCAAATTCGAGCAATAACAAGTAATGCTCTTTTTGACACTGAATTTTCTCAATTTATGTTCATTTTGGTTGGAGCCTGAGTCCTTATCCTAACATGTCATGGTAAAGGATTATTATAATTATCTCTTCCTCGTGACAGCGGATGTGGCTTAATGTACTGTAGTTGTCACAAAAGCCTTCCCTGCATTCTCATGATCCAACTTCTCATTTTATTTAATTGATTTATTGGGCTTCTTTTGATATAGGCAGGGGAGTTGGGTGGAAATGGGTGGATCCAAATCTCTAAACACAAGAGATCTTCTAATGTGCTATGTTGGTCTAATTGGCGAGGTAATTAATATTTTTGCTATGCGCGTGTCTTTTATGTCATGGTTACTTAATTATTAAGATGATGAATGATTTATTTTGGTTTAAGTTTCCAGTGTATTAAGTTGATTAGTTTCTAAACTATCCAGTTCTTCATTTATAAAAGGGTGTGGCTAGGTCTAACCAAGTCTCAGTCAAGTGATATAGTATATAAGAAGAAAAAGAAAAAACTGAAAAGAATTTTTTTTGTACGAATCTTCATACAAGATCAAAGGACTATATCATCGACTCAGACATAACGAAGTCTCAGTCGACTGAGAGTTAGCAAAACTGTTTATAAAAGGTGTGCCTTAAGTTTGACTACTACTCCCTCCGTTCCATAATATAAGAGCGTTTTTTATACTAGTGTCAAAAACGCTCTTATATTATGGGGCGGAGGGAGTAATTCTTAACTACTTGTTCATGATCTGTGTTGTCTTTGCACCATAATTTTTTCTTGTCAAGATACTTACATGCATATTTTGCATACATGTCGCATAAAGAGCCAGTCTTTCTTCTTTTAATATTGTCCTTTTTCTTTTGGCCCGTGTGCAGGTACTAGGCGTCATTGTTGATCATTCTCCTGCAAACGGTATCTTGCCTTATAGTTATCTTCACTGTTTGGTCCAATATGCGCAGTGTGTGCTACTTCATAACGATTCAGTTATGGCCGCAGATATTCTATTTCTTCGAGCTTCATGGCTGTTTCAGTTTTTTTAAATGCTATTATGTATTCCGCATGATGTCATCACACTTTTGGTTGTATCTGTGAATATTTATTTTTGCTACTTCAACTATAAAGTTAAAAACAGTGTATGTGCCATTTTTACACTATATTACATGAATATTTTTATCTAATCCTGGTACAATTTGGGGATGAATGTTTACCCACTACAATGTTCAAACTAAATTCCCTGTACAAATTCTGTTAAATCCTGACCAAGTAAACAACATTGAGTAGATATCGATTAAGAGGAATATGAGACAAACCACGACATTGATTAGAGTGACAAATGGAGTTCCGCTCGAACCCATGGTGATCAAGACCCTGTTGTGAACAAACCCCTAGAAACCGAACATGGACAAGGAAACTTCTACTATCCAAATAATAAAGTACACTCCGCGAAAAAAAAACTAAGAAAATGAAAACTGTGCATAGGTAGCCTGGATATGTTGGCAGCAGATTTTGGCATGGCCAAAACCGCCATTAAGATGGCTTCAAATGAAAAGTTTCTCAACATAAAAATTCTTCGCCTCGTCGAGATGAACAAATTTGTTTTTTAGGTCATCTCCATCCGAGGTAATATGTGACTTCTACAGCCACTATATAAGGCAGAAGAAACGTAATATATGCCCGCGGGCAGGACATATCCTAGGTAGTCCCTATTTTCTCAGCTAGCAAACTTGCCTGGCTCAACACATTGCCTGGGCTTGTAAACAAATGACAATTTTTTGCAATTGTAGTCAACTTAATGCATATAATCATGAGATTGTCTTTATAGATAGCATAACTATTATCAACACATCTTGACGCACGTTGCCGAGTCCAACCCGTAAGTGCGGTGCGCCTAATAATCCTAAACAATGACAAGTCCAAAATATAATGAGCAAAGTAGCTGCCTATGATAGATTGCTATATGATCAGAAAGCATAAAGACCCAAGCAAGGATGTTGGAAGTAAACCCAACGTCCAGCCCAATTACACGTGTGTGTACGTGTCCAACTAGTGCATCAATTAATTACCTTGTAGGATTAGTATTCTATGCTAATTCGGTCATGGAACTAGGAAGCCTAGCTGATATGTATATACCCGTGTAGACCCCCTGTAAAGATTAGACCGATTGAAGCAATCAAGTAAGAAAAGGCTCGATACGAGCCTTTGGCAATAAACATTGTTTTGACGTGTGCGTACTTGAGCTATTTACTACTCCTTCTGTACCGAAATAATTGTAGTTGGTGGAAACTAGTTCAGAGGGAGTTGAATCGATCAAGCTGATCAATAGGTATCTTACTTTGCTATTACCAACTAGCACTTGTACGTGCCTTGGCAAACAATAGATCAAGGTGCAAGCTTGTACCTGTGGAGGTCAGTTTCATGTGGTGCGGTGCGTCTCATCGTAAGAGAAACTCGACGAGACAACATCGGCAGGACTGGTTCGGTCGCCAGCGTTGGATTGTTGTTCGTGTCGTGCGTCGCCGGAAAGAACACGGCGTCGGGACTGGGCCAACAAAGGAATAGTAATCGCCCACGTCAACGGGTTCAAAACAATACATTTTTTGACAAGGGGAATATATTAATATCGCGGTGATACCAATTACACCCAGTCTCTACAACAACGCAATGTCGTAAGGACAATATGGATGCACACCGCAAAAAAATAAAAAGAAGAAGAAGAAAAAAGAAACATATCGCTATAGTGATCAATTCCTTGTAACTGTGGCACGAACCACCACCTAGACAACACCCGAAGACAAAACTCTCCAAAAGCGACGCCTCCAAGAAGGAAACATTGCACGACCACCGTCATCGTCCGATCCTAGTTTTTAGGTTTTCATCCTGAAGAAGATCCGCACTCTGAAAACAATGGCTTCAACAAGGTCACTGCCAGGCACAACCAATTAAGGCCAGGCCTTGGATTGTCACCCTGAAAGCTAAGACTATGTACTCTGCCTATGTTGCCGCTCCCACTTGCCGCCGCTGCTACGAGTCATGAATCACCAAGCAAAGTCCTCCTCGCCATGAAGACTCGAGCGGCCATTCCAAGGCCTCAGACCTCAGCCGCCATGACGTTCTATGCCACTGTCTTCACCATGGAAATCAAAATACACCGAAGCTTCGCGTCACACCCTCCTAATGCTACTCGGGCTAAAACAAGGGCGCGCACGACCAAATCCCATCCGATCCAGCAATCTACAGGCACCAAGCACCCAATGAAGATATCCGGCGGGGCATTCCGGAACTCGTCAACTACCAACTCCATGAGGGTAGGCAACCGGCATAACACCATCTTAGAGCAAAAAGGACACAAGGATAGCGTCACCCGCCGGTTCCCTACAGCAGACCATAGATCTCAACGGGCACCACTGCCACCACCTACACGACGCAAAGATGAGTAGCTGAGTCGCACCGAGCCCTCCGATCCATTAGACGTGTCGCCCTCGCGGCCATAACAGTAGTCGAGGTCGTCGAAGATATCCGGGACCGCCGCCCCGCCGCCCATCTCCGGCGGACGAACCATGCCGTCAAGGGCCGCCATGAAGCTCCGGTCGGAGATCCCGCTAGACGAGAAACGATGGGGCCCCCGCCGCCGCCGTCAGCCTCGCGTCCTTTGACCGGAGGCTTCCTTCGACGGCGGCAGGGGTAGCAAGATCGGAGGAGGAAGGAGCGGCGGCTGCACGGGATTCGCCGGGTCGCCCCTCCTGGGAGCGACGCGACGGCGTTCTTACAGCAATACATTCATTACAGAGGATAGATACTTAATATATCAGAAGCAAGTCAGATTGGACGGTAGCCGCATCTGCGGGTGACACCGTTCAACTCTCTTTCCCGTCCATTGTCCGTCATGTTATAGAAACAACGAGTAAAAGAAAGCAGGAGAAATCACAGGAGCATGCAGGAGAAACAGGGAGAGGCGTGAGGGGCGAGGGTCTACCAAGATTTGTTGGTCAAATATCCATCGAAAGGGAACCAAGATTCGACGATCAAGATCCGTCGAGAAGGGTAGATTTTGTGCCTTCCCATGCCGAGGTCACTGTAGCCGCACTTTTGGATCTAGGCGAGGCACCATCAATCGTAGACATGGAGGAACGTATCTTCTAGACTTGTATTCCTCTCGTCTTATTTTTGTTGCCTGTAGAAATAAATAACATTGTAATTCCGAAATGAAGTAATCAGTACAGAGAAAAACAAATAGCTGACAAATGTGATCATTTTTCCTGGTTTAACATACTGGAAACAACAAAGAATGTTGCTAAAACCTATTACATGGCATCATCATGAAATTTAAACGAGAAATCCATCTAAAAACCAAATACTGGCTCAAATGAGACATTTAAAACATTAGCAACCCAAACATATAACAATTCATTTTTTAGTAGCATAAAACATGTAACTATATTTTCAGTTGCGAAATACTGGCTAGCACATCAATCAGACTTTCACATATCATTTAATCGAAGGTTCTTGAGAAGTATTGTTATCCAGTACATATCAAGATATAGAGAAAAAAGTAACATAAGCCAGCAGCATAACAATACTGAAATTTTTAGAGAAAACAAAAACATCAATGCTATGTAACGAAAAATAGAGGAACACGATGAAGGTAGAGGCAGAGGTGACCTTTGGCAACCTTCACATGAGAGGAAGAGGCAGAGATGGCCTTCGGTTACCTTCACAAGAGAGGAAGAGACGAAGATGGCAATGTAATACATCACTCTACAATGCCTAAAAACAAGGAAATATGCGATGATACAACTGGCAATTAATTTATCCAAAGAAAAATAAAGATCCTAAACTCCCAAATGAGCTCCCTGTCAGATTGCCCACATGAGCATAAACACCTGGTCCGTGTATTTTTACTGGCAATTAATTGGAAATCGAACAAGGTATGCTTAAATTCATGAGCAAGTGACATAACATGAGTATTTGGAAGATAAGATCAAAACTGAAAGCTCCACACGTAACAATTGGAACCGCAGTAACACACAGGCTTCGGCTATGCATCTTAATAGGTTAGAACACTTTAAGGAAAATAGTTTAGAATGACTGCAGAACTGGGGGTTGTAGGAATGGGGATAGGAATGGTAATGTGGTGTCATAATCGGAAATTTTGTATACTACCACTCGTTTTAGCAAATTTATTATTCAGGAATGTGTTGCTTGCAGAAACGCTGGGCAAATTGTAATGGAAAACCAACTTGGAAACCGCTAAAATTTAACTAATGTTTCCATATAGGTAATTAGTTATGCATATGTGTACATAGATATAAGCAAGTAACATAAACATTAGAGTTTATAATAAGGCAAACTTTGTACATTCATAAGTAATTTAGCTCAACTTGAGTGCCGCAACCCGTAACTTAGAGAGAGAAGTTGGTGACATTACTTTAGGAGCAGTACTTTTATAACTCATCAGCTCCTCCGAGGTAGCACAAAAGTGAAAGCAACAGAAGACAACGAACCCCAAAGAAACTTCGGATGTCTAGAGCACCTTGTCATAGGAAACTGCCAAAAATAATACATTTATTGAGTAAATAGTTTAATCTTGATATTGTGTTCTGGTTCTTTCCGTATGTAAATAGTAATCAAGGATCAAGGACCATTGTTGTGCGACCTGTTCAGATACAACGCCAGGTTATGTACCAATGGGCTTTCCAGCTAACCGATAATTTCGATAATACATCATAGTACTCTGATTAGTTGTGTCTGCCAATGAATAGTAAAGTCAAATATAATGGCTAGCCATAGTTGTACAGAAACAGAAAATATTGCCTCTTTAATTAGATTACTACTCCAATTTCTGGATATAACCAAGAGCGACCCTCTTTCAACTATACAACCTAGAGTTCATAACTAATGACAGACAAGTAAGAAATTATATTGCAGTCTTTGAGTAGATAACTGGACACTGTGTGGTACAACGCAATCATGTGTTGAAAAATAAATTATCCAAAATAGAAATAAGTTTTTTTCAAATTGAATTGTGTATTTATCTCTTATTACAGAATTTCCCAGAAAATAAAATTTCATGGATAGTTCCATCCTTGGATGTTCCCTTTGGTAAGTAAAATGAGATAGCAGCTTGTTTTGAAAACAAAAAATGGTATGGGAACAAAGACTGACCTGCTAACAGCTGGCAGACTGAACGCAGATATGTACCAATCAACTACACCGATACAGAGAAAAATACTGAAATGTTAAAAACTAACATCGTATAAATCTAAAACAGGGACAATGGAAGATCCGTATTCTGGCATAAATAAGAAAATATGCAAGAGTATGTTTTAGGTTCAAATACCCAGTTTGACAGAAATAACCAAAACACGTGTATATAACTGCACAGTTTGGTAAGACTAAAATGTGTGTGTTTTTACAAAAATAAGGAAAAGGCATTCAAGAAAGATTCTAAATGGGATTGGTGCTGTAACACTTAATTCCCTTTTACCTTTATTAACCTTGATACTGATATGGTGCCCATCTATAGGACACCACACGATATAGCCAGTTGCGGCAGCATATTTTCTGTAATGCTATCACCAGCAGCAGTACATTAATGACCAATTATACTACACATGATAGGCTCCTAAACCACACTTTCAGTAGGAAAGGTTCACCTTTTGAAAACAAAAAGAAACAGCTAATCATGTGTACGCTGCTGGTTCTAGTAAGATTAAAGGTCCAACACTTCTGTCTCTTAAAACTCAACTTGTACTCTGATCAGTTTAACCCAATTAATCAAATTCAAATTTCCCGAATTAGAAAATCATATGAATTGTGCCTCAACTTTCATCTTTTTATAGTACTACTAAAAAAACAAGCTATAAATTAGTAGATATATGAAATTTCATAGCAATGATCGAAAGACCTAGAGAATTATTTGAGTTTTTTATGACTAATGTGAGTTTGTGGACTATAAGCACTTCCATCCTTCAGAATTTTGCTAGCCTCTTTGGTACCGTACATTGCACGTTCTCACCTTGGGATTTGGCGCAAACTTTTTATATGCATCCAAATCCTGTGATATGATACGGTCTATCACACATAAACCTTATTATATCCTTCCTCAAGATAGCCGCCATACCTATCTATCATGGCATTTTCATAGCCATTCCGAGATATATTGTCATGCAACTTCCACCGTTACCTTTTCACATGACTTGTGTATTCATTGTCATTTTGCTTTGCATGATCATAGAGCTGACATAATATTTGTGACAAAGCCATTTTTCATCATTGTATACATGTTACGCTAGTATCATTGAACATCCTGGTACACTGCCAGAGGCATTCATATGTAGTCATATCATCTAGTTGTATCAAGTTATAAGTAAATAGAAGTGTGGTGATCATCATTATTAAAGCACTATCCCAGTGAGGAAAAAATAATGGAGAATGGTGCATCCTCGAAAAAGTGGGGATGAGGTTGGTGATGTTGTTCTAAAAAAATAGAAAACAAGAGAAGGGGCAGTATTACTATCCTTTACCACACTTGTGCTTCAAGGTAGCACTATATTCTTCATATAGAGAGTCTTCATGATTTGTCACTTTTATATACTAGTTACAATTTTCACATTATAGAACTTGACTTGCATATTCTGATGACAGGCTTCCTCAATTGCCTGAGGTCTTGATGAGCAAGTAGGTTGGATGCACACCCTCTTAGTTTCAGTACAGAGCTTTCATACACTTATACCTCTAGTGCATTTCTTGCATGGCAATCCCTACTCCTGCATCGATATCGATTGAAATGCGTCTCCATGGCCTAATGATCAACCGAGCTGATGCGAGACTTTCCCTACTTTTGTCTTCCCTTCTGAACCCGTACCATCATTCTGTTCTGCCTAAAGTGCTAAGTCCATGGCTCACGCCCAGGTATTGAGTGAAATTGAAAATGCTGAAGCGCGTGAAAAAGTATGAGACCATTGCTGGGTTTGGCACCAGGGTGTTCATGATTTATACTTTACGCGAGGAAGACCGAGTTATGTCATTGCTTACATGATTAAATGAGTAGGGATAACGTTCTTTAGCATTGTTATTTTAAAAATTAATGGTTATTTGCCAGTATTTATATAGATTATCATTTCGATATTTTATAATTCATCGTTTAAGACATGATAGGTAGCATTCAACATAAACAATTCTGTTTTTATCATTTACCTACTCGAGGACGAGCATGAATTACGCTTGAGGATGCTGATACGTCTCCAACATATCTATATATTTTTATTTTTTTCATGGTATTATATTATCAATCGTGTATCCTCTAGATGCAATTTTATATCATATTTGGGAACTAACCTATTAACTCCGTGCCCAACGTGAGTACCTGTTTTCTGCTTGTTTTTGGTTTAGCAGAAAAACCATAGCAAAAGAAGTCCAAACACAATGAAACTTGATGGTGATATTTTCTAGAAAAAGGGGGACCCACTATGGTAATCAGGTAATTTGCTGTCGGGGGTCTTCTTTGCCATCAACTTATCGTCGGGGCAGACGACAAACACATATTTTGCCGTCTGTTGCTGATGCCAAAGACTCATAGTCGGCAAAGATTTTAAAAAACCGACGACAAAGAATGACTGTCGGCAAAGATTTGAAAAAGTAGACAACAAAGATTCACATTCGGCTAAGAAGTCTTTGACGTCTATTTTTAATTGACAAATGACAAATATAGGATTTGGCTGACGGCAAAGACACACTATGTGGATCGATGACGTGGTGACCTAGAGTGTAGGCAAAATGAGTTTATTGGTTTCATAATTTTAAAAATGTAGATAAATTCTAAAAACATAAAATTTGACATGCTATTGGTTTATGAATCCTAGATGGTGTGTGATACTTGTGATCTGCGTTGGGTTTTTCCGTGAAGATGAACGGGTGATGCAGCACAATGTAGGTAAGTATTTCCCTTAGTAGAGAACCAAGGTTTATCGAAACAATAGGAGTAACAACCAATCCCCGTCTTCAGCGGCTGCACACAAAGAAACAAACACTTGCACCCAACGCGGGCAAGAGGGTTGTCAATCCCCTTGGACTCGTTATTTGCAAGCTTATGAGTAGTGTGGTTGGCAGTTGATAATTATGAATTGCAAATTAAAAAAAGTAAATGAAAACAGCAAGGTATTCTAGCATTTGTAAACTTATAAGTGGATAGACCTGGCGGCCATAGTTTTCCTTAGTGGCATCTCTGATGAAAGTAAGAATACGGTGGGTAGAAAATTATTGGTTGGCAATTGACAAAAAAGCGGATAGTTATGCGATATTCACGTCAATGATCATGTGTATATAGGAATCACGTCCATAAGCAAATAGGCTGAATCCTGCCTGCACCTATTACTATTATTCCACTTCAAGAGTGCTTATATGCTTGCCTCTCTATGTATTAAGTTCATGACAAACAGAGTAATGCTTGGAGAACGATGACATGATGTAGACAAAGAGAATTTAATTAATATGAACTAACCCCATCGTTTTATCCTTAGTGGCAACAACACAAAGACGTATGTTGGCCCCTACTTTCTCACTGAGATATAGAAATCCGTGAGGTTGAACCCACTACAACGCACCCCTCTCACTGAAGAAATATCAATCTGAACCCACTACAACTATTTCAATAGATCAGAGAGATTTACGAAGCTATGATGATCATGAACATAGGAATCATAATTAGAATTCAGAGAAGGCTCAAATATTTATCATGAATAATCTGAACATAAACCCACAATTCATCGGATCCCAACAAACGCATCGCACAAAAGAGTTACATCGAATATATCAAAGCGAAGATGCAATGATCATTTTATTAAAGATCAAGAGAGAGAGATAGAGATAGCCCACTAGGTACTAACTACGGACCCGTAGGTCTGTGGTGAACTACTCACACATCACCATGGGAGCAGCAAGGATGATGTAGAGGCCCTCCGTGATAGATCCCCCCTCCGTCAAAACAAGACTCCATATGGGAACACGGCGGAACAGGGACTTGCGGTGGCAGAAAAATTGTTTTGGGATGCTCCCTAGGGTTTTTGGGATTAATGTGAGGCAGCCGAGGGGAGGAGCACGCAACGAGGCGTGCCCTGCCCCCCTGTCGCGCCTGGTTGCGTGTTTCTCTCCTCGTGCGGCCTCCGGTATCCTCCCGAAGCTTCCAGGTCTTCTTTTGGTCCTGAAAAAATCACCAAAAAGTTTTGTGGCAATTGGACTTCGTTTGGTACGGTAAACCTGAAAAGCCAAAAACACGCAGAAAACAGCAACTGGCACTAGGTACTGGGTTAAGGTTAGTGCTCAAAAATAATAATAATTGGTAAATAAACACCCAAAATGTTTCCTAGAATGATAATATAATAGCATGGAACAATCAAAAATTATAGATACGTTGGAGACATATCAGCATCCACAAGCTTAATTCCTACTCGTCCTCGAGTAGATAAATGATAAAAACAGAATTTTTGATGTGACATGCTACCCAACTTGTAATCTTTTGCATGTTTGATTATTGAGAAACTATGAATTAATAAACATCAACATAGTAATACTTATAAGCATAAGCAACATAATCATAAAGTTTCAAAGCATACGATCCAAAAAGAATGTTCACCCCTATTCATTTTATCATATAAGAATAGCATGCATCCGTCCTCACCACATAAATACAAATGTTAAGCACCAAGGTGTCAAGTCAGGCAATTGGATCATACTTTTTAACACGCTTCAGCTTTTTATTACTTGCGCAATAGATGAGCGTGAACCATGGATATAGCATGAAGGTGGAATAGAATATGGTGGTAGGTTTCAAAGGAGTGAAAGTGGAGAAGAAAGTCTCGCATCAACTAGGCGTATCAACAGGCTATGGAGATGCCCATCAGTAGATATCAGTGCAAGGAGTAAGGACTGCCATGCAACGGATGCACTAGAGCTATAACTGTATGAAAGCTCAACTGAAGCTAAGTGGGTGTGCATCTAACTTGCTTGCTCATGAAGACCTCGGGCATGAGGAAGCCCGTCATCAAAATATACAAGCCAATTTCTATAATAAAAAATTCCCACTAGCATATGGAAGTGACAAAACAAGAGACTCCCTATATGAAGAACATGGTGCCACTTTGAGGCACAAGTGTGGAATAAGAAGTAGTAGCACTGTCCCTTCTCTCTTTTCTCTCATTTTTTTATTTTTCTTTTTCTTTCTCTGTTTTTCTTTTTTTGTTCTTTTTCTCTTTTTTTTTCGTCCAGAGTCTCTTCCCGACTTGTGGGGGAATCATTGACTCCACCATGCTTTCCTCACTGAGAGAGTGCCCTAAATAATGATGATCATCACACTTTTATTTACTTATAACTCGATATGAAAACTGATAGGATGATATGACTCTATATGAATGCCTCTAGCAGTGTACCAGGATGTGCAATGATCAAGCATAACATGTATGATAATGATGAATAGTGGATTTGCCACAAATACTATGCCATCTTATATGATCATGCAAAGCAATATGACAATGGAAGTACAAGTCATATGATGTGACGGTGGAAGTTGCATGGCAATATAGCTCGGAATGACTAAGGAAATGCCATGATAGGTAGGTATGGTGGCTGTTTTGAGGAAAATATAATGAGGCTTATGTGCAAAAGAGTGTATCATGTCACGGGATTTGGAAGCACCGGCGACAGTTGCACCAATCCCTAAGGTGAGAATTGGCGATGCACGGTACCGAAGAGGCTAGCATATATGTGGAGATGAGAGTGTGTATATCCTTGGATTCACATTAGTCATAAAGAAATCACATACTTATTGCAAGATTTTATTAGCTCTCTCGAAGCAAAGAACTACTCGCATGCCCCTAGGGAGGAGGTTGGTAGGAGTTAACCATCGCGCGCCCCCGACTTAAACAGCACTAGGATTTTAACGAGAATAAGTATGCTCACACATCATCACCATGCTATAAAAATATTTGGATGAACAGCAAGTTAACAACCTCTAATTCACGATACTTTTATTAACCAATGATCATGCACTCATGCTCTTTCACATTACCACATTAATATCATTAACCATGATTTCTCTTTTATGTCCTACATGTGGTTTTGATTATGCACTCATTGAATACCCATTATTTTTGAACTAGTCTTATAACCCATGCAAATTAACGTCACTGTTTATTAAGTCTCAAACAAATATAAGTGAAGAATGAGAGTGCAATTATTTCTATAAAATATATTTGCCACCGTGCTCTAAAAGATATAAGTGAAGTACTAGAGCAACTGCTAAGCTCAAAAGATATATGTGAAGCACATAGAGTATTCTATCAAATCATGGTGATTGTGTGTCTCTCTGGAGTAGGTGCATTTAGAGAACGATGATTGTGGAAAATTAAAACAAAAAGCAAACTGAAGCAAACGACGCTCCAAGCAAAACTCATATCATGTGATGAATAAAAATATAGCTCCAAGTGACATCCCCAAGCTTTGACGTCTTCCTAGAATATTACCTTGGGGTGCCTTCGGCATCCCAATCTTAGACTCTTACCGCTCCTTATTCATTTTTCCATCGCGATAACACCTAAAACTTGAAAACTTCAGCACACAAAACTCAACAGAAACTTTGTGAGATCCGTTAGTATAATAAAGATATCAAATACTTTAGGTATTGTTATAAATTGATTCTTATTTTATTATAGCATAAGGTACTGTATTCTAACTTCTCCATGACTTATACCCCCCGATATAATCCATAGCATCATCAAAACAAGCAAACTATGCAAGCAAAAACAGAATCTGTCCAAAACAGAACAATCGGTAAAGATCTGTTTGATTACCATACTTCTGTATCTTAGAAAATTCTGAAACATTAGGACAACTTGGGGAAATTGTATAGCAATATTGTGTAAACATTTCAGGAATTTACTACGCTCCAGCAGAACTGGAAAAAATCTGCACTGGAGGCAAAAGTTTCTGTTTTTGCACAACATCGATTATACTCATCATGCAAATTATACCAAAGGATTTACTTGGCGCATAAACTAATTTAAACACAAAAACACAATTATTACAGAGGCAACAATCATGTTATCACACACACAAAAAAGTTAACTATTGGGTTGTCGCCCAACAAGCTCTTTCTTTATAGCCATCAAGATAGGCTCGAGATTTCAATGATGCTCACATGAAAGATAATAATTGAATCACAAAGAGAGCATCACATCACATGTGAAATACACATCTAAGTCTAACATACTTCCTATGCATAGGCATATTGTAGGAAAAAAAATTGTCAAGTCAAGTAATATCTAGCATATGCAAATAGGAAGAGTGAAGCATTAATAATTTCAACACAAAGAGAGTTATGTGAGTAACACGAAAATTCCTATAACCATATTTGCCTCTCTCATAATAATTACATGTAGCATCATAATCAAACTCAACAAAATAAATATCATGTAAAACATTTTCTTTATGATCCATATGCATACAAGTCTTACATTCTTCCAAGATAGTGGGATTAACATTAAATAAAGTCATGACCTCTCCAAACCCACTTTTAGTAGCATTGCAAATATCATTATCAATAGTAGATTCATAATGAAGCTTAGAATTATCAAGATCACAAGAAACATCATGATTATAAACCTAATCATTATCATTAGCACAGTTGATATTCATAGAATTTATACTAACATAATTGCAATCATTCTTTTCATTCGAGGAACTATCGTGAATCACTTTATAAATTTCACAATTTTCAAATTCACGATTTTCTAGCAATACCTCATAAAGATAATCTAATGCGCTCAACTCAGTAGAAATTGGTTCAACATAATAGGGTCTTTAGAAAATATTAGCAAGTGGATGACGGTCCATTTATCTTATTTTTCTTGTTTTTTTTACTTTCTGTTTGTGTCAGAAGAAAAATGAAGATAACATAATTGGACAAGAAAGCAAATATAAATATTTTTGTATTTTTAAAATTTTCAAGCAAGCAAATCATAACATTAAATAAAAAAAGAACATGTGAATGACAATTTGTGTGAAGATACTTGAGGGTAGGTTGATGATACTCCCAGGCAACGGCGCCAGAAATCCTTCCTGATACTTGTGATCTGCGTTGGGTTTTTTCGTGAAGAGGAACGGGTGATGCATCACAATGTAGGTAAGTATTTCCCTCAGTAGAGAACCAAGGTTTATCGAACCAATAAGAGTAACAACCAACCCCTGTCTTGAGCGGCTACACACAAAGAAACAAACACTTGCACCCAACACGGGCACGAGGGTTGTCAATCCCCTTGGACTCATTATTTGCAAGCTTATGAGTAGTGTGGTTGGTAGTAGATAATTATGAATTTCAAAATAAATTAAAAAGTAAATGAAAATAGCGAGGTATTGTAGCGTTTGTAAACTTATAAGTGGATAGACTCGGGGGGCATAGTTTTCCCTAGCGGCATCTCTCATGAAAGTAAGCATACGGTGGGTAGACAAATTACTATTGCGCAATTGGCAGAAAATCAGATAGTTATGCGATATTCACAGCAATGATCATGTGTATATAGGCATCACGTCCGTAAGAAAATAGGGCGGCTCCTAACTGCACCTATTACTATTACTCCAATTCAAGAGCGCTTCTATGCTTGCCTCTCTACGTATTAAGTTCATGACAAACAGAGTAATGCTTGGTGAACCAAGACATGATGTAGACAAAGAGAATTCAATTAATATGAACTAACCCCATGGTTTTGAACCCACTACAACGCACCCCTCTCACTAAAGAAATATCAATCTAGTTGGACAAACTATTTCTATAGATTGGAGAGATTTGCAAAGCTATGATGATCATGCACATAGGAATCATAATTAGAATTCAGAGAAGACTCAAATATTTATCATGAATAATCTGAACATAAACTCACAATTCATCGGATCTCAACAAACAACCGCATAAAAGAGTTACATTGAATAGATCAATGCGAAGATGCGATGATCATTGTATTGAAGATCAAGAGAGAGAGAGATAGCCATCTAGGTACTAACTACGGACCCGTAGGTCTATGGTGAACTACTCACACATCACCATGGAAGCAACAAGGATGATGTAGAGGCCCTCCGTGATCAATCCCCCCTTCGACAGGGCACCGAAACAGGGCTTCAGATGGGCACACGGCGGGACAGGGACTTGCGACTGCGGAAAAAGTGTTTCGGGATGCTCCCTAGGGTTTTTGGGATTAATGTGAATTTATAGGGCAAAGAGGTACGCTAGGAGGAAGCTGAGGGGAGGAGCACGCAACCAGGCACGCCCTACCCCCCTGGCCGATATGGTTGCATGCTGCTCTCCTCGTGCGGCCTCCAGTCTCCTCCCAAGCTTCAAGGTCTTCTTTTGGTCCAGAAAGAAATCACCAAAATATTTCATGGCAATGGGCAGTGGGTTAATAGGTTAGTGCTCAAAAATAATAATAATTGATAACTAAACACCCAAAAAGTATCCTAGACTGATAATATAATAGCATGGAGCAATCAAAAATTATAGATACGTTGGAAACGTATCTGTGTGCAAAAAGTTTGAAGAGATTTCATAAAATAAACATTGTAAATATGTCAAAAACAAAATGATAAAGAAACACAAAAAATGGGGGTTCCCATTGGCTTAACACCCACTCACCCGGATCGGTGATGTGGCGCCTGGGCCATGATACGTCTCCAACGTATCAATAATTTATGAAGTTTTCATGTCATATTTACCCATGTTTACAATATATTTATATGGTTTTGATGCACTTTATATGATTTAATTGGAACTAACCCGAACTGACGTTGTTTTCAGCAGAATTACCGTGGTGTTGTTTTTGTGCCAAAAAAAAAGTTCTTGGAATCGCCCGAAATTTTTTGACGATTTTTTCTGCAACATATAAGAAATACTGAAGCGAAGAACTACTGGAGGAATGCCACCAGGTGTCCCCAAGGCAACAGGGTGCGATCACCCCCCTAGGGCACACTCTGTTACCTTCGGACCACCCCGTGACTCCGTTTAGTGTGATCCTAATGCTGAAAAATCCTATAAATAGAGAAAACCTCAGAAATAAACCACGAACTTCCGCTCCGCCACTGCAAGCCTCTGTACCGAAGAAATCTCATCCATAACTCTATTCTGGTACCCTGCCGTAGGGGGAATCATCACTGGAGGCCATCTTCATCATCCCGACGGTCTTCATGACGAGGAGGGAGTAGATCACCCTCGGGGATGAGGGTATGTACCAGTAGCTATGTGTTTGATCTCCCCCTCTCGTGTTCTTGAGATTTCATGATCTTGATGTATCACGAGCTTTGTTACTATAGGTGGATCATCTGATGTTCTTTCCTTGCTATCTGGTTGTGATGAATTGAATCTTTGCCTTTGAGGTTTTGTTATGTCGGATTGAAAATTGGATTTGAGACCACTTGATGTATGTATTGCATGTGGATACCCGTGGTGACAATGCGGTGTTCTATTGATCCACTTGATATATGTTTTGGTACTCAACTTGCGGATTCCCGTGGTGACAATGGGATAATCTATGCATATGGGTTGATACACGTTTCCATCCTACTTTCTCCGATAAAAATCTTGGGGTACGGTTTGAAATTCTTTGTGTTGGATTGAATATGATGAATCTGAAATTGTTTGATGCATGTCAAATAATTAACCCACGGATACTTGAGGTGACATTGGAGTATCTAGGTGACATTAGGGTTGATTGATATGTATCATAGGTGTTATTCTAGTACGTACTCTAGGGCTGTTTGTGACACTTATGGGAATGACTCAATAGATTGATTGGAAAGAATAATTTTGAGGTGGTTTTGCTACCTACAACAATTTCATCTTATGTTCTCCGGTAGATATGAACTTTGGAGTGATTCTTTATCTCACATTGATGGATTATCATATGATTCTATTATGTAAGTATTGTTGAGAGATTGCACTAGTGAAAGTATGAACCCTAGGCCTTATTTCCAAGAATTGCAATACCGTTTATGATCACTTTTACTACTTGTTACTTTGCTGTTTTTTATATTATCATATTACAAAAACCTATTTCTACTATCCATACTACTCTTGTACCACCATCTCTACGTCGAACTAGTGCACCTATACAATTTGCCATTGTATTGGGTGTGTTGGGCACACAAGAGATTTCTTGTATTTGATTGCAGGGTTGTTTGACAGACACCATCTTCATGCTACAACTCCCACAGATTGATAAACCTTAGGTCATCCACTTGAGGGAAATTTGCTAATGTCTTAGAAAACTCTGCACTTGGAGGCCCAACAACGTCTACAAGAATATAGTTGTGTAGTACACATCAACCTCTTTTCTGGCACCGTTGGCGGGGAGGTGAGTGATTGAAGATATATATTTGGATCTTGTAATTGAATGTTTGAGTTTCTTGTTTATCACTAGTTTGGTTTATAAAAGAAAACTAAAAAAATGGAATTGAGGTGGCTGATACGTCTCCAATGTATCTATAATTTTTGATTGTTCCATGCTATTATATTATCTGTTTTGGATATTTTATATGCATTAATATGCTATTTTATATTATTTTTGGGACTAACCTATTGACCTAGAGCCCAGTGCCAGTTTCTGTTTTTTCCCTGTTTTTGAGTTTTACAAAAAAGGAATATCAAACGGAGTCCAAATGGAATAAAACTTTCGCGATGATTTTTCTTGGACCAGAAGACATCTACCATACCTGGAGAGGAGGGCAGGAGACCTTCCAGGAGACAACAAGCCTCCAGGGCGCGCCCTAGGGGGGGCGCCCCCTGGCTTGTGGGTCCCCTGCATGCCTTCTAACCCTAACTCTTTGCCTATATATTCCCATATATTCCCAAACCATCAGAGGGAGACACAAAAATACTTTTCCGCCGCTGCAACCTTCTGTTCCCGTGAGATCCCATCTTGGGGCCTTTTCCGGTAATCTGCCGGAGGGGGATTCGATCACGGAGGGCTTCTACATCAACTCCATTGCTCCTCCGATGAAGCGTGAGTAGTCTACCTCAGACCTACAGGTCCATAGCTAGTAGCTAGATGTCTTTTTCTCTCTCTCTGATCCTCAATACCATGTTCTCCTCGATGTTCTTGGAGATCTATCTGATGTAATCTTCTTTTGCGGTGTGTTTGTCGAGATCCGATGAATTGTGGATTTATGATCAGATTATCTATGAATATTATTTGAATCTTCTCTGAATTCTTATATGCATGATTTCATATCTTTGTATTTCTCTTCGAGTTATTGGTTTGGTTTGGCCAACTAGATCGGTAGTTCTTGCAATGGGAGAGGTGCTTAGTTTTGGGTTCAATCTTGCGGTGTCCTCACCCAGTGACAAAGTAGGGGTAGCGAGGCACGTATTTGTATTGTTGCCATCAAGGATAAAAAGGTGGGGTTTTCATCATATTGCTTGAGTTTATCCCTCTACATCATGTCATCTTACTTAAGGCGTTACTCTGTTCTTTATGAACTTAATACTCTAGATGCAGGCAGGAGTCGGTCAATGTGTGGAGTAATAGTAGTAGATGCAGAATCGTTTCGGTCTACTTGACACGGACGTGATGCCTATATGCATAATCATTGCCTTGGATATCGTCATAACTTTGCGCTTTTCTATCAATTGCTCGACAGTAATTTGTTCACCCACCGTATTATTTTCCTTCAAGAGAGAAGCCTCTAGTGAAACCTATGGCCCCCAGGTCTATTTTCCATTATATATTTTCAGATCTATAAACCAAAAATACCAAAAATACCTTGCTGCAATTTTATTTACTTTTATTTAGTTTTACTTTTAGTAATCTTTTATATCTATCTCTATCAGATCTCATCCTTGCAAGTGATCGTCAAGGGATTGACAACCCCTTTATAGCGTTGGGTGCAAGTGTTTGATTGTTTGTGCAGGTGCATAGATTGGGGCCTTGCTTGTACCTCCTACTGGATTGATACCTTGGTTCTCAAAACTGAGGGAAATACTTATCTCTACTTTGCTGCATTACCCTTTCCTCTTCAAGGGAAAAACCAACGCAAGCTCAAGAAGTAGCAGGAAGAAATTCTTGCGCCGTTGCCAGGGAGGATACATAGCAAGTCAAGACAAGAACTCTCCCATCAACTTGCCAATTTCTGGCGCCGTTGCCGGGGAGGATACATAGCAAGTCAAGACATGAACTCCCCCGTCAACTTGCCAATTTCTGGCGCCTTTGCCGGGGAGGATACATAGCAAGTCAAGACAAGAACTCCCCCGTCAACTTGCCAATTTTTGGCGCCGTTGCCGGGGAGGTCTACATCAAGCCTACCAAGTACCCATCATAAACTCATCTCTTGAATTTACATTATTTGCCATTTGCCTCTCGTTTTCCTCTCCCCCACTTCTAAAACGATTTTCAAAAAAAACCAAAAAGATTTGCCTTTTTATTCGCCCTTCTTCCGTTCATCTTTTTGTTTGCCTTTTGTTTGCTTGTGTGCTAGATTGCTTGGTTTGTCACGATGACTCAAGAGAATACTGATACGTCTCCAACGTATCTATAATTTTTGCTTGTTCCATGCTGTTATATTAACATTCTTGGATGTTTTACAATCATTTTACTACAACTTTATATTATTTTTGGGACTAACCTATTAACCCAGAGCCCAGTGCTAGTTTCTGTTTTTTTCCTTGTTTTTGGGTTTTACAAAAAAGGAATATCAAACGGAGTCCAAACGGAATAAAAATCTCCGGTGATTTTTTATGGACCATAAGAAGCCCACGGAGCTTGGAGATGAAGCCAGAAGATTCCCGAGGTGATCAAAAGCCACAGGCCCCCCCCCCCGCTAGGGCGCGCCCCCTTGGCTTGTGGGTCCCTCGGGAGTCCACCGACCTCCCTCTCAGCTCTATAAATCCTCAAATATTCCAAAAACCCCCGTGCAGAACCTAGATCGGGAGTTCCGCCGCCGCAAGCCTCTAGAGCCACGAAAAACCAATCGGGGGCCCGTTCCAGCACCCTGCCGGAGGGGGAAACCATCATCGGAGGCCATCTTCATCATCCCGGCGGTCTCCATGATGAGGAGGGAGTAGTTCACCCTCGGGGCTGAGGGTATGTACCAGTAGCTATGTGTTTGATCTCTCTCTCTCGTGTTCTTGAGATGGCACGATCTTGATGTACCGCGAGCTTTATTGATATAGATGAATCATATGGAGTTTTCCCCTCTCTATCTTCTTGTGATGAATTAAGTTTTCCCTTTGAAGTTTTCTTGTCGGATTGAATCTTTAAGGATTTGAGAACACTTGATGTATGTCTTGCGATGGGATATCCGTGGTGACAATGGGATGTTCTATTGATCCACTTGATGTATGTTTTGGTGATCAACTTGCGGGTTCCGTGACCTTGGGAATCTATGCATAGGGGTTGGCACACGTTTTCGTCTTGACTCTCCGGTAGAAACTTTGGGGCACTCTTTGAAGTTCTTTGTGTTGGATTGAACATGATGAATCTAAAATTATGAGATGCATATCGTATAATCATGCCCATGGGTACTTGTGGTGACATTGGAGTATCTAGGTGACATAGGGTTTTGGTTGATGTGTATCTTAAGGTGTTATTTTAGTACGAACTCTAGGGTTGTTCGTGACACTTAGGGATAGCTCATACGATTGATCGGAAAAGATAACTTTGAGGTGGTTTCGTACCCTACAATAATTTCTTCGTTTGTTCTCCGCTATTTGTGACTTTGGAGTGAACTCTTTGTCGCACGTGAGGGATTTACATATGATTCAACTATGTCAGTATTGTTGAGAGAACTTGCACTAGTGAAAGTATGAACCCTAGGCCTTGTTTCCAAGCATTGCAATACCGTTTGTGCTCACTTTTATCATTAGTTACCTTGCTGTTTTTATATTTTCAGATTACAAAAACCAATATCTACCATCCACATTACACTTGTATCACCATCTCTTCGCTGAACTAGTGCACCTATACAATTTACCATTGTATTGGGTGTGTTGGGGACACAAGAGACTCTTTGTTATTTGGTTGCAGGGTTTCTTGAGAGAGACCATCTTCATCCTACGCCTCCCACGGATTGATAAAACTTAGGTCATCCACTTGAGGGAAATTTGCTACTGTCATACAAAACTCTGCGCTTGGAGGCCCAACACGAGTCTACAAGAAGAAGGTTGCGTAGTAGACATCAAGCTCTTTTCTGGCGCCATTGCCGGGGAGGGCTAGGTAAGCGACACTCACATCCTGTCAACGAAGCTCTTTTCTGGCGCCGTTGCCGGGGAGGTGAGTGCTTGATGGTATATCTTTAGATCTTGCAATTGAATCTTTTAGTTTCTTGTTTTATCACTAGTTTGGTTTTATAAAAGAAAACTAAAAAAAATGGAATTGAGGTTGCCTCATATGCTTCATCTTTTTAATGTCTTTCGTAAAAATGATGGAAAGGAAAATTGTGCTCAAGTGTTAGAAGAAGTTATTAAAATGTTTGGCACTAAATCTTTGAGTGATGAGCATGATTGCAATGTTGTTAGTATGAATTCTTTGAATATCCATAGTACTAATGATGATTGCACTAGTCATGATAAAAAGATTTCTTATAAGCATGTCAATTTTTGTGGAGTGCATAGAGTTTGTGAAGACATGCCTAAAAGGGAAGATAGATTTTGTAGGAGGCATAAGTATTTAGAAACTAAGTGGTTGCAAGAGAGGCTATATGTTTGTGCTGAAAGACTTAATATTTCTCGCCGTCGTTGTGAACTTTGCAATGAAAGTGGTCATTTTAATTTCCAATGTGAATTATTTCATGATCGAATTGTGTCCAAAAATTGTGATAACCTCATTACCCTTGAGCATCATAATGAACTTAGTCTATTTTTGGGGTATGAAGAAATGAAACATAAAACTAAGGATGTTCCATCTTGGGTTCTCATGAAAATGATTGATTTTGATCTAAATGAAATCTATATGTATTGCGTGGTAAATTGCATTGAGAATCCTTATATTACCAATTACTTAAAGACAAGAAAACAAATAGAAGATGAATAGAATACTAATGAAGGGGAAGTGGTTTCCCAATATCCTCCTATTTTTTCTTATGATAAATCAGGTAACGAGGAGGAGCTTTTTATTCAACCAACCTCTTCAAAAGGAAGCTTGGAGGAATTAAATAAACCCACACATAATGTGGTGAAGAAGAAGAAAAGAATGAAAAGTAAAGGTAAAGAGGTATCTCTCCCAAATAATGACACCCCTTATAATCTTGAAAATCTTTTTGGCACCAACTTAGAGAATTGTGATGATAATTGTTATACGATTGGTGCTATTCATACTATTAATGATGAGAGTGATTATGTTTATGTTATGCAAAGCCACAAGCTTGGGGATGCTATGTTTGATGAGAATGACATGTTTGAGAATTTATTTGCTGCAATTAATGTTTGTCCCAAGCTTGGGGATGCTATGTTTAATGAAGATGATGTTTTTAGTCCCCCAAGTTTTGATGTGCAAATTTATTATGATGATAGCATACCCTATATTTATGATGATTGCAATATTTATGAAAGTGGGTTTGGAAGAGTGTCAACTTTAGATAATAATTATCCCACTATTTTGGAGGGTGTAGAATCTTATTATAATGATAAAAGTGGATTTGGAGAGGTCACGACTTTATTTATTAATGATTCCACTATTTCGGAAGAGGTTTCAAGTGACTATGATGAGAAAAAATTTGCTACTTATGATGATTATTGTGATGATACTTATGTTATAATTTTGAATATCCTTTTACTGAACATTACTCTTTTAATGTGGAAACAATTTTTAGTATTCATGCTTCATATGATACTCCCACTATTATGAATGAGAAGAAATTTGCTTATGTGGTGAGTAGTAAAATTTCTATGCTTGTATATCATGAAAAGAATGCTTTATGTTCTGGTTATATTGTGAAATTCCTTCATGATGCTACTGAAAATTATTATGCGGGAGGAACATATGCTTGTAGGAATTCCAATAATATCAAGTTTCCTCTCTATGTGTTCAAAGTTTTGAAGTTATGCTTGTTTTGCCTTCCTATGCTAGTTGATTCTTGCTCCCATAAATTGTTTGCTCACAAAATCCCTATGCATAGGAAGTGGGTTAGGCTTAAATGTGCTAGTCATATTCTTCATGATGCTCTCTTTGTGTTTCAATTCTTATCTTTTATGTGAGCATCATTGAAATCATCATGCCTAGCTAAAAGGCATTAAAGAAAAGCGCTTGTTGGGAGACAACCCAATATTTATCCTTACTGTTTTTGTGTGTCCACATGATTAAACTACTGTATAATCATGTTTTATAGCTTTTGTTTCAATAAAGTGCCAAGTAAAGCCTTTGGGATAGTGTGGATGATAGTTGACTTGATTCTGTGCAAAAAACAGAAACTTTTTCTCTCAGTCCAGGAATTTTTTAAATTCACTGGAACGTGATTTTGATATGAATTTTTTACACATGATTTATATACAAATTTCCTAGATTTTCCTAAATTTTCAGAATTTTTGGAGACAGGGAAGTATGGTTACACTACAGATCTTCACAGACTGTTCTGTTTTTGACAGATTATGTTTTGCTTGCATAGTTTACTTGTTTTAGTGTTCCCATAACTTATATTCAGTGATATAAATTATGGGAATGATATAATACAGTAGTTATCATGTGGGAACAATTATGAATCTTGTCTTGACAGTACCTAAGTGAATGATTTATCTTTATTACACTAACCCTTCTCACGAAGTTCCGTTAAATTTTGTGTGGTTGAAGTTTTCAAGTTTTGGGTGAGACACCGATATGAGGAGAATAAGGAGTGACAAGAACCTAAGCTTGGGTATGCCCAAGGCACCCTCAAGGTAATATCAAAGGAAGAATCAAGCGCCTAAGCTTGGGGATGCCCCGGAAGGCATCCCCTCTTTCGTCTTCAATATTATCGGTATATCTTACTTGGAGCTATATTTTTATTCGTCACATAATATGAGTTTTGCTTGGAGCGTCATTTTGTTTTGTTGTTCTCTGTTAGGTGTTATTTATAATCTTGTTTTTCAATAAAAAGTTTCAAGAATTGCCTTAGGAGGCTTGCATTGCATGTTTTGATATGTGCTGTGTAAAAACAGAAACTTTGGCTGTAGTGTTTGAATTTTCATATTTTACTGGAACATGGAAAGTTTCTGAAATTTTTACACAGTGTTGTAATATAAATTTGTTAGATTTCCCTAAATTTTCATAATTCTTTGAGTTACATAAGTACACTGTTTACATAAATTGCTACAGACTGTTCTGTTTGGACAGATTGCTGTCATAGTTTTGTTATCCACTTATCCTATAGTTTCCATAGCCTATATTGGTAGATATAAATTGTGGAAATGATAGTATACAGTACCTAATGTTTGAAAATTATTATGCAACTTGTCTTGGCAGTACATAAAGAGTTGATTTATTATTATGTGTACTAACCTATCTCATGAGTTCTTTTCGAGTTTTGTGTGGATGAAGTTTTTGAGAATAGGTGAAACCATGATATGAGAGGATTGAACGATATACAAAAGCTCAATCTTGGGGATGCCCAAGGCACCCCAAGTAAATATTTCAAGAAGTCTCAAGCATCTAAGCTTGGGGATGCTACGCATCCCACCTCTCTTCATCGACAATTATCGGTTAGCCTGTGTTGAGCCTAAAGTTTTATTCGTTCACTTGATGCGTGCTATTCTTGGAGTTACATTTTTGTTTTGCTTGCTATTTAAATAAAATACTCAGATCTGAAAATATTTATTGAGAGAGAGAGAGTCCTCACATAGCTACTTAATTGTTTGACTACTCATTGATCTTCACTTATATCTTTTGTGAGTAGCTTGTCATTTCCTCTCATGCTTCACTTATATCTTTTTCAGAGATGAAATATTTATGCTCTTGTACTTCACTTAAATTTGTTTGAGCTTGCAAAAAAGCAATGGCAATATATGAAACTAGTCCCAAAGTGATAGATATCCAAGGAGGATATAATAAAAACTTTCATGAAGATCATTGGACAAATTAAACTTGATTCTTTGTAATAGTTTTGAAACATGATGATAGTAATATGTGAGCCTTGTTAGTGAGTAATTATGCTTTAGTCAGAATATTGGTGTTAAGGTTTGTGATTCCCTATGCATGCATGAAAGTCAATAGTTATGCAATGAACTTGCATCCTACTTGTGGTGCATTATTCGGTGTTAGTCATGTTCAATGCTCACTTATGTGATTTTTCGTTTCTTGGTTTGGTTGCTTCCCAATCTATTTGCTAGCCTTCATTTGTACTAAGTAGAAATACTACTTGTGCATCCAAAATCCTTAAACCAAGTTTTGCCTTATGAGTCCACCATACCTACCTATATGCGATATTTCCATGCCGTTCCAAGAAAATTTGTATGTGCCATCTCTAAACTTTCAAAATAAATTTTCTCTTTTGTGTGTCCGTACCGCTCATGAAACGGTGGGGAGTATCCAAATTTTTTCCATGCTAGGTGGGTTATTCTCACGATATGTGTTCATTCACTATCATTCACGAGAAAGTGGCTGGTATTCAGGATGCCCAGTCCCATGCTCAAAAATCAAATCAAAATATAATGAAACAAAACTCCCCCAGGATTGTTGTTTTGTATGGACGGTACCTGTGGATTCGGCTCGCCGTGGAGTGTGATTTATTGGTGGAGGGGGAGTAAAAACTTTACCATTCTGTTTGGGAACCGCCTATAATGTATCTAGCATGAAAGTATTGTGAGCTACTTTGTCGTTTTCATTGACAGGAAAAGCATGCCACCCAAAATATTTTTCTCTCTCAATTTAAAACTTTGAGCTCTGGCACCTCTGCAAATCCCTACTTCCCTCTGCGAAGGGCCTATCTATTTACTTTATGCAATTTTTATTTTTGCTTTGAGTCTCCATCTTCTCTTATAAGCACCAACTAGGGGGCACTATGATCGTACTTGAGCATTGGGCATAGCTAATATTTGAGTGTGTTTCATGAATGGATCAATGATTGAGCATGATGGGCTAGGGATAACTTTCTTTAGTGTTGATATTTTGAAAGACATGGTTGCTTGTTGACATGTTTGAGTATTGAAGTCATTATGTTAAAACTAGACTATTGCTTTGAATCATTTACAAGTCCAAATGTCCACGCTATACATAGAAGAAAAGAATATGATGAACAAGTTAGGCAGCATTCCACATCAAAAATTCTGTTTTTATCATTTACCTACTCGAGGACGAGCAGGAATTAAGCTTGGGGATGCTGATACGTCTCCAACGTATCTATAATTTTTGCTTGTTCCATGCTGTTATATTATAATTCTTCGATGTTTTACAATCATTTTACTACAACTTTATATTATTTTTGGGACTAACCTATTAACCCAGAGCCCAGTGCCAGTTTCTGTTTTTTCCTTGTTTTTGAGTTTTACAGAAAAGGAATATCAAATGGAGTCCAAACAGAATAAAAATCTCCGGTGATTTTTTATGGACCATAAGAAGCCCACGGAGCTTGGAGATGAAGCCAGAAGATTCCCGAGGAGATCACAAGCCACAGGGGCGCGCCCCCCCTAGGGAGCGCCCCCCCTGGCTTGTGGGTCCCTTGGGAGTCCACCGACCTCCCTCTCAGCTCTATAAATCCTCAAATATTCCAAAAACCCCCATGCAGGACCTAGATCGGGAGTTCCACCGCCGCAAGCCTCCAGAGCCACGAAAAACCAATCGGGAGCCCGTTCCGGCACCCTGCCGGATGGGGAAACCATCACCGGAGGCCATCTTCATCATCCCGGTGGTCTCCATGACGAGGAGGGAGTAGTTCACCCTCGGGGCTGAGGGTATGTACCAGTAGCTATGTGTTTGATCTCTCTCTCTCGTGTTCTTGAGATGGCACGATCTTGATGTACCGCGAGCTTTATTGATATAGATGAATCATATGGAGTTTTCCCCTCTCTATCTTCTTGTGATGAATTGAGTTTTCCCTTTGAAGTTTTCTTATGGGATTGAATCCTTAAGGATTGGAGAACACTTGATGTATGTCTTGCGATGGGATATCCGTGGTGACAATGGGATGTTCTATTGATCCACTTGATGTATGTTTTGGTGATCAACTTGTGGGTTCCGTGACCTTGGGAATCTATGCATAGGGGTTGGCACACGTTTTCGTCTTGACTCTCCGGTAGAAACTTTGGGGCACTCTTTGAAGTTCTTTGTGTTGGATTGAACATGATGAATCTGAAATTATGAGATGCATATCGTATAATCATGCCCATGGGTACTTGTGGTGACATTGGAGTATCTAGGTGACATTAGGGTTTTGGTTGATGTGTATCTTAAGGTGTTATTTTAGTACGAACTCTAGGGCTGTTCGTGATACTTAGGGATAGCTCATACGATTGATCGGAAAAGATAACTTTGAGGTGGTTTCGTACCCTACAATAATTTCTTCGTTTGTTCTCCGCTATTTGTGACTTTGGAGTGAACTCTTTGACGCACGTGCAGGATTTACATATGATTCAACTATGTCAGTATTGTTGAGAGAACTTGCACTAGTGAAAGTATGAACCCTAGGCCTTATTTCCAAGCATTGCAATACCGTTTGTGCTCACTTTTATCATTAGTTATCTTGCTGTTTTTATATTTTCAGATTACAAAAACCAATATCTACCATCCATACACTTGTATCACCATCTCTTCGCCGAACTAGTGCACCTATACAATTTACCATTGTATTGGGTGTGTTGGGGACACAAGAAACTCTTTGTTATTTGGTCGCAGGGTTGCTTGAGAGAGACCATCTTCATCCTACGCCTCCCACGGATTGATAAACCTTAGGCCATCCACTTGAGGGAAATTTGCTACTGTCCTACAAAACTCTGCGCTTGGAGGCCCAACACGAGTCTACAAGAAGAAGGTTGCATAGTAGACATCAAATACCAAGTTGTGTGACTTCTCCAATGCTAATAATAATGACTTTATTAGTACTCCGATTGCTCCCGCCAGTAGTGCGGAATCTTATGAAATTAATGCCGCTTTGCTGAATCTTGTTATGAAAGAACAATTTTCCGGCATTCCTAGTGAAGATGCCGCATGCCATCTAAATACTTTCGTTGAATTGTGTGATATGCAAAAGAAGAAAGATGTGGATAATGACATTGTTAAATTGAAGCTATTTCCGTTCTCACTACGAGATCGTGCTAAAACTTGGTTTACATCTTTGCCTAAAAATAGTATTGATTCATGGAATAAGTGTAAAGATGCTTTTATTTCAAAGTACTTTCCGCCCGCTAAGATCATCTCCCTTAGGAACGATATAATGAATTTTAAGCAACTTGATCATGAGCATGTTGCACAATCTTGGGACAGGATGAAATTAATGATTAGTAATTGTCCCGCGCATGGTTTGGGTTTATGGATGATTATACAATTTTTTTATGCGGGATTGAATTTTGCATCTAGAAATCTTTTAGATTCCGCCACGGGTGGTACTTTTATTGAAATCACATTAGGAGAAGCTACTAAACTCCTAGATAATATTATGGCAAATTACTCTCAATGGCATACCGAAAGATCTCCTACTAGTAAAAAGGTGCATGCAATTGAAGAAATAAATACTTTGAGTGGAAAGATGGATGAATTAATGAAATTGTTTTCTAGTAAGAGTGCTCCTATTGATCCTAATGATATGCCTTTGTCTTCTTTGATTGGAAATAATAATGAAACTATGGATGTGAATTTTGTTGGTAGGAACAATTTTGGTAATAACGCGTATAGAGGTAATTTCAACCCTAGGCCGTTTCCTAGTAATTCCTCTAATAATTATGGTAATTCCTACAACAATTCTTATGGAAATTATAATAAGATGCCCTCTGATCTTGAGAATAATATTAAAGAATTTATTAGTTCGCAAAAGGTTTTCAATGCTATGATTGAAGAAAAATTGCTCAAGATTGATGATTTGGCTAGGAACGTTGATAGAATTTCTCTTGAGATCGATTCTTTGAAAATTAGATCTATTCCACCCAAGCATGATATTAATGAGTCTCTAAAAGCTATGAGAATTTCTATGGATGAATGTAAAGAAAGAACCGTTAGGATGCGTACTAAGCGAGAATTGTTAGTAAAAGCGTGTTCTTCGATTTCTCGTGAAAATAATGATGAAGATCTTAAAGTGATTGATGTGACTCCTATTGAATCTTTGTTTTCTAATATAAATCTTGATAAAGATGAGACTGGAGATAAGACAACTTTAATTAGAAGGCGTCCCAATGATTCGGGGTTTATAGAACTTGATGCAAAAATTGATAAAAGTAGGATTGAAGTGATCAAAACTTTAAGTAACAATGAACCCACTCCTTTGAATTTCAAGGATTTTAATTATGATAATTATTCTTTGACATATTGTATTTCCTTGTTGCAATCCATGTTGAATTCTCCTCATGCTTATAATCAAAATAAAGCTTTTACTAAACATATCGTTGATGCTATGATAAAATCCTTTGAAGAAAAACTTGAGTTGGAAGTTTCTATACCTAGAAAGCTTTATGATGAGTGGGAACCTACTATAAAGATTAAAATTAAAGATTATGAGTGCCATGCTTTGTGTGATTTGGGTGCTAGCGTTTCCACTATTCCGAAAACTTTATGTGATGTGCTAGGTTTCCGTGAATTTGATAATTGCTCCTTAAATTTGCATCTTGCGGATTCCACTATAAAGAAACCTATGAGAAGTATTAATAATGTTCTTATTGTTGCAAATAGGAATTATGTGCCCGTAGATTTCATTGTTCTTGATATAGATTGCAATCCTACATGTCCTATTATTCTTGGTAGATCTTTCCTTAGAACGATTGGTGCAATTATTGATATGAAAGAAGGAAACATTAGATTTCAATTTCTATTAAGGAAGGGCATGGAACACTTCCCAAGAAATAAAATTAAATTACCATATGAATCTATTATGAGAGCTACTTATGGATTGCATACCAAAGATGATAATACTTAGATTTATTGCGTTATGCCTAGCTAGGGGCATTAAACAATAGCGCTTGTTGGGAGGCAACCCAATTTTATTTTTATGTTTTTGTTTTGTTTCTGTTCTTGAATAAATTACACATTATTACCTCTGTAGTAATTGTGTTTTAGTGTTTTAATTAGTGTTTGTGCCAAGTAAGACCTTTGGGATGGTCTACAATGATAGTTAATTTGATCCTGCTGAAAAACAGAAACTTTGACACCCAGTCCAGGAATTTTATAAATTCACAGAAGCGTCGATTCGATCTGAATATTTTAAAAAAGATTGATATACAAATTTCCCAAATTGTCCTAATTTGTCAGAATTTTTCGAGTTACAGAAGTATTCTAAGTTTACAGATTGCTACAGACTGTTCTGTTTTAGACAGATTCAGTTTTCTTTGTGTTGTTTGCTTATTTTGATGAATCTATGGGTAGTATCGGGGGGTATGAACCATGGAGAAGTTGCAATACAGTAGATATTACACCAATATAAATAAAGAATGAGTTCACAACAGTACCTAAAGTGGTGATTTTATTTTCTTATACTAACGGATCTCACGAGTTTTCTGTTGAGTTTTGTGTTGTGAAGTTTTCAAGTTTTGGGTAAAGATTTGATGGACTATGGAATAAGGAGTGGCAAGAGCCTAAGCTTGGGGATTCCCAAGGCACCGCAAGGTAATATTCAAGGACAACTAAGAGCCTAAGCTTGGGGATACCCCGGAAGGCATCCCCTCTTTCGTCTTCAATCCATCGGTAAATTTACTTGAGGCTATATTTTTATTCACCACATGATATGTGTTTTGCTTGGAGCGTCTTGTATGATATGAGTCTTTGATTTTTAGTTTGCCACAATCATACTTGCTGTACACACTTTTTGAGAGGGACATGCATGAATCGTGAATTTATTAGAATACTCTATGTGCTTCACTTATATCTTTTGAGCTAGGCAATATGCTCTAGTGCTTCACTTATATCTTTTTAGAGCACGGCGGTGGCTTTATTTTATAGAAATTGTTGAACTCTCTTGCTTAACTTATATTATTTTGAGAGTCTCTAAACAGCATGGTAATTTGTTTAGGTTATGAATTTAGTCCTAATATATTGGGCATCCAAGAGAGATATAATAAAAACTTTCATATAAAAGTGCATTGAATACTATGAGAAGTTTGATTCCTTATGATTGTTTTGAGATATAAAGATTGTAATATTGGAGACATGCTAGTGAGTAATTGTGTATTGGTAGAAATACTTGTGTTAAAGTTTGTGATTCCCGTAGCATGCACGTATGGTGAACCGTTATGTGACGAAGTCGGAGCATGATTTATTTATTGATTGCCTTCCTTTGTGTGGAGGTCGGGATCGCGCGATGGTTAACTCCTACCAACCCTTCCCCTAGGAGCATGCATGTAGTACTTTGTTTTGATGACTAATAGACTTTTGCAATAAGTATGTGAGTTCTTTATGACTAATGTTGAGTCCATGGATTATACGCACTCTCACCCTTCCACCTTTGCTAGCCTCTCTAGTACCGCGCAACTTTTGCCGGTGCATTAAACCCACCTTCCTCAAAACAGCCACCATATACCTTCCTCAAAACAGCCACCATACCTACCTATTATGGCATTTCCATAGCCATTCCGAGATATATTGCCATGCAACTTCCACCGTTCCATTTATTATGACACGCACCATCATTGTCATATTGCTTAGCATGATCGTAAGATAGCTAGCATGATGATGTCATTGCTACGCTAGATCATTGCATATCCCGGTACACCGCCAGAGGCATTCATATAGAGTCATATCTTGTTCTAGTATCGAGTTGTAAATTTTGAGTTGTAAGGAAATAAAAGTGTGATGATCATCATTATAGAGCATTGTCCCGTGTGAGGAAAGGATGATGGAAACTATGATTCCCCCACATGTCGGGATGAGTCTCCGGACTTTTTAAAAATAAAAGAGGCCAAAGAATCCCACCAAAAGAAAAGAAAAAAAGAGAAAAAAATAAAAAAAAATGAGAGAAAAGAGAGAAGGGGCAATGCTACTATCCTTTTTCCACACTTGTGCTTCAAAGTAGCACCATGATCTTCATGATAGAGAGTCTCCTATATTGACACTTTCATATACTAGTGGGAATTTTTCATTATAGAACTTGGCTTGTATATTCCAATGATGGGTTTCCTCAAATTGCCCTAGGTCTTCGTAAGCAAGCGAGTTCGATGCACACCCACTTAGTTTCTTTTTTGAGCTTTCATACACTTATAGCTCTAGTGCATCCGTTGCATGGCAATCCCTACTCACTCACATTGATATCTATTGATGGGCATCTCCATAGCCCGTTGATATGCCTAGTTGGTGTGAGACTATCTCCTTCTTTTGTCTTCTCCACAACCACCATATTCTATTCCACCTATAGTGCTATGTCCATGGCTCACGCTCATATATTGCGTAAGAGTTGAAAAAATTTGAAAATACTAAAGTATGAAACAATTGCTTGGCTAAAACCGGGGTTGTGCATGATTTAATACTTTGTGTGATGAACATGGAGCATAGCCAGACTATATGATTTTGTAGGGATAGCATTCTTTGGCCATGTTATTTTGAGAAGACACGATTGCTTTATTAGTATGCTTGAAGTATTATTGTTTTTATGTCAACATTAAACTTTTGTTTTGAATCTTATGGATCTGAATATTCATGCCACAATAAAGAAAATTACATGGATAAATATGTTAGGTAGCATTCCACATCAAAAATTCTGTTTTTATCATTTACCTACTCGAGGACGAGCAGGAATTAAGCTTGGGGATGCTTGATACGTCTCCAATGTATCTATAATTTTTTATTGTTCCATGCTATTATATTATCTGTTTTGGATGTTTATATGCATTAATATGCTATTTTATATTATTTTTGGGACTAACCTATTAACCTAGAGCCCAGTGCCAGTTTCTGTTTTTTCCCTGTTTTTGAGTTTTACAGAAAAGGAATATCAAACGGAGTCCAAACGGAATAAAACTTTCGCGATGATTTTTCTTGGACCAGAAGAAATCTACCATACCTGGAGAGGAGGGCAGGAGACCTTCCAGGAGACGACAAGCCTCCAGGGTGCGCCCTAGGGGCGCTCCCCTGGCTTGTGGGTCCCCTGCATGCCTTCTAACCCTAACTCTTCGCCTATATATTACCATATATTCCCAAACCATCAGAGGGAGACACAAAAATACTTTTCCGCCGCCGCAACCTTCTGTTCCCGTGAGATCCCATCTTGGGGCCTTTTCCGGTAATCTGCCGTAGGGGGATTCGATCACGGAGGGCTTCTACATCAACTCCATTGCTCCTCCGATGAAGCGTGAGTAGTCTACCTCAGACCTATGGGTCCATAGCTAGTAGCTAGATGGCTTTTTCTCTCTCTTCGATCCTCAATACCATGTTCTCCTCGATGTTCTTGGAGATCTATCCGATGTAATCTTCTTTTGCGGTGTGTTTGTTGAGATCCGATGAATTGTGGATTTATGATCAGATTATCTATGAATATTATTTGAATCTTCTCTGAATTCTTATATGCATGATTTCATATCTTTGTATTTCTCGTCGAGTTATTGGTTTGGTTTGGCCAACTAGATCGGTAGTTCTTGCAATGGGAGAGGTGCTTAGTTTTGGGTTCAATCTTGCGGTGTCCTCACCCAGTGACAAAGTAGGGGTAGCGAGGCACGTATTTGTATTGTTGCCATCAAGGATAAAAAGGTGGGGTTTTCATCATATTGCTTGAGTTTATCCCTCTACATCATGTCATCTTACTTAAGGCGTTACTCTGTTCTTTATGAACTTAATACTCTAGATGCAGGCAGGAGTCGGTCGATGTGTGGAGTAATAGTAGTAGATGCAGAATCGTTTCGGTCTACTTGACACGGACGTGATGCATATATGCATAATCATTGCCTTGGATATCGTCATAACTTTGCGCTTTTCTATCAATTTCTCGACAGTAATTTTTTCACCCACCGTATTATTTTCCTTCAAGAGAGAAGCCTCTAGTGAAACCTATGGCCCCCAGGTCTATTTTCCATTATATATTTTCAGATCTATGAACCAAAAATACCAAAAATACCTTGCTGCAATTTTATTTACTTTTATTTAGTTTTACTTTTAGTAATCTTTTATATCTATCTCTATCAGATCTCATCGTTGCAAGTGACCGTGAAGGGATTGACAACCCCTTTATAGCGTTGGGTGCAAGTGTTTGATTGTTTGTGCAGGTGCATAGATTGGGGCCTTTCTTGTACCTCCTACTGGATTGATACCTTGGTTCTCAAAACTGAGGGAAATACTTATCTCTACTTTGCGGCATCACGCTTTCCTCTTCAAGGAAAAAACCAACGCAAGCTCAAGAAGTAGCAGTGGCCTCAAATGCTTCATTTTTATAATGTCTTTCTTGAAAATGATGGCTCGAAAAATGGTGCCAAATTGTTAGAAGTAGATTTCAATAAAATGTTTGGCATTAAATCCTTGAATGATGAGCGTGATTGCAATGTTGTTTGTACGAATTCTATGAATAGCCATGATGCTAATGATATGCAACGCCATAACCTTGGGGATGCTATATTTCATGAAGATGATATTTTTAGTCCCCCACGTTTTGATGAGCAAATTTATTATGATGATGGCAGCCTCCTGTGTATGATGATTATGGTGATGACAGGTACGCTATAAAGAGTAATGATAACCATGAAACTTGTCATCATGATTTAAATATTCAATGTGGTTATGTCAATCAATTGTCTCATGGCAAGGAATGCTTTATGTAAATTCCTTCATGATGTTGAGTTTGCTCCAACTATATGAATGAGAAGAAAATTGTTTATGTGGAGAGTAATGAAAACTCTATGCTTGTGGATAATCAAAGGAATTCTTTATGTAATAGTTATATTGTTGAATTCCTTCATGATGCTACTGAAAAATTTATGAGAGGGGAAGATATGCTTATGTATATTTCAGCAATATCAAGTTTCCTCTCTATGTGTTCAAAGTTTTGAAGTTGTGCTTGTTTTGCCTTCCTATTTTGCTATAATAAATGGTTTGATTACAAAATCCCTATGCATAGGAAGTGGGTTAGACTTAAATGTGCTTGCCATGTGATTCATCATGATCCCTTTATGTTTCAATTCTTTACTGATGTGAGCATCATTGAAATCATCATGCCTAGCTAAAAGGCATTAAAGAAAAGCGCTTGTTTGGAGACAACCCAACACTTATACTTTCTGTTTTGGTGTGTTCATATGATTAAGCTACTGTAGTAATCATGTTTTGTGCCTTTTATTTCAATATTGTGCCAAGTAAAGCCTTTTGGATAGTGTTGATACTTGTTGATTTAATTATGTGCAAAAACAGAAACTTTTGCGTCCAGTATATGAATTATGTGATTTTACTGGAGATTGAAAATATTATGAAAATTCTACACAATGTTTATATGCAAATTTCCTACGTTATCCTAATGTTTTAGAATTTTCAGAGATAGGGAAGTATGATATTAGTTAGTATCTTTTCAGACCGTTCTGTTTTTGACAAATTCTGTTTTGCATGCATAGTTTGCTTTTTTAATGTTTCCATAGTTTATATTTAGTGATATAAATTATGGGAATGATATAATAAAGTAGTTTTTATGTGATAGCGGGTACGGGTACGGTTTAGTATAACCCATGCCCGTGTAGCCATGTACCCGCATATAAATTGAAAAATAGGCCTTAATTATTATTTATCCACATATTAAACGAATTATATGTACATAAATCTCGCAGGTAGCGGGCGTCCAGAATGTGTTGATGTTTATAAGTATGTTTTGTTGTCATGAAGTGTTGTTGTTTATCCATTATTATTATAAGTTGTTGTTTGTGACTATGTAATACTCCAATTAATGTGTTGCAAATTTGGGTAATTTTACCCATGGGTACCCATTTACCTTGACGGGTGACGGGTATGGGAAAAAATTGTACCCGTCGATGGATATGAGTACGGGTATACCTAGCCAAAACTCGGGCCAGGCCAGGCTTCGGATTGGGCCTAAAAAAACCACGATACAAAACTCAGGCCCAAGCCCGACCCGGCCTGACCGTCAGGCCTAGTTTCTGGGCCCAAGCCTGGACCTGGCCCAAAAAAGCATGCCACGACCCGAGAGCCCTGGCCTGACATAGACACAAAAATTAGTTTTTGTAGGTCCGAGCTAGGCCAGCCCGGCCTTCGGGCTTGATTCTGAGGCCTAGGCCCGGCTCGCGGGCAAGCCCATGCCTAACCTAGCTCGGGAATTTCAGGTCAGGTCGGTTCGGGCCGGCCAGGCCGGGTTTCCCATGGCCAGGTCTAGGTACGGGTGGTGGGTAAGGGTATGGGGCGGCTCCACCCGTAACTAAACCTGGCGGGTGCCATCCCTACACATCACTCATCCTTGTGTTGGGGAACGCGACAGAAAACAAAAAATTTCCGACCTACGCACCAGCCCAGGACCACTATGGAGACTGCATACAAGGTTTGATCACTTTCGTTACCGACTCGTAGCGCAGCGGAAGTAGAGTCGATGACGATCGGCGGTGCAGATCCCCGCAGCTAGGATTTTACAACCTCCCAACCGCGAGGATGTATACCCTCATCTGCCCCGCGGACAGCCCTCCGGGAGGCGGTCGCACAGTCCCCCGGACGGTGTCGCGGACAGCCCTTCGGGGGGACCTCCGAAACTCGGACTGTCACTCGGACAGCCCTTCACACGGACAGCCCTTCGGGAGGCACTCTCGAACTAAGACCGAAACTACGATCTCTCTACAGAGTTGCACACATACGGTGTCATCTATCCAGCAGGGCTTCGCTGTCCAGAACTAGTTCCTGCCGGAACCCAGACAGCCTTTCGGCTCTACGAAACTATTTCGCTGGGAGGGAGAGAAGAATGCCAGATCATGCATGGCTTTGTGTATGAGAGCAAGAGTGTGTCCTATGGCAGCCCACACACCTCCTATTTATAGGAAACCCAAGGGGTAGGGTGGTTTTACAAGAAAACCCAAAACCCACATGGAAAGGAGTCCTTCCCAAGGACCTAAAAGGTGAAACCAAGGAACAAGGGGGACTCCATGAAGGAGTCCACCATGTGGCCGGCCACACCCTCATGTGGGGCCCCAAAATTGGCCCCTATCCATCCATGTCATCCCCAAGATCTTTTGGAGCAAAGCCCCAAAAGGTGGCTTTCCAAAAATATCCCAAAAAGCACTTTCACTATTCATGACGACATTTTTCAGCGTCTGATCGAACTGAAAATATTCATGTGGGCTTAGAACAATTCTAGTACCCACCAAAATAATTTTCAACGCAAGCCGGAACAATTCCGGTTTGGTGATTTCATCTGCGAAAAGCATCTGAAGCGGTTTCGGCAGCTCCGGAACATTTCCGGTTTTCATCCCGAAAAATTCCAGAAAGTTTCCAGAATGATTCTGGCACCCTCCAAGAATTATCAGGCATGTGCCAAAACCAATTTGACTTTATGGTATCCTCTGAAACAACTTTTCAGTTTCACCGGAACTCATCCGGTGACCTCTCTGCGGAACTTTTCCGCTGTCCGAAACTTTTCCGGTGTCCGAAACTTTTTCGGTGTTTTTCTCTCAGACTCCCTGTCTAGTATTCAACAGATAGATGACCCTTAAGCGTGTGACCCTATAGGTTCGGTGAAGCATAGACATGACCCGGAACCCCTTCCGATCAATGATCAACATCGGAGCCGTGGACACCCATATTGACCCCTATACCGACACGAATGAATATTCGAGTGAACCTCCAGTTGTCGTGTGCTATTCCTGTTGCTTCACGATATGTTACAAATACCCGAGGTGAGACATGTTGGCATCCTCGTGGATCAACAACTTGTCCACTATGCCAGTTACCTCGTTGCCGGTATTGTTCTCTTTTCTCGTTCCCGTGTTCCGGCATCCCTGTGATCAAATCACAATGTGTCTGGCCAGACGATGATGGATACCGTAACACCGAGAGGGCCCAGAGATATCTCTCCATCGTCGGAGGAGCAAATCCCAATCTCGAGCTATCAAGTTACTTGACACACTTTTCCATGAACCCGTAAGCCGCCGTAATAGCCACCCATTTACGGATGACGTTTAACAAACCCCAAAGTTCATGAAGCAAGCATGAAGAAACTCGATACTCTCATGGTCTAAGGAATCATGCAAACGTTAACCATCTCTGTGTTATTAACCATTAACTTATGACGAATGTATCTCATAGCATAACATCAATTCGGGTCGATTCAACACAAGTGTTCTACCAACAATTGTGCCCTCAAAATTGCCGGCATAGCCATGCCCATGATCAGGAAAACAGGATCATCATGCAATACTTGAGCCAGTCCTAGAGGCTTGACTAGGAATACATTTTACCGTTTATTATCCCACACGTGCATATGAGTCTTCCTCCGAGCCTCGTGGTTATTGCAGACTCGAGAACCATAGCAGTTATAGCATGGAACATAAACCTAATTATGAACAGGGAGATAATCAATAACATTTATTATTGCCTCTAGGGCATATCTCCTACAGACTCCCACTTGCACTAGAGTCAATAATCTAGTCAACGCTAATGCACTTTACACCTATGGTATACTGGTGTAAAATATGCTTCGCATGTGGTATAGCCTGATGTCCAACGGATCTGACGACTTCAGCTCCGTGTGTAACTTTGCATATCCTCGCGTTTTCACGCTTTCACAAAATTCATATTTTGTGTGGACTTGGCTTTGCATATGTGTGAATCATTGGTCAAAACCTGATTCCTCAGACTGAGCTATGGAGCAACTATCTGCAATAGTGTCCCATAGACCAAAGTCATCTTGGAACCATACTAAGTTCATGAATGAACTATATGATTCAACAACTTCTTTGTCGCTTCTTAAGCATCAACATACTTAGCCTTTGTTATAGAATTCGCCACAGTATCTTGTTTGGAACAATTTCCAACTACCGTGCCACCATATTGTGTATCACACAAAACCCTCAATTTAAATCGAAAATCGCATGGAGCATTGATGAAGACTGTATCGATGTAATCACTTACAACGAGCACTTCATAATCTCTACTTGCGAGAAAACATGTCATCAGCACTACTCTTAGCACTTAATGACATCTTTCACTGTTGTCCTATGATCAGTACTTTGATCACTATGGTATCTATACTCGCAACAACTTTGGAGTATTGGACATATCTGTTTGTTTTTACATACCATGGAATACATGATTGATCCAAACACAAGAGTGTGTGGAATCTCCATCATGTATTTTACTCATCAGTGTTTTGGGACACCGAGTCTTGCAAAAACTCTTTCCATGTGACTTCGGCAAGAATCACTCCTTGGCGTTTTAAATGCTAAAAGGTTTTAGCATCTTGTCAATATGTATTCATTGCTTAGCCCCATTAGGTAAATCTATCTCCATAGATCATCATGCCTAATATTGAGGCTATTTAGCCTAAGCACTTCATTGAAAAACTATTTTCAAATGAAGTCCTAATTCCTGTCAAGAAATTTATTTCCAATTAACAATGTGTCAAGTACACAAGGTTTTTAGAAATATTATTATGCTCCCACTTACTTTCTTGAATCACAAGCATCTTCGATACCCATTTGATGAAGTCAAACCCCTTTGACCATTCCATAAAAAACGAAGATTCCAACTCCACTTTGCTCTCTTCTGTCCATCGCTGGAACTCTGAAGTTTGCATACTTACTAGCATCCTCTGGATCGACAAATTACTTTGGACTGTATCACATACAAGTCCTAGGTTTCATTTTCATCAGATGGAAATCCCTTTGTCATCCATGTTTCATATCTCATGATTGAAATATGTATTAATTGCTAGTTCAACCCGAACCGACTTTAAGCATCGCTACGGTGAAACAATCTCATCGTAGTCAACTCCTTGAACTTGTTATTGCAACAAGTCGAGCTTTATGGATAAAACATTTTTTTTCCGTATCAGTTTTTAGTTCCATAAATATTCGTTAGACTCTAAGTCTTCCGAAAGGTGTATCAAGATTTTAATCTTGAATCACATATATGGAAACTATCTCAGATTGTATTGGCATTTAGCCAATTCCGGAGTCAGGGCCCATCAACGCTTCCTTGTGTATTGTAGGTATACTGTTGTCTAACAACAATATCTCGTTTGCGCACCTGATAGGTTTGCACGAGCTTTGCCTACGTGGTTCAGCTGCAAGTTCGACCGAAGTCCATACATTTTATTGTAGAGACTTCCGTATCAGTCGCAGTAGGAAACTCCGGAATCACTTCCAAGGTTTCTTTCCTTTGATCTGATGACGAAGATACTGTTTATCTCGTCGAGTTGCACTGTCCTCCCACTCACCTTTTTGAAAGAACTATTCTCTTTAAAAGCATACCGTTTTGCGGCAAAACCCTTTGCCTCGGTATAGTGGTGGGGGAATTCCCAATGACTTGGGATAACCTTACAAAGCAGCACTTGTCTGATTTGGAATAGGTTTGTAACCTTTTACACAAGCCCCATATTCCAAATGTTAAGAAAAGATATAACATGGTTGGGCGTACCATACCATGGCGTCATTTCAACAGACCTGATGGAGCTCTTTTCAGTGTAAAAGCCGCAGTCTCTAAAGCATCACTCTATAAAAGGGGTAATGGCAAATTTATTTATGTCATCTTTGATCTTACCATGTCATAAATGGTTCGATTACATCTTCACGGACTTTCCACTTGCAGCGGTGTTCCGGGAGGTGCAAGTTATGAAACCCCTTTCACAACTCATCAGACATTCGCTAAACTTGTAACTCAAATATTCCTTTCTGCAATCAAATTGCAGAAACATAATTTTCTTGTTACAATAACTTCTACTTCATTTTTGAAAACCTTCTTAATGAGTTCAAAAGATCCAGACTTACGTCTCAACAAGTAAATATCCATATATCTACTTGAGTCATTTCTGAAGACAGATAAATCCACTACTTGCAACAACATTTATTGGACTACACACATCATAATGTATGATTACCAATATGTTCTTTGCTCGTTCCTTATGGCCTGTGAACGGTATTTCAGTCACTTTACCTTTCAGAGGAAAGTTGCAAGTGTCAGATGATTCAAAATCAAACGACTTCAAAATCCATCATAATGGAATTTTCCATGCGGGTTTCTCCAATGTGACCAAATGCAGTGCCACACTTGTGTGGTATTCTTTTAGTCTTGCGACATTTAGCATCAGTGTTATGGATGTATCATATTTGCATCAATGTTCATAACATACATCCCATCTTCGATGGAAGCATGGCCCTTCATTTTATTCATAATACTGAACAACAATTGTTGTTTCTATGAACAACTCTTTTGCAACAAACATTGTGCAATGGGCTAGAGTGTACGAAACTCTAAAATGAATTATGAAAGTAAACCCAGAGGTAATGTATTATTATCAATATTCATAACATACGTCTCATTCATAATGAAAGTATGGCCCTTATGTTATTCATAACACCGAACATTAAAAGTTCTCTTATGAATAACCTTCTTGCAAGATACCTTATGCAAAGGGCTAGAGTGTGAAACTCTAAAATGAATTATGAAAGTAAATACATAGGGAATACACCGATGGAAGGCACAGTAACATTTACTATGTTCCCTGCGTGTATCTAAACCTCATTCCTGGCTAGTCTGTCAGGCCATAGTAGTTCTTACATCGAGTTGCAACAGAATGCAATCGAGTGGGTATCTTTGTGATTAACTCACAATACCCAAGAATTAGTGATTAACATGTTTAACCATAATTCCCAAGAACTATATCTTTGACTAGCCTTCTATACATCAAAAAACCTGTATGACATTCATACATGAGCTGGATATTCCAGTCTTCTATCCTTTTGCTATTATACTTCTAACAGTTTAACTTTCAGTATTTCTCCTACTCTCAGAAGAAGCACCCAACTTAAGAGTGGTGTTAGCCCCGGATTTCCTAGGCGTGAAAGTTTCACTAACACCCTTCGGATACTTCCTTTCTCTTTAAGTTGTTGTTTTATTCACCATCATCATATGACAGGCGTTCTTCTGGATCCCTCTCTTATCAGTCAAATGCCCAGTAAACACTTTTACTAATAGTTTGCAAACAAACATGGCTTTAGATATCTCATATCTTTCAGCCTTTGTTTGTATCTGAAAATTAATTTTCAGTTCCATGAATATCACATAACTATCCCAAAACTTTTGAAGTTCGGGTCTCATGGAAGCAAACATATTTCACTCGACCGTAACGGAATTTTAGCTTTTGGATCGAAGGACGTGAGTCACATGATCCATAGCATTAGCGGGAGAATACCGAAAATATGCGATAGGACAAAGTCCTTCTCGGCACTCTAGAGGACAATCCTCACATTACGTTTACCAACCGTAAAGTTTTAACCAGATATTAAACAGCTATTCAATTTTAATAGGAAAGGTGGAAACGCGAGCCATTCTTCTACAACTATTATGCAAATCACACTTAGACAGTGTTCAAAATTAATTGCACTGAGAATTAAACAAGTTAATTCAACAGTGCGCTCCCACTCAAATCAATATCTCTCATAATTGATTGTGAGTGATACAAGACCCACGTATCAATTGTTCGCCATTGGTGTAACACCACTGATGACGAAAATCTCAACCGGTAGGCAAACTTGCCAATCACATCTTCCATGCGACTCTTGTTCGTCTTTCGATGCGTGTGTTCCGAGCTCATGACGGTCATGCCTGAACGTCAAGACAACCAAGTGATCTCGCTGCGAGGTCTCAACTCACCCGCCTCACACATCCCTAATCGTTCGTACCCGTGTGACACGGCGCACCCCGAAAAGATAGGTGCCGTGACGGTGCTACACTTGGGAGAACACTAACTACTTGATATTTTTGTGAGAGATCACCCTAATAAAAGCGACTACCGCGCAATCAAGAAGGGTGCATCATAAGGGATAAACATCTCAGGCAATTCATAATAGCATGATATGGTATAGCCCTTCCGACGGAGAAGTCTTGTATTTCTTCGTCTTCGGCATTCACGTCGGTATTCACCTTCGTGAAGATTGCCACCACCTTGTCGGTGCACCAGATAATATTGCTATCTCTATAGCTAATAAAATAAGTGCATTACATAAGGTTGACACGCAGGTCATTAAAGTGCAATCATATGGCTCCAGCCATCATGCCGAATCATGACACGCAGGTCATGTTAATCAATTTACATCATATAGTCATCTCATACATAATCAAATTATTATGAACACTGCTATACCACATCACATGCACATGTAAACCATCCTGCAAAACCAAGTTAGACGCCTCTAATCGGTTCATGCAAAATTTTATTTTACGTGGCTTCTAAGGTTTCGAAACAAACCGAAGCTACCAACGTCCATCATCAAGCATGATAATCCAAGTCGCTAGATTAACATTCCAGGGTGTATGAAACACGAGATAATAAAATCTCGAGCCCCATACTAAACTTCGTCATACGCGTGACCCCCGTGCAGATCACATCTGCATTGCCCTTTCGTCTGCAAAATTTCATCTTTCTTTTTAACTACGGTGGAATTCAATGAACTGTTAGCACTTCGTTGATCAATCAGGATCGCGGATTGCCAGAACATTGAAACTCCACCATACTGTTATCAAGATCAGAAATATGCAAATTCGAGGGAAGCAACAAGAACATCGGGTAACAGACTTCATCTGCTACCCGCACAAATAATTTTCAGCAATAGATCTCATCTACTACCTAATTATATTGTGCAACACCCATACATCTCTATGTATTCTCGATCGCAACCTGCATCTATGCATAGCACGGCTCTTGATGCCACTATTGGGGAACGCGACAGAAAACAAAAAAATTCCGACCTACGCACCAGCCCAGGACCACTATGGAGACTGCATACAAGGTTTGATCACTTTCGTTACCGACTCGTAGCGCAGCGGAAGTAGAGTCGATGACGATCGGCGGTGCAGATCCCCGCAGCTAGGATTTTACAACCTCCCAACCGCGAGGATGTATACCCTCATCGACCCCGCGGACAGCCCTCCGGGAGGCGGTCGCACAGTCCCCCGGACGGTGTCGCGGACAGCCCTTCGGGGGGACCTCCGAAACTCGGACTGTCACTCGGACAGCCCTTCGGGAGGACCTCCAAAACTCGGACGGTCACACGGACAGCCCTTCGGGAGGCAGTCTCGAACTAAGACCGAAACTACGATCTCTCTACAGAGTTGCACACATACGGTGTCATCTATCCAGCAAGGCTTCGCCGTCCAGAACTAGTTCCTGCCGGAACCCAGACAGCCTTTCGGCTCTACGAAACTATTTCGCTGGGAGGGAGAGAAGAATGCCAGATCATGCATGGCTTTGTGTATGAGAGCAAGAGTGTGTATTATGGCAGCCCACACACCTCCTATTTATAGGAAACCCAAGGGGTAGGGTGGTTTTACAAGAAAACCCAAAACCCACATGGAAAGGAGTCCTTCCCAAGGACCTAAAAGGTGAAACCAAGGAACAAGGGGGACTCCATGAAGGAGTCCACCATGTGGCCAGCCACACCCTCATGTGGGGCCCCAAAATTGGCCCCTATCCATCCATGTCATCCCCAAGATCTTTTGGAGCAAAGCCCCAAAAGTTGGCTTTCCAAAAATATCCCAAAAAGCACTTTCACTATTCACAACGACATTTTTCAGCGTCTGATCGAACTGAAAATATTCATGTGGGCTTAGAACAATTCTAGTACCCACCAAAATAATTTTCAACGCAAGCCGGAAAAATTCCGGTTTAGTGATTTCATCTGCGAAAAGCATCTGAAGCGGTTTCGGCAGCTCCGGAACATTTCCGGTTTTCATCCCGGAAAATTCCAGAAAGTTTCCAGAATGATTCTGGCACCCTCCAAGAATTATCAGGCATGTGCCAAAACCAATTTGACTTTATGGTATCCTCTGAAACAACTTTTCAGTTTCACCGGAACTCATCCGGTGACCTCTCTGCGGAACTTTTCCGCTGTCCGAAACTTTTCCGGTGTCCGAAACTTTTTCGGTGTTTTTCTCTCAGACTCCCTGTCTAGTATTCAACAGATAGATGACCCTTAAGCGTGTGACCCTATAGGTTCGGTGAAGCATAGACATGACCCAGAACCCCTTCCGATCAATGATCAACATCGGAGCCGTGGACACCCATATTGACCCCTATACCCACACGAATGAATATTCGAGTGAACCTCCAGTTGCCGTGTGCTATTCCTATTGCTTCACGATATGTTACAAATACCCGAGTTGAGACATGTTGGCATCCTCGTGGATCAACAACTTGTCCACTATGCTAGTTACCTCGTTGCCGGTATTGTTCTCTTTTCTCGTTCCCGTGTTCCGGCATCCCTGTGATCAAATCACAATGTGTCTGGCCAGACGATGATGGATATCGTAACACCGAGAGGGCCCAGAGATATCTCTCCATCGTCGGAGGAGCAAATCCCAATCTTGAGCTATCAAGTTACTTGACACACTTTTCCATGAACCCGTAAGCCGCCGTAATAGCCACCCATTTACGGATGACGTTTAACAAACCCCAAAGTTCATGAAGCAAGCATGAAGAAACTCGATACTCTCATGGTCTAAGGAATCATGCAAACGTTAACCATCTCTGTGTTATTAACCATTAACTTATGACGAATGTATCTCATAGCATAACATCAATTCGGGTCGATTCAACACAAGTGTTCTACCAACAATTGTGCCCTCAAAATTGCCGGCATAGCCATGCCCATGATCAGGAAAACAGGATCATCATGCAATACTTGAGCCAGTCCTAGAGGCTTGACTAGGAATACATTTTACCGTTTATTATCCCACACGTGCATATGAGTCTTCCTCCGAGCCTCGTGGTTATTGCAGACTCGAGAACCATAGCAGTTATAGCATGGAACATAAACCTAATTATGAACAGGGAGATAATCAATAACATTTATTATTGCCTCTAGGGCATATCTCCTACACCTTGCATGTTTTATTTTGCTTAATTGTGTGCAAGCTTTCGTAAGCAATAAGAACATTATTCGTAATTAACCTCCCAGGGACAAAGGCACTCTGAGTTGGACTTATTATTTTTGGTACAAATATTTTCAGTCTCATGGCAATCATTTTGGAAACAACCTTGTAAAGAACATTGCATAGGCTTATGAGTCTAAACTGCGATACCTTTTCTGGATAAAGTACCTTGGGAATGATAACAATTTTGGATTCGTTCCAGCCTTGGGCATGATTTGAGAATTAACTGCATTCAATACCTCTGCAACAAGGTCATATCCTAACATGGACCAAAACCGCATGGAAAAGATAGCATGTAGGCCATCTGGCCTCAGGGCCTTAATCTCGCCAATGGAAAATAATCCTTTCTTCACTTCTTCAACTGTATACGGAGCCATTAGCGCATCATCCATAGCAGTGGTTACCCTCTCATGCACATGATCTAGAACGTTTCTGTTTCGCTCTGAAACATGGAATTTAAATAACTCCGTAAAATATCCAGAAATAATAGAGTTGATTTCATTTGTATCTTCTCTCCTGATTCCTATATCATCTAGGAGTCTCTTAATGCAGTTTCTCTTCTTCCACGCCGAAGTTGCTTTGCGAAAAAATGAAGTGTTTCGGTCACCATGTAGTAACCAGTTTTCCCGTGCATGTTGGAACCAGACAATCTCCTCCTGGTCCATGGTCTAGGAGGTTGTCTATTAGAGTTTGTATTTCCTTCATTATATGTTTGGATTCACTTGTCAGCTATCCTCGCTTTAGCTTCTCCAAATCCTTCTCTAGTTTATGAATTCTACGCTCACACCTCTTAATGTTTCTCGGTCCCACTGGAAAGGTTCCGCTTTTACTACTCTTGTATGGTCAGACAACGACGGACCAACCCCCATCAGTTGGGCGCTTTGCCAGGCTATGGCAACAATTTCATTCACTATGTCTTATTTAGCCACCGTGCTTCAAACCTCCTCTCTCCTTTCGGTTTTTGTGATAGTGGTGCTGCAAAATAGTGTGTATCCAACACTAAGGGGCGATGATTTGAATGGGTATGATGCTCATGTACAACAACTGCATGGGGAAACTTTTCAGACCAATTCTTGTTACATAGAGCTCTGTCCAGGCGCTCCCTTATCATCCCCCGACTCCATGTGAATGGGTCGCCAATGTGCATAACTTCCTGTAAACCACACTCTTCTTTGCATTCTCTGAAGTTTTGATCAAGTATAATTGTCTGATGTTGCCACCTTCCTTCTCATTTGCAACTAATATCTTGTTAAAATCTCCTATAATCATCCATGGCCTCTCTGTATTATCATGCAAATTCCTCAAATATGTCCATGAGAGATGTTTCAAGTCCCAACTAGGTTCCTGATACGTCTCCAACGTATCTATAATATTTGATTGTTCCATGCTATTATATTATCATTCTAGGAAACTTTGTGAGTATTTACTTACCAATTTATATTATTTTTGAGCACTAACCTATTGACCCAGTCCCCAGTGCAAGTTGTTGTTTTCTGCGTGTTTTTCACTCTTCAGGTTTACAGTACCAAATGAAGTCTAGTTGCCCCGAAACTTTTTTATGATTTGTCAGGACCAAAGGAAGATCTGGAAGCTTCGAAAGGAGGCAGGAGGCCACACGAGGGGGGCACAAGCCAACAAGGCACGACCAGGAGGGTGGCCATGCCCAGATGGCTTGTGCCTCCCTGGTGGCCCTCCTGACCCCGTTCTCTGGCCTATAAATTAACATATATTCCAAAACCATATGGGCAGTCCTGAAACACTTTTTCCACCGTCGCAAGTCTGTGTTCCGCCGCGAGCCCATATGGAGCTCTGTTTCGGCACCCTGCAGAAGGGGGCATCAATCACGGAGGACCTCTTCATCAACCTTGTTGCCCTCATGATGATGTGTGAGTAGTTCACCACAGACCTACAGGTCCGTAGTTAGTACCTAGATGGCTATCTCTCTCTCTCTTGATCTTCAATACAATGGTCATCGCATCTTCGCTTTGATCCATCTGATGTAATTCTTTTGTACGGTGCGTTTGTTGGGATCCGATGAATGGTGAGTTTATGTTCAGATTATTCATGATAAATATTTGAGTCTTCTCTGAATTCTAAATATGATTCTGATATGCATGGTTATTATAGCTTCGTAATTCTCTCCGATCTACTGAAATAGTTTGGCCAACTAGATTAATATTTCTTCAGTGAGAGGGGTGTGTTGTAGTTGGTTCAACCTGACGAGTTTCTATATCCCAGTGATAGAAGGGGACAAGTTGCATCTTTGTGTTGTTGCTACTAAGGATAACACAATGGGGTTTATTCATATTGCTTGAGTTTACTTTGTCTACATCATGTCATCGTTCTCCATGCATTACTCTGTTTTACTTAATACTCTAGATGCATGCCGGATAGCGGTCGATGAGTGGAGTAATAGTAATAGGTGCGGGCAGGGGTCGGCCTATTTGTTTATGGACGTGATGCCTATATACACATGATCACTGCCGAAAAAATTGCAGAACTATCCGCTTTTCTATCAATTACCCAACAGTAATTTGTTTACCCACCGTATGCTTATTTTCATGAGAGATGCCGCTAGGAAAAACTATGTCCCCCGGGTCTATTTACTTATATATTTACAAACGCTACAATACCTCACTCCCTTTATTTAAGTTTTTTTTTAATTTATAATTATCTACACATCTCACTTGCTTGCAAATAACGATACCGCGGGGATTGACAAGTTGGGTGCAAGTTGTTTACTCTTTTGTGTGCAGCCGCTGAAGAAGGTTGAGGAATGATATTCGATACTTGTGATCTGCGTTGGGTTTTCCGTGAAGAGGAACCGGTTATCGCAGCACAATGCGGGTAAGTATTTCCATCAGTTATGAAACCAAGGTTTATCGAATCAATAGGAATACCAATCCTCAACCGTCTTTAGCGGCTGCACACAAAAGAACAAACAACTTGCACCCAACGCGGGTAAGAGGGTTGTCGATCCCCTTGATCTCGTTATTTGCAAGAAAGTGAGTTGTGTAGATAATTGTAGATAATTATAAAATTCAAAATAAAATAAAAGCAAATAAATAACAGTAAGGTAATGATAGCGTTTGTGAAAAAAAAATGAATAGACCCGGGTGTCGTAGTGTTCCCTAGTGTCATCTCTCATGGCAATAGCATACAGTGGGTAAACAAATTACTGTTGGGCAATTGATAGACAAGCGAATAGTTATGCGATTTTCACGGCAATGATCATGTGTATATAGGCATCACGTCCATAAGCAAATAGGCTGACTCCTGCCTGCACCTACTACTACTACTCCACTCATCGACCGCTGTCCAGCATGCATCTAGAGTATTAAGTAAAACAGAGTAATGCTTGAAAAACGATGACATGATGTAGACAAAGTAAACTCAATCAATATGAATAAACCCCATCATTTTATCCTTAGTAGCAGCAACACAAAGACACAACTTGTCCCCTTCTGTCACTGGGAGATAAAAACTCGTCAGGTTGAACCTACTACAACGCACCACTCCCACCGAAGAAATATCAATATAGTTGGCCAAACTATCTCAATAGATCGGAGAGCATTACGAAGCTATGATGATCATGCAAATAAGAATCTTAGTATTCAGGTTTGACTCAAATAATTTTCATGAATAATCTGATTATAAACTCACAATTCATCGGATTCCAACAAACACACCATACAAAGGGATTACATCGGATAGATCAAAGCAAAGATGTGATGAACATTGTATTCAAGATCGAGAGAGACAGAGAGATTGCCATCTTGGTACTATCTACGGACCCGTAGGTCTGTGGTGAACTACTCACACATCATGGTGAGGGTAGCAAGGTTGATGAAGAGGCCCTCCGTGATCGATCTCTACTCCGGCAGGGTGCCGGAACGGAGGTGTAGACGGCCTCCTGTCGGAATAGAGACTTCAGGCGGGAAAAAGTGTTTCAGGAGCGCTTCTAGAGTTTTTGGAATATATGAGAATTTATAGGTCAGAGAGGGCGTCGGGAGGTGAGGGAGTCTTGGTTTAAGGGGTCCTCGGGGGGCCGGCCTATGTCTTATGGGCCGGACTGTATGGGCCACTTGCCGAATACTGGAAGGATTGAAGACCTCATCTCCAAGAAGGAAGCTTCGAGAATCGTGGCTTATCCTCCACGTTTAAAGTAGTAAATAGGCATGTTTATCCCTTCGACGTGTAACCGACCATGTGTAAACCCTAGGTACCCTCGGCGTCTATATAAGCCGAAGGGTTTTAGGTTGTAGGCCAACAGAACTCATCTAGGGTTTTAGTCATACGATCTCGTGGTAGATCAACTCTGTAATCTCCATACAATCAATATAATCAAGCAGGACATAGGGTATTACCTCCATAGGAGGGCCCGAACCTGGGTAAAACCTTGCCCCCTTTGTCTCCTGTGACCATCGATCCAAGTCTCACAGTTCGGGACCCCCTACCCGAGATCTGCCGGTTTTGACACCGACATTGGTGCTTTCATTGAGAGTTCAGCTGTGATCGCCAGAAGGAATCGATGGCTCGCCTAGTCATCAACGAAGAGGTCCGCAACACAGGCACTTTTGTCCCTGGACAGATCTTCGCTTTCGGCAGCATAGTGCTGCACGCCGACCCAACCGGCCATCTAGGCCGCGTCGGAAGTTTCGCCCCTGACCAAGAGGTCAGATTCGGGAACTTAGAGTTCTCCGTAGACTCTCGAGGCGATCTATCACTATCCGGGCTCGCAGTCTCGCTTGCCAGGCCTGAAGGCTCTGAGGCTTTAACCCCAGACCCTCTATTCGGCTCTGCCCATGGGATCTACCTTGGCGAGGGCCCGACGTTCAGTCCGGATCAGGTCATAGTGCCCGACGTCCGGACACCAGTTCTTGCCGAACACTCTCCCTGCACGGAGACATCGGAGGTTCACTCCGGGAGCTGTGGGCAGACCGGTCCGATCGAGCTCTCGATACTCGACGAGGCTCTGGATCGGATCTCGTCGATGAAGATCAACGACGACCCAACCCCGATCTATTCTCAGATCGGGCCTCAGACGGGTCAGGACGGATTTTTCATCCCACCCACCACCCACTTGATAGCCACTGTCGAGGATTTAACCGACATGCTAGACTACGCTTCCGAGGAAGCAGAGTACATGGATGAGGAAGATCACTCCCTCACCCCCGCTAAGACCGGGTAGTGAACTGCCACCTCTACATACGACGTCTACATGGTGGACACTCTGAAGAACAATGGTGATAAATCGGATGAAGCGCCGTCAAGACGCCGAAAGCCGCATAAACGATCAAAAGGAAAAAAGGGGCGAAAGTCTATCGATGGCACTGGGGACGGAGATACCCCGAAAGACATCGGCGGTCCCGAAATCCCTGAACACCCGTTAGAGGGTCAGGAGAGAACCGAAGACCATCGCAACCCCGATGATCCAGATGATCCCGAGGACGACGACTACCTCCGCTCTATCGAGGGTGAGGATAATGCAGATGCCGATGACTTCGCCATTCCCGACAATCCTGAAGATCAGGAACTGTTCAGGCAGCAGCTCTTATCCACGGCTCGCAGCCTGAAAGCAAAAGAGCGGCAGCTCAAAGCCACACAAGACGACCTCAACGACCGATGGACGAGAGTCCTCTCAGCTGAGGAAGGATACGGCACCGGTCTATCGGACCAACCCAAGAGCTACCCACGCAGAAGGCTGCTGCCACAACTCGATGACGAGCTCACTGATACGCCGTCTCCCAAGCATACCCCATACGACAAGCCAGACCGCCCTCCTCGAGGACGAGACAGGACGGCCGACGATACCGGCTATAGGCCAACGATACCCCGTAGACAGGGAAAGGAGCCACTAGAGCCCGATGACAGGTTCGACCTACGACATGACCTGGACTATAGAGCAGGTCGTACGCGATCCATCTACGGATCCAGAGGATACTCACCCGATAGACGGGACGGGTACCGGCCTCGGTTCGACCGCAATGAAGATCGGGAACGAACCCGAGCTAAGACAGACACCGATCACCGGCGTGTCATAGCCCGGGTTAGAGGCGCCGTCCACCCACTGTGCTTCACGGACGAGGTGATGCGGCATCAGTTCCCGAAAGGGTTTAAGCCCGTAAACATAGAGCAATACGATGGGACAACTGACCCAACCGTATGGATCGAGGATTTCCTACTCCACATCCACATGGCACAAGGAGATGACCTCCACGCCATCAAGTACTTACCCCTGAAGCTCAAGGGGCCAGCTCGGCACTGGTTAAATAGCCTCCCCGAAAACTCTATTGGGTGTTGGGAGGACCTAGAGGAGGCATTCCGATCTAACTTCCAGGGCACTTATGTTCGGCCGCCGGACTCCTCCGATTTAAGCAACGTCGTTCAGAAGCCAGGAGAGTCTGCACGGCTATTCTGGAATCGTTTCCTGACCAAGAAGAACCAGATCGTAGACTGCCCGGACGCCGAAGCTATAGCGTCCTTCAGGTATAATATTCGGGATGAATGGCTGGCCCGACAGCTCGGCCAGGACAAACCAAGGACAATGTCCGCCCTCACATCACTCATGACCCGATTTTGCGCGGGCGAGGATAACTGGCTAGCTAGGCGTAGCCATAACCCCGAAGACCCCAGAACCTCTGAAGTTCGGGATGGCAACGGGAAACCGAAGCGCAACAAGAACAAGCGCCGGCACAATAATAGTGACGCCGATGACACGGCCGTCAACGCCGGCTTCCGCAATTCCCGCTCTGGGCAGCGGAAGAAGCCTCCTAAAGGCAAACATGACGGACCCACCCCGCTGGACAAGATTTTGGAGAGGCCTTGCCAGATCCATGGCACTCAAGAGAAGCCCGCCAATCACACCAACCGTAACTGTTGGGTCTTTAAACAGGCCGGCAAGCTCACAACTGAGGACCAAGGCAAGAGCCCACGCAGCGAGGACGAGGATGAGCCTCGTGGTCCGATCGGTGGCGGTCAAAAGAAATTCCCTCCAGAGGTAAAGACAGTAAACATGATCTACGCCACTCATATACCCAAAAAGGAGAGGAAGCGCGCCCTTCGAGATGTCTACGCCATAGAGCCTGTAGCCCCGAAGTATAACCCATGGTCGGCATATCCGATCACTTTCGATCGCCGTGACCATCCGACCAGTATCCGTCATGGGGGTCCGGCCGCACTCGTCCTAGACCTGATCATAGATGGGTACCACCTCACTAAAGTCCTCATGGACGGTGGAAGTAGCCTCAATCTGATTTACTCAGATACGGTGAAAAAGATGGGCATAGATCCGTCAAGGATCAAGCCCAGCAACACTACCTTCAAAGGAGTGATCCCAGGCGTTGAAGCCCGGTGCACAGGCTCCGTAAGCCTGGAGGTTGTGTTCGGCTCGCCCGATAACTTTCGAAGCGAGGACTTGATCTTCGACATTGTACCTTTCCGCAGCGGCTATCACGCCCTGCTCGGCCGTACAATGTTTGCTCGCTTTAATGCCGTCCCACACTACGCATACCTCAAGCTCAAGATGCCCGGCCCCAGGGGGGTCATTACTGTTAATGGCAACATAGAGCGCTCCCTCCGAACTGAGGAACATGCGTTGGCCCTAGCGGCCGAAATCCATTACACCGATGATTGGCAATCGCCGACATCTGCCGTAAAGGCACCCAAAGCTGGGAAGCGAGCTCGGTCTCAATCCAAAGTACCAGAACCTTCCTCTCACCATAAATAGGGACTCGCCCCCCATCGCACGGCCCTAGAACCAGCAAAGTACGTGCCAAGGAGGCACAACTTCGCGCTCAAAATTCCTTGGGGCAGCGGTGGGGGAAAAATTAAATGGTAAGTGTTCGGCTGGATGAACTATTACCGTCCGCACGTCTTCGGACATACTACAGGTACCATAAAAGTGCCTGCTAAAGGCGTCAAGCTCATCCATGCTTCGGCGACTTCTCAAGACTCTTTCTTCAAGGTCCGCTCGCCGAACAAGCAAAGCCCATAAAGGCATACACCTCCTTAGGAGATGCAGGAGCGGATAAGCGACAGGCACATCAAGGACGTCAGGTCATTCATCGAAGGCCCTTGGTACAACCCCTCCTGTAAAGTTTTTATTTTCATTTATCAAATACCTGTAAACAGTTGCATCGGCAATTTGAATAATAAGAGTTGTTGCGTAAAATACAGATATATCATTATCTCTTTGTTGTCCCTTTTCGGAACACCTCTTGTTTTCTCCCTCTTCTCGCGAGCCTATTTGGTACACTTTACGATGCAACCGGCTAATAGACCGGGGGCTCGACCTTAAAAATCGCCCTAATCACAACTGCTTTAGTGTTCGGCATCTTGGAATTCCGCTTTATATGCATTGGTTACGAACTATGTCTTGGGTCAATAAGTTGGGTTGCCCGGCTCCTGTGCTTGCCCTTTTATGTTCCGCTCGTTCGGCTAAAAGGGCAAAGGGAGAACCGCTGCGATTGTGTTTCCGGCTAGCCTGGTCAAGCACCTCAGCGGAGAAAGCCGAAAACTGACTGTCATGGTATGCGAGAACTGGTCTGCGAATCCGAGTTTAACTAAATCTCATCAGAGGTTATTCCGTGTCATACGATGGGTTTTGTGTTAGTACAAACCAGGTGATATAGGCTTCGGCCACGGTTATTCCGAACATCACGAACACAGGGAGCTGGTTATCAGCCCCCCCCCCCCCGCACTCCTTTCTCGCGCCCCTACGGCTAAGTGAAAGCAATAAAGCGTTATGGTCTGATTGCCTTGTCCTCCCCACACTACCGCCGTCGGGTGCCGATAGTTCGGCTAAAGGTTACAGTGCGGTTGGAAGAGACAACTCGTGTAGTATCTACACGGGGGCTGAAGCCGACGACTTGCAGCTTTCAGGGTTAACGGCCACAAAGGAGTTATAAAGGATGCAAAACATACAAATACATGATAAAACCATGCATTTTAATATATACACGCTGACAAGTCTTCGGACAAAATACAGCAATCTACTCATACTCGTTCTCTATCGAACACTGGGCTTCTATGGCCCGAGCCCCCTCCATAACTCCGGAGAAGTACAACTCGGGGCGCCTATGCCCCTTTCCAGGAGGCGGAGGGGCAGTGGCTACCTTCATCGGGTCCAGCCCCGGCCAGTGCACCTTGGCCTTCGCGAAGGTCATCCTGGCTCCTTCGATACAGGAAGACCGCCTCAGGGCATCGACCCGAGGAGTGGCATCACTGAGCTTTTGCACCAGGCCGAAGTAACGGCCCGGCAATGGCTCGTTGGGCCATAGCCGGATATAGAGATCCTTCATGGCCGGTTCCGCCATCCGGTGTAGCTCCATCAGCTGCTTCAGCTGCTCCACAAGGAGAGGAGAACGCTCGTGGGCTTCGAATTGTGCCCAGAATAGCCGAGCTTCATCTCCTTCTCCCCGCGAAGCATAGAACTGCTTCGCGTCCGCTGAGCTCTTCTGAAGGTCCGAGCAGGCGCCTGAGGAACGCCATACTTGGGTGAGCACTTTGAACTTCCTATCCCCGAAGATACACTGCAATGAATACGGCTTACCATCCATGATAGCTTTGGCTTGGCTGAGCTCCTCTCCAAATGACCGCCTATCCACCCGCTCCTTTTGGAGATTGGTTTTCAAGGTGGATAGTTCGGCGGCCTGCTCCTCGCCCTTCCGCTCCAGGTCCTCGCACTTCCGCCCAGCATCTTTGAGCTCCTGCTGGATTTCCTCCACCCGAGCCTCGTGCTTGTCGCTGGTGGCTCTTAGGGCGGATAGCGCGGTAGCTGCTTCTTTGGCAGCCGCCTTCTCCACCGCAGCCTCCTGCTTGGCCTTCTCAAGCTCAGCCTTGAGCTTCTCAATCTCCTTCGCCGAGGCTGCGCAAGCATTAAGCATATCAAACAACACTGCATTTGACAGTACGGTAACGAAGAGTTTTTTACTCTAATTCGACTTACCTTGCGCCTCGTCGAATCTCTTGTTTAGAGCGTCAAGCTCGTCTTCGGAGCTCTTGAGCTTCCGATTTAGCTCTTCTAGCTCGGCGACGTTATTGGCCGCTGCCGTTGACGAAGCCTGTAACAAATAACATCATATAACGTTACAGGAGTTTACAACCTCCGAACTGTCTCTAAAATGATCCTGTGTACGGTCCTCTTAAGGGCTGACAGAATGATCCGAACATCTATTGTCCTATACATAGTTCGGATAAGGATCTATGTTTTGACCCCCAGGCAAGTTTTTTCAAACTTACCTAGGGCTCGGGGGCTGCTATGTATATAACAATTACTTAAATAAATCAATATTTCACAAAACAGAGCATTACATGCCTTACCTGAAAGCCCGTCAGGAGACCGTTGAAGGCCTCCTTCAGTCCGGTATCCACGGACTGGATGCTCTGCATCACCGTACCCATAAGGGTGCGGTGCTCCTCGGAGAGGGAGGCGCTGGATAGAGCCTCCCCCATGGCCGGCCACCCATTGGTCGGTGGCGCCGGTGGGGATCGGTTAACCTGATCCCCAACCGGGGATTGAACCTGTGCCTCCGGAGGCATAGTGCGCTCCGGAGACGGCCTTGGAGGCGACTGGACAACTCCTTGTCCGGTCTCCTCGGTATCCGGGAGGAGCTTCTCCCCCTGGTCTTCGGCGGCCGAGGTGTTAGCCTCGACCATGATGTCGTCGCCCCCGCCTCCAGTGCCCGGCTTCAAAGGGGCCTGCTGAGATGACACCTCCGCGGTGTCCTTTTTGGTGCCCGGAGGAGTGGGGTGCGACGTGGTTCCGCTCTCCGCCAGCTCGGCGGGCAGGGTCTCCCCGTCCGAAACTTGATCGGTGGGGAGAACGCGCGGTGGGCTGCAAGTCAGAAGGCACTCACACGTTAGTAACATTAATAAACTTAGCGCTAATAGCTCGGGAGATCTTCGGATCCTTACCTTCGAGGTGGGGGCTTAACCCTGAGGTTCCTTCGCGGAACCCTCTCGAAATCCTCAGACTCGGTATCCGAGTCCGTGCTATCACCGGATAGGGCTACCTGTGTTCGGCGCGTCTTCTTCAGGGCGGGAGGATCTACGTCCTCCGGAGTGTCCGATGACGCCGCCCTCTTTTCGGCAAGGGGGGAATCACCTCCCTCCTTACCCTCATGCTCCTCCTCTTGGTTCGAGGAGGCGTGGGTCTCTTAGGACACGGCCTCTGGCTGGTCCCTGTTGCGCAGGCCAGTTGGGCATGGCTTCTTCTTCTCCTTCTTTTCTGGCGCCTTGTAAGGCGCCACGACGAGCATCTCCAACAGCAGCGGAAACCTGGTGTCTTCGGGCTGTGGAGCCGGACACTTGATGCCCTTGGCCTTGCTCAACCATTCCTGCAACAGTGATCGGAAAATTCTTAGACTTTCTTTAGGAAGCCGAAAACCGATCAAATAAAGTTGTACTATACCTTGGATGGGGGCTTGACGGCACTCAAGCCCTTGTCCTCCTGCTCGGTCAGCCAGCTCTCCTGCGCCTTGAACAGCGCCTTCCATAGCTTCTCCCGTGTGGTACGGAAGAGTTGACGAACTGTAGGGTCATCGTCAGTCCGGTAACTCCACATAGGAGAACTCCGGCGTTGGCAGGGGAGGATGCGTCGCCGAAGCATAACCTGAACCACGTTGGTCAGGCCGACTCCCTCCCTGATCAGGGAGGCGATGCCCCTCTGCAGGTCCTCCACCTCGGTATCCGACCCCCAATCGAGGCCCTTTCGGACCCATGAGGTCAATCTGGTCGGGGGGCCAGATCTGAATTCGGCAGGAACAGTTCCGGATTCAGCAGGAACAGTTCCGCCCTCTTCCCTTGGCTCGGTGATGTAAAACCACTCTTTTTGCCAAGTCTTGATGGTGTCGATGAAGGTGCCGGATGGCCACACCGTGCGCGGAAGCTTGCCGAAGACTGCCCCGTCGCAATCCGCATGTGCGCCGGCGACACACTTCGGCTTGATGTTGAAAATCTTGAGCCATAGTCCGAAGTGTGGCTCGACTCGCAAGAAAGCCTCGCAGACGATGATGAAGGCCGATATATGCATAAAAGAGTTCGGCGGGAGGTCGTGGAAGTCGAGGCCGTAGAAGAACATGAGGCCCCTCACGAAGGGGTGAAGCAGGAAGCTTAATCCTCTGATGAAGTGAGGGATGAAGACCACCCTCTCACCTGGTTTGGCGGTGGGGATCACCTGACCCTCCTCCGCAGCGCGGTGGAAGACATTGGTGGGGAGGTATCCGGCGGCCTTGAGGTCCCGGATGTCCTGGTCTGTGACCGAGGACGCCTCCCACTTGCCGTTGGAGCCGGAGCTGGCCATGGCTAAGCTCGGAGGGGGAAGAATGGAAGACCTAGATCTGGGCTCAGGAAGCTCGGAAGATTGGGGAAGCAGGGATGCGAATGGGAGATGCGGATAAGTCTTGGGGTTTTCTTCCCCTTTTATTAAAAGATTGCTGCCGGTTAGCCTCCCTTCGCGGCGCTGTGAATCTCTCCGCTTCCCAAGGCGTGCGTGCCGTTGTACGCGCGTGATTAAACATATCCCGTGTAAAATGGGGCACGATCTGTGCATTGATGGATCGTGCTAGTGGAAACGGCCTCGAACCACGAGGCAGGTCTTTTCGACTGGTTCAGTGGTCGTGGTAGGCCGTGACTTTTCGTCTGAAAAGTTGTCAGAAAACATTATTGGCTCTCTGACATTTGGCCTTCAAGGGCCGAGCTACTCATGGTATACGGACGATCTATGATCGGAAGAATTACACGTCGACGGAGGCCGAACTATATCCCGGCCGATCACTGTTTGGAGAGAGGAACTCACCTCGCAAGCCGAAGACTGTGATCACTCGAAGCAGCTGGAGCTTGGACCCTTGGCGTTGGAGGCTAGTTCGGGGGCTACTGAGGGAGTCCTGGTTTAAGGGGTCCTCGGGGGGCCGGCCTATGTCTTATGGGCCGGACTGTATGGGCCACTTGCCGAATACTGGAAGGATTGAAGACCTCGTCTCCAAGAAGGAAGCTTCGAGAATCGTGGCTTGTCCTCCACGTTTAAAGTAGTAAATAGGCATGTTTATCCCTTCGACGTGTAACCGACCATGTGTAAACCCTAGGTACCCTCGGCGTCTATATAAGCCGAAGGGTTTTAGGTTGTAGGCCAACAGAACTCATCTAGGGTTTTAGTCATACGATCTCATGGTAGATCAACTCTGTAATCTCCATACAATCAATATAATCAAGCAGGACATAGGGTATTACCTCCATAGGAGGGCCCGAACCTGGGTAAAACCTTGCCCCCTTTGTCTCCTGTTACCATCGATCCAAGTCTCACAGTTCGGGATCCCCTACCCGAGATCTGCCGGTTTTGACACCGACAGGAGGCGCACGAGGGAGACACAAGCCATCACGGCGCCCCCCACCCCTTGTGGTGCGCCCTGTTGGCTCGTGGGGCCCTCGTGCCTCTCCCGGCCTCCTCCCGAAGCTTCCAGATCTTCTTTTGATCCAAAAAAATCATTAAAAAGTTTCGTGGCAATTGAACTTTGTTTGGTACTATAAACCTAAAAAGTCAAAAACAAGCAGAAAATAGCAACTGGCACTGGGCACTGGGTCAATAAGTTAGTGCTCGAAAATATTATAAATTGATAAACAAATGTCCAAAAAGTATCCTAGAATGATAATATATTAGCACGGAACAATCGAAAATTATAGATACGTTGGAGACGTATCAATATTCTTATTGGTTCGATAAACCTTGATTTCATAACTGGGGGAAATACTTACCCATATTATGCTGCGATTACCCGTTCCTCTTATCGGGAAACCCAACGCAGATAACAAGTATTAGTTCCCCATAAAATCATCTCAAACGGCATGCCACATTATTACCCTTCATCACAAGACCATCGATCAAATTAGACGATGAAAAGTTCAAAACCACTTCATTTGAATTATTATAAAAAGTACAAGCCCTCCCGAATGACCATCACTATCTACGATATGAATATGATCAAATCCTAATTTCTCTCAACTCATTTGCCTTCACTTCATTCAGATGTGACTTGGACAGAAAAATTACACCCGCTGTCACAGTGACTTGTAGGTGTAAGAGCTCACGAACTGCCATGGACGAAAGCATTCCACGATAGTTCCATGCCAAGGTTTTCATTGTTCCCGGCAGTCCTACGCTGCGATCAGACTGAACGAAACGAACAACATGCTTGAGCAGACAAACTGAAACCACAAAACCTACCGAAGCAACGTGCCTATTTCGGGACTGAAAAAACCCAGCTATGCCATGCCAGATGCGTACTGGGACGTGATCCTTCAAAGCAGCCAAGAGAAAAGTCCACAGATGCAGCAAACCATCAAACTCATCTCTTCTTCTCTCGTCAGGCCATCAAGCCAGCTTCCCAAGAGAGACCCATGACCCTTGCCGGGGCAGACACACAGGGCAGGCAGCCGCCGCCGCCGGCGGCGGCGGCGGTCAGAAGTCAGAACCCGAGATCGCCTTCAGAGTCACCTTACGAGAGAAAAAACGCTTTCTCTGGTTAGCAGTAAGCTGTATGTACAGTTGTACACGCACTTGCAAAAAAAAATAAAAAAAATTGTACACGCACTCCGAGTCGGTCCCTCGATCTTTGTTTTTCTCCGAATCGTTTCTTATGTAGAGGCTGGCTACGGCCACGAATGAATCAACTTTTTCCAACCTATGAACGGGCACATATGGAAATCGAAACGAATCCCTCTTGTGACCTTTTCTTTGAGAGAAACGGACACATACCTACATACGGACACGGAGTTGCAATCTTACCGCAATGTTCATATAACAAAGTTCCAATCTCGATCCCTTCCCGATCCGCCGACCTGCCGCTCCGCGTGCCAGGATTCACGCAGCCAGCCTAGCTACTTTGCCAGAAAAAGAAGAAAACTCCAGCCGCCGCGCCATGTCAATACCGGCGCCGCTGGAGGATGAGGACCTCCTCCGTGAGATTTTCCTCCGGCTTCCTCCGCTGCCATCAACCCTCTCCCGTGCCTCCCTCGTATGCACGCGCTGGCGCCGCATCCTCTCCGATCCCCGCTTCCTCCACCGTTTGAGCAGAAAACACCACCCGGAACCACCTCTGTTGGGCTTCTTCAGAGGTTCACGTCTCAAATATTCCGCCTTCACTCCAATCTTTGACCCGCCCGACCGCATCCCCGCCGAACGCAGCTTCTTTGTTCGGTTTCTTGACTGCTTCAGGGGACGTCCTCCGTTGGGTTTCCCCACAGCGTCTCTTATCTCATATCCCTTCTTCGCTCCCGTCTTGGACCCGCCCGATCGCATCCCGGCCCAACGCTTCTTACTGCCTGAGTTCACGGGGGATTGGGAATTACAAGGATGCCGCCACGGCCTCACCGTCATGCTCAGCGAGTCTTTGTGTGAGGTTTTCGTGTGGGATCCCCTCAATGGCCAGCAGCACCGCGTGCCTTTTCCACCGGAGCTCCGCGACGTCAAAAGGGAGAGTTTCTGTTTGTGCAGCGCCACGGTGATGTGTGTTGACGATCAAGCCGGGCATGTGCACGACGATTGCTTCTTGAGCCCGTCCTTCAAATTGGTCTTGATCTGCACCAGTAGAGACTTGAAGAAATCATTCGCTTGTGTCTATGAATCCGCGTTGGGTGTATGGGGGAATATTGTCCAAACACTGACTACAGATTTCGTTCTGAAACTAAGGCCCGGCATCCTTATCGGGAATACAGTTTACTGGTTGTTTAATGGACGTGAAGTTCTTGCATTTGATATTGAAAAGCAGACTCTTGGTGTCATTGAGACGCCGGCAGAGGCCCAACGTATCAACAACTGGTCCTTTCAGCTCTTACGGACAAATGAAAATAGTGTTCTTGGCCTTGCCGTTATGTCCAAACTAGGCATTCATATATGGGAAAGGAAACTGAACTCTGATGGTGTTACCCGATGGGTGCTTCTGCAGAAAATCAATCAATTGGAGGGGATCTTGTTTGGCGCGTTCAGAAATGAGATGGTGGGGTATGACGAGGAGTTAAATGTGATGGTTCTTTCTACATACAGTGGCGACTTCATGCTCCACCTTCAGTCGATGCAGGTTAGATTAATTTCTAAAACGGATCATTGGGCTGATACGAATTATTTCCCCTACAGAAATTTCTACACTGCAGGTAATACCTCCGTACCTCCTTTGTAACAAGATTAGTTCCAATTACTATTGGTATGTGTTTGTTATATTAGTGTTCATGTGATGTGATTAATGGTCTACTCCATGTAAATAATAGAGTGAAACCATCTAATCTTTGAAAAATAGTTACTCTCGATTGGATGATAAAATCTTGTGTTACGTTTTTTTCACTCAATGTGTCTCCTTGCAAGACAATGTTTGTCTTAATTAATTATCTCTTCCACCTGACAGCAGATGTGGCTTCATGTACTGTAGTTTTCTTGTCACAAAATCGTACCTTGCATTCTCATGATCCAACTTCTCCATGTTTTTTCATTGATTTATTATGCTTCTTTTGATATAGGCAGGGGAGTTGGGTGGAAATGGGTGGATCCAAATCTCTGAACACAAGAGATCTGCCAATCTGCTATGAACAGGTGAGGTAATTTATATTTTTGCTATGCGCATGTCTTTTTGTCATGGTTACATAATTATTATTAACATGATGAATGATTTATTTTTGTTTAAGTTTCTAGTGTATTAAATTGATTGGTTTCTATCTAAGTTCTTAACTACTTGTAAAAGTTGTGCCTTTGAGTTAGACTGCTAGTTCTTAACTACTTGTTCATGATCTGTGCTGTCTTTGCATCATGAGTTGTTCTTGTCAACATGCTTACGTGCATATTTTCCATATACATTTCGCACGAAGAGCCGGCCTTTCTTATTTTAATATTGTCCCCTTTTTCTGTCTCATGTGCAGCTACTAGGTGTCATTGTTGATCGTTCTCCTGCGAATGGAATCTTGCCTTGCAGTCCAATATGAGGAATGTCCCCTACTTCATAGTGATCCAGTTATGGTTGCTGATGTTTTATTTCTTTGAGCTTCAAGGATGTTTCAGTTTTCTTAAATTCTATTATGTCTTTGGCATGATGTCCTGACAATATTTTTTGTACCTCTGAATATTTACAACCATTCTGAGTATGTTTTTGTTACTTCAACTATAATGTCAAAAACAGTGGAAGTGCCTTTTTACACTGTATTCCCTTAATATTTGTCTTAAAGCCCAAAACAAACTAAATATCGAGGATAAATGTTTACCCACTGCAATTTTTAAACTGAATTCCCTGTACACATTATGTTCAATCCCTGACCCATTTTCCATTTTTCCTACGCTGGACCTTGTGATTGCAGTTTATATTTGAACTATGGACAATAAATGTCTAAAAAACTAAATAAATATTTACAAAGGCCAAAAAAACTCTGAATAATTTCAAATTTTAACAAAGACCCCTATAGTTGCATGTTCACTGTAGGTAAATGTTATTACAATCCAAACAACTTCCTTTATCAATGTAACCTCATTTTTTGTTTTAAAACAATATTAAAATCAAGTACATCACAAACAGTTTATGATCACGAACCTTGTCCGATGTAGTATAAAATATTTTTGGCCAATCCTCATATATGGCTTCCGCCGAAAGCTTAGTCGGCTACAGTCCACCGCCGGTACATCAATCACACGGTCACACTTGCTCCCCAAGCACATTTTTACTGTTCAAACGTCGCCGGTCAAAGATGGGGACCTGGATCCGCGTCGTGAATGCAACTTCGGCGACCCACTCCATCTCGAGCACGACCGCATTAGCAATGAGCGCGCTCACAACATCCATGAGCACGGCCCCAATCTCCGACAGGGCGGCTGCAGCCGCCAAAAAAGTAACAACTGCAGTTGAGATAGCGGTAGCAACATCCGCGACCAGCATAGTAAATAACAAGAATGGCACACCAGCTGTCCGTTCCTCGGCGGCAGCGGTAGCTAGCCCCTGATGGCGGTTTCCCACGCCTATGTCGAGGCCGCCCACGCCCAGCTCGTGTCGTTCACCGCACAAATAGCAGTGGCCTTCTCCGACACCAGTCGGCAACCTACGTCGGACGAGTTGGAAATCGCCGAAAGTGCTCGAGCAGCCTTCCGTTCATCGGCGACCTCCCTAGATGAGATGGAGGCCGTCAACGCTCGGACAGCGGCCGCCCACGCCCGGCTCATGGCGGCCTTTTCCAAAGAGATGGCAGACACGGACTCCGAAATGCTTGCAGAGTATGTGCCAATGGATGCCATGGATCCCCTTCCTCCGGAGTGTAGGATCGAAAGTATGTCTAGAGGGGGGGTGATTAGACTACTTGACAAAATAAAATTTCTACTTTTTCCCAATTTTAAGTGTTGGCAGATTTTAGCAATGATAGCTAGTCAATTACACCATACACATGCATGTATAAGAGTATAGCAGCAGAAAGTAAAGACAAGCATATGTAATAAAGGATAGGGAGGAAGATCAAACGCAATTTGAAGACACGAAGATTTTTCTCGTGGTTCCGATAGGTGGTGCTATCGTACGTCCACGTTTATGGAGTCTTCAACCCACGGAGGGTAACGGTCGCGAGAGTCCACGGAGGGCTCCACCCATAAGGGTCCACGAAGTAGCAACCTTGACTATTCCATAACGGCTTCCGTCCACGAAGGACTAGCCTCACTATGGGTAGATCTTCACGAAGTAGGCGATCTCCTTGCCCGTACAAACTTCTTGGTTCAACTCCACAACACGAAGTAGGAGGCTCCCAAGCGGCACCTAACCAATCTAGGAGGCACCACCCTCCAAAAGGTAATAGGCTCGATAGTAACGATGAACTCCTTGCTCTTGTGCGTCAAGATGATAGACTCCTCAACACCCAATCAGTCTCTCACAGATTTGGCTTTTGTGGAAGAGATTGATTGGGTGGAAAGCAACTTGGGGAGGCTAGAAATCAAGATTCATATGGTTGGAATGGAATGGCTTGATCTCAACACATGAGAAGGTGGCTCTCTCTCAGAAAATTGGATGGGGCAAGTATGGAATAGTTCTGAGTGCTTCTCTTCCGAGTGGGTGGTGGTGAAGGGGTATATATAGGCATCTCCAAAAATCCAACCGTTACAACTATAATGACCAACTCGGTGACAACAAAGTGTAAAACTCGATGGTACTGAGTTGCTCAAAAGGTAGCAACTTTCGAATCACGGTGAGACCGATATATAAGTCTCGGCAGTACCGATCAGGTGACCAACGGTCAGATTTCAAAACTCGGTGGTACCGATCCAAACAACTCGGAAATTCCGAATTGAAGAAAAGGGGCAACAGAATGTTGGCAACCTAAACTCGGTGGCACCGATGCAGAACCGGCTGTACCGAAGACTTAGGGTTTGGCTGGGATCTGTCTGAGGAGAAAATCGGTAGGGCCGAGTGAGGAATATTGCTGGCACCGATTTTGCATGATAGGCTTTTCACAGACTTTTGTGGAAGAGCTTCTGGGTGTTTTTGGTGACTATCACTTGTGCACGTCGAGCATTTTGTTCACCATCAATATATCACCCCCTTTTAATAGTATTGGCTTTCCTATAGACTCAAAGTGATTTCTCACAAAGTAAAATGTAGTGTCTTCTTGCTTGAAGCTTTGCCAATCCTATTCCTTGCATCTAGGGGTCTCTCCACAATCCTTTTGCCATCCCATCATTGAACTTTTCCTGAAATATACTTAGTGGAAACATTAGTCCAATGAGATATATGTTGTTATTAATTACAAAAACCACCAAGGGAGCAAATGTGCTTTCAATCTCCCCTTTTTTGGTAATTGATGACAACATATAGATCAAAGCTTCGACATATGATATAACCAATGAATATAATCGTCGCTTTGAGAAGTATGTGATAAGAAAGAGCTCCCCCTAAATTTGTGCACTACTTTGAGAAGTATATGATACAACTTGGTGGTGTGCGAGAGTAATAAGAATGAACATCATAGCACAACACAACAAGCAAAAGTGAATGATCATCTCATAGGCATCTCAAGGATAGAAAATAGTGGCAGCACACATCAAGTGTATGATCAAACACAAACAAGGTTTAACACAAACAAACCAAAAGATATCAATGTTTTTGAAGAGCGATAAAAAGCAACACTCTCCCTCTCTTGAAGCCCTAATGATCTATACAACTTCTCCCCCTTTGGCAACAAGTTACCAAAAAGTTCAAATGTATATAGAACTAAGCGTTTCTCTGGGGCTGATCTCCTCCGGTAGCTGATGAAGGAGTCGAGAGAACGGCATCAGCGAAGACTTCAGTAGACATCATGGATGGAGTTGGAGTGGCAACTGGAGGTGTTGGAGTAGCTGACGGAGCTGAAGGAGCTGATGGAGCTGTAGCAGGGGCTGATGAAGAAGGCCTCAACTCTGGAGCAGTCACTGTAGGAGTCCTGGCTTTAGTCCTGAACTGGGTGTCGGCTCGGAGAGGTGGACAGTCCTCATCATCATCTGTGGTGTGGGGACTGGGCATGCCATCAACTTCTCTCTTGAGCTCATTTACAGTCACTGTGAGCTCATCCACCTTGTTGTTGAGAATGTGAAACTTGTTCTCAACAATCCTTCCCAGACTCTCCTGGTTCTTCAAGATATTTCTGATATCCTTCTGCATGCTGAGCACGGAACTGAGAAGAAGATCCATTTGCTCACTCCGGGTCTTTGGCACCTGAGCACTAGTGTCTCTGGCTGCCTCTGTCTTTGCATGTGCTGTAGTTGAGGTGGGATGATCTGGATCCATCACCATAACATTGTCTTCTAGCTCTGGCGGTAGTGGCAAATGTGGTCGATCAAGTGCATACACGTGCTTCTCCAGCTGGGAGTTGATAAGCATCTGAATGTATGGAGCGTATCCACATGATCTCTTCTGGTCTGCGGCAGTCCTCTTCACGGTTTCAACTATCAAGTCCATCACCCTAAATCTGGTGTGTTGATCAATATGGAGCAGCATGTTGATAGAATAACCTCTGATCATCTTCTCATCTCCAGACTTAGGCATCAATGTATACCTCAAGATGGTGCTGGTTGTGCGTAGGCCAGCCTGAAGAAAATAGATGGATCCAAGCTTGTGTGAATGCACATTTGCAGCAGGGATCTCATTATACATATTGGCCATGGAGTTGTGGTTTGCCTGGACTCAGAGTACACATCCAAGTCTCCTTCTTGCACCTGTGGGGCTCCTAAGATGGTAGCCCACTCATCAACAGTGGATTCATATCTGGTGCCTTCAGTCATCCATACAATCCTACCATCTCCATAGAAATGTGCAGTGGAGTAGAATTGCATGATCATCTCGTCATTCCAGGCAGTGAACTCTTTTCCAACAAACTCATCAATGCCAATGTAGTGGAAATGATCCTGCACACTTGGAAAGAAATCTTGGTTCTCCTTGATGTACTTCCAATCAACATACCTCATATCACTAACTGCAGGGCTCTTGTCAAGCAAAATGGTCTCATAGAAGTCTTGTTGTTCCTTGGTGTAGAATCTGTAGTCTACAGCTGTCCTTCTCCTCTGAGAATAGGGATCTATGGCTCTCCACTCTCTCAGTCCAGAATCCTTCCTCTTCTTCATGTCCCCAGCAATCGGATGGCTGGCATTGTGCTCAGGAAGGTGTGGCCTCAGCTTCATCAAAACTGATAGTGTATCATCCTCAGCTTCTCTGAAGGTAGTACCTTTGTTCTTGGCAGCAACTGGGATGTCTCTGGTAGTTCTCTTGGGCTTTGGAGCAGCAGCGGCCTTCTTGGGGGCAGTCTTGGTGCCTTTGGATGATGTATCCTTGGGCATAGCATCAGCCAACAGCTTCTTCTTCTTCTTCTTAGGAGGAGCCTTGGTAGCTGGCTCCTCTTCCTCTTCTTCAGCAGCAGCTTCTGGATCCTCATACATAGAGGTAGGTCTGCCCACAACATGTACAATCCTCTTCCTGGACTTCTTCTTCTCTCCTGCCTTCTTAGGCATAGACTTCCTTGGAGGTGACTCAAGGTGAAGGGTCATGCTTCGCTTGACATAGTCTGGTGCCCTCACATTCTTAGCACTAGCATACATCTTCTTAGTTGGCCTCTTCGAAGATGTGGCTTCAGCAGTTGTGCTCTTGGCAACTTTATCCTTCTTAGGTGGCTCTTCTGGCACAAAATCTTCATCCTCCTCATCAGAGTTTAACTTTCTTCAGGCTCTAGTTGCAGCTTTGGGCAAATCTGGCGAGCTAGGAACATCATCATAGCTGCCTTCAGGACTAGTGCCTGAGCTCATATCAACATTCTCCTCTCTGAAATTGTTCTGACTGTCATCTGAGCCTGACATACTGACCCTGAGAATAGAGCATAGAAGAGTAGAAAGGTTGAGTCATCACAAAATGCAGAAGTTTTCTCAAATTTGAACTTAGAATTCTTAAGGTTTGCTTTCTGCAAAGGGAATTTCGGTACCACCGAGTCACAATTTTCGGATCCATCGAGACTCACAGTCTGCTTTACAGAAACTTGGCAACCACTTCGGTTTCATCGAAAGTGGGTGCTCGGTTTCACCGAGACTGTCCTCAGTAGACCTAAAAACTAAATCGGTAAGACCGATTTTTGCGCTTCGATGTCACCGAGATTCGGATTGCGGATGGCAAAACCTAAAAATTCGTTGTTCTCTATTCTAATGGAATATTATTGAGGATAGAATGATCTCAAACTGTGGCTTATCGATGGAACGATCCTAGTGCGCATGAATTGGAAATAGGAGCGCACAAGGGGTCGGATTCGTACCCTAACTTGGTGACGAGTCCGCTACGGCGACGACAACGGTGAGGATTCCGTCGACGACGGCGAGTTCCAACGGTGGAGGCGCTCGGGAAGACAACGGCGATGACCAGGGGTCCACGAACGGCAGCTGGGGTTTGGAGGAACCGGACATTTGAAGAAGTGATTTCAAAAGTCGGGTCCGCCACATTAAGTACCCATCGCTGTCGGTGACACCGATTCAAACTTATCGGTGCCACCGAGTTCCTCAACTGTGAGCTGACAGGGAAACTCGGTGAAGCCGAGAAGATGGAATTGGTGTTACCGAGATTGGAAAACCAGATCAACCCTAGGCATCGGTGAGACCGAGATTTTTGTGTTGGTTCCACCGAGATGCACTTGGGAGGTTTTGGTGGTCAGTCCTTGTCGATACGGAACTCCGAGTGCTCCTCACACAGAGAGATCGAGAAGTACTTGTTCAAGTTTTGTGATGCAGCATGAATAGAATATGAGACAAGAAAGCATAGATAGCTAGAGAGGGGTCTTAGGCATTCTTGTCCATCCAATTGGAAAAAGAGAAAATAAAACCAAATAGCAACAATTGGATGTCCTTGAATGGTTAAAGAAATGCAGACCAACATGCTCACACAATAAGATATCAAATGAAATCATGGCAAACATGCACATACATGCTAGCATCTAACAAGCACTTTTGGCGATGACATGGTCATCTATATATGAGCATATTGACTTAGGAGCCAAGTAAGAATACTTGATCATAGGTCATACTCATCGTTTAAGCACAAGTGGGGTTACCACTTTTACATAAAGCATGTAATGTTGTCACATTCTAAGAGATGCTTTAACTCAAGTCTTAGAGTAAAGCTCCCCCTTGATGTGACATCCCCCCATAGGAGAGATAAACTAACCTTGGGTTTGTCGTAGAAGACTTCATGTGGGTGAGTAGTGGTGGATGCTCAAGGTTGATGAAGATCATCTTAAGTTGGGAGCATCCTTGTTGTTTCCTTACTCTTCTCACCTACATGGGTTAGTCCCAAGCACAAGAGACAAATACAAGGATATATATGAACATGGAGTGCAAGGCATATAGGATGATGTCCATGGATTCATTAATTACCATGTCCCTTGCTTACCTTTGAGGGAATGTGTGACTCCTTGAACTATTGCATAGTGTTGATGTTGATTGCAACTAGTCCTTGCCAATAATGAATATGAGTGAATTTCATTGGCGGAGTCACCCCTCAAGAACTTCTCTAGTTCTTCTTCTTGGGGACCCACATCAACTTGATGGGAATCCTTGGTGTTGAAGTGGCACTTGTAGAAGTTGATCATGTAGAAGCTTTGGGAACCCACTTGACCAAATCTTGGGATTCATCTTCATATGAGTCAATCTCCTCTTGAAGCTTGTCCTTGCCCTTGAGCTTGTGGTCTTGTGGAGGAAGGTCATCTTGAGCTTTTGTTCCCTTGGGGAGAGCATGTTCATACTTCTCCTTTTGAGGAACAAACTTTGGCTTGGGGTATTGACCTTCTTCCCACTCAACTCCATTTGCGTTGAAGTAGCCAATGCCATGGTTCTTCCGGTATCCTCCGTGCTTGCGTACAATCTCCTCAAATTGCTTACATCCGGCAAGACTTTTGTAGATGCCTTTCTCTATAATTCCTTTCAATAAATCGTTTTCTTGCGCAAGTGTAACTTGGCTAAGAAAATCATCATTAGTTGAATCAATAGAACTACTAGAAGCAACATCATTAGATTTAGCATTTTTATTGTTGCTACTAGATGAAGAACCTTTCTTGCCTTTGTTACTAGTTTGTCTAGGTTTAACTTGTGGCATAAATGTAGACAAGAGTAATCGTTTGGCTAGATAAGATGAAGTCTTCTTTCGGAGATCGTCGTTGATAGCTTTAAGAAACTCATGTTCTTGCTCCAAGGTGAGCTTCTCGAAGCGTAGCTTCTCATGAGTCTTTACAAGCTCTCTATGATCTTCTAGAGTAGATTCATGGGCTAACTTAAGAATGTTTAATTCTTTAGTTAGTCGCTCTATTTCCATCTTATCATCATCAACAGACTTATCTTGACAAACATGAAAATTATCAAGTTCATTTTGACTAATATCACTAGCTTTATCAAAGAGCAAGTCATCATCTCCAAGCAAATCATCCTCATCACTATTGAAATCAAGATACTCGGGGTGTGATACCTTGGGGCCTTTAGCCATGAAGTAACTTCCACTTCCTTCATTTGGTGAATCAAATATGTCATAGGAGTTGGTAGTCACTAGTGCAAGTCCGGAAACACCTTCATCTTGACTATAGTCGGAGTTGGAGTGATAGCATCTCTCGGAGTGGTTGTCGGATTCGGAGCCGGAAACCCATTCACCAACGTGAGCTTTATGTCTTCTTCTTGAGTAGCTCTTGGTGTACTTGTCCTTCTTCTTCGAGTCCCTACTTCTCCTTGAGGGTCTTCGTTCATAACGGTCATCTCTACTTCTTCTCTCTCTTCGAGGTGATTCATCTCTTGAGCTTCTTCTTCGAGGTGACTCTTCTCTTCGTTTGTAGGGAGCCGTGCACTCATTGGAAAAGTGTCCGGGCTTCCCACAATTGTAGCAGTTTCGGTCACGACTTGACGAACGCTTCTCTTCATATCTTGAGTTGGAGCTTTGTTCTTTGCCTCTATTCTTTTAGAACTTGTTGAATTTCTTGACCATGAGGCTTATCTCTTCATTGGTGACAAGGTTGTCGCTTGAGGTTGCGGGAGCATCACTTGTGGCTTTGTAAGCACCGCTTGACTTGTTGTGAAGCTCTTCTTTGTCTTTGAGTGTCATCTCATGAGCAACAATCCTTCCAATGACTTCCGTAGGCTTGAGATCTTTGTAGGTGGGCATCATTTGGATTAATGTGCACACGGTGTCGTATCTCTCATCCAAAGCTCTAAGTATCTTCTTGATGATGAATTTGTCGGTCATCTCTTCGCTTCCCAAGCCGGCAATCTCATTGGTGATGAGAGCTAGCCTAGAGTACATTTCTGCGACTCCTTCACCATCTTTCATCTTGAACTTGTCAAGCTGACTTTGAAGAACATCTAATTTGGATTCTCTCACGGATTCGGTACCTTCGTGCATATCAACCAAAGTATCCCAAATTTCCTTGGCATTCTCAAGACGACTGATTTTGTTGAATTCTTCGGGGCATAGGCAGTTGAAGAGAATGTCACATGCTTGAGCGTTATATTGCAACATCTTCAATTCTTCCGCGGTCGCTTCACGATCCGGTTCCTTTCCATCACCAAAGATTTCACCTTGCAAGCCAACACGAACAACAGCCCAAACGGCGGGGTTATGACCAAGAATATGCATTTTCATTTTGTGCTTCCAACTAGCAAAATTTGTACCATCAAAGTATGGACCTCTACAGTGATAATTTCCCTCGCTAGATGCCATACTCTCCTAGGTTGTGAAACCAATGCAATGGAGACCAAAGCTCTGATACCACTTGTAGGATCGAAAGTATGTCTAGAGGGGGGTGATTAGACTACTTGACAAAATAAAATTTCTACCTTTTCCCAATTTTAAGTGTTGGCAGATTTTAGCAATGATAGATAGTCAATTACACCCTACACATGCATGTCTAAGAGTATAGCAGCGGAAAGTAAAGACAAGCATATGTAATAGAGGATAGGGAGGAAGATCAAATGCAATTTGAAGACACGAAGATTTTTCCCGTGGTTCCGATAGGTGGTGCTATCGTACGTCCACGTTTATGGAGTCTTCAACCCACGGAGGGTAACGGTCGCGAGAGTCCACGGAGGGCTCCACCCATAAGGGTCCACGAAGTAGCAACCTTGACTATTCCATAACGGCTTCCGTCCACGAAGGACTAGCCTCACTATGGGTAGATCTTCATGAAGTAGGCGATCTCCTTGCCCGTACAAACTTCTTGGTTCAACTCCACAACACGAAGTAGGAGGCTCCCAAGCGACACCTAACCAATCTAGGAGGCACCACCCTCCAAAAGGTAATAGGCTCGATAGTAACGATGAACCCCTTGCTCTTGTGCTTCAAGATGATAGACTCCTCGACACTCAATCACTCTCTCACAGATTTGGCTTTGGTGGAAGAGATTGATTGGGTGGAAAGCAACTTGGGGAGGCTAGAAATCAAGATTCATATGGTTGGAATGGAATGGCATGATCTCAACACATGAGTAGGTGGCTCTCTCTCAGAAAATTAGATGGGGCAAGTATGGAATAGTTCTGAGTGCTTCTCTTGCGAGTGGGTGGTGGTGAAGGGGTATATATAGGCATCTCCAAAAATCCAACCGTTACACCTATAATGACCAACTCGGTGACACCGAAGTGTAAAACTCTGTGGTACCGAGTTGCTCAAAAGGTAGCAACTTTCGAATCTCGTTGAGACCGATATACAAGTCTCGGCAGTACCGATCAGGTAACCAACGGTCAGATTGCAAAACTCGGTGGTACCGATCCAAACAACTCGGAAATTCCGAATTGAAGAAAAGGGGCAACAGAATGTTGGCAACCTAAACTCGGTGGCACCGATGCAGAATCGGCTGTACCGAAGACTTAGGGTTTAGCTGGGATCTGTCTGAGGAGAAAATCGGTAGGGCCGAGTGAGGAATATTGGTGGCACCGATTTTGCATGATAGGCTTTTCACAGACTTTTGTGGAAGAGCTTGTGGGTGTTTTTGGTGACTATCACTTGTGCACGTGGAGCATTTTGTTCACCATCAATACCTCACCCCCTTTTAATAGTATTGGCTTTCCTATAGACTCAAAGTGATTGCTCACGATGTAAAATGTAGAGTCTTCTTGCTTGAAGCTTTGCCAATCCTATTCCTTGCATCTAGGGGTCTCTCCACAATTCTTTTGCCATCCCATCATTGAACTTTTCCTGAAATATACTTAGTGGAAACATTAGTCCAATGAGATATATGTTGTTATTAATTACCAAAACCACCAAGGGAGCAAATGTGCTTTCACGGAGGTCATCGTGAGCGAGCTAGTCATGGAGGAGGCGGTGGAGATCGAAGAGCGTCAGGCGGAACGTTAGTCTTTGTTTAGAGCGCTGGTCTTTTGTTAGAGTAATCACTAGTGCAGAAAAGCCTAGTGCCGGCGTTCTAAAATAGGTCTTGCTGGCGTAGACACCCGACGCTACCAATATGGCGCCATTGTTAACGAAATACCGATGACGTTCCTGCCGCAACGCCATAGATGAGTTTGAGGAAGCTTCGAAGTTTCTTCCGGAGAAGTACAACCTAAAGAACCACACTTACATGACGCAGTGGTTTGAGATACCGCACAAGTGGGCGAAGCCTTACTTTGCTGGTGTGTTCTATGCCAAGATGACCAGTACACAGCGGAGTGAAAGCATGAACCACATGTTGAAGAATTATGTGCCTCCAGCCTGCCACATGCATATGTTTGTGAGGAAATACATGAGGTTACTGTTTGACAGAGAGTCGGAGGAAAATTACGAGGAGAAAACAACCAGAATCGTCAGTTTGTTATTACTTGTTGATCAATCGTTTTAGTGTGTTGTCGAGAGCATCTCTGACATAAGTAAAAAGATGCTTCCGTTTAAAGTGGAGGCCACTTCTCCGCGCAAACATGGCGACAGAAAGGCATGCCAGCAAGTTATATACGAGAGCTATGTTTGAGCAATTCGATCACATAATATATGAGTGTGGTGCATACCAGGTTGAGGAAATTGAGAAAGGGAAAGCATATGTGGTAATACATATAGAGGTTGAGCGTAGAGAAAAGTGGTGTCGAATTTCATACAGAGTTACAGTTCTGAATGGCGGCGAAGAATTTGAATGCGAATGTGGTCAATTTGCCCACATGGGCCTGCTATGCTTTGTTAAATGCTGGATGTCACATATAAAGTTAAATGTTTTGATGTAGGTGCTAGACATTATACGCGTTACAGAAATCCCGAAGAAGCACATAGTTAAAAGGTGGAAAAGGATGCAAGGGATATCCTACCGCCTCACCTCGCCCATTACCAGAAGGATCATTCTCAGCAGAACCCATTTAGTTTCAGGCATTTCAATATGTATATGCATGCTATGGAGCTTGTTCACATGGGTGACAGTAGTGTGGAAGCATACGACCATCTAGATCTGATGTCTTTGTTCAAGAAATGTGCTTCTCAAATGAAGCCATTTACAGAGGTAAGGGATGGGCTAGGACTTGAAGACATACTAGCTGATAATGGAGATGTCCTGGACCAGGTTCAGTCCGAAGGCGTGCTCGTTGCTGTAGAAGCTGGCGCAAACAGTGTTGTGAACAATGAGGACAACAATTCAACACACGAATCAGGGAACAGGCTAGCGGGGTTGTTGCCACCAGCTAAGTGGAAGGAAATTGGCAAGCCTGCGACCAGCAGAGAGATGGCGCCATATGAAGGTCTGAGTAAGCAAACAAGATTTTGCAGCATATGTCTGGTGGCAGGGACACAAACGGACAACTTGCCCTGATCGTGGCTATGTTCCGAAGCAGCCCAGGAAGCCATCAAGATCCTGCTTGATTGACCAAAGCTTAATCCTTGAAAAGTATTGCATCGGCTGGGACACTATGAGCCTGCTAGATTGGGCGAATCCACTGATTGTTCGAGTCAACAGCAGGGCCACACCGGTTCAAATAAGTCCCTGACTGGGTGCGCGCGCTAGCTGCTGTGTCGTACCCAAATGGAAGCTCAGCTCAGCAAGGTACTCCTCTCTGGATCGCATATATCCGCAAGTGCCAGCCTTCAGAAAAGTGGGTGATATGAAATGAAGAACACATGAAAAAGAGCAGAAGCAAGAGCCACAAATGTAATGTGATCTAAAAATCGTATCTGCAAAGAATATTACAGCTTTGTTCACACATTTGAAGAAACGGTGGCCAACATTGTCCCTGCCGCGACCCGCGAGCAATCCAGGTGTAAACCCGGCCGCCACAGTCGCGGCAAGGGATCAGCTCTGCAACGGCGGAGGAGGACGACCCGGACATGCTGCAAGCGAAGGGTACGATCTAGATGTTGTGGTTCAAGTTGATTCAAACACTGGTCTCCCGGAGAGCTGCTCGAAATCGAGCAGACTAAGAAGGGGGAGGTGCAGTACTGATGAAGTTTTGTAGGCCAACGGCTCGGTAGTAATTAGTGTGCAGACCCCGTTCCATTAGTCCAGAATATGAGGTGAGACAGCTCACATCGTCACTCACCTTCTGAGGGCATGTACAATTGTACTATCTTAAAAATGCCAGGTAGGATAAATGTTAAGGTGGAGGAGAGAGAAATCATAAGATAAGACAATATGTCTCACCGCGTTTTTAGAAATAACTAATTTTTTAAGACAAGGCTAAGAGATGATCCATTGTAAATATATTTTCTTGTTATCTCTAAATTACATGCAAGGCTTAAGATGAAACTGCCTTATCAACCATTGTACATGCCCTGATCCGCGTCAAAATAACTGACAGAGTTATAACGCCGCCACCTCACTTGTGGGCCATGGCCTATATAAATAATTGGTGAACGAAAGTTGTCCGTGTACAAAAACTTGCTGACGCACAGATCACGACAGAAATCCATGGCCCAGATAGTGGGATCATGCTCGTGCTCACATTAGTACTTTCGATCTTAATTTTGATACTCCCTTTGTCCCTGTGTATAAGTCATTCGCGTAGTTCTAGGTCATAGAGTTGAGGAATTAAATATGTGTTATATGTCATGAAAAGTATATCACTAGATTTTTACACGGATGTAGTTTCTAAATAATATTTTTTGTCACATATAATACATATTTAGATATTTAAATTGTCGAACTAGAACTACGCAAATGACTTATACACTGGTACGGAGGTAGTACTCGATTCAAAAGTTATAACATTTTTAGAAAAAAGAAATCTGCATTAAATACGTCCACACCTATTCGTATTAGTGAAAACTACATGTCTACAAGTAGGGGACAGTTGCACATCGACTATGAGGTAGTTGCACATCAGCTGCTGTCCAGTTGCACTAAACGGGGAGTAAATTGCACACATAAAAAGTTCGTCGAAACTTACTCATACGGGATTTAATTTGGAAGAACACGCCATGAGCATTCCAACGGTGAAAACGAATTTTAATTTCGATGTGCAGATTAAAAGTTATGCCTTTTTGAAATTTTAAAACCGTGACTTAAATGCACAAGAGAACAAAACACATGCACTCCCGTGATAAACTTTCCTGATTAGAAAGGGGAACAAGAAACTGTCTAAAATGGCCTGCTGCCACGGAACGGTAACGGGCAGCTGTTTACCTGCCAGAGGTGTATCAATTTTTTTTTGAACATAATACAGACGCAAACGTTTATATACACGCGCATACACTCACCCCTATGAACGCATACACACACCCTATCTCTATGAGCACCTTCTAGAGACTGAGCCGACATATCATCTTGAAATTTACGAAGTCACCGTAGGCACCTTGTCGTCGACGGAAACGTCTTCTCCCACTGAATGTGCATCGCCGGAAATCCTAAAATAAATACATAAATAAATGCGAGCACCAGGATTTAAACCCTGGTGGGCTGGGGATACCATAGTTTCTCTAACCATCCAACCACAGGTTGGTTCGTGACGTGTCCCAAATTAAAAGGTGAAGTCAAAGCAGGAACAGTTGATCCAAAAGACTTGCCGTTACAATGCACAAACATTTATATGCGTGTTCAGGAAGACAAAAAAACACGAACATGTCATCTCCTAGCTAGCGAATGTACCATGATAGAGATCATACATACTTTGTGCGAGCTACCGGTTACCTCCGGCAAGCTAGTCAGGCAAACCGTCGAACGGATGGGAGGCGGTCCTGACGGCCCTGGACTCAGGCGGGGGCAGCTGAAGGCTTAAGCACGGCCAAGCACCACGGACGGCACGACCGGCCCTGGACTCATATGGGGATCTCGGGGTCGATGACGCGCTGCATCACCACCACCAGCACACAGAGGAGGATAGGGCATGGCTGGCACGACCTCCTTGCGCCGCTCCTCGCTGCCCCCCCCCCCCCCCAGCCCGGGGGTTCCTAGCACCCTGCCCTGAAGTTCCACAATAGCAGCGGCGATGTCAGAGGTCAGCGGAGGAGCAAGATGTTCGGCAGCGGAGGGTTCCGCGATGGCAGCGGTGTGCTTCAGGATCACGACCTGCAAAATAGATGTTCTCTTTTTCATTGTGTGTGTGTGTGTGTGGGGGGGGGGGGGGGGGGGGGGTGAGGCAAAAAAACCATTGAAAGAGAGGGGTGGGAGGTGAGTCGGAAAAAAAACCAGACAAAATAAAGGGGTAGAAGGTGCTGGGAGGAGAGACGGAAAACATCGTGGAACAAAGACTACCAAGTCCCCCTTTAAGAGTAGAGATTTTTAAAAAATTCATCAAAACATATTCAAAATGGATCTTATTTGAAAGCCCTCGTCGCGAGAAACACGAATATGAAAACAGAACTTAATTTGAACTTTCATTCAAAATATATAAAGTTTAAAAATCGGAAGACAAAAATAAAAGCATTGCCCGAGGGACTGCGTGCCACAAATCCTCCTGCTCAAGCTATGCAGCCCAACATCTTGGTTTCTACACTAGATCAAGTGGCGTGGCCTTCCCTATGATCACATTTGTATTTCGATGAACATTAATCAATAAAACCTAGTGGATTGTGGTAAAAAAGAGTGTGGTAAAAAAAGTGTGCATCAGTTCTAATCGTGTTTGAGTTGGTTGCCGACGGGGACCCACCGGCCGAACCCGCAAAAGGTAAAAAGATTATGTGCTCTAGAGCTCTAGGAGTAAGTAAATGATCTTCATTTGGCATTGCTGATGGATTCTAGTTTTATTACATGTATCAACACTAGGCTGGGGTCAATATATAGAATAGGGGTCAATATATAGAATAGCAAACAAGAATTATTAAGGCAGTGAGCGAAATAGTCGATCTACAGAAACAAGAATTCAGTGCGATTCAGATGCAGAAAGGCATAGTACTCTACAGCACAGAGGAATTCTGAGAAACTATAGTATCAGGCAAACGCGGATAACTAAGCGCGTGAAGAACCCAACTCCAAGGCAAAATCTCCTAAACAGATCTCAGTAAAGCATGCATCAATCAGTACTAGTGTAAGCTGAACAACGCCTACCTACGCCATGTTATCATCATTCGAATACACAGTGGCATCACATCGAGACATGAAACATATATCAATGCTGAATTTCTTGATCCATGAGCTCTCTCAACCTTCTCGATTAAGACTCCGATCAGAGCTCCATACATGCAGCTCGCTAGCCAACCACAGGCACAAGCAAGTTGGTGGGAGCAGTGGCGGATCCAGAAATTGGACTTACCCGGGGCGAAATAATGAAGGTCTAAAAAAATTTAATGTATGAACGCGTATCCGCTCAACTAAAACTCATAAAATTCAAATTCACAGCTAGATAAACTAAAAAAATTAAGAAAACTAATGGTTCGAAAACTTCAAGATTCTCAAAAACTAGTGTTGTAACCACCAAAACTCATAAATTTGTGGTTGATACAAGAAAAAAATGGATTTGGCTGGGCATACCTTCTCGTTGTGCTAGTTGCCTTTGCAAACTGCAACTTCTCATTTGCGCGAGCTGGATGTCGTGCCACTGTTGTCACCCACACAAGCCCCGCCAGGAAGTGCACTATGGACTGTTTCTTCTCATTCTGCCATGCGCCAGGTGTGGGTGTCCGATGAGACGAAGCTTTTTGTCCGAGAGAAGGCAGCGACAGGAGTGGTCGTCGCCAATGGCTAGGTTAGATCATCCACAACCGTGTTCCTCACACGTCCCATATACGTCTAGGCGAACGGCTCGGTCAGTGACAAGTCACAAAATCTCGACTTAGCCAGGCTCCTAAAACCGGCCCGGGCTGACCGGCACCCCTTATATCCAGCTCCTATTTGGGGCAGATATGAGGTGGTCCAGACGCTTCCGGACGGATCCGCCACGTTGAACAAACATGTGGGACCCATGCGAACACCCGTTGTTACCCAACGGTCCGGTGAGGACGCCGCGCCGGTGCGCCGCCTAGGAGCTGAAGTTGTGGTTGACGGTCAACGATAAGGAGGCAGATCCGTCCGACACTTACCGTCTACCGGCACGAAGGTCTCCTACATCTCCGATGATAAGTAGTAGTAAGCTAGTTTATCTATGCAGTAGTATGGATTGAAGTGTGAAATTTAATGTATATATGTGGTTGCACCAGATGCAAAATAAAGGGTGATCGGGTCCTCTCTACGGACGCGTCCGCACACGTATAGACGGTCTGATTAGATCTGAATGTAGATGGTCTTTTTTTTTTGAAAGGGCGTATATGCTCTTTGCACTACTTGCAACCTGGTAGGGTGGTCGTAGCCTTTTTCACTTCTAGCCGCACCTAGTGTAGATCACATCTGCACTGACCATCGTTACTAATTATGGTCGTGGGGCCACTGCCTACTACTAGGTGTTATTAGGAAATAGCTAGCTGCAGTCATCCTCTCACATGGAGAACTGAGAAGAGAATTGTTTTCCGTTCGTTTCCTATCCCACGTTGTTCCTCCTCCAAAACGAATCGCTACTACCTGAGATAGCTGAATCAGCAGGTATTTGAGGCGTACATTGTAGCTACCCGGGGCGGCCGACCATACCTGCCCCTACGGTGGCGCCGCCCCTGGGTGGGAGTAGGCGGGGCCGGAGGTGGGAGCCTGACACTTGGCTTGAAGTAAATCAGTATCAGCGTCAAGTTCTCCACCAGGTTGCAGCAAAGGTTCAGAAGCCTATCGCATATGCTAGCAACACTATAGGTCCCCTGTGTTGACACAACATATTTGTTAGGCCTATGCCACATCAATTAACAACAACAAAAACTAATGAGTAAAAGAAGTCTTACAGAATACTGCCTCACATATTGAACAGCCATTTCACTTGAGATAGGTGTAGTATCCCTGGAGGGGGGGAGGGGGGAACAAAAATACCAAATGTTTTAGCATTAACGGTACTTTATAAATGATGTATGAAAGCATTCCCCCAGCTAAGCAGAATACTACCGGCACAAGATATTGTTATTCCACAAGTTCGAATGGACTTATTACTGTGAATGTTTGATGAAGTGGTTAGATTGTTAAGCAAGCTCTTGCAAGATGAATAAAGCACACATTTCAAATTAGCGAAGTAAAACAGATATGCAACCATCAAATCTAGTAATTATCCGGACATGATAAAGAACTAGCTTATATAATGGTTGGCACGGACTCAGAAGCTACCAGTCCATGCCACATTGCCACAACAATTTTAACTGAACCAAAATGTACAAAACGCTCTGAAAATACTTCTGTCCTAAGACTAAACAGGTATGCAAGACATGTCATTTTGAAGTAGATTTATTCAGCACCAAAATTTGCACTTAGAAGGAGGTACAAGAAAATAACCACTTATATTTAGCGGAGGACTAACCAGAATGCACCATTTGCTATGAGAAGATAGTCAGTATCATGAGTGATGTCCACCTAACAAAAAAAGGGTGATTTCCATTAGAACAGACACATGGAAACAGACTTATACTCCACGCGACACGTCTAAACAACAAACTTACAGTTTGCATGTCAGGAGTAGATATCACAATTTGTCCTGTAGAAGGCGGCTTGAAACGAAAGGCACCTGAAATGCAAGTATGCAAAATGTCAAGTACAATGAAATTAATGCAATTATGCAACCGACCAAAAAGAAATCAGATAAGTCTATACCAATAGCTCTAGTCAAGGGAAATATCCCGTCAACAAGATAGGAGCCACCTGCACTGAGTACTTGCCCTCCAGCCTTTGCAATTCTGTTTCTCTCATCAGCGTTGTCTGGTGTGTGGTTGGTCGACAACTCAATTGCCTTGAGATAAATTAAAATACGAAGAATTCTTAGGCACTCACAGAAGGTATTTCTCATGAGAAAGAGTTGGACAATTAAGTACTAGACATTAGATATGGTAAGTATGACGATACCTGCCGACCATCAGCCCTTGAGAGTACACAGCGAGTGTCACCAACATTCCCAAAAACAATCTGGTTACCTCTAATGAGAGCCACACAAGCTGTACTCCCTTCCCTGTATGGTGTTCCCTGGAACAAAAAAATTCCAAACTGCTCATCCATTCTGCAACAATTTAAGGAGGTACAATGTTACAGATTTCAGTGCCTCCAACAGAGAAAATTTATGCAGCCAGAATGTTGACTACATGACTGTTAAATAACCTGGTAAACACATGCTTCAATGCCTCTTCCAAATTATCCTTATAATCTTCATCATTTACCAGCACGGTATGAAAGGTGTTAGCACAATACAATGCTACATCAGCTCCTGAAACACAAAATGCACAGCTCAATCTGGCATTTTCATAACAAGAAAGCCAAAAAATAGAATGCGCGAGCGAGAAGCATATATCCAAAAGAACGTAATGAGCAGCCCTAGCTGAATTTCCTTCAATAGGTATCACTGGAAAAAAAATGGTACACACAACATAGTGATAATCTTTTATACACCTATGACTCTTACCCTCTATCAGAGAAAAAAGATCAAAAGGAATGTTCTGATTATTCCTCACAAATCACAACACTTGCTAACAAAATGGAAACTCCAAGACATTATTCAATGCACAATTCACATTATCTGTGCTGCATCGCAACACAGAACCAATGACATGTTAATCGTGTACATCCAACCCCCCCTCCCTCTGAAACAGTGAATTATGCTACATATTGAAGATTCCAAATTGCTGTAACAAGGTCAGAAATTAAAGCAAACCTCCATGGCCATCATAAACACCAAAGAATGATGTGGAACTGGAGCCATCTAAATCAAGGATACTGGAATGCTGAAAAAGTAAGGGAGAAAAATAAAGTTAGGATTTCACCACATTGCTTCATCGCTCACAGCATTTTACTAGACTGGTGCAAAATGGTGCAATACTCACAGAATTTTCAACTTTTGAGTTTGATCCTTTACGTGATCCCACAGCATATTCGATCATGCTATTCTCATGGCTCATAGATGGACCTTGACCCATGGTGGGGTTCCCTTTTCCTGTAACAAGCATATACCAAAACCTACTCAGCGATCATAAGTATAACCTCATACTTCTCTCTAGTGCATCCATCTAAAAACAATTGTTCCTGAAATACACCACGGGTCAGGCTAGGCGAGGAGAAGCCATTACGGGGTGCACACAGGTCAGGCTAAGCAACGCACTAGAAACAAACAGGTCAAGTGAAAGTACATACTACTCACTAGGAAAATCAGCCGAGCTCAACATCAGCACTCAGCAGGTGACTTAGTTACAAATGCATACGAATGCAGGACAGACTGAATCTGTCATCGTACAAGGAACATCACACAGCACAACAACTCATACTACGGCAATGTCATGGGCTAAGCAACGCAATAGAAACATGTCAAGTGACACTATATGCCAGTTAGTAAGAAGATCACCAGAGCACTACGAAATCAGGCTCCTTGCTGAACACTCCCCATCCAAATCCCCTTGTTCAACCCTCCCCATCCCAATCCTCTGGTGAACCCTCCCCGCTCAAGTACATTAGCGAGCATTTCATGAATCATACGAATAAGTAAGAACAGCCGGCTCTCCGATTCAGCTCACAACCCTCCCGAGTACCGACGAAATTCGGATCCTAAATCTGAACATCCAGCGTGACCGTACGGTACCCAGCCAGAAATGCCTGCCCTCTGCTGCTGCGGGAGGGGGGGGGGGGGGGGGGGGGGGGGGGCGTGCTTCGCACCTGCACCTGAGGTGCGGAAGTTCGGAAGCGGGAGGAGCAGCGGATTCCGCGGAGAGGGGCCCGCCGCGCTGAGCTCGCCGGAGAGGAGGAGGGAGGCGGCGGCGACTCCTGCGAGGAACAACGACAGCTCTGGTTGATGAAGCACCGAACCCTAGGAGGAGGGAGGAGGAGGACGGGGAGGCGGAGGCCGGCGGCTAACCTGCGAAGCGGAGACGCGACCGACTCCAGCGGCGACGACGGCAGCGGGAAGGCGGCCGACGTCTCCCTCAGTCCCTCCCCTCCCGCGAAGCCAAAGAGAGCACCGCGTCCTCCGCCTCTCCTGTAAACGAAACGAGTCGCGGTTGGGCTCGCCTCGGGTCCCAGACTGGGCAGGTCAGTCTTGGCGGAACGAGGCCCAGCCCGAGCATCGCAGCGAGCTGGCCCAGCCCAACCAGAGACTGCCTCTTCCGTCGATAAAAGCCAGTTCTCTTGAGCAGATTATATATAAAATCTCTTCTTCTCAAAAAAATAAAAATCTCGGTTTGAAAAAACATGAGCAAAAAGAACTTGATTTTACTATTTCATAATCTTGAGAGGATTCTGTAAAATCCTAGTGTAATCAAAAGCTCCAAAAAAAATTGGATTTTCCCATAATCTCAACATTTTCGAGAGTCCCTCAAAAGAAAACGTTTTAAATTAAAGCATACCCATATTGTGCCAACTATTTACGCCTAGAATGCCACCGATCCCTCCTTGCGCTCGACCCCTGTACGCATCGAGCAAAAGAATCCCAACGTGCAACGAGTGCTAGGGTTGTCGCGTCGCCGTCGGACCAGCCTCACCGGCCAGGCCCTCACCTCCATCGACCCCGTCCCCACCATCGCCTCTCTTCCTCCGTCATCCCTCTTCCCCCGCCATACCCATCTCCCGCCCATGACCCTCAGCATCCGACAGCACCTCACTTCACCAATCCACCCGACGGGCTTTCGTTGCAGTTGGATGGCCACAAACAGCCTACTACCAGGAGCAGGTCATGCCCACGGTGAGCCATCCTCTTTGCTATCTTGCTCTTCTTCTTCTTTTTATGCTAAGGGATCCTTTGATTCAAAGGAATTTCATAGAATTTTTGGAGGGTTAGAATTCGTAGGATTTTTTCCTAAGTTTGTAGTTCGATTCACAGGATTGCATCCTATAGGGTTTTTTTCTATAGAACCAAGTGTACTATATTTCATTGGAAATTTAGCATCCACTCCAACCTTTTTTTATAATTCCTTTGTTTTTACAGTGGCATCAAACACTCTATGCTAATCCTATAGGATTTAAGTGTACATGCCACTCAAAACCTATATTTTTCCTATTCCAGCGTTTTGAAAATCAAGCAAATCAAATAGGGCCTAAATTGGATAGTTGGATGCTGTTAGATTGATTGATGGTGCTAGTTTTTTTTGCCACTGTCAATGCTACTGTGATGTATCTCCTTATCGTCTTGTGTGCTATGTTGTTGTGGCAGATGGATATTTCCAAAAAGAAACAAGAAGAAAAGGAATTGAAGGCGGACATGGTTGCAAGCATTGTCAGTGCTAAATCCGGCATATCTCAAGGCAAGTGTCCTAAGCTAGGTGTCTTGAAGCGATGGTAACATGGACACAAAAATTTACACAGGTTCGGTCTCTCTCGAAGAGATGATACCCTACGTCATGCTTTTGATTGTGTCGATATGGGGGTATAGTACATAGTACATGTATTTACCACGAGATTATTGTAATGAATATGAGATGGCCTGGTGACTAGCCTAGCCTTGGTTTATATAATGCACCAGAGGCCCAGAATTTAGAGGAGTCCTTGTCTTGTGCGTCAACTCTTGTGGAATCTTCCTTCAATACGTCATGGGCTGCCCGAAGTGGCCCATCAGTGAAACGCCATGGGGGTTCTCAGCCCGACCCACCTGGTCGGGAGACGACATAGTGAGTACTACATAGTCCATGACTCGATTAGTAGCCACTTGAACCGGTCTCAACTTGGGGACGCTCCTCGGTTCTTCCGAGTTGTTCTTCGTCGGTCGTTGGTCTTGAAAATTTGTTCAACAAATCTTCTCATCTCCGATCTCGAGGATCGTCGAGGTGTATCTGAAGAGTTCACACGTCGGACATCCGAGGAGCCCCTTTAAGTTCGCGGTCTTTACCAATGCCTTGTTATTTTTATGCCACACCTTGGGTTCGAAGTTTTTCCGGAGCGGTGGTGTCCTCTTGCAGCCAATCTCCAACACCAGCAAGCATCCGAGGTCTTGAAAAGTTGAAGGAGTTTAGCCGAGCTTCACGCCAGAAAATTCTCCTGTGTCGATAGCCGCTCGCAGCCGAGCTCCAACATCGGACTGCTTCCGAGGTGGTGCACCACCTCAGATTTGGGCTGATCTTTTGCGGAATTATTTCCGATGGAGTGCAATTTATTCTCTGATGATCAAGGTGTGTGTCGGCCTAAAATCCAGGATGCACCTGAACGATAAAATAAAACCGCTGATCCCAGTAGCTCTGAGACCCAAGTCGATTCATGAAATCGGCCTGCGGATCAATTCCTAGATCGGCGGCATACTTAGGAATGGAAATGCGATTTGCAATAGCTCCCGAGACTCAGGTTGGGTGCGGCCGACCAACCTGAGGATCATAATCTCCTCGGAAACCATTTTGCACTTTGAATTTTCTGCATTGAATCGTCGATGCAGTAGCCCACGAGTCACTGGTCGGGTGGCAACACCTGATCAGGGGATCGATGTACCCCTTTACTGGCTTTTAAATGAGAGGCGCGAAGCCCGGTGGCTCCTGAGCCTTAATTTGGGCACGGGTGATAGAATTAAGGATCGACATGTGTTTGACACAAAATTTTGCTGCGTTTGACGCAGACTTCTCGGCAAGAAAATAAAGATCTCTTAAAGGAGCTGGAACTAACGAAAGCCAAGCTTGCCGAGTCGTAGAAATAAGTGGTCGAAATCGAGAAATTTGCCCATGGGGCACATGGTAAGTTTAATACTTGACATATGATAACACTATGATGACTGCTTGTATAAGTTGTATGCTTTTTATTAGCAGAGGAGACTATTGGTCAACTTGAAAAGGATCTTGAGGAAGCTCGAGAAGACGATAGTTATGCCGAAGCGCAAGAGGAGGCGGGTCGTCGGATACGTGCTCGTAAAATCTATGAATGTAATCAGCTCAAGGACGAGAAGGACCAACAAAAATCAATGGAGAAGATTTCCTGAACTCTATGGCCAAATGAACCCTTTCCAAGGAATATGACCGAGCTTGCTAAACGCCTGAAGGGGGCGAGGCCTCGGAGTCAGACATGTAAGGCGCCGTCCTGCCGAGAAGGTGCTCGAGATGCGTGGGCCATGGTTAAGACACACTATCATCTACTGAAGACCGAAGAGCTTGCCAAGGTCGACCTCGAGGGGCTTGATAGAAATGAAATCAAAGCCAACGGGAATTATTAAAGTGTCATGCTAGCTGCTCGGCTAATCAATAGGATTGTCTCCTTGATACCCTTATAGATGGCCTCGAATGATCTCTTATAAACAGTTTTATGATGAATGATGACATTAAGTATCTATATACTTGTGTCATTTCATATCCTCGTATTTATAGATTTTTATACCCCGATACGTTAACCAGCCATCAGTTTCTACGTCCTCGGCCAGTGGCCAAGGAGTAATCCCAACGTCAGCCTGATTCCTCGGGCGACGTCCTCGGGGGACGAGGCAATCTGTCCATAGGGTCAAAACATAAGCCTTGCAAAGAGTTGTGTTATATTGCTTTTTGTTGGCCAAAAACAGTTCCTCTGGTAGTTCCTTTTTTCCTGGGTGTCATGTTAATCACGATGAATGAGCCGATGTCCCAGTATAGGTGCTCGATGGCTTCGACTCGAGGTATATCCTCAACGTAATAGGTAGGATCTACACCCTATATCTAGTGCCCTTTAAAAAGGCCTAGATTTTCACTTCCTCCGTTGCCGACAAATTATATTCTTGTGACCGCTAGCTTTCGATTTCACCCGTCTGAGGTACTTGTCAGGTTGATCCAGAAGTAACAATCGTAGAGGTGCTCCCTTTAACCCTTAGCCGAATTTATCGGAAATGTAAGGGGTACACTCATGAGTTAGGCAACCTAGCTTGGCAAAAAAAATCTCTAGTCAAATCGATGCATATTGTGGCTTTATAACGATTTGTGGGAAGGCACCGCTTGTATATTGAATACAAATGATGAGGATATGTTGGGCTCTCAAACAGTCCGGAGGTAACCGCGCCGAAGTGCCTCAAAGAGCCCTTGGTACAGTTTATTGGACTCTCTTATAGGTCTGAAGTGTTTTACACCAAGAAATCAAGGCAAGTATTGCACAGTTTTTTCAAGTGACTTCAGACAAGCCGAGCACCTGTATGAAAGCAAACTTTGTGAGTTATCGAAGAGTCCTTTGTTATACATACAACCTTTATGGTTAATATTTCGACTGATCGGTCGAATTTGTGCATGTTGTGACAGTCACCTTTAGGTTGTACTTTGCGGCTTCATGGTATACGTTATTTTGACTCGACTGTTTAAGATGTGTAGTTGGCCAGTCGTCGGCTTCCATCCCTTATTAGAAACTACTTAGATATGTAGTTGGTCACGCTCGAGTAGCGGTGTAGTGAAAAAGTTGTTCACGGATTCGAGTTCGTTGGTGGGCTTGCCGATCAAAGCGACGACGGTGGCTGGGTTTGAGGCGAGGTCGCGAACAAGGGTGCGCCTAGGCTACGGCCATGCACACAGAATCCTATTTGACGCTCGTTGCGTCAAAGTGCTGGGGTTTCGCACGCGCGAGCAGCCAAAGCGTCCCAATGGGCCGGCTCGTTTGCTTACACGGTGTATCTAAGATTAAAAAATAACCTCATCCAGTTTTGGGAACCTTCTAGAAGGTTGTTTATGTTTCTTTTCTTTTTTTGTTTTTATCTATTAGGTATCTTTTCTAAAATGATCGTCTTCTCCAATTTTGTTCGTAAATTCAAAAAATGTTCGCCTTTTAAAAAACACTTATTTAAAAAATGGTTTGGGTTTTTGCCAAAAAAGTTCGGAATGTTTCTGCTTTGAAATTTCACAACTTTTGAAAAACAATTCATGTTTTCAAAAAATGTTCCCGTTTCAAAAGTTTTTCACGTTTTCATTTTTTTGAAGTTTCAAAAATTGCTCCCATTTAAAAAAAAGGAATATCAAAAAATGTTCGTGTTTTCAAATTTTGTTCGTAAATTCAAAAATTATTTTCTTATCCAAAAAATGGTTTGTGTTTTTGCAAAAAAAATGGGAATGTTTCTACTTCCAAATTTCACAACTTTTCAAAATATGTTCCTGTTTCAAAAAATGTTCATGTTTTCAAAAATTGTTCCCGTTTCAAAAGATGTTCACGTTTTCATTTTTTTGAAGTTTCAAAAAATGTTCCCAATTAAGAAAAAACTGAATTTTCAAAAAATATTCACGTTTTCAAATTTTAGTCGGGAGTTTAAACATTTTCGCATTTGCTCAGTTTTGTTTCGGAATTTAAAAACATGTTAGCGTTTTAAAAAAAATGTTCATGCTGTTCTAAAATATTTCAGTTTTTAAAAAACCATTCTCAAATTTAAAAAGTGTGTGCATTTCACAAAATACTCAGTTTTTTTGAAAGAATGCATCCTAAATTCCGAAAATAATTCAAATCTGCCCTGTGTGTTGGTTCTTAAATATTGATGCAGATAATTAATCAGAAACGCTTGCTAGCTCAGCTTGTTGTAGTGCCAGGTCTGTAGCACGAGATCCGTGGTTCGATTTCTTGCAAGGTTGAATTTTTTGGTGCTACAGTACATGTTCGCTGGCGGTCATTGGCCGGCCCAGTCCAAAGCCGCTTGTGTGAAACGACGACACGTTGCCGCAGATTGCGGCATATAGGAGGGGCATTTCCTATTTGGCGTTGTAGGCGCCAGTTAACGTGCATTTTTGTTAACTGGCGCCTGGAGCATTCGTCAATGGGCCGGCCCTTTTAGGCGCCCGTTGATGAATTCTTTTTGAAAATTCTATGAACTTTTTTGAATACCGTTGAACTTTTTAGAAAATGTATGAACATCTTTTTGAAAATGGATGTTTTTTCTCAAAATTGATGAATTTTTGAAGATTTATGAACTTTTTTCAGTTCAATGAACATTTTGCAAAAATACATGAGCTTTTTCTTAATTTCTATGAACTTTTTAAAAATTTAATGAACTTTTTAAAAATTTAGTGAACTTTTTCCAAATTGGATGAACTTTTTTTCAATTTTAATGAACTTTTTTCCAAATTGATGAATTTTTTTCATATTTTTATTTTCATAACAAATAGAAATCTGGATGGTTTTTTCCTACTGGATCAACAGAAAGAAAAAACAGAACAAAAAAAACTGGGCAGCTCGAGCGTGCTAGTGGCCCGGCCCATGCCAGCGATGCTGCAGTCGCCGGATCAACGGGCGCCTGCAGCGCTGACTAGGAGGTCCCCATGCACAGGGGCAAATATGCACCCCGTACCCTAGGCCCAGCCCAGGGCGTGCCTTTTTTAAGCTACTATCTATGTGTATCCTTAGACATGGGAACAAACTCGCGGGGAGCTCCTTTTGGTGCACAACACGTTGGGCGAGGCGCAAACGCTCAAATCCCGCTCAACCAATGCCGGGAGGGGGAGGCAGGGTTGCTGACCGACCGGAGGAGCAACGCAGGTGGCCAGCTCGACTAAGTAAGCATGATGCAAAATGTATTGGCAACTCCAACCATAACTTTTTAAGTGTTTGATCACGTGATTACAGAACGGAGAACATGGCCAATACCATTCCTTTTCTCTATAGTATGGTAGCTCAATTACACCATTTGTCTATCATGTATAAGTCCAGCTCAACTTGCTCTACTACAGCCCACACTAATCTTGCCAAACAGTGGGTCTAGTTACGAGTCGAGGGTGAACTTGCAACTCGAACAACTATGAGCCTAGTTACAAATGAATGGTGGACTTGCAACAAGGACAACTACGAACTATAAGCTCAGTTGCGAGTCAAAAGTCGACTTTTAACTAGGATAAAACAAACTACGGGCCTAGTTGCGAGTCAAGGACAACTACTGATCTACGAACTATAAGCTCAGTTGCGCCAAAGAGAAGCTCTCTTCGGAGACTAGCATCAAATAGATGCCACCATGAAAAGTAGGACGCCCGACTGCGTCGACCCATTGTCGCACGCAAAAATAGGAAAAATTTACAAAAAAAAGGAATGGTAGTGTGTGGGATGGCACCTTGCAACCCCACCGCTAGTACAGGGAAAAACATTTTTTTTCATAAAATGCTCACACTTATAAATTATGATTCTAATTTGTTAATGTTTTTCAAATCATTTAGTGTTTTCAATTTTATCCCATTGCATTTATTAGTTATGTGAAAAAAATAAAATAACAGTTTTAAGTACATGTTTAAATTATAATTTTAAATATTTTTCCTTCAAACCTGTCATGGATACCTAGCATGGACTTTCCCATCTCCTAGCAAAAGTTGTGATCATTTCAACAATGTCCCAAAAAAACACCATGTTCAATGTACGGTGTCCGGATAGGTCAGAAGGCTCCGTTTGAGAGGTACATGGAGTATGTGATCTCGAGCTCCAGTGTTCCCGGATGAACAATAAAATCCGAAGAAAATAGTAAACAATTTCAAAAAAATCTGATTTTTTTTGTGAAGAAAGATTGATGTTTTTTCTACATGCATGCAAATTTTCGTGATGAAATGACATTTGTGGAGGTGTGGGCAAAAAAAACAAAATTGATGTTCCAAAAAAGTGTTTTTGAAAGCACTTTGGAACATCATTTTTGCTTTTTTGCCCATAACTCCACAAATATCATTTCACCATGAAAATTTACATGCATGTAAATAAAACATCAAAGTTTCTTGTAAAAAAAATTCAGATTTTTTGAACTTTTTTACTATTTTTTCGAATGTTACTGTTCATCAAGGATCTCTGGAGCTCGGGATCACATGAGTTCTTTTGGTGTGAGAGCCCTTTGTTTATCAATATCTGTAAAATGACCTAATGTTTTACTGGCTTGAATGATCAATTCCAGTCACCATGCCAAGCTGCTTTGGTTATCGATAATTTTTGCATTTTCTAGAGTTTTCGCGGTAAAAAAAGACCTATAAATGGTTGAAGGTGTCGCAACTTGCATACGGTGTCGGAAATTGTTTAAACCTGGCGTGGATTCCTACCATAGGCGTGTCCACCTGCTTGCAAAGTTTGGGTCATTTCAACTGTGTTTAAAACTAGTCCATGTTCAACGGAGGGTATGCGGATAGGTCAGAAGGCTCAATTTGAGAGCATGTTGTTTCTCGACATCCCTTAAATGTACCCAATTTTTTCCTGACCTTGTATGACCAAATCAAGACACCATGACAAGTTGTTTGAGTTTTTAACAATTTTTGTGTTTTCTGAATTTTCCTCGGTGAAAAATGGTCAATAAATGGCCAGACGTGACGCAACTTGAATATGGTGTCGGAATTCGTTTAAACGTGGCATGGACGCCTACCATGGGCATGCACACAGGCTCACAAAAGTTGGGGTTATTACATGCATGTACAAAAATTGATCATGTTCAACAAAAAGGGTGTTCGGGTAGGCCACAAGGATCCGTCTGAGAGCGTGTTTTTATTGGCATCCGTCAAATGACCTTATTTTTTTCCATTAGCTTATGGGATCAATTCAATACACAATAACAACTTTTTGATTTTTTCGACAATTCTTGCATTTTCTGATGTTTTCTTGGCAAAAAATGTCAATTAAATAGCCAGACGTGACACAACTTGCATACGGTATAGGGATTTGTTCGATCATGGCATGAACACCTACCATTGGTATTCCCACTTGCTAGAAAAAGTTGGGTTCATTTCATACATGTCAAAAAGTAAACCATGTTCAACAGAGGGTATTCGGGTAGACAAGATTAGTCCGTTTGGGAGCACTTCATTTCTTGACATCCCTAAAAGGCCCAATTTTTTTCATGGTTTTGTGTGATCAATTCAAGGCACCATGTCAAGTTGTTTGAGTTTTCGAGGATCCTTGCGTTTTCTAAAGTTTTCTCGATGAAAAATGGTTGATAAATGGCCGGACGTGACGCAACATGCATACAGTGTCGGAATTCGTTCAAACCTGGCATGGATGCCTACCATGGGCATGCCCACCTACTTGAAAAATCTAGAGTTAGTTCATGTATGTCCAAAAATAGACCATGTTAAACGGAGGGGGTTCGAGTTGGCAAGGACGATCCATTTGAGAGCGTGTTTTTTGGCATCTGTCAAATGACCCCCAAATTTTTTATACGAGATATATGAAAAATTAAGACACCATGCCAAGTTGTTTGAGTTTTTGATAATTCTTGCATTTTCTGGAGTTTTGTCGATGAAAATGGTCAATTGGTTCGACGTGACGCAACTAGCATACAGTGTAAAATTGGATCAAACCTGTCATGGATGCTTACCATGGGCATGGCCATATGCTGGAATAAGTTGGGTCATTTCATGCATGTCCAAAATTAGACTATATTCAACGGAGAGTGTTTGGGTAGGCGAGAAGAATCCGTTGGAGAGCACTTATTTTTTCGGCATCCCTCACATGACGCAAATTTATTCCATGAGCTTATATGTCCAATTCAAGGCACCATTCCAAGTTGTTTGAGTTTCCGATAAATTTTGTATTTTCTGGAGTTATCTCGGTGAAAAAGGGCCAATAAAAGGCTCGAGGTGTCACAACATGCAAACGGCATCGAAAGTCATTCAAACCTGGCATGAATGCATCATATGTCTATGTCATACTGCTAAAAAAGGTTGGGGTCATTTATCCATAGTTCAAAAAACCACCAGTTGAAAGGAGTGTGCCAGACTCGGCTAGACGAGTGCATCCACGAGCATATTGTTTTTTCTAATTTGAATGCTTTTGTTATTTGTTATTTCTGACAATCAACATGCACATTTTGTTATTTACTAACCATTTATTGAAATTTGTCAACAATTTTGAATACTTAAGTTGCGTATGAAAATTTTACAAGTTTGAACACCTTTTCAAAAATTGTTAACAATTTCCATACAATTGACAAAAATTTGGACACAAATTTCATACCACGTACTTTAATTTTTTATCTACTTTGTTTGAAACGCAAACATTTGAAAACTTGATCATTTTCTGAAATTCCAGAATATTATTTAAAATTCTAAACATAATTTGAAAACAAGAACATTTTAGGGTATTGCAAACATTGTTTTTTAAATTTTGAACAAGTTTCAAAAAGAATAATAAAGTTCAAAAAGGAGAACAATAAAGTAATGAAAAAAGAGAAAAGCAGAGGAAACAATTGCTTAGACATTGGCCAACTAGACAACGGCGGGCGCCTGTTGGGTAAAAACCTTATTTGACGCTTGCTGCGTCAAACAGTTTTTTTCGAGGGGTATTTGGTGTGCTCCTGTTTGGGGCACTGCTGCGTCAAACAGTTACTGCTTCACACAGACCCAATCGACACGACTGAACATCAGCCAGCCCATTTTAATCTATTCGTGCCTCCGCATATGCCGGTTTTGGGAATCTTCTATATAGTTTGAGGCCGGGTTTTACTAGTTTGGGACCCTTCTAGAATGTTCATAAATTGTTTTTTTTGAGTATTTTTAAATTTTTAATTTCTGAAAATCGAAAAGCATAGAAATTGTTCAACGTATTTATTTATTTATTCATTCATATTTTTCATAAAAAATCAAAATTATCTATAAAAAAATCATGTTTTCAAAAAAGTTCAGAGCTTCAAGATTTTTTGTATTTTCAGAAGTTGTTCTGAATTTCAAAAAACAAATGCCATTTTTCCAAAATAATTCAGAGTTTAAAAATGTGTTCCACTTTTAAGAAAATGTGCTTGAATTTTAAAAATATTTTTTGCAATATTTAAAAATGTTCACGTTCAAAATTCCAATGTTCAACTATGTCGCTTTTCATAGATCTTATAACCCCGCGGCGCTAATTATTCACGCTAGGTGGCTTGTTGACCATTCGGTGCTGGGCGGGCCTAGTTTATGCTCCGCTATGTAAGCTCGCGGAAAAAAAAAGATCAACATGGGCGATGTATTTTGTAAAAGGACAATCCTATCATTTAATATGAAAGGGTATGAAAAGATCTCATTCGATGTGTCTAGGGGTTGTACCGAAGCAAAAGTGACCACTACTAATACACTTTCATGTCGATCATGATGTGGTTCACCAACACCAGCGTTGGAGGTTGAGCTACGTCGCCGTTTGTGGCTGCCGGCCAAAAAATTCTCGTCTAACAATCAAGCCAATAGTTGAATAGCAGTTTTCAGTACGCATGAAGCTGATCTTCAGACTAGCTAGTATAAGATGTTCGTGGCTCGTTTTTCCTTGGCAAGTCGAGAGCAAGACGCCGGCGGAGACGTGCGGCCCGCCAGCCACCTGGCCACCACCTCGTCGACGGACAGAGTGCACCTGATGGTGAAGCTCTCCTCCAGCTCCTTCCTCCCCGCGAACCGGACGTACCCCTTCATGTACTTCTTACCGTGCCAGAGACCGCCGGACCTGTGCTCGACCATCGTCAGCTCCGACTCGGCGGTGCGGCCGTCCAACGCGGCGCGCTCCCCGCTCTGCTCAAGGATCTCGACGGATATCCTCGTGTCCTTGAGGAGCGTCCACATCTCCGACGCGACGAAGACGGCCACGGAGTCCCCCGCGGCATCGTCTTCGAGTCCCGCCGGGAACAGCCTCAGGCGCCAGCTGCTGTACCGGAACGTGATCGGCTTGAAGTTCAGCGAGTGGCCGGCGGGCGTCCGAGCCCACCTGGAGGAGAACTCCGTGACCGCGAAGAGGCGCGTGGTGCTCTTCGTCTTGCGCCACGTGCAGTGCTCCGGCAGAGACGGCCGTGACGACCGGCGGTGGCGGTCCGTCGTGGAGAAGGCGGCCGCGGCCTTTGCGATGGACTTGGTCACCTCCAGGTTGGAGGACACGGTGCACCTCACCGTGAGGCTGCCGTCGGCGCGGACGCACCGCGACTCCTCCAGCTCCCTCCGCTCCACGAACCGGACGTACCCCATGTCCTCGCCGCCGTCGAGCAGGGCCTGCTCGGACCTCGCGGTGTGGCCGTCGAAGACGGCGCTCTCCCCGCGCGCGTCCAGGATCTCGACGGAGATCTTGGTGCTGCTGGCGGCGAAAGCGTAGTTCGCGTGGACGAAGACGGCCACGAAACCGTCGGCACCGTCGTCGTCGCTGAAGCCCGCCGGGTACACCTTGAGGCGCCAGCGTATGCCGTGGAAGTGGAAGTACTTGAAGTGGAGCGCGGTGCCGGCGGGCGTCCGCGCCCACTCGGAGAACTTGGGGACCGTGAAGAGGCGCGTCGTGGACTTCCTCTTGAGCACGGTGCACGAGACCGGCGGGGACGGCGACGAGTGGCTGCTGCCCATCGCCGGCGCGCGCGGGAAGCTGGATACCTGGATGCGGATCCAAAGAAGGGTGCACTCCGGCGGCTGACTATGCTAGGTGTATATAAGTAGCGCGCGCCATTGATCCGGCTGGTCGATGGTTTCCGATTTTTCTTCGTTGTTTGTTTTTTGGAATGTTAAACCCTGGTCACATGCTGATTCCATTTTGACTTTCCTTTTAGGTATAGAATAAGTATGGAAACCTGCATAATCATGAAAATACTACAAACTTTTTTTTTTTTTTTTTTGCGGAGAAATCTGAGAGCTTCATTCAACAAAGGTGCTTGCCGAACAGTCAGCCAAGGCTACTGATCAGAAAGCTAGGAGGTCCATCAGTCCAGCTTTCGGTCATTTCCAACATACACGCATGTTGGGCACAAAGATGTGCAGGACCATTAGCGGATCTAGGTACATGTTGCAGTAGAAAAAAATCAAAATTATTACACAGCTCTCCTATTTGCAGAAGAATAGGTGCCACAACTGAACGTGAGTCGCGACGAGTGTTCTAGAGATTGACTAGCTCCAAGCAGTCCGTCTCCATGACAATCTTCTTGAAGCCACGTAAATTTGCGACGATAGCGCCTTCCCTAAGTGACATTGCTTCGGCAATCAGGGGATCAGTAACTCCAAGAAGTGGCTTGCTCCAAGCCCCTAGAAAGGAAGTAGAGGATCTGAGCACACCCCCTACTCCTCCTTTCCCATCTTCGCGACGGGTTGCACCGTCAGTATTGCATGTGATGAAGTCTGGCCGCAGCCCATCGCCGGCGCCGGAAGCTGGATGCCTGTATAGGAACCGACCGGCCGAGTCCTACGATCTGTCGATCCAAATCCAACTCCAAAGAAGAGTACGTACACACGGCCTGCTGGAGGAGGAGTCCCTCACCAAACGCCATGATCTCCCTGCTTCACAATGTACTCCCTCACATACTGTCAAGGAGGAGTCCCTCACCAAACGCCATGATCTCCTCCCCACGTGTTTGTGTCGATCCGCCACCGTCATCAAACGGGAGGTGGCGTCCGCCGCCCGTGATACCTTCGAGCCAAGAAGGCAGATCCGCTGTTTCCTAAGCCATTGCCACATTGTAACATACAGTTAAATATCATGCATTAGCACGAAACAAAAATATGATATCCGCAGTTGGGCATGGAATGGATACGCTATCATGTCTGTCATTAACTCTTGAAGCAACCAATAAATGCATTTACCCTTTTATCCTAAAAAAACGTGTACAACTGATGAAAATTATATGTAACACTTGCTCATGTAATTTGTTGCAAAGCTATCTATGATGTAATGCAATTTGCCATATTTTTTAAAGTAGGGAATTAATGTCCTCAGACATCCGTAAACTGGACATACAACCCCAAACCCCATTCACATGGGCCGCATAATATAAGTGGGGGGCCTACATGTGTCCATATAATTTTTTATGGGACAAGTGGACATCTCACATATGACAACGATGATAGACTCGGCTAAACGGTTGTGCTCAAATAAATTGTAAATTTTGATGAATAAATATCTATGTATCCAAAGAATGATCGTGAACTTGGAAAAATGTTCAGAAAGTCCTAAAATGTTTGCTCTTTCAAAAATCTTCGCGTATTTAAAAAATGTTTGTGGAATAGAGATCACGTATTCAAAAAATGTTGTTGAATTAAAAAATGTACAAGATTCCAAAAAATGCTCATGAGTTTTGCAAAATGTCCGTGAGTTTGAAAAGTGTTTGATCACGCGATTAGAGGACAGAGAACATGGCCAATAGCATTTTTTAAAATCTCTAGTAGGGTAGCTCAATTACACCATTTGTATATCATGTATAATTGCAGCTCAACTTGCTCTATTAGAGCCCACACAAATTCGGCCACATAAGGGCATCTACGCTCTACCATCGAAGCGTTGACAATGCAGCACCGGCTCGTCCTCTTCCTCAAAGCTCCACTCGATCACCAATGACCAATCACGTTCACATCCCCGCAACCTGGCTCTCCGGCCAGGTAATGGCGATGGGGCTCGTCACCGAGTGCTTCCCGTCGATCCACTCGATGGACCCGAACGTGTGATTCTTTGTGACACTTCCGAAGCTACGGTGCACAAAGGTGACCATCACGTTCTTTGTGGTCGCCGTTTGGTGGTCTATGAATTTGGATATATCTTTTTATTATTTTTGGTGTCGTTATACTGTCATGATTAATAGATCAAAAGTTTTTATTAAAAAAAAAACCTATAGATAGGCTCAACAGTCAGTACATACACAGTGTAAAAACAATAAGACAATCCCACTAGGGGTGCAACTTGCAATGACGCTGAGCTAAAATATAGGAGTATATCTGAGCTCTCTTCCCAGCACATTGATCAGCACGAGCTAGCCCATAGCCCATGTGGACGCAGAGATCTCGACAATTATATGGGTCGGCACGAGCTACCTCCTGCGCCGCGCGGAGAAAACTTTCAAATCTCATCTCGCGATTGCTTTGGATCCGCAACTACTTATCCGTATTCCCCGGCCGTGTACATCTCTTGCAGTCACAGCGACAATGGAGCACCTCAGACCACTCGCTGCCCTGTGCGTCGTGCTCGGCTTCGTCGCCGTGGCGGCGCCCACGGAGGCGGTGGAGACCGAGACGGTGGAGGTGGAGGCACGGTCCTCCTACATCGTGCACGTCGCTGCGGCGCACGCGCCACGGCTGCCGCGCCGCGGCCTGCTGACCACCCGGGCGTACGGTTCCTTCCTGCGCGACCGCATCCCCGCTGGCATCTCCAGCCCGGCGCCGACGGTGCTCTACTCCTACTCGCACGCCGCCACGGGCTTCGCGGCGCGCCTCACGGGGCGCCAGGCCGCGCGGCTCGCGTCCTCGGCGTCCGTGCTCGCCGTCGTGCCGGACGCGATGCTGGAGCTGCACACCACCCTCACGCCCACCTTCCTTGGGCTCTCCCCGTCCTCCGGGCTGCTCCCGGCGTCAAACGCCGCGTCCGACGTCGTCATCGGGGTCATCGACACCGGCGTGTACCCGGAGGGCCGCGCGTCCTTCGCCGCGGACCCATCGCTGCCGCCGTTGCCGCCCGGCAGATTCCGTGGCGGGTGCGTCTCCGGGCCGTCGTTCAACGGCTCCGCGCTCTGCAACAACAAGCTCGTCGGCGCCAAGTTCTTCCACAAGGGGCAGGAGGCCGCACGCGGCCGTGCGCTCGGTGCAGACTCAGAGTCGCCGCTTGACACCAGCGGCCATGGCACCCACACCGCCTCCACCGCCGCCGGCTCTGCTGCTGCCGACGCGGGATTCTACGGCTATGCCAGAGGAAAGGCCGTCGGCATGGCCCCGGGCGCGCGCATCGCCGTGTACAAGGCGTGCTGGGAGGAAGGGTGCCCGAGCTCTGACACCCTCGCCGCGTTCGACGAGGCCATCGCGGACGGCGTCGACGTTATCTCTGCCTCGCTCAGCGCCTCCGGCAAGGCCGCAGACTTCTATGCCGATGTGATTGCCGTGGGCGCGTTCCGGGCCGTCAGCAAAGGCATCGTCGTCTCCGCCTCTGCGGGAAACTCCGGTCCCGGAGCGTACACCGCCGCCAACATAGCACCGTGGTTCTTGACCGTGGGCGCGTCCACGCTCAACCGCCAGTTCCGGGCCGACGCCGTTCTCGGCAACGGCGAGACCTTCACGGGCACTTCTCTCTACGCGGGGGAGCCGCTCGGCGCGACCAAGATGCCACTGGTCTATGGGGCGGACGTGGGCTCGAAAATATGCGAAGAAGGGAAGCTGAACGCGAGCATGGTAGCAGGGAAGATCGTCGTGTGCGACCCAGGCATGTTCGCCCGGGCTGTGAAAGAGCAAGCCGTCAAGCTCGCCGGCGGCGCCGGAGCAATCTTCGGCAGCATCGAATCATACGGCGAGCAGGTTATGATCAGCGCCAATCTCATCCCCGCCACGGTGGTGCCCTTTGCCGCCTCCGAGAAGATCAAGAAGTACATCAGCACGGAAACAAACCCTACCGCGACGATCGTGTTCTGCGGCACCGTCGTCGGCCGCCGGACGCCGCCGTCCCCCAGGATGGCGTCCTTCTCGAGCCGCGGGCCCAACGTCCTCGCGCCAGAGATCCTCAAGCCGGACGTGACCGCGCCCGGCGTGGACATCCTCGCCGCATGGACGGGCGCCAACTCGCCCACCGGCCTCGCCAGCGACACGAGACGAGCACAGTACAACATCGTATCGGGCACGTCCATGTCATGCCCGCACGTGAGCAGCGTCGCCGCACTGCTCCGGCAAGCGAGGCCAGAGTGGAGCCCTGCCGCGATCAAGTCGGCCCTGATGACGACCGCGTACAACGTGGACAGCGCCGGCGGCGCCATCGGCGACATGTCCACCGGCGACGCGTCCACGCCGTTCGCGCGCGGGGCCGGGCACATAGACCCCAACCGCGCCGTGAACCCAGGCCTCGTGTACGACGCCGGCGCGGAGGACTACGTCGACTTCTTGTGCGCGCTCGGCTACACCGCCGAGCAGGTCGCCGTGTTCGGCTCGTCCGTCAACTGCTCGGCCCGCGCGGGCTCCTCCGTCGGCGACCACAACTATCCGGCCTTCTCGGTGGTGTTCACCGCGAACACAACGGCAGCCGTCAGGCAGCGCCGCGTCGTGCGCAACGTCGGCGGCGATGCCAGGGCTACGTACAGGGCCAAGGTCACCGCTCCAGACGGCGTGTGCGTCACGGTGACCCCCCGGACGCTGCGGTTCAGCGCGAGACGGAGGACACGCAAGTACGTGGTCACCTTTGCACAGCGTAGCTTCGGGAGCTTCACGACGAATCACACGTTCGGGTCCATCGAGTGGAGCGACCGCAAGCACTCGGTGACGAGCCCCATCGCCATTACCTGGCCGGCGAGCCAGGTTGCGGAGATGTGAATTTGAGCTTTGAGGAAGAGGACGAGCTGAGGCTGTATTGTCAACTCTTCGATGGTAGAGCTCTAGTGGAGCAAGCTGAGCTGTGATTATACTACACGTGATAGACAAATGTTGTAATTGAGCTACCCTACTTATATTTATCGGTTTTGCTAAAGAGGTAAGCCGCTAGTCACAAAACATGCATCGAAGGTGCAGCCTGGTGCTAAAACTTTTAAAATACGGTTTTTTGATCATGTAACTTGTGTTTAGGTGCAAATACGGTCACTCCGGCTGTGTGCGCGTGTATACACCGCTGGTGTGGCATGCCATGCATGTGTCATGCGCTCACGCAATTATTTTGCATAGAACCCCTTAATTTTTTAAATTACGAATAAAAAGCCTCAAATTAAAAAACATAAAAATGCTACGGCCGATGGTTTTGATTTATATTTTTGTAATGACGACTACACGTGTCGAAATAATTTTCTTGGACCGAATTTTCATTGAGAGAAAGAATTGTTAGCGCCCGACTTTTTTGAATTTAAACGAGAGACACTAGTAATACATGGACGTAACTTAAATACTCATGCATGCATACTATATCAGACCTTCTTTTGGGATTTTTTTGTTATTCATGTTCATTTGAAAAATTACATTATTTAAATTATTATTCTCGAAGCTGCAACAATGAATTGGCCTTGCGACTTTCTGTAGGAAAGAAGTTGGGATGACCACAGTACATAAAGCACTTAGTTAAAACAATGAGTTAAACAAAACATGTTTAGACATTAGAAAATCGAATTCAAAATTTTGGGCAAAAAAGACGTGGATTTGCCGAGATATTTTGGAAACTGGATTTTGCATCCCCTTCCAAAAAAAAAACGAAAATAAAAAAAATGCTAACTCATGAACAAGTTTATGTATGTTTCGGGTTAAACATTACTAAATTTAATGTGTTTTTTAAATTGGAATTTCATTTGAAAATTTCTGGTGAAAAATGATTTTTCAGAAACATATTTTTCTTGGAAAAAGTGCGTTTAGTATAAATGTAAATGTATCTCAACAAAGGCATGAAATTGTGCTAGTAGGTGGAGTGGTTCGCTAGTGCGTGTGCCACGTAAGCACCAATTTCTTTCAGTCGCTGACGGTGGGTCATAGCCCCACTAGAATGCCATGTAAGCATGAGATACGAACAAAGTGACCGTATTTACACGAGATGACAAGTTATGTGACTACAATTCCGTATTTTACAAGTTTTATAACCAAACTGAACATCCAGTGCAAGTTGTATGACTTGTGGTGATATTACCTCTTTGCTAAATCACATCTAGATGTAACATGGTATTGCACATCTAAGTTCCTCGAAATAGGCTTTCGCCCCGCTTTATAGATAAAACATAGAACCATACAGCGTTGTCCACAGTCATCCAACATAGCAGCCGGGGCCACGGCACAGCTCAGCCCAAGAAAAAGGAAGAAGAATAAGAAAAAGGCCACCGAGTGGCAAAAGGCAAGATCGCCTACGACGGAGCAAGGCGGCGCGCCGTAGCCTGCAGCACGTCCAGCATGGCCTCCAGCCGCTCCCTGTCTCTCTGTCTAGATAACGGATGCCAGTGTTGCATAAAAGCAAGGAATTTGAAGAGGGAGTCAGACGCCTACCTCTGGAAAATCTTCTCTATCACCATCTTATTGCGGGTCGTCCAAAGTGTCCATGCCATAGCGGCAAAGACTAGCCAAAACAGACGGCGGCGGCGGCCCGTCTGGTTGGCCCCAAGGTGTAGGAATTCCGCGAGGTCCTCAGCCGCCCATTCGGGTCCAAGGGCCTCCCTAATGAATTCCCACATGTTCCGTGCCGCCGTGCACGAGAATATGATGTGGGTCGTCGTTTCGGGGACTAAGCAGAGCGGGCATAGGCCGTTGCCCGGACCTTGTCGCTTGCGCACCTCCGTCCCCGAGGGGAGCCGGTTGTGAAGGAGCTGTCATACGAAGATCTTGATTTTCAGTGGTATTGGCGCCTTCCACAGTGGCGACAGCCAAGGAGTTGGGGGCGCTCGGCATAGAGCGCGATATGCGGTTTTTACCGAGAATTCCCTTGACGGGGATAGGCGCCAAACCACAGAGTCCTGGTGAGCCTGCATGCCCTGTGGTAAGGCGTCTAGCAGACGCTGCCACTCGGCTATTTCCATCGGGCCAAATGATCGTCTGAAGCTAAGTTCGCACCGTTCCTGGCGGAAGGCGTTCGACACAAGGATGGAAGGATCCGTGCAGATGGAGAACAGGGTTGGAAATGTTTCCCTTGTTGGGGAACGTCGCATGGGAAACAAAAAATTTCCTACGCACATGCAAGATCTATCCATGGTGATGAGCATCTACGAGAGGGAGAGTGAATCTACATACCCTTGTAGATCGCTAAGCGGAAGCGTTAAGAAACGCGGTTGATGTAGTCGAACGTCTCCGCGATCCAAATCGTAAGTCGTCCCTCGATCCGATCACGAACTAGTGCCGAACAGACGGCACCTCCGCGTTCAACACACGTACGGCTTGATGACGCCTTCACCTCCTCGATCCAGCGAGCGATGGTGAAGTAGTAGATGAGTTCCGGCAGCACGACGGCGTGGTGATGGTGGTGAGGAACAATCTCTGCAGGGCTTCGCCAAGCACTACGGAGATTATGACGGGAGGAAATAGAGGGTTAGGGTTGCCGCCACACGGCTTGGGAAATCCTGATGTGTCCAGTGTGCTAGCCCTGCCCCTCTATTTATATGTTGAGCCCTGGGGTCTAAACTTGGAGAGAAAACCTCCACAAGGTCGGTTTGGCCCGCACGGAAAGAGTCCCACTCGGATTCGAGCAGTACCGCGTACAAGCGGTAGTACCGCTCGTGAGCGGTAGTACCGCTTCACACAAGCGGTAGTAGCGCTTACGCGGTAGTACTGCCTTACTAGCGATAGTACCGCTTAAGGCAGCAGCAAAACTTCCTTTTGCACTTTCCAATACCTCGTGGGTTTTACCCCTTTGGCCCATATAAAGTGTTGCTGCACCCGGACACTTCGGTAAACATCCGGAACCCCTTCCGGTGAATTCCGGAACTCTTCCGGAGATCAAAACACTATTATCACATATATCAATCTTTACCTCCGGACTCTTCCGGAGATCCTCGTCATGTCCGGGATCTTATCCGAGACTCCGAACAACCTTCGGTCACCAACACAATAACTCAACTATATTAATCGTCACCAAACGTTAAGTGTGTAGACCCTGCGGGTTCGAGAACTATGTAGACATGACCGAGACACCTCTACGGTCAATAACCAATAGCGGGACCTGGATGCCCATATTGGTTCCTACATATTCTACGAAGATCTATATCGGTCGAACCTCTATGTCAAGGATTCAGTTAATCCCGTATGCTGTTCCCTTTGTTCTTCGGTATGTTACTTGCCCGAGATTCGATCGTCGGTATCCCTATACCTAGTTCAATCTCGTTACCGGCAAGTCTCTTTACTCGTTCCGTAATACAAGATCCCGTGGCTAACACCTTAGTCACATTGCTTGCAAGGCTTATAGTGATGTTGTATTACCGAGTGGGCCCTGAGATACCTCTCCGTCACACGGAGTAACAAATCCCAGTCTTGATCCATGCCCACTCAACAGACACCCTCGGAGATACCTGTAGAGCATCTTTATAGTCACCCAGTTACGTTGTGACGTTTGATACACACAAGGCATTCCTCCGGTGTCAGTGAGTTGCATGATCTCATGGTCATAGGAATAGATACTTGACATGCAGAAAACTATAGCAATAAACTGACACGATCATATGCTACGTTTATAGTTTGGGTCTTGTCCATCACATCATTCTCCTAATGATGTGATCCCGTTATCAAATGACATCTCATGTCCATGGCCAGGAAACCTTCACCATCTTTGATCAACGAGCTAGTTAACTAGAGGCTTACTAAGGACACATTGTTTGTCTATGTACCCACACATGTATTTGAGTTTCCAATCAATACAATTATAGCATGGATAATAAACGATTATCATGAACAAGGAAATATAATAATAACCATTTTATTATTGCCTCTAGGGCATATTTCCAACATCCCTGAGTGTCTCTTCCCCCATCCATGGGTCGAGCCAAAACGGTGTTCCCTGCCCGTTCCGAATAGTAAATGAGATACCCTCCCGGATTTCCTCCTTTATTTTCTGGAGTGCCCACCAGAATTGGGAGCCTCCCGCGCGGGAGCAAGCCAGGAGTGGCTCCCCTCTGAGGTATTTCGCCTGGAGGAGTTGGAGCCACAAGCCACCCTCGCCCCGGAGGATCCTCCAAACCCAGCGTAGCATGAGGGCTTTATTCATAATTCTGGAGGCCGTGATTCCTAACCGTCCTTGCTCCTTGGGCAAGCAAATGTCTGCCCACTTAACCATGTGGTACTTCTGGCGACCATCAGCGGCCTGCCAGAAGAACCTGGCAAGTTCCTTGTCAAAAGAGGCAAGTACGCTCTCTGGCAAGATGTACAGGCTCATCATGAACAAGGGCAGGCTCGCCATATTCGCATCAATAAGGATCGTTTTGCTTCCCTTGGAAGTAAACCGTCCTCGCCAAGGTTCGGCCTTCGAGGCCACCCGGCCAACTAATGGGTCGAATCCCGACGCCGGGATTCTGGATTCGGCGAGGGGCATCCCAAGGTAGGTTGTGGGAAATGCCCCCAGTCTGCAATTCAAATTATCGGCGATCCTCAGCTGCTCTTCATCCGAGTAGCCCAAGACAAAGACTTCGCTTTTATCGAAGTTAATCTTCAGCCCCGACATCGATTCAAAACAAAGCAGAAGGAATTTCAGGTTCACGATGTCGGTATCTGAGCCCTCCACCATAATCATGGTGTCATCCGCGTATTGAAGGTGGGTGACACCTCCATCAGGGATTAGGTGGTCGACCACCCCTTTAAGGTGGCCTGCCAACCGGGCTTTGTCTAGGATCCCTGCCAGGACGTCAACGGCCAGGTTAAAGAGGAGGAAGAGATCGGGCTGTTGGAAATATGCCCTAGAGGCAATAATAAAATGGTTATTATTATATTTCCTTGTTCATGATAATTGTCTATTGTTCATGCTATAATTGTATTAACCGGAAACCGTAATACATGTGTGAATACATAGACCACACCATGTCCCTAGTGAGCCTCTAGTTGACTAGCTCGTTGATCAATAGATGGTCATGGTTTCCTGACCATGGACATTGGATGTCGTTGATAACGGGATCACATCATTAGGAGAATGATGTGATGGACAAGACCCAATCCTAAGAATAGCACAAGATCGTGTAGTTCGTCTGCTAGAGCTTTTCTAATGTCAAGTATCATTTCCTTAGACCATGAGATTGTGCAACTCCCGGATACCGTAGGAATGCTTTGGGTGTATCAAACGTCACAACGTAACTGGGTGACTATAAAGGTGCACTACAGGTATCTCCGAAAGTGTCTGTTGGGTTGGCACGAATCGAGACTGAGATTTGTCACTCCGTGTGACGGAGAGGTATCTCTGGGCCCACTCGGTAATACATCATCATAATGAGCTCAATGTGACTAAGGAGTTAGTCACGGGATCATGTGTTACGGAACGAGTAAAGAGACTTGCCGGTAACGAGATTGAACAAGGTATAGGGATACCGACGATCGAATCTCGGGCAAGTAACATACCGACGGACAAAGGGAATTGTATACGTGATTAATTGGATCCCCGACATCGTGGTTCATCCGATGAGATCATCGTGGAACATGTGGGAGCCAATATGGGTATCCAGATCCTGCTATTGGTTATTGGCCGGAGAGGTGTCTCGGTCATGTCTGCATGGTTCCCGAACCCGTAGGGTCTACACACTTATGGTTCGGTGACGCTAGAGTTGTAATGGGAATTGTATGTGGTTACCGAAAGTTGTTCGGAGTCTCGGATGAGATCCCGGACGTCACGAGGAGTTCCGGAATGGTCCGGAGGTAAAGATTTATATATGGGAAGTCCTATTTTGGCCACCGGAAAATGTTCGGGATTTTTCGGTATAGTACCGGGAAGGTTCTAGAAGGTTCCGGAGTGGGGCCCACCTGCATGGGGGGACCCACATGAACGTGGGTAGTGGGGGCAAGGCCCCACACCCCTGGTCAAGGCGCACCAAGATCCCCCCTTAGAAGGAATAAGATCATATCCCGAAGGGATAAGATCAAGATCCCAAAAAAGGGGGGATAACAATCGGTGGGGAAGGGAAAGGATGGGATTTCTTTCCTCCCACCTTTGCCAACGCCCCAATGGACTTGGAGGGCAAGAAACCAGCCCCCTCCACCCCTATATATAGTGGGGAGGCGCATGGGAGCTGCATCCCTTGCCCCTGGCGCAGCCCTCCCCCTCCTAAACCTCCTCCTCCTCCGTAGTGCTTAGCGAAGCTCTGCTGGAGAACCACGAGCTCCACCGCCACTACGCCGTCGTGCTGCCGGAGCTCTCCCTCAACTTCTCCTCCCCCCTTGCTGGATCAAGAAGGAGGAGACGTCCCCGGGCTGTACGTGTGTTGAACGCGGAGGCGCCGTCCGTTCGGCGCTTGGATCGGATCTTCCGCAATTTGAATCGCCGTGAGTACAACTCCATCAACCGTGTTCTTTGCAACGCTCCCGCTTAGCGATCTTCAAGGGTATGAAGATGCACTCCCTCTCTCTCGTTGCTAGCATCTCCTAGATTGATCTTGGTGACACGTAGGAAATTTTTTGAATTATTACTACGTTCCCCAACAGTGGTATTTGAGCTAGGTCTATGCGTAGATTCTATGCACGAGTAGAACACAAGTAGTTGTGGGTGATGATTTGGTTAATTTGCTTGCCGTTACTAGTCCTATCTTGATTCGGCGGCATTGTGGGATGAAGCGGCCCGGACCGACTTTACACGTACGCTTACGTGAGACTGGTTTCACCGCCTGACATGCACTTGTTGCATAAGGTGGCTAGCCGGTGTCTGTCTCTCCCACTTTAGTCGGATCGGATTCGATGAAGAGGGTCCTTATGAAGGTTAAATAGCAATTGGCATATCACCGTTGTGGATTTTGCGTAGGTAAGAAATGTTCTTGCTAGAAACCCATAGCAGCCACGTAAAACTTGCAACAACAATTAGAAGACGTCTAGCTTGTTTTTGCAGGGTATGCTATGTGACGTGATATGGTCAAAAGGATGTGATGGAATATATGTGATGTATGAGATTGATCATGTTCTTGTAATAGGAATCACGACTTGCATGTCGATGGGTATGACAACCGGCAGGAGCCATAGGAGTTGTCTTAATTTATTGTATGACCTGCGTGTCAATCAAAAATGCCATGTAATTACTTTACTTTATTGCTAACCGTTAGCCATAGTAGTAGAAGTAATAGTTGGCGAGACAACTTCATGAAGACACGATGATGGAGATCATGGTGTCGTGTCGGTGACGATGGTGATCATGCCGCGCCCCGAAGATGGAGATCAAAGGCGCAAGATGATATTGGCCATATCATGTCACTTTATGATTTGCATGTGATGTTTATCATGTTTTTACATCTTATTTGCTTAGAACGACGGTAGCATAAATAAGATGATCCCTCACTAAAATTTCAAGAAATGTGTTCCCCCTAAGTGTGCACCGTTGCGAAGGATCGTTGTTTCGAAGCACCATGTGATGATCGGGTGTGATAGATTCTAACGTTCGCATACAACGGGTGTAAGCCAGATTTACAAACGCGAAACACTTAGGTTGACTTGACGAGCCTAGCATGTACAGACATGGCCTCGGAACACGAGAGACCGAAAGGTCGAACATGAGTCATATAGTAGATGCGATCAACATGGAGATGTTCACCATTGATGACTAGTCCGTCTCACGTGATGATCGGACACGGCCTAGTCGATATGGATCATGTATCACTTAGATGACTAGAGGGATGTCTATCTGAGTGGGAGTTCATTAAATAATTTGATTAGATGAACTTAATTATCATGAACTTAGTCTAAAATTGTCTTTACAATCTATCTTGTAGATCCAATGGCCCACGCTAATGTTGCCCTCAACTTCAACGCGTTCCTAGAGAAAACCAAACTGAAAGACGATGGAAGCAACTATACGGACTGGGTCCGTAACTTGAGGATCATCCTCATAGCTTCCAAGAAAGCATATGTCCTTGATGCACCGCTAGGTGACGCACCCATTTTTCCAGCAACTCAAGACGTTATGAACGCCTGACAGTCGCGTAGTGATGATTACCCCCTGGTTCAGTGTGGCATGCTTTACAGCTTAGAACCGGGGCTCCAAAAGCGTTTTGAGCAACACGGAGCATATGAGATGTTCCAAGAGCTGAGAATGGTTTTCCAAGCTCATGCCCGGGTCGAGAGATATGAAGTCTCCGACAAGTTCTTCAGTTGTAAGATGGAGGAAAATAGTTCTGTCCGCGAGCACATACTCAAAATGTCTGGGTTGCACAACCGCTTGTCTCAGCTGGGAGTTAATCTTCCGGATGACTCGGTTATTGACAGAATCCTCCAGTCGCTTCCACCTAGCTACAAGAGCTTTGTGATGAACTTCAATATGCAAGGGATGGAGAAGTCCATTCCTGAGTTATATTCGATGCCGAAATCAGCGGAGGCGGAGATCAAAAAGGAACATCAAGTGTTGATGGTGAATAAGACCACCAGTTTCAAGAAAGGCAAGGGTAAGAAGAACTTCAAGAAGGACGGCAAAGCAGTTGCCGCGCCCGGTAAATCAGTTGCCGGGAAGAAGCCCAAGAATGGACCCAAGCCTGAGACTGAGTGCTTTTATTGCAAGGGAACCGGTCACTGGAAGCGGAACTGCCCCAAGTACTTAGCGGATAAGAAGGCCGGCAACGTCAAAGGTATATATGATATACATGTTATTGATGTGTACCTTACCAGCGCTCGTAGTAGCTCCTGGGTATTTGATACCGGTGCGGTTGCTCACATCTGTAACTCAAAACAGGAGCTGCGGAATAAGCGGAAACTGGCGAAGGACGAGGTGACGATGCGCGTCGGGAATGGTTCTAAGGTCGATGTGATCGCCGTCGGCACGCTACCTCTACATCTACCTTCGGGATTAGTTTTAAACCTCAATAATTGTTATTTAGTACCAGCTTTGAGCATGAACATTGTATCTGGATCTCGTTTGATGCGAGATGGCTACTCATTTAAATCCGAGAATAATGCTTGTTCTATTTATATGAGAGATATGTTTTATGGTCATGCCCCGCTGGTCAATGGTTTATTTTTATTGAATCTCGAACGTGATGTTACACATATTCATAGTGTGAATACCAAACGATGTAAGGTTGATAATGATAGTCCCACATACTTGTGGCACTGCCGCCTTGGTCATATTGGTGTCAAACGCATGAAGAAACTCCATGCAGATGGACTTTTGGAGTCTCTTGATTATGAATCATTTGACACGTGCGAACCATGCCTCATGGGCAAGATGACTGAGACTCCGTTCTCCGGAAAAATGGAGCGAGCAACCAACTTGTTGGAAATAATACATACCGATGTATGCCGTCCAATGTGCGTTGAGGCTGGCGGTGGCTATCGTTATGTTCTCACCCTCACTGATGACTTAAGCAGATATGGGTATGTCTACTTAATGAAACACAAGTCTGAGACCTTTGAAAAGTTCAAGGAATTTCAGAGTGAGGTAGAGAATCAACGTGACAAGAAAATAAAGTTCTTACGATCTGATCGTGGAGGAGAATATTTGAGTCACGAGTTTGGCACGCACTTAAGGAAATGTAGAATTGTTTCACAACTCACGCCGCCTGGCACACCTCAGCGTAATGGTGTGTCCGAACGTCGTAATCGCACTCTATTGGATATGGTGCGATCTATGATGTCTCTTACTAATTTACCGCTATCATTTTGGGGATATGCATTAGAGACTGCCGCATTCACTTTAAATAGGGCACCGTCTAAATCCGTTGAGACGACACCGTATGAATTATTGTTTGGGAAGAAACCTAAGCTGTCGTTTCTGAAAGTTTGGGGATGCGATGCTTATGTCAAGAAACTTCAACCTGAAACGCTCGAACCCAAATCGGAAAAGTGCGTCTTCATAGGATACCCTAAGAAAACTATTGGGTATACCTTCTACCTCAGATCTGAAGGCAAGATCTTTGTTGCCAAGAATGGATCCTTTCTAGAGAAAAAGTTTCTCTCGAAAGAAGTAAGTGGGAGGAAAGTAGAACTTGATGAGGTAATTGTACCCCCTCTCGAACCGGAGAGTAGCGCAGCGCAGGAAAATGTTTCTGTGGTGCCTACACCGACTAGAGAGGAAGTTAATGATGATGATCATGAAACTTCGGATCAAGTTACTACTGAACTTCGTAGATCCACGAGGACACGTTCCACACCAGAGTGGTACGGCAACCCTGCCCTGGAAATCATGTTGTTAGACAACGGTGAACCTTCGAACTATGAAGAAGCCATGGCGGGCCCGGATTCCAACAAATGGCTTGAAGCCATGAAATCCGAGATAGGATCCATGTATGAGAACAAAGTATGGACTTTGGTGGACTTGCCCGATGATCGGCAAGCCATAGAAAATAAATGGATCTTTAAGAAGAAGACTGACGCGGATGGTAATGTGACCGTCTATAAGGCACGGCTTGTCGCTAAGGGTTATCGACAAGTTCAAGGAGTTGACTACGATGAGACTTTCTCACCCGTAGCGATGCTGAAGTCCGTCCGAATCATGTTAGCAGTTGCCGCATTTTATGATTATGAGATCAGACAAATGGACGTCAAAACGGCATTCCTTAACGGTTTCCTTAAGGAAGAATTGTATATGAGGCAGCCGGAAGGTTTTGTCGATCCTAAGAATGCTGACAAGGTATGCAAGCTCCAGCGCTCCATCTATGGGCTGGTGCAAGCATCTCGGAGTTGTAACATTCGCTTTGATGAGGTGATCAAAGCGTTTGGGTTTATACAGACTTATGGAGAAGCCTGTATTTACAAGAAAGTGAGTGGGAGCTCTGTAGCATTTCTCATTTTATATGTGGATGACATATTGTTGATGGGAAATGATATAGAACTTTTGGAAAGCATAAAGGCCTACTTGAATAAGTGTTTTTCAATTAAGGACCTTGGAGAAGCTGCTTACATATTAGGCATCAAGATCTATAGAGATAGATCGAGACGCCTCATTGGTCTTTCACAAAGCACATACCTTGACAAGATATTGAAGAAGTTCAATATGGATCAGTCCAAGAAGGGGTTCTTGCCTGTATTGCAAGGTGTGAGATTGAGCACAGCTCAATGCCCGACCTCGGCAGAAGATAGAGAAAAGATGAGTGTCATCCCCTATGCCTCAGCCATAGGCTCTATTATGTATACCATGCTATGTACCCGACCTGATGTGAACCTTGCCATAAGTTTGGTAGGGAGGTACCAAAGTGATCCCGGAATGGAACACTGGACAGCGGTCAAGAATATCCTTAAGTACCTGAAAAGGACTAAGGATATGTTTCTCGTTTATGGAGGTGCCGAAGAGCTCATCGTAAAGGGTTACGTCGATGCTAGCTTCGACACAGATCCGGATGACTCCAAGTCACAAACCGGATACGTGTATATTTTGAATGGTGGGGCAGTCAGCTGGTGCAGTTGCAAGCAAAGCGTCGTGGCGGCATCTACATGTGAAGCGGAGTACATAGCTGCTTCGGAAGCAGCGCAGGAAGGAGTCTGGATGAAGGAGTTCATCATCGACCTAAGAGTGATTCCCAATGCGTCGGGCCCGATGACTCTCTTCTGTGACAACACTGGAGCTATTGCCATTGCCAAGGAGCCCAGGTTTCACAAGAAGACCAAGCACATCAAGCGCCGCTTCAACTCCATTCGTGGTTACATTCAGGATGGAGATATAGATATTTGTAAAGTACATACGGATCTGAATGTCGCAGATCCGTTGACTAAACCTCTTCCACGAGCGAAACATGATCAGCACCAGAACTCTATGGGTGTTCGATTCATCACAATGTAACTAGATTATTGACTCTAGTACAAGTGGGAGACTGTTGGAAATATGCCCTAGAGGCAATAATAAAATGGTTATTATTATATTTCCTTGTTCATGATAATTGTCTATTGTTCATGCTATAATTGTATTAACCGGAAACCGTAATACATGTGTGAATACATAGACCACACCATGTCCCTAGTGAGCCTCTAGTTGACTAGCTCGTTGATCAATAGATGGTCATGGTTTCCTGGCCATGGACATTGGATGTCGTTGATAACGGGATCACATCATTAGGAGAATGATGTGATGGACAAGACCCAATCCTAAGCATAGCACAAGATCGTGTAGTTCGTCTGCTAGAGCTTTTCTAATGTCAAGTATCATTTCCTTAGACCATGAGATTGTGCAACTCCCGGATACCGTAGGAATGCTTTGGGTGTATCAAACATCACAACTTAACTGGGTGACTATAAAGGTGCACTACAGGTATCTCCGAAAGTGTCTGTTGGGTTGGCACGAATCGAGCCTGGGATTTTTCACTCCGTGTGATGGAAAGGTATCTCTGGGCCCACTCGGTAATACATCATCATAATGAGCTCAATGTGACTAAGGAGTTAGTCACGGGATCATGTGTTACGGAACGAGTAAAGAGACTTGCCGGTAACGAGATTGAACAAGGTATAGGGATACCGACGATCGAATCTCGGGCAAGTAACATACCGACGGACAAAGGGAATTGTATACGGGATTAATTGGATCCCCGACATCGTGGTTCATCCAATGAGATCATCGTGGAACATGTGGGAGCCAATATGGGTATCCAGATCCCGCTATTGGTTATTGGCCGGAGAGGTGTCTCGGTCATGTCTGCATGGTTCCCGAACCCGTAGGGTCTACACACTTAAGGTTCGGTGACGCTAGAGTTGTAATGGGAATTGTATGTGGTTACCGAAAGTTGTTCGAAGTCTCGGATGAGATCCCGGACGTCACGAGGAGTTCCACCTGCATGGGGGGACCCACATGAACGTGGGTAGTGGGGGCAAGGCCCCACACCCCTGGTCAAGGCGCACCAAGATCCCCCCTTAGAAGGAATAAGATCATATCCCGAAGGGATAAGATCAAGATCCCAAAAAAGGGGGGATAACAATCGGTGGGGAAGGGAAAGGATGGGATTTCTTTCCTCCCACCTTTGCCAACGCCCCAATGGACTTGGAGGGCAAGGAACCAGCCCCCTCCACCCCTATATATAGTGGGGAGGCGCATGGGAGTTGCATCCCTTGCCCCTGACGCAGCCCTCCCCCCTCCTACACCTCCTCCTCCTCCTCCGTAGTGCTTAGCGAAGCTCTGCCGAAGAACCACGAGATCCACCGCCACCACGCCGTCGTGCTGCCGGAGCTCTTCCTCAACTTCTCCTCCCCCCTTCTTGGATCAAGAAGGAGGATACGTCCCCGGGCTGTACATGTGTTGAACGCGGAGGCGCCGTCCGTTCGGCGCTTGGATCGGATCTTCCGCGATTTGAATCGCCGCGAGTACGACTCCATCAACCGCGTTCTTTGCAACGCTTCCGCTTAGCGATCTTCAAGGGTATGAAGATGCACTCCCTCTCTCCCTGCTTCACCCCAGCTGAGGAGGAGAAGTATGGACCCACCTCACCGTTGATGTTGATGGCCGTTTTGCTGGACTGGACCAGCTGCATTATCCAAGTGCACCATCTGTCATCGAAACCACGGCGGTTCATCACTAGTCTCAAGAAGGACCAGTCCAGGCGGTCTTAAGCCTTCTGGAAGTCCAACTTGAGGAAAACTCCCTTGGTCCCCCGGAAGTGGACCTCATGAGTAATCTCGTGAAGAGCTAAGATCCCGTCATGAATCCGACGTCCCTTCAAAAACGCCGTCTGAAGGGGGTGATCTAGCCGCTCCGCCACGGGAGCTAGCCGAGTCACGCAGACTTTTGCGAAGATCCGTTCCAGCACATTGATTACTGTAATTGGTCTGAAGTGTCTAATGTCCGTCGCCCCAACTATTTTGGGGATCAGGGTAATCACGCCGTAATTGATACGGGCCATGTCAAAGGTTCCAATGTAGAATTCATGGAACATTGGCATGATCACCGGTTTTATTATATCCTAGAACTTCTGGAAGAAGATAACCGGCAACCCGTCTGGGCCCGGGGCCGAGGACGCCTTCATAGAGGCGATTGCCGTACCCACCTCTTCAGCCGAGAAGGGGATGGTAAGTTCGGCATTCTTTGCCTCAGACACCCTCTCATCGGGTGGACAGAAGTCCTCGGCGATCGAGGCACCACTACGTGGTGTAGCCGAGAAGAGCTCCTTGTAAAAGGATAATCCGTTGATCTTGCATTGAGATTCGTGCAAATAATTTTTTGTCAGTTTTTTTTTCGTGCATATTAGATTGCTTGACTGAGACTTCGACTGAGACCTAGACACACCTTTTAGCAAAACCGCTTTACATATGGACCGTCTATTGGAGATGCTCTTAGGATTAGTTGTCCTGACATTTTGTTATTGTTCACGTTGTCTTCTACCTTTTCCCTTAGTCATGTGCGTGTGGCTCACTCCTCTTCCTCGGTTCCCACCATGTTTTCCCCTGTTTCAATGCCCTGCAGCGGTGCTCGGTGCCGACTGACGACTGTTCCCCTGATTTCCTTGGATGCAGTCGTTTGGTTGAGATGAGCTTTTGATCTCCATCAGCCGTCTTGCCGGTCGCTGCGCGGCTGCCGGCGAGGCGTCAAGCGCGCAGAGCATCCACACACGGCACGAAGTAGCACCACGAACGCAATACTGCATACAGGATCAGCCTAGTTAGGCAGACAAGATAAGAAAGTAGAGATCCTTATGGATCTTCATCTTCCGATCAGCTGGGTTAGAAATCATAGTACCCCTCCTGGAAATCATAAGCAAGCAGCTCGTATGAGACGCAGCAGTCAAGAAATCATAAGCGGTGGCCGATAATATGATGGATCGGTTAATTGAGCAGAATTCATCGCACAAGGAAGAACCAAGATGACAGAAACGTAAGACAAGGTTGAACCCAAGTGAAGTGCGAGATCCAGGTACCTAATTAATTAGCAAGTCCACAACTGGAAATAGATCATCATATGTACATGCCAAAGACGCCACGACTCGATCTGATTATTATCTAAGAACTGACACGAGAAAGCTATCGATCGGACGGACGGGAAGGCGACGGGCCGGACGAGGCAGCGCCTACTCGTCCCTAGGACTTGTTCTTGTTGCCGGAGGCGGAGGCGGAGGCGGAGGCCCCGGCGCCCTTGTTGGCGACGAGGTCGAGGTCCTCGTCGGTGTAGCCGTCGGCGCCCTCCCAGGTGAACTTGCCGCCGCGGCCGCCCTTCTTGGCGTCGCCGCTCATACCGGAGCCCGACTTGCGGTCGCTGCGCCCCTGCGACGCCTTGCGGTCGTCCCGGCCCTGCTTCTTCCCGCCGTCCATCGCCGCCCCTTCTCCTCCTTCCTTCCTGACCTCCAACAAATAAACAAGATCAAGATCTAGCTAGCTACCAACGAGACATGGATGGATGGAAACAAGATCTTCCTCCGTTTCGTTGGGTGGTGGGCTTATTTATGGGGGATGAGAAGATCTCACGGCGAGGGAGGGAGGGGAGGGGAGGGGAACCGGGGGCTGGGATGGGTGCTGCGGTTTCGCGACGTCGACGTGTGTTGGATGGGTGATGAATCTGCTGGCTGCGGGGCCGGGCACGGTCGCACGGAGGTTTGGGATAAGATCGACCTGAGTCAGCCGGGGGATAGTGGAAGGAAATGAAAATCACGAGATAACTTGATAGAATGTTTATACCCCGTTGCAACGTACAAGCAATTATCTATGGTCTGTATGTGCGTCTCTCTCTCTCTCAATTTCTTCTAATGGCACGTGCGGCCATTTCATATTGGCCGCTTATGCGCAAATTACAAGCTTTCTTGTAAACTGATGCCCATGCCCAAAAGGACGCTTGCAGAATAGGCCAGCCCATCTTAGGCACTAAGCCAGTTCTCGTCTGAGATTTGGGAAGCTTCCTAGACGATTTTTTCTTCTTATTTTAATTTATTTTTTTGTTTTTTAATTTTTTTTCTCCTTTTTAATGCATAAAAAATTTGATGATGATATTTTAAGAAACTTTGTGAACTTTTCAAACAAACTTCTTCCAAATTCATGATTTTTTTTCAATTTCACACTTTTATTCTAAATTTTGAGAGTTTTTTCAATGTTCATTATTTTTTTCTAAGTGAACTTTTTTCAAGTTTTGAGAACTTTGTTTTCAGTAGGATGAACTTTTTCAGTTTTGCACACTTTTTCCCCATATTCTGTACCTTTTAAATAAAAGTAAAAAATCGAATTTTGTGACCTTTTCAAGGTTTGAAAACTTCATTTTCATTTTGATGAACTTTTTGCAATCTTTGCAAACTTTTTCCTCATTTTCTGTACCCTTTATATATTTTTTTCTTTCTAAATTTATGATTTTTTTTGTTTCCATGGTCAATGATCAAGTTGTCGCCAATCAATTGGGAAAACCCCAAGAAAAAAACTCACGATTGCATGCATGAACAGTAGACGGCCCGGCCAAGCAGTGGGGCCTTGAGCGCCAGATCAGGAACCGGCGATATGAGCATTGTATAGTAGGATGTGGTGGGTAATCTGTTCCAAAGCTCGATGAGTACACATTGTTTTGTGCAAAAGTTCCTTGAAGATCTCGAGTCTGCAGCTACCTTCACTAGTAGAAAACAGGGCTTTGATCTGGGCCAGATCAAATCATTAGTCCTGGTTCTGTTACGAATCGGGACCAATGGTTGCATCAGTCCCGGTTCGAGCGGCCAGGGCGCCGGCCGGGCCTCGGCAGGAACCAATCCCGGTTCGTCTGACCCCTTTAGTCCCGGTTCCAGACACGAATCAGGACTAAAGGGCCTCGCTCCTGGCACAGCCTCTTTAGTCCCGGTGCTAGCCACCAACCGGGACTAAAGAGTTGCCTATATATATGCTCGCCCATGCCCGCTCACTTCTCTGTTTTTTGGCGGCCGACGTGTGGGAGGTGTGCTGCTCTCTGTTCTCACCTCCTATGCACATGAGGTGTTCGATGAAATGCCGTAGCCACACTTAAACTTTCTCCTCTCCAAGCTCGACCTCCAAGCTACATTTTTCCCAAGATTTGTTTAGGTTTAGCGGTGCACCAACTACACAAGTGTTCTAAAAGGTTAACGACTTCATCGTTTCATCTCTCACTGCTAGTTTAGCTCATTTCAAATGCTCTGGAAGTAGAGTGTGGTTTGTGTGTTTTAGTGGAGGAGTGTATGTGGGAGTTCTTTTGATTTAGACGCACAATTAGAGCTGAAATTAACTTCTTAGAGTCTGCACATGTGTAGGGTGCCGTTCCCGTCCCCGTCCTCACCGTCGTCGATCGCCCGCGCCGATCTCGTCGCCGGCACCACCGTGGTGAGCCTCTTGTTCTTATCTTCTTTTTAAAAGAAAAAAAAATTCTTACTTGTATGATTTACATAGATACTTGTATTAATTTGGCCACTTCTCTATTCATGATGTTCTGTAATGGTTTTTGATACACTTAATTATATATGCACGCAGATGAACCGGCAATGGATGTATGGTGACCGACGCACCTCCGAGTACATTGAGGGCCTGCATAAATTTCTCGAAGTGGCTAAAGCAAACAAACAGAATGGTTTTATGTATTGTCCATGTACTGTCTGTGAGAATACGAAGGATTACTCTAACTCGAAAACCCTTCACTCCCACCTGCTTGAGAAGGGTTTCATGCCACACTATAATGTTTGGACCAAGCACGGAGAAAGAGGGGTTATGATGGAAGACAACGAAGAAGAAGAGGATGATGACAGCTATCCTATGTTCCCTGAATACGGTGATACTACAACGGGGGAAGCTGAAGATCAAGAGGCACCAGACGATGTGCCCGATGATGATCTTGGCCAGGTCATTGTTGATGCACAGAGAGAATGCGAAAGTGAAAGGGAGAAGTTGAAGTTCGATCGCATGTTAGAGGATCACAAAAAAGGGTTGTCCCTAAACTGCAAAGATGACAACACAAAGCTCGGTACCACACTGGAATTGCTGCAATGGAAGGCAGATAATGGTGTATCTGACAAGGGATTTGGTTCGCTACTGAAAATAATGAAGAATAAGCTTCCAAAGGATAACGAATTGCCCGACGGTACGTACGAAGCAAAGAAGGTTCTCTGCCCTCTAGGATTGGAGGTGCAGAAGATACATGCATGCCCTAATGACTGCATCCTCTACCGCGGTGAGTACGAGGAATTGAACGCATGCCCGCTATGCGGTGCATTGCGGTATAAGATCAGACGAGATGACCCTGGTGATGTTGAGGGCGAGCATCCCAGGAAGAGGGTTCCTGCCAAGGTGATGTGGTATGCTCCTATAATACCACGGTTGAAACGTCTGTTCAGAAACAAAGAACATGCCAAGTTATTGCGATGGCACAAAGAAGACCGTAAGAAAGACGGGAAGTTGAGAGCACCCGCTGACGGTTCGCAGTGGAGAAAAATCGAGAGAAAGTGGGGGGACTTTGCAGGTGATGCAAGGAACGTATGGTTTGGTTTAAGTGCAGATGGCATTAATCCTTTTGGGGAGCAGAGCAGCAAGCATGGCACATGGCCCGTGACTCTATATATCTATAACCTTCCTCCTTGGTTGTGCATGAAGCGGAAGTTCATTATGATGTCAGTGCTCATCCAAGGCCCTAAGCAACCCGGCAACGACATTGATGTGTACCTAAGGCCATTAGTCGAAGAGCTTTTACAGCTGTGGAATGAAAAATGTGTACGTGTGTGGGATGAGCATAAACAAGAGGAATTTGACCTACGAGCGTCGGCGTGAGCGCCGGGGAGGCTGGACGTGGCGGCGAGCGCGAGAACCAAAGCTATGGAGATCGGTGAGAATGGGATTGCCATTGTGGTTTGCACCTAGTAAGTGATGGTGTGTTGATACGCGCGCACCTGGCAACCGTATATATAGATGAGATATAAATCATAACATGCGATTTGCCGTAAGTATTGCACATCAATTCATTTTTCGATGATCGGGGCCATTGGGTAGTATCACATTTCTTGCAAGGAAGTTATAGTCTATAAATGTTGTAGCGAATCAATAAATATATCTCATCTCCACCTGATCTATCTTGATCTGCATCTTCCTTGGTGTTGTGTGCATCTTTATCAGTGTTGTCTGTATCTTTCCGTGGAGAGGCTGAGAGAAATATCTTTTCTCTTAAAAGAAAATGCTTCATCTTTATTGCACTCTTTATCTTTGTACTAGCAAAAATGCCCATGCGTTGCAACGGAAAAAAAAACATCGCACACCCCCGACCAATAAGGATAGCTCAAGTCCCCTCCCTAGGTCCACATTTTTCTATTTTAGCATGATATCCCATTTGTGTTGTCGCTTATCCTCCTTTCGATCCTTGTCAATGGTGCCTAATGTGTTCCACTGAACATTGTCAGTCTCAAGGCGATGAACTCGACCACCACCGTACACATGTCACTGAATCACGCTAGCAGAAGAAAATATTTAAAACTAGGAAAACAATCTCGTCGAGCTGGAAGCAAGGCCCACCCCTCGCAACTATCTCACTTCGTACACGGAAGTGGCAGCGGCGAAGGATTGACCGGAGCACAGCGGACGGCGGCACCCTTCTTGTCCGGCACGGTGAGGGAGCGGACGGCGTCGCATCCTCCACATCAATGGATGACGCGTGGGCAAGGTGGTAGCGCGGGGAGGAGGCGCGTCGAGGTGACGATGCTCTGCATTTACGTTTTTACCTTTTCTTTTTTGTTTCCCTTTTTTAATTTTCTTTTTTCGTTTAATGTTTTTTTAAGTTCGGTTTTCTTTTCTTTTCTTTTTATTTATCATTTTCCTTTTCCTTTTCTTTATTCATTTTTACCTTTTTTTTGCGAACATCTTTCAAATTCTTGAATATTTTCTGAAATCCTAAAAAAAATTGTAACTCAATATATTTTGAAATCATGAACTTTTTTGAAATTGATTTTTTTCAAATTAACAAACATTTTGTACAAAGTCCTGAATCAACTTCCGAATTCGTGAACATTTTTTTTGAAAACTTTTGTATTGGCAAATAGTTTTTTGAATCGACAAGCGTATTGTTGAAATTTGGGAGCATTATTTTTGAAGTCACCAAAATTTATTTTGTTTAGACGAACGCTTTGTGAAATGAATGACTGTTTTCAAATTCATGAACAGTTTTTGTATCAGCGAACATATTTTGAATTGATGAACTATTTTTGAAATTGGGGAACTAATTTTGAAATTGATGTTTTTTTTGAATTATTGTGAACATTTTATAAAATTTCATGGACACATTCCAAATTAAGGAATATATTTTGAATACACGATCATGTTTTCAAAATCATGAACATATTTTTCAAAATCGTGATTTTTTATAATATGCCAACATGTTTTTTCAAATCACCATCATTTTTGTAATCTGCGAAATTTTTAAAGTTTTCCGAACATTTTTTGAATTCACAAACAAGTTTTTAAAAATCGCAACTCTTTGAAAATTGGAATTTTGGGGGATCCTGATTTAATTAGAAAAATAAAAAAAGATACAATAAAAAGGGTAAAAATGCGTAAGAAAAGGTGGTGCCACACCCCCACACATGGACAATGGCCCATGAACGTGGGAGGTGGAGGCGCACGGTTGTTGAAAAGGCAGAAAAAATGGATATGACACACGGATTGAATCTGGATCTCCTACGTGAAGGATGGAGACTTCAACCACTGCAGTTCATGTCTATTTATGCTATTGAAAGTAATTACTATGTAAAAGAACGAACCTGGCCCTTCTTTGATAGAAAAAATCGAAATGTTTTATTCACTTATGAGTTGCATAGTGAGTAATTTAGGGAATTTTTTAGGGTCATTAGATTGACGGTGAACGGACAGAAGCACTCCGTGCTTTATTATTAGGTAAAGATAGGTACATATATGTCTCCATTAATTCTTTATTTCTATCCCTATGTTCAGAAATATAAATGAATATCAATGAAAGATACATAAGTTTTGAGTATTAGCGAACAAACAAACATATATGAACAAATTGCATCCAAGCGTACCTCTAGGGACTGGAGCCTGGGTTACAACAAAAAGACTCAAGGGGATTTTTTCAACACATAACCTGGACACTAGGGGTACATCTTTACTTCTAAAAGGGGAGTTGGTAGCTTTTCCTTGCCAGTTTATTTTTGTTGGTTTTTTTCGCCTCACCTCCCACCATCCCTTCCACAGGTTTATTTTCCCCCTCACATTAAAGACCCAAATCTCATTAAAAGGGGATCTTGTTTCGTGCTTACTTTGGAGGTATTGATTCAATTCAATCACTTAAATAATAGGTAACTAAGAATTCAGAAATCGCATCATGTATGTAAGATCACACATTTCTAAAAGACAGACATAAGATTTTTCTCGATAACTTTCCAAAACAAAATAAGATATTCCTCAACGTGCTTCCATTTATTGCTAACAATCACAGCTTTCCTAATACAACAAAAATATTATTTTTTATCTTATCAAATCACATAAATTTTCTTATCTTATCAAATCACATAAATTTTCTTATCTTATCAAATCACATATATCTCTACTATTAAAGGGAGTCGGTAAACCCGTACACATAGTTTTGTTTTGCCTTCATCTCCCACCACCACCCCTCCATGCTGGGTTTTTTCTTGCACACTCCCACCTTCGTGGTGCAGACCGGTCGTCGGACCGCCACGTACATGCGTTCGTGGACGCAGTCCTATTATATTTCTTGTCAGTCATACAGAGAGCCATGCAGACTGCAATCTCAAATCAAATGTGTCCATTCAAACATCAAGAAATTCGTTGAGGAAATATATCCCACAAATGTGTAATATCTCTACTATCAAACGGAATATTTACGTAGTCATCGTTCGTAGCAGCCATTAATGCGAAAATAATTTGGAAACTGAGTGTTGGATCAATTAGAAACGAAACTATTAATGCAATTAATTATCTAGAGATTTAATTACATATGCAATTAATTATGTCCATTTAAATGGGATTTTTGTTGCATCAAATCAATTTGGAAACCAAGTAATTAATGCTATTAATTAATTAGGCAAACATTTAATAATGCCTGTAGATAATTAGAAGTGGGGATTTTGTTTCTCAGTTAGGAAGATAATTAATAAATTTGGTTGACCGCTGATTAGGCATGCAGAGAATTACGTAGACAATTAACTATTTGTGTAATTGATTAATTAAGCAGACAGTTAATCGTGCCGATCATTTTGAAAGCGCCCGCAGGCAAGGACGTCAACAACCTCTCAGTGAAATGGCCGAGGGCCGCTTGCCAACATGAACAATGTCCAGCATGCACTCCTGACATGGGTGACCAAACGTTCACCAAGATGGATAATGACCATGCTCTGCAAGATATCCACATGCTAACGGTTGCCAAAATGTTCGCCGACGAAGATAACACGACACTACATTGCGAGGTGGTTCATGCTATAATAGGAAAAAAGAGTGTTCCGAAAATAAAAAAGGAAAAATAACTAAAGCAGTTAAGTGGTCCATGGAGTTGGATTAGGAAAGAGTGTTTCATAAAATAAAGCGAAAAAGAAAGGAGGAGTATTCTAAAAAATAAGTAGGAATAAGAACTAAAACTGGCAAGGAAGGAGGAAGAAGAACATGAGGCGTCGCTGACGAACAGACTAATGTTGACGTTATGTTGGTTGGTGCCAACAAAACAGGTTGGCGAAGGGCTAGGAATAGAAGATGTAGGGGAGGACGAAAAAGAGAAGAACGATAAGTATCCTTTCTATCAATGAATGATGTGTGGGATGAAGGTGGAGCTTATTGGTGACTAGGAATATGTTTAGGTTGCCACTCACCTCCTATGTCAGTCTGCATGTGTGTTTTTGTTTGTTTCATCAGTTGCAGAATTCAAAGAACATATGATTCGTTTCGGCATGACATTGACATGTTTAATGAAGGCGTTGCAACTCTTGTAGAATTTTCTTGGGACATGTCTTCTCGTTTCATCATGACATTAACATGTCAAACTGAAGGTGTTGCAAACTCTAAATAGATGCGAGATATGAGAAATGGGAGAAAAATGTTGACACATGTTGTGACATAATAAGAAACCCTGAAAAAGATGATATTTCACTGCGTGCATTTGCAAAGTTGAATGGACCCCTGAGAATAATCTCGATAGTTACTTGTTGTTTTGTGGCAATAGTATGTGATAGTTTAACCCACTCTACTATATTGTAAATATGAAAAATTCCATTCCTGTTGCAGTGCACGACGAAGATGAGATGGGCGTTATTTGGTTTTATAAGAGAGGGCTCCAGCGACAAATGCCCCGTTATAGCAGAAACCGAGCGAGAACGGGAGGGTCCGACAGAAAATAAGAAAAGTGCGCCGTTGGGGTGGGTTTTATGTGTTGGGCCTACGTGTTATAGATAACATGGCGGATAGTCCGTACAACGACATTTTTCATGCACATATGGTCTGGATTTGGGGGAGACCGGATTGTTCAGAGGGTAAATTTTGAAGAGCTTACTAGGCGTCCGTTTAATGTCCGAACACGTCCGAACTTTTGAGGGAGAAATAAACATCAACCTTGAAGACAATTTTAATTATTTGTTTGATTCATTTATATATGCATCATAGCCTGTTTATTCAAAATCTAACACATGGGATGCACACTTCATTAACTGGACGATGGTTTCACTTGTCGTACGAAAGGGAACAACAAAATGTTTAGTATGATAGCAAGAGGGCAATTGAGTGAGGCACCTTGTACTGTTGAGCATATTCGTAGGGTTTGGTTAATGCTGGTGGAGTTCACATAAGGTTGCCACCATTTGTATGGATTTGTGTGGTGATACAAGCATTTCGTCAATATACCGAACAGCATACGTAGCTCAATGCTATTATTCCCCAGTTTATAGTTTCTGCCCCCTTTAGTCCTTGTTTGGTACTAGTGTATTTTAGAGAATTGGTGGGGATTATCCCGGTCAAACCCTTAAATCCCCACATATCCTAAAAGACCGTTTGGTTCTAGTGTATTTGACATATTTCATCCCCACATTTCCCCACAAATCTCCAAACTCCAGTGCATTTTTCTCAATACCCAATACACTACCCCTACCTAGTGGATTGGGGATAAATGGGGATTTGAAGGGATTGGGTGAAGGTTGGGTTTCACCCAATCCCTGTGGGGATTATCCCCACCAATCCTCTTAAAAACCCTAGTACCAAACAAGGCCTTACTGTAAAATACTCCCTCCATAAAGAAATATAATAGTGTTTACATAACTACTGGGAGTACTCATGCTTCTCTGAAACATTCTTCACTTCATGGTTCTGCATAAGCAGTTACTACTGCTTCTCTGAACTTGGCGGCGGCAGCTTCATCAGTCTGTCACGGAAGCCTCCATGCATTTCATACATTCGTTAACAGTGACCGTGACGGGCAAATGAGTTGCTTTTACACGTTGCATCGTCTCATCATCACGTTCATTATTTGAGTGGCATGTGGTGTGCATAGTTAGTCACTCAGTCTCCTTTCGTTTTTATTGTTTTATGCGAGCAAAGCAAACCTGTGCTCTGCAGGCTGCAGCACACACACGCATAGAGTCTGAACCAAAGCAAATCATCCGTGCGACTGATCAGTAGTACCAACCGATCCATGCTTCTGCTGGAGTATGCGTTTCAGGTAAGCCATGGACAGACATTCAGATCCATGGCACGGACCGGCCGGCGATCCACCTTCCGGCCTTCCCATCCCGCTGCCGGAGACTATGGCGGGCGGTGGCCAGAGACGACGCGCGCGCACCTCCCACAGGCGGCTGTGCGGGGCGGACAGCGACTAGTCGTACCAGCTCCAGGTTGACTGGGTCGGGACTCGGGAGTAGTTGAGCGTGGGGTACAGTTGCCAGTGTATGTGTGTGGTAGGGCGCAGTTTCTTTATCATCAATCAAAAAGGAACTGTATGAACCTTTCCCTTTGCTTCTTCTTCTTCCCCCTCCTCCTCTCCAAAGTCTTCTTTCCGATCTCCAAATTCGGCTGATTACCAAATCCTCCTCTCCAAAGTCTTGTTAAGGGTGTGTGTGTTACATGCATCTGACCCAATCATAGGTCAGGCCGTATAACACATCAAAGCGTAGCGTTGACGCTGCAGGCTAGGCGGCCTGAGGTCGTCGTCGATCTTCCTCAAAGCTCGCGACCGGCAGATCTCATCGGTCTCTGCTCACCGGCCGCCTGCTTCTACAGGATTTGTTAATTACTTCGCTTCCGCCGCGGTATGTATGTACACATCTCTCTCTATCTCCCTCTCCCTCCCCCCCTCTCTCTCTCTCTCTCTCGTGTGCGTACATGTGGCTAGCAATACTTTTCAAACAATTAAACAAGAATATGTTTCTGTTGTTGAATGAGTTATAAATTAAAATCGCTAGTTGGTTATCCCTAAACAAAGTTGTTTCCAATAAGAAAACATATTGCTTTTTTTTTGAAGAAAAGAATATTGCTAGTTTATACGACACGTCTATAATTCTGAGTTATAATTACTCCCTCCGATCAAAAAAATTTTTGTTGTGGCTTGAATTCGAATACGAGGGAGTAGCTAATATTGGGTTGGGATGTGTGTGTAACAACGGCATATGTATACTAAGACCTACGGGACCTGCAAACCGTCCGCATAGATCCGGACCGTGTGTTGTCCGGATTATGGAAGCCTTCCAACGCGGACCTGTATCGGTTCGAAGGGCGGTCCCGACGTACTTTCTCCCGCAAACCGGAGTCAAACATGCGGGGCTTTGCAGGGGTTCGGACAACACCCAAGCCCACGTCTAACCGCCCTGGTCCACACCACCACCTCCTCCCTCGCCCGCGTGTGTTCCTGCCCGCATTCATGCCACTGTAGAGCATGCCACTCCACATTGAAGCCGGCTAAGGACGGACGCGACCTCTCGCTACCTCCGCCATTGAAGCGGCACGCCGGCCAAGGGCGCCGTCTGCTTTACTCCCGGCTGAACATGTCTCCTCGCCGCAGTCAAATGGCTCCATTAAACCCGCGTGAAAGCCGAGAAACCAACTCTGGCCACGCCTCCGTTCAGGAGCGGGCAACATTAAACACAATGCTGGGCAATCTCCTCCCGTCCGCCCGCTATTTAAAGGAGCCCAGACGCCGGGCAAGAATCACACCACTCCGCCGCTCCCCAGCTCCTCCTTCCACCATTTTCTCCACCCTTTCAATGGCATCCGAGACCAGGCATCCGAGACCAGGAAGAGTAGTTCTCCGGCATAAAAGCCGGCTGGGTGGCCCGCCGAACCCGCCGGATACGAGTGAGGGAGACGGCTGCTCCACCTCCCTCACCTAGCCTGACGGAGCAAGTTGCCGCTCCAAGCCGGCTCGTAAAGGAGTGGCAAGTTGCTTCAAGGAAGCACGCTGGGGAGCACGACGGAGCAGCCATCATGGGCGACGCCAAGTCGTGCCGCGCCTGCCGCCGTCAACGCGTGTGTAACCGCGCCTTTTCGGCAGAGAAAGAAACCGGCTGCGCGAAGATCGACGAGTCGGGCCAACGCATATGCGTCTGCCGCCAACATCAAGGGAAAGTAGAACACGGGAGGCCGCCGCAGCTTGAGTCCCATGCGGGTCACCGCCGGCTTGTACAACCGGTAACCTCTTTGGTTCTTTATCTCAGACCATCGTTGGCCCCTGCCTGGGCTCCACGGAAGTGGAAGAGCCCCCCTACCCCTCCGGCTAAAGGACCCTCTTTGCCACTTCGACAAGCGGCACAGCCGGACATAGGAAAGATACGGGGAAGAATATGCTTCTGGGGCTCCCGGCAGTTTGCGGGACATGGAAAGACAAAGAGATCCGTTGCGGCCGGCCGTAGACTAGTGTAGGGTATCCGTGTCGTCGGAGTGCAGCTCCGCGCGACCGTATGTGCACATAGTTTTCCCTTTTTATTTAAAATTTGTCCAAAATGTAAATATTTTCATCCAGTTTGTATGAAATTCGTCGTGTTTGTATGAATTTCATCTGGTTGGTTCAAAAAATGTTGAAATGTATGTGGACAACGTTGGATGTTGACCTCCCGCGCGCATCCGTGTCCACGGACTGGTCCACCCTATCCGCCGACGGATGCGGGAAGAAATTTGTGGGTCACCGCTGAAGATGCCCTAACTTGGTATATATGATGGACTAAGTAACATATGTGATTGTTATTCTTTATAGATTTCATCATTATTTGCATAATCCGGTATATGCATGGTGGACCCAAAACAATGACATATGTTGAACTTGTTTATTGAAGGTATTGTGGTGTGGTATTGATTGTAAATGGATGGCGCAATTAGTATCAGATACAAAGTTGACCTGGAGCGCATGCTGCTTGATGCAAGTGCAGAGCCAACATACCTATGGTTATCACTTTTAGAAGACATCACTGACTGTTTCTCTGATGATCAGCAAATTGGTAGCGGCGGGTTTGCGGTGGTTTATAAGGTACATGTTATTGCTAGTAAGCTTTCTCATTCTTGATCACAGTTTATCTACAGGATAAACAACAAATGAAATCATAATCACACCACCACGCACGCGCACAGACACACACACACACAAATAAATAAATAATACACGTTGTGACTGCAGGGAATAGTGGGCGAACGGATGGTTGCTGTGAAGAAGTTGTCCCAAACGCTTGATATGCATGAGAATAAATTTCACAAAGAGGTTGAGTGCCTGATGAAAGCGAAGCACAAGAATATAGTGCGTTTCCTAGGATATTGTTCTGACACGCAAGGGAGAATTGCAGATTATGAGGGTAAGTTTGTGATGGCAGATCTGCGGAACTGGTTACTATGTTTCGAGTATGTACCAAATGGAAGTCTCGATAAGTATATTACAGGTATGATCTAAGATTTATTCCCGTATTTTATTATTTAATATATGTCATTATCGGTATCCCATATGTTTGCCAATTTTTTTCGTAGATGCATCTGGTGGACTTGAATGGGGTGAGCGCTACCAGATAATCAAGGGAATCTGTGAGGGCTTACTTCATCTTCACGAGAAGCATATCCTCCACTTAGATCTAAAGCCGTGTAATATTTTGATTGATGATCGAATGGTACCCAAAATTGCTGATTTCGGTCTATCAAGGTGCCTGGATAAAGACCAAACCCGAGCTTTTACTTCACACCTATGTGGATCGCAGTAAGACAACCTCTTAAAAGTTCTTCCTTTTGTTCGACATGAATCTGTACTCGTGTCTATTCATTGGTCGGACACTCTTTCTGTAGAGGATATCTGGCTCCTGAATTCTACAGGGGACAAGTCGCATTTGCCTCGGACATATACAGTCTGGGCGTTATAATCATGGAGATACTAACAGGAGAGAAAGGGTATCCAGAAGATGAGAATGTAAGAGTTTAATTGTTTGCTCCGCATTAAGTATATATTTTCACATAAAGCATGTTACTATTTAATTTACCTTTGAGAAATTGCAAAATTCATCTATGGATGGACAAGAAAAATATTCTAAATGCTTTCTTGGCCTAAGATGTAGCACTCAGATCACATTTGTAGCATCCCTCTTATGCGTTCATACTTGTTATTCACCCAAAAGGTTGAACTTATAAGGGAATGTGAAAAATGCGCTTATGTGTGAACTCCCCCCTCCCCCCCCCCCCCCCCCCCCCACACACACACACACACACAGTCACACACACACACACGTGTAACCCCCAAAGACCTGATTGTGGATTGAAAATGGCTGACATTCTTGAACTCGATACCTCATTGCATGGATGCTATTTCGTGTTTCATACACCAAGCAACAAGCGCACCCATTAGCACAAACCCACGAATATAGGTGACAAGTTCGCATTTAGCCCAAACCCACGAACAAATGCAACCAGAAGAAGCTATGTCTATTTATGTGTCCATATGAATGTACATAATTTCCACTTCAAGATTTCCAGGGTATTTTCTCTATATATATATTAGCTAAAAACACCTATCGTCGTAGTTTTTGTAGACCATAACTTACAGTTGTGATTTTGTAGGTAGTTGAAAATTGGATGAATCGATTGGAGGCATCAGATAATTTGGAGATGCAGTTGGAGCAAGTAAGAGTATGTGCTAAGATAGGGATAGAGTGCATGGAGTTGGACCCGAAGAAGAGACCTGTTGCCCGCTGTATAAACGCTAGGCTTGATAGAACGACAAGTGTCTTCAAAACTGGCATCAGTAGTTCATCAGTCGAACAACAGGTTAGTTTCCTAAAGGAACAATATTGTCCATCGAGAACTGCAAAGCTTTCGTCTGAGTACCTTGGAAAGGACATCAAGGAACATTCTAAAACAAATGAACTCGTGAACTATATTGGGACTCCTAAAGAAAAGCATTGGAATCAAGGTCGAGAAGAAGCTCCAGATGATCAATGGTCATTATATGGAGCGCGAGATACAAAGCAGAATATCGTTCCACAAGGTGCAAGTATTTCTAGCTCTTATCATGGTGTGCTCTACAAGTTGAACAATCTAGACATTTTCAACACGAAAGCTCGCAAGAATTACGTGAAGTTGGGAGGTCCTATATTGGAAAATATAAAATGTGTGAAACTTTTCAAAAAGAGGGAGCTCAAGCCAATTTTAAAGGATAAGAATTTTATTAGAAAAGATGGCTTTGGAGAAGTTTACAAGGGTCTTGCGGATAACGTACCTGTCATGGTAAGGAAGCTGATTAGTGATAATTTGGTAGAGAATGGAGATTTTGCAAATGAAGTCATCATGCAATCTCGAGTCATTCACAGAAACATCGTTAGGCTCATAGGTTGTTGCCTTGAATTTGATGCCCCGATCCTGGTCTATGAGTTTTTCTCCACAGTTAGCCTTCATGACATTCTTCACATCAACATCAAGCTGTCTCTCAACTTGAGTGTACGATCAAGTATTGCTGCGGCATTAGCAGATGCTCTAGCATATGTGCATTCAGCGGCCAGTACTCAAATTTTACACTGTGATCTTGAACCAACAAATATACTATTCGATGATAATCTCTTCAGTGGCAACTTTGTGCCCAAGATCTCTGGCTTTGGCATGTCAAGGATGATTGCGAGAGACATCATTGGGGACATGACTTATATGGAACAAACTGATGTATATAGTTTTGGAGTTATCCTCTTGGAACTTCTTACTCGGAGGAAGGCTATACATGCTGACCATAACAGCCTTGTCAAGATTTTCCTTGAGAATCACAAGAAGGGTAGGAAATCAACAGGGCTATTTGATAAGGAAATTGCACTGAAAGGAGATTTGGGGCTTCTTGACATGCTGGTAGAAATTGCCGTCAAATGTCTTGACGATGATGTGGTTCTAAGACCGTCAATGGTAGATGTTGCAAAGCGCCTTTCTATACTGTATCGATCCCTTAAAACGTGAGTTGACAAGTCGATGCATTTACTAGTTGAGTTTTGAACGTCAAATAAGCTGATAGGGAGCTATATAACGTTTAATTTATATATTTTGCTGTTGTGCAGGGGGGATGCTAGGACAGCTAGTCACGAGGGCCCAGACCCGAGAAAAGCCCATAGCCATGGGTAATTCATACCTACCTAGTAGTTTGCATCATTATATGTATCTTGTACTCAATATATACTAGCACTTGGATACATGCACAACACGTATAAAATTTGCATTCTTATAATTAATACTACTTGCACTACAACCAGCTTAACAAACTTGGCCGGAACGTCAACTCCTTTCAAAAGAAAAATCTCAAGGTGCAAGTATTATTAGTGCGTAGCTCTATGTTTCAATAGATGTGTCAGTGTGTGTGATCTGTGCACAGGCCAAGTCATACGCACATAGATGGACGATAGCCCCAAATTCCTTAACTTTTTATAGTCTTTAGATGATTATGGAAAACAACAGTACCTTCGGCTTACTATAGCATGCACTCTACCTGCAAATCTCATCATTCTCAACCATCTGATGGCCTCAAGTCAACGGTTTACGTTGCTTCGTGGTCTTATGATTTAAAGATTCAAAACTTATGCACTATAGTAAAATATACATGAAAAATTACAACCCTGTTTACAAAAATGGGTTGACCTTTCTTATTGGCCTCTGTGTTCGCTCGTTGACAGTTTAGTATAATATTTTTCCCCATCAAATATGTCATCTGCTAACAAATTATCAATATAAAAAGAAAGTGCGTGAACAAGATCCTCTAGTTAAAAAGGTGTGCAGTTAAAAAAATGTTCGATTGTATACTTGGCTACCTGTCAAATAAGAAAGAAAAGTTTTGGTACTGAAAAAAATGTAAATCTGCAATACAAATTAAATGTAGCAGTACTTGTTTACTTTTTACTTTTTTTTTTACTGGGAGCAGTAATTTTTTGTTTATTTGATACTGTGCCATGTGAAACTAGAGGTTGAATCCGCATGCCGCGAATCGTATATGGAAGTCCAAGAAATCAAAATTGTTTGCTTCCTCATTGAGAGTCTGGAATGAAGCTATGCAGCATCAGCAGCAAGCAGCAAGGAGCAAGGTAGAAGCATGTGTTGGAATAATCCAAACATGTGCTAGTTTCAAGAAATATATATGTGTGGCAGTGAGTCTAGTTAAGTCTAAACGCGATCAGCTTCCCGGGTTAATTAGTATGGGAAAGTGACTTGGCTTGTCCTAGTAGTAGTGTTCCTATTATCGGATGTCCCCAAAGGGACAGTAGTGTTCCTATTAGACCAGGACAAGGAGTATTAGGGGCGTGTTCGGTTGCTCGCATAAGGCCCAACCAACCCGCGCGGGAAGGAAACGGGCTGATTAGTTGCTTGCATGCACTGTTCGGCCTGCATGGCACGAAATTTTAAGCACCTTCGAGCCATGCCCAACAGCTACGCCCGAATCAGCAGTTTTTGGAGAGTCAGACTCGGGCGAGGCAGGGAGGGGAACACGACACTGAGCTCGTGCGACCAAGAAGATGGCGCAAGCTCGCGCGTGTCTCCGAAAAATCGGCGGAGGATTTCGGCTCACCTCCCGCCGATTCGGTCGCCCCTATTTAGCCCCCTCCTCTCACCTCCCAAAGTCCCGACACCCTTCTCCTCCCTTTCGAGCTTTCCTGCCGACGCGCATCGGCACCGGCGAGCAGGTAAGCGGAGCTCCTTCACGGGTCTACGGTCCACGGCAGCGGCGACTCCTGTCCTCAACTTCTCCGACCATTCCAGTGTCCCTCCAGAGCTGCAGCCATGGCCTCCGTGAGTTGAATACCCCCTTTCTCTATGTACGTTGTAGCTAGATCTGAGAGGATATGGTAGTGGGGTTAGATGTGCAAGCATGTGGTAGGGTTTATTCGTGCGTCGATATGTCAGCAGATGGTAGATTGTGATGTTGTGGTAGATATTTGTGGTGGATTTGCAGCATGCTAGAGTAGCTACTTGATGAACACACATGATTCATAGCTAGTTGTGATGTTATGCTATCTGTTGGTGATGGATTCATAAATCATCCGGTTGTGATGTTGTGTGCTATGCTTACTGTCAGTGCATACTACGATAGTAGGACATGACCACACAGACGCAAGATCCTAGTTAGGCCCTTGTCCTGTCCGACAGCCAGTTCGATGCGTCCTATTTCGAGGACTCGCGACCCCTCCTCGATGAGCACATGCCTGTTGACCAGAGGTGTTTGAGGTATCAGCCGGTGATTCCCTTTTCGTGCCAGTTGTGCTCGTTGAGACAACTGTCGCTGCTGCAGCCGCTGCATTGACGGCAGGAGCAATGGCAAAGAAGGTTGATAGGGGGAACAACATGAAGTGGTAGCCGTTCATGTCCATGTTCGTGCTAAACAAGTTGTTCGAGCTCATCTCTAGTGGGGTTAGGACTGACAAGGCCTTCAAGGAGGTGCACTTGAACACCGCTGCGAAGCAGATGTTCAAGTTCTATGGCCAGGAGGTGACCACACCCAGTGTACAACAACCTCAGGAAGTGGAGAGCTCGATGGATCCAAGTGTCCAAGCTCAGAGACATTAACGGTGCCTCATGGGATCAGGGCACTTGCTCTACCGTTCTGGAGGCCGAGCACTACACCGGCCATGTCGCAGTTGGCTCACTGCCCCTTGTTTTTCACACTGTCAACCATTGCCTAATCGCAACTAACAACATATGTGCTTCTTTATTAGGACCACACCAAGGACGTTGAGTTCCTCAACACACCCATCCAAAACTATAAGCAGACGCATCACATCTTCTCCTTCGGCCTACCAACCGGCAAGCATGCATTGGGCTCCGGTGAGGCTCTCGGTTCTCTCATGCCGGAGTTCCCAGGCACCCCGAACGTAGAGGCAGTCCTTGATGGCCCTGACAAGCCCTTTGAGCATGTCCCTATGGTCGATAGGAAGAGGAAGAGGGACAGCCTATGGAGGAGGAGATCAGTGTCTTCACCAGCATGACTGAGGCCGTGAAGGAGGTAGCAACCGCCATTAGGGAGAGCAAGTCCCTCAACGTCCACCCTGGCCTGTACAACACCGTCATCGAGCAAGTTGGCTTCAACGGCGAGGATCTCATGGCAGCTCTGAGCCACCTGCTATACAACAAGGCCCAGGGTGGTGGGTTTGTTGCCATGGAAGACGCCCATGTTGGGGAACGTTGCATGGGAAACAAAAAAATTCCTACGCACACGCAAGATCTATCCATGGTGATGAGCATCTACGAGAGGGAGAGTGGATCTACATACCCTTGTAGATCGCTAAGCGGGAAGCGTTAAGAAATGCGGTTGATGTAGTCGAACGTCTTCGCGATCCAAATCGCAAGCCGTCCCGCGATCCAATCACGACCCGTCCCGATCTAGCGCCGAATGGACGGCACCTCCGCGTTCAGCACACGTACAACTCGATGACGATCTCCGCCTTCTTGATCCAACAAGAGGGGGCAGAGAGGTAGATGAGATCTCCAGCAGCACGACGGCATGATGGTGGTGTTGGTGGAGTTATCCCGGCAGGGCTTTGCCTAAGTACTACCGGAATCTATTTGGTGGAGGAACTAGAGAATAGAGAACAAGCACGTGGCCGTGTGTCTTTGGGGGCTCTATTCCTCTAGTATATATAGGAGGGAGGGGGGAGGAGGCAGCCTCCCTAGGGTTTCCCCTAGGGGTTCGGCCGAACCAGGCAAGGAGGAGTCCAATCCACTTCCTACTAGGAAGTGGATTCATATTAGGAAGGAGTCCTATTCCTTCCAATCTCCACCTTTTTTCCTCTTGGGCATATGGTCCCTTATGGGGTCGGTTCCCCAGCCCATTAGGGGCTGGTGCGCCACCTCTTGGGCCCATGTGGCCCTCCGGGGTGGGTGGGACCCACCCGGTGGACCCCCGGAACCCATTCGTCACTCCCGGTACACTACTGGAAATACCCGAAACTTCTCCGGAACCCAAATACCACTTTCCTATATATAAATCTTTACCTCCGGACCATTCCGGAGCTCCTCGTGACGTCCGGGATCTCATCGGGGACTCCGAACAACCTTCGGTCACCAACACATATATCTCAATACTACCGAAACGTCACCGAACGTTAAGTGTGCAGACCCTGCGGGTTCGAGAACTATGTAGACATGACCGAGACAGCTCTACGGTCAATAACCAATAGCGGGACCTGGATGCCCATATTGGTTCCTACCTATTCTACGAAGATCTTTATCGGTCGAACCACGATGTCAAGGATTCAGACAATCCCGTATGCAGTTCCCTTTGTCCATCGGTATGTTACTTGCCCGAGATTCGATCGTCGGTATCTTCATACCTAGTTCAATTTCGTTACCGAAAAGTCTCTTTACTCGTTCCGTAACACAAGATCCCGTGACTAACTCCTTAGTCACATTGCTTGCAAGCTTCTTGTGATGTTGTGTTACCGAGTGGGCCCAGAGATACCTCTCCGTCATACGGAGTGACAAATCCCAGTCTCGATCCATGCCAACCTAACAGACACCTTCGGAGATACCTGTAGAGCATCTTTATAGTCACCCAGTTACGTTGCGATGTTTGATACACACAAGGTATTCCTCCGGTGTGAGTGAGTTGCATGATCTCATGGTCATAGGAACATATACCTGACATGCAGAAAACAATAGCAATAAACTGACACGATCATATGCTACGTTCATAGTTTGGGTCTTGTCCATCACATCATTCTCCTAATGATGTGATCCCGTTATCAAATGACATCTCATGTCTATGGCTAGGAATCCTTGACCATCTTTGATCAACAAGCTAGTCTATTAGAGGCATACTAGGGACACAATGTTGTCTATGTACCCACACATGTATTTGAGTTTCCAATCAATACAATTATAGCATGGATAATAAACGATTATCATGAACAAGGAAATATGATAATAACTAAATTATTATTGCCTCTAGGGCATATTTCCAACAGTCTCCCACTTGCACTAGAGTCAATAATCTAGCTCACATCGCTATGTGATTTACATTGTTATGAATCTAACACCCAATGAGTTCTGGGGTTCGATCATGTTTTGCATGTGAGAGAGGTTTTAGTCAACGGTTTGCAACATTCAGATCCATGTTTTCTTTGCAAATCTATATGTCATACTCCAGATGCTACCACACTCCACTTGGAGCTATTCCAAATGGCTGCTCCACTATACGTATCTGGATTGCTACTCAGAGTCATCCGGATTGGTGTCAAAGCTTGCATCGACGCAACCCTTTACGACGAACTCTTTATCAACTCCATAATCGAGAAACATTTCCTTAGTCCTCTAGTTACTAAGGATAATTTTGACCGCTGTCCAGTGATCCACTCCTGGACCACTCTTGTACCCCTTGACAGACTCATGGAAAGGCACACACTAGGTGCGGTACACAGCATGGCATACTATACAGAGCCTATGGATAAGGCATCGGGGACGACCTTCGTCCTCTCTCTTTCTTCTGCCGTGGTCGAGCTTTGAGTCTCACTCAACTCCACACCTTACAAATCAGGCAAGAACTCTTTCTTTGACTGATCCATTTTGAACTCTTTCAAAATCTTGTCAAGGTATGTACTCATTGAAAGTCTCATCAGACATCTTGATCTATCTCTATAGATCCTGATGCCCAATATTTAAGTAGCTTCATTCCAGGTCTTTCTTTGAAAAACTCCTTTCAAACGACCCTTTATGCTTTCCAGAAATTCAACATCATTTCTGATCAACAATATGTCATCCACATATACTTATCAGAAATTCTATAGTGCTCCCACTCACTTTCTTGTAAATACAAGTTTCTGATAAACTTTGTATAAACCCAAAAACTTTGATCACCTCATCAAAGCGTATATTCCAACTCTGAGATGCTTGCTCCAGTCCATAGAAGGATTGCTGGAGCTTGCATACATTTTAGCATCCTTAGGACTGACAAAACCTTCCGGTTGTATCACATACAACCTTTCCTCACGGATACCGTTAAGGAAACGATGTTTTGACATCCATCTGCCAGATTTCATAATCGAAAAATGCAGCAACTGCTAACATAATTCCAACAGACTTTAGGAACGCTACGGGTGAGAAAGTCTCATCGTAGTCAACTCCTTGAACTTGTCGGAAACTTTTTTTCGACAAGTCGAGCTTTATAAATGGTGACATTTACCATCAGCGTATGTCTTCTTAAAGGTCCATTTGTACTCAACGGCCCGCCGTTCAACAGGCAAGTCTACCAAAGTCCATACTTGGTTTTCATACATGGATCCTTGCTCGGATTTCATGGCTCCTAGCCAATTGTTGGAATCCGGGCCCACCATCGCTTCTTCATAGCTCGTAGGTTCACTATTGTCTAACAATATGACCTCCAAGACAGGATTGACGTACCACTCAGGGGCGGTACGACTCCTTGTCGACCTACGAGGCCCGCTAGTAACTTGATCTGAAGTGTCATGATCATCATCATCAACTTCCTCTTCATTCGGTGTAGGCGCCACAGAAACATCTTTCTACGTCGTGCTACCATCCAACTGAAGTGACGGTTCAATAACCTCATCAAGTTCTACCTTTCCTCCCACTCAATTCTTTCGAGAGAAACTCTTGCTCGAGAAAGGACCCGTTTTAGCAACAAACACTTTGCCCTTGGATCTGAGATAGAAGGTATACCCAACTGTTTCCTTAGGGTATCTTATGAAGATGCACTTTTCCCCTTTGGGTTCGAGCTTATCAGACATAAGCGTCGCATTCCCAAACTCTGAGAAATAACAGCTTAGGTTTCTGCCAAACCAAAATTCATACGGTGTCATCTCAACGGACTTAGATGGTGCCCTAATTTAAAGTGAATGTAGTTGTCTCTAATGCATAACCCCAAAACGATAGTGGCAAAACGATAAGAGACATCATAGTACGCATCATATCCAATAGAGCACGACTACGACGTTCGGACACACCATCACACTATGGTGTTCCAGGTGGCGTGAGTTGTGAAACAACTTCCACATTGTCTTGAGTTGTATACCAAACACGTAACTCAGATATTTACCTCCACGATCATATCGTAGACATTTTATCTTCTTGTCACGATGATGTCAAACTTCACTCTGAATTTGTTTGAACTTTTCAAACGTTTCAGACTTGTGTTTCATTAAGTAAATATCCCCATATCTACTCAAATCATCAGTGAAGGTAAGAAAATAGCGATATCCAACACTCATTGGACCTTATACATCAACATGTATCATTTCCAATAAGTCACTTGCCCGCTCCATCATACCGGAAAACGGGATCTTAGTCATCTTACCCAAGAGGCATGGTCCGCATGTCTCAACCGATTCGAAATCGAGTGAGTCAAAAGATCCATCAGCATGGATGCGCTTTACACCAATATGACCTTGGCGGCAGTGCCACAAGTATGTGGTACTATCATTATTAACTTTGCATCTTTTGGCATCAATGAACATGTGTATTACTACGATCGAGATTCAATGAACCATTCACATAGAGTGCATGACCATTGAAGGTATTATTCATGTAAACAGAATAACCATTATTCTCTAACTTAAATGAATAACCGTATTGCAATAAACACGATTTTATCACATTTATGCTCAACGCAAACACCAAATAAAATTTATTTAGGTTCATCACTAATCTTGAAGGTAGAGAGAGTGTGCGATGGTGATCACATTAACCTTGGAAACACTTCCAACACACATCGTCACCTCGCCCTTAGCTAGTCTCCGTTTATTCCGTAGCTTTTATTTCGAGTTACCAACATTTAGCAACTGAACCGGTATCTAATACCCAGGTGCTACTAGGAGTACTAGCAAGGTACACATGAATAATACGTATATCAAATATACTTCCGTTGACGTTGCCAGCCTTCTTATCTACCAAGTATCTAGGGTTGTTCCACTTCAGCGACCGCTCTCCTCATAATAGAAGCACTTAGTCTCGGGTTTGGGTTCAACCTTGGGTTTCTTCACTGGAGCAGGAACTGGCTTGCCATCCATGAAGTTTCCCTCCTTGCCCTTGCCCTTCTCGAAACTAGTGGTTTTACTAACCATCAACACTTGATGCTCCTTCTTGATTTCTACCTTCGCGGTGTCAAACATCGCAAATAGCTCAGGGATCATCTCCATCCCTGGCATTTTATAGTTCATCACGAAGCTCTAGTAGCTTAGCGGCAGTGACTTGGAGAACTATATCAATCACTATCTTATCTGGAAGATCAACTCCCACTCGATTCAAGCGATTGTAGCACCCAGACAATCTGAGCACATGCTCACCGACTGAGCTATTCTCCTTCATCTTGCAGGCAAAGAATCTTGTTGGAGGTCTCATACCTCTCAACACGGGCACGAGCCTGAAATCCCAATTTCAGCTCTTAGAACATCTCATATGTTCCGTGACGTTCAAACCGTTTTGGAGCCTCAATTCTAAGCCGTAATGCATGATGCACTGAACTATCAAGTAGTCATCAGAACGTTCATGTCAGATGTTCACAACATCTACAGACGACGCTTGAGGGGGGGGGGTGGCGCACCGAGCGGTGCATTAAGGACATAACCCTTCTGTGCAGCAATGAGGACAATCCTCAGATCACGGACCCAGTCCGCTTTATTGCTACCATCATCTTTCAATTCTATTTTCTCTAGGAGCGTACAAAAAACAGGGGAGCTACAGCACGAGCTATTGATCTACAGCATAATTTGCAAAGTCACTTTGACTATGTTCATGATAATGAGTTCAATTAATCATATTACTTAAGAACTCCCACTCAAATTGACACCCCTCTGGTCATTCGAGTGTCACATGATCCAAATTCACCAACCCAAGTCCGATCATCACGTGAGATGAGGTGGTTTCAATGGTGACCATCTTCATGTTGATCATATCTATTATATGACTCATGTTCGACCTTGTCTCTTGTGTTCTGAGGCCATGTCTGTACATGCTAGGCTCGTCAAGTTTAACCCGAGTGTTTCGCATGTGCAAATATGGTTTGCACCCGTTGTATGTGAACGTAGAGTCTATCACACCGCATCATCACGTGGTGCTTCGAAACGACGAACTTTCGCAACGGTGCACACTCGGGGAGAACACCATTTTATCTTAAAATTTTAGTGAGGGATCACCTTATGATGCTACCGTCGTCCTAAGCAAAACAAGGTGCATAAAAGGATTAACATCACATGCAAATCATAAGTGACATGATATGGCCATGAACTTGTGCTTTTGATCTCCATCTCCAAAGCACCGGCATGATCTCCATCCTCACCGACATGACAGCATGATATCCATCATTTTGATCTCCATCAACGTGTCGCCATGAGGTTGTCACGTCAACTGTTGCTTCTACGACTATTGCTAACTCATAGCGATAAAGTAAAGCAAAAACGGCGAAAATAAATTAAAGACAACCCTATGGCTCCTGCTGGTTGCCGTACTCATCGACATGCAAGTCGTGATATTCTATACAAAACATGATCATCCCATACATCACATATATCTCATCATGTAATTGGCCATATCACATCACAACATACCCTGCAAAAACAAGTTAGACGTCCTCTAATTGTTGTTGCATGTTTTACGTGGCTGCTACGGGTATCTAGCAAGAACGATTCTTACCTACGAAAAAACCACAACGGTGATACACAAATTGCTATTCAACCTTCTCAAGGACCGCCTTTGTCGAATCCGATCCAACTAAAGTGGGAGAGACAGACACCCGCCAGCCATCTTTATGCCACAAAGTCACATGTTAGTTGATGGAACCGGTCTGTCGTAAGCGTATGAGTAAGGTTGGTCCGGCCGCTTCATCCCACAATACCGCTGAATCAAGAATAGACCAAGGGAGGAAGCAATCTGATCATCAACGCCCACAAACTCCTTTGTGTTCTACTCGTGATCTCATCTACGCATACACCTAGCTCTGATGCCACTGTTGGGGAACGTTGCATGGGAAACAAAAAATTTCCTACGCACACGCAAGATCTATCCATGGTGATGAGCATCTACGAGAGGGAGAGTGGATCTACATACCCTTGTAGATCGCTAAGCGGGAAGCGTTAAGAAACGCGGTTGATGTAGTCGAACGTCTTCGCGATCCAAATCGCAAGCCGTCCCGCGATCCAATCACGATCCGTCCCGATCTAGCGCCGAACGGACGGCACCTCCGCGTTCAGCACACGTATAGCTCGATGACGATCTCCGCCATCTTGATCCAGCAAGAGGGGCGGAGAGGTAGATGAGATCTCCAGCAGCACGACGGCATGGTGGTGGTGATGGTGGAGTTATCCCGACAGGGCTTCGCCTAAGCACTACCGGAATCTATTTGGTGGAGGAACTAGAGAATAGCGAACAAGCACGTGGCCGTGTGTCTTTGGGGGCTCTATTCCTCTAGTATATATAGGAGGGAGGGGGGAGGAGGCAGCGTCCCTAGGGTTTCCCCTAGGGGTTCGGCCGAACCAGGCAAGGAGGAGTCCAATCCACTTCCTACTAGGAAGTGGATTCATATTAGGAAGGAGTCCTATTCCTTTCTATCTCCACCTTTTTTCCTCTTGGGCATATGGGCCCTTATGGGGTCGGTTCCCCAGCCCATTAGGGGCTGGTGCGCCACCTCTTGGGCCCATGTGGCCCTCCGGGGTGGGTGGGACCCACCCGGTGGACCCCCGGAACCCATTCGTCACTCCCGGTACACTACCGGAAATACCCGAAACTTTTTCGGAACCCAAATACCACTTTCCTATATATAAATCTTTACCTCCGGACCATTCCGGAGCTCCTCGTGACGTACGGGATCTCATCGGGGACTCCGAACAACCTTTGGTCACCAACACATATATCTCAATACTACCGAAATGTCACCGAACGTTAAGTGTGCAGACCCTGCGGGTTCGAGAACTATGTAGACATGACCGAGACACCTCTACAGTCAATAACCAATAGCGGGACCTGGATGCCCATATTGGTTCCTACATATTCTACGAAGATCTTTATCGGTCGAACCACGATGTCAAGGATTCAGACAATCCCGTATGCAGTTCCCTTTGTCCATCGGTATGTTACTTGCCCGAGATTCGATCGTCGGTATCTTCATACCTAGTTCAATCTCGTTACCGGAAAGTCTCTTTACTCGTTCCGTAACACAAAATCCCGTGACTAACTCCTTAGTCACATTGCTTGCAAGCTTCTTGTGATGTTGTGTTACCGAGTGGGCCCAGAGATACCTCTCCGTCATACGGAGTGACAAATCCCAGTCTCGATCCATGCCAACCTAACAGACACCTTCGGAGATACCTGTAGAGCATCTTTATAGTCACCCAGTTACGTTGCGATGTTTGATACACACAAGGTATTCCTCCGGTGTGAGTGAGTTGCATGATCTCATGGTCATAGGAGCAGATACGTGACATGCAGAAAACAATAGCAAGAAACTGACACGATCATATGCTACGTTCATAGTTTGGGTCTTGTCCATCACATCATTCTCCTAATGATGTGATCCCGTTATCAAATGACATCTCATGTCTATGGCTAGGAAACCTTGACCATCTTTGATCAACGAGCTAGTCTATTAGAGGCATACTAGGGACACAGTTTTGTCTATATACCCACACATGTATTTGAGTTTCCAATCAATACAATTATAGCATGGATAATAAACGATTATCATGAACAAAAAAATATGATAATAAATAAATTATTATTGCCTCTAGGGCATATTTCCAACAGCCCACAGGGTGCTCTGGCTCAGGAGCTGGCTGGGCAAACACTACTACTAGAGCTTGGTGTTGGTTACCGCATGCATGATTCTGGACGGCGACGGCGATAGTGATGATGACGACGATGACGACCTACATTTTGTGTAGCTAGGGCTTGAATACTGTTTGATGGTCTGTATATTTTATTTAGGTGGTATATGCTAACCCCTCATGACGATCGTGAACTTGCGGTGGTAGGATGACACCCTCTTTTGGATGTGGTGGTAGGATGACACCATAGTAGTGCTAGGTTGAAGTTTCTATGTCATATGATCATGCATGCTTACTACTTCTGCTCCATTGCTTGCTGCTAGATTGCTCCTTTGCTTGCTGCTTCAACTATTTCTCTTGTGCACTGCTAGGACAAATGGTACGCGGTATTCGTCGGGAGGGCGCCATGGGTTTACAGTTCATGGGAAGCTTGCAATGAACAAGTTTCAGTGTACAACAACAGCAGCCATAGAGGGTTTAAGACTAGGCAGACAGCAAAAGATTGCATACGCCAAGTAAGTGCAAAAACATGCATGCAAGGTTGAAGTTGGCAACGCTGAAGTTGGCAAGGTGGCGCCACACTTTGGGGTGAAGAACTTCATCATCATCGTGCAATTCGTCGCCATTGCAGTGTTGTGACGTTTGTGTGGTAGATGTGATCATGTATAAGGTAACCTTATCACATAGGGTACAAGATTAGCACACCTCGCACCCTATGTGCAACCAAACAGCATGTTCATGTGTGAGTTCAGACAATGCAGTCAACGAAACACCGTGCGCAATGATATCCCTTAATGCGAGAAAACTAGATACGAGCAACCAAACAGTATGCATATATTAATTTTATGTCCGTTTTTCTTTAACTGTTTTTGAGCCCGACTGAGCTAGCCAGGCCCGGTGCATACGGCTACCAAACACACGCCGTAGACTTGTACGTCTATTCCGAGTAGAGACTAGGAGTCTTTGTAGCTTTGCCTTTGTTGGACTGTGTCCGTGTTGCTTTTGGAGTCCTAAAGCAAGTAGGAGTAAGGTTTTGAGTCGGTTGATGTTATGGCTGGTACGTGTACATATACACAGCCATGTCATGAGATTGATAGAACCGTGGAAAAGGAGAAAAAGAAGTAAAGACAAGAGAGAGGCACAACACGTAACTTTGACAAAATATTTTTATGCACGTGTGTTCATCTAATTTAATTTGATCGATCCGTGGGTAAATTTCAACATTTTGGTTGTATAAATCATTTTTAATTGTATAAATCATTTTTGACACTACACAAATATTCTTTTTACAGTGTATACACTTTTTTTTGAAAATACCACAAGCACATAATTTAAAGCACTATTTAATGTACTAAACATTTTCTGAATTACATGAAAAAAATTAAACTGTATAAACACATTTTTTAATCTCTCACACATTATTGTTTTTCAAATGATAAGTGCCACATGTGTCGCATGAAGCACTCTGGCCCTGACATTTTTTACAACTAAAGTAAACATGCGAAAAGAAAAAACAAACCCGGAAAAAAAAATGAAACCTGCCATCCGGAAAAAAGTTGTCATGCTTGACAACTAAACTTATCATCCTCGCGTCACTAAACATGCCATAAAAAATGTTCGGGGTTGTCATGTGTTCGTTCCACGCGTGTAGCATTTATTTTTAGTGTGTAACATTTTTAAATGTAAGACCTATTTTTCATACACATGATTAACATTTTCCTATACACGTTTAGCATTTTTAAAATGCATGATTAACATTTTCCTATACACGTTTAGCATGTTTCAAATGCATGATTAACATTTTCGATAACTTTATGTAAAGTGTTTTTGTAATATATATATTTAGTATATTTCAAATATAAACAATAGTAAAAAATAAAGCAAAAAAAAAACAAAAATGTGTAGAAAGAAACGAGAAAACCTTGTGTGACATCATCGCGACGTCTGACGCGTCCCATGTGGTTACTGGGCTAGCCCACCAACGGCTCCCTGCAGGCGCCCCTGCACTAGAGTCATTGCAGGCGGCTTATAGACGTGCTCATTCCTTCGTCTTCCCACCCGAGAATTACGGCAATTCAAATTCGGCGCTCACGCGCATTTCCAGCGGGCTGGGCCATATAAACCTCCGGTTTTGGGGAAAATTTAGATTTTTTCCGGCCAGTTTTTCAATGTGTTTTTTGGCCAGTTTCTCTTCGTTTTCCACCTATTTTTCCTGTTTTGTTTATCTTGTTTATTTCCTTTCATATTTTGTTTTTAACATGTGAAAATTTTCAAAATTCTGTTTTTCTTTTCAAATTCATGATCTTTCTAAAATTTCATGAATGTTTTCCAAATGCATGAACTTTTCTCAAAACCATGATCTTTTTCAAATTTATGAACTTTTTTTGAATCCGTGATTTTTTTCATATCGATGAACATTTTCAAATCCACTGCCCTGGTAGCTCGTCAATTTTTAGGTAAGGGTGGTGCCAAGCTGGAACAACGTTTGAAACTTTCGGAGAAAAACTTTCTTCACTTGCCCTTGTGATGAAGAAACGCGACACATGCCGATTTCACGTCGACTACCAGTAACTTAACACCACGGTCATAAATGACAATTACCCGCTATCTTTTTTCTTGAACACAGTACAATCAAAGTCGCTCACATACACTCACCCCTTTATGAACGCACACACACACACAACCTATTCCTATGAGCACCTTCGAGAGACTGAGCAGGCATAGCATCTTGAGATTTTACGAAGTCACCACAGGCGCATCGAAGTCGACGGGGACGACTCCTCCCACTTAACGAACATCGCCGGAAGCCTGAAGTAAATTCAGGAATAATGCAAGCACCAATGTCAAGTCTAGGACTTGAACTCTGGTGGGCTGGGGATATCACTGTCCTTCTAACCATCCAATGCTACCTGCTATCTTTTTCTGAATTGCAATTACCCATTCTCGATCATCAAGAACTGATGGTTAAGAGTTGGCCGGTGTGTGTTGGTTCACAAAACTGAACCTCCACTGGGGATCACCAATAGAAGGTACCCTAAGATTTAAGATTCAATAAAATCAGAAATTCAATAATCGTAATTTATTTTTCAACCATACTATAGAAATCCGCAACTGATAATTAAAACTAATGCTCAAACTTAATCATCATTCTCTTTTGAAACAAAAATGTTCTCATTCCATTCACTAAAACGCAAAACCAGCGGACATTCAAATTTGAATTATTAGACTTTGGGTTCTTGAAATACTTTGAGATGATACCTTTTATTTTTGAATATTGTAATATAAATTTTCGTAAATTCCAGCCTAGAACTTTGACTAAAAATAGTAGAAAACCAAAGGCGGATCTTTTTAATGGGAGCATTTGTGTTAATTATCATTAGTATTAGCCAGCATTTTTTATCATTACTATTATATTTGTTTTGAAAACTAACTAGAGAAGCACTTTTATGTGATAAGGGCCGGAGAGGGGCAATTAGCCCACCCTTGTGGTGGCCTCGTATAATAATAAGGAAAACGTTTGCAGCGAGCGAGCCGGCCCAAACTTGGTCCGGTCGCCTCGCTAGCGACGCGAGAATTGCGGGGCCACGCGTGCCACGCGACCTGTCCAGCCCAGCTGTACCCTTTCCTTCTTATCCTCTTCCCCTTTTATCTGTCAGCTCCAGTGACTTCTTCTTCCTCCCAAAAGGCATCTCACTTGGAAAAAAACACTCAACGCCATGGCCATGGACGAGATGCCGTGATTTGCTTCCAGCTCGAGGTGCCACACTCAACGACAAATCAGGGGCCACGGGAGCTGTAGCCAGCGGTCGGTCGAGCTGCATCCAGCAACGCCTCCCGACGGCGAGCTGTAACCGTGGAGCAATCAGCTGCTCCCCTCTTCGATGGCAAAGTTGCAACCGTGCACGTCGGAGCTGCAACCGGTGTTTGGGGGAGCTGCAAGGGTTGGTTGTTTGAGATGCGAATTTTTGCTGACACCGACGACACAAATTGCTGGCGTGGCAAAGCTTCAACCAGTTTGTATAATAGCTTCAACCGGCAAAGAAGAAAGCTTCAACCCAACGAAAAAAAGCTTCAATAATAGAAAAAAGCTTCAACAGGTGAGTGAAAAAGCTTCGGCCGGCGAAGGAGAAAGCTTCAACCATGGAAAAAGCTATAATTGATGTGGAAAAAAGCTTCAAACAATGAAAAACGTTTGAACAGGCAAGAAAAAAGCTTCAACCTGCATGGAAAAAAGTTTCAACCAGCACGACATGCTAACGATGGTGCGAGTTGCGGCTGACGACATAGCAGTGCTACGATGGTGACGGGTGAGCTGGGGGACGGGGTGTTGCAACCATAAAATGACGGAGCTACCACCATACATCTCAGAGCTACAAGCGAGATGGGGAGGGAGGGGTGCGATGGCTGAGTTGCGTCAGGCCGGCGGCGGATCTACGCAATCGGCGGCGGGGCTGCATATGGCGAGCATGGGGCACGCGGCGAGAGGCAGCGTGCCGGTGATGCGACGGTGCCTCGAGGCGGCGAGACGGTGGTGCGGCAGTGTCCATGGCGTCGGTTGGCCGCGCTCGGTGTCGCGCTCCGTGTGGCCATGGCTGCGTTTTGGGGGGTGAAACAAAGCAGACGGGAGGGAGGCTAGTCAGATCCATCGGCTGCGGGGGTGTCAATCCAGCTATTAGGGCGCGACCAGCCGAAAGTTTGGGCCGACGCGCCGGCGCCTAGGTCTGCCCTAATAATAACCGGCGGAAATATTGTACCTACACACTGTGCGGAATGAGTCTCAATTGAGTAGAATGTCAATTGTTCTAAAAAAAATCGAATATCAATTCAAAAAGGAAGTATACAAAGAGGACGCAGTATATCTCACTAATCTTGAATTAAGATATGGACGAGATTTAAGCCTTCTCCACAACCATATCCTAAGGAATTTTATTTTTTTGCGGTCGAACGGCAGGTGGGTATTTCACATCTATCTTCTCCTATTTCTTTGCCCTGTCTCAGCCTTCTCCTCCACACAATTTCCTCCCGGGCTGTGAGAACATCTAGCTGCACTCTAGCTACCATCACGCGTTGCCGCTGCAGGCTAAGGCCGTCCGGGTCGTGGTCCACCATCAAGATTTCACCGATCTCTGCTCACTGGCCGGCGGGTTGTACTTCTACAGGACTAGTTAGCCTCGCTGCCGTGGTATGTATGCGCATGTGTTCTTAATTTCTTGAGAAGGATGGCCTCTATCAACACCCTGCTGTGTATTCTGTGTTTTGGTTTCCTCTTAATTAGTTCTGGCCATCGATCCATCCTTACTTCATGAGGCTGCAAATTCCATCTCGCACATGTTTGTATATAGTAGTCAAAAGACACTTAATCCCGACCAAATCAGGCTAGCACTATAAGAACCGTACCGTTGCTGAATGATTTACGGTTTTTTTTTTTTTTTTGCGGGGAGCTGAATGATTTATATACATTGAAGTCACTATTTTTTATACTTTGAAATCAAGCTACCAAAATAATCGTCTTTTATCATCAAAGAACTAGCCATGAACAAGGATGTGTGGAAGTTATTTATCTACTCGCATATGCGAGAACCATGACTTGGTTTTGACATCTTATGGATTTAAACTCTAGCCTACCTCAACTTGTTTGTGACTGAAAGGCTTTGTTGTTGCCTATGACTATACTTGCATAACTAGCTAATAGAGAGATGAGGTGCATATATGGTTTCTTTTGTTCATAAACTCATACCCCCTCCGTTTCATAATGTAGTACATATAGATTTTTTGAAAAGTCAAACTTTACTAACTTTGACCAAGTTTCTAAAGAAAATAATTTATATCTACAATACCAAATATGTATAATATAAAACTACATCTTACGATGTATCTGATGATGTATGTTTGACATTCTAGATGCAAATATTTTTGTCCACAAAATTGGTCAAACTTTGTGAGGTTTGACTTTTTAAACAATCTATATGCACTACACGATGAAATGGATGGAGTAATACTTTACTACCCGAGTAAAAAGCTAATATTTGTCTTATTGTCAACAGAGTAAAAGAGAGGCTAATAATCGTCTTGTTTTAAAGGTATTGCACTTTGGTTTTGATTGCAAATGGATACCAAAATCAGTACTATACGCAAGGTTGACCTAGAGCACATGGTGCTTGATGAAAGTGCGGAGCCAACACACCTGCCGTTATCACTTTTACAAGAAATCACAAACAGTTTCTCTGATGATCAACAAATTGGCAGTGGTGGGTTTGCAGTTGTTTATAAGGTACGAATTACTCCTGTGTAGTAAACTTTCCCATTCCTTATCGTAGTTGATCTAAAAGACAAGTGACATATGCATAGCTATCACAATCACACCACCACATGCACATACAAAAGTAATTCACGTTGTGACTGCAGGGAACGGTGGGAAAAGGAATGGTTGCTGTGAAGAAGTTGTCCATAACACTTGATATGCATGAGAATAAATTCCACAAAGAGGTTGAGTGCCTAATGAAGGCCAAGCACAAGAACATAGTTCGATTTTTGGGATATTGTTCTGACACGCAAGGGATAGCGGAAGACTATGAGGGGAAATTTGTCATGGCAGATCTACGAAACTGGTTACTATGTTTTGAATACATACCAAATGGAAGCCTTGATAAGTATATTACTGGTATGATTGTGGAGCTTATTTCTAAAAAAAACTGGTCCTTACATAGGCCTAGCATCCCATATTTTGCGGTAGTCCAAGCATACAATATTTTGTGACGGCCGGATCATGGTCGAACGCACTCTACAATGTGTTGGGGGGCACATGAAGGAGTCGACATGGCAGCCATACACAGGTATTGGTGATGCCTTTACCAACGTGTCGGCACCGGACGAATCCTGGGTTGTGGTAGCGATATCAGTTTTTCCCCGAGCACGATGGCGAGGACGGGGTGAGGGATTGGGCATGGTGGCGGTGGTGGAACAATCCTTGGCCCCTTCATTCTCGGGTCCGGAGGTGAGGTCAGGGTCAAGCATGGCCACCATCACTATTTGTACCCAGTTGGGGAAGCTGGCGGGGAGCAAATGGCATTGTTGCTGCTTGTGATTGGTGTAGAAAAGGTGGGATCGATGCAGGAGAGCATTGGTGGAGCTTAGTGTATGCCAACCTAGCTGTCGCACCCTCCCTAGAGTAGGAGATTTCTTCATGATAGTCAAAAGTAAATTATCCATAACTAAGCTTTCCAGTTTGGCAGTCGGCTCGATTTGAAGTGGAGGGCTTTTCTATTGCCAACCCCAACCACACCAAATAGGGTGAATTACTATATCGGTTAAGTGAAATATTCTAGTGGTTCGTCATCCGCAACCAATTAGGATTTTAGTCGACCGGTCGATTCTATTTTTTTAGTCTAGTTGACCAAAATTTTCAAATTGCAAACACATTGTTTCCTAGTTGCTTATTTCATTGCACTATGTTTGTTTTGCAAAACCGGTTGCAAAATTGCATTTTATGTGGGTTTTGCATTCATATTTGCATTTGTATCCAGAGTATATCTATTTATTTCCATACAAAATAACTAACATGCATTGGTACTGAACACTACAATTCACCATAAAAGTTTAGGCATTGGATCGATGAATTATTTACTCCCTTGAGTAAGGGCAGTGTTGGTCCATGACATGTGGGGCAGCCAACAATGGTGATCAAAACTACTAGCGTCCAGCTTTGCCTTAACAACTTTTTGATCAAAGTACCAATATATGGGAGAAGATATATTTATTCTCTTCCTTATAATAAAAGCATGGAATAAAACATAAATTGGGAATTTAATTTAATTTATCATGTGAAAAGAAGTGACATGTTATAGTTGGGCGTAAATTTGCCTTTGGATATTTAACAATGAACAACTGAGATTTATTCTCTACTCTTCTTTAATAGTAATTTGGACATATTTGAAACATATTAAAAATGCTTTGCATGGTCATGCTTCAGTTGTTGTACATCAAATTATTTCTAAGGTACGGAAATTCAGATCACTTTCCTCTGCAGATGCGTCTTGTGGACTTAAATGGAGAGAACGTTATCATATTATCAAGGGAATCTGTGAGGGCTTACTTCATCTTCACGAGAAGCGTATTCTGCATTTAGATCTCAAGCCTGGTAATATATTGATATCTGATCAAATGGTACCCAAAATTTCTGATTTTGGTCTATCAAGGTGCCTCGCTGAAGACCAAACCCGAGCTTTTACTTCACAACTATGTGGATCGCAGTAAGCCACCATCTTGAAAGCTCTTATTTGCTCCGCACACATCTATATTTTGTGCCCATTAATTGATTAGAATTTATAAATCTTCTTGTAGAGGATATTTAGCACCAGAGTTCTATAGAGGACAATGCACATTTGCATCAGACGTATACAGTCTTTGGCGTTATAATTGTGAAGATACTAACAGGAGAGAAGGGGTATCCGAAGGAGGAGAATGTAAGAAAAGTATAAGTGTTTGCCCATGTTAATGACATATTTTCAGATGAAATATGCCATATTTTAACTTAACTTATATTAATTGCTAAAATCTTGTATTCCCAAACAAGAATAGTTTAAACAACTGTCTACTTTGTAGCACTATGCCTTGAACAGACCACATTCCATGTGTAACGTGAGTTGACAAGTTGATGCATTTACTAGCGGAGTTTGAACATGTATGATGTGTTGAATAAGCTTCTGATAGGCACAACTATTTAAAAAATATGTGATGATTGAAGTGTGGCTGTGAAGAAATCTTTCAAATCCCACCTGTTAAGTGCACCTTCTCAGGCCTCCGGCAAGAAAAGCTCAGTCCGATTGTTGTTTATGCTTCTCTGGTGTTTACCTTGTCTTTATTTATGGCTTACTACATTGTATTCATACCATCCTTATGATGTTAGTGATTAATCTTGTACTGTGTACTGTTGACTCTTTTCATATGGTTTGGTTAATGCTGACGGAGTTCACATCACGTTGCCAACAACCAATTGTATGAATTTGCAACGCAGGCCTCAGCAACTCACACAAACGCATACAGTCTGTGGCTGCAAAACCCTGCAGTGCAATGCTTGCTCAGCAGCAGCGCACTCCACCATCTTGTCTTACCGACGATGACGGTGGTGTTTTGCATTGATTTCAGGTGGCCTACGGCCCGATATCCAGATAGCTAGGCTAGGGTTTGAATGAATGAGATCCAAGAAGATTCCAACGATACACAACTGGTATGAGCCAATTCGTGCCTGGTCCTGACCAGTGGCGGAGATTGAAAAAAAAAGTTGGCCGGGCCGGACTAAAGGAGAGCACTTTTTTTTTTCAAATTATGAATCACTAGCTGAGTACCTGTGCGTTGCCACGGATAATAAAACATATAATCAATTTTTTATTTGCATTTTGCATTGCATGCACGTGCCACTTCAAATCATGTCATTTTCCATCGCAAATCTTCAGCTTCTTACATCTCATCTCCACTCATCACTTGACTCGGCTCCCTCTACGTCTCTCTGCTATAGCATGCAATTTTTCTTCACATTCTATATATCCCCATCCCACCGTGCATGTCCTGCTTGCTCCCATGTAATTTTTCATCACATCCTATATATCCCCATCCTGATGTGCATGTCCTACTTTCTCCTTGACATGTGTCTTCTTTGCACCCACTTTATTTGTTTTGTTTCACATACTTCAGGTGCCTTCTGACACCATTCAACAGCGATGAGCAGCTACACCACACATACGCTTTCCATGTAGATCTGACAACTGTACTCCACTACCCTCGTCATCTCACATTTTTGTTCATCGAATAGACTTGTAAATCGAGAGGAATCTATTTTTGCTTAAACCGGAAGGACTAACCTATGCACAGTATCGCTAGCTTAATATACCAATAAGAAACATACAATCGTGTTATTGCCAATCAAGCCAAGGAAAAAGAGATCGAACAATTTGTAGAATGAAATTCCTAGATAAATTGTAGAATGAAATTCCTAGATAAATTGTAATTGAACAAAGAGTGTTACATAGCGTCAATGAACCAAATAAATACATTTTCATGGTGTCAATTTCTAATGCAAAGTTCATATACAACATGTAAAATAACATCATCCTTGCGGTGATTTTCAGAAAGGAAAATCATAATATATGTCAAAAGTTATACTGCTGGTAAAACTAAATTGGCATTTATAGCATGAATAAATGCATCTAACTTCAAAACCAACAGTGCAACATCTCTCGCCAGCAACTCAGGAGCCTGTGTCTTAGAACAATTTCATCTAGATAGGAGACCAACTAATGACACTGAATTCAGCAGAGACATGCATGGGTACTGTGAATTTTTATGTATCCATTCGACACTGGATTCAGCATGGACACGCAAGGATATGGGGAAGACTTACACTCCTATTTATGTTTTAATCAGGTAACTTTATGCATCAATGCCAGTTATCCTCGCATGATAGAAGGGCGAGGGGGAGATGGGCGTGGCATGTGTGGATGCGTGGGTGCCGGACCGGCGGTTGTTTTCTTCCTTTTCTTTCGTGCGATGGAAGGGTGGGACGTGGAACGCGTTTTTTTCCAGTTTTCAACGAGGAGGGGTTTTCTTTCCTACGATTCTATGCGGGATCGCACGAGGCGGTGGGAGCGAAGGAGGTCGAACCATCACGATGTTCGATTCCCCTTTAATAGTAGAGATAAGGACATGTCACAAGATTTAGCTAGAAGATATGTATATAATATATATAATACTTACTCGTTTCTAAATATAAGTCTTTTTAGAGATTTTACTACGGACTACATACGAAGCAAAATGAGTGAATCTATACTCTAAAGCATATCTATATACATCCTTATGTAGTCCGTAGTGAAATCTCTTAAAAGATTTATATTTAAGAATGAAGCGAGTATGCACCAAAGTACAGTTCAACCATGAAGCAATATTAAGCTAGCCAATACAAAAGTGTTGAGACATTAGACATGGAATTGGAGAAGCCTGTGTGTGCCTGTGCGTGAGATAGAGACGAGGAGAAGAGATATCGTGCCTGTGTGCGCGTGGCTTAGTAAGTTAGTGGGCCGGGGTAAGATGACACATAGGTAATAAAAAATTTGTGAAAATCATGGGCGGGCCATGGCCCTGTTCTGCCCCTACAGAACTCCGCCCCTGGTCCTGACTCCGCTCTAATGGAGTGGTGGTCGGAGTGTCGTGAGCTCATTTCTAAGACACGGCGAAAAGGCTTCGACTCCATTGCTTTGCTGACCGTTTGGATGCTATGGAAGGAGCGCAATGGCCGCGTGTTTAAGAGGTCGGCAGTGGTCTCTCGGGAGCTCTGTCTGCGCTTAGAATCTAAGATCGTGCTATGGAAGCTCTCGGATGCCAAAGGGTTGATTGATATCGGGAGATAGAGGCTGGCTGTGTATAGGGCATTGTGGTCTCTTCCCCTGGTGCATTTTGGTTTTGCCCGTCACTCGTCAACGTGAAGTCGTTGTAACCGCGGCATGCCGTTTGGTACTTTGTAGTATTTCTTTCCTGATTCCTTTTTTTAAAGGATATATTAATACCATGTCTATACCTACTAATAAAAGAAATGAGTATTTTTGATCCATCATGCTATTTTATAGAAAACCCCAGATGTTTCTGACATTAAACCTGTAATACATATCAAATGTTTTTTTTAAATACTCATATCTTTTAAACCGTAACTCCAAATTTAACATATTATATATGGAATTTGATTAGAAAAATATGTAGAATCTGAATATGATGTTATTTTACCTGTTAATCATTTAAATAAAATACTATCTAGGGTGCAATCTTAATCAACAATGCATTATTCCTCTTTCTTTCATACCGATACTGATTCAGATTGGGGATGAACACCTCAGCAAAATCAGGATTGGAGACGGAACTGAAAATAAATTTGCTAGAGACACCCAATATATAAGGACATGCATGACAAGAAATAAACGAAGGACCCAAAAAAATAGGGCGTCCACTATAAAAGAAATAAAAGAGAAAATGCAGAGGAGATCTGATAAAGATGAGATGTTGCGCTATTCTCCTATATATAAGAAGGAAAAAGAGAGAAAAAAAGTAAAAAGCAGGCATGCATGACAAAAAATAAAATAAAAGACATGTTTCGTAAGATATAAATAGTGATGAAACAGAGACCAATACCTATAATATGTATGGCAAGAAATAGTGATGAAATAGGGGCGCAAGTACCTACGTCCACATGAGACCATACAAAAATATTTTTTTCCAAACAAAGAAATCTCTCTTTATGATTAAAAAATCAGGTATCTTTTTAACAACTCTTCATGTATTTAAGAAATATGCATGTGAAAAAAAATGTTCAAGAGTTATCCTAAGTTGGTGATGCTTAAAGTGAAAAACTGCCCTTGATGTACACATGTCTTCGTAGTGTGCTAATGTGTCATCGTCTATTTTTGTCGTTTTCCTTTACCGGTCTGTAACCACACTCCATTTCGCATATGACATGAATAAATGCATGATCACTTGTCCGGTTTTTTCTATGGATTAAATCTACATGCAAGACGTGTTGAAATAGGAGTGCGTTTTTATAGGCTAAGACTATCTTTGTTTGGGCCGTAGCTATAAATTCTTAGATTATAGACCATTTTTTATAAATTAAGAGCATGTGGTATTTTTTTCTCCCGTTGCAGTCCGTGATTTTTATGTATAAAACATTTTTTATCACTTATAGGTGGCATTTGTGGGTAATATTTTGTAATTTTAGGAACAATTTCGGTGACGTACGAGCAGAAGCACTATTTCCTTTATTAGTATAGCAAAACGGTCCGTGCGTTACAACGGAAGAAAAAAAATCACAATCTCCAATGGTCATGCCCACATTTTGCTGCATGTACGAGATACACTATCACTCTCATTTTCGTAAAATCATAAAGAAATTTTCAAAATCGAGAACATTTTTTAAACTCATGAACATATTTGAAATCGTGAACATTTTTCAAATTTGCAGATATTTTATAAAATCAAAAACATGTTTTGAACTCATGAACATTTTAGACTATTTACAATATATCTTCTTAAAATATGAACATTTTTAAAACTTGTTTCTTGAATTGGTGAACATGTCTAGAGTCGAAGAATTTATTTTTCTTAAATATGCGAACATTTTTTTAAATCGCGAATATTTTCTGAATTCATAAACATTTATTAATTATGAAATATTTTATTTCAAAATTTTCAAAACTTTTTTAGTTCTCAAATTATTTAAAGTAGAAAAAAACAATGACGGAAAAGAAAAACGTAAAACAGAAAAACGAAATTTAGAAAACAGTCCGCACATACAAGGACTGGCCCAAACAGGTGTGGTGTGTCTTTTCCTAGCACGCAGAGCGCAGTATAGGAGATTCAAGCTGCATGGGCCGGTCCAGTTCGAGATTTTTCTGTATGAAACGTTTTTCATCACTTATTGGTGACATTGATGGGTAATATTTTTCAACTTTAAAAACAATTTTGATTACGGACGGGCAGAAACACTCCGTCCTTTATTAGTAGACTAGCAAACATGCCCGTGCGTTGCAACGGGAGGAAAAAAATCACCCGCCATACGGACACGCGACAACACCAGGAAATCACTTGAAATCTTTCACAATGCCGTATGAAAAACAACATGATCAACTGTGTTGTGCATAAATATAAAGGTGGGACAATTTTTTAAGTAACTGAAGTTGTGTCCAGTTTATTAGACAACATAATTATCTATCTAGTTTCCGGTATCAGTAAACGTCTTTGTGGTGTTCCTCCTTAGTGATACCCAAAAAATAATGCATTAGGCAGAAAAAAGCAAAGTACACTTTAGTACTCAATGATAGCATGTGCATAAGAGCATTAGTTTTGTCTTATTTATATATGTGCTTGCAACTGTAATTCAAGTCAAGATTTAATTTGCTTGCAATCATATTAGATATCTCCACCGAAAAGAATCAACCTGTAAGGACATGCATAACGAATAGGCATTTTCAAAATACCCCATATAGAGAAAAGTATTAATTAAAATTATGGGTGCAATATAAACGTAATTTTAGAAATGACTAACATGCAAGATAATATCTTATTTGGAATATACACATTTTTTCGAGTTATTTCCATATATAACTTTCTAAATTTGAAGTTACGACTTGAAAGATATGAATATTTCAAAAGCACTTGAATGTGCCAAAAAAAAGTTTAGAAAAAAACTGGGCTGAAATTTCAACCCTCTCCAGCCCATCGGATAATATGGCACCTAGCGAGGCTTCTCTATCTTGCGCTCAGCTGAAATAAGGGAGAAAAGGAAGAAAAGGGGTGAGAAGGAGGATCGAACTCGGGTCTACTGCGTGGAGGTAGAAGGCGCCAGCCAACACCCCGCTTCAGTACTTGTGATTTTTGATGGCATAACATTATATATGAACCGTACGCGACGCCGACCACTTTAAAAAAAGAACCCTTTTTTGTCACTTACGGGTGGCGTTGGTGGGTAACTTTTGTCAACTTTAAGGGCAATTTTGGTGACGGACGACCAGAAATTATCCTTGCTTTATTATTAGGTAGAAATAAAGATATAGATAGATGATTTTCCCCAACCCAAACGCGCATATCATTTGGGCCGAAGCGTTTGAACCGTCGTCCATCTGGACTCTGCAAACAGCTCCAAGCAGCCGCATCTCGCAGCAATGCAATCCAAACCAAAAGCTATACGAGTACAATCATGCGTACAAGGTACATGCACACACGGGCACATTCATACGTTAGGGACTTGTTTGGTTGTCTGTATACCAAGTCCGTGCGAAGAAAAACTTATGTTTGATTGCCTGGGTTGTATCTACTTCTCGGACCGCACTAAACTTAAAGCGGTTTCTCAACAGTCAGGCTCGCTGCAACCACTCTTGGCTCACGCCTCGGGGAGCGAAGGAGACGATCGGGACGTCTCATAACTCCCTCTCTTTCTTTGGTGTCAGTGCCCATGTCTTCATTCACACAACTCTCCCTCACTTTTCTCGTCGCACCTTGTCGTCCTCTCCTTCGATGGCTCGTCCGCCGCCGCCTCGTCCACTGACCCCCATCAGCGCCGGCATGAACCGCTTCCAAGAGCGGTGGGTTGCCGGTCTCGTGAACTCCGGCGTCAACCTGATGGCGGCCCTTCGTGCGCCGTTCCCTATCTACAGTAGGCCCCCTCATCCGGCCAATGCGGTGCCGGCCGCTCCGGCTTCGCAACTGTATCCGGACCTCGTGGTCCTGGGTTCGGTGGCGCCCCTGGTTGGACTATGGAGCCGGGGGGTACCCCCGTTCGAGGGTTTTCTCCGGGCAACGCGGCAATGCCATGGACGACGTCATCCTCTTCCTCGACCTCCCGCGTGGCCACGAGCGCCGGGGCAATGCCGACGGCCGTCGCCATTGTCGGATCCTCCTCCTCTTCGCCTGCCATCTCCTTCCGTCGGGGTTTTCTCCCCGACCGGCGTACGCTTGAACTCCACCCGTTTCGATAAATTACAAATTTCCCCATTGCTCGTAGATGTAGATTAGGATTTTCTCCATTAGGCATGGCAATGAATCGATTGGATTCGATTCCAATCAAATCGAATTGATTTGAACCCAATCGATTGGATGCCTTGTTGTCTTGAAGTATGGTCGTAGTTCTATTAGTTGACCTCTTAATCTGTTGTTTACCTTCATATGCATCGTTTATTGTCATTGTTTGCCTCTTCATCTGCTGTCAGTTGTGCTTGCTGTTGTGCTGCTAATGTGGTGGTAAGTCCACCACATTTGAATGAGGTAAGCAGAACACAAACGTTTATGCAGTCGAACAGTTATGCCGAGACACTGGAGCAAGCTCTTTAGGGAAGTGAAGTTCACCCTTTCGTACAAGTTCTATTGACTTGAGGATTGTGTCTCGTAAGCATGTTTATGATTTTGTCTCAGATTAGTTAGCCAACCATGGTGCCCTTAAAGCACGGGATGGAGCTGTGTTTAGGCACAGTGTTGCTTCCGGCTAGAATCAATCAACTTGGGGCTAGCTTTGTACTGTATATTCTTCGTGTTCATCTTAGTTCATTGTGAATTATGAAACTATTTTTCTCATGAGATATATTGGCCACAAGAAAGCGTTAAACAACTCCTACAGCTTATTTATAAACAGGGGAGATATGTTATGGGATGAATTCTCGGCACAGGTGTGAGTAGTTCAGAAAGGATCTATAGGAGATTCCATGGAAGTCATGCTGGAAAGAGGCGAATTCTATGCCAACCCTGCTGCGTTTACATGTGAAAAGACTGAAGATAATCCCTCTGCTCAAGGAGAGATGAATTCCAAAGATGATCCCACCGAGACAGAAGAGTGATTGATATTGGGGATGGCGGTGATTCTTTGGTCAGATAGGAGGTGTTGAGAGTATTGATTAGTTAGGAAATATGAGATAGACTAGGATTTGTCATGTCTTGTCTTGTATTCCAAGTTGATCATTGTACTCCTATATATATGCCCACGAGGCTCAAGCAATACAACAACGATTCCACCAAATCCCTTTCTCCCTTTCAACATGGTATCTGCCGCAAGTTCCTAGACCTAGCCGGCGCCCACCGCTTCAGCACCGCGCGCCGTCCCGGGGCGGTCGGTCTCCATGACCGCCGCCGGGGGCCGCGCCGCCCGTATCTAGGGTTCGTCCACCGGTCGTATTGACCGGCTGCCTAGAGAGTCTTTTCCCCGATCTCTTGATCCGGATTTTTCTCTCTTCCGTCGGTCGCTTTGATCGACGTTTTCTTTTTGGTTTTTCGATCTAAGATCGGTTTGCGTCGCTCGCCGCCGCCGTCGACCACCACGCCTCTACTCCGACATCGGCGCGGCCCGGCCTTTACACCAACCCGACGGTCTCGCGCCATGCGGCGGCCCATCAAAGCCGCCGTTCACGCGCCGGCCACCCATCGATCTACGCCGGCCGTCACCGCCCTGCTCCGATTGGGACTCTTGCATCGCCTCGACCCGGCGGCCTCGCGCCATGCGACGGCCCATCACAACTGCCGTTCGCGCGTCGGCCCGCCCATCGATCTACGCCGCGCATGTACGGCCGCCCTGCCGACCGTCGTCGCCGGCTTCATCTTGGACTCCGTCGCCATCCCGCCTCCACCGAGCGGCGTCCCCGACCTCGCGCGCGAATGATTTGATCACCCGCCCGCCGCCGCGATCCACATCATCTACGCCGTGCGACCGATCTGGCCCGTCGGTTGCGTGCGCCTCCGCAGGTCCCGTGAAGACTGTCCCGAGTAAAGCGCGCCCCTCCACCGATCGAGCACCGGGCTGCCGCTGCGTCGCCCTATCGGGCCGCAGCGACGCCGCCCCGTGGTTCTCCTCGCGGCTACACCGACTCGCGCGTTGCCGCTACGTCGCCCCTTCGGGTCGTAGTGCCGCGACACGCGGTTCCCATGACCCGCGAGCCGCTTCTACACTGCCCCTTCGGGTTATAGTGTCGCGACACGCGGTCCCTGCCGCCGCCCGAGGAAGTCCCCGTGGCTGCACCGATCTGCTAACCGCTGCTGCGTCGCCCCTTCGGGCCGTAGCGCCGCGGCACGCCGTCCACGCAGCCGCCCCGAGGTCTTCCCGTCGTCGCCTCGACCGCATGTTGCCGCTGCGTCGCCCCTTCGGGCCATAGCGTCGCGGCCCGCGGTCCACTCCGACGTCTCCGCGCGTTGACTCTACGTGGTATGCGCCGCGTCGCCTCCCTTGGTGCGGGAACGCTACCGTCCGCGCTGGTCTTCGTCATGTTGTCGGGTTCTTCCTCGCCTACTTCGAGCCTCGCCGCCGCACTCCTAACCAGCCGCCGCCGCTCTTCTTCGGCGCCGCTACAGCTCGGTCACCCGAGCCGCGCCGCCAGTCCACCCTCTTCTTCTTCGTCCAGCACCAGCTCATCGCCAGCGTCGCCATCGTCTACCCGACCACTTCATCTACTCCGACCACCGCGGGCGACATCGACCCCCTGTCGATTAGCGCCGCAACCGTCGTTGAGTCCTTCTCTGCTAGCCTCCTCGACATGGCGTACAAGTTGTGTGCAGGTCCCCGTCTACGCATGCCCGGTGCTGGCAACACCGACGCGTGCCTTCGTCCCTGATGTGTTCCCAGGTCTGGCAAGCCTGGAGCGACGCATCGTCAACATCGACTTCGTCCGTCTACGCATGCCTGGTGCTGGCAACACCGATGCGTGCCTTCGTCCACGACGTGTCCCCGGACTTGGCAATCCCGGCGCGACGCGTCTCAACTTCGTCTTCTTCCCGCACACCACTACTTCAACACCACTGCGCCCATGACTAACTCGGCGCCTCCTTGCACCCACGGCTCCTGGACGACTACCTCAACACCGGCTACCCCCACTCGACATCGACCACGGCGTTCTTTGCACGGCTACCTCGACCACGGCTACACCACCCTACGCTCTTGGCTACTTCGACAACAGCACAAAGGGCTACCGCCTTGCTTGAGCAACCTCGTTGGTTTCTAATCCAGCCACGACTTTCGCGATGCATCGACCGTTACGATTGTGGGGGGATGACCGTCGGCTTACCTTGGATTCTTCTCCAGTCTCACCGTCCGCGTCGCTACCTGTCGGGGATATACCCCGTGGTTAACCCGGAAGACAGTTAACCCGGCTGACAGTTAACCCGGCTGATAGTTAACCCAGCTGACAGTTAACCCGGCTGACTGTTAACCCGGCTGACAGTTAACCCGGCAGACAGTTAACCCGTCAGACAGTTATAACTCGTAACCCGTCAGACAGTTATGACCCGACAGATAGTTAAGTCCCGGAGACGAGTCCCTGAAGATGAGTCTTGAAGATAAGCCCTGATTGTAAGCCGCCCGTTTAAGCCGCCCGTCTCAGATAAGAAGCCCGGGACTCAGAAGCCCATGAGGAGAAGCCCGCGATGGGAAGTCATAATAAGTTAAGTCTCAATCCGACTTAGACTCTACATGTAAACCGCCTCTTCAGCTTATATAAGGAGGGGCGGGTCACCCCAAGAGGGTCAAGTTTTTAGACGTATCCAGAGACAGGTCTTAGACAGACAAGCCTTACGGCGGGAGACGCCTTACGGCGAGAGACGCCTTACGGCGGGAGACGCCTTACGGCGAGAGAAGCCTTACGGCGAGAGAGATCAACTATCGGGAGTTAGGGCAAGCAAGCCGCCCCTTGTAATCGATATACCAGTTAATACAGCATAAGCAGGACGTAGGCTTTTACCTCCACCGTGAGGGGCCGAACCTGGGTAAACTCGCGTCTCTCGATTCCGATCAACCCCCTCTCAAGCCGCCACATAGTTGCGATGGCCTCACACCTCAAGTCCGCTAACCCGGACATCTTGCCGTGACAAAACCATGACAGTTGGCGCCCACCGTGGGGCCACGCATGGTGGTGATGAGTTCTTGGAGGGATCTCTCCCAGGGATCGAGAAGTTTCGCAATTTTCCAGATGAAGAAGAACCGATTTTGAAATATCTGCATCAGCTTCAAGATCATTAATCCAGATTAACAATTTTGGGCGGCTCAAGACCGGAGTACGTGGGATCACATTAAGTTCTGAGGGAGTTACTGTTTTCAATCCAGCAATTTCCATAAAGGTGGCGTTTGTTACACCAGGAAGAAAATCAATACGACTCAAACCCCGATGGAGGTCCCAGCCCGTGTGTGCTTCGGAGATCGAAAACAATTGAAATTGCTGGTAGTCCATGTGGTCTACGGTGGAAGCAAACATTTTGCAAAGGGGTCAAACCAACTCCGACTGGAGTTCACCGCATCTGGCAACGTGGCCACGTCAGCAGGCCAGCTCCGCCTCGCTCCGAGCCGCAAGTCGCCGCTTCTACCACCTCAGCTGCAAGTCGCCGCTTCAACTCACAGAGCTTCGTTCCGAGTCGGATGCTTGCTTCGAGCCGCCATGTGAGTCGCCACATTCAAATTGCCTTTGGCCTCACTGTCGCCATGGATTTCCATTGTCGAAGAGCTGGTTCCACCACGTTGCTCCAGGCTCACTCAGCCCCGGCGTCTCAATATCAAATTTCTGTTCCAAGCCGCCACTACGCCCGTCGGCTTGCAGCTCGGGCCGCCTGTGCATTACCTCTACGACCCGGGTGCCGCCTCGCACCGTGCCTGGCTGTTGCCGAGCCGCATGTGCCGCGCGCGACCCGCCTCGCGCCGCCACGGCCAACTGCCGTCGGTCCTTCAACGCGCCTGGCTGCCAAGCCGACCGGCCACCTCCGAGCCGTCATCCTCACCGCACCACTCGAAACCGCCGGCCGCCGCCGCATCGCGCCACGGCTATGAGTCGCCTGCGAGCAACCGTTGCACCTCCGCCTCGCTGGGGAGCCGCCATCGCCTTCGCCAGACTCAATCGAGCCGCTGCTTCGTGCCAGTCTGAGCCGCCGTCTCCGAGACTTCTCCGTGCCCTGAGCCGCCGCGCTTCGAGTCACCGGCCAGCTCTGCCTACTGCTGCGCCCGTGTGCCCGGCCGCGTCGCTGCGCAACGCTCAAGCCGCCACGGCCCACCCTCCGTCAGTCGCCTTACAAATACTCTGCTCGGTTGGCTTATGAAGAAATGCAAGTTTCAGTTCTGAAGAAACTGGCTAATAACTCTGGCTTTGTCGCGCTTCGGGCCACCCCCGCTGCAACCCAGCCCAGTCCTTTTCGCGCACACATGCCTCCGTGGGTTGGCCGCCAGCTGCGCCGCGTCATCGCTTCACCCCCCTTGCAGAGCCGCCGGATTCTTTGCCTTCGCTCGTCCTCGCCGTCCCGCTGCGCCTCACCTGCTCGCCTCCACGGCCGCACTGCCATGCTCCGGCGGCTCGCTGTTCCGCCGTTTCCGGCTGCCCCGGCCTCCACCTCGCGCGCCTTAAGCCGCCGCCTCCCCTTGACTCAGGCCGGCCCTCTCCTCTGCCATAACCTCGAGTAATCGCCTGCTCCGAGCCGCCCGCCGGCTCAGTGCGCCTGCCAGCCGCTAACCCGGCGCTTCGCCTCGCTCCAAGATCGCCACCTCGGGCCGGGCCTGCCGCCTCAGCTGTTCAACTCCGAGCCGCCCACGGGCTCCACCTCCGTCTCAAGACTGCCGCCTTGAGCCGACCCGCCGCCGCGTGTCTGAGCCGGCCGGCCTTCGCTTGCGCCGCACCTCGCCTCGCTCCGCCGCCGTGCGTCTAAGCCGGCCAGCCTCCGCCTGCGCTGGGCCTCACCTCGCCCCTGCCGCCGCGCCTCCGCGAGCCGCCGCGCCGCTGAGCCCTCCTGGCCCCGAGTCGCCACCACCGCAAGCAGCTGCAGGCATTGCGCTCTGCTTCCAAGCCATGAGCCGCCGCGTGCATCGCCGCTCCCGCCTCACCACCGCTCTGCTCCGGCTCCACGCTCCGGCTCTGTTTCAACCCGTTCGCCTGTTTGGTTGACTAAGTCAGAAAAGAAAGGGGACAAAGAGAGAAGTGGGCCGGTTGAAAAAAAAAAGGAGGGGTGAGTTGACCCGGTGATGGGACGACATTATCATCAGGATATAAATTATAAAATGGGAGACGGCTCGGGCATCCACAATACGTTGGACTTTCCACTGAACGGGTGAACCGCCAACGGACGTGTACAAGCCGCCGCTTCGGCGGCCCAATCTACATCAGCACTACGCGGCTGACTCGCTCGACCGCACGGCTTACCGCGCTTGCGATTGACTCGGCCGTCCGCACCGGCTTACAATGCCCGCGGCCAATTCACCGGCCCGCACCGGTTTACAGCGCCCGCGGCCGACTTTCTTGTCCGCGCCGGGTTACCGGCCGACTCCTGCATATATATCAACAAATCAGAGCCCCGTCTGCTCACACAAGCTGCCCAACGGACATGTGCAAGTCGCCGCCCCACGTCAACCTCAACCTCCCGTGGATTCGCATCGCGTTATCAACGCTAAAGGATATACAATGAGTGTTACAAAGATTATCAACTCGCCACTTTGCCTGCGGCGTCAAACACATTCCAGCGTTCCGATGCCGACTTATATCATGGTTAAGTATGGAGAATCTCAAGCCGCCTCTTCGAGTCAACTTAAGACTCGGGGGCTACAGACATGATTCAGTAAGATGGCGGCTTACAGGACTATGCAAAAACTCTTCAGCAAAAATAGCATCATTATACGGCGGCTTACAAGATGGTGCACAAGTTAATATCATCGACAAGGTCGTTTGAGGGTTTTCAACCCACCGGGTTAAGCTTCAACCCTCTCGATCAGGCTTTTCAGCCACTGTAAGGCAGGTCTTGAACCCAGAGATTGACTCCATCAACAATGCCAAAATTGGGGTGCAGCGAGTTGAGAACTTACCCCCTCTTTTGATGACTTATTCCAAATTGGGGTGCAGCGAGTTGAGAACTTACCCCCTCTTTGATGACTTATTCCAAAATTGGGGTGCAGCGAGTTGAGAACTTACCCCCTCTTTTGATGACTTATTCCAAATTGGGGTGCAGCAAGTTGAATACTTACCCCCTCTTTGATGACTTATTCCAAAATTGGGGTGCAGCGAGTTGAGAACTTACCCCCTCTTTTGATGACTTATTCCAAATTGGGGTGCAGCGAGTTGAATACTTACCCCCTCTTTGATGACTTATTCCAAAATTGGGGTGCAGCGAGTTGAGAACTTACCCCCTCTTTTGATGATTTTTTCCAAATTGGGGTGCAGCGAGTTGAAAACTTACCCCCTCTTTGATGACCTTTTTCAAAATTGGGGTGCAGCGAGTTAGCCACTCACCCCCTCTTTTGATAACCTCTCCAATATTGGGGTGCAGCGAGTTGGCCACTTACCCCCTCTTTGGATGACTTGTAAGAGCAGAGAACATCATGCATTGCATCATACATTGCATCATGCATTCCATCATACATTACATTGCATCATACATTTCATATCATGCCGGGTTGCCAAACCGGGTCAGAGCAAGATTATGAAAGAAGAAGCAAGACTATGTGAGAGTTAACCTCTCCGGGTTGTGCTTTTACAAGCCGCCCTCACAACAATGCAGAATATACTCTGTATTGTTTATTGTTTGTAGGTCTTATCTCTTGATCTGAGCCGCTATTAAAGTGTGACGAAAGATGTCACGGACAGAATACAAGACGGCTTGAAAAATTGGTTATTCTTGAAGAGCCGCCCTATCAATTATAATGCCGGGTCATCTAAATTGACCGGCTCTTGGTTTTCTTCAACCAGTGTTCTGTAGTATACTACAGCACTCATGGATTTCTCAAGCATATATTTGCCGGGTTGCACCGCAACCACGAGCAGAGATTTCACTATTAACACCGGGTTACAACCACGGTCAAGGAGTCATATTCTTCTTATACAGTCCCGAGTCGCCGCAGGCAGACAACCCGGCACTTGGGGGCTACATTATTCAAGTCCAGTTGATATCAAGTATGCAAGTCCCATGTCGCTGCAAGCACGCACCACGGCACTTGGGGGCTAATGCAAGCTGGTTTTCAAATCATGACATTATCAACAAGACCCTGTTATCTCAAGGAGATGAGCCGGCCGTTCTGTATTTTTCTAAGTCCCAGCCCAGTATTTCTTACTGACCCGGCACTTGGGGGCTACAGTGTTCAGCTGATTAACAAGACTATGAGGTTCAAATTGAAGACCCGGCCCATCACATACTGATGACCCGGCCCTTGGGGGCTACACCAGCTGAAGCTTTAAAAGGTACAAGACAGTTACAAGTCCCAGGCTGCGGCAGGCCAGACAACCTGGTACTTGGGGGCTACACAATCAAAGACATTATTGCAAAGCACCAAGTCATCATGGATAAACTTGGAGCTTGGGGGCTACAGGTAATATGGATGTATCAAAAAATTGAAGAGAATTTTCAAGATTATGCGGGGGGATGTTGAGTATATTGATTAGTTAGGAAATATGAGATAGACTAGGATTTTTCCTCCCTTGACTTGTACTCCAAGTTGGTCATTGTACTCCTATATATATATGCCCACGAGGCTCAAGCAATACAACAACGATTCCACCAAATCCCTTTCTCCCTTTCAACAGGAGGTTTCCGAGCTAGTGGTTGATATTGGGGCCGGAGGTGATCCTTATTAGTTGAGTTATTTTGCAGCTCTAAGGAATTACTTAAGTTATTTGCATACTAGTGGTGTATGTGGTATACTAAAAATTCAGAGAATTTTTTATTTTATTTGGATGGATTCTGGTGTATGCATGAAAAGTACTTCTTAATATATTCGATCTTATTTTGGCTTGCAATTTGTTTCACTGAATTTTCATTGGAAACAAAGAATTTCATATTTCATATTTTATTTTTGAAGAATCAGAGAAACAAACATATTTGAATTCTTTACAATAATTAAACCTCCTTTCAGAACAGCCATGTGTATTTCATACAGAAAAAAATACATTGTACAGTAATCCTGTAGACACTAGAACCTTTCAATACAAAACATGTCAGCATCTACAATTTGATCACTGCATTATTGGCTTGCCACTTACTGCATCCTTCATCTAATACAACATATGTCCTTCTAATCAGAGCTCCTAAATCATGTATAAGCTAGTTTTCCTGTCAAGGAAGAACCAAGACACACTATCATACCAGACAAAACCCAAGACACACTATCATATCAGAGAAGAACCAAGAGTCCAAGACACATACAAACATATCAGAGAAGAACCAAGACACATACTATCATATTGTAGGTACTATAACGCCACAAAATCAAAAGGATGGAACTTAACTCATGGAGAACAATGAAGGCGATACCTGAGAAGGTTCCTTGGCATTGATAGTATTCAAAGAAATAGTGCATGGATCAATCCATGTGAGTGCTTGTCAAATTCCTTGGCACTCACATGGATCGATTTTGTCGACAGAATATTTCAAAAGGTAAATGCATTGCACCCCAATCAAGTATTCACTATACATCATGAAAAAGATGTCAGTGAATGCCTCAATTTGCTTGCATTCAGATCTTTTATCATACTGAATAACCAGAGACCAGCTGAATGACATGTTCAGTTCATGGCGTAAAAATTCAGCGTTCTTCATCGTCTTATGGCATTGGCGGCTTCAGTTAGCTTCTGAATTTGCGGCGAGCATCGACAGGTCGAGCAGCTACACATGGTTGTGTTTGTGCTCGTTCTTGTAGGTGACATGAGCATCCCGGCATTACCGCAATATCACTCCACGTGCTTCCACGCGGTGCAATTCTTGATGCTGCTGCATCTGTAGAGCCCCCCTGCACTCTATTAGTTCAGACTCCCTCTGTTCCATATTAGCTGTTGTTGATTTAGTACAAAATTAAACTAAATCAGCGGCAACTAATATGGAACGGTGGGAGTACTAAATTACTTGCTGCAGTTGCCACCTAGCATGAAAGTATGCATATCTCATATTAAGCTAAATAACATGTATGAAAGCCCTATATGTAGCACATAGCTGAAGGGGCAAACATCTGAAGCTTTGGTAATACGAACGCCCAACAGTTTCAAACATGAACACATAGGTAACTGGAGTAAGAAATGAAACTGTTGGGTTTTCCATTAAAATTTCCTTTAGTGACAACATTCTAAACAGAAAATAGTATCCTGAAGAAAACAACCCAGCAGAAAACTAGGAAATAAGGAGTATAAGTACCGAATTTTAAGGTTGAAAAGGAAAGTAACATTTAAGGTAAAAACTAGAAATACCCGTATACACATATAGATTTCTTTTATCTGGCAACTAAATTAAGCTTCTGGTTAGATCAATGCATAACAGAGCCCGAAGATCTAAATACGCATACATATGAGAGGTAACTACTGCATTTTCTTTTGCGGCAGAGAGTTAGCTATTTCCGAACCTAAAAAACAGCATCCAATTGATTGATAAGCATTTAGTCCTCGACAAAAGTATTTGAATTTCTATCCAGACCTGTACAGAAACTGCAAGTTCTTACATTCTATATTGCCTAAACAATATATGGACTAGGATGCAGGTGAGCAAATTTACAATGGTCTTCTGAGTTCCTTGTAGATTGTAAAAGAAAATAGGAAACTAAAGTTGTCTCTAATTCGCAGTAGTAATTGTGGAAATTTATCAATACATTTGTTGAGGACTAACAGATTATCATCTTATTTCAATTGTTGACAGTGAAAATCCTGGGGATGCCTATGATGATATAATTTCTACCTGAAAATTAATGGTGAATACACAAGCAGCTCAAAATTGATAGGAAGTCTACAAGTACGTGAAATATTTTACTCCAACTCCAACATGAGGTATATCTACTATAAAACTATACCCAAATGATAGGGAAGTCACATATGCATTCTAAACAGACATAATTCCCCAAAATGATTTATTTTATCTCTAGTAGGAAATTTTAGCAGCACCTCCAGAATCTACATTAAGTAGGAAATTCGAAAGAGAGAGAAAGATTGTTGTGAAATGGTACATCTCTTGTCTTCATTATATATTTGATATGGTCAGAATTTATCATGACTAAGCAAAAAGGCAGTATGAATGCATGCATGCTTTGGCGAAGCATCTGCAATGTAGAGGAAGGAACAATACATTGACAGTTGGACACAGTGAAGGAAGGAGTCGACAGAAGAAAGCAAGATGATCGCTAACGTGAAGGAAGGAACAATACATCGACAGTTGGACACAGTGTGTGTTTCCGATTGACTCCTGCTCCTGCACGGGTGTACCTGCAAAGAGAATCAATGCATTACATACAATTAATGATAGATAGATACTACCTGCATACAGGAGAAGTTCGACACATATACAAGTGGGACGCCATCTAAACTCCTCCTTGCTAGCTGCAAGAGGAGAGCATAGCATCCCATAGTTAGATTCTCGTCTAAACATGAGCCGTCCGATTGGGATCCCATTGCGATGTAGGCCGTTGGATCTCGATTAAAATTCCAATTGCAACACATTGTAATATCTGTGCCTCCACCAGGGCATTTTCGTCATTTCATCCGGAAACATATAGAAACAGCAGCTCGCTCCCCCTTCTTCCTTCCCAGCCGGCGGTCTCTTCCTTTCCTCCCCTTCCCTCTCGTCGCCACCCACTGGCCGTCACCCAGCCGCAGGCCGCAGCCTCCTCTCGCGCTGCTGCTCCGGCCAAGAGCCCGCCACCACAATCCCCGACGATGGAGGGAGGACCCCGCCTCCTTGGAGTAGGCTACGACGCCGCAGGTCGCCACCGCTCACTCTCTCGCGCCGCCGCGCAGCTCCACCGTTACCCCGCGCGGAACCACCGCTCCCCCGCGCAGCTCCATCGCTACCCAGCGCGGATCCATCGCTTCCCTTCCCCGCATCCCTAAATTTCGAAGCTTTCCCCCCATCCCCTTTCTCGGCAGTTGCTGCCGTCCCCACCACAAATCCTGGCCACCGTCGTGAGGGGAGAAAAAGGTCACCACCGCATGCCTGGCACGTTCAGGGTCAACCGCAACAAGCTGCTGCGGTTCACCGGAGAGGCGGCCGCGGCGGAGATAGTCGGCGTCGCGTATGCCAGGGCGTCGAAGCCGACCAACACGTCCGCCGCCTAGTGTCTTGGAGCGGGCGGCCACAACTACAAGGGCGTCTCCGCGTCCGCTGTGCTGGCCCGCCTGGCCGGCGGCAACAGCCGCCACCAGGGCCACGACGAGGACCTTCAGATGGCGGTGAAATTGAGGAATTGCAGGAGGTCAGCCGTCCACATCCCTCTGCCTCTGTTGGTGCTGTACATTCCTGAATTCCAATCCATCTGCTGCTGTTTGTGGTGTGTGCATACTGTTAATTGATCTCCTGATTGTGGAGCAGTAAGGAACACCATGGAGTAATCCTGTTAATTGTTGTCCCTCTGTACTCTGTCTAATTGTCTAAGTGTTCACATCATGGAGTAATCCTGTTAATTGTCCCTGTGTACAATCTTGTTGATTGTGGAGCAGTAAGGAACATCATGGAATTTTTATGACCTGGACTTATCATGTGTGAATAAAATTAGGAACACTACGGTACAAGTTCTTCAGACCTTGTTGATCAACAAAATTATTGCCAAAATAGTTGATACACATGTTGATCTGTAGTTCATGTTGATATGTAGGTTTATTGGTACAGGGTACTCTTGTCTTGGCAATTCACAGCAATCTGGGTGCTGCTAATTTCAGTTTGTAAAATTGGAGTATTTTCCATTTTGAAACTGAAAAGAAGCTGTCAAAACTGAAAGAAATTGGAGTATTGAAGATCTGCTTGTACTGTCATATTTTTTTGTTTGAACCGTGCAGCAAAAGAAATTGTTGCCAATCAGTCAGTAGCATAATTATTGACAGGGAGTATTTAGGATAATCCATGAGGTATACTTAGATGCCAAAAAATCTGTTAGAAGCTGTTCTTTTTTTCTGTGTGCAACTTAGGTATTTGCGGTTCAGGAATATAATCTGTACTGAATTTTACTGTCAAAATTGGAGATCAGATCCAGCTCCATAATTTGAGACAGTCTGTATAATTTTCAGTTTGTAGAGCTCTGTGTTGTTCTGTTTTTCTGTTGTTCTATTTTTCTATTTTTTTGATCAGATCTATGTTGTCCTAATTTGCAAAGTACAGCTACAAGTCCAAACCTGAACATTTTCAGAAACTGAACATTTTTTAGTTAGTGGCTCAAAATTGTTCCACTAGAGGAGTAGACATTTAACTTAATCAATTTACCATCTAAACAAATACTCCTATTAATTCCACTAGAGGAGTAGACATTTAACATAAGGTAGTCCCATTTCAACTTAACTGTAGTCTATTTCTGTTGCAATAGCCCATTAGAGTACCTTCTCATTCCTGAAACTTTCAGCCTGAAATTGCAGATCTCCTGGTGTATGCCTTGAACAACAAAACATGCAAAAGGCTGGGAAGACTGGGAGGTCTGAACTCTAGCATATCCCTTTTGTGACATTTTGGTGACTATGGTAAATTTTGTAATCAACTGTTATTGCTTTTTTGTAGAGGGCCGTCTTGAAGAATCTGTGCAATTCAGCTGGAGGACCATAGATGATGATCAGGTGAGAGTCCATAATCCATGCCGTAATAATTCCAGTTGCCAAAATCTTGTCTGATTGAATGTTTCCGAAATTAACATGGTTGAATGTTTCCAAAATTAACATGATTGAATGTTTCCAAAATTAACAAAATCCCATTTCCTGATTGAATGTTTCCATAATTAACATGATTGAATGTTTCCAAAATTAACAAAACTTTGCCACTTTCTGATTGAATGTTTCCAAAATTAACATTACCAATTTTTCAGGAGTACCTACCTAGCAGCAGCAGAGGCGGGGCGAGTTCGTGTGGTCGAAGCAGCAGCATCAGCAGCAGTAGGTGTCGGCGGCGGCGGGGGGGGGGGGGGGGGGCACCGCAGCAGCAGTAGGAGTCAGTGGCGAGGAAGGAGCCGGCGGGGAAGGACTGCCTCAGCAGCAGAGCTGGCGAGGAAGGGGCCAGCGTGGAAGTACTACCAAAGCAGCAGAGTTGGCGAGGAAGGAGCCGGCGGGGAAGGAGAGACTGGGCCGGCGATTGGAGTCTCCCGGCAGCAGAGACAGGGCGCGGGGAAGGATCGCGGAGGTTGGCGGCGGTGCAGGTGCATGTGGGCGACGCCGCAGTGGCTGGTCGCGTAGGTGGGCGGCATCACAGCTGGGTGGCGAAATCGCGCAGCTGGGCGCCGGCAGGTCCAGGCGGATCGAGGACCAGCTCGCCTGGTGGTCGAGGCGGTGGGTGGGCTGCGGTGGCCGGTGGGTTGTTGCGGGTGGGCTGCGAGCGCTGGAATCTCCAGCACGGCGGTGGAATCCCACGGCGCCGCTGGCGACGCGCGGGCGCCGGACAGAGGAAGCAGGAGTCAAAGGACCTGTTTGCTACTGTTTTAAAATTACGAGGTGTTTTTTTGCAAAAGAAACACTGTACTGCGCGTGCGACAAGAATTGTGGGACGGAGGGAGTATTTGTTAACAGGAGGCAAGGTGAGCTGCTGTTGGTTCTTAGGTTCAGAAGGTTTGTAAATGATCGAAGTGGTGTGTGTTGGATGATTGTACCTTGGTGCTATTTCCTACTGGGTATATGAATGGAAAGCAATTGATCACTGCCCTTTAATCTGTTTGACAGTTTAGTTCAAATTATTACAAGCATATGCTTGTTAATAGCATGTTTTATGTTTTTTACAAGAAGCATTGTATGCTGCAAATATTTTGGATGGAATAGTTAATATAAGAGCGGGCTATGTCACCAACCTTCTAATTGTATATTCTATTATCTGAAGTTTAGTGTTGTTTCAGTATCATTTTTTCAATGTCAGATTACCATGCTTCTGATGCTCATAGTACATGGCACGTACATTATTTCTGTAACCAGGTTCCGATTCATGCTTATGGTCACATTATGAAGCTGTACTCTGCTTCAACTCATGTTTCTACCCTAATAACTGGTTCTTTTCATTTTTGTCTATGAGGTATGTCAAGGTGGCAGAGCGGACGACATCAGCATGACCAGATCGACGGTGAAAGCCCCAGGTGAAAATACTCTCTTTATGTCTCATTTATGTTGAATGAATCGTAACTTTATATGATGTTGGTTAGGATTTGTGTGGAGCTAGCAGCTGTTCTGTTTGATCATCACTTATGTATATGCATTGGCTGCTACTATTTGCGAATTTTGTTAGTTTTGGTCTGCAACTACAACTTGCACAATAAGAACAATTGGATAAACGCCACATGGGATGCCATAGCTTGGCCAACTCAATATATTCTTCAGTCTACATTGCATTTTCTTCCGATCTATTGGTATGTTTGGATTTTTCACGTCTTGCCCAACAACAATCGTTGTAGGTTTCATTCTTTGGCAAAATATGCTAATTACTAATGTGCTCTTTACTTTGTGTTTCAGAAACTGCTATGCATATCAAGCCTTTTGCTCAATCAAATTTGTACGGCAAAAGCCAATGAGTCTGTCTGATATGCTTTATAGTTTATGTTACTGAACCACCTGGGTTATTGGTGCATTTATAATACTTTCTCCATGCTTTAGACACCGCTAAATCGTGGATAGTCATATGGATGGTTAAGTTGAGCCTATAGTACCCTATAGTAGATGATAGAACCAAAGTTGTGCTCCCTAGCTTTTCAAAGTCTGTACTTCAGATTTGATGCCCAGTGTCATCCAGCTTGTAGTAGATGATACAATAGCGTGCTCCCTAGCATTTTTTTCCCATAGTTCTTGCTAGTTATGGTGGTATGTATCTTCATTTATATAGCATCTCCACTGCTTGGTAATATTTCATGGAATTCCTCATTAGCAGTTTGCATAACAATGCACATTATGTTTTATTTACAAGGTTGCATGGTTTAAGCATTCAACCTCTTTTCATGCTTACACTATTTCTTGCCCCGTTTATATGTTCTTTTCATTGGCATGTCCTTTAGATAGCAGGCATACACACAACATCGTTTACCTTAAGGCAAAGGACACTGTCAAGGTCAGCCCAAAGACGATGCTGAATGCCATTCTTGCTGAAATGGGCTTGTCCGAGGCCAGGTTCAAGACCTACACGTGTGAACATGGCCTTGTGGGTGCCACTGTGTATTTCTGGCAATCATTGGAGCCAACAAGAGTTTGTGGCGAGCCAGCTGCAAATATTGAGGAGGCTATGCAAAGTGCTGAACTAAATGTCTCGAGCATCTTGCCGGCACCATGGAGGTGGAGTTCGATTGCCCGCAAGTAGAGAAGATGAAAGTCGAGATTACTCGCACAATATTGATGATAAGGGCAGCAAAATCAAGTGCCTAAAGGTAAAACTAGAGAAGAAGGATGGGTAGCAGGTCAATGACCTAAGCAGGGGATGGGGTTCATTTGCTGATGACATACAATGCTGGAGCCCATTCTGCACAAGAAGAATCTGAGGCCCTTTTGGATTATCAGCAAGCTTTGCTTAAGTGTCGTGCTTAGCTTGGGTGCCTCTATCAAAGTGTTATGAATTAGTGCAGTATGCATCTGTCCAACCTGAGTGTAAATTACTTGTACTCGGTACTGTGAACCAGCGGGGCATCAGTCCCGGTTTCAGAGGGCCTTTAGTCCCGGTTCTGCAATCGGGACAAATCGATCGGGACTAATGCCCATCATTTTTAGTCCTGGTTGGCTTACGAACCGGGACTAAAGGAGCTCCACGTGGCCGCCCTGGGGCGCCCAGGCAGGAGGACCTTTAGTCCCGGTTGGTAACACCGACCGGGACTAAAAGGCAGCCACGTGTCAGTAGCTGCCAGGCGTTGGTTTTTTTTTTTTTGAAAGGAGGGGTTTAGGAGTTTTCCTATTGTGTTTCCCCCTTTTATTTTTGTGTTTACCATTTTTATTTTACGTTTTTCATTCAACCCGACGCTAGCTACTACATATAGCAATGAAGGAACCATTACACAACATCGTCATGATCAATATATAGAGAGAAGTGACCTCTCTTTCTTCGTGCTTGGTCGAACAATATGCAACAAGTTTTCGTAAATCTATGGGACGCTATTACATATAGTACACGTTCATGCATATATACAATATAACATCTCTTACGATCCTAATGTCAATTACCAACATCGCATTCGAAATCCTTATGACATTCTCCGTCTTTAGGTATGACATGCTCAATAAAGAATCCCGCTAATTCCTCTTGAATTGCTCGTACGCGGTCAGTTGGTAGGAGTATGTCCCGCTTTCGTCAGGTCTAATTTAAAGAAGGGGGTCAATAAAACTCAACACAATTGATGGTAATAAAATAAAAATGTGAATATTGTTTACGTACTTCCAATTGTTCTAAAGATATGCCCCGGCCCCGCTCAGAGGTCGAGTGGCGAATGAACTCGCAAACGTAGTAAGCACATAAATTAGTCTCCGGTGCCTGCCACAAGCACTTTACGAGAATAGAGTTCAATTAAAATGATAATCAAGCATGATAATGGTATTGAAACTAGAATCAATGAGAGATGTGCGGTACTAGAGTAGTACTTACTTTGGGATGTAAAAATTGCAGCTCTTTTTTCCATCTGATACCCTTAACCTGTTTGGTGAGCTTTTTCCAAAACCTGCCCGGCAAAGAAAATGATTACTTGATATCAGGAAATGAACGAAAGTTGCCGATATGATGCGATAATGATTGAACTTACTTCTGAAGCATTTGACTCATGTTCGTCCACTCCTTAGGGTCTTTACGTCTCGAGTCCAAGACAGTTACTTTTCCCTCTTCAAGCTGAATGTCTAGCAGAATAAAGTGGAAACTGCGCACGCATAACTCATTAATCGCACTTAACCTCGAGTAAAACAGAATGTGCACAAGGTAGTAACACTCACTTGAAGTTGTAAGGAAATAGTATTTCCCTTCTGGTTTGTTGTCCAAGTAACGCATCTAGCAATTTTTTCTCTGTTTCATCGGGAATTTTTTTTAACGTATGTTCATTTATGAAATTTGGGTCAATGAACCCAATGTCATAGATTTGTAGTTGTTTGCATTCGAGGATCTTCATTCTGCATAATATAGTGTGAGGATAATTAATACATGCAATGAATGGGCTGAGCTAGAGACTTAATTAGAAAAAAAAATACTTACAGACAATAGGAACTGACGATAGTTTTGTCGAGATCCTTTTGGTTGTATAACTGAAAAATTTCTTCAAATTCAACGAACAACATCTGGTCTCCATTGAAGAAGTGCTCATTTTTTATTCCCACCAAGATATTGTCGGTCCCCTCCTTGCAGGCTTTCAAGTACCATTCATGCAAATGTCGCATCCTCGTTGGTAGACCCTTGAGCTCCTCAAGTGTGACGAGAGGCTTCCCGTGCTCGTATCTTAAGGATGGTACTACCTCAGCCTTTTCGAACTGTACCGAATTGGGTAAGTAATCACCAGCAGTGATAGCAAGATCACTGGCCGCTTTCTCTGGATCATTAGCGATATCGGTAACCACCTTGAGTGGAGGGCACAATTGCAGTTCTTGTTCGCCGAGCTGGGGAATTGTTTCCCACTTCTTGCGCCACTTCTACTTAAGCTTCCCGACCGCCTCGCTTGATCATATGTCTTTTGAATACAACGGTCATAGTTTGATGGCGGCGAAGGCGGTGATGGTCGCGTAAGGGCAGCCAAAGTTCGCTTCGCTTTCACCGGATCTATTTTCTCCTCTGGAGGTGGGCGTTTCGGTGCAAGCTGACGTTTCACTTCGGCATCCACGATCTTGTTGTTTTCCTCCTCAATCAACTCGTATGGTAACTTGGGAGGAACCTTAAGGCTTGGGCCTGCTCTGAATCTCCTCGTTTTCATACTGCTGCTAGCCGCCGGAGCGGCGGCGGCTCTCTTCCGATGTTGCTGAGGCGGCGCAGGAGGCGGAGTCTGATGACGCGGCGGAGACAACTGAGGCGGAGTAGGATTCTGCTGAGGGGCCTCCTCCGTCGGAGTCCGCTGAGTCGGCGGAGACGGCTGACGCGCTAGAGACGACTCAGGCAGCGGAGACGACTGACGCACCAGAGACGGTTGACGCACTGGAGACGGTTGACGCACCAGAGACGGCTGACGCACCGGAGACAACTCAGGCACCGGGGCCTCCTCCGGTTGAGTCTGCTGAGGCGGCGTCCAGTATGGAAGCACGATGTGTTCCTTTCTCCATAGACAGGTAGTCCTTAAGGCATATCAAAGAAGAATCTCCCCTTCACCTGTAGTGTACTCAAGCTCCAGCCCATCAAATCCGTCCATTATTTCATCCACCCCAACAATAGCAAAGCCAGCTGGAACCAGAGTGCAATGGAAAGTTGCATCAGGTCGAGGAGGTAAGACATAGCTGACCGCCGCCTTCAAGGTCAGGTTATGGCATTTCGCCATTAGCACACAATGTTTATTATTCGTAATACCATCCACGGGGTAGCGAGGAGCCGTGCTATCAGGATGAATGAGCTCCGTGGAAGCCACGCTGCTTCTCCGCTGAGATGGTGGGGTAGCATCGTAGGTAGTCTCCAATGAAGGATCTTCGTGCCGCTGAGATGGTTGGCCGGTAGCTCGCTGGCTCTCAAGTGCCTCTAGTTTCGCTAATCTGGCATTCATCTTCTGCATTTCGCTTGCTTCCTCTTTCCTCTTTCTCTGTCGGCTTCTGTAACCAGTGCTGTCGGGAAACCCAACCTTCCACGGAACGGAGCCTGATGTGCCTCGTGTTCGTCCAGGGTGTTCAGGATTCCCGAGGGCCGCTGACAGCTCGTCCTTCTCTCTGTCGGGAACGAACCTTCCTTCCAGCGCTTCCTTGATTACTTCCTCAAGCTTTGTGACGGGTGTTTGAAGTTGAGCTTTCGTCCAGACATACTTCCCTGTGACTGGGTCCAAAGTTCCTCCAACCCCGAAGAACCAAGTCCTTGCACGATCTCGCCAGTGCAAAGTCACTGGTTGGACATTTTTAGCAAGCAGGTCTTGCTCAGCTTTGTCCCACGTAGGTCGGGCTTTGCTGTAGCCACCTGACCCCGTAACATGGTGATACTGCTTCTTTGCAGCATTTTTCTTATTTATAAGTGACCTCTGCTTGGCCTTCTCCGATTTCTTGTAGGCCACAAATGCGGGCCAGTGATCTTTTAACTTGAAGTATTGACCTTTGAACTCTGGAGTCTCGTCTTTCTCGACAAACTTTTTGTTCAGTAGTTTCTTCCAGTTCTTGAATAGTTCTGCCATTTTCTTAAGAGCAAATGCCTTGACCTTTCGCTGTATAACTGGGTTATTCGGATCCTCCTCTGACGGTAGGCTGAAATTTCTCAACATCGAGTTCCAAAGATCATCTTTCAGTCTATCGTTGACATAAGGAACTTCAGGGTCCTTCTTCTTATTCCATTCTTGGATGCTGATCGGGACGCTGTCCCTAACAACAACTACGTACTGATGTATAAATTTTTCCTTGGTCCGCTTGGGAGCAATCGGTTGGACTTCTGGAGAGACTTCTTCGATCGTGAACTTTTCATCTGGGTCCAACTTTTTCTTCGGGCCTCGTCTCCTTACCGAAGTTTGGCTCGATCCGGAGGGCTAAAAGAAGAAAGAAGCAATAATATATGTACATACAAAACAATTAATGCATCTAGTCAGTATAGGCTTAATATATAAACTCTATTCATCACCCAGGATGCAGAATAAGTTATTCTTCACCTGAGATAATCTTACGGTCAATTTATTAATAAATTACATTTGAAATACAAATAGTTACATTTATATTGATTCACTACGTAAAATTGACATAAGAAAACAAAAATATTGTACGTTTTACACTATTTTTTTATGTTTGTAATTTTACATGACATAAAATATTTTTTACGGTGATTATATATTTTCTTACGGTCTCTTTTTACGTATGAAATAAGACAAAATTTACGGAACGTAAAATTACGATGCATTGATGTTAAAATAGAGGGGGGTGAAGAATAATTATTCCTCACCCAAGGTGACGAATAGCGCGACCCTAAACCCTATAAAAGGACGAAAGGCGGAGATCCAAATAACGAGAACCGTCCATCTGCTAGATCAAAGGGCCAAAATGTCCATGTGTTTAACACAACAAGCCACTAATCAACCCATCTCTACAACTAATCTCCGGTACCCCTCATCTATCCGCTATCTGCTAATCCCTCCTCTCTGCACGTCCTCACGCCGCTCGCCCCGCCCCTCTCCTCCCCTCCCCTCCCATCAACCGCTCCTCCACACACACACACACACACACACACACACCCCCCCCCCCCCCCCCCCGATTCAGTTGTGTACCTCTGACATGCATGGCGAACCAGACCTGCGGCGACGGCGACAGCGGCAGCACGGGACGCAACGGGATCGTCCTGCGTCGGCGCCGGCAGGGTCCATCTCCTCCCTCGAGCGGCAGCGGGCTCACGCTCCATGATTTATTCGACTCCGTGCGGCGATTCATCAACTTCGACACAAGCGGCGCCGCCCCGGAGCACCCCGCCGGGCCCCTTGGTGAGATCGGCGTCAGCATCATCTCTTGCGGAGGATCATCTCCTGCCTCCACAGGTCGAGGGGGATGGGGCTGCTCGGGCTCATCTCCAAGAGCCTCTCGCCGCCTGCTGCCGCCGAAGCCCGTGCCCGCCGACAAGGGCGGGCGAGCGGGGGAGATCCCGCTGATCCGGTGGCGGAAGGGCGAGATGATCGGCTCCGGCGCGTTCGGGCAGTTCTACCTCGGGATTAACCTGGACACTGGCGAGCTTCGGGATTTTTGTGATTTGATGATTTGGTTTTTGCTGTCTGGAGGCCTGGGGTCATTCGTCAGACTAACTCCCTTGTTTGATTTTTGGTTCCAGGTTCTGATCGGGAGCACCAACGCGATCCGGGAGAAAGCCCAAGTGAGTAGCACTTCTCCAACCGATTTGGTTGCCACTTTAGTCGTTGAGGATCTTCTTCATGTGAGGTGATTTGTTTCCATGTTAACTCTAGAATTGGTAAACTGTAGCCGTGATAATACTACATTGTATTCAGAAAGAGCAGGAGGAGATAAAGCTAGGTGCTGCATATAGGCCGGTGGTGAACCCTTTTAGAGCTGACCTTGCTTCAAAGTTGGATATCATCTACGGTAACCTCACTGCATCCATAGAGATACTGAACAAACACCTAAAGGCACTTAAGATCTTTACTGGTATCCAGAATTTGTTGTCTGACCATCTAAGCGAACTGGCCCACTATGCTAAAGAATTAGGATAATTCAGTTACTTGATCTGACTGTTATAACGATATCTAAAAGACTATCATGATATGCAAATATGATCTGAAGTTTCAAAGTGCATGCTGTTCTATGTTCTTGGGCATGTAGCAGGCTTAGAAAAACACCACCAAACTTGCGACAGAAAAAGATGCACACACTCACCATTATTATCTTCTTGTGAAAAATTTAGGCTTGTACCAGGAAATTTGAAGAGACAATTTTAGTTGGTGGTGTGCTTTAAAATTGCATATTGTTGTTTGGGTGTTTCTCCATAATCGTGTCTTCTTCTATTTTTTTTTGAATTTTCTAGCATATGAACTATCACGTGAATTTTCCTAGCTCCGGTGGTCGATCGCGCTGTCGAGGACCCGGCGGCGGAGACGAAGGCAATTTGTACTGGGACGTCGCGGCCGAGCCGCAGGACCTCCGCCTCTGCCTCGATGAGCTGCTGGACCTCCGCCTCAACGAGCCGCAGTATCTCCACCTCGCTCTGGTTTTTGTGGTACGGTCCCTTCCCCTCTCCACCAAATCTTGACTTGTGTGTTGTTCTGCTCTGCTCTGATTGTATTGCTGTTGTTATAACTCTCCTAAATCTATTTTTGATATGGTGGTCCGCTCCAGTTAGAACAGTTTTGTAGAGACAAATTGGAAGAGTGATGCTGCCCTGGCTCATGGAATTGGAAGAATTTTGTGCTTTTTTTCTACTCAGAAAGGAAGCAATTTTTTTCTTGATCGTAGACAGAAAGGATGCAACTTTGTCAGGGGTAGTAGATACAAAGTTCAGTATCTACAGCATATAAACCGGAAGCCGTGCTTTTGGTTTCAACATATAAACTTTGTGGTCATACAATCTGAATTTTGACCATTTCAAACACACAACCTATCATTTGTGGTTCACCACATTTACATGCTCTGATTCCCATGCTCATGTGAAGAAGTATATGACAGAAATTTCAAAGTATTCTGTCAGTTAGAATTATCACATGGGTACTCATTTTTCTCCATGAAAATACGTCATGTAATGCCATGTCCCTTATTTTCTGAGTTCATAGTTTATATATTGTCCCAACATTATATTTTGTACTGAGACATGCAGCCATATATTCTATTTTTGCTTCAATATATTCTCCCATGTGCATTCTTATAGACAATCGGCCCTTTTTTTTTGTGATAATGAACTGCGTGATTAATGATAGTCCTTGATGAAATGCCACTAAGTCAGTCTACTATCTCAAATCAGATTCGATAATAATTTATTTTACAGTGCCATCTTTCTTGATTATGTACTGTGTCGTTGCAGATGATGACAGGTAATCAGATTTAACACTATCCCCCCCCCCCCCCCCCTATAAAATGTCGCATTTCTTAATTCCAAAATTTAATTGCTGTAGGCTGAACATGAGCATGTCTGTTTGTGGCGTTGATGTAAAGCTCAGTTTGTTACACAGCAGAGCCAAGGGCATGTAGGGGACCAAGTATAGCAAGCTGGGCAGCGCGTGCAAGTTGACATGCTACAGTAATATGCTGTTTAAACAGCTGCAACGCATGTCCATTTGGTTATTCTCTAAATTAATGCTTATATTGGTAAGCATAGATCTTTCAGGTAAACATGGTTACGGTTAGAAAGAAAAAGAGTACTATTAAATCTTACTGATTTATTTCATATAACCATTTATTTTAGTGAGGACAATACTTCTGTAAAGTTTACACTGCTCATTTGCATATTTTCAACTGTATATGACAAACAAAAGTTGAGATTATGTTTGGGCAACCTAAACTGAGGTTTAGACTATATGTGTCGTGATATAGACTGCATTCTCATCCTTCTACTTTTCTCTATTTTTTTCTTGTTCTGCAGCTAGCTTTGGGAGTGAAATGAGATAATACAGAGCATGAGATGTGCCGATAGCATCTAAGTTGTTTTCTTATTTATCACCTAATTTCCAGACTCATTTCCTATTCCAAAATCTGTTTTACTTCTCACCACTTCCAATATGCAAGTACTGTTAATCAGCTATTGCTCCATCTCATTTTGATCAGTTAATCGCACAGCATTGGTCGCTAATGACTTCTCGCTAATTTAATAGCACGTTGTCAGTTCGTAAGGTTCCCATGACCAATTGTAATGAGCAGGCCCCATTAGCATCTGCAAGTAGGAGAACCGTGTAACAAAAATAGCATGCACCCGGGTGCTCATACAGTACACACGCAGCAACAAAGGCTCCTTGAAACACACACTCAATGGCCTGCAAAATAGTTCTTCTGAACAAATTAGTTTTGCTGGTTTGAGTAAGCGTGATCAGCATTCCTAGATAGGGCCAACAACAATAAGTTTATAGCTGAAACCTTACACGCCGAAGTTGGACAAGATCTGATTGAATTGCTAAAGATATTCAAATCCAAGGCTGAGACTAATATCGTACCTATGCCCAAGGCTTTGAATAAAATAATCTGGTGTGTTACTCGGATGGAGAGATCGGAGCAATTTAGTGTGAATATACACCCCCTTTTTCAATGAGAATGTAACTAGCAGTGATATGTGCTTTTGTTTGTCTGTTTAAGCATAATGCTTTTGTTTTATGTTTTCACACGTAAGGATGTGTATAACCACCTTGTGAGAACAAAGTTGAATATATCTTTACCAAAGGATTATAATATTAGTCGAGACGTGCATTGCACGTGCATGTTTACTAGTATATATATAAACTCTATTGATAACATTCCTCACCCGAGTCGATCCACCGAGAGATGGTAGGCGTAATAGCCGATGTAAAGTTATGTTTGCCGATGGAAACGGTTGGGATTTGGCTGGTCTCTAGGAGCTACGTAAATTTATGTTTGCCCACTGCAAAATTACGTCGATGGAAACGGCTGGGATTTGGCTGGTCTCTAGGAGCTATCCCACTCACCCGTACACTAGTAGAAAACATACCTTTTGTCCAAAGCATTAGTCCCAGTCTGGTTTTGAACCGGCACTAATGTGTGCATTAGTCCCGGTTCGGGACAGGCATCATTAGTCACGGTTCGTTCCGGACCTTTAGTCCCGGTTCGTAACACGAACCGGGACTACAGGGTTTGTGCCAGGCTGGTGTCAGCCTGGGGCCCCACGATTACCTTTAGTCCCGGTTCGTGACACGAACCGGGACTATAGGCTCACCTTTAGTCCCGGTTCGTGCCATGAACCGGGACTAAAGATCCACTATATGAATTCGGCCAGCCCGAGTACAGTACTCCTCCCTGTTTTTCCCCTTCTTCCCCTTCTTTGTTCTTCCTCTTCCTCGAGCTCATCCTCCATTTTTGCCAAAATTTGTCAAGATTTGGAGGCACCCCATCCATCCAAGTCTTCACAAAGGTTAGCAACTTTGTCCTTTCATCTCTCATTGCTAGATTAGCTCTTGCAATGCTCTATAAGTATAGTGATTTGTGGGTTTCCCCGGCGAATGGAAACAACAGCTGAAATGGATGCGACCCAAGGTAATTAAGTAGTACTAGCTAGCTACGTCCGTGCATCTCTTTAATTCTAGTTTCAATACCATTATCATGCTTGATTAATTATTACCTGATTGAATTTTATTCTGGTAAAGTGCATGAAGCAGGAGCAGGGGAATGCTTTATGCACATACTACGTTTGCGAGAACATTCGCATGATCACGTCTGAAAGAAGCAGAGATGAAAGAAATCTTTGGATACGTTTGCCAGAACACTATCCATAATTTTTTTTATCATGATCTAGCTAATATATATACACACAACTAATATATTCATCTTGATCTCCTGATTATAGCTGATAGAGATGCGGGGCCAGCTCCTACCAACGGCTCGCGTACGAGCAATTCAAAAAGAAATAGCTGGATTTCTACTCGACCAGGTCATAGATCCCAAAGGAGAATATCATTACAAGATCAAGCAGTAATGCCCTGCATATGTAATGATCCGCAAATTGTAGGAGAAATTGTATATATCAAATTGTATATATATATATATATATATGTATGTTAATGGTCGTCGTACGAAAAATTCGATGATATATATATATATATATATATATATATATATATATATATATATAGGGATCGACTATTCGTCACCCTGGGTGAGGAATTCTTATTCTTCACCCCACCTCCTCACATATCATTTAGTCACCGTAAAAAACCAAATGCATGTGAGGTAATATTACGGTGTGTAGTTAAGGTCTCTTAAAATCCACCGTGAGAAATAAATGTGTCATGCATGTCAAGTAAGATTACGACATGCAACGGTGAGGTGAAGTAAGATTATAGCATGGCGGATGAGAATTCAATGCATGTGAGGTAAGATTACAACATGATGGCGAGGTAAGATTACGATGTGTATGAGGTAAAATTACCACATCCAAAAAAAATCATGTTTTTTGCGAGTTTACACTAGGGTGAAGAATTACTTATTCTTCACCCGGGATGACGAATAGACTTTCTATATATATATATATATATATATATATATGATCGGTTCTACGAGAAATTCTATTTATATATATATGCACAACGTGTACAGTATGTAGTAGCGTAATATATGTTTGAAATGAAAAATAATTAAATGGAAAACACAAAATTAAAAGGAAAAATAAACCATAATTAATTCATAAACCCCTAAAGAATTAAAAGGAAAAATAAACCAAAATTAAAAGAATTAAATACTTTTAGTCCCGGTTGGTGTTACCAACCGGGACTAAAGGTCCCCCAGCCCTGGCGCCGGCAGGTGCCACGTGGTGGGCCTTTAGTGCCGGTTGGTGTTACCAACCGGGACTAAAGGTCCCCCAGCCCACGGCGCCGGCAGGTGCCACGTGGTGGGTCTTTAGTGCCGGCCGTGTTGAACCGGGACTAAAGGGGGGGGGGGCTTTAGTCCCCACCCTTTAGTGCCGGTTGGAGAACCGGCACTAAAGGCCCTTACGAACCGGCACTATAGGCCAATTCTACACTAGTGGTACATGAACCTTTTCCAATCAGGTGCGAGCGGTTTTCTCTCCCGACCCCTCTCCTCTCAGGCAATTGCGGCGGCGGCGACAGCGGTGGCACCGGAGGGGCCAACCGGAGGCGAAGGCCACTCCCCTCTCTCGTGTGCGTGAAGTGTTCCCCTTTTCCTCTCTCATGCGGTAGCGACCTGGTGACGCTGTAAGCAGTGCAACGATCTGACGTGAGCTCGGTGGCGACAATGGCCTTCTTCGGCATCGCTCTCCACCATCGGCTTTCTTCTCGCTGGTAAGATCTCCCTCCTCTTACCCCTCTCCTCCACCAATTTCTGAATTTCTAGGGTTAGGGTTCTTTGCTTTTGAGAGCAAGGCCGAAGAAGACAAAGAAAGGAAAAGAAGCAGAAGAGAGGTGCTTGCATACTAAAGGGGTGATGTAGGTTGATGGTGGAGATGGGTGCTCGGCGGTGGGATCAATTCAAGGAGGAGGTGGGTTTCGTGATGGAGGAGAACAAGGCCATGTGGGTGGTGGAGAAAAAGAAGAGGAGCTTACGGCTGCCGGGGAGGAACAACAATACAATATCCTCTTAGATCCAGGCAAAAGCAATGGCATTCTTACTATTCTGTTATAGATAAATTGTTCCTTCTTTTCTTCCTTGGAGCTACACCGTTTTTAATGAACTGGACTGTCACCTAGTACTGAAAAAATACCATGTTCCGTCATCTCTACTCCTAATTGCTCAGTTGGTAGAATAGTTTCCAGGTTTTTTTTCAACCGGTTTAATTTCGTCTCCCCTCGCCCACACCTTTGTCCACCGGTTTTTTTCATCTTATTTCCGCTCGGAGACAGCCCATGCAAACAACCGATCCCACCCACGCCTCGCTCGCCCTTCTCTCTTCCTCCAACCCGGCTAGGGTTCCCAGCCCAGCCGCCGCCGCCGCTACGTGTTCCTCTATGACCTCGCTCGAGCGCCTCCCTGAACTCGTCGGGAGCAGCCAGCAGAACCCCGCCGTCGTGCCTCCCTCTCGCCGTCTCTTCCTTCTCATTTTCCCACCTTTCTCTCTCTCCTCTTTACTGTGTGCCGTTCCTCTCCACAAGTGCCGCCATGGCCGCGTCATGGAGATCGCCGCCGTACCATCCGTGCCCCTTCGACGATGCCTTGCGTCGCCCGCGTCCAAGTCCTCCAGATCCTGGTTTGGGAGTCTGTTTTTCTCTGCTCGATCCTGATTTGGGCGGGATTTTTCCCAGGCATCTCGAGCGCGCTGGACGGCGGGAACGGCCGCGTCAAGGAGGACGCCAGGGATGGTGGATCCAGGGCGCTGCATGCCGCTGCGGCCTTCCCACGATCCTCACCAGCGCAACGGCGTATGAGGCCTTCCCACATGTGGCAGATCGATCTGAGACCCATGGCCGAGGTCGCCGATGCTCCCCGTCACGCAGTGCCTGGGGTCTCCACCTCCCCTCCCCATATTCCTCCATCAGCCAATGGCAGCGACGACTGCGAGCGGCGCTGCTCCTCACCTATGCTCCGACCGCCGGCCTTTACCCCTCCTCCACCGGAGGAGCAAAACAAGCGGCACCAGACAGAAGGAAGTGGGTTCAACCGGCGGAGCCGTGGGCGAGATTGCCTGCGAGCGGACGGAGCAACCGTTGAGGTCGTGGTGAACCATTGCCGGAGCCGGAACAGAGAGCTAGGGAGAAGGAGATGAGGGGGACGGGGAAGACGTCACGTAGGAAGGATATACGAAGGAGGAGGAGGACGTGAAGGGGGTCGAGGAGTACGTGGAGCTGCCGGTGGAGGCCAAGGTGTACGTAGGCAACCTGCCCTACTACGTCAACCGCGAGCACCTCGCCCAGGTCTTCCTCTTATCTTGCTACCTCTTTGCTTCTGCCGTCAGTTAGTTGCTCCTCTGTATGCACACACACGTTTTGGAATTGAGAGACAGTTACGTGAAGCGATCTGGTCTGAATTATGCTGCTCTGAATTTCATACCTTCATCAATTGGGAAATCAAAAATTGGCAAAGGTTTATCTATCCGTTTAAGTTATTTACACTATATTCAGAAAGTGTCTGCTATGTAAACTAAGCAACTATATTTTGAAAGATTCACCATTGCTGTAGCATGACACTTGTTCGATGTGGTATCTATCTTCTTATGATTATTTTATTTTTTACGACTATCCTTTCTTTGAATTCTTCTTATTTCATATTTGTTTGCAGGATACGACATGGTGTATCTTGCCCAGTACATATCGATGCAACTTCAGAAAAGACCAGTCGGTCTGTAGTAAGAATTGGTAGCATGTTGTATTTTTTGAGATGCTTTGAAGAAATCATGTAAGGTAGCAACAGGGATTTTACATCAATATGTTGGTTTAATTATTATGGTAAATGTACAAGAAGGGGAATCTCTTTCCAAAATGTGGAATAGCTAGGCCTTAGACCTTCAGAGAGAGATTCAAGGAAGATAGTGGACAAGTACATTGGTATGAACAGAAATATGATTGTGTCATGGATTTTAATAGAAAATGCAGAAAAAATATCAGTTTTCCTGCTAAGTTGTACTATTATGCTACAGAATACACATCAGTGGGCTACACATCAGTGGGCTACACATTGGTTACAGATCACCACTGCTAAGCTGTAGCATGACACTTGTTCGATGTGGTATCTATCTTCTTATGATTATTTTATTTTTTACGACTATCCTTTCTTTGAATTCTTCTTATTTCGTATTTGTTTGCAGGATACGACATGGTGTATCTTGCCCAGTACATATTGATGCAACTTCAGAAAAGACCAGTCGGTCTGTAGCAAGAACTGGTAGCATGTTGTGATTTTTGAGATGCTCTGAAGAAATCATGTAAGGTAGCAACAGGGATTTTACATCAATATGTTGGTTTAATTATTATGGTAAATGTACAAGAAGGGGAATCTCTTTCCAAAATGTGGAATAACTATGCCTTAGACCTTCAGAGAGAGATTCAAAGAAGATAATGGACAAGTACATTGGTATGAACAGAAATATGATTGTGTCATGGATTTTAATAGAAAATGCAGAAAAAATATCAGTTTTCCTGCTAAGCTGTACTATTATGCTACAGAATACACATAATTGGTTACAGATCAGTGGGCTACACATCAGGTTAGTTTTCTTCTACTGTCTCATGCCATTTTTTATGTTCAGAAATTGTAATGTGTGTATATGTTCTTTTTCTTTTACACTAACAAGAGTTTTGTGCTTTTAGGTATCGTGTGGTGCTCCAGCCCCGCTCCCCCCCCCCCCCCCCTCTCATTACTAGGAATTTTAGTTAGGGAACGAATAAGAAAACATGCTCAGTATAAGTCCAAAATGTGATATACTGAATATAGTTACAGGCTTCATATAGTGAATATCAATTCTCTCCTGTTACAGGCTTTTGCAATGTTTTTGCTTGTCTAATTTATGTTTGTTTTGCCAATTTAAACGTGAACATTTCATGGAAAAGCATAATAATAGCAAATGATATGCTATTATTTTCAGTTCACTAATATGAAAACGATAGCATAAAGAACAATGGCAATTGTTGATAAGTTTCCATAAGTTGTGCAAAATTGAGCATGATGTCGTATAAATCTTGACAAATTAACCTCCCTGAAATGATCATATTTTCTGTCGACACCAGGCGGCAACTGTTGATAGGTTTTTGATTTCATGTTAAACACACAGTTCTTGGTCCATATCGTAAACTACCAAGATATTTCCCCCCTGCGAGGTTATTTCGAAAATGGAAGCTTTCATTACCCCTAATATTTTGACTTGTTTTCCTACAATTTTTGGCTGGCAGTAGTAATACTTCATATATTTCATCTTGGGAATTGTACGTGTGATTAATGATATATTTCATCATAGATGTTCAGTAGAATTTATCCAACAGACTCTAAGTAATCTTTCCAAAGTATATATATTGAGCCTTGTATAATTTTACAACTTAGAAATTACTCAAGATTTCTCATCATGTTCTTACTCTTAGCAGGTGATCAACACACGGGCAAATGTGGCGGGACAGCCAAATATGAGTTTCACTCCGAGATCTCGGACTTCTCCATCTGTGGCCGCCGCTGGTGTGGAACTGACAATTCGATCTAACTCGGCCAGTACTTGCCCTTCTGCTGCATGTCAAATTCCTTCACAAGGTTAGTTCGACATGGTGTCCATAGAACAGTGTTGATCACCCCTGCATGCATATCACAAACAGAATTTGGAGATCGAACATATTTTTTACAATGTACAGTTGCAAAGTTGAAACTTTAAACCAAGATCCCTGCATATATGCCTGTTTTGTGTATGCCTGAACATATTTTTTTCATCTTGTTTCCGCTCGGAGACAGCCCATGCAAACAACCGATCCCACCCACGCCTCGCTCGCCCTTCTCTCTTCCTCCAACCCGGCTAGGGTTCCCAGCCCAGCCGCCGCCGCCGCTACGTGTTCCTCTATGACCTCGCTCGAGCGCCTCCCTGAACTCGTCGGGAGCAGCCAGCAGAACCCCGCCGTCGTGCCTCCCTCTCGCCGTCTCTCCCTTCTCATTTTCCCACCTTTCTCTCTCTCCTCTTTACTGTGTGCCGTTCCTCTCCACAAGTGCCGCCATGGCCGCGTCATGGAGATCGCCGCCGTACCATCCGTGCCCCTTCGACGATGCCTTGCGTCGCCCGCGTCCAAGTCCTCCAGATCCTGGTTTGGGAGTCTGTTTTTCTGTGCTCGATCCTGATTTGGGCGGGATTTTTCCCAGGCATCTCGAGCGCGCTGGACGGCGGGAACGGCCGCGTCAAGGAGGACGCCAGGGACGGTGGATCCAGGGCGCTGCATGCCGCTGCGGCCTTCCCACGATCCTCACCAGCGCAACGGCGTATGAGGCCTTCCCACATGTGGCAGATCGATCTGAGACCCATGGCCGAGGTCGCCGATGCGCCCCGTCACGCAGTGCCTGGGGTCTCCACCTCCCCTCCCCATATTCCTCCATCAGCCAATGGCAGCGACGACTGCGAGCGGCGCTGCTCCTCACCTATGCTCCGGCCGCCGGCCTTTACCCCTCCTCCACCGGAGGAGCAAAACAAGCGGCACCAGACAGAAGGAAGTGGGTTCAACCGGCGGAGCCGTGGGCGAGATTGCCTGCGAGCGGACGGAGCAACCGTTGAGGTCGTGGTGAACCATTGCCGGAGCCGGAACAGAGAGCTAGGGAGAAGGAGATGAGGGGGACGGGGAAGACGTCACGTAGGAAGGATATACGAAGGAGGAGGAGGACGTGAAGGGGGTCGAGGAGTACGTGGAGCTGCCGGTGGAGGCCAAGGTGTACGTAGGCAACCTGCCCTACTACGTCAACCGCGAGCACCTCGCCCAGGTCTTCCTCTTATCTTGCTACCTCTTTGCTTCTGCCGTCAGTTAGTTGCTCCTCTGTATGCACACACACGTTTTGGAATTGAGAGACAGTTACGTGAAGCGATCTGGTCTGAATTATGCTGCTCTGAATTTCATACCTTCATCAATTGGGAAATCAAAAATTGGCAAAGGTTTATCTATCCGTTTAAGTTATTTACACTATATTCAGAAAGTGTCTGCTATGTAAACTAAGCAACTATATTTTGAAAGATTCACCATTGCTGTAGCATGACACTTGTTCGATGTGGTATCTATCTTCTTATGATTATTTTATTTTTTACGACTATCCTTTCTTTGAATTCTTCTTATTTCATATTTGTTTGCAGGATATGACATGGTGTATCTTGCCCAGTACATATCGATGCAACTTCAGAAAAGACCAGTCGGTCTGTAGTAAGAATTGGTAGCATGTTGTATTTTTTGAGATGCTCTGAAGAAATCATGTAAGGTAGCAACAGGGATTTTACATCAATATGTTGGTTTAATTATTATGGTAAATGTACAAGAAGGGGAATCTCTTTCCAAAATGTGGAATAGCTAGGCCTTAGACCTTCAGAGAGAGATTCAAGGAAGATAGTGGACAAGTACATTGGTATGAACAGAAATATGATTGTGTCATGGATTTTAATAGAAAATGCAGAAAAAATATCAGTTTTCCTGCTAAGTTGTACTATTATGCTACAGAATACACATCAGTGGGCTACACATTGGTTACAGATCACCACTGCTAAGCTGTAGCATGACACTTGTTCGATGTGGTATCTATCTTCTTATGATTATTTTATTTTTTACGACTATCCTTTCTTTGAATTCTTCTTATTTCGTATTTGTTTGCAGGATACGACATGGTGTATCTTGCCCAGTACATATTGATGCAACTTCAGAAAAGACCAGTCGGTCTGTAGCAAGAACTGGTAGCATGTTCTGATTTTTGAGATGCTCTGAAGAAATCATGTAAGGTAGCAACAGGGATTTTACATCAATATGTTGGTTTAATTATTATGGTAAATGTACAAGAAGGGGAATCTCTTTCCAAAATGTGGAATAACTATGCCTTAGACCTTCAGAGAGAGATTCAAAGAAGATAATGGACAAGTACATTGGTATGAACAGAAATATGATTGTGTCATGGATTTTAATAGAAAATGCAGAAAAAATATCAGTTTTCCTGCTAAGCTGTACTATTATGCTACAGAATACACATAATTGGTTACAGATCAGTGGGCTACACATCAGGTTAGTTTTCTTCTACTGTCTCATGCCATTTTTTATGTTCAGAAATTGTAATGTGTGTATATGTTCTTTTTCTTTTACACTAACAAGAGTTTTGTGCTTTTAGGTATCGTGTGGTGCTCCAGCCCCGCTCCCCCCCCCCCCCCCTCTCATTACTAGGAATTTTAGTTAGGGAACGAATAAGAAAACATGCTCAGTATAAGTCCAAAATGTGATATACTGAATATAGTTACAGGCTTCATATAGTGAATATCAATTCTCTCCTGTTATAGGCTTTTGCAATGTTTTTGCTTGTCTAATTTATGTTTGTTTTGCCAATTTAAACGTGAACATTTCATGGAAAAGCATAATAATAGCAAATGATATGCTATTATTTTCAGTTCACTAATATGAAAACGATAGCATAAAGAACAATGGCAATTGTTGATAAGTTTCCATAAGTTGTGCAAAATTGAGCATGATGTCGTATAAATCTTGACAAATTAACCTCCCTGAAATGATCATATTTTCTGTCGACACCAGGCGGCAACTGTTGATAGGTTTTTGATTTCATGTTAAACACACAGTTCTTGGTCCATATCGTAAACTACCAAGATATTTCCCCCCTGCGAGGTTATTTCGAAAATGGAAGCTTTCATTACCCCTAATATTTTGACTTGTTTTCCTACAATTTTTGGCTGGCAGTAGTAATACTTCATATATTTCATCTTGGGAATTGTACGTGTGATTAATGATATATTTCATCATAGATGTTCAGTAGAATTTATCCAACAGACTCTAAGTAATCTTTCCAAAGTATATATATTGAGCCTTGTATAATTTTACAACTTAGAAATTACTCAAGATTTCTCATCATGTTCTTACTCTTAGCAGGTGATCAACACACGGGCAAATGTGGCGGGACAGCCAAATATGAGTTTCACTCCGAGATCTCGGACTTCTCCATCTGTGGCCGCCGCTGGTGTGGAACTGACAATTCGATCTAACTCGGCCAGTACTTGCCCTTCTGCTGCATGTCAAATTCCTTCACAAGGTTAGTTCGACATGGTGTCCATAGAACAGTGTTGATCACCCCTGCATGCATATCACAAACAGAATTTGGAGATCGAACATATTTTTTACAATGTACAGTTGCAAAGTTGAAACTTTAAACCAAGATCCCTGCATATATGCCTGTTTTGTGTATGCCTGAACATATTTTTTTCATCTTGTTTCCGCTCGGAGATAGCCCATGCAAACAACCGATCCCACCCACGCCTCGCTCGCCCTTCTCTCTTCCTCCAACCCGGCTAGGGTTCCCAGCCCAGCCGCCGCCGCCGCTACGTGTTCCTCTATGACCTCGCTCGAGCGCCTCCCTGAACTCGTCGGGAGCAGCCAGCAGAACCCCGCCGTCGTGCCTCCCTCTCGCCGTCTCTCCCTTCTCATTTTCCCACCTTTCTCTCTCTCCTCTTTACTGTGTGCCGTTCCTCTCCACAAGTGCCGCCATGGCCGCGTCATGGAGATCGCCGCCGTACCATCCGTGCCCCTTCGACGATGCCTTGCGTCGCCCGCGTCCAAGTCCTCCAGATCCTGGTTTGGGAGTCTGTTTTTCTGTGCTCGATCCTGATTTGGGCGGGATTTTTCCCAGGCATCTCGAGCGCGCTGGACGGCGGGAACGGCCGCGTCAAGGAGGACGCCAGGGACGGTGGATCCAGGGCGCTGCATGCCGCTGCGGCCTTCCCACGATCCTCACCAGCGCAACGGCGTATGAGGCCTTCCCACATGTGGCAGATCGATCTGAGACCCATGGCCGAGGTCGCCGATGCGCCCCGTCACGCAGTGCCTGGGGTCTCCACCTCCCCTCCCCATATTCCTCCATCAGCCAATGGCAGCGACGACTGCGAGCGGCGCTGCTCCTCACCTATGCTCCGGCCGCCGGCCTTTACCCCTCCTCCACCGGAGGAGCAAAACAAGCGGCACCAGACAGAAGGAAGTGGGTTCAACCGGCGGAGCCGTGGGCGAGATTGCCTGCGAGCGGACGGAGCAACCGTTGAGGTCGTGGTGAACCATTGCCGGAGCCGGAACAGAGAGCTAGGGAGAAGGAGATGAGGGGGACGGGGAAGACGTCACGTAGGAAGGATATACGAAGGAGGAGGAGGACGTGAAGGGGGTCGAGGAGTACGTGGAGCTGCCGGTGGAGGCCAAGGTGTACGTAGGCAACCTGCCCTACTACGTCAACCGCGAGCACCTCGCCCAGGTCTTCCTCTTATCTTGCTACCTCTTTGCTTCTGCCGTCAGTTAGTTGCTCCTCTGTATGCACACACACGTTTTGGAATTGAGAGACAGTTACGTGAAGCGATCTGGTCTGAATTATGCTGCTCTGAATTTCATACCTTCATCAATTGGGAAATCAAAAATTGGCAAAGGTTTATCTATCCGTTTAAGTTATTTACACTATATTCAGAAAGTGTCTGCTATGTAAACTAAGCAACTATATTTTGAAAGATTCACCATTGCTGTAGCATGACACTTGTTCGATGTGGTATCTATCTTCTTATGATTATTTTATTTTTTACGACTATCCTTTCTTTGAATTCTTCTTATTTCATATTTGTTTGCAGGATATGACATGGTGTATCTTGCCCAGTACATATCGATGCAACTTCAGAAAAGACCAGTCGGTCTGTAGTAAGAATTGGTAGCATGTTGTATTTTTTGAGATGCTCTGAAGAAATCATGTAAGGTAGCAACAGGGATTTTACATCAATATGTTGGTTTAATTATTATGGTAAATGTACAAGAAGGGGAATCTCTTTCCAAAATGTGGAATAGCTAGGCCTTAGACCTTCAGAGAGAGATTCAAGGAAGATAGTGGACAAGTACATTGGTATGAACAGAAATATGATTGTGTCATGGATTTTAATAGAAAATGCAGAAAAAATATCAGTTTTCCTGCTAAGTTGTACTATTATGCTACAGAATACACATCAGTGGGCTACACATTGGTTACAGATCACCACTGCTAAGCTGTAGCATGACACTTGTTCGATGTGGTATCTATCTTCTTATGATTATTTTATTTTTTACGACTATCCTTTCTTTGAATTCTTCTTATTTCGTATTTGTTTGCAGGATACGACATGGTGTATCTTGCCCAGTACATATTGATGCAACTTCAGAAAAGACCAGTCGGTCTGTAGCAAGAACTGGTAGCATGTTCTGATTTTTGAGATGCTCTGAAGAAATCATGTAAGGTAGCAACAGGGATTTTACATCAATATGTTGGTTTAATTATTATGGTAAATGTACAAGAAGGGGAATCTCTTTCCAAAATGTGGAATAACTATGCCTTAGACCTTCAGAGAGAGATTCAAAGAAGATAATGGACAAGTACATTGGTATGAACAGAAATATGATTGTGTCATGGATTTTAATAGAAAATGCAGAAAAAATATCAGTTTTCCTGCTAAGCTGTACTATTATGCTACAGAATACACATAATTGGTTACAGATCAGTGGGCTACACATCAGGTTAGTTTTCTTCTACTGTCTCATGCCATTTTTTATGTTCAGAAATTGTAATGTGTGTATATGTTCTTTTTCTTTTACACTAACAAGAGTTTTGTGCTTTTAGGTATCGTGTGGTGCTCCAGCCCCGCTCCCCCCCCCCCCCCCCCCTCTCATTACTAGGAATTTTAGTTAGGGAACGAATAAGAAAACATGCTCAGTATAAGTCCAAAATGTGATATACTGAATATAGTTACAGGCTTCATATAGTGAATATCAATTCTCTCCTGTTATAGGCTTTTGCAATGTTTTTGCTTGTCTAATTTATGTTTGTTTTGCCAATTTAAACGTGAACATTTCATGGAAAAGCATAATAATAGCAAATGATATGCTATTATTTTCAGTTCACTAATATGAAAACGATAGCATAAAGAACAATGGCAATTGTTGATAAGTTTCCATAAGTTGTGCAAAATTGAGCATGATGTCGTATAAATCTTGACAAATTAACCTCCCTGAAATGATCATATTTTCTGTCGACACCAGGCGGCAACTGTTGATAGGTTTTTGATTTCATGTTAAACACACAGTTCTTGGTCCATATCGTAAACTACCAAGATATTTCCCCCCTGCGAGGTTATTTCGAAAATGGAAGCTTTCATTACCCCTAATATTTTGACTTGTTTTCCTACAATTTTTGGCTGGCAGTAGTAATACTTCATATATTTCATCTTGGGAATTGTACGTGTGATTAATGATATATTTCATCATAGATGTTCAGTAGAATTTATCCAACAGACTCTAAGTAATCTTTCCAAAGTATATATATTGAGCCTTGTATAATTTTACAACTTAGAAATTACTCAAGATTTCTCATCATGTTCTTACTCTTAGCAGGTGATCAACACACGGGCAAATGTGGCGGGACAGCCAAATATGAGTTTCACTCCGAGATCTCGGACTTCTCCATCTGTGGCCGCCGCTGGTGTGGAACTGACAATTCGATCTAACTCGGCCAGTACTTGCCCTTCTGCTGCATGTCAAATTCCTTCACAAGGTTAGTTCGACATGGTGTCCATAGAACAGTGTTGATCACCCCTGCATGCATATCACAAACAGAATTTGGAGATCGAACATATTTTTTACAATGTACAGTTGCAAAGTTGAAACTTTAAACCAAGATCCCTGCATATATGCCTGTTTTGTGTATGCCTGAACATATTTTTTTCATCTTGTTTCCGCTCGGAGATAGCCCATGCAAACAACCGATCCCACCCACGCCTCGCTCGCCCTTCTCTCTTCCTCCAACCCGGCTAGGGTTCCCAGCCCAGCCGCCGCCGCCGCTACGTGTTCCTCTATGACCTCGCTCGAGCGCCTCCCTGAACTCGTCGGGAGCAGCCAGCAGAACCCCGCCGTCGTGCCTCCCTCTCGCCGTCTCTCCCTTCTCATTTTCCCACCTTTCTCTCTCTCCTCTTTACTGTGTGCCGTTCCTCTCCACAAGTGCCGCCATGGCCGCGTCATGGAGATCGCCGCCGTACCATCCGTGCCCCTTCGACGATGCCTTGCGTCGCCCGCGTCCAAGTCCTCCAGATCCTGGTTTGGGAGTCTGTTTTTCTGTGCTCGATCCTGATTTGGGCGGGATTTTTCCCAGGCATCTCGAGCGCGCTGGACGGCGGGAACGGCCGCGTCAAGGAGGACGCCAGGGACGGTGGATCCAGGGCGCTGCATGCCGCTGCGGCCTTCCCACGATCCTCACCAGCGCAACGGCGTATGAGGCCTTCCCACATGTGGCAGATCGATCTGAGACCCATGGCCGAGGTCGCCGATGCGCCCCGTCACGCAGTGCCTGGGGTCTCCACCTCCCCTCCCCATATTCCTCCATCAGCCAATGGCAGCGACGACTGCGAGCGGCGCTGCTCCTCACCTATGCTCCGGCCGCCGGCCTTTACCCCTCCTCCACCGGAGGAGCAAAACAAGCGGCACCAGACAGAAGGAAGTGGGTTCAACCGGCGGAGCCGTGGGCGAGATTGCCTGCGAGCGGACGGAGCAACCGTTGAGGTCGTGGTGAACCATTGCCGGAGCCGGAACAGAGAGCTAGGGAGAAGGAGATGAGGGGGACGGGGAAGACGTCACGTAGGAAGGATATACGAAGGAGGAGGAGGACGTGAAGGGGGTCGAGGAGTACGTGGAGCTGCCGGTGGAGGCCAAGGTGTACGTAGGCAACCTGCCCTACTACGTCAACCGCGAGCACCTCGCCCAGGTCTTCCTCTTATCTTGCTACCTCTTTGCTTCTGCCGTCAGTTAGTTGCTCCTCTGTATGCACACACACGTTTTGGAATTGAGAGACAGTTACGTGAAGCGATCTGGTCTGAATTATGCTGCTCTGAATTTCATACCTTCATCAATTGGGAAATCAAAAATTGGCAAAGGTTTATCTATCCGTTTAAGTTATTTACACTATATTCAGAAAGTGTCTGCTATGTAAACTAAGCAACTATATTTTGAAAGATTCACCATTGCTGTAGCATGACACTTGTTCGATGTGGTATCTATCTTCTTATGATTATTTTATTTTTTACGACTATCCTTTCTTTGAATTCTTCTTATTTCATATTTGTTTGCAGGATATGACATGGTGTATCTTGCCCAGTACATATCGATGCAACTTCAGAAAAGACCAGTCGGTCTGTAGTAAGAATTGGTAGCATGTTGTATTTTTTGAGATGCTCTGAAGAAATCATGTAAGGTAGCAACAGGGATTTTACATCAATATGTTGGTTTAATTATTATGGTAAATGTACAAGAAGGGGAATCTCTTTCCAAAATGTGGAATAGCTAGGCCTTAGACCTTCAGAGAGAGATTCAAGGAAGATAGTGGACAAGTACATTGGTATGAACAGAAATATGATTGTGTCATGGATTTTAATAGAAAATGCAGAAAAAATATCAGTTTTCCTGCTAAGTTGTACTATTATGCTACAGAATACACATCAGTGGGCTACACATTGGTTACAGATCACCACTGCTAAGCTGTAGCATGACACTTGTTCGATGTGGTATCTATCTTCTTATGATTATTTTATTTTTTACGACTATCCTTTCTTTGAATTCTTCTTATTTCGTATTTGTTTGCAGGATACGACATGGTGTATCTTGCCCAGTACATATTGATGCAACTTCAGAAAAGACCAGTCGGTCTGTAGCAAGAACTGGTAGCATGTTCTGATTTTTGAGATGCTCTGAAGAAATCATGTAAGGTAGCAACAGGGATTTTACATCAATATGTTGGTTTAATTATTATGGTAAATGTACAAGAAGGGGAATCTCTTTCCAAAATGTGGAATAACTATGCCTTAGACCTTCAGAGAGAGATTCAAAGAAGATAATGGACAAGTACATTGGTATGAACAGAAATATGATTGTGTCATGGATTTTAATAGAAAATGCAGAAAAAATATCAGTTTTCCTGCTAAGCTGTACTATTATGCTACAGAATACACATAATTGGTTACAGATCAGTGGGCTACACATCAGGTTAGTTTTCTTCTACTGTCTCATGCCATTTTTTATGTTCAGAAATTGTAATGTGTGTATATGTTCTTTTTCTTTTACACTAACAAGAGTTTTGTGCTTTTAGGTATCGTGTGGTGCTCCAGCCCCGCTCCCCCCCCCCCCCCCCCCCCCCCTCTCATTACTAGGAATTTTAGTTAGGGAACGAATAAGAAAACATGCTCAGTATAAGTCCAAAATGTGATATACTGAATATAGTTACAGGCTTCATATAGTGAATATCAATTCTCTCCTGTTATAGGCTTTTGCAATGTTTTTGCTTGTCTAATTTATGTTTGTTTTGCCAATTTAAACGTGAACATTTCATGGAAAAGCATAATAATAGCAAATGATATGCTATTATTTTCAGTTCACTAATATGAAAACGATAGCATAAAGAACAATGGCAATTGTTGATAAGTTTCCATAAGTTGTGCAAAATTGAGCATGATGTCGTATAAATCTTGACAAATTAACCTCCCTGAAATGATCATATTTTCTGTCGACACCAGGCGGCAACTGTTGATAGGTTTTTGATTTCATGTTAAACACACAGTTCTTGGTCCATATCGTAAACTACCAAGATATTTCCCCCCTGCGAGGTTATTTCGAAAATGGAAGCTTTCATTACCCCTAATATTTTGACTTGTTTTCCTACAATTTTTGGCTGGCAGTAGTAATACTTCATATATTTCATCTTGGGAATTGTACGTGTGATTAATGATATATTTCATCATAGATGTTCAGTAGAATTTATCCAACAGACTCTAAGTAATCTTTCCAAAGTATATATATTGAGCCTTGTATAATTTTACAACTTAGAAATTACTCAAGATTTCTCATCATGTTCTTACTCTTAGCAGGTGATCAACACACGGGCAAATGTGGCGGGACAGTCAAATATGAGTTTCACTCCGAGATCTCGGACTTCTCCATCTGTGGCCGCCGCCGGTGTGGAACTGACAATTCGATCTAACTCGGCCAGTACTTGCCCTTCTGCTGCATGTCAAATTCCTTCACAAGGTTAGTTCGACATGGTGTCCATAGAACAGTGTTGATCACCCCTGCATGCATATCACAAACAGAATTTGGAGATCGAACATATTTTTTACAATGTACAGTTGCAAAGTTGAAACTTTAAACCAAGATCCCTGCATATATGCCTGTTTTGTGTATGTGTGATCTAGGGTTTGTCAATGGGGTTTCAATCTTCAGAAAAGTAAAGTTTCTGTAGTATGTCTCCAAACACTATGTCACACTTCTTTTTGTATAGATCATGATTAACTTAACATATGGATGTTACACAATGTTGTGAACTGGACTCATCAAGTTACTGAGATCTGTTTGTTGTATTGTAGGAAAGCGGTTATGACAATGCTACTACCTCGGGTGGCGCAACTCATCAACTAATTTAAAGGAGGGATGTAAAACTGTAGAGCTTAGAACTTGGTCTTGCGAAAGATCGTTCAATGACAAAGGAGACTATCCAAACAAGGACAATCGGACTCCACTAACCGTACCGGTTGGATCGGTTTACAAGAATGCTTGTGCAATTCTCAGTTACAGGAATTTCTTTTCCATTAAACACTTAAATATTAGGGCGAGAAATGGCTGGGGAGTAGTATTGGAAAGATTGATCTGACTAGCTTATTTTGGATGGGAAGTGGGAACACCACTGCAGCATTGCTGAAAATAATAAATGTTTGCTCATTTTGATAGGGGTTACTAGGAGATGGAGAAATTGTTCAAGGTCTGCGTGTATGAAGAAGGTGAGTCACCGGTGTTCCACGACTTTCTGTGCTGCAACATATACTGAACAGAAGACAGATTTATATGCCTTGGAGATGGAGAACGAGATCCGATCGAGATACCCCGAGGTTGCCCATGTCTTCTTGAGCCTTTCAGGCATTTGTGGAAGATAATCGTGGATGCTGTAGTTCAGTCTTGCCATGCTCAGCTTTACTCACTGTACATTTGTGACAATCAATGTGAAGGATTAGCATATTGAGTGACTATTGATTGCTATGTATGAATGATTGTGTATCACATGCCATATGTGTCGATGCGACACAACCTGCGAATGTTGATTCAGAGGTGCAGTCAATAGAGACATATGGACTCTCGATTGGACACGAATTTTGTGCAACTATGTTAGCATCAAGACCATAAATTTTAACAGGTCCTGAAGAGCATCACGTGTGCTATTTTCTAGCATAAAACCTTGATCTTAATGCTCATAAAACAATCAAGAAAGACTATACTTAGATAAAATGGATATATACAAACATGACAAAAAATAGTTTATATAAAAACATTGGATGTTAGAACATCACAACTATGCAAAGAATTGTACATAAACAGCTATTTCAGGCTAAGCTGGTTTTGGTAACAAATTTAGTCACCTGTAGCAATGCATGGGCATTTAGCTAAATGAGGCGTTTGGAGGGGATCAGTGCGGATATGGGGGCAATTGGCGGGGACTCATCTTTGGCGGTTCATGGGAAAGTATGGTGTGAAGGAGAAAGGGCGCCATGTCAAACGTGAGGTGGGAGTCATCATGTTTTAAAGAAGAGGACTCCAGTGAGAAACCCGTTACAGTGGGAAACCGAGGGGAACGAGAGGGTTTTTGTGGGACTGCATGTTAGAGATAACATGGAAGATTTGGAAAAGCCCAGGCTGTCGTGTCTAGATGGTTGCATTTTGGGGAGCCCACTGCCCGTTTGATGTTTGAACACGTTCGGATGTACAAGGGAGAAATGAGCTTTGACCTTTGAGACAACCTTAATCATTTGTCTGTTTTATTTATATGCATTATAGCCCGTAGCAACGCACGGGCGTTCTACAAGTCACCAGTAGGACCAACACGAGGACTGTAGCTGCCTTCATGCTTCGCAAGCCGTGGTATAGATCTGCGTGGGAAAGATACAAAAAATTGAGGAAATGGGCTTATCGAAACAAAGGGGATTCAAAGGGTGAATTACTTGGTATATTCTTGGATCGAACCTGAAGTGCCTTGCTTAATTGTGTTTAATCTTGATGTAAGTTGGATGTTTCTCCAATGCGGCGGAGTTGCGATATTTATAGGGGGCTGGCAACTTGGCATACAGTAGTATACTGCTCTTGTGTGTAGATCTTCGCCACTAGCAAGGTCAGATATGCAACTAGCATGATCGATCGACAATATGAAGTGGTTTATTTGCAGGAATTCTCTGGCTCGATCGATTGCAGAAATGACAGGTGATGGACTGATGAAATATTTGTGTATCTTCACTTGGCGACCTATATTTTAGATAGCAAATTGTATTTAATTAGGGACACTGTTCCATTGCATTGTGACGGCAACGAGCAATATCTTGAGGACAAATACGGTTTTCTAGTTTTAATTTAGACTGGAGTTGGGATCCTGCTACTGTATTACAATAGTCATCCCATCATTGTGAATATGCTCTGTTGCATAAGGCACATAAGGAACTCACAAAGGGTAAAGCACAACAAAATATGAAAAAAAAAACAAGCCTCGTAGCGAAGAAGTATGCCCGAAAAAGAAGCACAAAGCATTCAAGCCCAAGTAATTGTGATCTTAATGCACAAAGTCACCGGCTTGCTGATAGGGAATATAATGTTTTGTTAGTTTTTGAGTTAGTCGAGACACTGCCATTTGGGCCGATCATACTGTGAACAGATCAAAATTTAAACCTTTCGATTAGCTAATCTTGCCAAAGAACCCAAATGTGTCTTTTCTTAACCTTGGATCATCCTGGTGAAAGTACGGATTTTCACGTTGACCTGCAGTTGTCTCTTATGTGGAAGGCTTTTGAAGTTTCGCTAGACGCAGACCTGAACAATAGTGAGATATAGTAGGCGCAAACCTGAATAATACTGAGATATGGTAGCAACTGGCGAAAAATGCAACATGCAGGATCAGCTTTTATTTTTCCAATTCATGGTACATTTGTGGCTCTTGATCACCTCTTTGAAAGCACTGAAGTACACTAAACTTTCTTAGGTTTGGTTCTCATATTTTCACACTGTGCTTAAGGCGAACGATGGATGTCTAACCGCCTATTTATTTCTAGTTCTGGTCTGTTGATACACGCTGAAATTAACATAACGATATAGCTGGGCGTGCTCCAATTCTACGTTGATGTAAAGAAGCCATGCAATCGATGTTGCATGCAAGTTTGGAAAATGTATTAGGGACATGCTCCTATTTTATGTTGGCCCCACATATCTTAACTCGTCTCTCAAATTTCTTACATTAGCTGGCGAATATGCGCTAACTCTGTACGATATGCTAGATTTTCATATGTGGTTGGTTGGAAACCTTAGGTTGGTGGACACTGACCCTCTCCTAGCCTGTCAATATTCACGGAAGCTGCAAACTCGAGTTAGATTTATTTCAATTGCCGAGTGCTGGACAGTGACCGTCATCCAGCCCGTCGGTCTTTGCTAATATTTTGGTTTAACCTGCTCTCAATGCAGTAGTAATCTTCCCGCAAAATAAAAATAATAAAAATAAAAGCAAATGCAGTAGTAATCTTGTATAACAGGATTTTTTTTTTTCATTCAGGTTATTGTTTGTTTGTTTTCGGTAGCATAAAGCAGATGGGAATGTGCTATTTTTGGCGAGTAATCATGCGATTCTAGCTAGGCTCCATCAATTGTTTTTTTCTGTAGCCATGTATACAGTAAACAAGATCCACACCATTATTTTTGCTTGAAATTCCTATATACTGTAAGACTTTGATTTTGTTCACATTTGACCTATTTTCCTATCTTGCAGAGCCATCCATTAAAATATGGTTAATATCTTCTACCCCTTATTTACTGTACCACTAGAATAGAGACGTGCATTCATTTTAGTCAATCAATTTTTCTGCTGTAGCAAGACATTTTTGTCATCCTGGTTGTGCTCCAATTTACTGTTTCTATGAATTAATGTTAGGTGCTCCTCTTCAGCATATTTACATCATGTGGTAGCCTGCTCGTATAGGTATTTAAGTTTTGATGCAACATAATTCATATTCAAGAGATGGTGCGTGGACAACTTTTAATCTTTATCTCTTTTATTTCATTCTTATCCAATTGTAGCTCGCACAGTTTGGAACAAGTCATGGTTTAGGTTGCATTGAGACCATAGCTACACAGCTTGGCCTCTCTGTTTTGTTACCCAATTTACTTTCGATTCATATTTGTGGTTAATGTGTTCATGTGGTTCTCATGAATCTGGTACATCCAAACTTTGCTTTTGATATCTTTAATTTTGATTCTTTTTTTCTTCAGTTTAAGGTCGTAAAGCGTCTACTTTCAAGTGTGATATGTTCTTGTTTGTTGGTGGTCTCTACCTGTTTGTTGGTATGCTTCTCAGAACTAAAAATATTCTATTTTTTCAGGTCTCTGTTCAATTGGATGACGACAAATGTATGAGGGATATAGAGGAACGAGTTTTTTGAAAGTAGTCTTCATATTTTAGTGTATGGTGGGTACAAGTAATAATGCTTGATTCAAAGTCTAGACCTTTTACCAACAATTGGTAGTAAAATTTAGGATTGCTGAGAAGAGAGGTGAACCTAATGGCTTCAGTACTATTCTTAGGATACTATATGTTGCTCCCAGGCCATGAATAAGAACATTTCAGTCGCTTGAGAGATGGTTGAACATATGAAATTGATGGAAAACTCTGGGCACCCTCAAATATGTGTGAGGGCAATGCAGTTCGGCATGCGAGTCTGCACCTGATTTAATCAGTCTGTTAGATCTGCTTTGAAATAGTGCTTTTGGATTTTTCTTGCTGCTGGTTACCAAGTGGCATTCAATTATCTCCAAACAATTATTTTCTATACTCGTAGGGATAGTTTAATCACGTGAGACATTTCCGAGAACCATTAGTTAGTCTTGTGCACTGAATCAATTTATTTAGACGGCTTTGTTATTCCTACGACCATGTTGATTCTTCTTCCATTAGTTGTGACATAGCATTATTTTACGGCCATCGGGCTACCGTCCGTTTCTTGAGGCTAGTGATTTTACCGTGTTCGTGATGATACATACGTCCCTTTTATGTTGGGTTCTTCAGATATTAATGTTGTCATCTCAATCAGTGTTGAGCATCAGTTATGGACTTGTCGATTGTTAGTGTCACTATAGTGCTGATGTACTTCGCAAGAACAAATAAAATGTGGTAGGCATAGTACTTCTTATGGTATGATTTAGATTGAGGCAAACCAAAGCTTTTACCTCCGTTTCCTTTTTTTTACGGACCTGTGCCTGTACTGCCGGACAAAAATGATAAAAAATTGTTTCTAGGTGATTATTGTCAAACTACCCGAGACAAAACAAACTTTTGGAGTACAGTTCTTGGATTTTGGATTTCACATTTTCAAGGTTATTTCGTACTTTAAGAATTCTCTCTTTTAATCTTCCCATCTCACAAGCAAGTTAACAATGCTCAGGAATCTTTTTGTGTCCCTGGTCTAAGTCAACAAGACGATCAGTACCTCGCCAAAACAAATGAGATGATCCGGAATACAACTACCATGTAAAACACGAGAGAAATGCAAACATGAACTACACTGTAGACCACTTTATAGGAACGCAATCTTATCCTACCAAAAAAGTCAGGCACGCCTCCGACTCATTGTAAAATTACAGCAACATCGTTAGTTTTTTATAGTGTCGTTTTGTTGTGCGGCAGGAATTTCTCAAATGCATGTTGTAACTTATTGGCATGCAGAAGGTAATATTACGTCCCTCCCTTTTTTTTTCTGGAGTGGAGACCGATTCTTTCTTCAGGCTGTAATCTTACCTCGGGTGCTTTTGCTTTCTTATGTTTTTAAGTTCTAGACGTGGGAGATGGACTGGGGTGAGGAATTGTTATTCCTCACCCAGGGTGACGAATAGCGCGGCCCTATATATATATACCTTGCCGTACTTTGAAACAGTTAAGGCTCCCTTCTCCATTCGATCACGGGAGCCGTCATGATCTCCTTCCTCCTCAATTCCATCACCGGAGCCGTCATGATCTCCTTCCTCCTCCATTGGATCACCGGAGCCGTCATCCTGTCTTCTATCACCATCGTTGTCGTTGAGCCACGACAAGATATTATCATCACCTCCGTCGCGGATTATATCCCCCAACAAGTCTTCTTTTTCTAAGTCTCTGTGATACATAGCTTATGCACATAAAGCATTGACACTTCAAACTAGCTATCACATAAACCAAAAAAGAAGTATATTTGTCACCAAAATACAACACTTGACAGAGTTTCCTCTATTTAAAAAATAGTTCTCTGTTTTCAAAATCTATTCCCTCCATATAGAAACTTGCGGACCCCCCCCCCCCCCCTCATGTCGAAGTTATCGGTGATATGTTGAATTCCCGAGAGAGTTAGGGGTGTTCTAACGCGGCACTACACGATATAGGTGAAGGGGGATAACATCCGGGGAACCCACGGGGAAACCATCACATTGAAACAAACATTGTAGCAACACAAAATCGCAAGATGAAGGCTGCGGGAGGCGAGATCGGGCGTCGGCAATGGGATTGCTAGGTTTAGTGAAGGCGAGATCGAGCGTAGTATTTTGACGGGGATGGCGGGTTTCGGGTTCGAGTATTACTGCAACGGGTTTGAACCCGCGAAACGTGTCGGGTTTAATACTTTACCCAACGACAGCCCCACGGGGTTAAAAAGACGCACATCCCCGTCCCCTAATAGGGTAAAAACCCGCGTGGGACCCGGGTTTCGGGGCCCATTGCCATCTTGATACACATATAGTGCCATACATATAAATGAACATATACATACATACATACATGAAAAAAAAACAATGCCATACATATACAGAACATATACATACATACATACATGAACATACTACATACATTAAAAAAATATAGTGCCATACATAAATATAGTGCCAATGGCGGCGGCAGCGCAGGGCGGCGGCAGCAGCGGAGGCCTGGGGAAAGGGGGGAGCTCACTAAGGGCGCGGCGATGGAGCTGGAGGCCGGCGACGTCGACGAGGGCCGGCTCGGGGGCACGCGGCGACGGGACGGAGAGCGCGCGAGGAGGTCCGGCGCCGGCGATGGTCAGCGGGCTCAGGGACGGCAAGGCGTCGGCGAGGGCGACGGCAAAATCCGGCAGCCTGGCGGCGTCGATGTCGTCGTCGGTGCCGTCGGGGGAGAGGAAAGAAGAAACTGCAGATGGATTGGAAAAACTGCTAAGTCCCGCTTATATAGCCCCCCCTTAAGTCCCGGTTGGTGGCTTCAACCGGGACTAATGCCCCCCTTTAGTCCCGGTTGGTGGCTTCAACCGGGACTAATGCCCCCCTTTAGTCCCCGTTGAAGCCACCAACCGGGACTAAAGGGGGGCATTAGTCCCGGTTGGAGCCACCAACCGGGACTAAAGGGTTGTGCTTCTCGCAGCCACAAGTTTAGTCCCACCTCGCTAGTCGAGAGGGGCTCGGAGTGGTTTATAAGTGCTGCTGCCGCTGCCCTCTCGAGCTCCTCTCTAATGCTGGCAGTACATGCCTATTTGACGCCCTGCTAGGCCTTCTAGCACTGCGGGCCTGCATCCTGGCCCATTTGTAGGGTTTCTAGTCGTATGCAGGCCGTGGTGCCTAGTAGGCGGGTCTTTTTTTTGCATATATTATGTTTTTAAAATTTTAATGTTATTTTTTGCATATGTTATTTTTAGTTATATAATTTTAGTTGCATAAATTTTATATAATTTTAGTTGCATAAGTTTTATTTTTTATTGATTCTTTTTAGTTGATTCCTTTTGCTATTAGAGTTTTATAAAAGCTTTTTAGTTTCTATTAAAGCTTGTAACAAAATATACTTTATGGAAATTCATTTTACTATTAAAGTTTTTAACAAATAAATACTTTGATAATTTTAGTTAATATTATTGTGATTCTTTTTGCTAATGAAGAATATTATATTTAATTCATTCTTTTTAGTTCATTCTTTGTGCTATTACAGTTTTATAAAAGACTTTTTTTGCATATCTTTAAACATATTTTAACTCAAGACTTTTTCTGCATTCAATATGCACCATTCAAAGCCATATCATCACTTTTCAACCCTTTTCTGACTTCATTTGTTATTTTTCATGCATTTCATGATTTATTTTGAACTAAAATGACACTGAATTGAAAAACACTGCAAATGAACTCTGAAATGGTTGAAAGTTGGCATGGTATCATAATTTCACCCACATAGCATGTGCTAAAAAGTTGAGAGGGTTACAGGAAAAACTGGATGCACTTCGTGTACAAACTGGACAATCTCTTTCGAAGTATCAGGGTTTCGGACGAAAACTCGTCTATTACAAAGGGATTTCAATTTTTTAAACATATTTTAACTCAAGACTTTTTCTGCATTCAATATGCACCATTCAAAGCCACATCATCACTTTTCAACCCTTTTCTGACTTCATTTGTTATTTTTCATGCATTTCATGATTTATTTTGAGCTAAAATGACACTGAATTAAAAAGCACTGCAAATGAACTCTGAAATGGTTGAAAGTTGTTATGGTATCATAATTTCACCCACATAGCATGTGCTAAAAAGTGGATAGGGTTACGGGAAAAACTGGATGCACTTAGTGTACAAACTGGACAATCTCCTTCGAAGTATCAAGGCATATTTTCTTATATTTCTAATCTTCAAGCGCATTGCATCCATCTTGATCTTTTGGTCATCGACGACATCGGCAACATGCAACTCCAATTTTATCTTCTCCTCCTGAATTCTTTTCAATTTTTCTTTCAAATCCTCGTTTTCTTTTTCAACTAAATTTAACCTCTCGACAAGAGGGTCGGTTGGAATTTCTGGTTCACATACCTCCTAGATAAACACATCTATGTCACGTTGGTCGGCACAATTGTCATAAACACTAAATGAAACAAATAGTTATAAAAGATAATATACCACATCCGAATCATAGACCGAACGAGGGCCGCCGTGGGCGGATACCATGACCATGGCACTATATAATAACAAACAATAATAAAAGTAAGAAATGTATACAAGTATCTATGTAAATCATACAAGTAAGAATTTTTTCTTTCAAAAAGAAGATAAGAACAAGAGGCTCACCACGGTGGTGCCGGCGACGAGATCGGCGCAGGCGATCGACGACGGTGAGGACGGGGACAGGACGTGACGGACCGCCAAACCTAGACAAATCTTGGGGAAAATGGAGCTTGGAGGTCAAGCTTGGAGAGGAGAAAGCTTAAGCGTGGCTCGGGCATTTTATCGAACACCTCGTGTGCATAGGAGGTGAGAGCAGAGCAGCACACACCTCCCACACGCCGGCCGGCCAAAAAACAGAGGAGTGAGCGGGCAGGGGCAAGCATATATATAGACATATCTTTAGTCCCGGTTCCAGCCACCAACCGGGACTAAAAGGGCTGCGCCAGGAGCGAGGACCTTTAGTCCCGGTTCGTGTCTAGAACTGGGACTAAAGGGGTCAGATGAACCGGGACTGGTGCCCGCCGAGGCCCGGCCGGCGTCCTGGCCTCACAAACCGGTACTGATGCACCCATTAGTCCCGGTTCGTAACACGGCCGGGACTAATGCAATATTCTGGCCTGGACCAAAGCCCTGTTTTTTACTAGTGGTTGTAGATGGATGATAGCAGGCAATGTATATTTGCATAAGACTACTACTATCCCTTGGCTATTGTAATCTATGCACCTGTCAAATGTTGGATTCGGTATTATGTATATCTATCTATTCTGCTACTTGTGCTGCTCTGCAGCATTGAGCTTTACTAGTAGGCAGAGGCGCGGCGGCGCCGCCGCGCACGCGGGAGAGCCCGTTGAATTAATTGTTGTTGGTTTGGCAAGAAAAAAGGAATTTAATATATAATCACATGATCAAACTTCTGTCAAACCCTTTGTCGAACTTAATGTATATTAATTTGCATCAGCGCATGCAGCAGTAAATATGAAAAAACAATTGTGCGTCTGTAGAAGTAGCCACTTCATATGTAAGGTCTGAAACAATTCTAAACGTCTAAACACAACATAAACATTGTGCCAGCAATTTTATAATCCTTATAAATACTTACTAATAAGGGAAACTAAGTACTGCCTAGCAACGAACAATTACCTTATGTCGCCCCATTTTACAACACAACCTTGTTTCATTTTCAATTTTTACATCATGGTCAGCTGGAGACTGAGGTCATCGTTTTGTGCATTAGCATATTTGTTCAAGAAACACTCACTATTTTCCTTCATATGGATTGCAATGGAAGGAATCTAGTAGGTCAGTACCTACATTAGCAGATTAAATATAGTAAGTTAAGCGATGTGAACACAGATTTTCCGTTCTCAGCTGTGTTGACATCCAGCATGGAGACACTCACAAAGTCACAGTGTCCCTCTGCTCAATCTACTTCTTCAGTGTTCCAGTGTTGAGAAAGGATAGACTAAGAACCTGAACTATCTGAATTCTGTAGGCCTGGACACATTGGCAGGTTGAACCCAACGGCACAGTCGATGCTTGGGTTGATAGCAAATGACATCTATATGGATCATAAGTAAAATGATGAAAGTCCAAAACTTTTCAGGTAACTTAGGAGGTGTTCGGCAACCCACCAGCTCCACGAAAATCGAGGATCTGCGGAGCAGCAGTTCCTCCGCTCCGTGGTTTTTAACTTCAGCTCCGCCGGCTTCAGGAGCAGCGTCACGGAGCGGAGGGATGCCGAACAGGCCCTTATAGGCATGACCTGAAGGTTTATGATGGCACATTCTTTGCATACACCGTTGCCCTGAATTTAAACAAGCTACAATTAATAGCAAATATGGTAAGCGAAACCTTCACCATGGAATTGTAAGCGAAACCTTCACCATGGAATTGGTCTCACAGACATGGAAGTCCATCTCAGAAATAAAGTTTGGATAGGAGCTAATTGCTGCCACTGAAAACTAACATTATCTGTTGCCTATAACTGATACTTGGCACTACCTAACTGCTGTAGGCTATAAACTTGGTTAATCCTATCTTTATTGATCGGCCTATAAAATCTGAAAAAAAAAAATTATTTAGTAGTGTCATGGTATCGGCAAACAATACACTTAATAACTCTAAAGCTTCAAAGTGTCTGATTCATCTTCAGAGAAAGACTTATGAACATTTACACACCTCTGAACTGCTCAGTGCGTCTTTAGTTTCCAGGCGAAATCTTGCGTGAGATTAAACTATTAAAAAGCTAGACCATGAGAAAATTATAAAATTGGAATAGATTGTATTTGCCCTGGTAGCGAAACTGCACTTCCAAAAACGTTGGGCAGCCTTGTCTAGGTTCCGCGCAGCAAATCAGCACAACCAGTGGAGGGGGGCGGAGGCAGCCTCCGGCCTGCTGACACGCAAGAGGAAAATGAGTAAAGTGGCGGAGTTTCAACTGATGCCCTTCCTCCTTCTGTTCTCTGGCACATCCAAGAGGGTTGGTGATTGAGGACGCGGTTGTCGAAGCGAGCATGCGACGGGAGAGGAGCGCAGGAGAAGAATGGACGGGAGGTAGCAAGTTCACGACAGCGACCTGTGCACCTCCCGTCGAGCACCAACGGAAGAGGCGACACGGCGGAGCACGTCAGCTGCGGCCCTGCTCCTCGTACGACATCAAGGAGGAATCGGCCATGTGCAGCAGCGGCGTAGCGGCAGCCATGCACAGAGACGAAGGGAAGCAGATCGACGACGGGGAGGAGAAGCGGCGAAGGAGGCGGTGACATGACATGGACGGGGAGGCGAGAGGGCGTGGGGATGACCGGATGGGGCTGGAGCACTTCCATCGAGTGTTCTGATCCCGAGTTTATCTAGAAGGAAGGAGAAGGAAGGGGTCGGTCGAGACGTTTCGCGAAGAGAGGCCCGCAAGCGAGATAAGTTGTGCATGGGTTGGACCTGGATTCAGATATTTTCCCATGTAGCGAGATAAACGACAACCAACCATCTCACGCTATAAAACCAGCACCAAACCAGATCGTGAACTGGGACACGCGTCGATCGGAAAAACTTTGACGCAAAGAACTGGGAATTCACCGCGTCGCCTCTAGCTTAGTAGCTTTAATACTTTGGGATATATATGCCCTGCTTCTCTCAATCAATCTACACGCTTGTGCTTTGTGCTCAACTCGTGGCTCCGATGGACTCCTCCGCCTGCACGGGTGCACCAGCCAAAAGGATAGATGCATCTGCATACATGCTAGCTGGATAGGTAGATGCTAGCCGCATGCAGAGGAGATCGACACAGAAACAATTGTGATGCCATCTAAACTCCTCGCCGATTGCTAGCTGCAAGAGAATCGAGGTCTGCATGCAGTCAAATCGGCAAAGCTGCATGCAAAGGTAGCCAATCCCGTGGCCATGGCGGCTGCACATATCCAATAAGGATGCGTTTGGTTGGTCGCATTAGGTCGGGCCAGGCCCACGCGGGAAGAATGCAAAGGTAGCCAATCCCATGGCCATGGTGGCTGCACATATCCAATAAGGACGCGTTCGGTTGGTCGCATTAGGTCGGGCCAAGCCCGCGTGGGAAGAATCTGACCTGTTTGGTTGCCTGGGTCGCATCAAATTCATGGACCGCACGAACCTCAAAGTAGGCCTGGACCTGGCTCTGGAGGAACGGCCGAATCGGCCATTTTTTGCGAGACAGGCTCGCTTGAGCCACGCGTGGCGAGCGTCTGCATGCCTGGGGACGCGCGGGATACGACGCTACAGCTCATAACTTCCCACACCCCCTCCCGTCACCTCCCTCGCCAGCTCACACCCTCTCTCTCTCTCTCACCTCACCGCCCGTTCGGTTTCTCTGATGGCTACGCCGCCATCTCGCCACACCCACCCACTCCGGTCATCGCCGGCAGCATTCCCATCCAAGAGATGTGGGTTGCCGGCCTCTTTGCAGCCGGAGTAGATCTGGCGGCGGCACTGCGAGCTCCCTGCCCTTTCTGCACCATGCCGCCGCCCTGGGCCAATGCAGCGCCTGCGCCGGTCGTTCCGGCTCTGCCACCGGAGCCGGTGGTCCTCTCCATCGGCTCGAACCTCGCGGGGATCCAATACCCGCCGGTTATAAAGGATAAGAATCGTATTGGAAGAGATGTCTTTGAAGAAGTTTACATGGGCCTTGTTGATCGAGTACCAGTCATAGTAAAGAAGGCAGATCAGTGGTACTGCGCTACAAAATGGACAGTTTGAGAAGGAAGTCATCATCCAATCTCAAGTCCTCCACAAGAACATTGTTAGGCTCATAGGTTGTTGCGTAGAAGTTGACACCCCGATGCTAGTTTATGAATATTTCTCCGATCGATGACATTCAGGCCCGTCCAAGAGGCACGGGGCCCCAAAATCGGAGGGGCCCCGATCGAAGGAAAAACCAGGAAAGGTTGTGTTAATTCGTTAGCTCCCTGGCTTCTTGGATGGCTTGCTAAATCCTTAAATCCAGCCTGACGTGCGTGAACCGGAGCAATGTTACCGTGAGGCCACAGTACCCAGCCAATAGGCCCATAGTCGGCCTAGTATCATTTTGCTCACTTCCCTTTCGACACGGGCACATTCATTCGCCAGCGGCGGGCGAGAGTCGGGCAAAGTTGCTTTCCGTGTACACGCTGCCTTGCCTGCCTTGGTCTTTCCTCTACCAGGAAATAATAACACGGCATGTGATGGATGGATCGGCGCGAACCGTCCGTCCGTCTGTTTCCATTCTCTCTCTGGCGATCACGTGTCACCAGTAGTGCATACGGTACCCCGAGAACCATTTTATGGGGTGGGAGTCTGATGTTCCAGCCCAGGTGGCTGTTTGTGTTTTGGGCGATTTGCCAGAGCACTGTTAAGTTATAAAAGCTATGCTTTTTCCTCAAAAAAAAAAAAAAAGAGTACTGCATACGGTACCGCGCTTGCGAGCCGCGGAAGCGAAGCAACCTCCGCCGCATGTGCGGCTCGCGCTCCCTCGCAGAGCCTGCCTGAATCTGCAATCCAGCATTACAAACCAATCGAGCGACCCGATCCCATCGGCCAGGCGAGAGCGAGAGAGACCAATCAATCAATGCCGCTGCCGCTGCCGCTGCTGCGTGCAAGGAACACCCAAGTTAGTAGCACCACCGGTATGGTGTGTGCGTGCACTCCACCGCGCCGCGGCAGATAGACCAACCAACCAATTATCGTCGATCCATTCATGCGTGTCGCTCACAGTCACAGACAGATCCATAACAACGCCTGCGTCCTCAGACGTCGGTGCTAAATTTTGCTCCGGATGAGTCGCTCTTTCCTTCATCAGAAGCCGTCTCTCTCCCTCGGCGTTGAGCGTCGCATCACATCGCCTCGCCGGCTTCTCCTGCCGTCCAAGCCACGACCCAGACTCAGAAAGGGGAAAGGGGAAAGGCTCAGCCTCTACGACTACCATGCATGCTGCCAGTTTCAGCTAGGTTAATTAGGTGTGTAAAGCTGAGTGGCTGACCGGCAAGTGGTTGTTGCGGCCTTCAAGCCAAAGCATGCAACCGGGAGAAGACTCCAACAAAGCCACAACCAACCCAACAAGATTCAGCTCAGCTCGCGACGGCAGCAAGGAAAAGAGAGCCAAACGGTCGAGATCCACAGACCGACCAGAGCAGCCGAGAATGAGAGAGTTCCGGTCAGATTCTCCGGCCATGCAGATGCAGTCACCCGGAAAAACTAACCCAACCGATTTCGTCCACGTTGTGTCGTGTCGTCGATCGGACGGGTATGTGTAAGTAATGCCGAAAGATTCTGTTACGGCCGACGCCAAGACAGCTCCACAATCGATGGAGGAGCACATGAATATCGATCGACATGGTACAATGCATTGCATATACTACTAAACTACGACCACCAAAGTCCTCTTATGCTCCCGAGCTCAAACGAGCTCAGTAAAAAAAAAACTCAAACAAATATGAATTTTTATTGTGTCAAACTTTGACAAATTTTCTGTACGAAAAAAAACCAGCACTCCAAAATGCTTTCAAATATAGCATTTTTACAGCATCAATTCTAGTTTTTTTTGCCACAAATGTCTTTTCATGATAAATTTTTGCAAGTACACAAAACATTGGTCAAAGTTTATCACACAAAAAAACAGAGTTTTTTTTAATTGATTTTACATTTTTTTACTGTTCATCAGAGAGCATTTGAGCTCGGGAGAAGATAACTCCACTTCCACCGCTACTAAGTTGAGTGGATTTCTTGCTCCCGAACTCCATGGAGCCTTGTTTTTTTTTTTCAAACTATGAATATTGTATTAAAGTTTTAATGTTTTAAAACAAAATAACGTTTCAATTTTTAAAATAAAATACACATAGACAATTTGGTGCATACTACTCCCTCCGTCCCATAATATAAGAGCGTTTTTGACACTAGTGTCAAAACGCAGTGTCAAAAACGCTCTTATATTATGGGACGGAGGGAGTACATTTCTGTGAAATTTCTCTATCAAATATGCTTAAAAAAAACCATAGACTGTCATAGTGAAAATGAATGATGCATGTGCTACACAGACATGGTTTTGCTTTTGTTTCTTTATAGCTTGAACCACAACGTATTTCATTTTTAAAATTTACGGAGATGTAGTATGTATCCCTAGATTCATACGTACCTTTTCAGTATATTTGGAAACTTTGAGATATGATTTTTTTTCCAGATTGTTTTTTATACGAGTTCCATGGAGCGCGGGATCCAAAAGCAATTTCCATAACAAAGTCCTTCCTCCCTCCCTCTCTCTGTAGCAAAAGCTTACGACCTAGGTGGCAACGCCGATCCATTTCCTTTCCAGTGAGATCATGCGCCCCTCTCCCTCCGTACGCCGCTCTAGCGACCGGAGGACACGGAGATCCGAATCGATGATGGTAGGGTGAGGTTTTTAGTTTATGTATTGGTACCCAATCATCGATGGTGAGGCATTGCTGCCAAGGCTCCTCCTCCGCAGCTCCGACTCCCTGATGACACGACGATGCATGAAGCCCCTCGAACACGATGAAAAAACCGACTATCAAAGCCCAACCGCTATCCAACTCTACTCACCACCACCAGCGTCGCCATGCCCCGCTAATCCAAAACGAAGCCCCTAAAAGGAAATACGACTGTAAGAGCCGTCGATGTCCAATCAAAAAACCGATCTAGGGTTTTCTCCGAAGCACTCGGGAGGAGAGACGAAAATGCATCACATGACGCCTCCTGGAAGGTAATGACACCCTCAGGCGCCACCGTCAACGGCTCCGGCCTTCAGTCGACTAGGTGAGAACGATAACAACACCATTAACAGGTTAATGGCCGTGGATTGTGGTCGGTTTGGTCACTGTCACGCCATACTCACTCGCCAATTCATCAGAAAAGAAACATTCTATACATTGCTTCAAGACCAAAAAAAAAAAACCCTTCTTCTTTTATGACCGGCTTCCCTGGATCTGGGAAGCTTTTTTTTTCATGGTGGGTGCGGGCATAACACGGTGATGTACTTTTTTTTTTTTGAACACAGTACAGACGCAAGCGCTCATATACACGCGCATACACTCACCCCTATGAACGCACACACGCACACCCTACCCCTATGAGCACCTCCGAGAGACTGAGCCGACATATCATCTTGAAATTTACGAAGTCACCGTAGGCACCTCGTCGTCGACGGGAACGTCTCCTCCCACTGAATGCGCATCGCCGGAAATCCTGAAATAATTCCAGAAATAAATGCGAGCACCAAGATTTGAACCCTGGTGAGCTGGGGATACCACAGTCCCTCTAACCATCCAACCACAGGTTGGTTCGCAACACGGTGATGTACTAATAATATATAGTGTTCGTGTCCAAATACAAAAGGCAAAAGATATAAAGAAAAGCAGAGGAATTACCCTAAAAAAAACAAAAAAAAGCAGAGGAATCTCAGGAAGCGCTTCCAAGCCAAGTCAAGAACAGAGCAGCAGTAGTCCGTTGCAAGCTCCACCACCTCCCCACGCACGCTATAAATTCCGGGGGAGAGGGAACGGAGCCTCCGCCAAATCCCCACGAAACCGTCCTCCGCTCCCCACAACCGCACCGCAATGGCGACGACCCCGCGCCTTTTCCTGCTGCTCGTGCTCTGCGTCGCCGCCGGCGCGGCGGTGGGCGCGCTCCGGCTGCCCCCGGACGCCAGCTTCCCGGGCGCGCAGGCGGAGCGCCTCATCCGCGCGCTCAACCTGCTGCCCAAGGACTCCTCCGGCCGCCACGGCGCCGGAGTTGGTGCGGGAGAGGAGATCGCGCCCGGGCAGCTGCTGGAGCGCCGGGTCACGCTGCCCGGGCTCCCCGAGGGCGTCGCCGACCTCGGCCACCACGCCGGTTACTACCGCCTCCCCAACACCCACGACGCCAGGTCTGTCAGTCCGAAGCCAATTCGCTCTGTTTTTCCGCCAAATTACCAGCCTTTTTGGTCCGTAACGGCCGGCGGCCCGGCGCGCCGGCGATTGGGGAACGGCTTTTTGGGAGCTGAAATTAATGAATTTTCTCTGTGCAAACTGCGTGCAGGATGTTCTACTTCTTCTTCGAGTCGCGGGGCAAGAAGGAGGACCCGGTGGTGATCTGGCTCACCGGCGGCCCCGGGTGCAGCAGCGAGCTCGCCGTCTTCTACGAGAACGGGCCCTTCACCATCACCAACAACATGTCGCTCGTCTGGAACAAGTTCGGATGGGACAAGGTAGCCAACCTGCCTACCAGTCAATCTCATCTTCAATTACCATTGTGCACTTCATTAACAATCTTCTAAATGCTTTGTGCGTTTCGTCAAGCAAGAAAGAAACCAAATGCTTTGCTTACCTTGCACGTAACCCCTACAAAAATAGTCACCTGAAATCTTGCAAGTCTGAAACTGTCGCCTGATTATGGGCGAAAGCGTGAAAGCTACTACTCCCAAGTCTGAACTGAAGCATCTTTTCTGTGCTTGATGACTAGTGGTTCAGAAAATAGTAATTGTGTATATCCATGGTCGAATTGATGGTGACGAGAAGGTCAACTTGAGGTCTTTGGGCTGCGGTCAGCTCCTGGATTATGTCAACTATTATTACGCACTCTTGTCTCAGAGTGGTCTCTAAATTCTGTTACCTCCTCTTGTGCTGACGGTACTTGCTGCCTGCAGATCTCGAACATCATATTTGTTGATCAGCCCACCGGGACTGGGTTCAGCTACAGCTCCGATGATCGCGATACCCGTCATGACGAGACAGGGGTCAGCAATGACCTGTATGACTTTCTCCAGGTACTATCTTTGGCCCCTCTCAGCTCTAACAGATGCAATTTACTTCTTTACTCTATCGATGCAATTGGAAGCATTATTATATTATTACAGTACTGCAGAAACGTGGTTAATTCATTCAGTAAGAAATAATTTATCAACAAATGCTAAAATATCCTCCAAGTGTACGATAATCATAATCATATAACAGCATAAAGGCGTAAACACATCAGGGCACTCTTCTATTTATAGTAGTTTGGTTTCAGTTAATAATGCTCATATATAGTGCGGTTGTACTTTCTTAAGGCAGAACAATTCCGTTACGATTGGGTACTCCCACCGGAGCATAACCCATTTTTTCTGATTAAGTGCATTACAAGATATTTTTCCATACTTTCTAAATTTGGTGTTAGCTATTTCTGCACCCCTTAATCGACCAGAACAACAAATATGCATCCCCTCCACCTCTTCTGGCTGGAGTTAGGCTGGTACCCTCCACTGAGGTGCCTAATCGTGTATCCTCTGCAATCTGTCCATTATGTGAATTGGTGCGCATGAACAGCATGTCCCCCCTGTACCGCAGAAATTGTTCAGGCTGAATCGAAATTGATAACTTGCTTACACAAAAATATGAATTTAACAAATTTGAATGCATAGCTTCATTAGAGGTGGTAAGACAATGATTTACCTAAAATTTAGGCCTCAGATCAGACCAGATGAAGTAGAAGAATCATGTAACAGAGCTGTGTATTGCTCTAAGGCCTGATTATTTAGATTTTGTTGACTACTGATCATTTGTTCTTACCTTCCATTTCAGGTCTTCTTCAAGAAGCACCCAGAGTTTGTAAAGCACGACTTCTTTATAACTGGTGAATCTTATGCTGGACACTACATTCCAGCATTTGCAAGCCGTGTTCACCAAGGAAACAAGAAAAATGAGGGCACTCACATAAATTTGAAGGTAAGATCCTTACTGAAGTTTGCGTTGTCTTGTATTCTCTGTTGATGATTTGGTTCTCTGTTAATGTGCATAACTCTTTCTTATTTGTACTATAGGGATTTGCGATTGGTAATGGCCTCACAGATCCAGCAATCCAATACAAAGCCTACACAGACTACGCATTGGACATGAACCTTATTCAGAAAGCTGACTATGAAAGGATCAACAAGTTCATCCCACCATGTGAATTTGCAATCAAACTCTGTGGTAAATTCTTTTGACACAAATACTCTGTTTCCTTGCAATCAGTTGCAAAAGATAAGAGCATTGTTATGCTTAGGCCATTGCCTGAGACGAACATTTATATTCCAAGTGTCAAACTTCTTTAAAGTTTAATGAATCCATTTGAGGTGTAATTGAGGTTGATTAATATTGCCTATGATATATATATATATATATATATATATATATATATATATATATATATAAAAGGATGCTGCGTATACCTTATCTAGAAGCATTTTCTATGAAACAATGCATTCAAATTACATCCTGATCCCTGAGGATTTCTTCAAGTTAAAAGAAACTGTCTCTGACGACCTACTGTTGTTTCAGGTACAAATGGGAAAGCATCTTGCATGGCAGCATATATGGTCTGCAATACCATCTTCAACTCCATCATGAAGCTTGTCGGGACAAAGAATGTAAGTATGCAATTGCTGTTAAATTACTCGCTTTATTAGTTGACTCAAGACTGAAAATGTCAATGGCTTCTTTACAGTATTATGACGTTAGGAAGGAGTGCGAAGGAAAACTCTGCTATGACTTCTCAAACTTGGAGAAGTTCTTTGGCGACAAAGCAGTCAGACAGGCGATCGGAGTAGGTGATATTGAATTCGTCTCATGCAGCACTTCGGTTTATCAAGCAATGCTCACAGACTGGATGAGGAACTTGGAAGTCGGCATCCCAGCTCTACTTGAGGATGGGATCAATGTGCTCATATATGCTGGGGAATATGACCTTATATGCAATTGGCTCGGTAAGGATATGTTGAAACCGATATGTTTAATAGAGCCATTTTGCAAATTTGCTTCGTCATAACTAATTACGTACTGCATTGTCCCCCATTTATAAGTAGCTGCATATAGCTCGCTGTTTCATGAAAGGAGCTTTACAGGTCCTTTTCTAGCTGAATAGGAACACCAGCATCCCAGTTTCTGAATCCTACTTAACCTAGCATGTTAAGATAAAGTTTATGCTTAGCCTCGTGTTCTGCATTGTCTTACACATTATCAGATTATTTGATGTATTTCATTTGATATGTCAAGTGTAACATTGTTTATGTTTGAGCAGGAAACTCAAGGTGGGTCCACTCCATGGAATGGTCCGGTCAGAAAGACTTCGCCAAAACTGCTGAATCGTCGTTTTTGGTAGACGATGCCCAAGCTGGAGTCTTGAAGAGCCATGGGGCACTCAGCTTCCTCAAGGTTTGTGATGAATCACCTTTTTCACTTTACCCCGACACCTACTGCTCCCAGAAATAATTTTTTAAGAAGTCGGGCCATTCATTTCTTCGAACAAACTTGGTATAACAGTAAAGTTGCCTAGATGGCCTAGTAAAGCTTTGGTCCTAACTTTATGCCAGCATGACTCAACTGATACTACTTAATCACTAGATCAAGGGAGTCTAGATAGATGGGCAGTCTAGATTACTGACTGACATCTGTTTGTGTGTGCAAATAAATGCAGGTGCACAATGCTGGCCACATGGTTCCGATGGACCAGCCGAAGGCCTCCCTTGAAATGCTGAGGAGATTCACGCAAGGGAAACTCAAGGAGTCTGTTCCGGAAGAGGAGCCAGCGACGACCTTTTATGCCGCGATGTGATCTATACCGACCAAAGAAGGGGGAAAACTCGCTAGGTGGCCTGCACGGGTCATCGTTGCGGTCTCGAGGAGTGTCTGTCTGTCTGTAGCTACCTGTTTTCCTTCCATGTGCCCCTCTTTTTCTCTGCGCTGCCTCAGCTGGATATGTATAGCCCCTAATAACAAAAACGTTGGCCCTGAAATGTAACTGCACGATGTATACTTGATGATGATGATGATGATGAAGGATGGAATACACTACACCATGGGGGGCGATGTTTGAGAGCCTTGCCTGATGATTTAATCATGTCCATGTGTGTGTGTGTGTGTGTGTGTGTGTGTGTGTGTGTGTGTGTGTGTGTGTCTGGCAAAAGAAATACCTTCTTGTTTATTTCATCTTGGGAAGGGCCATTCTCTGGGCAACACCGCCACGCATAGACGAACTAAGGCTAGTCATATCCCTTTCTTCCAAGCAAAAAGCAATCAATGAATCGTTGTTCAGATGTATGATGGGAAACAAGTGGTCCTCAGATTTTCAACAAGCTACGTGCGGAGAGACCAGAACACAAATGGTAGATGATGAAGAAGAAAACAGAATGGTAAGAAAGCTCCCTGTGAGGATCAAACTCGTGGCCTTCCCCTTACCACGAAGGGAAGGCACTAGCACTAAGCTGTCATGGCCATTTGTTAAAATCGCGGGCGTTTTGGGTGTCAAACTGCCACCATCTGATTCCGGTCAGACGGCTCTGCGGCCGTTCGTTGAGATTTCATCCTCAGCAAACGTTCGCCAGATTGCTATTCCGATGTGAAAAGGTTACAACACCGGCCAAAAAATTCCAAATGCAGTTAGGTACAAAGGCAATTCTTTCTACATTTACAGAGCAGCTTTATCTCATGGTTCTTCCTCCATCATCAATGCAACTAGTTGCAGTGATCTTAGCAGCTACATATATCGAAGTCAAATCCGCCTCCACGGAGCTCCCCTACAGATCGTTCATGTAGGCAAATACTCGACAATAGGGGTCAGGGAAGTAGATGAGTGTGCCAAGGACCAAACATCTATCACAGAAGAGTTGACGATTCATAGATGCGCGGGTGGGTGTGTACATTATAGACGTCTAGAACTGTATGTTAGCCATGCAGATCCGGTCGTGAAATGATAGGCAAAAAGTGGGAGGACGAGATAGATCATAGGGAACTTCTTGATGCCTTCCATGCTCATGATAGAGTAATTAACTGGCCAAAAACACAAGGATGAGATGTAGCATGTTGTTTGGACGAGAAGGGGAGATGTATCTTGTATGTGAGCACAATACTTAGATTGTGGCACGAGAAGGGGAAGTATATATGACGTCTAAGGAGTTAAGGATATCTCTATAGGGAGGGAGACATGTGGCCGAATGAATCTGTCATAAATAAATCATAAATAAAAATATATTTGATAATGTCCAATGGTGGTACATCAGCACAAGCCATGTTAGGAATTAAATGTTCAAGATTTTGATATTGATAACAAAATATGTTAAATGTCCAAATAGTAATCATGAATAATATAAATGAATGCTAGCACATACTTATAGAGATGTCTTCCATTTGATAATGTCCAATGGAGGTCAATATGTATGTAGAGTCTTTTTGCAATGCCTTCCATTTGTAAGTAGCCGCAAATAGCTGGATGTTTCTACCATCACAACTCCCAGGCCATAATAACTAGCATAACAGTTGAGCATCTTGTTTTGCAGTTTTGAGACTTATGAAAACATGCTAATAAGACGTTGCCTTGGGAAAAGGTTGAGAATATCAAGACGTTGAGATTTCACTGCAAATTGCAACTTCAGTATAGATGCTTCGAAGGCGAACAAGACACAAAGACTGTATCCCAGTTTATGAAGCATGTGTAACACTTAAAATACAGTTTATGCTTAGCATCATGTTCTTCATTGTCTTTTATGACATCCATCATCAGATTATTGGATGCATTGCAGTTAAAGTTATATCAACTTATCAAGCGTAAAATTGTTTGTCTTAGGAGGAAACTCAAGGTGGGTCCACTCGATGGAATGGTCTGGCCAGAAAGATTTTGCTAAATCTCCAGAGGCCTCGTTTTTGGTTGAGAACGCCCAAGTTTGTGATCAAGGGCCTTTTCTTCTCACTTCATCTCGATACCTATTGCTCCAAAAATAATTCAAAAAGAAGGGAGTCTACTAGGTACATGGCCTATCTAGATTATTGACGAGTAACCTGATTTTTCTGTTTGTGCGAATGCAGGTTCACAAATCACAATGCTGGCCACATTGTTGCGATGGAACAGCCGAAGGCCGCCCCTGAAATGCTCAGGAGGTTCACACAAGGGAAACTCAGGGAAGCCGTTCCTGAAGAAGAGCCACCGACGACATTCTATGCCGCTATGTGATGGGCACCGACTCTGAAAGGGCGGAAAACTCTTTTGCACTCGTCGCCGTTGCGGTCTCAAGGAGTGCCTGTCCGTGACTTCCTGTTTTCCTTCCCTGTACCCTCCTTTTCCCACCTTTCAGCTGGATATGTATAGCCACTAATGGAGTAACAAGAACATTGGCCCCGGAAATGTAACTGCACCATGTATACTTGATGATGATGAAGGATGGAATACACTACACCATGGGGGATGATGTTTCAGAGCCTTACATGATGTTTTAATCAGGCATGTCCATGTGCGTGCGTCTCTACCTTTCTCTCTTTGATTTGGCAAAAAAGAAATACTTGTTGGTTCATTTCATCTTGGGAAGTACCATTCCCCGGGACTCACACGAAAATAAAGGCTCATCATCCCCTTCTTCCAGACAAAATGCAGATCAATGTTTACACGTATGATGGGAGACAAACATAGTTGTCCTTAGATTTGCCAACAGGATAACTGACAGGCTGTGGCATGCAACAGAAGAATCCTTTGGTTGCATTCATATCCATGCTCCAACCAAGTTGATCTTGAGATGCAACAGGGGAGAAAAGGTTGGCCAGGCCAGATCATCAGAACACGAAAGATAATTTGATTTGAATGACGAAGGGTGTTTGCTTGGATGCGGATCAAGAAGAAAACAGAACGGCGAGAAGCAAAATGACAGCAAAAAATTGCAGTGAAGCCCCCGGTGAGGATCGAACTCACGACCTTTCCCTTACGAAGGGAACGCACTACCACTATGCTACAGAGCTTAGACGGACGAAGATGATAATTATCAATAATTCAAATGTAGTTACAACGCATAAATGCAATTCTTTTTAACATTTACAGAGCAGCTTTGTCCCATGATTCGTAGTTCCGTACTCCTTACTAGTAACGAGCAGCAGCGACCTCAGCAGCTTCAGAAATCGTAGCCATATCCGCCTCCAGGGAGCTCCTCCTACCGATTGCCCATGTAGGCAAGCATAGACGGAATGACGATGGTAGGGGTCAGGGAAGTAGATGAGTGCGCCAAGGACCAGACATCGATCACATATGCTTCAATGATTCATGGCAGCTCAGATATGGACGGTAGGTGGGCGCGTACGGCATGGTCGTATACCACGATATGTTAGCCGTGATAATCCGGTTGTGGAATGCTAGCCAAAATGAGTGAGAACGAGATTGATCATAGGGAACTTCTTGATGCCTCCCATGCTCGGGATAGAGTAATTAACATGCCAAAACACACAAGGAGGAGATGTAAAATGTTGTTTTGACGATGAGGGGAGTTGTATGTGAGCACAATACTTAGCTCGCGGCACGAGAAGAGGAAGTATATATGTCATCTAAGGAGCTAAGGATACGTATCATCTCTCTCTCTCTCTCTCTCTCTCTCTCTAGGGAGGGAGGCACAGGTGGCCAAATGATTCTGTTATAAATAAAGATATGTTGGATAATGTCCAATGGTGGGACATCAGCACAAACCATCGATCTTAGGAATTAAATGCCCAAGATTTTGATGTTGATAGCAAAATATGTTAAATGTCCGAATAATAACCGTGAACAATATAACTGAATGCTAGCATGTACTTATAAGGATATGTTGAAGTCAATATGCTTTAACAGTCATTTTGCATGTTTCGTCATAACTAATTAAGTACTTCTGCAATGACTTCCATTGGTAACTAGCCACACATAGCTGGATCTTTCTTCGACAGGATACTATCACAATTACTGTGTTTTTGCTATAAAACTGGCATTGACAGTTTTCTACCATCACAACTCCCAGGCCAAAACCAGCATAACAGCTGAGCATCTTGCGTTGTTGTTCCCTTTAGCTAGAAAGACTTTGCAAAACCTCCAGAGGCATCGTTTTTAGTAGATACGACCAAACTGGAGTTCTGAAGGGCCACGAGGCACTCAGAGCAACTTAAACCAGACGACCCATGTCGTCCGCCCGTGTCCGTTTGGGTCGTCACGGACACAAAAGTCGGCCCAACGCGCTGGCCAAAATGGATGCGCGTTCATTTTTTATCCGTCCGTGACCCATTTCATGCTCAAATTAGGGCCGGATTTGCGTCCGCGCGGACACGGGACGGACGCGCACGACGCCCGCGAGACGCCCGCCTTTGTCCACCCCTGGCCCGCCTGTCGGTGGCACACCGCCACCATTTCCCCCCAAATTTCTCAAAAACCTCCTGCCCACCCCTCCCCCGCGCTCGTCATGGACGACAACGTGCCGACCCTCGACGCCGCCGGCGGCCTCGCCTCACTCTCCTCCGCCGGTCGTTGTGGCGGGCGAAAAGGGCCGGCGCCCACCAAGAAGAAGAAGGTGCTGACACCCACGCAGTGCGCGATCAATCTTTGAGGAGGAAGAACCGCCGACATCAGCAAGAAGCCAGGAACGAGGCCGCGGCCACGTCCACCCTCGCCGCCGCCTTAGAGCAAGAGGCCAACGCCGCAAAGACCAGCGAGCTCGTCCGCGATGCCACGAGGCAGACCCTGCTGGTACTAGGGTTAAACCCTGGCCAGCACGGGCTCGTCGCTGCCGCTGAGGCCGCGGCCAGCACCGGCTCATCGCCCCTTCGTCACCCACTTCCGGACTCACCGCGCATGTCCTCCTCGCCGGCGGCGCCCGGCTTCCAGCGGCACCACCTGCAAACCTCTCGTTTGTCCTACTCTATGGGCTCCGGTTCACCGGAGGTGAGCGTGGTTGCGCCTGGCACTCCAGCACCCGCGGGCATCGACCTCAATGCGGTACCTGCGGTGGATCGTCCTCCGGGTGTGCGCGCAAGCAGCCTCGCGAGCTCCCAGCCAACGCCATGGGGAATGCCCACAACTTGTTCGACAAAATGCCGACCGCGGAAGACAAGGCCAACCGAATCTTCATGGAGAGTCTCATCTACGAAGGTGGTGGCGGTGGCGCTACCTTCGATCCTGACGAGACGCAAAGCCAGGATGGGCGGAACCCCTTCATGGCCGGACACGATGGCATTGGGTACACCTTTGGTGATGACAATGCAAGCATGGCCGACCCCCTCATGGAGGACCATCTCGGCATGGGCGGCTCTTTTCCACTAGATCACGAGTTCTCGGAAGACTATGGCCTAGTGAAGAGGATGGTGAAGTGGACATCGAGGGAGAGCCATTGTTCATGGAACCGCTACCCACCCAAGCCAATGCAAAGAAAAAGCGGAAGAGCAAGCGGACCAAAGCATACACACAAGATGAGGACAAACTCCTTTGTGAATTTTCAAGAGACATTGGCCAAGACCCCAAGATAGGCTCCGAGCAAAAGGCTTCGGCATTTTCACAAAGAGTGCAATCGCGAGTTCCACGAGCGCAAGAAGTTTAAACCATATCAAATGGAGAGCAAGCGTCGGTGAATCTCTGTCGGCAAGCGTTGGAGGGTGATACAAGAAGAGTGCAACAAGTTTTGTTCCACTCTTGAGAGCATCGAGGCCCGTCCCGTGAGCGGCATCAGCATGAAAGACATGGCATGCCGACATGCTTGCTTATATTGATTGTCCCGTACGTTGCTTATTTTGGTATGCCGACATGCTTGCTCATTTGTAGGTCTTCCAAGCTTTGGAAGCATTCAAAGTCCACTAAGAGGGCAAGTCTTTCAACCTCACTCATTGTTGGATGATCATCAAGGGGGAAGAGAAGTTCAAAGCGTAATACGCTGCCATCAAGGCACGTGGAGGGAAGGAAGCCGTTGAAGAGCATGGTGACGGCGAGAAGCCGCGGCCGCGGGGGAAGACCAACTCCAAGAAAGAGGACAAGCGTGAGGCGGCGTCCCTTGCCTTGCAAGCTACTTTTGCAAGGCATGATCACCAACAAAGACTCAAGAGGGGAGAAGCGCCGGCAAGACAAGGAGGAGCAAATTAGGGCCTTCATGGAGATACAAAACAAGAAACTCGCGTTGGAGGCGGAGAATCAATCGAAGATGCTAGAGATCAAGGCCACCAAAGCAGCAACCAAAGCAAGAGAAGTCCGGCTCGCTTGCATGATGAAGGGGGTCGAGATCATGAAGGTGGACTTGAGCACAGTCTCTTCAAGGAAGCGGTCTTGGTTCGAGAAGATGTAGGGCCGACATGTTCAACCTCAAAGACGAATGATCCATGCCGCGGTGTGCGGGCATGACCACGGCCGAGATGGCGTGGCCGAACTACATTCTCATTTTGTGTGCTGGCATGTGTGCCGGCCCGCTGGCAAGTGCACCCAGCTTGAAAACTACGTATTCTTTTTGTAGGTTGACATATGTATGCCGGCCGCTGGCATATCGCCGGCGTGAACTCTGGACGTTGGCATGGTAGATGGCAAGATGTGTGGCCGTGGGCCATTTTAGCATTACTGTTTGTGTGCGGACGAAAAATGGGTCGGCGTGTTGGGCGCACGACTGACCCATTTGCAAAAGGGGACAGACACGCCGACCCAAATGGACATAAGGAGGACAAAACGCGCGTCCGTTTGGATTGCGCGGTTGGAGTTGCTCTTAGTTTTCTCAAGATTTGTGGTCAAGCACAATTTTTTTTCACTTCATCTTGATAGCTACTGTTCCTAAAATAATCCAAGAAGCGAGTCTAGTAGCTACATGGCTTGTGTAGATTACGTAACATGTTTTTTCTATGCAAAATGCAGGTTCCAAGTGCATGCCACATGGTTCCGATGGACCAGCCCAAGGTAAACTCAGGGACGCTGTTCCTGAAGAAGAGCCATCGACGACGTTCTACGCCATGATGTGGTGGACACCGAGTCACCGACTCAAAAAGGGGAAAAAACTTATAGGTTGCGTGCTGGACTTGTGGTTGCGGTCTCAAGGAGTGTCTGTCCGTAGCTACCTGTTTTCCTTGTATGCGCCCTCTTTTCCCTGCACTGTCTCAGCTGGATATGTATAGTCTCTAACAAGAAAAATGTTGGCCCCGAAATGTAACTGCATGATGTATGCTTGATGAAATGATGATGATGAAGGAATGGAATGCACCCTGGATGCGATATTTCAGAGCCTTTCCCCATGATTCCATCATTTCCATGTGTGTATATGTGTGTGTCTCTCTCTTTGTCTTGCATTAATCTCGCCAAATAAATACTTGCCGGTTTATTTCATCTTGGGAAGGACCATTCATCGGGACACGCACACAAAGGCTGATCATCCCCTTCTTCCAAACAAAATCCAGATCAATATTTAGATTTTCCAACAAGATGACTGACAGGCTGTGGCATGCAACAACAGAAACCTTGGGCTACGTTCATATCCATGCATTCGTATCCATGCTCCAACCAAGTTGATCTCAAGACACAATAGGGAAGAAAAGGTTGGCCAAGCGAGACCAGAACACGGAAGATAATAACTTATTTGGATGATGAAGCGTTGTGACATGAACAAATGGAAGTTAGTAGGATGTTTGCTTGGATGCGGGTGACGAAGAAAACAGAATGGCGAGAAGCAAAAGGGCAGAAAAAAATTAGTGGAGCCTCCGGGGAGAATCAAATTCACGACGTTTCCCTTACGAAGGGAATGCGCTACCACTATGCTACAGAGGCATCATCAAAACATAATGATATTTCTCTATTTGTTATTAGCAAGATCACCCTTCGCAACCGGGAGACCTTACCTACTCCCATGAATGTCATAAGGCCGGCAAAAGAATTCAAATGCGGTTACAAGGCATGCATAAAGGCTATTCTTTCTACATGTACAAAGCAGATTTGTCCCATGATTCTCACCCATCGCAGTAAGTAGTAGCGATCTCAGCGGCTACAGAGATCGCAGCCATATCCGCCTCCAGGGAGCTCCTCCTACCGATCGCCCACGTAGGCAAGCAGCGTCAGAATGTCGACAGTAGGGATCACGGAAGTACATGAGTGCGCCAAGGACTAGACATCGATTCTAGATGAGTCGACAATTCATGAAAACTCGGATATGGACGGTGGGCGGGCGTGTACAATGTGCTTTCTTGCCACGATATGTGAGCTTTGAGAATCCGGCCGTGGAATGGTGGGAAAAAGGAGTGAGGATGAGATAGATCATAGGGAACTTCTTGACGCCTCCCATGCTCATGATAGAGTAACTAATAGGCCAAAACACACAAGGAGGAGATGTAACATGTTGTTTGGACGAGGAGGGGAGTTGTATGTGAGCACAATACTTAGCTCGCGGCATGAGAAGAGGAAGTATATATGTCATCTAAGGAGCTAAGGATACGTATCATCTCTCTCTCTCTCTCTCTCTCTCTCGGGGGGCAGGTGGCCAAATGAATCTGTCATAAATAAATCATAGATAAATAAATATTGGATAATGTCGAGTGGTGGTACATCATCACATACCATCTTAGGAATTAAATGCCCAAGGTTTTAATATTGAAAGCGAAATATGTTAATTTACCAAATAATAGACATGACTAATATAAATCAAATCTGGCACATACTTATAAGGATATGTTGAAATCGATATGGTTTTAGTCTTTTAGAGTCATTTTGCATAATTGTTTCGGCCTAACTACTCCCCCCCCTAAAGATATATAAGATCATTTTGATCACTACATTAGTGATCTAAATAATCATATATTTCTTTATAGATGGATGTTTCCTCAACAGGATACTAGTACCAGTACTGTATTGTTGACAGTTTTCTACCATCACAACTCTCAAGCCATAACATGCATAACAGTTTAGTATCTTGTTTTGTTGTTTTGAGGCTGAGTATATCAAGACGTTGAGATTTCACTGCAGATTGCAACCTTCATATACATCCTTTTTAGGCGAGTAAGACACAAAGACTGCATCCCAGTTTATGAAGCATGTGTGACGCTTGAAATACAGTTTATGCTTAGCATCATGTTCTTCATTGTTCTTCATGACATCCATCGGGCGATTGTTAGATGCATTCCAGTTAAAGATATACCGACTTATCAAGTGTAACATTGTTTACGTCTAAGTAGGAAACTCAAGGTGGGTCCACGTGGCTCTTCAGATCTTCATTGGAGTCAAAGCTGCGTTGTCTTGTCGTCGGTGGACAGCGTTCCGCCTTGTGAGTACAGTGTCGTTCTGCAGCTAATAGGAATGTTCTTTTGCCTTTCTTTGATCTTCGGATCTTCATCATGTTGTTCTTCCGTTGCTTTCCGGTAAATCTGAATCAAGCCATCAATTTGCTGCATATTTCAAAAAAAAAGTGGGTCCACTCCATGGAATGGTCTGGCCAGACACGCTTTGCAAAATCTCCAGCGGCATCTATTTTTGTTGATAATGCCACAAGTTGGAGTTCTGAAGAGCCACGTGGCACTCAGTTTCCACAAGATGTGTGATCAAGCACCTTTTTTTCTCACTTCATCTCGATACCTATTGCTCCGAAAATAATTCAAAAAGAAGTGTATCTACTACGTACATGGCCGTGTAGATTATTGACGAGTAACCTGGTTTTCTGTTCGTGCGAATGAAGGTTCACAACGCCGGCCACATGGTTCCGATGGATCAGACAAAGGCCGCCTTTGAAATGCTCAAGAGATTCGCACAAGGGAAACTCAGCGAAGCCGTTCCCGAAGAAGAGACATCAACGCCCACGTTTTTCGCCGCGATGTGAATGTGATCATCAACACCGACCAAAAAAGAAAAATAAACTTGCTAGGTAGCCTTCACGCGATAATCCTAGACGCATGGAAGAACACACAGGCATATCACGGGTATCTCAACTCTAATTAATCTGCACCCCCCTGATTTTCATGGGGGTGGGACCTTCCTCACTCCTAATCTCCAATCAAAAACTGCCACCTAATTACAATCCGTTGAATCTGTAATATACCATTACTCGCCTGCACGCATGACGCGTCGCCCTTGTGCTCTCAAGGAGTGTCTGCTGTAGCTTCCGGTTTTCCTTCCATGTATCCTCTTTCCCCCCTTACCGTTTCAGCTGGATATGTATAGCCACTAAGAACGTTGGCCCTGAAATGTAACTGCATAATGTATGATTGATGATGATGATGAAGGATGGAACACACCACCATAACCTGTTTGATTCTCTTGGGAAATTTGCTGCCTGATCTGCACGATTACTAACCGAAGACTCACAGCCAAATGTTCATCATCCCCTTCTTCCAGACAAAATGCAGATCAGTGAATCGATGTTCAGAACTTCAGATCCGCATCCACTTTGTTTCACAGACCAGTGGGAAACAAAGTGGCACTCACATTTGCCATGGGTGTTTATCCAAGCGGGATCAGAGTACTGCCAAGTGTTGTGGCACTAACAAAAGGAAGTTGCTACGAAGCGGATGAAGAAGCAATCAGAATGGTCTGAAGAAGAAAAAAAATGAAAAATACCCACGTAAAAAAGTGGAAGAAAAGTTGAAGCCCCCGGTGAGGATCGAACTCACGACCTTTCCCTTACGAAGGGAACGCACTACCACTATGCTACGGAGGCTTTTGACGCGTGGTGAAGAAAGACGGTTCTTTCAGTAAGTGGCAGACCGTACGTACGTGCCCGGTGAATGTCAACGTCAAAAGGTTACAGCATGTGCCAAAGTCCCTGACTGCAGATCGTGTACTGGAGTTTTTTTTTTTGAACACAGTACAGACGCAAGAGCTCATATACACGCGCATACACTCACCCCTATGAACGCACACACGCACACCCTACCCCTATGAGCACCTCCGAGAGACTGAGCCGGCTTGTCATCTTGAGATCGTGTACTGGAGTTAGACGGTTTAAGGGCATCTCCAATGCCGGCTGCTTATACAGACGCAAACGGAACAAAAAATAGACATCATAAAATATAAAAAAAAAACGTAAGCGCCTTGGCCTACAACGGAAGACGCTAGTTGCATGGACTAACTAACACAGCCTAGGTGCTTCCAGCGGGCAGAAAAGCAGCCAAGCGCTCGATGCTTTCTCTTGCGTGGATGCCTGGTTTTGTTGGCTTTTCACCCTCAGGATAAAGTCACACGAACACACGCGCACAAAAACTGATAGCAAAGGGCCCTTGTCGTGCCCTTATTTTCTTTTTATTTCTATTATTCTTTTCTCTTGGTGTTACTTGACGACCCTATACGTGCATATATATATACACGCCAGGACCCGATCCATCAAACCGACACCAACAAGAGCTTCTAAACCTACACGGACACATACTCAGCCAACACAAACACTTACCTAAACTAATCACCGGCAAGCCTAATCACAACTATAGTAATCTTTGTCGGACACAATTTTCACTTTCACGTGCTAGCTACTACTAATTTGGACACACTATTACATGGAAACTTACTCATGTTTGGATTACTTCAACATTCACCCCCTAATCCAAACTTTTGACTTGTTGACTTGAAACCAACGTATCACCTGGATTACCAGCCCACGCGGTCACATCTTAGCGTGGTACATGTAGACTAAACACATAGCCTCTCATGCAAGAACTCAACTTAACTGGTGCGCATCCATCTTCACGTTGGCCCTCGTCTTCTCGTTGAGACACGCAGATAGCCACCCACCATCTTGTCTCCACGCACGTCTTCACCCCTTGGAGATACACCTTCGTTGAAGCACCTCGACCATGACGTCTCATGTCTTCGCGCCTTGAAGATGCATCTCACTGGAGTCCCTCGACCATGAAAAACGTCTCGCAGACCAGCACTTGGACCCAACTCCACACCTTTTCTTGTTGTCGGTGACGCACCTTACCGAACAACACTTCGCGTCTGGCGGCAACACAACTCGTCATGTACGCGCAACACATCTTTCCGTACATGAACTCGCCAGAACTTGTTACCTTTGCCCAAGATCGAGCGCACGATCTCGAGGCAATCTGACTGGTCCAGCGGCAACGCAACTTGCCATATACGCGCAACTTAACTTCACCGTATATGAACTCGCTGGAACTCCTTGATCACAGACAGAAACACAGGGCACAATTTTCCCTTTTCCATCCGCACTTGCTCACAATTCTCCTCTGCCAGTGACGCATCTCAACTGCAGCAGAAGACTTACACACCTGAGCTCTCAGACGCACCTTATAAGAACTCACACGCACATCTTGACGACGACTCGCAACTTCGCCATCACTATCTTGCACCCTCCACCGATGATCTTGATGAACTACTCGGTGCCAACTCAACACCTTTATAACCATCAACGATCACCAGGGCCTTGTCGACGACCGCCCGTCGCCTTCCTCCAGGTCGTTCCGCCGAACGACAATCACTCGTCGCTGCATCGCCCGCGACTACACCATCACAGTCTTCTCGTCGTCGCTCCGCCGAACGACTCTCTTATCCTCCACGTCGCTGCACGGCTAACGACTATTGACTGCTCTCTCGTCGCTGCACCAACCAGCGACTATATCTCCCGCTCCTTCTCGTCGCTACACTAGCGACCGCATCGCCCGCCCCGAGGCGTTAGTCGGGTCGCCACCCCGGGGCAAGCGCAGCTTCAAAACTGACCTTGCTCTAGATACCAAATGTTGGCTTTTCACCCTCAGGATCGATCACATCAAAGTCACACGAACACACGCGCACAAAAACTGATAGCAAAGGGCCCTTGTCGTGCCCTTATTTTCTTTTTATTTCTATTCTTCTTTTCTCTTGGTGTTACTTGACGACCCTATACGTGCATATATATATATACACGCCAGGACCGATCCATCAAACCGACACCAACAAGAGCTTCTAAACCTACACGGACACATACTCAGCCAACACAAACACTTACCTAAACTAATCACCGGCAAGCCTAATCACAACTATAGTAATCTTTGTCGGACACAATTTTCACTTTCACGTGCTAGCTACTACTAATTTGGACACACTATTACATGGAAACTTACTCATGTTTGGATTACTTCAACAGGTTTAACACCAGGACTGAATAAATTAACCGCCAAGTGGCCGGGATTCTGTCCCTGGTGCCCATCCTAAGCGTCTGCGTTCGACATGCCCTAAAGGCAAAGAAATTCGCACAAGTTGCCATCCAACGGTTCCTACTCTACCCCTGAAACGAGTAGGTCTGTGTAGGTACAGGAACCTAAGCCATATCCGCAATAGAACAGTCAAGTAGACGACTGGCGAGGCAATGTAGATGGTAACGGTTAGGGCAGTACATGGACGCGCCAAGGACCAGGCAATAATCATAGAGAACTCGACGATTTGCACGATTTGGTATACGGATAGTGGGTCGGCGTGTGTAACGATCTTGTCTACCTTGGTATGTTAGCCACCAGAATCCGACCGTGGATGAGACAGATTGTTGCGAGCTTCCTGACACCTCTCATGATTAGGATATTGTAGTTGACATGAGGAGGAGATGTAACATGTTGTTTGGCCGAGGAGAGTTGTATGTGTGTGCACGGGAAAAGAAAGTATATATGGCATCTACAGAGCTAAGGATGTGTATCCTCTCTCAGTCTCTCTTATATAATGGGCAGTAAGGATGTGTATCTTTCATTAATAAAGATATATAGATTTGCATAATGTTGAATATGTGCATCAACACAGACTATCTTGAGAACTGAATGCCCAAGATTTCAATGTTGATAGAAAAGATACACTACAATATGTAAATAATGTGTAGTATGTGAGGCAGGTGGCCGGATGAATCTTTCATAAAACTAGCACAATGCCCGCACGTTGCTACGGAACCATAAAAAGACGATGAGATATTACTGGCTCAGGAGATCATCAAAATATGATGATGTCTTGCTGCTCCTGCATGGTTTATGATTAAAAGGAGAGCCTAAACATAATGAAATTTCATGTTATAGTGATTGATGATTTTTTAGCAATCATTGTAGGTCATTTGCAAGATTTACAGTTAGATAATATTTTAAATTTAAAAAATAGGAGAATGGACATGAGTAATTTGAACACACAAGATCGTGATTTGGTAGGAGGACAATGTCTATGACCACGTTGAAATTGCAACGCGTTTGATGTCTCCAGCTCTATAGACCTGAAAGAATTGATTGGGCAGAGAAACTATAACCAAGACAATGATTTTGAATTGGAGTCGTATGCATTTATAATCGGTGTTTTTATGAGAGTGTTGTTCTTATATTGGAGTAGCAGAGTATTTGTTTGTTTGGGTATGTCTCACAATGAGTAAAATTAATATTTGTTCATTCTATCTTTTGGAAGGTTGTTAGCCTAACATGGGCAGTTGGCTGCCTGATCTGCACGATAAATGACTGTGACTCACCCGCAAAGAAAGGCCCATCACCCCCTTCTTCCAAACAAGATGCAAAACAAACGAATTGATGTTCAGAACTTTGAGATGCGTGATGGCAAGGTAAGCGGTCCTCAGATTTACCAACAAGGTTAATTATGGTACAACCAACAGACTGTGGCATGCAACAGGAGAACCCTGTAGGCTGCATGCATTTCCATCTGCGGTGATCTTTGAGATGCAACAGGGAAGAAGAAAAGGATGGCACAAGGTTGAACGTAAAAAATGGAATAGTTTAGTTGGATGATGGAGCGTTTGTGAAACGGGCAAATGGTAGTTAGTTGGAGGTTACGTGGATCCGGATGAAGAAAACGGAATGGCGAGAAGCCCCCGGTGAGGATAGAACTCATGATCTTTCACTTACGAAGTGAACACACTACCACTATGCTACGTAGGCCGTATCAATGGAGGGCAAACTGAGTTTTGTTATTAGTTGGGACATGCGTTCTCCGGTAAATGGCAATGTCAAAAGGTTACGGCATGTACGAAAAGCTCCAAATGCAGGTCGTATATAGACACCGGGAGCTAGAAGGCAAAAAGGTGATTTCTTTGCCACGAGTTGTTGTTCCAGGGTTCGTACACTATCCCTGAAACGAGCAGCATCGTTCTTTCCGGATACAGGAACGTAAGCGACATCCACGACCCATCAACCACGTAGATAATCAGCGCAGCGATGTCGATAACGACGTTCAGGGCAGGACATGAGCGCGCCAAAGACTAGGCAACAATCACAGACGAGCCGTTGATTCACCTAAGCTGGTATACTGATGGCGGGTGGGCGTGTGTGACGATCCTGTCTACCTTGGTATCTTAGCTACGAGAATCTGGCCGTGAATGAGATAGACCGTTGGGAGCTTCCTGATACCTCTCATGCGTAGGATAGAGTAGTTGGCACAAGGAAGAGATGTAACATGTTGTTTGGACGAGGAGGAGAGTTGTATGTGTGTGGTGGAACACTTGACTAGTGGCACCGGAAAAGAAAGTATATACTCCCTCCGTACGGAAATAATTCCGACAAGTATGTGTGTGTGGAACACTTGACTAGTGGCACAGAAGAAGTGTATGGCATCTACAAAGCTAAGGACGTGTATCACCTCTCTTATATAACGGGCAGCAAGGGTGGCAAGTCGTGGGATAAATCTTTCATTAATAAAGATAGATAATGTAATAAAGTCTAACGTGTGCGTCAGACAAACCATCTTGAGAATTAAACGCCCAAGATGTCAGTGGGTTGATAGAAAAGATACACTACAATATTGTCGGTGTCTAACAACCAGACATTGGATCATTGTGCGAACAACCTGTTTGATAGTTCGACCAGAGACAGTGGCACACTAGCGTTCCTCGAGACCCATCATCATCGGAGAGGATGTGCTAGAGAAAGGAACACACGGGAAGTACCCAGGTTCAGGTCACTGTTGCGTTGTTATAACCTACTCCTGCTTGGTGATATTTTTATTGTAGTGTCTAGTTACAAGTTGTCGTTCCTCGTGCCCGACGACTCCTATATATACTACCGGGCCCTTAACGTCTTTTGGAGGGGGGGGGGGGGTACCTCCTCGTGCCCAACAATATACAACGTGCTTCGTTAACCGTCCGGCCTGCTTCGTCATGACTAACCGGGGCGTACCTGCTCGAGCTCGGTTCACGGTCGTAGGGAGCTCCTGTAGTAGTGTGGCATGGTGGAAGCCTTCTCGGGCACTGTGGATGACCCCGAGGGACGGCACGCTTCACCGTGGCTTTTGGTCAGGTGTTTGCTAGGTCATGTAACATCAATAGGGCGTGACGTTGGCCCTGGTGGCACTGTCAGGGCATTTATTGCCTTGCTGCAAAGTCTTGTCATCTCCTTCGCCAGGAGGAGAACTGCTTTTCGGATGTGTGACCCTTCCCAGGGTTCCCGAGGAAGGCTGCCACGAGCTCAAGGGCTCGTTGAAGGCAGTGCGTCGCCCGTGTCAGACTCAGTACTTAGCCGGTCCTAAGTACCCCGGTTCTTGTAAGACCTACAAATATGTAAATAATGTGTAGCATGGGAGGCCGGTGGCCAGATGAATCTTTCATAAATAAAGATAGATTGGGTAATGAAGAATGGTGATACTTGAGGACAAACCATCTTAAGGTCCCAAGATTTCATGTTGATAGAAAAGGTAAGGTAAAATATGTAAACAATAATCATGAATAACAGAAATGAATGCTCAGACAAAAAAATGTTATGTAGTTAATATTCTTGATACGGTTTTCCTCTGCCCCATCAGCCAGACACTACTACAAAAATCGTATAGACGAGCCACCAAAACCCCTCCGGTGTCGGTAGGACATCTCGCAGTCATCCACTTGCGGTTAGTTGTGATTCTCGTGTAGTTGGGGAGAATAGTCTGAAAAGTGAAAGGAAATATCCAACACAATTGTGATGCTTGCCATTTAACAGAAAAAACAGAGGCATGGCCCCATAGGGTACAATTCTTTTTGATATTTGTGTTACTACTTAAATAGTGATCAAGGATGAATGAAAATGAGTCTAGAGATACACATGGTCAGTCTAGATTACTGACACGTGGTCCGTTTCTGCCCATGCGAATGCAGGTTCACAATGTTGTCCAGATGGTTCCGATCGATCAGCCAAAGGCCGGCCTCGAAATGACGAGGAGATTCACGCAAGGGAAACTCAAGGAGGCGGTTTCGGAAGAGGAGCATAAACGACTTTCTAGACCGCGTTCTGAATAGCACTGACTGTGAAAAAGGAAAAACTTGCTAGGTTGCTTGCACACAATGCTATTACGATCTCAAGGACTATCTGTCTTAGCTTCATGTTTTCCTTTGATGTGCCCTCTTTTCTTCCCTTAACCTTTCACCTAGATATGTATAGCCCTAATAACAACAAGGTTGGTCCTGAAATGTAACTGCACGATGTATGCTTCATGGTGAAGATGGCTGCCAACATGTGTGTGTGTGTGCGCGCGTCTGCGGAGGGATATAAATGCATGGAGGAAAACTCCAAAAAGAAACCGGGGAATCATAACGATCCAAGACAAAACATGGGGTGCATGCCTGCCTACGCGTGCAATGTGTGTGGGTTCTTTCATCACGTCGGCCATCCCCAAACGAAATTGACGTTTTTGTATTCCATTTCAGGTTTCATCGAAAAAACATGGTCGATTCTCTCATTCTTATAGTAGTAAATCAAGGGTACATATATATGCATCGGCCGTAACTCTTCCACTCATATGCTATAAGATTTAGTTCACATTTAGAATGCGCAATGCTAGCTACGATTTGCAGAATATATCAGGGCATGCATGTAATTTCATCGGACCGTGACATTGAGTTTATCTTCTAGCTTTCGGGCATGCTTAACCATAAAATAATGTCTGATGGTCATAATTTAGCTATAATTACCAGCGACAAAATAATTAGCTAGGATGGATTAGATCACTTGGAGACGACTATAGTACACGCAAACAAGACTTCGCATGCGGGAGGCTTTGATGCATGATCGGCAAATAGAGTTTCCTTATTAACTTGGACATGCGTGCTCGGGTAAATAGCAACAATGTCGAAAGGTTATGGCATGTACGAGAAAACAAATGCAGACCGTATACGGGAGCTAGAGGACAAAAAGGCGATTTCTTTGCCACGACTTGCTGTTCCAGCCTAGGTTCCTACACTATCCCTGAAACGGGTAGCAGCGACCTTTCTCGGTACTGGAACTTAAGCCACATCCGCTATGGACCAACCATGTAGATAACCAGCGCCGCGATGTCGATAGTGTTGGTCAGGGCAGTTCATGAGCGTGCCCATGACGAGGCAACGATCACAGACGAGCCGTTGTTTCGTTCTAACTGGTATACAAATGGCAAGTGGGCGTGTGTGACGATCTTGTCTACCTTGGTATCTTAGCTATGAGAATCTGGCCGTGGATGAGATAGATCGTTTGGAGCTTCCTGACACTTCCCATGCTTAGGATAGAGTAGTTGGCACCAGAAAGAGATGTAACATGTTGTTTTGTTTGGGCGAGGAGGAGATCTGTATGTGTGTGAAATACTTGACTAGTGGCACGGAAAAGGAAGTATATATGACATCGCATACGTGCTCGGCATGTACACTGTCAAAAAGAAATCAAACTTCTCTTGTCAACAGACAGAGCATACGTGCTCCGGTGAACATCACTGTCAAAAAGGTTACTGTATGTACCAAGACATAAAGGCGATTTTTTTTGCTACAAGTCAGTACCCCACGATTTCCTACCCTATCCCTGAACGGGTAGCAGCACTCCCTGAAGGTGCAGGAACCTAAGCCATATATCCGCGAGACATCAACCGTGTAGACAACCAGCGAGCCAATTTAGGACAGTAAAACCGAACCTAAAGCAAGCCCTCTTAGCGATCTGCGTTTCTGGCCGTCCAATCTCATGATCTAATCGTCCATGGCCCTTGGATGTACGTGGCACCTCAACAGTAGCAGCAAACTGGGCCAACTGTCCTATATAGCCGCTACTCCAGTAGCCGAATTGAAGGCCTGTGGTTGATTGGGCTGTCCTGCTGTTTATTGGGCCCTTATACATACACGAGCCCATATGCTTGCCTAAAGAACCATTCGCGTCAATACTTCACGCCGCTTTGTCTTTCCCTGCGCCGCCTCCCATGCCCGACCTCTCCGACGACGACTGTAGCCCTCCCGCCACTGCCGCCGCTGACTACAACCTCGAGCGATGGCGCCCCACCTTAGACCTTGATCTCGAGCACGTGCGGCGGTGTCCATGCGATGCGCGACTTTGGCCTAAGGCGGCACCACTTGAACCGGCTTCCTCAAGGGCATTGACGGCCTCCCTCCGCCCCCACAGCTGTCCGGCATCCTCAGATTAGGTGAGACTGTTGGGAAACCTTTGCTGTACCCCGTTTGACTCGCACAAACCTGCAGGAGGTGATGAACACGGACATGTCCTCCTCCATCGATTCTACTGCAAGTATCCTCATGTCCCCAGTTTTCTTCAGATTAAAGTTTTGACAAGGAAAGATTATGCACTTTCGTACTGCTACTTTGACCGCCTCACACCGGAGCCATGCACGCATGACGCATCTTCTGGGCCACCCAACCCCAAGTGCCTCCGGTGCCGTCCCGCAACGCCTTCGGCCAGTCTCCGTTCCGGCATCTCCCGGGCCACCCGCTATTGACGGCGCCGTCTCCGCCCCATGAATTTAGTGCACTGATCGGGTAATGCTGGTGTATGGGCTGATGGGAATACTGCATAATTCTAGATTTGTTTTTGGGTGATTTCCTTTTTGGAGATTTATTTTGGTGATTCATTGTATTCTAGAAATGCCATAGATGAAATTTTCCCACTAAGTTGTGGAACAATGTTAATCTGAAGTAATGTTGGCTCTTCTGCACGTGTGACGGTAAGATTACGTAGAAAACCATCGCTAACTCAAGCCCTTGATGCTAAACTGAATTACCAATCAGGCTCTTCTATACGTGTTGGCTCTTGTGTACATGTATGCCAGACATAGAAAGGCTCCGATCTTGTTAAATTGATTTACCAATCACCTACTAGACCTTGCTGTACATATATGATGATCCACTAACAGGCATACAAAGGCTTCGTTTTTTTAATTTGTCAAGTTCAGTTCTTCTAAATTTGTTGGACCTCTTTTTGTAAAATCATAAAGCTTGCGAGCTAGGGAAAGGCTTCCATTTGATTTATTTTTTTGCAGTTCCCTTCAGAGTTATTTACTTCAGACATGTTACCTGGTAAACCTACGCAGGTTTCTGATTATAGTATAGACTTTTAGACAGCATAGCATTGTAGACCAGAGTTGCAGAAAAAACCTTGAGTCATAAGGCTTTGGACAGTAGCCTTACCTTAGTCTTGCATCTTGATAGGCATATAGAATTAATCAAGCTCTTCTAGGCAGTCAAGAAGTTTCATAATTAGTGCAGCACATGACATATCCTTAGTGTGTGTGCGCGCGCAGAATAGCGCCTAAAGATTAGTGCAATGCAATGCACATCACATAATAAGCTATTTCTTACTGATGAATTGGGATTGGAATTACCACGGACATCACTCATATTGATTCAGCACTATCTAGAGATATATTCATCATTTCAGTTTCATTCCGAAAATTGGCTTAGTGATATCAACCTTTAGTTGCTTCCCGAGACACCTTAAGCTACGTTTTTAAACTTGCCTCTCGTACATCTCGGTAACTCTATGGTATGATAAATACATTAAGCTGATTTCCCTGCTATATTTGTGACAGTGCATGTATAATTGATGGGTAATGGTTATCTATTCTGACCCGTGTTGCTTAATACTCCCTCCCTACCAAAATATAAGACGTTTTTGCAGTTCAAATTGAGCTGCAAAAGTGTCTTATATCTTGGTACAGAGGTAGTATATTTTAAATGTGAATGTAACTCATGTTTTTTAGTGTTTATGTAAACACGTAATTATTCTGTTTCAATATATATTTTTGTCATTTTGTGTGACGAGTTTGCAAAGCTAACATAAAATTGCTTTGGAGTATGTACCACTGTTTTTTGTTTGAATCTGGTTAGATTTGTATATGTAGTTTCTCCAATTTATGTTGAGGTATACTAATATCAAGTATCAACATCAATATTTCCGTGTTATCTAATTGTAGCGAACCTAAGATGGAGTACAACTGGTGGGCTCAAATAATTTTCCATTTAATCATTCTTTTATAACCTACCTCTGTATACTTATTTTTTTTATCCGAGTATGGATATGCTGTAGTTGTAATCTGTAACTTAAACTTTTGTTTTCATTGTCTATGTTTTTTTTTGTAGCGGGTCTTTTTCTGATTGTGAGGTAACTCCTAAATCTGCTGGTTCTCTTTGTTTCAATCTCCTTATCTACTACTCCCTCTGTTCCTACCAGGGTTAAAAATTTCAAAGAAATTTCAAAGAAATTTCCGAAATTTCACAAATTTCAGTGGGGTCCGAAATATTTTTAACCCCGAAATTTCGATGCAGATTCAAACTGATTTCAAATAAATTGAAATTATGTTAAAATTCATTAAAACTAAGTGAAATTTGAAATCGCAAAATCCGAAATAATTTCCGAAATATGCGGAATTTCCGAAATTATTTCAGCGAGGTCCGAAATTATTTTGTTTCCGAAATTAAAAACCTTGGTTCCTACATATAATACCTTTTAGATATTCCACTATAGACTACGTACGGATGTATATAGACATATTTTAGAGTGTAGATTCACTCATTTTGCAACGTATGTAGTCTATAGTGAAATCTATAGAAGGTCTTATATTTAGGAACCGAGGGAGTACATTTAAACTACAGTTGCAATACCTATACTTGCGGTCCTGCAGTAATGATTTGCCCTTCCCCCCTAATTTATATGCATGTACATTTTTCTTCACCCTATTTTTGCTTGGTGATAGTAGTAAGCGTGTGCCAAAATTGGAAATTTCCAAATGGATGTACCCTGTAACTTAATGGTATCTATCGCAACATGTTTTGATATTAGATTTAGCAATAGTTTAGATTAATTATGTCACCTCCAGAGATTCTCATTGCACCATTGATGTTAACTGAGGCACTTGTTTAAACTGATGAATAGTTTAACTTCTACTTTTTCGTGTCTCCAAATACTTATGGAAATTACTACCATTTTATCGCCAAATGGATGGGCGCTGCAACGCGCGCCATCGATGATCTAGTTTAGGACAGTATAACCGAGCCTAAACCGAGCTCTCTCACGCTATTAGCGATTTCAGCCGTTAGATGTCGCTTTTGCAACGTTTCTGATCGTTAGATGATGTTTACAATGCGATTGGGCCGCGAAGTGAGCGATCTGTCCTAAATGGGCTTCTACTCTCGTAGCCTTTTTGGAGGCATGTGGTTGATTGGGCTTTAGTGGCGCTCTGGTTAGCCGGGCCTTTTCCCCACCCGCACGGTCCACACGCGGCCGACCACAACTGCGAGAGGGGCGACCCAATCAGTGACGCGGACGGTCGCCGAGAGGTGCGACCTTTCCTTCTCTCTCTCCCTCGCCATCGGTGAACCTGGAGTTCTGGGCACGCCGCCGCCCTCCACGAGCTCTCCTCCGAACGCTCATCGCATTCCTCTACAATATGGGATCCCGCCCCCTCCACGAGCTCTCCTCCGAACGCTCATCGCGGATACCTTTGCATGGGTAGCGCACTACGCGACGCTGAAGTTGGGTTTGCCGATCCGGAGGAGCAGATCGGGTCGAGGTGCACCGCCACCAAGGTCTCCCTCCCCCCAGGGAGTCATCTCAGTCCCCCACTGTCGAGGTCTACCTTCTCCTACACGGGTGTCATCTCAGTCCGCCGCCGAGGTCCACCCTTGCTCCTCCGCCTAACTCCTCCTGCCCGACCACGCCGTAGTGTCGGTGCTCCTCCGACCCAACTCCAGGCGTCCATCACCTTCGTCCGCTCCCTCCCAAGACCCGTGCCCAACGCCGGCAGCCCTCCGGGCACTCCCCAACGCCACCAACCAGGTTGCATAAGTTTTATTTTCTTAATTTTTTTCTTACTTCTTTATTGAACTCAGATCTCAGTGGATGCAGATTATTAGTAGTAGTGTGTAAGAGGTTTGTATTAGGTACGCCTTAGCCCTGCAATGGAAAGAAACGATTGCTGAAGTGGGATCATCATGGTTAGTTAGACACTGATCCATCTCTTGGCATCTTATCCATCTCTTTGTATATTCCAGACATCAGTCAAACAGTACTTACAGATGGAGCATGTTCTCTCCATCTCTCTTTAGCAATTTGCTAAACGATAGCCCAACCTAACTGAAATTCCGGAGCCCCCCTCCCACTGTGACGTTCGATTTTTTTTGACATGAGCTTAAATGAATGCATAATGTGGTTGCTAGCTGCAGTTGTATGTTGCTTAATTTTTCGGGTCCTACCTGACAACCGATTGTAGACTATCTTTTGCCTTCTTGCCTGTGATAAAGTTTTGTATTATCCAAGTGACTACTTATATCATACACATTTTAGTGCAAGAATGTATTTCGTCATTTCTTGTTTTCAAAATCATTGAAGAAGTAGAGAACCAAATAGTTTTGATTGTGTAATTGAACTATTGTGTGGAAATATCGGCTCACGAAATTATATATAAGAAACTATGTTTTCGACCAGGCCTTTTTCCAATATAAACATATGATTTGTCTAATAGTAGGTGCAACTGCTTGGGGATGGACACCTCCAGCCTCACGGCACTCCATGGAAAGCTAACACAGGTGACATGGGGCTTATTCAATCTGGTGGTGTCCGGATTAGTTTTATTATCCAATCTATTATGCTTTGTCTCTTGGTAATTGTTTCTATGCTTAGTTGCTTACAATTAGGAATAAATGATGATGTGATTTTTGGAGTTGGATATTTTATCAAAGTGTTGTTCACTGATATACTCATGGTATTTCTGTATGGCTTTATTAAGTGGAAAGCGTGCAGTTTTGATTAATACATTCAGTGGGAGGGGCAGCTAGGTAGATCCTTTATCCATGAGCAGTTGGACAAATGTTTCCCCGTTAAGTTGAGTCATTGTCCTTCTGTGTGAGGTTTGTATATTTCAACAGTTACTTTGAGCGACATGTATATCGAATATCTTTTGAGGGCTCATGTGCTTGACTTAAAACATTATTGTCTCTCCGGTGAGTCTCCTGAGTCCCGACTCCTATTGGTACCACCAAAGATTGAAGACTCCCAACGGATGAAATCGACAATGTATGGACAGGTAAGTCGAACTGAAAGTTATTGCATACTCCCTGCTCTCATATGAAGTACATTTAAGGTCACATAAATTTTTATATCTGCGTTATAAGGCTTGAAGTTAATTACAAGCTATGGATTCAGTACACTCATTGGATGCTAATTGTTCAAGTAAACTCCTAATGAAGCCATTTTGTTTTCTCTCAGTACATGCTCATGTTAGTGCTGACAAATCCAGTTTAGATGGTTTTCATCTTCATGGTAGTCAAAAAGGATTGCCGCACAACTGTATGTCAATATTACGGGAAAGATGATTATGGTACTAACATGAGCATAACATGAAGATGAAAACCATTGTGTAATTCAGAAAGTTGATTATGTTACTTTTGTGTAGTGGATCTTCCATGGTGACATAATCTCTGTCAATGTTTGTACAACAAAACATGTACTGAGTTCTCTGTTGAATGAAGCCTACAGTTTTCTCAGTCTACCAGTGAAGCATTATAAAGTGCCACAATAATTGAAGACCAACAGGAACTTTTTTTTTTTGCATACTTTAAGTGCAACTACACTGCAGCTTCTCAAGGTATGCAAATTATGTCCTCTCACACACCCCTTGCTTAATCTTTCAATTATGTCCGAAAGATATGGGTTCACCAAGTACAAAGTTCGTCTTACCATTGTTAGCTCCCCATTTCATTCTCTACAGAGTTCTCTCCTTAATTGTAAGACTGAATATTCTTTCAATCACAAAATATAACACATCTGAGGTTCAGTTTGTTTTCTACATGGCAGTAGCATCACAACTGATAGTGAAAAAAAAAACGATAGTCGCATCATGTAGACCAAACAATGTTGCAACTCAGATAGCTGCCCTTATTTATCAATATTTTATTGTTTACTTTAGTGTCAATGAAAATTGCCTTACTGGAATCCTTCCATTCTGTAATATCCAATTTTATTGTCAAGCAGAAATCCATATTTTATTCTCTACAGGGCCCTGTCCTTAATTGTACGACTGGGTATTCTTTCAAACAAAATAATATAACACATGTGAGGTTGAGTTTGTTTTCTTCTTGACAGTAGCATCACAAATGATATGTAAAACAAAAAGGAAATCGACATTCACATCATGTACCAGACAATGTTCCAATTGAGATAGCTTCCCTTATTTATCAAAATTTTACTCTTGACTTCAGTGTCAATGAAAATTGTCTTACTATAATCCTTCCGTTCTGTAATATCTTATTTATTGTCAAGCAGAATTTTTCTTCTTAGTTCCTTGTTGCCTACACATGGTCATCTTTTGGGTGCAGGCTGCAATGTGTTTAGAAGACATCAATAAGAAATGGAACAATTAGAGAGTAAAAGTCCTATGACCAATACTTACTAAGCCATATGAGCACATTGAATATATTGTACTCCCTCCGCCCCAAAATAAGTGACTCAACTTTGTACAGTACAAAGTTGAGTCACTTATTTTGGGACGGAGGGAGTAATAAATTATCAGTACCATATATTTATGTAAATTTCGGTGTCCATATACTTATGTAAGTTCCTACCATTCCATTGTAGAAATAGATGGGCGCAGCAACGCGCGCCATCGATGATCTAGTGTTGATGATAACGGTCAGGGCAGCACATGAGTGCGCCAAGGACAAGACACCAATCACATACGAGTCGACGGTTTGCCCAAATGCGTATGCAGATAGCGGGTGGGCGTGTGCGACGCTCTTCTCTACCTTGGTATCTTAGATACGAGAATCTGGCCATGGATGAGATATATCGTTGGGAGCTTCCTGACACCTCCAATGCTTAGGATAGAGTAGTTGACACGAGCTAAGAGATGGAACGTGTTGTTGGGGCGAGGAGGAGACTTGTATGTGTGTGAATCACTTAGCTAGTGGCACGGGAAAAGGAAGTATATATGGCATCTACAGAGCTCATGATGTGTATCATCTCTCTTATATAATGGGAACTAGGGGAGGCAAGTGGGGGGATAAATCTTTCGTTAATAAAGATAGATAGATTGGATAATGTCGAACGTGTGTGGCATCACAAACCATCTTGAGAATTAAATGCACAAGATTTCAAAGTGTTGATAGAAAAGATACACTAGAATATGTAAATAATGTGTAGTATGGGAGGCACGTGGCTGGATGAATCTTTCATAAATAAAGATAGATTCGGTAATTAAGAATGGTGCTACTTGAGGACAAACCATCTTAAGGGCCCAAGATTTCATGTTAATAGAAAAGGTAAGGTAAAATATGTAAACTATAATCATGAATAACACAAATGAATGATAGCACAAAAACTGTTTATGCAATTAGTACTTTTGATACGGTTTTCCTCTCCCCATGAGCCAGACACTACTACAAAAATCGTATAGACGAGCCGCCAAAACCCCTCCCATCACGGTAGGCCATCTGGCAGTCAGCGACTTCCGGTTAGTTGTGATTCTCATGTAGTTGAGGAGAATAATCTGAAAAGTGAAACGAAACATCCAACACAATTGTGATGCTTGCTGTTTAAAAGAAAAAACAGAGGCATGGCCACATAGCGTACAATTCTTTTTTATATTTGCGTTACTACTTAAATAGTAATCAATGATGAACAAAAATGATTCTAAATACACATGGTCGGTCTAGATTACTGACAAGTGGTCTATTTCTGCCCATGCGAATGAAGGTTCACAATGCTGTCCACATGGTTCCAATGGACCAGCCAAAGGCCGTCCTTGAAATGCTGAGGAAATTCACTCAAGGGAAACTGAAGGAGGTGGTTCCGGAAGAGGAGACATCGACCACGTTCTGGAAGAAGAGCGCCCTCCTATTCGTCTCTCCTCACGGACTTTCTCTACGGCGGCACCTCTAGCAACTGGTTCGCCGCTTCGCCGACTGGATCACTCGTCGATAGCTCCATGCTCGTCGAGTCGGACATGGCACCACGGCCATAGTCCATGGCAGTCGTAGAGGCACTCTGTTCTCACTTATCATCGCCAAACTTGCCGGATGGACGCCAAGTTGTGCTTGGCTCCGCCGCCGGCGTCGTGCGGTCGTCCTCCTCACCTGCGGCCTACACTAGCGTCGCCATCGCAAGCACATTGCCAAGGAACTCTACTGTAACTATGCGTGTGAAGCGTAGCTGTTAACTCATAATCACATTGCATGTATGCAGCCAAACACCGGGCACTTGCATGAGCCCAACCAATGCATGCAACCAAACACCAGGCAAAAATTGCTCCCCTAATGCAGGCAGCCGGGCAGCCAAACAATGTGCAGACGATGATTTTTTGTCTGTTTTTTCTCAGTTAGGCCCAACAGAAATAAGTATACAAAATGTCAAAAATGATGCGGACAACGAAATGCACCCTTGCCAACCATATAGAAGGATGCATAAACATCACAGAGTTGCAAGCGTTTCGCAGATAAGGGAACACACTACCACTATGCTACCGAGGCTCCATGCAATGGGGAGAGCATGCATGCTCCCATGAATGAATGTCAAAAGACTAAAACATGTACAAAAACTCTAAATGAAGATCTCATACACGGATAATGCAATTTTATTTTGCCATGAGTTGTGACTAATCAAGTACTATTGTTATTGTGAGTGTTACTAAATATAGATGGAGAGGATTTTCGTTTGTTTCACTTCTCAACATGCAGATATGTTTAATAAAATTTCAAAATTTTACAACACGAAGATTAATTATTTCGGTCCACTCAATGAAATTCAAAAGTTCAAAGGAAAAAAAATGTTTCTCTCATGTGGCTAGGAACACAGATTCACCACGAACCAGCAAGGGAGCATCATGCTGGACGTGTCCTCGTCGTGACGCACATGCCACTCGCATCATCTCCCGATCGCAGAGTAGGCATCATTTGCTACAACTATCCATATTACTAGACGAGAGGAGATCACTATATAAATAAATTACTGAAAGATCCCCCAACACGCTAATGTGTCTACCGTGGAATGGATGTAGCTGAAGCGCGGGATATGTCACGCGCTTTCGACTGTTCTTGTGTCATCTCATCCACGCTACATGAGACGCTGTTTCTTGCGCACGCCCGACCTCGCCCTACCGGGTCCTCCACCCCTGGTATGTATAAAGATCAATCAGCTTGTATCATAGGAATGAATACCAACCGTATAGATTTCTAGCATAAGGATAACTGGAATTGCTGCATTTTTGTGTTCACAACCTACGGAGCTGCATAGTCCCACGATTCCTACTCTATTCCTGAAAATGTTAGCAGTGATTTCTGCAACCATAGGAACCAAAGCCATATCCGCCATAGATGCTCCGTAAACAATCAATGTCGCAACATCGATAGTAACGGCCAGGGCAGTACATGAGCGAGCCAAGGACCAGCCAACAATCACAGACGACTCAATGATTCACGAGAGATTATATGTAGATGGCGGGAGGGCACGCATTCCAGTTTTGTCGTCCTCGGTATGTTAGCTACGAGAATCAGTTCATGGGCAGGATGGATCGCTGGGAACTTCCTAACACCTCCCATGCTTAGATAGAGTACTTCATAAGCCAAGAAGACGAGGAGGTCCCCGACACTATCCACACTACAGGTGCCCCCTCGCATCGCCTCCCCTCGGGTGACGTCAGGGCCCCCCGAAACCCTAGACGCCGCTGCCGCTGCCGCCTTCTAGGGTCGTGGTGGCGGCGGGACCGGCGCTATAGGCTCATGGGAGGGTGCACGCGACGGGATCTCCAGTGAGGCGTACGGGGCGCTTCATGCGGGGAGGCGGGGGGTGGAAGTTAGGGCGGCGCCCCTACTACACGGTGGCGATCAGAGCACCATCGCCGACGGAGTGGTTGACCTGGGGATGGGCGGTGGTGGTGGCGGCGCTCCATTCAACGAGGGTGATTGCTCTCCGTGCAGATGGGTGGCAATGATGGTTGTGGATCTGGAGTTCTGCCCAGATCCATCACGGTTTGGCCTCGGCCGGCCGATGGCACGAGGAGGGACCGGTGAGGGGCGGCTGGAGGCTCCTTGCCGACATGCCAACGACGGCTTTCGTCTCCACGGCAAGGCTATGTTTGGTTCCAGTCAGCGGCGAGATCGGGGGGGGGGGGGGGGGGGGGCGACTTTCGGTGAAAATCACGCCGACTAAGGTCATAGCGGACGATGGCGACGTCTGTGACGTCGTTCCCTTCTCAAGGCATCGTTGTTGGAGGTCGTGGCACCCCACTCGTGATGCTACGGGGGAAACCCTAGATCTGGGTCTACCAAATCGGACGATGATGGCACCTTCGATGCCATTGTCCCGCCTGGGGGCATCGTTTTGGAGCACATGCTAGCTAGAGGGGACAAGAGGAGGAGCGGTGTTATATCTACCGCAAGGCCGACGGCGGATCCCGGCGGCATGGCGCCACGGAGGTTCGGCCACGGGCCCGTGTGGACGGATACGTGCAGGATGGTGGCATTGTCTGGCATCGTGGTGGCGTCGACGGCAGGCCAGGCAAGGTCAATGTGTCAGTTCCTGCTCTGGAGATGGACCGGTGGAAGATGGCGGCGGCAACCTCTGAGAGTGCACCGGTCCGGTGTGTGACCCATTCCCGGTATGTGGCTGGGCTGGGGCATCCGGCTGTAGATATTAGGCTTGGGTGCGATGTCTTGGCATTTGGCTTGGATATTCGGCACCCCTTCATCAACGGGATAGGAGTAACAACAAGTGTTGCCTAGATGGTGGTTTCAGGCTTACTGATGTATTACTTTGTATGGTCTTTGTGAATAATTAATAAAATGGCCGCATGCATCGTCCAGATGCAGAGGCCAGGGTATATCCTCCTTTTCCAAAAAAAGAGAAGACGAGGAGGAGATGTAACATGTTTGGGCAAGTAGCAGGGTTCTGTGTGCGGAATCCTTGACTAGTGACACGGGAAGAAGAAGTATATATGACATCTACAGAGCTAAGGAGGTGTATCATCTCTCTTATATAATGGGAAGCAAGGGAGGCAGATGACAGGATAAATCTTTCATTAATAAAGGGATATATATTGGATAATGTTGAATGTGTATGTTAGCAGAAACAATCTTCCCGAGAATTAAATGCCCAAGATTCCACTATTGATAGAAAAGATACACTACAATATGTAATAAGGCCTCTTCCAATGCAAAGATGCTTACACGAGGTGTTAGGGACATTAAAAAGTTTAGCAACTAAAGTCTCTAATGCATTGGTGTTTAACTTGTTGTTGCTAAGTATCCTTCATTTAATAATTTTTCAACTAAAGATCTTCATGTATTGGTGGGCTTCTTTCATTTAAGTGTTTTGTCTAGGTTCGTGCGTTTAGCATTGTTTTTTCTTGAGGTGAACATACTCATCTCTCTCCTCTTAATTAGCTTGCCACGCAGATTTTTTTGCCTACATGGCGGCCTTAGCACCTGTACAAGGTGAGACATTGGGAGGGGCCTAAAGAGAAGCTCAGGAGACCAACCAATACAAGGCTAAAAAGGGATAGTTCACACTACTCACATGGGCCTAGACATGAAGTTCGGCCCAACTTGGGGGCAAATAGAAAATAGGGCCATGTGTGAGCGCACAGCTCGCACATGGCCATGGACGACCCTGATGATGGGGATAGAGGGAGAGGCGTCAGAGTATGTTCTCGCTTTTTAGCCCACGATGTTTACGCCTAGGTCTACCCTTAATTGGAGGAGAAATGTCGAAGCGGCAGGTAGGACGGCGACAACGCGTACCACGGCGATTGCAGCGGTGGGGAGGAACGCACTTTCATGAGCTATGGAGAGAGGCATGGCGGTACATGGGTACATGCCTGGATGGTACTCCCTCCTATCCATTTTTTAAAATGCGGTCCCTTAGGGCCCGATTCATTAAACAAGGTAGAATAGAGTAGCCGAGTTAATTAATAGAAACCCGGGCAAAAAACATTACATCACTCCCACAAGAAGGGCACACAGCCAACCTGGCACCCGCAAGAACACACACACATACACACTACCGAACAGAGGACAACGTCGAGGTTGCCTGCAATGTCATCATCGTCACATTTCCCCAAGCAAGCGACTCTGACTTCACAGTAGACGACCAATCATGACCCACATAACAAATGACACACGAGGACCTCAAAGGCCAAAGCCAGTTGAGCGCGGACGTCGAGGACATGCAACTTTGATTTTGCTGAGGCGCTTCATGAGAGAAACTTGCAAGCCTCACACCGACATAGTCCAACGCAATCTTCGAAGAGCACCGTCCGCTCGAACCACCCTCATGCAGTCATGATTGCCACAGGTTCCCTCTCACATGCACCTCTGACTTCTCTGTCATAGTGAAAAACAAGCATCGGCGCAACCAATGACGACCCCCCCCCCCCTCCCCCGACAACATAAGGACCAGCCACGACCCAGCTACACACATCATCAACATTGTTGCTGCACGAGTTGCAATGCCAACCAGCCAACCGTGATTTCGTGCACGTCCAACCCACGGAATGTGCGGGAGGACCAAATCCGCAATATGACGCCCCAACAGGGGAAGCCACGTTTACACGACGCCGCTGTCCGACCGTGCAATATGGCATTATGCTTTCACCCGAAGACGGAATCGAGGGTGGACAAGGCTGGAGAGCTGCACAACGACCCTTCAGGAAGCAATAACGACGTCCACGGACGCCACATCATCAGCGTTGGCACAAGCCACACATGCCATCGCCTGGAGCAACATGCCTTCCCACCTCCACACAACCAGCCACTGGTAGAAAAACCGGGAGCCGATCCACAAACTAGCTAGCCCACGCACCCCAGCATGATAGCGGCGCCACCACCATGCTGGAACCATCTACCGCTCCGCCGGCAGGCCAATGAGCCAGATCCAGCTAGCAGCAGCCAAATCTGGCACCCAGCCACATCGGCGCCGGATGAAGAGGCAGACACCCAACACGCAATCGATATGAATCTAGCCTGCGCAGGGAGAAGGGGCTGCCACTCCACTCCATCACTCCGGATTAAGGCGCCAGCAACCCGCCGCCGAACCAACACCGGTCGTTGTCATCCAGAGACCGTACTAGAAGGGCATCGCACGATCTACCAGATCGAGGCCGTCGTGGTGCCGCCACCAGAGCCACGTGGCACATATAGCTGACGCGAGCCTCCCACTATTGAGGGCGCACACAACAGCACGAGGGAACGCCCCGCTGCCATCGTCCGCTGCCCGGGCTTAGCTCTGTGGCATCTTCCGACAACGACGAGGGGAGGAGGAGCAATGTGAGGGGCCTGGGGTGGCGGCGGCTAGGGTTCTCCCGAGTCGCCCCAGGAGAGCGGCATGGATGGCACCGATTACTCTTACCAGAATAAAAATAATTCCCCTTCGATTCATATTACCTGTCGCTCAAACTAATGTACATTTTTTTTGAGAGGCATGGCAGTACATGACTGGACGGTTCTCTTGTGGCCCTTTCTGCGGACTGCAGCTATCATGGCCAGGTAGTCCAATTAACGAGAGGAGGCATGTCAGATCTGGAACGACGGTACCACGATCCAACAGACTCAAAATGTGAAATGGCTGAGGGAGGGCATAACTCCACAACCCCAAGTCATGACTAGCATAACAGTTTGGCATCTTGCTTTATTGTTTTGAGATTGAAAAATCTTTTTCCATGGCAACGTCTTATATATTAGCATCTTGGGAAAAGGTTGAGAATATCAACACATTGAGATTTCACTGCAAATTTTTTTTTTTGCGGGTGGAGATTTCACTGCAAATTGCTACTTAGATGCATTGTCCTATATTACATCCATGATCCATCGCCAGATTATTAGATGCATTGCTGTTAATATATCAACTTATCAAGCATAACATTGTTTATGTCTGAGAAGGAGACTCATGGTGGGTCCACTCCAGGGAACTGTCTGGCTAGAAAGACTTTGCGAAAGGCATCGTTTTTGGTTGATAATGCCCAAGCTGGAGCGCTCGGTTTCCTCAAGAGGTTTCTAATCAAGCTCATTTGTTCTCACTGCATCTGGATACCTAGCCTACTGCTCCAAATTAATTCCAAAGAAGCGAGTCTAGGTATATGGTCCGTCTAGATTACTGACAAGTGACCTGTTTATGCCCGTGCATATGCAGGTTGGCAATGCTGGTCACATGGACCAACCAAAGACCGCCCTTGAAATGCTGAAGAGATTCACGCAGGAGAAACTCAAGGGGGCGGGTGTGGAAGAAGAGCCATCAACGATGTTCTACGCCACGATGTGATCGACCCCGACCAAAGAAGGGGGAAAAACTGTCTAGGTTGCCTGCACGCGTTGCCGTCAGGGTCTCGAGGAGTCTGTCTATACTCTATAGCCTCCTGTTTCCCTTCCATCATTTCATCATTTCCATGCACGGATGTACCCTCTTTTTTCACCACAGTTTCAGCTGGATATAACGTTGGCCCTAAAAAGCAACTGATTGATGATGTACGCTGACGATGGTAAAGGTTGGAATGCACCATGACTATGAGCTGGGGTAGGAGGTAAAAGCACCACGGGTCCTAAAACTTATCTAGGATGTGATAATTTAGTCTTATAACTTGCAAAAGCTCACTATCCAGTTCTACAACTTGCAGGTGATGTGCATATTTGTTCCTGGACCAATCACAAGCCGCCAACTGGAGCCAGCTGGACCGGGCCGGCCAGCTCGTGCGTATTTGCAAAGAACCCCCTACCTTTAATTTCAGCGAATTTAACCCGCAGGACAGGCACCTGAATTAATTATGTCTCAGGTTTGCTGTTGGCTAGGGTCGTTGCCCCCCCCCCCCCCCCCCCACAGTCCAGAGAGCTCTGTTCGTTGCCCCCTCTCTTTCTCTGCTCTCTGCTTCCTAATAGGCAGCGGCGGCGACGCAGCAGAGCACCTAGAGGGCGCACTGCACCAGCCGCAAGCGTAGGCAGAAGCTGAGGTCCGTGGTGTTCGCCGGCGGCCTGGCCTGCCACGACCGGGTCGACGAGCCCCCCGCCTTGAACCGCATCGCCCGCGCCGCCGCCGCTCGCCCCGCGGTCGTCAGCCCGTCACGGCGGGCATGTGCTACCGCCTCCCGGAGAGAAAACTGAGACGCAATCTCTGCGGCGCGTTTCTTGGGGCAACGTGGAGTCGCAGAGCAGGGCTCTGGTTGTGGCTACCTAGTGTGCACGCCTTGGGGCTAATGAAGAGGAAGGGTGGCCGCAATACAGCAGGAGAAGGGAGGAGGCGTCGTTGTAACCAACAAACGGACTGGGGCGGCACGCGAGTGGCATGCAGGGGGAGGGAGGCGAGGGGAAGAAGAAACAGTGGCGCGGTGTGGGTGTGGCGTGAGTGTGGATAGATGCCAAGCTTGGAGTCACAGGATAGAAGTGCCCTGTGTTGTTGCCGTAGCTCCGTCTCTCTGGCTCGCCCTGGCACTCTCTCTTCTCTCCCTCACTTGCCGTGGCACGAACCAACGAAGAAGAAGGAGGTGGAGAGGAACACAAGTACAGAGAGGACACGGTGATAGTTCCACGGCGCACGAACGCCGTTGTTCCAACCACGGCTGTATTCCCTCAAGCACGTACTCGAGCCACTGCCGTACATCTGTTACAACGCATGGGGGTATTTATACCGTGGGACTCGCCGGGCACGTACCCACGTCCCAGTCCACGCCCGAGCGCCCGATCCGGCCCGCGCCATCCACGCCCCCGCGACATGCACGTACATGCCCGGGTCGTGCGCGCCCGCCCAGGACTGACTCCAACGCTCCCCCGATCCCTGCCAACAGAACACGCACACACAACACACCTACGGTGTACTAGCTCACGGACACCCCCGTGCACTCCACACGCATGCACACACTTGACCTGCCGCGGACCCGACGTGCCCGACACGCCCGGCGCGCGCCCATACACGCGCCCGACGTGCCCGACCCGTCGCCGCGGCTTATTCCGGCCAACACCCTGTTCCTCTGCTATGACTCTGTCACTCACTCACTCAAACGGCCATGGAAGAAACGAACAAACGATCTCAGGGAAAGAAAGAAACAAGCACGTTGTGTGGAATCAAGCTGTCCAATGCATCATGCGTGCATGCATGCAAGGAGGTGGAATGTGAGACCATCTCCAATAGACGCGCGAAACTTTGCCTGCGGTTAAAACCGCTTTTTTCACGCGCGAGCGGCTGCGCAGCGTGCTCCAATGAAAGCGCAAAACCGCGCTAAAAAAATCGCGCGCGGGGGCAATTTTCACGCGCGTCGGCGAGCGCGCTATATAAATCCCGCGTTGCGCCCGCCCTATCAAACCGTCCCATTCCCTCCCGCGCCTTTTCCCCGCGCTCGAACAGGTGATACGATATACACAAGCTGACCTGTCCGGTCCAGCTAGCTCGAGTTAGCGACTTGTGATTGGCTCAGGACCAAATGTGCTCATCTGATGCAAGTTGTAGGATTGGATAGTGAGCTTTTATAGATTGTAGGACCAAATCATCACATCCTAGACAAGTTTTAGGACATGTGGTGCTTTTACCTCCTTGGGTTGTGTTTCGGAGCCTTGCCTGATGTTTTAGTCATGTTCATATGTGTGTCTTTCTCTTTATCACCTTGGTATGCCCTAAGAAATACTTTGTGATTGATTTTATTTCATTTTTGAAAGGACCACAACCTGTGTGATTGTCTTGGGTAGTTTGCTGCCTGGTCTGCACGATCGCTGACCGAGACTCACACGCAAAGAAAGGCTCATCATCCCGTTCTTCCAAACAAGATGCAAGACAAACAAATTCATGTTCAGAACTTTGCGATGCATGATGGCAAGCTAAGTGGTCCTAAGCCATATCCGCGATGGACCAAGCATGTAGATTACCAGCTCCACGATGTCGACAGTGATGGTCAAGGCAGTTCATGAGCACGCCCAGGACGAGGCAACAATCACAGACAAGCCGTTGTTTCGTTCTACCTAGTATACAAATGGCGGGTGGGGGCGCGCGGCTATCTTGTCTACCTTGGTGTCTTAGCTACGAGAATCTGGTCGTGGATGAGATAGATCGGTGGGAGCTTCCTGACACCTCCCATGCTTAGGATAGACTAGTTGGCACGAGGAAGAGATGTAACATGTTTTTTGGGCGAGGAGGAGAGTTGTATGTGTGTGTGGAACACTTGACTAGTGACACGGGAAAAGAAAGTGTATTTATATAGTATATGGCATCTACAAAGCTAAGGATGTGTATCATCTCTCTTATATAATGGACATCAAGGGTGGCAAGTGGAGGGTAAATCTTTCATTAATAAAGATAGATAGATGGTATAATGTCGAACATGTGCATCAGCACAAACCATCTTGAGAATTAAATGCCCAATATTTCAATGTGTTGATTGAAAATATGCACTACAATATGTAAATAATGTGTAGTATAGGAGGCAGGTGGACAGATGAATCTTTCATAAATAAAGATAGATTGGGTAATGAAGAATGGTAGTACTTGAGCACAAACCATCTTAAGGGCCCAAGATTTTATGTTGATAGAAAAGGTAAGGTAAAATATGTCAACAATAATCATGAATAACACAAATGAATCCTAGCCCGGAAAATCTTTATGAAGTTAATACTTTTGATACAGTTTTCCTCTCCCCCCATGAGCCAAACACTATTACAAAAATCGTATAGACGAGCCACAAAAACCCCTCGAGTGACGGTAGGACATCTGGCAGTCAGCGACTTCCAATTAGTTGTGATTCTCGTGTAGTTGAGGAGAATAGTCTGAAAAATGAAAGAAAACATCAGACAATTGTGTGCTTGCAATTGAAATGAAAAAAGAGAGGCATGGCCACATAGGATAGAATTCTTTTTGATATTTGTGTTACTACATAAATAGTAATGAAGGATGAACAAAAATGAGTCTAGAGACACATGTTCCGTCTAGATTACTAACAAGTGGTCTGTTTCTTCCCAGGCGAATGCATGCACACAATGTTGTCCACATGGTTCTGATGGATCAGCCAAAGGCCGTCCTTGAAATGCTAGGATATTCACGCAAGGCAACTCAAGGAGGCAGTTCCGGAAGAGGAGCCATCGACCACGTTCCGTAAGAAGAGCGCCGTCCTATTCGTCTCCCTCCACAGACTTTCTCTATCACGGCGCCTCTAGCAACTGGTTCGCCGTGCTGCCGACTGGATTGCTCGTCCACAGCTCCATGCTCGTCCCGTTGGACGTGGCGCCGTTGCCACCGTCCACCCCAGTCGCAGAGGCACTCTCTTCTCACTAAACATCGTCATACTTGCTGGATGGACGCCATGTTGTGCCGGGCTCCTTCGTCGGCATCACGTTGTCGGCCTCCTCGACTGTGGCCTACACCGATGTCGCCATCGCAAGCACACTGCCAAGGAACTCTTCTGTAACTATGCGTGTCTTGCATAGCTGTTAATTCAAAATCACGTTGCACTTATGCAACCAAACACCAGACACTTGCATCAGTTCAGCCAATGCATGCAACCAAACACTAGACAAAAATTGCTCTCCTAATGCAGTCAGCCAGGCAGCCAAACGATGTGTAGATAATCGTTTTTGGCCTCTTTTTTCTCATTCGTGCCCAACTGAAATAAGTATGCAAAGTGTCAAGAAAGATGATGACAACCAAATGCACCCTTGCTAACCATACACAACGACGCATAAATATCACATAATTGCAAGTCGTCTGCGAGATAAAGGAACACACTACCACTATGCTATCGAGGCTCCAACGGATGATGCAAAACTTTCTCCGCTATTAAGGACAGTAAAACTGAACCTAAACCGAGCTCTCTCAGCGATTAGCGTTTTCGGCCGTCCGTTTTCACGATCTGAATGTTCCCTGCCGTCAGATCTCGTGTGTAAGGCCATCTCTCCCGTAACTGGCCCAACTGTCCTTTGGGCAGCTGCTCCCGAGGCCGAAAGGAAGCCTTGTGGTTAAATGGGCCGTCGGGCAGCCCATTCCAGCCGACGACGAATACAGAGGAGCGACCGGCGTGCGTCCATCTAGTTTCAGTGCGTTCTTCCCTCAGCCGCCACACTTGCCATCCCGATCGTCGTCGCATTACAAGCAGCGCCGCCAATTTCCACTTTTCCAGTGTCGTAGCCCCAGATCCCCCACTCATGCCGCCGCCCGGTGCCGTTGCCCCCATCCTTTCGTCCACACCGCCCCGCCCAGCGTCGCTCCCAATCGCTTTATTGCCCATGCCGCCGCCCAGTGCCGTCGCCCCCGCATCCCCCACCCACGCCGATGTTTTCGCATCCCCCGTCTACGCCGCTGGTGGAACCTAGAGATCCCCCGTCTGCGCCGCTGCTGGAACCTGGAGGTTTGCACCGACAACCCTCATCTATGCCGTTGCTGGAACCTGGAGATCTGCACCGACAAAGGCAAAGTGAGCGGGGATGACGGCAAACCATCCACTCCCATCGATGCGGATCAAATCAGGACAGAGATGCGGTGGCCAGAACTTCACATCCTTTCTTTCCTTCCTCAGGGAGGATGGGCTGAATCTATGACATCCCAGGTGTGAGATTATCCACTGATTCGTTTATTCAAACATCCCAAGTGTGAGATTATCCACCGATTCGTTGATTCAAATGTGTACAAGGGTGTGAACCCAACTCAATACTGCAGCTGAGGAGTGACGCGGGAGGTACAGGCGGAACCCTAGCTGGTTGATACTACTTTTTTTCCTTCCAATCCGCCACAAGACGTTGGTTCTGGTGTATTTGTTTGGGGAATCCTAAGGACTATGGTCGATTTTCAAATCTTTTCCATACCATCAGGTTCTGACTCCTTAATCTTTCTGCAGGTGCTCTTAAATCTCAGTTGAGGTATTCGAATCCTAAAGCTCATGTTTGCAATGGCTGCTGGCCAGGTAGCTTCCATGTTCGCACACATGTCATCATATTATCCAAGCATGTGCGCCAATGATTTACACGGTTGATGCTACTGGCTATGTATATAATATCGACTATTGCTGTCAAATTAAATCTAAACCAAATGGTATGTAAAACTAAGCCTGACCATGTTCTCAATGTGTGTTGCGTGGACCTCGCGCCAGATCATCGCCGAAATCGACACGTAGATGACCGACACCGGGGAGAAGTTCGACAGCAAGGTAGCGAAGATCCGTGCTGCCGTGGTCAACGAGCCCAACGAGATGGGAACCATGCTGCTCGTCGTAGCTGAGAAAGGGTTCATCAACATCGTCGTCGAGTTGTTCAAGCACTCTAACGAGGAGAGCCTTGCGAGGAAGAACAAACCAGGATTTGATGCTCTGCATGTCACTTCAAAGGAAGGCCACGGAGGTGAGCACTGACAACCACTTCAATACTAAACCACTTCTGATTGGTCATATTTTTACATGGGAACAGGGGAGCTTTGGACCTTGTGTCTAGACTAGAATCTCATAGTTTGCATGAAGAAAGGGGTTTACAGATTTCTAAATTAATTGATCGCCATGGTTTTATGGGCCTTTGATCAACCTCCATGGATCCGATTGTATTAGTTTTGCAGTGCTGAAATTTACCATCTCTGTATGATAACTCACGTGTGAGATTGCCTACAGAAGCTAATGAGCAAGAATTACTCCATTATTCTTGTTATTTCATATGTATTGTATAATTTAGTGGTATATATAAAGAAAGGTGGACATCTGAAACTGCTTGTACATATTGTGAAGGTACTCCTGGACCATGATCGATCCCTTGGGAAAACGTTTAGCCAATAAAAATGTGACTCCTCTGATAACTGCGGCGATTAGAGGCCACCATGATGTAGCGAACCTTCTGTTGGAGCAAGTTTCTGGATTGGTTGAACTATCAAAGGCAAACGGAACAACAACTGCATATAACCTTTATTTTACTGGTACAGGGAATCTCCAGGCACGACAAAGTATGTATTTACATCACAAAATATCCTTAGCTTTTGCAGAAATACGATTTCGGTTTAATTATTTATTAGCACTACCCCAGTTTACATTGGAGTTGTCTGCACACTTCTGAAAGTAAGGTTGCATGGTCCATTTTTGTCGGATCGTATTTTGTAACTGTAACTTATCACAATCACAGTTCCAACTTTATTGTTTAATTCAACATTTCTATTAGCAATTAGTTTTGCTTGTTTCACCTCACTGCATTAAACTCCACCACCACCAGCTACAGACCCTACTTATGCCATTGTCTGTTCCTCCACTTCTGGCCTCCTCTGTTACCAGTGACTAACACTACAATACATATGCAAATAACGAAAGTTAACAAGCTCCAATCCAAGTTATATAGTCGTGGTGAGAACTGAGAATTGTATTTTTTTTCTAATTTGGGGAAAAGGTTCTTTGTCAATTTTCTTAAATTTTACAGGAACTGAGTGGTTGTCACCCACTTGCGTAAAATAGATAGTCTAATTTATGATATGCTTTGCTTTTTGTCATACATGTTAATTTGGTAAGAAAAGTCGCATAACTCATTCCGGGAGCTACCCAATGGATATTTCCTTTGGTGATTGTCAGTTTTAATTTGAGCAATATATATAAATATAAATATTTATAGAGAGAGAGATAGTGGGAGATAAGATGCCTAGAAGTTTCTTATTGTTTGATCCCCCATTTCATTCAACTAGATCTGCGAAAAACAATAGTATAATAGTTTTTCTCTTCCTCTACGTGCCCTATATAGGCATTTATTATTTTGTGCTACAGAGTAAAAATAATATTTAACTTTGATTCCAATTCCGAGATTGTTGTGCTTTGCATATCGGTAACTTTGATTCCATGTGTGGCAATTATTGTACCGATTACATCATAACACAGGGAATGATACACAAGCTTTGTGTATTCGTGAAAAAATCATAACACAGGGACAATATTAGGGGCTTTCAAACTGTAGTTAGAGAAACAGCCTGTTTGTCCTATGGAGGTGCTCAATGCACTTCTGTTTTCGGTCCCTGCAGATACCATTAGGTATTACTATTCTTCAATAAATAATAGTTCTACCATCCAAGCGACTTTATCCTTTTTCTTGTAACTTTGTACCATCTGTTATCCACTTAGTGAGATTTGGTGTGTTAATTCTCTCTTCTTAGCAGGCCAAAGTTGTCACTTTTTCGTCAGTAAGGACAAAGCCCAGAGTTGTTCGTGGAACTTAACATCAGAATAGCTTGGCGTTCAGGAGAAAAAATGACAGATTATTTTGTTGTCATAGTGTGCCTATTCCGAAACAAGAAGTGAGTGCTTTGTAGTTTTTTTTAGTGTAATTAGAATGAATGAAATATGTGAGGATTGAGCTCCTGAGTTGTGTAACTGGTCTAAACTTTTTTGGTTCTTTTTGTTGTTCTTGTGAAAGGTTGGATAACAGAGGCAAACTTGTGAGAACACCCAGATCATGTATGCTTATGTATCAAGGACTTTGTTCATAGCCATCCCAAATTTATTAGTTCTACATACATACAATATTAACAAGAAGCATTCTTGTGGCAAGAAGCTCAACAAAATTGAAATTCTCAAGTCAACCATGCATGATCATGTATGTCGTATGTCATGCTTTGTTCATATAAATTCCCACAAACATGCTCTTGAGTTAAATGTTGGTCCTAAATAAGAAGCTTAGGGTAATAGCAATGTGTTACAAATTTACAACATATGGCTTCGATGATTTATGCCTAACAAGTGATGAGATTCTTTAAGTCATGCCACTTTATTTTTCATCATATCATATCAAATAGACGGGCGCAGCAACGCGCGCCATCAATGATCTAGTTAACAATAAGATCACCCTTATCAATGGGGAGAGCATTAGGGGCGGCACAAGGGGTCGTCTTAGGTCTTCATATGAATACTCCCTCCATTTCCTTATACAAGGCCACAAACTCAAATTACAGGTACCAACGTAATAATTAATGACTATTTTGCAAGTCAACTTTTCTTTTCGTTAACCGGGATCATTAATACGCCACACGCATGCAAGGAAGAAATGTGAAGAAAGAAGCTAAGTGTCATTATGACTACATGCATGCAAGTATTGAATAAGTTGCTATTGCGAGGAAACACCATTAATTTTTTCCTCGATTACTGTTAGTGGACTTATATAGATGCAAAATGTAATTTCCATAGTGGCCTTGTATAAGGGAATGGAGGGAGTACCAAAGATTGGCTGATGTGTGTGTATACTGTAGTTGTATTTACTGTATATTTCTGGTATTTAGTACAAACAAAATTCAATGAATACCATGCAGCTGATTCCTGCCGCCGCTACCGGAGAGCATGCGTGCTTCCATGAATGAATGTCAAAAGGCTGCAACATGTACCAAAAACTCTAAATGAAGATCTCATACACGGATTAGAAGACATAACACAAATTTATTTTGCCATGAGTTGTGACTATTTTTTTTAAGCAACTATATATTTCATTAGACAATTTGTTCACAGAGATTACATATATGGTCACCATACAAGACACAAATGCTTGTCAAGCATACACAAAGAATTCCACAACAAGTAAAACTACTATTCCAACCTGCAGAAAATTGTGCCTTGCCGAAACGTAGTCCACGAACGTCCTCCGCCATAACCATGGCAACACCGGAAAAAGATAAGAACAACCGCCATACCAAGATCTGGGAGAGTACCATCACATACGAAGATGCTTTTTTAGACCATGAAGCGGGTCGCCACAAGCGATGAGACCGAGTCTTTGTGGCATGTAGGCCGGGTATTTTCCCCGTGGTCACCATATCTCGACGCCGTCAACTTCATTCTTAGACGAAGAAGAGGAACGTCGCCGCCTGCCGTCATCTACACGCCCAACTGCAAGACAGTAAACACAACTACAGCAGCCGACATGACCGTGACCAGCGTGAGCACTGACGGCCGACTACCATACACGAACCTCGCCGGATCCACAGATCGGCGAGACAATCGGGTCACCTCCTCCCCGACGCTACTGGTTACAGCGACGTCGAGATGGAGGAAGAGCAGAGACAAATTATTCCGACGCGGCGCTGCCTCCTCGATGGAAGCAACGCCTCAAGGAAGCACTCACTAGTAGAAAACATGGCTTTGATCCTGGCCAGATCAGACCATTAGTCCCGGTCGTGTTACGAACCGGGACTACTGGCAGCATCAGTCCCGGTTTGAGAAGCTAGGACGCCGGCCGAGCCTCGACAGGCATCAGTCCCGGTTTGGCTGGGACCTTTAGTCCTGGTTCCAGCCACCAACCAGGACTAAAGGGGTTACTGCCCTTTAGTCCCGGTTTGTGTCTGGAACCGGGACTAAAGGTTAGGCCATTAGTCTCGGTTTTAGGCACAAACCGGGACTAATGTTTTGCCTATATATATCCCCCCCCATCTCCTCTGTTTTTTGGCCGTGGAAGGGTGTGGGAGGTGTGTGCTACTCTGTTTTCACCTCCCATGCACATGACGTGTTTGATAAAATGCTCGAGCCACACTTAAGCTTTCTCCTCTCCAAGCTGGACCTCCAAGCTACATTTTCCCCAAGATTTGTCTAGGTTTGGCGGTGCACCAACTACACAAGTGTTCTAAATGGTTAGCAACTTCATCCTTTCATCTCTCACTGCTAGTTTAGCTCATTTCAAATGCTCTAGAAGTAGACTGGTTTGTGGGTTTTAGTGGAGGAGTGTATGTAGGAGTTCATTTGATTTAGATGCACAATTTGAGGTCACTACTGTACTTTGGTTGCGATGATGAACTTGTATTAATTTGGTCACTTCTCTATTCATGATGTTCTGTAATGGTTTTTGATATACTTAATTATATAATGCACGTAGATGAACCGGCAATGGATGTACGGTGACCGACGCACCTCCGACTACATTGAGGGCCTGCATAATTTTCTCGAAGTGGCTGAGGCAAACAAGCAGAATGGTTTTATGTATTGTCCATGTACTGTCTGTGGGAATACAAAGGATTACTCTTCCCCGAAAACCCTTCACTTGCACCTGCTTGAGAAGGGTTTCATGCCACACTATAATGTTTGAACCAAGCACGGAGAAAGAGGGGTTATCATGGAAGACAATGAATAAGAAGAGGATGATGACAACTATCCTATGTTCCCTGAATACGTAATTTATATTGATTATTGAAAATTATTAATTTGGTACTCATCCTGACTAAATTTCTTTATTCTTAATTATCAGCTTATTTCCGTGCTACAAGAACTACCCGACAGATAATAGATCGGACCTATACAGTTATGACTCCAATCTTACTTGTTTGGAGAAAGATCATCTCCTCTCATTTATTCATGATGTTCAGCATCATAATAGAAATTACATGTCTGGCAACATTTATCATGGATATGTGCCACTAGTGCACAAGTTGAACCCTTATAACATCACTAGAGATAACTTTGTAAGAATATTTTTACTCTTGTGTCATTAGTCCATATACTCTTGTGTCACTAGTTTACTAACTGTGTTATTATAACTTATGTTCTTCAACAGGTACTCCCGCCAGAGACCGTGCCTAAATGGATGTTTACCAAAGGCGATTTGCATATGGTTAGTTTACGGTCAATGCCGATGAGTTACCCTAGTAAATACAAAATATCTTGAAGTCCACATGTCCTGAAAATCAAAGGATGGAGCAAGGCAATAAAAGCATCCAGGCAACCACTTGGAGACTATAACTTGAGGAAGCCACAAGTTGGAGATAGGTTGATCTGTATTCTTCAATGGGGGGATGGAGGAGTTCACCTTCTTTATGCTATCTTACCTAGGAGAGAGCAGTAGTAGTGTTTCTAACTTATGATAACTTGATCACTTGCTAGCATGGTAACAACTAGAATGATGAGGAGTTCACCTTTTTATGCTATTTTACCTAGAACGATGAAGAGTTGATTAAGATGATGATGAGTTGTTATATGACATATACCAGTACAAATTAGATGGATGAAATAGACCAACTTGGTCTATTGCATCCATCTAATTTGTACTGATGTTGGATGTTATTCTTTCATAATATATACAACATTAATATGTGTAACCGCATGAAAATACAATATAATTATAAAAGAAAATGAAAACACAAAATGAAACACGGCCGTTTAGTCCCCTGCCTGGGCGCCCAACAACGGCCACGTGGAGCCCCTTTAGACCCGGTTCGTAACCCAACCGGGACAAAAAGTTAGGGCTTTTTAGTGACCGGGACTAAAGGCCCTTCAGAACCGGGACTGGTGGCCCATTTTCTACCACTAGTAGAAAACAGGGCTTTGGTCCAGGCCTGAAATCCCATTAATCCCGGTTCACTCACGAACCGGGACCCATGGGGGCATCGGTCCCGGTTCGTGAGGTCAGGGCGCCGGCCGGGCCTCGTGGGCCATTGGTCCCGGTTCGTCTGACCCCTTTGGTCCCGGTTCCAGACACGAACTGGGACCAATGGGCCTCGCTCCTTGCCCACAACCATTGGTCCCGGTTTGTGGCTGGAACCGGGACCAAATGGTGTCCTTTAGTCCCGGTTCCAGCCACAAACCGGGACCAATGGTTGGCCTATATATACCCCCTGCCCGCGAGCAGAGCAGTGCACTGCTCTGTTTTTTTGGCCGGCCGTGGGAGAGCTTTGTGGTGCTCTAGCTCACCTCCTATGCACATGAGGTGTTCGATGAAATGCCCGAGCCACACTTAAGCTTTCTCCTCTCGAAGCTCCTTGTCCAAGCTCCATTTTCCTTAAGATTTGTCTAGGTTTGGTAGTCCGTCCTGTCCCGTCCCCGTCCTCACCGCCGTCGATCGCCCGCGCCCATCTCGGCGCCGGCACCACCGTGGTTAGCCTCTTCTTCTTATCTTCTTTCTAAAAGAAAAAAGTTCTTACTTGTATGATTTAGATAGATACTTGTGTAATTTTCTTACTTTTATTATTGTTTGTTATTATATAGTGCCATGGTTTTGGTATCCGCCTCCGTCGGCCCTCGTCCTGTCTATGATTCAGATGTGGTATATATTATCTTTTATAACTATTTGTTTTATTTAGTGTTTATGAAAATTATGCCGACCGACGTGACATAGATTTTTTAATCTAGGAGGTATGTGAACCGGAATTCCAACCGACATAGAAATTCTTGTCGAGAAGTTAAATTTGGTTGAAAAAGAAAACAGTTACTTGAAAGAAAAATTACAAAGAGTTGAAGAGGAGAAGATGAAATTGGAGTTGAATGTTGCCGGTGTCGTCGAAGATCACAAGATCAATATGGATGCAAAACGCTTGAAGATTAGAAAGATTAGAAAATATGCCATTCATACTGAGGCTTGGTATCATTATGTCGTTGGATCAATTGGTACCTTAGTTGCGGTTATGATCGCATTTGTTGTTGCATTTAAATTTTATAGTTTCAATGTATGTTTTAATTAGATGCTCTAGAGAGCTATATGTTGTTCAATAATGAGAACTATGTATGAACGTTATGTATTTATTTTGGTCACTACTGTACCTTGGCTTTAATGTGATGATGAATTTCTATTAATTTGGTCACTTCTCTATTCATGATATGCTGTAATGGTTTTTAATACACTTTATTATATAACGCACGCAGATGAACCGGCAATGGATGTACGGTGACCGACGCACCTCCGAGTATATTAAGGGCCTGCATAATTTTCTCGAAGCGGCTGAGACAAACAAGCAGAATGGTTTTATGCATTGTCCATGTACTGTCTGTGAGAATACGAAGGCTTTCTCCTACTCTAAAACCCTTCAGTTCCACCTGCTTGAGAAGGGTTTTATGCCACACTATAATGTTTGGACCAAGCACGGAGAAAGAGGGGTTATGATGGAAGACAACGAAGAAGAAGAGGATGATGACAACTACCCGCCCCCTGAATACGGTGATGCTGCAATGGGGGAAGCTGAAGATCAAGAGGAACCAGACGATGTGCCCAATGATGATCTTCGACGGGTCATTGTTGATGCACAGAGAGAATGCGAAAGTGAAAGGGAGAAGTTGAAGTTCGATTGCATGTTAGAGGATCACAAAAAAGGGTTGTACCCAAATTGCGAAGATGACAACAGAAAGCTCGGTACGACACTGGAATTGCTGCAATGGAAGGCAGACAATGGTGTATCTGACAAGGGATTTAGTTCGCTACTAAAAATAATGAAGAAGAAGCTTCCAAAGGATAATGAATTGCCCGGAAGTACGTACGAAGCAAAGAAGGTTCTATGCCCTCTAGGATTGGAGGTGCAGAAGATACATGCATGCCCTAATGACTGCATCCTCTACCGCGGTGCGTACGAGGATTTGAATGCATGCCCAGTATGCGGTGCATTGCGGTATAAGATCAGAAGAGATGACCCTAGTGATGTTGAGGGCCAGCGCACCGGGAAGAGGGTTCCTGCCAAGGTGATGTGGTATGCTCCTATAATACCACAGTTGAAACGTCTGTTCAGAAACAAAATGCATGCCGAGTTGATGCAATGGCATATAAAAGACCGTAAGAAAGACGGGAAGTTGAGAGCACCCGCTGACGGGTCGCAGTGGAGAAAGATCGAGAGAAAGTGGAGCGACTTTACAGGTGACCCAAGGAATGTATGGTTTGGTTTAAGTGCAGATGGCGTTAATCCTTTTGGGGAGCAGAGCAGCAAGCATAGCACATGGCCTGTGACTCTATGTATGTATAACCTTCCTCCTTGGTTGTGCATGAAGCGGAAGTTCATTATGATGCCAGTGCTCATCCAAGGCCCTAAGCAACCCGGCAATGACATTGATGTGTACCTAAGGCCATTAGTTGATGAACTTTTACAGCTATGGAATGGAAGAGGTGTACGTGTGTGGGATGAGAACGAACAGGAGGAATTTGACCTACATGCGTTGCTGTTTGTAACCATCAACGATTGGCCTGCTCTCAGTAACCTTTCAGGACAGAAAAACAAGGGATACCATGCATGCACACACTGTTTAGATGACACCGACAGTATATATTTGGACAAATGCAGGAAGAATGTGTACCTGGGGCATTGTCGATTTCTTCCGACCAACCATCAATGTCGAAAGAAAGGAAAGCATTTCAAAGGTGAGGCAGATCACAGGAAGAAGCCCGCCCTCCATACTGGTGATCACATACTTGATATGGTCAATGATTTACAAGTAATCTTTGGAAAGGGTCCTGGCGGACTATCTGTTCCGACTGACGATGCGGGACGCGCACCCATATGGAAGAAGAAATCTATATTTTGGGACCTACCCTATTGGAAAGACCTAGAGGTCCTCTCTGCAATCGACGTGATGCACGTGACGAAGAATCTTTGCGTGAACCTGCTAGGCTTCTTGGGAGTGTATGGGAAGACAAAAGATACACCGGAGGCACGGGAGGAACAACAACGTGTGCATGAAAAAGGCGGCGTGCATCCAAAGCAGTATGAAGGTCCTGCCAGCTACGCTCTGACCAAAGAAGAGAAGGAAATCTTCTTTGAATGCCTGCTCAGTATGAAGGTCCCATCTGGCTTCTCGTCGAATATAAAGGGAATAATAAATATGGCAGAGAAAAAGTTCCAGAACCTAAAGTCTCATGACTGTCACGTGATTATGACGCAACTGCTTCCGGTTGCATTGAGGGGGCTTCTACCGGAAAACGTTCGATTAGCCATTGTGAAGCTATGTGCATTCTTCAATGCAATCTCTCAGAAGGTGATCGATCCAGAAATCCTGCCAAGGTTAAGGAGTGATTTGGTGCAATGTCTTGTTAGTTTCGAGCTGGTGTTCCCACCATCCTTCTTCAATATCATGACGCACATCCTAGTTCATCTAGTCGACGAGATTGTCGTTCTGGGCCCTGTATTTCTACACAATATGTTCCCCTTTGAGAGGTTCATGGGAGTCTTAAAGAAATATGTTCGTAACCGCGCTAGGCCAGAAGGAAGCATCTCCATGGGCCATCAAACAGAGGATGTCATTGGGTTTTGTGTTGACTTCATTCCTGACCTTAAGAAGATTGGTCTCCCTCAATCGCGGTATGAGGGGAGATTGACTGGAAAAGGCACGCTAGGAGCGGACTCAATAATATGTAGGACGGGCATTCTTGGTCTCAAGCACACTACACAGTTCTACAGAATTCTACCTTGGTGACCCCGTATGTCGATGAACACAAGAATATTCTGCGCTCCAAACACCCGGAGCAGTGTGATGACTGGATTACATATGAACACATCAGGACTTTCGGCACTTGGTTGCAAAAACGTCTCATGGGTGACAACACTGTTTCTGATGAGCTGTACTCATTGGCCAGGGGACCATCTTCGACTGTATTGACTTACAAAGAGTACGAGAGAAATTGGAATACATTTTACATGATCGCCCATGATCAAAAGAGCACCAACCAAAACAGCGGTGTCCGCTTTGATGCAGCAACCAAGAGGGAAAGGACACATGTTATGGTTACATAGTGGACATATGGGAACTTGACTATGGACATGATTTCAAGGTCCCTTTGTTTCAGTGCAAATGGGTCAATCTGTCAGGAGGCGGGGTACAGGTAGACCCACAGTACGGAATGACAACAGTGGATCTGAACAATCTTGGGTACACAGACAAACCATTCGTCCAAGCCAATGATGTGGCGCAGGTTTTCTACGTGAAGGACATGTCTACCAAACCGAGAAAAAGAAAAGATAAGGAAGCGAATACATCATACGATGAGCCAAAGCGCCACATAGTTCTTTCAGGAAAAAGAGACATCGTGGGATTGGAGGGCAAGACAGACATGTCTGAAGATTATGAAAAGTTTCATGAAATTCCTCCCTTCAAAGTCAAGGCTGACCCAAGCACCCTGTTAAACGATGAAGATTATCCATGGTTACGGCGCAATAAGCAAAGGACACAAGCGAAGAAAAAGTGAAGACTTTCTCTCCACAACTAGTATGATGATGCCTTTGATCTAGAATATCACTGCAGTTACATGTGAAGAAATGAAATGCCTTTTGTAACAGATGAGTTTTCGTATGAAACCCTGATACTTCGAAAGAGATTGTCCGTTTTGTACACGAAGTGCATCCAGTTTTTGCCGTAACCCTCTCAACTTTTTATAACATGCTATGTGGGTGAAATGATGATACCATGCCAACTTTCAACCTTTTCAAAGTTCATTTGTAGTGCTTTTCAATTTCAGGGTCATTTAGCTTAAAAAAATCAGTAAATGCATGAAAAATACCAGATGAAGTCAGAAAGGTTTCAAAATTGATGATGTGGCTTTGAATAGTTCATTTTGAACACACAAAAAGTCTGGAGTTCAAATAAGTTCAAAAAAATGAAATACCTTTGTAACGGATAAGTTTTCGTCCGAAACCCTGATACTTCGAAAGAGATTGTCCGTTTTGTACACGAAGTGCATCCAGTTTTTGCCGTAACCCTCTCAACTTTTTAGCACATGTTATGTGGGTGAAATGATGATACCATGCCAACTTTCAACCTTTTCAGAGTTCATTTGTAGTGCTTTTCAATTTCATCGTCATTTAGCTCAAAAAATCAGTAAATGCATGAAAAATACCAGATGAAGTCAGAAAGGGTTGAAAATTGATGATGTGGCTTTGAATGGTTCATTTTGAACACACAAAAAGTCTGGAGTTCAAATAAGTTCAAAAAAAAAGAAATCCCTTTGTAACAGATGAGTTTTCGTCCGAAACCCTGATACTTCGAAAGAGATTGTCCGTTTTGTACACGAAGTGCATCCAGTTTTTGCCGTAACCCTCTCAACTTTTTAGCACATACTATGTGGGTGAAATGATGATACCATGCCAACTTTCAACCTTTTCAGAGTTCATTTGTAGTGCTTTTCAATTTTAGGGTCATTGATTTAAAAAAAAATCAGTAAATGCATGAAAAATACCAGATGAAGTCAAAAAGGGTTGAAAATTGATGATGTGGCTGCGAATGGTTCATTTTGAACACACAAAAAGTCTGGATTTCAAATAAGTTCAAATAAATGAAATCCCTTTGTAACAGATGAGTTTTCGTCCAAAACCCTGATACTTCGAAAGAGATTGTCCGTTTTGTACACGAAGTGCATCCAGTTTTTGCCGTAACCCTCTCAACTTTTTAGCACATGCTATGTGGGTGAAATGATGATACCATGCCAACTTTCAACCTTTTCAGAGTTCATTTGTAGTGCTTTTCAATTTCAGGGTCATCTAGCTCAAAGAATGAACTAATAGCAAAAATAATGAACTAGAAACTTTTATGAAACTCTAATAGCAAAAAGAATGAACTAAAAATAATCAATTAAAATATTCTGTTATGATCAACTAAAACAAAACTATAATATTCTTCAATAGCAAAAAGAATCAACTAAAAAGCTTTTATAAAACTCTAGTAGCAAAAGGAATGAACTAAAAAGCTTTTATAAACCTCTAATATTTTTGAAACTAAAATTATATAAAATTTATGCAACTAAAATTATCAAAGTATTTTTTGTTCAAAACATTAATAGCAAAAAGAATTTTCATAAAGAATTTGTTTGGTACAAACTTTAATAGCAAACTATGATTCACACAAATTTCAAAAAATTCAAATTTAAACTATTCAAATTTGAAAACTAATGGCAGTAACAGAAAGTTTATAATTTTTGTGACCTAAAAGCAAAAGGAATCACTGAAAAACAGTAAGTATTTAGCTGTAAGTAGGAACAAAATAAAATAAATAAAGCAAAAAACAAAACAAAAAATGCACACCTTTAATCCCGGTTGGTGCCACCAACCGGGACCAATGCTCTGGGTATATAATTAGCACTTAGGAATTTTCAGTTCTCATCTCGCCCCCGCCCCCGACGACGCCGACGAAATCGATGCCGCCAGGCTGCCGAGACGCCGCCCGCCGCCAAGCTGCCCTGATCCGCCGCCGCCTCGGTGTCCCGGTGCCAGTTACCACCCGGGAGATCATCGACGCCGCCAGGCTGCCCTCATCCGCCGCCAGCCGGAGCCCTCTTCCCCGAGCCCCTCCTTGCCGGAGCCCTCTTCCCCGAGCCCCTCCGCGCCGGAGCCCTCTTCCCCAAGGCCATCCGCGCCGCCACGGACCTGCAGGAGCACCCGAGGCCGCCCCTCCTCGTTGTCGCCGCCTCCCCCTCCGGTGAGCATCCTCTCTCTACCGTTCCCCTCTCTACCGATGCGTGGAGGGCCCTCTCAGCCATGTTCATGGAGTCTAAGTGGGTAACTTGGTTGGCCGATCGATGCACTATGAGATGATGCTGCTGATTTGGTTCTAGGCTGATTTGGTTCATTAGATGATGCTGCTGATTTGGTTCATTAGATGTTGCTGCTGATTTTGTAATGTCTGTCCTAATTCTGTAATTTTCTTACCATTGCTATGTTTTATGGTGTGAGCACTTGAAATCATGGGATATTGTTGGGAAGGGGAAAGATTAATTGGAAGATGAACTGCAAGCCACATGTGGATCTTTGTTGCATACATTGTTCCCGAAGGAATGGACAAAACAATTAGTTATGAACCGGCTAGTTCCATTTTGATGTATACAAGTTATGATCAATGAGCTCTGAATGTTTCATAGTTGCATGTAATTTATACTTGTGTGAATATCCTTTCGGGATGAAGTGGCTAGCATATTGATGCTACACTTATTTAGTCGTTTTGATCAGCATTTGAAATAGTTGCCGATTGATCTGCCTCATATCTCTGGTTATCTTTGAACGGAAGAATTGTCTTGGCTTTTTTATCGATGTATTTTTCTATCATAGAAGAGATCATCCACTGGTTTTCTTAGTTCTACATATTTAGCCAATATACATCAGTTTCCTGTTTCTAAGTATTGTTAGAGGACCTTTCTGCACTTGTTCATTAGCAGGTTAACCATGAATGTTGCAGATCATCCTCTGAACTTGTTCATTAGCAGGTTAACCAGGTTGCAAGAAGTATAGTGTTATTATGAGCAAGAAGAATGACCCCTATTATGCAAATTGGTTATCAGGGGGCAAATCAACAACTTAAGGCACTAATTATTATGGAAATATGTGTTCTATGTTGAGCTATGTGTAATCTTTTGCATCGTTGAGAGAGCTCTTTGAGACATCGTTGAGAGGGGTGAGCGTTGTCGTCGTCTACCCCCTCCCCGATAACTTCGACATGAGGGGGACATCGGATATGACATGAGGGGGGACGTCGGACGTCGGACATGAGGGGTGAGCGTCGTTGTCGTCTACCCCCTCCCTGATAACTTCGACATGAGGGGGGACGTCGGACATGACATGAGGGGTGAGTGTCGTTGTCGTCTACCCCCTCCCAGATAACTTCGACATGAGGGGGGACGTCGGATATGACATGAGGGGGGACGTCGGACATGAGGGGTGAGCGTCGTTGTCGTCTACCCCCTCCCCGATAACTTCGACATGAGGGGGGACGTCGGACATGACATGAGGGGTGAGCGTCGTTGTCGTCTACCCCCTCCCTGATAACTTCGACATGAGGGGGGACGTCGGACATGACATGAGGGGGGACGTCGGACGTCGAACATGAGGGGTGTGCGTCGTTGTCGTCTAACCCCTCCCCGATAACTTCGACATGAGGGGGGACGTTGGACATGACATGAGGGGTGAGCGTCGTTGTCGTCTACCCCCTCCCCGATAACTTCGACATGAGGGGGGACGTTGGACGTCGGACATGAGGGGTGAGCGTCGTTGTCGTCTACCCCCTCCCCAATAACTTCGACATGAGGGGGGACGTCGGACATGACATGGGGGGTGAGCGTTGTTGTCGTCTATCCCCTCCCCGATAACTTCGACATGAGGGGGGACGTCGGACATGTCATGTGGAATTTTTTTTGTTCATATAGAAAACTCCGGTAACATAGATTTATCAAGAATGCCCCCATTATGGATGTGCACAAGTTGATCCAATTTTTTCCTGATCTCATCTATATATATATTCTTCTATATGTCACGTTGTCTGTCAAAGTATTGAAGAAATCCATGGCTTCATCATTAGCCGGAAGTAACAGGCGTATGATGCTACGAAGCTCTTCAAAGTTGTTTTGGAACGGAGTTCCGGATAGAATAATTTGCTTTTTGGTACGAATTTCAGCAAAGGCCTTCCAAATAGCGATATTCGGAAGGCTCTTGCTGAACTTCGTACCAAAAAACTAATTAATTATCCTATCCGGGACTCCTTTCCAAAACAATTTTGGAGAGCTTCGTACCATTATGCGCCTGTTACTTCCGACTAATGATGAAGCCATGGTTTTTTTGAATCCTTTGACACCAGACAACGTGACATATAGAAGGGTAGATGAGATCAGGAAAAATATGGACCATTTTCTGCACATCCAGAATGGCGCCATTTTGTTAAATCCCTTAAAGGTTAAGAGAATCTCTTGTTTGACATTCATGAGAGAGGCGGTCCGGACGTCGGACATTCATGAGAGAGGCGGTCCGGACGTCGGACATTCATGTTTGTATATTAATTGCTATGTTGTAATATTTGCAGAAACTATGGATCAAAGAGACTTGGAACAAGAACAGTTGTTGGGGGAAATAATCCTCGCCGGACGTGATGTCTTGTCGTTTCTCAACGACACTGATGGTCTGGAAGGAGAGGATGACGGCTCCGGTGATCGAACAATGGAGGAGGAAGGACATGATCATGATGGCTTCGGTGACCAAATGCCGGAGGAAGAAGGAGACCATGATGACGGCTCCGGTGACCGAACGAAGGAGGGAGCTGTTGCAAAGTCCGGCGAGGTATATATATTAATTAAGCCTGTGCTGACTAGCTAATTGATGCATTAATTGTTTTGGTATGTACATATATTAACTCTTCTTTCTTCTTTTATAGCCTTCCGGATCGAGCCAAACTTCGGTAACGAGACGAGGCCCGAAGAGAAGGTTGCGCAAGGATGAAAGGTTCACGATCACAGCACTTGCGGACGATGGCCTACCGATTGAACCCAAGCGGACCAAGGACGCATTTTCTGCTCAGTGCGGAGCTATTGTTAGGGACAACATCCCGATCAGTATCAAGCAATGGAATAAGCCTAAGAACGACGACCCTGAAGGTGATTATGTCACCGATAGACAGAAAGATGATCTTTGGACCACGCTGAAGGCAAATTTCACCCTACCGCCAGAGGAGGATCCGAATAAGCCAGTTATAGAGCCACTGGTCAAGGCGTGTGCTCTTAAGAAGATGGCAGATCTATTCAGGAGGTGGAAGAATGAGTTGAAATCAAAGTTTGTCGACAAAGGGAAGACTCCAGAATTCATCGGCCGATTTGAGAAGATAAGAGATCACTGGCCAGCATTTGTGGCCTACAAGACATCGGACAAGAGTAAGAAAATGTCAGAGACAAACAAGAACAATGCTGCAAAGAAGCAGTATCACCATCACACGGGGTCAGGTGGCTACCTCAATGCCCGGCCGTTGTGGGACAAAGCTGAGAATGACCTGATTGCTAAAGGGGTCGAACCACAGACATTGAACTGGCTAGACCGTTCAAGGACTTGGTTCTTCGGGGTTGGGGGAACTTTGGACCCTGAAACAGGGAAGTGCCGTTGGACGGACGAGCAACTTGCAATACCCGTCAAGAAGCTTCAGAAGTATATCACCGCAGCGCAGGAAGGGACGTTCATTCACGACAGAGAGAAGGACGAGCTGACTGAGGCCCTAGGGAATGCTGAGCACCCTGGACGAACACGAGGCACACCAGGCTCCGTTCCGTGGAAGGTTGGGTTTCCCGACACAGGCGGTTACAGAAGCCGGGAGAGAAACAGGAAAGCGAAGCTGAGCGACATGCAGAAGCTCAATGCAAGACTACAAAAGCTAGAGGAACTTGAGAGCCAGCGAGCTGCCGGCCAACCATCTCAGCGGCACGAAGCTACCCCAGAAGCTACCCCGCCATCTCAGCGGAGAAGCAGCGTGGCTTCCACGGAGCCCGTTCAGCCTGACTTCACGGCTCCTAGCTACCCCGTGGATACTATCACGGAGGCTCAACATTGCGAGCTTATGACGAAATGCCGGAACCTCACTTTCAAGGCGGTTGTCGGCTCTGTTGCACCTCCTCAACCCAACGGAACTTTTCACTGCCTTCCGATTCCACATGGCTATGCTGTTGTGACGGTGGATGAAGTAATGGAGGGATTTGAGGAGCTTGAGCTTGACCGCTCTACAAGTGAAGGCGAGAATCAGCTGGTTCATGCTCGGAGGAGTACATGTCTATGGCAGAAGGAGTACATCAAGCTTCCAAACTGGACGCCTCCGCCTCCTCCTCCTCCTCCGGCGAGTCAGGGCACTCCGCCTTCTCCTCCTCCTCCTCCTCCGGCGAGTGATCAGGGCACTCCGCCTCCTTCTCCGGCTCCTCCGACGCGTGAGGGGACTCCGCCTCCTCCTTCGCCTACTTCGGCGCGTCAGAGCAGTCCGCCTCCTCCTCCGCCTCGTCGGCAACGGCGGAAGACAGACGCGGCCGCTCCGGCTCCTCCGGCGCGTCGGAGCACTCCGCCTCCTTCTCCGCCTCGTAAGCAACGACGGAAGAGAGATGCAGCCGCTCCGGCGGCTAGCAGTACAAGCAGAGGCGGGAGGCAATTCAGATACGGTCCATCTCTCAAGCCTCTGGAAAAGTTACCATATGAGAGGACCGAGCAGCAAAACGAGGACATATGTCGTGCCCAAGTGAGGGACCATTTTGCAAAGAAAACTCCACCTCCGAAGGAGAAGCTAGATCCGGTGAAAGTGAAGCGCACTATCGATGCCCTGAAGCGACCACCACCGCCTTCGCCGGATTCCAACTATGTCTACTGTCTTAAAAAGACATATCAACATGTGCGGCGGTCGGGAAGTACTTCCAGTGATGCAAGGTTAGCAGAACGAAGAAGTGGGAAAACAATTCCCCAGCTCGGCGAACAGGAGAAGCAATCGTGCCCCCCGCTCAAGGTGTCTAGCGATATCGTCGCTAATCATCCGGGGATGGTGCCCGGTATCAATCCTGGTGATTACTTGGGGGATGATGTAATTTTTGAAACGGCTGAGGTAACAAAAGAAGAATATAAATACGTGCACGGGAAGCCTCTCGTCAAACCTGATCATCCTCCTCTAACAATGATGATGTACAAATTGCATGAGTGGTACATGAAAACCTGCAGGGAGTCTGGGAGAGACACTATGTATATGGTAGTGAAACCAGAGCACGAATTCATTGGACTTCCCGTGATGCCTATTGAATTTGTGGATTTATTTCAGTTATACAATCAACTGGCCCTCGACAAACAACTCATGACTTCCTACTGTCTGTAAGTATTACTTCTATAGTTAAGTCTCTAGCTCAGCTCGTTCATTGCATGTATATATAATTATCCTCACTATATTATGCAGATTGAAGATCGTCGAATGCAAAAAAGCAGGAATCTTCGACGTTGGGTTCATTAGCCCAGATGCCGTAAATGAATGGACGGTACGAAACTCAATCAAAGAGACCGAGGAGAACTTGCTAAAGTCGTTCCTTATACATCAAAACAAAAGGGAAATACTCTTTCCTTACAACTTCAAGTGAGTGTTGCTGTCTTCTCTGTATACTCGGATACGCTTACTCGAGGTTAAGTAATGTAATTGATGAGTTATATATGCGTGCGCAATTTCCACTTTATTCTGCTATCTATTAAGCTTGACGGGGCATTAGTAACTGTCTTAGACTCGAGACGTAAAGATCCCGAGAATTATGCGGACATGACTGGAATGCTCAAGAAGTAAGTTCAGTCAATACCGGGACCATATCGGCATGCAACTTTCGTTAATTTCCTGATATCAAGTAATCATTTTCTTTGCCTGGCAGGGTTTGGAAGAAGTTCACCCGAAAGGTTCCCGGTCTAAACAAAGAGTTGCGATTTACGCACCCCAAAGTAAGTAGTACTAGTTAATTCTGCGCATCTCTAATTGATTCAAATTTTCATCAATATATCATTACCATGCTTGCTTATCAGTTTGATTGAACTCTATTCTCGTAAAGTGCTTGTACCAGAAAGAAGGGACTGTTTTATGTGCATACTACGTATGCGAGTTCATTCGCCACTCGACCTCTGAGCGGGGCTTCTCTGACAAACAATTTGAAGTACGTAAATAATATTCACAATTTTATTTTATATATTACCATCAATTGTGTTTAGTTTTATTCATATATATGCAAGTATTGACCCCCTTCTTTAAATTAGATCTGGCAGATACGGGATGAACTCCTACCACATGATCGCATACGAGCAATTCAAGAGGAATTAGCGGAATTCTTTCTTGACCACGTCATACCTAAAGACGGAGAATACATGTGGATTTGTGATTGGATCTTAGGTAGATGATGTTAGGGATTGTAAAAGATGTTATATTGTATATATGTAGTAGCGTCGGATAGATATACGAAAACGTGTTGTTCGACCAAGCACGGAGAAAGAGATGTCACTTCTCTCGATATATGTTCAGCATGACGATCTTGTGTAATTAATGGTTTCCTTCATTTTCTTATTAGCTAGCGTCGAGTTCTCTATATATATATAGTAGCTAGCGTCGACCAACCACGGAGAAAGAGAAGACACTTCTCTCTATTAGCTAGCTAACATAATATGAAACCCCTAAATTAACCCTCCAAAACCCCCCCACCCCCCCCCTTAAAAAAACCCCAGCTCCTGCCAGATGCTGACGTGTGGATGCCCTTTGGTCCCGGTTGGTGTGACCAACCTGGACTAAAGGTCCTCCTGCCTGGGCTCCCCGCAGCGGCCACGTGGAGACCCTTCTGTCCCGGTTCGTAAAGGTTTTGGGCTTTAGTCCCGGTTCCAGAACCGGGGCTAATGGGCCTCTGGAACCGGGACAAATGGGCTGTTTTCTACTAGTGTACTAGTGACTAGACCAACCCTAACTACAGACCTGAAATGAAGCACCAAGGTCCCCACCCCCTCCCGCCGCCGGAGTGACAGACGAAGGAGGCAGGGACCGGCCGGAGCGGCTTGGAGGCCGGTGAAGTTGGGAGCAGATGGGATCGCTCCCGATCCGCTTTTGTCGTAGTATTGTTCATGTGAGATGTTACTACATATAGGTGAAGAGGATTTTCGTTTGTTTCACTTCTCAACATGCAGATGGGTTTAATTAATTTCAAAAATTTACAACACGAAGATTGATTATTTCTGTCCACTCAAAGAAATTCAAAAGTTCGAAGGAAAAAAAATGTTCCTCTCATGTGGGCAGGAACGCAGATTCACCACGAACCAGCAAGGGAGCACCATGTTGGACGATTTCTTGCCGTGACGCCCATGCCACTCACATCATCTCTCGATCACGGAGTAGGCATCATTTGCTACAACTATCCATATTACTAGACGAGAGGAGATCAATATATAAATAAATCACGGAAAGATCCCCCGACACGCTAATGTGGCTAGCGTGGAATGGATGTAGCTGAAGCGCGAGATGTGTCAGGTGCCTTCGACTATTCTTGTGCCATCTCATCCGCACTCCGCACTGCACGAAACACTGTGTCTTGCGCACGAGACCACAATGCTATGTATAAAGAACAATCAGCCTGTATCATAGGAATGAATACCAACTGTATAGATTTTTAGCATAAGGATAACGGCAATTGCTTCATTTTTTGTTCACATCCTATGGAGCTGCATAATTCCCACGATTCCTACTCTATCCCTGAAAATGGTAGCAGCGATCTCTGCAAGGAACCAAAGCCAAATCCACTATAGATCCTCCGCGTAGACAATCAACGTCGCAACTTTGATAGTAAGGGCCAGGGCAGTACATGTGCGAGCCAAGGAGCAGCCAACGATCACAAACGACTCGATTATTCACAAGAGATAGTATATATATGGCGGGAGGGCGTGGGTGGCTGTTTTGTCGTCCTCAGTATGCTAGCTACGAGAATCCTCACCTTAATCTGCCCTAAGAAGTACTTTGTGATTGATTTTATTCCATCTTTGAAAGGACCACAACATGTCTGATTCTCTTGGGCAGTTTGCTGCCTGATCTGCACGATCACTGACCGCGACTCGCATGCAAAGAAAGGCTCATCATCGCCTTCTTCAAAACAAGATGCAAGACAAACGAATTGACGTTCAAAACTTTGAGATGTATGATGGCAAGCTAAGTGGTCCTCAGATTTGCCAAGAAGGTTAATTATGGTACAACCTACAAACTGCGGCATGCAACAAGGTTAATTAGTCTGCATGCACTTCCATCTGCGGTGATCTTTGAGATGCAACAGGGCAGAAAAGGCTGGCACAAAAGGTTGAACACAGAAGGGAGTAGTTTAGACTTTAGAATGATGATGGTTCGTTGTGAAAAGGGCAAAATGGAAGTTAGTAGGAGGTTACGTGGATCCGGCGGGAAGCAAAGGACAAAAAATTGCAGTGAAGCCCCCGGTGAGGATCGAACTCACGACCTTTCCCTTACGAAGGGAACGCACTACCACTATGCTACGGAGGCTTCGACGAATGGGGATGAACAACAGTGTTTGTCAGTATGGACCGAGCGTACGTGCTCCGGTGAATGTCAACGTTAAAAGGTTACATCATGTACCAAAAACTCCAGATGCAGATCGTATATGGGAGTTAGAAGAAATGAAGGCGATTTTTTTTTGCAACGAGTCACTACAGCACGATTTCCTACTCTATCTCCGAACGAGTAGGAGTGATCTCTGAAGGTACAGGAACCTAAGCCATATCCGCGATGGATCGATCAGCCAGGTAGACAATCAGTGAGGTAATGTCGATGTTAACGGTCAAAGCAGTACATGGTCGTGCTAAGGACCAGACAACAATCACAAGTCAGTTGATGCTTCACCATAACTTGTACACAGATGACATGTTGGTGTGTCCGACGATCTTGTCTACCTTGGTATGTTAGCTACGACAATCCGGCCGTGGATGAGAAAGATCGTTGGGAACTTCCGGACACCTCTCATGCTTATGATAGAGCAATTGGTAAGACGAGAACATGAGGAGTAGATGTAACATGTTGTTTGGGCTGAGAGGAGAGTTGTATGTGAGTAGAACACTTGACTGGTGGCATGGAAAGAGAAAGTATATATGACATGTACAGAGCCAAGGATAGGATAGATATCATGACTCTTTCTTTTATAATGGGAAGTAAGGGAGTCAGGTGGCGGGATGAAGGTTTCAAAAATAAATCACAAATAAAGATAGGTTGGCTGTATAATGTCGAACGGTGTGATACGTAAGCACAAACCATCTTGTTAAGAGTTAAATGCTCAACATTTCAATGTTGATAAAAATCTATATGCTAAACTATGTGAACATATAGTAACTGCGAATAACATAAATGAATGCTAACACACAAAACTTTTATTCAGTTACGGTTTATTACTCCCTCAAGGGCAGACACTACCACAAAATTCATCTAGACAAGCACCGAAACCTATCCGATGACGTGTAGGACGTCCGTCAATCACTGACTTCATCCGGCGCACTGTGGAGAAGAGTCTGAAAAGTAAAAGAAAAAGAATCCAACAAATTATGGTGCTTTCCATTAACAAATTAAAAAAGGAGGCACGGCCGCATAGGGTACAATTATTTTTGTCCTTTTGCATTTTGTCATACTATTTTAGAAAATAGAGCAAACATATGAACATATTATCTGGGACCAACGTGCGCCCTTGAAAATCAAAAGGTTACATAATGTACCAAAAACTCCAAATGCAGATTGCAGACGCAAATTAAGAAGACACGAAAGCGATTTATTTTTTTCCATAAATTGTGAGTAAAAGTACTACCGTTCATGCCATATGTTACTCTCTAGAGAGTAGAGACTAGAGCAGATCTTTCTCTCTTTTCACTTCTCAACGTGATGATGGATTTAATTTTAGAATTTTACACAATGACAGTCCATTATTTTAATCAGCTCGAATTGAAATTTGAAAGTTCAAAGAAAAAAATGGTTATGCTCATGTGGCTTACGAGCATCTTGAAAATGCGCAATTCTGAAGTGTTCCGCGACGATGATGAATCTGTTTCCTTCACCATTTAGAAAATTACAAAGGATTCTCTCATTTGGTCAAACAAATGTAAAGAAGATCACAAGCAATTGCCTTTTGACTAGGGCATGATGCTACCCCGACTAGATCTGAGATTGCGACTTTTCCGTTCGTTTGTTATCTCATAGTACATCTTTCTCTTGTTTAATGTAGTCTGAATTTCCTTTAAAATTTAATTAAACGGTCAAGGCTAAGTCTTTGCCCGCCGTAGATCACTCAAAAAAGTAAAAGAGAACAGCATGCTGGACGTGGTCTTGTCAGGACGAACATGCCACTGGCATCCTCTCAATCGTCAGGGAGGCAGCATTCCTATAATAAGAGCAGCTATAACCGGACTTCTTACTTTCTCCTCAAACGTTCAAAATGCACATCCGGTCGCTGTCTGGTCAAAAAAAAAAAAACTGACCAAGCAGACCCTTTATTTTGATCCTAAACGTCCGGACTGACCGGCACCCCTCAAACCCGTCTCAAATCTTGGGGCAGTATGAGGGGTCGCGGGTGTGCCTGGTCACGTCCGCAGGCATTTAGGGAATCATATTTGCTATGTCCGGCAGTAGATGCTCCAACTATCCATATTACTAGATTAGGAAATTTATGTGTATATCAAGACAAAAAAATCATTGACACTCTGATGCACGCCAGTGTGGAATAGGTGTAGCTGAAGCAGGTGACGCGCCTTTGGCTCTTCTTGCGCCATCTCAGAAACACTGCACAAAGACACCTTGTCTTATGCAGTAGACAGCAAGTCCATGTATAAAGCTCAATCAGCCTGCATCGTAGGAACGAACAACGATATTTAGCATCAAGATAACTAGTAATTGCTATATTTTTCTACACTAGCAAATATGTCTGTGCGTTGTAACGGACGAAAAGTTATCACGGCACGACGACCTGCAAGGCTCGAGGATCGGGCTATAGAAATATGATAGGCATAAATGAAAATTTTGAACATATGTGAGAATGAGATAAGTACTCTTAAAAGGCCATTCAGAGAATATTAAATTTGATGGTCTAGTTTCCTAATAACATTCACGTGTTAGTCATTTTTAGTCTAAAGTTGCTTCTAAGCTACCTGATCTAAATCCTAAATATAAGGTTAACAAGGTGACACGACAAATTGATTTTTGAATGACATACCGATGACCGAGGGAAGGTGAGGCCAATATTGACAGCATGCGGTTCACGTCCCACGGATCATGTGACACAACTAACAACAACAATAGGGAAAGGAACAGTGTCTACGAGATGGGCGACAACTAGGTGAATATATGGGTGCGAATAAGTGTAAAAAACAACACATAGTGTGACGTAGGATTGTAGCAGTCGGTGTAGATTTAACGGGAATATTTTTTTCTTCAAGATGCGCAGTATGAGATTTTCTTCGTTTGAATGGACTTTTCCTTGCTGATGCAATCCTGGTGGCATGTTTATTCGATCGAGGAAGCACTGATTCATTGCGAATGCTAACATGGGCTAGATGCTTCGTGATGATGACCAGTGGCGGACCCAGGAATTGAAGCTAGCCGGGGCGAACATTTAAGGTCCATTTTTTAGATGCAAATGCACGTATACTGAATCAAAACTCATGGCATTCAACTACCAAAACATAAAACGGCATAAAAAGGTTCTTAGAAAGTAGAAACTACTAATAACATGGACTCCTGTCGCTTCAAAAGAATTCAAACTAACAATGCTTCTCCAAGCCTCTTTGCTCCATGCATTTTGTGTTCGATATCTTGGCACGTCATGTTCTTTCAAAAGCCCAATACGATATGACTTCATTATATGATTCCACTTGATCTACCACAATTCTTGGTGGACATCGAAAGTGCAATTTTAGCAGTAGAAGCTATTTTAAATGTTGCATACAACATTACAATATTGGTAATACATGGATGTAACGTGTCTGCTCATTTTACTAGAATTAACCAGACAAAGCACTTTGTTGTGAGCACTTGATCAATTGCGACATAGCTTAGCCTAGAGCGGTGTTGGCACTTGAAACTATAATTCATACACTGATTAAGTAAGTATTCGGTAAGGGTATGAGCCAAAGAGTAGAACAAATCAAAATACACAGTAGTTAGTAAGATGGCATGAGAGCGGTAATAAAATATAGACTAGTACAATGCAAACACATCTAATCTGCATGGAGGACCGGCACGGAGCAGCGGCTAGAAAGCTTGGGCGCGGAGCGGCGGCTGGAACTGGAATGGAAAGCTTATGCGCGGCTAGAAAGCATGGAGATTGGGCAGCCGGGGGCGGCGCAACAGTGAGTGGCTAGTGCTCGGGAATCGAATGGGACAGTTGGAGACCGATCGATTCAGTACTGTTTTGTTTTAGGATCCAATTCAGTACTGTTGAGTACTGGATCGATTGTGGTGGCCGGCAGCGTGCGTGTGGTCTTTGGGCCTTAAGTGCAATTGTGCAAACGCTGCAGGCCAGCCCAATCTTCTTTCTCTCCCTCAACCGGTCACCCTCACGGTCTCGCGTACGGTTTTGTAGAAACAGGAAACATCCGCGCCGCCATGAAAACTGCCCGCCACCGGAGGAAATTGGGGGGAGCAGAGGAAGGATAGGTAGGCGGGGGTCGTTGCTCCGCCGCCGGCGACTCGGGGCGGCCGCCCCGGCTCGCCCCAATGGTAGATCCGCCACTGATGATGACTATGACGCATGTTGATGTGGCGGCTGAGGGACATGGTACCCTTGAGAAAGAAGTATACGAGGAGCACAGGGAAAGGTGTGCTTGTTGTTGTATTGTATTTTAGAAGAATGTAAGGGTGGTCTATTCGTGTTCATGTATTACATGGAAAAAAGTCGTAACGTATACTGTGAAGGAACTTTACAATGTACCAGCGAGCATCCAACCAAACGATCGGTTGATCATATGCGGAAGCCCTAGTGCAGTGGCCCACTCGTACGACCTTTGAGCCGTTTGGCCTAGGCATCGTCAATGGTCACGATCGTTCTGTTCGGCGAGTAGTTCGCTCCCTAGTCACCTAGCGCATACCCTTCAGCGCGCATGTCCATAGTATGGGTTGGTTCAGTCTGGTTTTATCCCACCCGGTTTTGGAAGGTTCTCGAAACTTCCATGAGCCAAGTTTTTTCTCTAATTTTCTTTTCTATTCCATCTGATTTTCCATTTTTTTTACATTTCTTTGTTTGTACCTTTTTCCCTTTTTTCTTTTCATTTAAATTTTTTCATTTTTCATTTTTTTTCTTTTTACAAGTTCATTTTTCAATTACCTTTTTTGTTTTTCTTTATTTTTTATTTTCCTATTTCTTTTTATTTTTGGCGAACATCGCTTTTCAATTCACATTTTTTTAGATATTGAACATTTTTTGAAACCATGAATAATTTTTTGAATTCGCGAACATTTTTTATGAAACCGTGAATATTGTCAAATTCGAGTACATTTTGAGAATTATTGCGTACATTGTTTATGAAACTTGTTAAAAGATTTACGAAACAGTGAACATTTTTGAGTCTATGATAAATTTTTGAATGGATATAATTTTTTTTGACCTTTTGCCAAATTTTTGAGTCGGCGAACATATTTTAAATCGGCGAACTATTTTGGAAATTCTTGAACAGTTGACAAACATTTTTTGAAATATATGATTTTTTTTGTAAATCATGATGATTTTTTATTTTTGTACACATTAAAAAATCATGAACATGTTTTGAAATTTTTAGCTTTTGTTAATATTCACGAATATTTTTCAATACACGAATCTTTTTTACAAAATCATTAACATTGTTTTAATCCATGAACATTTTATTATTTATGAAGCATTCTTAAAAAATTCCCAGTTTTTCAAGTTTTGAATGTCTATGAAATGTTAAATTAATTTATAAAAGAAGAATAAACAAAAACTGAAAAAAACCTATATAATAAAATAATAAACAAGGATCGACCCTCTCCGTTCACGGGCTGGCCCAATATATCACGGGGATGGGGAGCACTCAACGGCCAGAATTAAATGACAAAAGTTCCTTTATTTTGGCAGCAACTCCCATGTAGAGCAGTTCGTTAAGGTCACTATGGTTCTATCCGTCTAATTTGTTTTTTTTAGGCTGGAACGGAACAAGGAGGAATGTATGAAAAAGATAATTAATTGAACCAAAAAATGTGAAAAAACAATCATTCCTTGAATATTAGGTATAGATTTACTAAGCTTCTCCGCGTTACGATTCCTACTCTTCTCTTATAACGAGTAGTACCGACCTCTACAGGTACGGAAATTGAAGCCTTATCTGCTTCCGTTCTTCCACATAGGCAAATTCTGTCTGGATGTCGACAATAACGGGCAGGGTAGTACATGAGCGTGCCAAGGACCAGACAACAATCGTAGACAAGTTGACGATGTGGATAAAGTCGTATATAGATGGCGGGTGGGCGTGTGCTACGGTCTTATCTACCTCGGTACGCTAGCTACGAGAATCCGTTCGTGGATGATATAGATCGTTCGGAACTTCCTGACACCCCCCATTGCTTAGGATAGAGTAATTGGTAAGAGAAGAACACAAGGAGGAAATGTAACATCTTGTTTGGGTGAGGAGGAGAGTTGTATGTGCGTAGAACATTTGACTCATGACACGGGAGGAAGTAGTATATATGACATCTACAAGCTAAAGATGTGTATCGTCTCTCTTATATAATGGGTACTAAGGGAGACGGGCAGCATGATAAATGTTTCATTAATAAAGATAAATAGATTGGATAATGTTGAATGTGTACATCAGCACAAACAATCTTGCTAAGAATTAAATGCCCAATGTTGATAGAAAAGTAACTATGTAAATAATGTGTCATATGGGAGGCAGGTTACCCAATGATCGTTCATAAATAAAGATAGATTGGTTAATGGCCTCTGAGGGGCCAAAGATTTCATGTTGAAATAAAAGATACGGTAAAGTATGTAATTAATAATCATGAATAACATAAATGAATTCTAGAAAACAATGTTTGTGTAGCTAATACTTTTGATTGGGTTCTCCTCCCTCCCCATCAGCCAGATAGTACTACAAAAGTCATGTAGACGAGCACCAAAATCCTTCCGGTGAAGGGCAGGACATCTGCCAGTCAGCGATTTCCGATCAGTAGTTAGTGTTCACGTATTTGAGAAGAATAGTCTGAAAAGTGAAAGGGGACATTCAACAATGGCGATGCTTGTCATTTAAAATAAAAAAAACGGAGGCATGGCCACATATTGTACAATCCTTTTTGATATTTGTGTTACTACTTTTGAAAAGAATGAATTTCCAATGATCAAACTGTGTGCACATATAACTACTTTTAATGATTATGGAAAATTTACAGGAACAGAGAAGTGGGAAAACCATTTCTAACCGTACGCAAGGACATATAAACATCACTGAACCGTAAGCTCTGTGATTTCGGTTATACGTGCCAGGTACCCGAACTCTCGAATACACCAAAGTACACCGTTGTTTTGAGAGAGGTCCAATTACGATTAAAACTTCAAGCCCATAACCCAATCTCCTTTGTTCTTTTGACCCCGAGTTGTCTCGTACGATAAAAAAAAATCATATCCCTGCCGTACCATCCCGTCCGTCCTGTTAACATATGTATTGTGTATAGCCTGTGTATATTGTTATACGTAGTCAGATCCTATATTCTATGATCACTTCGCCCCGATGGCCTGCGTGCCTATTCTCGTGATGTATATGTATCCTGTAACAGAACAGAACTAATAGAGCGTCGGAAACATTCTTCTCAACTTGGTATCAGACACCAGCTCAAACCCTATGACGACCCCCCAGTCTTCCCCCTTCGCCGCCAGCGCCGGCACGGACACGCCCCTATTGCACAGCCCTAACAACCGCCAAATACGTACCAAGAAGGCACAACTTCGCACTCAAGATTCCATGGGCAGCAATGGGGAACAACCATCAAAGGGTAAGTGTTCGGCCGGACCGAACCATTAGTACACGTCCTCGGACAAAAACACAGGTACCATCAAGGACCTGCTAAAAGCGTAAAGCTCATCCACACTTCGGCGACTTCTCAAGACCTTCTTCCCAAGGTCCGCTCGGCGACAGCATCACCCTTAAAGGGATGCAACCCCCCACAGAGGAATATGAACGGACAGGCGACAGGACACATCGAGGACGTCATGTCACCAATCGAAGACCCCTGGTACAGCCTCCCCTCTGTAAATTTTAGATTTCATCTTCAAAAACCTGTAAACAGTTGCTTCGGCAATCCAAGTTATAAGAATTATTGAGCAAGTACAAGACCATCATATATGGCCACTCTGTTGTCTTTTATACATCCTCTGTTCTTCCCTTGGTAACGCTTCTTGCGAAAACTGTTCGGTATATATGCAACCGGCTAATAAACCGGGGGCTTGAATTTAAAAAAATCGCCTTGAACATCCCCAGCACAACTGGTCGTGTGTTCGGCGTCTTGGATTTTGCCTTATATGCATCGGATCCGAACTATGTCTTGGGTCAATAGTTGGGTTGCCCGGCTCCTGTGATTGCCCCCTTACGTTCCGCTCGTTCGGCTAAAGGGGCAAAGGGAGAACCACTGCGATTGTGTTTCCAGTTCACCTGGTCAAGCACCTCAGGGGAGAAAGCCGCAAACTGACTGTCATAGTAAGCGAGAACCGGTCTGCAAATCCGAGCATAAGTGTCATACTAAAAGATCGATAGAGGTTATTCCGTGTTATACGATGGGTTTCGTTCTTGTACAAACCATGTGATGCTGGCTTCGGCCCCGAACATCACACTGGGGGCTGGTTATCGGTCCCCGCATTTTTTCTACGCTCCTACGGCTAAGTTAAAGCGATAAAGCATCATAGTCTGATTGCCTTGTCACCCCCCCCACCGCACTACCGCCTTCGGGCACCGATACCTCGGCTAAGGGTCACAGTGCGGATACAGAGACACCCCGTGTAGTATCTACGTGGGGGCTGAAGCCGACGACTCGCAACTTTCAGATAAACCGGCCACACAGGAGTCAAAATAAAAATCAAATACTTATATGACATGATAAACCATGCATCACTAGTTATAAAGCGTTAAAAGTCTTTGGACATATTACAACGCGCTCATTCATACAAAACGTCCTTGGAGCATTGAGCCTCTATTGCCCGAGCACCCTCCATCACTGCAGGGAAGTATCGCTCGGGGCGCCTATACTCCTTTCCATGAGGCGGAGGTGCGGTAGCCATCTCGGTTGGCTTGAGCTTCGGCCAATGCACCATGGTCTTCGCAAAGGCCATCCGCACGCCCTCGATGCACGTAGAACGCGTCAGCACATCGACCCGAGGCGCAGCTTCGCACTAAGCCGAAGTAGCTGCTCGGCAACGGCTCATCGGGCCACAGACGGATGCAGAGGTCCTTCATGGCCGGCTCCACCACTCTATGCACGTCCATCAGTTGCTTCATTTGCTCAATGAGGAGAGGAGAGTGCTCGGGGGACTCAAACTACGACCAGAATAGCCGGGCCTCATCATCCTCTGCCCGCGAAGCATAAAGCTGGTTCGCGTCCGCTGCACTCTTCTGGAGATCCGCACAGACGCCTAAGGAATGCCACACCTGGGTGAGCAAAGCAAACTTGCTACCACCAAAGGCGCATTGTAGTGAATACGGCTTACCATCGATGACAGCCTTGACTTGGCGAAGTTCCTCTTCAAAGGACCGCCTATCCACCCGCTCCTTTTGGAGCTCAGATTTTAGCGTGGCTAGCTCAGCGGCCTGCTCTTTGCCTTTCTGCTCAAGGGCCTCGCACTTTGTGCCGGCATCCTTGAGCTCTTGCTGCACCTCCTCCACCCGGGCCTCATGCTTGGCGCTTGCAGCCTTCAAATCGGAAAGCCCGGCTGCTGCTTGTTCGGCGGCCGCCTTCTCATCCGCGGCCTCTTGCTTCATTTTCTGGAGCTCGGCCTTGAGTTTTTCAACCTCCAAAGCGGAAGCTGTAGAAGCAATAACTAACTTGTTACATTGGATCACCAGTGCGGATCATTAAACAGCCCGGATATTCGAATTCGGCTTACCTTGTGCCTCGTCGAACCTCTTGTTCAGGCTATCAAGCTCCTCTTCGGAGATCTTGAGCTTCCGATTTAGCTCGGTCAGCTCAGCGGCATTAACGGCCGTCGCCGATGACGAGGCCTACAAACAAAGAAAATATATGCATCCAGCTATGTGCATTCCAACCTCCGAACTGTCAAAGATACGACCCTCTGTTCAGTCCTCTTACGGGTTTTCCAAACATTGTAGGACCAAATGGTGCCTTGAGCATCATTGTTCATTCCTTACTATTTGACCCCCAGATGCTTTTTGCAAACCCATCCGGGGCTCGGGGGCTATTACATATATAAATATAGCACAAACTTAAAATTAGCGTTGTTCGGGACAAGGGTATTACGTGACTCACCTTGAAGCCCGCCAAGAGACCATTGAAGGCCTCTTTCAATCCGTTATCAACGGACTGAATCCCTTGTAAAACCGCACCCATAAGAGTGCGGTGATCCTCGGAGATGGGGGCGCTTGCTAGCGCCTCCTCCATTACCGGCCACCCAGTCGTCGGTGGCATCGGTGGTGACCGGACAGTCTGCTCTCTGATCGGAGACTGAGTCGGTAGCTCCGGAGGCACATCGTGCTCCGGAGACGTCCTCGGAGGGGAATGGGCATCCCTTTGCCCTTCCCCTTCGGCGGCCAGGGGAGTATTCTCCCCCTGGTCCTGGACGGCCTAGGGAATTTCCTCTCCCTGGCCTTCGGTGGCCGCGGCATTAGCGTCATCCATGGCGTGGTCACCCCCGCCGCCCTTGTTCGGCTCGAGCGGAGCCTGGCTGGATGACACCTCCGCGGCATCCTTCGCGGCCCCTGGAGGTGTGGGGCGCTGCTACTTCTTAAGGATGCGTTGGTTTTCCCTTGAATAGGAAAGGGTGATGCAGCAAAGTAGATAAGTATTTCCCTCAGTTGTTGAGAACCAAGGTATCAATCCAGTAGGAGATACAAGCAAATCCCCAATAGATGTACCTACACAAATAATCAAACACTTGCACCCAACGCTATAAAGGTGTTGTCAATCCCTTCACGGTTACTTGCAAGGATGAGATCTGATAGAGATAGATAGATAAGATTGCTAAAACGAAAAGTAAACTAAAAGTAAAAAGATTGCAGCAAAGTATTTTTGGTATTTTTGGTTTACAGATCTGAAAATATAATATGGAAAATAGACCCGGGGGCCATAGGTTTCACTAGAGGCTTCTCTCATGAAGGAAAATAATACGGTGGGTGAACAAATTACTGTTGAGCAATTAATAGAAAAGCGAATAATTATGAAGATATCCAAGACAATGATTATGCATATAGGCATCACGTCCGTGTCAAGTAGACCGAAACGAGTCTGCATCTACTACTATTACTCCACACATCGACCGACTCCTGCCTGCATCTAGAGCATTAAGTTCATGAAGAACAGAGTAACGCATTAGGTAAGATGACATGATGTAGAGGGATAAACTCAAGCAATATGATGAAAACCTCATCTTTTTATTCTCGATGGAAGCAATACAAATACGTGCCTCGCTACCCCTACTTTGTCACTGGGTGAGGACACCGCAAGATTGAACCCTAAACTAAGCACTTCTCCCATTGCAAGAATTACCAATCTAGTTCGCCAAACCAAACCAATAACTCAAAGAGACTTGCAAAGATATGAAATCATGCATATAAGAATTCAGAGAAGATTCAAATAATATTCATAGATAAGCTGAACATAAACCCAAAATTCATCGGATCTCGACAAACACACCGCAAAAGAGTATTACATCGGATAGATCTCCATGAAGATCATGGAGAACGTGGTATTGAAGAACAAAGAGAGAGAAGAAGCCATCTAGCTACTAGCTATGGACCCGAAGGTCTATGGTAAACTACCCACGCATCATCGGAGGGGCAATGGAGTTGATGTAGATGCCCTTCGTGATCGAATCCCCCTCCGGCAGATTACCGGAAAAGGCTCCAAGATTGGATCTCACGGGAACAGAGGCTTCCGACGGCGGAAAAGTATTTTCGTGGCTCTTTTTGGTATCCAGGGAATATTTGGGAATTTATAGGCCGAAGAATAGGGTTAGGAGGGCTGCCGTGGGGCCACAAGCCAGGGGGCGCCCCCCCTAGGGCGCGCCCTGGTGGCTTGTGACTCCACGGCAGGTCTCCTGCCTTCATCTCCAAGTCTGCTGGGTTTCTTCTGGTCCAAGAAAAATCATTTCGAAGATTTTATTCTGTTTGGACTCCGTTTAATATTCCTTATCTGCAATACTCAAAAACAAGGAAAAAAACAGAAACTGGCACTAGGCTCTAGATTAATAGGTTAGTCCCAAAAATAATATAAAATAGCATATTAATGCATATAAAACATCCAAAACAGATAATATAATAGCATGGAACAATCAAAAATTATAGATACGTTGGAGACGTATCAAGCATCCCCAAGCTTAATTCCTGCTCGTCCTCGAGTAGGTAAATGATAAAAACGGAATTTTTGATGTTGAATGCTACCTAACATATTTATCCATGTAATATTCTTTATTGTGGCATGAATATTTAGATCCATAAGATTCAAAACAAAAGTCTAATATTGACATAAAAACAGTAATACTTCGAGCATACCAACAAGGCAATTGTGTCCTTTCGAAATAACATGGCCTTAGAAAGTTATCCCTACAAAATCATATGGTCTGGCTATGCTCCATCTTCCCCACACAAAGTATCTAAGTCATGCACAATCCCGATGACAAGTCAAGTAATTGTTTCACACCTTTTATGTTCTCAAACCTTTTCAACTCTCACGCAATACATGAGTGTGAGCCATGGATATAGCACTATAGGTGGAATAGAATATGGTGGAGGTTGTGAGGAAAAAGGAGAAGATAGTCTCACATCAACTAGGCGTTCAACGGGCTATGGAGATGCCCATCAATAGATATCAATGTGAGTGAGTAGGGATTGCCATGCAACGGATGCACTAGAGCTATAAGTGTATGAAAGCTCAAAAAGAAACTAAGTGGTCGTGCATATGATGAAAAATTCCACTAGCTATATGAAAGTGACAAAATAGGAGACTTTCTATCATGAAGATCATGGTGCTACTTTGAAGCACAAGTGTGGAAAAAGATAGTAGCATTGTCCCTTCTCTCTTTCTCTCTCTTTTTTTATTTTATTTTGGTGGGCATCTTTGGCCTCCTTTTTTTATTTGGGCTTCATTGGCCTCTTTTGTTATTTATAAAGTCCGGAGACTCATCCCAACTTGTGAGGGATTCATAGTTTCCATCATGCTTTTCTCTCACGGGGCAAATGCTCTAATAATGAAAATCATCACACTTTTATTTACTTACAACTCGATACCTAGAACAAAATATGACTCTATATGAATGCTTACGAATGCAAGGCAATATGAAAATGATGGTGCATGTCATGAAAAACGGAACGGTGGAAGTTGCATGGCAATATATCTCGGAATGGCTATGGAAATGCCATAATAGGTAGGTATGGTGGCTGTTTTGATGAAAATATATGGTGGCTGTTTTGAGGAAGGTGGGTTCCGGCAAAAGTTGCGCGCTACTAGAGAGGCTAGCAAAAGGTGGAAGAGTGAGTGTGCGTATAATCCATGGACTCAACATTAGTCATAAAGAACTCACATACTTATTGTAAAAGTCTATTAATTATCGAAGCAAAGTATTAGACGCATGCTCCTAGGGGAGAGGTTGGTAGGAGTTAACCATCGCGCGCTCCCGACCCTCACACAAAGGTTGACAATCATTAAACAAATAATGCTCCGACTTCGTTACATAACGGTTCACCATACGTGCATGCTACGAGAATCACAAACTTTAACACAAGTATTTCTTCCAATTCACAACTACTCACTAGCATGACTCTCATATTACCATCTCTATATCTCAAAACTATATGCAAGGAATCAAACTTCTCATAGTATTCAATGCACTTTATATGAAAGTTTTTATTATATCTCTCTTGGATGCCCAATATATTAGGACTAAATTCATAACCTAAACCAATTACCATGCTGTTTAAAGACTCTCAAAATAATATAAATGAGGTACGAGAGTTCAATAATTTCTATAAAATAAAACACCACCGTGCTCTAAAAAGATATAAGTGAAGCACTAGAGCAACATTGCCTAGCTCAAAAGATATAAGTGAAGCACATAGAGTATTCTAATAAATTCACGATTAATGCGTGTCCCCCTCAAAAGATGTGTGCAGCAAGGATGATTGTGGCAAACTAAAAAGCAAAGACTCATATCATACAAGACGCTCCAAGCAAAACACATATCATGTGGTGAATAAAAATATAGCCTCAAGTAAATTTAACGATGGATTGAAGACGAAAGAGGGGATGCCTTCCGGGGCATCCCCAAGCTTAGGCTCTTTGGTATCCTTGAATATGACTTGGGGTGCCTTGGGCATCCCCAAGCTTAGGCTCTTGCCACTCCTTATTCCATAGTCCATCAAATCTTTACCCAAAACTTGAAAACTTCACAACACAAAACTCAACAGAAAACTCATGAGATCCGTTAGTATAAGAAAAATAAATCACCACTTTAGGTACTGTTGTGAACTCATTCTTTATTTATATTGGTGTAATATCTACTGTATTCCAACTTCTCCATGGTTCATACCCCACGATACAACCCATAGATACATCAAAATAAGCAAACAACACAAAGAAAACAGAATCTGTCTAAAACAGAACAGTCTGTAGCAATCTATAGACTTCGAATACTTCTCTAACTCTAAAAATTCTGAAAAATTAGGACAACCAGGGAAATTTGTATATCAGTCTTGTATAAAAATTCAGATCAAAATCACGTTCAGTGAATTTACAAAATTCCTGGACTGAGAGAAAAAGTTTTTGTTTTTCAGCAAAATCAAATCACAAAAACCGTAGACCATCCCAAAGGTCTTACTTGGCTCAAACACTAAATTAAACAAGAAAACACAATTACTACAGAGGTAGTAATGTGTGGAAAACTCAAAAACAGAAGCAAAAACAAAAGCATAAAAATAAAATTGTGTTGCCTCCCAACAAGCGCTATTGTTTAATGCCCCTAGCTAGGCATAACGCAATAGATCTAGGTATTGTCATCTTTGGTATGCAATCCATAAGTAGCTCTCATAATAGATTAATAAGGTAATTTTATTTTCTTTCTAGGAAAGTGTTCCATGCCTTTCCTTAATGGAAATTGGAATCTAATATTTCCTTCCTTCATATCAATAATTGCACCAATCGTTCTAAGTAAAGGTCTACCAAGAATAATAGGACATGTAGGATTGCAATCTATGTCAAGAACAATGAAATCTACGGGCACATAATTCCTATTTGCAACAATAAGAACATCATTAATCCTTCCCATAGGTTTCTTTATAGTGGAATCCGCTAGATGCAAATTTAAAGAGCAATCATCAAATTCACGGAAACCTAGCTCATCACATAAAGTTTTCGGAATCGTGGAAACGCTAGCACCCAAATTACACAAAGCATGGGAATCATAATCTTTAATCTTAATCTTAATAGTAGGTTCCCACTCATCATAAAGCTTCCTAGGTATAGAAACTTCCAACTCAAGTTTTTCTTCAAAAGATTTCATCATAGCATCCACGATATGTTTAGTAAAAGCTTTGTTTTGATTATAAGCATGAGGAGAATTCAACATGGATTGCAACAAGGAAATACAATCAATCAAAGACTAAATATCATAATTAAATTCCTTGAAATCCAAAAGAGTGGGCTCATTGCTATTTAAAGTTTTGACCTCTTCAATCCCACTTTTATCAATCTTAGCATTAAGATCTATAAACTCCGAATCATTGGGACGCCTTTTAACTAAAGTTGACTTATCTCCAGTCCCATATTTATCAAGATTTATATTAGAAAACAAAGATTAAATAGGAGTCACATCAATCACTTTAAGATCTTCATCAATATTATCACGAGAACACACTTTTTCAAGCCATTCATGCTTAGCACGTATTCTAGCGGTTCTTTCCTTACACTCATCAATAGAAATTCTCATAGCTTTTAAAGACTCATTAATATCATGCTTGGGTGGAATAGATCTAATTTTCAAAGAATCAATCTCAAGAGAAATTCTATCAACGTTCCTAGCCAAATCATCAATCTTGAGCAATTTTTCTTCAATCATAGCATTGAAACCCTTCTGCGAACTAATAAATTCTTTAATATTATTCTCAAGATCAGAGGGCATCTTATTATAATTTCCATAAGAGTTGTTGTAGGAATTACCATAATTATTAGAGGAATTACTAGGAAACGGCCTAGGATTGAAATTACCTCTATATGTGTTTTTACCAAAATTGTTCCTACCAACAAAATTCGCATCCATAGATTCATTATTATTTCCAATCAAAGAAGACAAAGGCATATCATTAGGATCAATAGTAGCACTCTTACTAGCAAACAATTTCATTAATTCATCCATCTTTTCACTCAAAGTATTTATTTCTTCAATAGCATTCACTTTTTTACTAGTAGGAGATCTTTCGGTATGTCATTGAGAGTAATTTTCCATAATATTATCTAGGAGTTTAGTAGCTTCTCCTAATGTGATTTCCATAAAAGTACCACCCGCGGCGGAATCTAAGAGATTCCTAGATGCAAAATTCAATCCCGCATAGAAAATTTGTATAATCGTCCATAAACTCAAACCATGCGCGGGGCAATTTCTAATCATTAGTTTCATCCTATCCCAAGATTGGGAAACATGCTCATGATCAAGTTGCTTAAAATTCATTATATCGTTCCTAAGGGAGATGACCTTAGCGGGCGGAAAGTACTTGGAGATAAAAGCATCTTTACACTTATTTCATGAATCAATACTATTTTTAGGCAAAGATGAAAACCAAGTTTTAGCACGATCTCGTAGTGAGAACGGAAATAGCTTCAATTTAACAATATCATTATCCACATCTTTCTTCTTTTGCATATCACACAACTCAACAAAAGTATTTAGATGCGATGCGGCATCTTCACTAGGAAGGCCGGAAAATTGTTCTTTCATAACAAGATTAAGCAAAGCGGCATTAATTTCATAAGATTCCGCACTAGTGGTGAGAGCAATCGGAGTACTAATAAAATCATTATTATTAGTATTGGAAAAGTCACACAACTTGGTAATCTCTTGAGTCATCGTGACAAAGCAAGCAATCTAGCACACAAGCAAACGAAAAGACGAACGGAAGAAGGGCGAATAAAAAAGGCAAACCTTTCTGAAAATCGTTTTAGAAGTGGGGGAGAGGAAAACGAGAGGCAAATGGCAAATAATGTAAATGCAAGAGATGAGCTTGTGATGGGTACTTGGTAGGCTTGATGTAGATCTCCCCGGCAACGGCGCCAGAAATCCTTCTTGCTACTTCTTGAGCATGCGTTGGTTTTCCCTTGAAGAGGAAAGGGTGATGCAGCAAAGTAGATAAGTATTTCCCTCAGTTGTTGAGAACCAAGGTATCAATCCAGTAGGAGATACAAGCAAGTCCCCAATAGATGTACCTACACAAATAATCAAACACTTGCACCCAACGCTATAAAGGGGTTGTCAATCCCTTCACGGTTACTTGCAAGGATGAGATCTGATAGAGATAGATAGATAAGATTGCTAAAACGAAAAGTAACCTAAAAGTAAAAAGATTGCAGCGAAGTATTTTTGGTATTTTTTGTTTATAGATGTGAAAATATAATATGGAAAATAGACCCGGGGGCCATAGGTTTCACTAGAGGCTTCTCTCATGAAGGAAAATAATATGGTGGGTGAACAAATTACTGTCGAGCAATTGATAGAAAAGCGAATAATTATGAAGATATCCAAGGCAATGATTATGCATATAGGCATCACGTCCGTGTCAAGTAGACCAAAACGATTCTGCATCTACTACAATTACTCCACACATCGACCGACTCCTGCCTACATCTAGAGTATTAAGTTCATGAAGAACAGAGTAACGCATTAGGTAAGATGACATGATGTAGAGGGATAAACTCAAGCAATATGATGAAAACCCCATCTTTTTATCTTCGATGGCAACAATACAAATACGTGCCTCGCTACCCCTACTTTGTCACTGGGTGAGGACACCGCAAGATTGAACCCAAAACTAAGCACTTCTCCCATTGCAAGAATTACCAATCTAGTTGGCCAAACCAAACCAATAACTTGAAGAGACTTGCAAAGATATGAAATCATGCATATAAGAATTCAGAGAAGATTCAAATAATATTCATTGATAAGCTGAACATAAATCCACAATTCATCGGATCTCGATAAGCACACCGCAAAAGAGTATTATATCGGATAGATCTCCATGAAGATCATGAAGAACATGGTATTGAAGAACAAAGAGAGAGAAGAAGCCATCTAGCTACTAGCTATGGACCCGAAGGTCTATGGTAAACTTCTCACGCGTCATTGGAGGGGCAATGGAGTTGCTGTAGATGCCCTCCGTGATCGAATGCCCCTCCGGCAGATTACCGGAAAAGGCTCCAAGATTGGATCTCACGGGAACAGAGGCTTCTGGTGGCGGAAAAGTATTTTCGTGGCTCTTTTCGGTATCTAGGGAATATTTGGGAATGTATAGGCCGAAGAATAGGGTTAGGAGGGCTGCCGTGGGACCACAAGCCAGGGGGGCGCGCCCTGGTGGCTTGTGACTCCACGGCAGGTCTCCTGCCTTCATCTCCAAGTCTGCTGGGTTTCTTCTGGTCCAAGAAAAATCATTCCGAAGATTTTATTCCGTTTGGACTCCGTTTAATATTCCTTATCTACAATACTCAAAAATAAGGAAAAAACAGAAACTGGCACTAGGCTCTAGATTAATAGGTTAGTCCCAAAAATAATATAAAATAGCATATTAATACATATAAAACATCCAAAACAGATAATATAATAGCATGGAACAATCAAAAATTATAGATACGTTGGAGACGTATCAGGTGCGATGCAGTCCCACTCTCCGCCAGTTCAGCGGGTGGTGACTCCCCGTCCGATATTTGGTCGGTGGGGAGAACGCGCGGTGGGCTGCGGATCAAAAAACGTGCTCGTATTTAAAAGCATTGAAAAACTTTGCATAAATAACACGGGAGTCTTCGCATTCGTACCTTTGAGCGGGGGGCTTGACCCTTAAGCTCCTTCAGGGAACCCTCTCAAAGTCCTCGGATTCCGCGTCAGAATCCGAGCTGTCATCAGGCAGGATCAACCTCGCCCGGCGTGCCTTCTTCAGGGCAGGAGGAGCCGCGTCCTCCACGGCGTCCGATGATGCCGCCCTCTTCCTTGCGAGGGGGAAATGCCTCCCCCCCCCCGTCTTCATGCTCCTCTTCATGACTAGAGGAGGCGTGGGTTTCCTCTGACGCAGCGTCTCGCTGGTCCTTGATGCGGAGGCCCTCTCTGGCCTTCTTCTTCTTCTCTTTATTCTCGGGCGCCGAGTACGGTGCCACGACAAGCATCGCCGCCAACAACTCCGACCTGGGGTCTTCGGGTTGTGGAGCCGGGCAGTTAACCCTCGCGGGTTTGCTCAGACACTTCTATGAAAGTAAGGGAGAAGGCGTTTAGACTTTTTGCCGAAGAAACAGAGTCAATGAATTGAAATTGTACCATACCTGGGTCGGTGGGTTATCGATACTTAGGCCCGAATCCTCTTCCTTGGCCGGCCAGCTTTTCCGAGGCTTGAATAATGCCTTCCACAACTTCTCAGGAGTGGTGCGGAAGAGTTGGCGCATGGTAGGCTTGTCGTCAGACTGATAAGCCCACATTGGGGAAGCCCGACACTGGCAGGGAAGGATACGGCAGTGGAGCATAACTTGGACTACATTCACAAGCTCCACCTTGGCCTCGATCACCGAGGTAATGCGCTTCTGTAGCAACTTCACCTCAGCATCCGACCCCCAGTCAAGGCCCTTCCTGAGCCACGAGGTCAATCTCATTGGGGGTCCAGATCTGAATTCGGCAGGCGCCGCCCAACTCTCGTCCCTTGGCTCAGTGATGTAAAACCACTCCTTCTGCCAGGTCTTGATTGTGTCGATGAAGGTGTCGGTTGGCCACTCGACGCGGGGGAGCTTGCTGATTACCGCCCCTCCGTAGTCTGCGTGCTCGCTTGCCACGGTCTTCGGCTTGACGTTGAAGACCTTGAGCCACAGGCCGAAGTGCGGTTCGACCCGCAGAAAGGCTTCGCAGATGATGATGAAGGCTGATATGTGCATGAAGGAGTTCGGCGGAAGGTCATGGAAGTCCAGCCCATAGAAAAACATGAGACCGCTGACAAAGGGGTGGAGCGGAAAGCTCAGTCCCCGGATGAAGTGGGGGACGAACACCACCCTCTCGCCTGCCTTGGGGGTGAGGATCACCTGGTTCTTCTCCGGGGCACGGTGGAAGATGTTGGCGGGGAGGTAGCCGGCCTGCTTTAGGTCTCGGATATCCTGGTCAGTGACCGTGCAGGCCTCCCACTTGCCGTTGGATCCCGAACCCGCCATGGCTAAGCTCGGAGGAAAGGACAAGGAAGAACTGGATCTGGGCTCTCGAAGCTTGGGGAGATTGAGGAGGCGGAGGATGCGAATGGGAAGCGTGAATAAGCCTTGGGGTTTCTTTCCCCTTTTTATGAGACGTGTCACCGATTAGCCGCCCTTACTGCGCCGCAAATCCCTCCGCCTCCCAAGACGTGTGTGCCGTTGTGCGCGCATGGAGATTAATCATATCCCGTGTGAAACGGAGCGCGATTTATGCATTGGTGAATCGTACCAGTATAAAAGCGACCGCGAACCGCGAATCAAGTACTCATGACCAGTTCAGTGGGCATGGCAGGCCACAACCCTTCGTCAGAAAGGTCGTCAGAAAACACTGTTTACACTTTGACGGTTGGCCTTCGGGGCTAAGCAATTCATGGTGTTCGGTCAATCATATGATCGGATGAAGTATGTGTCATCGGAAGCCGAACTAGTCTTAGCCGATCATTCAAAGGGAAGAAGAACTCACCCCGCAAGCCGAAGACTCCGGTCACAGAAGTTGCCAGAGCTGAGACTTTTTGGCGTTGGGGGCTAGTTCGGGGGCTACTGAGGGAGTCCTGGACTAGGGGGTCCTCGGGCTGCTGGCCTATCTACCAATAGGCCGGCTCGATGGGCCACTCTCTGGCTATCACAGGAAGGGCCGGATATATCAAAGACCCCACGTACCAAGAGAAAGCCCCGAAGGCGCGTCGTGTTCTCCAAGTCAAGATGAAGGAACCAACATTTCCATCTTCGGTAGGAGACCTATCATGTGTAAACCCTAGGTACCCCCCGGTGTCTATATAAACCGGGAGGGTTTTAGAATGTAAGATACATAAACTCATCTAGGGTTTTAGCTAGTCGATCTCGAGGTAGATCAACTCTGTAACCTTCATACCATCAATATAATCAAGCAGGACGTAGGGTTTTACGTCCATAGGAGGGCTCGAACCTGGGTAAACATCGTCTCCTTTGTCCCTTTGTTACCATCGATCCTAGTCTCACAGCTCGGGACCCCCTACCCGAGATCCGCCGGTTTTGACACCGACACCAACCTTACGCCACCTTTTTGGGTTGAGGCACTCCACACGGCAACCTACTTACTAAACCGGTGTCTCTCACGTGTCACCACTCCTCACACTCCCTACTATCCTATCCATGGTGTCCCCTAGCGTATGATCACCTTCGCGTGTTTGGTTGCTTGTGCTTTCCGAACTTGTATGCCACTATGGATCACAAACTAGCACCACACGCCACACGTTGCGTCTTTCTTGGCTATGCCCTTGAGCACAAAGGTTATCGCTGCTATGATCTTAACACCCGCCGCATTATTGTGTCCCATCATGTTGTCTTCGACGAAACGGTTTTCCATACACATCCTGCCCGCCCAGCCACACCTCTCTCACGTCCACAGAAAATCCCCATGCAGGATCTCTCTCCAGCCTGGATCTCTTGGATCCCGCGCCACCAACCTCGTCCGGTCACCCACCTGACCCACCTGCCGCACCCAGTCCGCCTCGCCCCCACTCACCCAACCCCGCGTCGTCTGTGGTCGGCCCCACGCCCATATCCCGTACAACCAGCCCACGCGCCACATCCTCCTCGGCTGCCGCGCCTGCCACTCCTGCCTCCCACGATCCCACCGCCACCCTATATGCTGCCTTGCCACACTCCCCTGCCAGCGAATCCTTCTCGGATCCGCAGCCAACCAGATCTTCCACCACTATCCCTGGCCACACCCAATCTTCCTCGCCTTCCGCACCACCGAGTACACCGTTGCCAGCTCTGCCTCCCCATGCAGTCCCGGTACAGCCACCTACCAACGCACACAAAATGTCCACCCGTGCCAAATCAGGTTTTCTCATGCCCAAACGTCTCTTCCTTGCTGAGGCAGCTAACCCATCCATCTCACCCATTCCACCCACTTATAAATCCGCACTCAAAGATCCCCATTGGCGATAGGCGATGCAAGAGGAATTTAATGCATTAATGAGCAACTTCACTTGGTCTTTGGTGCCCAAACCTGCAGGTGCAAATGTTGTCATGGGGAAATGGATCTTTCGGCACAAATTCAACATGGATGGCTCATTGGCATGCTACAAAGCACGATGGGTTGTGCGTGATTTCACACAACAAGAAGGTGTGGATTATTATGAGACTTTTAGTCCGGTTGTCAAACCGGCCACCATCCGCGTTGTGTTGAGTCTTGCCACCTCCCACTCCTGGCCGATCCACCAACTTGATGTCAAGAACGCTTTTCTTCATGGCGAACTCAATGAGACAGTGTACTCCTCTCAACCAGCTGGGTTTGTGGACTCCACCAAGCTGGATCACGTGTGCCTTCTTCGCAAGTCACTATATGGTTTGAACCAAGCTCCTCGGACATGGTTTCTTTGCTTTCAAGACTTCTTGTTGTCACTTGGATTCTGTGCTTCCAAGAGTGACACCTCACTCTTCATCATGCATCGTGGTACGTTTCTTGCCTACTTGCTGGTCTACGTAGATGACATCATTCTCACCGCCAGCACTCCACAAACACTTCACCACATCATTCATGCACTCAAGCAGGAATTTGCCATGTCGGATCTTGGTTCTCTTCATCATTTCTTGGGCATCAATGTTACACACAACACATCCGGCATTTTTCTCTATCAACAACAGTACACCCTCGAGCTCCTAGACCGTGCCAAAATGCTCTATTGCAAGCCCGTTTCCACTCCCGTCGACAGCACCTCCACTATCCTCTCAAACCGGCCACCTACTCTCCAATCCCACCCATTACCGCAGCTTGACCGGTGACCTACAATACCTCACGCTCACCCGTCCGGACATTACCTATGCAGTTCAACAAGCTTGCTTGTTCATGCATGCACCACGTGACATTCATATGCAACTTGTGAAGCGCATTCTACGGTACTTGCAAAGCACCTCTCATTATGGTCTTCAGCTTTTTCGGTCACCCTCCAAGGATCTTATAGCATACACGGATGCGGATTGGGCTGGTTGCCCGGACACTCGTAAGTCCACCTCCGGTTTTTGTGTGTTTCTTGGCAACAACCTTGTATCATGGTCCTCCAAGAGGCAACCCACTGTTTCCGTTCCATTACGGAGGCAGAATACCGTGGCGTTGCAAATTGTGTCGCCGAGTCCTGCTGGTTGCGGCAACTCCTCCACGAGCTACAGGTTCCACCCACTAGTGCCACGGTGGTGTACTGTGACAATATCAGTGCTTCTTACCTTGCGTGCAATCCAGTTCAGCATCAACGCACAAAGCATATTGAGATTGATTTGCATTTTGTCCGTGATCATGTGGCACTTGGCGAAGTGCGGGTTCTCCATGTTCCCTCCAGTTCTCACCAAAGGATTGCCCTCTCAGGTTCTCACCAAAGGATTGCCCTCTCCGACATTTTCACCAAAGGATTGCCCTCTCAGGTTTTCACAGAGTTTCGGTCCAGCATGAACACCCTTCCCAACGGGGTTCCGGCTGAGGGGAGGGCGGGGGGGGGGGGGGGGGGGGGGGGGTGTTAACATATGTATTGTGTATAGCCTGTGTATATTGTTGTACGTAGTCAGATCCTATATTCTAGGATCACTTCGCCCCAATGGCCTGCGTGCCTATTCTCACGGGTGCCCTCTCTCTCTCGTGATGTATATGTATCATGTAACATAACATTCTTCTCAACTCGTCCCTTATCTCTTGCCGTAAGCATGTAACCCTCTCCGCCTCATCTCGCGGCTCACAGGTCGCAACCCCATCTCGTCGGCTCACAGGTCGGAGCCCCATCTCACCAGCTAGCAGTGACAGGTCCATGCAAATTGCCGCCAGCCGCGGTCTCGATTGGTGCCCATGATTGGAGCCTAGAAGGTCGTGGAGGAGGATGCCCAGCCGGAGCTCGTTGAGGAGCACACCGAAGTGGAGACTGCGAGGTAGCAGTCATGATTGAGGACGGGAATGCTTTCCCTCCTTTCTAGTCCTGCTATCTCCTCTCTCCCTCTCCCCAAGGGAGGGCTTGAACTACATTTGGTTCTGCTCGGTCTTAACCGAAGACCAAACGGATGTCCAGTTGGACCGTTGGACATCTCGGTTATGGCTTTGGGAGAAAAAACCAATCGGCCAGCAACTTCAACAAACTGATTTTCTTATTTCCCAAAGCACCAAATAGTTAGGTTCGGGGGAAAACAGAATGCCCAGCTCGAGGGCTGGGTGTATCGGAGTTTGAACTCCCCCAAACATCTCCCAATTTTGTTTTCGGTTCGGAGGAATTCGGTCAAGCGAACCGTTCTCCGGACGTTTAGCGGCATTTTGATGCATGACGTTAGGGATGCCCTGTGCTACTTTCATGTGAGATGTTCCTACCTAGGGGCTAGAGAAGATTTTCCTCTATTTTTTTTTTACTTATCAATGTGAAGACGTATTTAATTTTTAAAATTTCACAACTCGACTGTCCCTTTATTTCAGTCGTTAAAAAATATTCATAAGTTCAGAGGAATTTTTTTGGGTCCAGCTCATGTGGCTTAGGAGTTAGGAGACACTGGGAACAGCAAGGGAGCAGCGTGCTAGCTGTAGACGCTCCTACTCTATCCCTGAAACAAGTATAGCGATCTCTGCAGCTACAGGAGTCGAAGATCCTTTATGTAGAAAACCAGCGTCGCAATGTCGATAGTAATGGTCATGGAAGTACATGAGCGCGCCAAGGACTAGACACCAATCAAAGACAAGTTGATAAAACGCGAGAACTCATATATAGATGGCAGGTGGACGTGCAGGCCTGTGGTGTCTACCTTCATATGTCAGCTACGAGAATCCAGTCGTGCATGAGATAGATCGTGGGGAAATTCCTGATACCTCCCACGCTTAGGAAGTTTGAGAATAGGTTTAGGGTTTTCCGTGGGGCAATGCCTCTCCACGTCTTACTATATATAATGATCAGCATATACAATTACATATGTACATAATACGTGTACACGACACACTAGGCCTATTTTTAACACTCCCCCTCAATCTAAACTTCTACTCTGTACAAGATTTAGATTGGTACTAAAACGGTCTAGCATCTGTCGAGTGGCTGGTTTGGTGAACACATCAGCCAGCTGATCATTAGAAGAAATGAACCTGACCTCAAGAGCTCCAGAAGCAACACGCTCACGCACAAAATGGAAATCGATCTCAATGTGCTTGGTACGCGCATGGAAAACTGGGTTGGCAGTCAGATATGTGGCCCCTAAGTTATCACACCATAGAACGGGAACACGCTGCTGTGAAACACCAAGCTCTTTGAGTAGTGACTCTACCCAAATGGCTTCAGCAGCTCCATTTGCCAAAGCTTTGTACTCGGCCTCCGTACTGGATCTCGACACTGTCGGTTGTTTCTTAGAACTCCAGGAAATGAGGTTCGGTCCAACAAAGATGGCAAAGCCTCCTGTGGATCGGCGATCATCAGGACACCCAGCCCAATCTGCATCAGTGAAAATACTAATGCTAGTGGAGACAGCCTTCCGAAACTTCAGTCCTGTGTGCAATGTACCTTTTACATAACGCAGAATGCGCTTAACAGCTTCCCAATGAACATCAGTGGGCTGCAAGAGAAACTGGCACACCTTGTTCACTGCGAACGAAATATCTGGACGAGTGAGTGTTAAATACTGCAGTCCACCAACGACACTGCGATACCGGAAGGAATCATCGGTACTGAGAGGTTGTCCAGACACTCGTGCAAGCTGATCTGAAGTAGACAACGGTGTGGAAGTGGACTTACAATTCTCCATGCTCACACGGTGCAAAAGATCCATGGCATACCTCCGTTGAGTCAAGGTCATCCCCCCTGAATTGTACGACGCTTCCAAGCCAAGAAAGTACTCCAATGGCCCAAGGTCCTTGATAGGGAAACTGGCCGCAAGGGAGTGAACAAGACCATCAACAGCTCTTGGAGACGATCCGGCAATAACGATATCATCCACATAGACGAGCATATAGATCTGAACATCACGATGGCGGAAGAAAAACAGAGAGGTGTCTGCTCTGGAGGAGACGAAACCTAGTTGGTGAAGACGTGTACTGCGCCGACCATACCACGCACGAGGGGACTGTTTGAGTCCATAGAGAGCCCGCTGCAGCTTGCACACATGCGAGGGATAACGAGCGTCTTCAAAACCGGGCGGCTGCTGCATATAAACATCCTCAGAGAGATAACCATGAAGGAAGGCGTTGCTGACATCAATCTGTCGAAGAGTCCAGCCGCGAGACACAGCAAGAGCAAGAACCAGTCGAACTGTAGCCGGTTTGACAGCCGGACTGAACGTATCGCCATAGTCAATGCCAAGGTGCTGGGTGAAACCACGGGCGACCAGTCTTGCCTTGTGCTTATCAACCGAGCCATCCGGACGATGCTTGGTCTTGAAGATCCACTTACTCCCAACAATGTTGACTCCGCGCGGACGAGGCACAAGAACCCAAGTCTTGTTGCGATGAAGGGCAGCAAGCTCATCAAGCATCGCTGTACGCCAGGCAGTCTCACGGAGAGCATCACGATGAGAGACAGGCACCGCATGAAATGCACGCCGGCGAGGATCATAGCGGATGGTCCCATCAGTTGGTACAAGCGCACGTCGAGTGTGATCGCGGGTGCGCGTGACCATGGTGTGACCAGGAGCAGCTGGAGGCGTCGCGGTCGAGGGGACAGGACTGCCCTCGACAGAAGGCGACGCGAGCTGATCAGGCGGCGACGGCGGAGCAGTAGCCTCCTGCACCGAGGCAGAGGATGAGTCGGACGAGTCAGCAGCGCGCGGCGAGGGGGCCGCTGATGGGCCGGGCGAGGCTGCCACTGGGGCCAATGATGGGCCGGACGAAGGTGCAGCCGATGGGCCGGGGGACGTGCATGCGCCATGCACGTCGACCACCAGGGAGGTTGGCGCGTCGACCGCGTGTGAGCGCGGGGTAGCCGACGGGCCAGTCGAGCGACGTGCGGGAGGCGTGCATGCGCCATGCACGTCGATCGCCGGGGATGAAGGTACGTCAGCCGAAGTGTCCTGCACAGAAGTAACAGGGCCTGAAACAGGCGGATCAGTAGACAAATAAGACATGTCATATTTGCGCATATGGTCACCCGTAGCCGGTTCATTGGAAGGAAAAGAGAGGACATCAGCCAAAGAGGAGACATCTACGGTGACCCCAGGGGTGCCGTAGGGAAAAACAGACTCGTCGAAAACAACATCACGAGAGATGTATATACGTCCCGTGGAACGATCGAGGCACTTGTATCCCTTGTGCATCTGGCTATAGCCCAAGAACACGCACATGGTGGAACGAAAAGCAAGCTTGTGTGCGTTATATTTGCGCAAACTAGGCCAGCAAGCACACCCAAAAGTACGGAGGAAATTGTAATCGGGTTGCACCTTAAGGAGACGATACATGGGTGTATCTTGTTGAAGAACAGGTGTGGGCATGCGATTAATGAGGTAACACGCCGCAAGAAACGCTTCATCCCAAAAACGCAATGGGAGAGAAGAATGGGCCAGCAAGGCAAGACCTGTTTCTACAAGATGACGGTGTTTGCGTTCAGCAACCCCGTTTTGCTGAGAGGTGTGCGGGCAAGACACACGATGGGAGATCCCAGTGCGTTGAAAATAGCGGTGCAATTTGTGGTACTCGCCACCCCAGTCCGACTAAACGGCTATGATTTGTGTGGAGAAGACGCTCAACATGAGCCTGGAAAGCATAAAACACTTGCTCAACGTCAGACTTGTGCTTGAGGAGATATATCCAACTGAAACGAGAATAATCATCGACAAAGCTCACATAATACTTATAACCTCCGGAAGAGGCAATAGCAGGCCCCCAAACATCAGAATGGATTAACTCAAGAGGCATAGTGGAAACATGATGAGATAAATTATATGGCAATTGTCGACTCTTAGCTCGCTGACAAGCATCACACACTGAATTCTGACGTTCAGAAGAACACACTAAATCATTATTCTTAACAATGTTTTGAACAATATTATTGGAGTGATGGCCGAGACGCTGGTGCCACTGGGACGGGGTGGTCTTGACGCTGAGAGACGCTTGGCGAGTGGAGGAGGACGACGCGCGACTAAACGGGATGGGGTAGAGGCCACCACGACTTCTACCGCGAAGAAGAATTTTCTTCGTGGCCGTGTCCTTAACAAGGAAAAAGAAACGATGAAATTCCACAAAAACATCATTGTCAAGGACAAGTCTATAAACAGAAAGGAGATGTTGATGAATATGTGGAAGACGAAGAATATTGCGTAAACGAAGAGATGAACCGGGTATAGTGGAATGACCAATATGCGAAATAGACAAACCTGCACCATTTGCCACTTGCACTTGATCCTTCCCGCCATAGCGCTCATGGAAGTGGAGACGGTCAAGATCACTCGTCAGGTGGTCCGTCGCACCGGTGTCCATGATCCAGTGCGGCGGGTCATGAGCGGAGGAGGAGGTGGACGCGGAGTTGGCGAAGCGGTGGTCACGTTCATAGCGGCTGCGACAGTCGCCCGCCTCATGTCCCCAGTTTTTGCATATCTGGCACTTGGGGCGCCAGCGCCGGTTGCGACCGCCCCCGTTGCCTCCTCCATTGCGACCATTGCCGCCATTGTTGCCGCTGGTGCGGCCAGGGGCACCGCCCTGGCCTGGGCCGTAGCCAGCCGATCCTGGCGTGAGAGAGCCGCCGGAGGGACGTCCGCCACTCGGGCGTCCAGAGTCAGGCGCACGGCCGGAGTTGTCGTTGTAGACCGGCCGGGACGCGGCGTTGGCGGAGGACTGCCAATCCTCAACCTCCGATTGCTGCTGCTGGAGTGCCTCGTAGTGAAGGACACTTGAGTAAAACGCAGGAAACGTGACAGGCACGCCCGCGAAGTTCATCGAGGCAGCAATGGGATTAAACGCCGAGCCGAGCCCGGTCAGCATGTACTCGATGATCTCATCATCGCGAAGAGGAGAGCCGGCGGCGGCCATCGAATCAGCGAGTGCCTTCACCTTCTGCATGTACTCGCCGGCGGGTCTGTCTCCTTTCCTCAGCGCCTGGATCTGGCGCCGAAGGTTACGCACGCCGGCGCTGTTCTCGGCGGCGAACATGGTGTGCACGGCTGCCCATGCTGCGGCCGCCGTCCTGCAGCCGATCAGCTGCGCGGAGATCTCCACGTTCATCGAACCGAGGAGATGCCCGAGGACCTTTTGATCAAGAGTCCACCACTGCTCATATTCGGGATTGGTCACGGTGCGAGCAGCGTCACCGGTGCCTGTCGTCACGGTCGGCTCCGGCGCCTTGGCCGAGCCATCAAGGAAACCGTGGAGGCGAACTCCGGCGAAGTTGGGAAGAGCGAGAGCCCTCCACAGCATGAAGTTGCTGCGGTCCAGAGAGACCGCGATGGGCGGAAGGACGGGAGCGGGAGCCGACGCCGTGGGTGGGGCGATGATCGGAGCGGACACGGTGAGGGCGAGCGCGGAGGAGGTGGACATCGCGGCGGCCGAGGCGGCGGCCGGGGAGGTGGACATCGCGGCGGCCGTGAGGAAAAACTGGCGACGGCGGCGGAGGGAGGAGAGGCGGCGGCGGCTAGGGTAGGCTCTAGATACCAAGTTTGAGAATAGGTTTAGGTTTTTCGTGGGGCAATGCCTCTCCACGTCTTACTATATATAATGATCAGCATATACAATTACATACGTACATAATACGTGTACACGACACGCTAGGCCTATTTTTAACATAGGATAGAATAATTGGCCCCCGAAAACATGAGGAGGAGATGTAACATGTAGTCTGGATGAGGATGAGAGTTGTATGTGAGCATAACACTTGACTGATGGCACGGGAGGAGAAATGGATATATGGCATTTACCGAGCTAAGGAAAGGATACCTATCACCTCTCTTATAATGGGCAGTGGTAACTGGTAAGGGAGGTAGGTGGCCGGATGAATCTTTCACAAGTACAAATAAAGATGGTTAGATAGATTCTGTAATGTCGAATAGTGGTAAATAAGCACACAAACCATTTTATTAAGAATTAAATGCCCAAGACTTCAATGTTGATAGAAAATATACAATAAATTTTTTTTCACGAATTCATCCGATTAACGAGTTAACTTGCCGATTAATCTCTACTGTAGGGTCACCGAATAGCCGATAAACTGATAAATCATAATGGATTAACTTGTCGATTAGCCTATTAATTCTACCAGTTAACGATTTCATAAGCAATGACTAATATAAGTAAATAATATCACAAGTGCCATAATTGAATGCTAGCAAACAAAATGTTTATTCAGTTGATACTTTTGATACGGGCCATTACTATAAAAATCTTGTAGACAAGCGCAGAACCACCATAGTGACGGGTAGGACATCTGTTGGTCAGTTACATCCGATAAGTATTGAGTAATTTCGCATATCACGAAGAAAGGTCCAAAAAATAAAAAAACATCCAAAAAAATTATGCTTGACATTTAAAAGAAAAAACAGAGGCACAATCTTATAGCGTATAATAGTCGTGACTAATAAAAACAGACACACCAAATGTCAGTGACAGGTCCGAACGTGTGTGTGTTTGTGAACAATGATAGGGGCGGGCACCATGCATCTGGAGTCACCAAATGCCCGCCCAATTTCAAACTGATCTTTCAAAAACGGACAAAATTCATGCAAAACCATCATTGGGTCGACGGTCGACCGCGGCGTTTGGCTTGTGCCGCCAGCCTTGTGGCTTGAACCGGGAGTTGGTCGCTGATCCGGCTGTGGTGGCGAGAGTAAGCCCCCATGGTGGTCCTGGACCGATCAATGACCCATGCATGTGTGAGGTCTTGGCCAGCGAGGACCCAGGCTTTGCGCCGCTCCTGGTACGCTGCCTAGATGGCTGCCGTCACGGTGAAGGACGAGTCACTACCGTGGTAGTAGGTGAGGCAACCACATTTGTTGGCTATTGCTGAAGAGTGCGGTTCCTCTTTCTTAATGATAGTCGGGCCCAGGCACCACTGGCTCCACGACTGCCTTTGGGGCGATGATGGCGGTGACATCTCCAAATAGCAAGGAGACGGCTCCACGACGGGATGGCGGCTCCTCCATGACGCGACATCTTATTTTGACATCCCTGTTGATGGGGATGATTACTCCTCCTTGATCCGGCGTCAAGTTTCAACGCAGTAGTTGTGCGAGGCGGCAGCGGACCACAGTCGTTTCGGGACCGCTCGAGCAACAACTCTGTCTGCCGTGCGAAACTTGTCGTTCGTCCCTGCGGCCTTGACGAGGAGGGGAGGCTCCTGCTGCTCATAGTCGTCGGACAAGAACGACTCATGTTTTACGAAGGAGGTAGAGGTGGACGTTGACGGACCGAGAGACTGTCGGTGGTGGTGCAATGATTCGGAGCTCCTATAAGACTTTCCCATCATTGTGAAGTGCGAGTGAGAGGATAGGAGGGGCGACATGGCAATGTAGGTTTTCTCGGCAGCGGCAGGCCATCTTAAATAGCCGCGGTAGATGGACGGGCCCAACTTCAGCGGCCGGAGTGGGTTTCTCGATCGCCACGCAAATGTGAATGTCGCACCTGTCAAACTGCATCAATGCGGTATGTGGCAGCCAGTGTTCGGTCATTTCCACTATAACCGGCATGAATTCAGTGTGGAGAGTTGAGTGACGGTTCGAAACCGAGTGGACGGAAGGGTTTTGGGTGGGTTTGTGTTGTAGGATGCGTGTGTGGCGGAGGTGTGGACTCCCCCAAATTACCCTTAGTTTGCTTTTGGTATGTGGAATTTTGGACGTTTGGACTGGTCCTGATAATTTTGGTGACTCGCGTTGCACGACCGAAAAATGTCTGGACTGTCAAGTTCAAAGGTTCAGACATATTGGGGTGATTTATTGATCCGTGTTGGAGTTGCCATTACTACATAGGGGCTAGCGCAGTTTTTTTTACTTTTTTTTTCTTCTCAACGTGCAGATGGATTTAATTTTAAAATTTAACAACACGAAAGTCCAATACTTCGTATTTCGATCCGCATGAAAAAAATAGTAAAAACTCAAAAGAACAAAAATGGACCTGCTCATTTGGCTTAGGAACACCGAGACACAACGAACAGCAGCGTGCTAGCTAGACGTGTTCTCGCCAGGACGCACATCCCACTCGCATCCTCTTGATCGTGCACCACAATGCTATGTATAAAGATCGATAACATGTGTCAGATTAACGGCCACCAACCGTGTCAATTTATAGCATAAGGAAAACTAGCACTTGCTGCATTGTTGTGTTCACGTCCTACTGAGCTGGACAATCCCACGCTTCCTACTTTATCCTTGAAACGAGTAGCAACTATCTCTGAACCTAGAGGTTCTTGATCCATATCACCGACAGATCGCCTTGGTAGGGCAAAAGTGCCCTGATGTCGACAGTAACGACCAGGGCAGTACATGAGCACGCCAAGGACCAGATATTAATCACTGACGAGTCGATGAGACGTATCACATCGTATATAGATTGTGGGCATGCACGGTCGTTCTGTGTACCTCGGTACGTCGGCTATGAGAATCCGATCGTGGATGAGATATATCGTTGGGAGCTTCCTGAGGCCTTCCATGCTTAGGTAGCGTGATTGGAAAGCCAAGAACATGAGGAGGAGATGTAGGATGTTGTTTTGGTGAGGAGAAGAGTTGTATGTGAGCGGAAGACTTGACTAGTAGCAGGGGAAGAGGAAGTATATATCACATCTAAAGAGTTAAGGATGTGTATCTTCTCTCTTGTATAATGGGCAGTAAGGGAGACAGGTGGGGCAATAAATCTTTCATTAATAAAGATAGATAGTTTGGATAATGCCGAATGTGTGCGTCAGCACAAACCATCTTATTTTACTATGAATTAAATGCCAAGGATTTCAATGTTAATGGAAAGATACACTACAACATGTAAATAATGTATAGTATGGGAGATAGGTGGCTAGATGAATCTTTCATAAATAAAGATAGATTGGGTAATGAAGAATGGTGGTACGGGAGCCCAAAACCCGTCTTAGGGTCCAAAGATTTCATGTTGATTGAAAAGATGTGGTAAAATATGTAATTAATAACTGTGAATAACATAAATGAATGCTAGCACACAAAACTTTTATATAGTTAATACTACTTTTGATACAGTTTTTGTCTCCCCTATGAGCGAGACACTACTACAAAAATCGTGTAGACGAGCGACGAAACCCCTCCGGGAAGGACATCAGCCAGTCAGCGACTTCCGATCAGTATTGAATCATCGCATGTTTGAGAAGAATAGTCTAGAAAGTGGAACGATGCATCCAACATTTGTGATGCTTGCCATTTAAAAGAACAGAAAAACGGAGGCATGACCACATAGCACACAATCCTTTTTGATATTGGTGTTACTACTTTAGAAATGAATGAGTTTGCAACTTTGATCATGTCAAATTTATAGGCCGTTCCCAGTAACAGAGAAATGGGAAAACCAGTTCCTAACCATATACAAAGACACGAAAACATCACGGAATTGCAATCCTCTGCTAGATATGGGACCTTAAGCAAGAAATATATTAATATAATATGGTGCGCATGGGACATTACAAACGCAATGAAGCAACACAAACCATCATTAATATTTATGCAGAAGTGAAAGTAATAGTTTAATCATTATTACAATAATTTGCCCATAGCTGAAAAATTGCACATCACAACACTTAAATGAAGAACATGCATGTAAGCAATGTGATCTGGTATATTGCTCGTATTTATTTATCTATATTGCTCAAAGCTTGTAATTCATCTGAATACATGAGCTAGCACGGGTGTATGTGTACAAAAAAAATGAAAGCAAAAACTAATGGATGCTGCAAAATAAAATCAACACGCTGATGGATTGGTGCAATTTATTAAGCACGATTCATGATAAGTGGTGTGTCCAGACATAGCTAATATGTATTTAGAATTAAGGTAATGGTTATTTGCTCAATCTTTTGTAGTAAATAAGTGCATGCACACTCAGCAAATTCTTGATGGCTCATCATGCTAGCACACATGTAAAAAAGCACAACAAAGAATGCAAGATCAATACACAATGTAAATCAAGCTCTCACACAGAAGGTGGTGGTGTATCAATGATGATGAGGTTGGATACATTCATCAAGGAAGAAAGACTGGGCAGTTGTGACTAGGCGTGGATGGAATGCTGGTGTGCAGAAGTAACACCCACAGGAGGTGATGATCACGGATATTAAGTGGTGGTTCATTAAATCTTGATAACAGATCAGTCCATAGTAACATTTGTTGGTACTCCGCACTAGGCCAAAATTAAACTAACAGATTGGGGGAACACCTTCCCACATTAGAACACCGCCATGGCCGTCAAGGATTCGCACCTATTTCAGCTTGAATTGACCGCTGCCACTCCACACCCGAGCGAGTTAAACTCTAGCATCTAGCATACCGTCAAAGTTGATACCCCGGTGCTAGATGTCAGCATGGAACAACCAGTATTCCTCTTACTCATCTGTGTCGGATGCTACAATGGCGCCACGAACCTCCTCGTATCATAGTCGGTGCCATCGCACTAAACAAAAATCCCCTTTATGCCATCCTCGATAGCCCACAATGTAGACCATCGTTGTGCTTGTAGATACATCAACGTGTCTGCAGATACGCTCTCATATCCTTTTTCTCTTTATCTCAGTCGTCGAGGGCCGCCGCCCCCACCATGATGGCCAGCGGAGGCTGCGATCATGACTAGCCCTCAAAGGATACTGACATCAACTCCCGTGCCGCTGCAATGAATGGAGGCCATCGCTGCCAGTGCTGCCACATCCCATAGAGGCCCATATGCCTTCCCGGCTGGCCGGCGATGACTCATCAGCGCATGGCCTTTCCGGCGAAGAGCCCTGCAATGTAGCTGAAGTGACACGTTGACCTTCACCTGCGTGTTGGCTTTTGCGTTCATCTCTGTCTCAGATTGTGAGCCACGGGAATGTCCCGCGGTCGTCGGCGACTAGTGTTGCACGACTCCACTTGGGAGGTCCTCGCGATTTCCTTGTCGTCCTCAGGTAAACATTTGAGAAAGCATAGGCTTCAAGACACCCGCTTATCTAGTCGTTGATTTTTGAATCGCGATTCGTGCAAACACTTTTGTCTTTTTTGTTCCTTCAATATAAAACAACAACATATGAACTTCAAATTTTGCAGCATAACAAAACATTCTAACTAGAATGTGAGATAAAACTTTCGAATTTTTTCGTGCATCATAAATACTAAAAATGACATTTTTCTAATAAAAAAAAATATCATTTCGTATATTTATGTTGGAACAAAAAATCTGAAACTTTTTTCCCACATTGTAGTTAGAATGTTTTTATGTCTTGCAAAGTTTGAAGTTTATTTGTTGTCTTATTTGCAAGAAACAAAAAACAGAAAATTTGATGTAGCAAGTTAGTTGTATTACACGGATCTCAAAGCAATATTGAAGGGTAAGGATAAGTGGTGTCCGAAAGCATGTGCTTTAAGAATCCACATTCATCGTCCTCACCCATCTGGACGTCCAGATGGATGGACTCCAGAGATCCGACTTTCCGTCGCCATGTGTCAGCAGGACGTAGGTGTCCGACATGAACGCTCTGATGCACACCTCCATCTCTTCCAAATTGCCACTGCTGGGGATCCAAAACCCACCATCATCCATGCGTGTCTGCCGCCCCGTGAAGTTCATGTGCTGCTTGGCCCATGCTGCTACTGCCCAAGCGGACATGGCCCAATGGAGGGGATGAGTCTGACGAAAGCGATCACCCTGGCGGCAGATGGAAGAGTGGGTGGGGAAGGTCGTCGGAGGCGTGAGAGCGTCGATCTGATTTTACTAGATCGGGAGATTCCTTCTTTTTCTCCACAAAAATGCTACACCTATGAACCTATTACGTAAATCTTTTACGAAAAGTCATAAACTTCCCTAATCCCCACTAATTTTCATCGTAGGGCCCTGTGCTATGCAATTAAACAGCACCACATCAGGACGCACGTAACTTTTCGTGAAAGATTTATGTAAGTGTAGCAAAGCTCTTTTTTCCATCGTTCGTCACCCTCACTCCGAGATGTTACTATCTAGAGCAGATTTTTCTCTCCTTTCCACTTCTCATCGTCTAGATGGATTTCATTTTAAAATTTCACAATATGACAGTCAAGTATTTCAATCCGCTCGAAAAAGAAAATCAAATGTTTAAAGGGAGAAAATGGTCTTGCTCGTATGGCTTTACGAACACGGAGACAACACGAACATGAGTGTGCTGGACCTGGACGTGTTCTCGTTAGGGTGCGACGCCGCCACTCACATCATCTCTCTCAATCCTGCAACAAGCAACATTGCTACAACTATCTATCTGTATTACAAGATAAGAAAATTGATTTATAAATTATAAGGACAGATCCATGGACACGCTGATGCGGCCGGCGTGGACTGGATGTAGCTGAAGTGTGAGACGCTCTCATACCATCTCAGCCACACTGCACAAGACACCATGTCGTGTGCAGTACACCACAATGCCATATGTATAGAAATCAATCAGCCCATATCAGAGGAACACACACACACACATTGTATGGATATTTAGCATGAGATAACCAGTACTTGCTGCATGTTTCTACATATATACAACAAATCCTTTTCACACTGTTCCTACGCTATCCCTATAACGAGTGGCACCGATTTCTGCAGCTCCAGGAACCTCAGAAATATCGGTGACACTACCACCATGTAGACAACCAGCTGGGGAGTGTCGATAGTGACGATCAGGGCAGTTAATTAGCATGCCAAAGACCAGTCTGAAATGACAGAGAAGTCGATGAAGCACGATAACTCTTATATATATAGTGGGTGGGTCTGTGTCGCTATCTTTTCCACCTCAGTATGTGAGCTATGAGAATCAGGTCATGGATGAGATAGATCGTTGGGAGCTTCCTGGCACCTCCCATCCTTAGGATAGAGTAATTGGCAAGCCAAGAATTATGAGGAGGAGATGTAACATGTTGTATGGGTGAGGAGGAGATTGTATGTGAACGGAACACTTGACTAGTGACATGCATAGAGGAAGTATATATGGCATCTACAGAGCTAAGGATAGGATATAGATCATCTCTCTTTTATAATGGAAAGTAAGGGATGCAGGTGGCGGGATGAAGCTTTCATACATAAATCTAAAATAAAGACCGGTTGATGATGCTACGTCAGCACGAACCATCTTATTAATAAGAATCAAATGCACAACGCATTTCAATGTTGATACAAAAGATACGCTAAGATATGTAAATGATGACCTTGAATAACATAAATGAATGCTAGCAATTAATAATTTGATATGGTTTATTACTCCCTCATGGGCAGGCGGCGCTGCTACAGAAATCATGTAGCAAGCACCAAAACTCCTCCAATGACGTGTTGGATATCTGTCAGTCAGTGGCTTCATCTAGCGTACTGTGGAGAAGATCAGTCTGAAAAGTGAAAGGAAACATCCAACAATTATGGTGCTTTCCGTTTAAAATAAAATAAAATAAGGTACCACCCATGGCGTCCAATACCTTTTGCTATTTGTCTTCCTACTTTAGAAACGAATGCGATAACCTCGTGTGCACATATAGCTGCTTCTAACGATCATGGCAAATTTGCGGGCAGTTCACACTAATAGAGAAGTGGGAAATCCATTATTCTAACAAAACAAAAAAACTGTAAGCACCGACCTTAATCAAGCAATGGATTAATAGAATATGATGTATAAGGCTAGCCATAGTGGGGGTATCTTAGGTAGTATCATGCACTTGAGACTAGCAAACATGCTTATGTGGTAGACAATTAAAGAAGAGAGAGAGGGTTAAAGTAACATAGGTAGATACCGTATCATGTTAAATGCTATACTACTATGTGTCTTGCATATTAATAAACGAGGTCAGCTATGATACTAATTTATGATACTATGCACTATGAAGGTAGTATCATACAATAGTATTATATGCATGATACTAATATATGATACTTCTCACTATGAGTAGCCAGGGACTCGGGTGGACGCTGGGTGGGACTCCCACGAAAATTAGGTGCAAGATCTTGTGGCTGTTAAGGAAAAAATTGGTTATGCTCATGTGGCCTACGAACATGGATGCACCGCGAACCAAAAGGGGAGCAGCCTGCTGGACGTGTTCGTGCACATTAGTGCAGTTTAGGCCACCGCAATTGGTTAAAAACACCCATTGTACTCGTAGTTACAAACCATCATCCTGCGTGTTAGAAGGGATAAATGAAATTGGTGGAATAATTGATATATTGCTTGAGTCTCATGGGCATATATGTAGGAGTACAATGATCAACTGGGAGTACAATACAAGATAGAATAATATCATAGTCTATCCTATACTTACTATTAATCACGATACTCAACATCCCCTCGCAGTCACAACGGTAGCGACGCACACGATGAGACTGGAGAAGAATCCGAAGGTAAGCCGATGGGCATCCCCCACAGTCGTAACGGTCGATGCATCGCGGAAGTTGTGGCTGGAGTGGATACCGATGAGGTCGCTCAAGTAAGGCGGTAGCCATTTATGTTGATGTCGAGGTATCCGAGAGCGCAGGGTGGTGTAGTCTTGGTCGAGGTAGCTGTGCGAAGAACGCCGTAGTCGATGTCGAGTCGGGGTGGCCTGGTGTTGAGGTAATCGCCGTGGAGCCACGGGTGCAAGGAGGCGCCGAGTTATTCATGGGCGCAGTGGTGTCGAAGTAGTGGTGGGCCGGAAAGAAGACATAGTTGACGATGCGTCACGTCGGGTTTGCCAAGCCCGGGGACACTTCGTGGACGAAGGCACACATCAGTGTTGCCAGCACCGGGCATGCGAAGATGGACGAAGGCAATGTTGACGATGCACGGCTCCAGGTTTGCCAGGCCTGGCAACACACCGGGGACGAAGGCATGCATAGATGTTGCCAGCACCACTACTGGAATCAGAGTATTTGTCGTCAGCCAACTCTTTGCCGTCTGCCAGCTGACGGCAAAGAAGGTCTTTGCCTTCTTTGCTGTCAGCTTCCAAAAAACAGACGGCAAAGAACTGACCGATGGCAAACAAGATCTTTGCCATCTGTCAACTCTTTGCCGTCTGCCAGCAGACGGCAAAGAACACAAAAAGCAGATGGCAAAGACCTGCCTGAAGGCATAGGCCTGCGGTCAACTACTATGCTCTTTGCCATCTGCTAGCGGACGGCAAAGAACCTTTGTCGTCTGCTAGCAGACGGCAAAGAGCCTCTATACCTAACGACGTCAACGGCGACCCACCCCCTCTCTCTCTCTCTCTCTTTCATTCTCTCTCTCTCCCTCTCACCCCGAGCCCCCGAGCTGCGCCGCACCGCCCCACCGCTGCCCCGCCGCCCGGCCACCCCCGCCGCCGCTGCCCCTCGCCGCCCGGCTGCCCCCGCCGCCGCTGCCCCTCGCCGCCCGGCCGCCACCGCCGCCCCGACGCCCCCGCGCCCCTGCCCACCGCCGCCCCGACGCCCCTGCGCCCCTACGCCCCGCCGCCCCCGCCGCCCCTGCCCCCCCCCCCCCCCCGCCCAGCCGCCAACGCTGCCCCGACACCCCCAGCGCCCCTGCGCCCCTGCCTCCCACCACCCCGCCGCCCCAGGCGCCCCTGCCCCCTCCCGCCTCGATGCCCCCGCCGCCCCCCGGCGTCCTTGCGCCGTCCCCGTCCCCCGCCGCACACGCCGGTGAGTACCCCCGCCGGCCACCCCTTTTTTCTGTTTTTTATTTCTGTTAAATTAGTTAGTTTATTAGATTAGATTTATTAGTTTATTAGGTTAATTAGGTTAGTTAGTTAGGTTAGAAGAAAAAAAAAAGAAAAGAAGAAGGACAAAAGGAAACAGGAAAAAGGAAAAGAAGAAGAAGAAGAAGAAGAAGAAGAAGAAGAAGGAAAAGAAGAAGGAGAAGAAGAAGAAGAGGAGGAGGAGGAGGAGAAGAAAAAAGAAGAAGAAGAAGAAGAAGAAGAAGAAGAAGAAGAAGAAGAAGAAGAAGAAGAAGAAGAAGAAGAAGAAGAAGAAGAAGAAAAAGAGGAGAGGAGGAGAAGAAGAAGAGGAAAAAGGAGAAGAAGAAGAAGAAGAAGAAGAAGAAGAAGATAAGAAGAGAAGAGCCCCGAACCCCGACCCCGACCCCCGACGTCACTGACCCACGACGCCACCAACCCCCGACGCCACTGACCCCCGACGCCACTGACCCCCGACCCCCGACGCCACCAACCCCCAACGCCAGTAACTCCCGACGCCACTGACCCCCGACCCCCGATCACAAGCAAACCTTGGTAACCTCATAAATGTCATATACTTAGCTTATTTTCTTGCAAAATGACACAATAAGCTTAGTTAGGTCAAAAATGGCATAATTACCTAGGTTAGGTCTAAAATGACACAAATAAGCAACAATAAGAAGAAAAACAAGAGGAGAAAGAGAAAGAGAAGAAAAACGCTTCTTCTTCTTCTTCTTCTTCTTCCTCCTCTTCTTCTTCTAGATCTTCTTCTTCTTCTTCTTCTTCTTCTTCTTCTAGTATTCTTCTTCTAACTTTCTTATTTCCCATTTTACAGATTTGATTCACTTCACGGAAGCTTGCATTGATGGAGTTCTTGTGTTTACTTTCTGTTTTGATTTTGTATCGATGAACAATGTGAAACTTGCTACCTATGGATGAAACTATTGTAATATGGATGAAACTATGCATATATGGATGAAACTTGCACTTTTGATTTGGTATGTTTGTTGGATGATCATATCCATATGGCAGGGATATAGTTTCTGTGAATTATATATATATATATATATATATATATATATATATATATATATATATATATATATATATATATATCATATATTTGCTTGTGAAAATGATTGGATATAACAAAAAACAGAATAAAAAGGGGCAATACAGCCTCTTTGCCGTCTGCCACCGACGGCAAAGGTGCCACGTGGCAGCAACCTGTGCAACCTGGGATCACCAGGTCTGAGCCATTTGGTCACTTTGCCGTCCGTTGGCAGACGACAAAGGAGCTGCTCACTTTACCGTCAGCTGGCAGACGACAAAGAAGCCCATCTGTCTAGCTGGCCCATCCTGCCACTTTGCCATCTCTGGCAAACGGCAAAGGAGCTGCCCACTTTGCCGTCTGCCAGCGGACGGCAAAGGCTTCCGTTAGCCACCTAACGGGGCTAAACTGGTTCCTGTGCCGTCCACTAGGTTTACCGTCTGCAGGCCCTGGATGGCGGACGGCAAATATCTTTGCCGTTCGCTGTTGCAAAACTGACGGCAAAGCCCCCCTTTACCAAAGTTTTCTGTGCCGGACAGGGGGCCGTCTGCTGGCTGACGGCAAAGGGTTTTGCCGTCCGCAGGCCTATCCTTTGCCGTCCGCCATGGCAGACGGCAAAGTACCTGATTCATGTAGTGCACCGGGCATGTGTAGACGGGGACCTGCACAAACTGGTATGCCATGTCGAGGAGGCTAGCAGAGAAGGACTCGACGACAGTTGCGGCACAAATCGGTGGCTTGGGGGGGCGATGTCGCCCCCGATGGTCGGAGTAGATGAAGTGGTCGGGGAAGACAACGGTGATGCTTCCGATGAGCTGGTGCTGGACGAAGATGATGGGGGTGCATGGGCAACGGCGCCGAAGAAGAGCGGCGGTCGCAGCCTGACGACGGCCGCGGCGGCGATGCTTGAAGTAGGCGAGGAAAAACCTGACAGCATAACGAAGACCAGCGTGGATGGTGGCGCTCCCGCGTTGAGGGAGTCGGCTGGTTAGAAGTCAACGCACGGGGACGGCGGAGTGGACCGCGGGCCGCGACGCTACTGCCCGAGTGGGCGACGCAGCAGCAGCAGTCGGGTCGGGGCGACGGCGTGAAGACGCCATAGCAGTGGCGTTGATCCTGTGTCGCGGTGCTACAGCCCGAAAGAGTGAAGCAGTGGCGGCGCGAGCATCAAGGCAATCGCGAGGATGACCTAAAGGTGGCGGCGGGGACCGCGTGCCGCGGCGCGATGGCCCGAAGGAGCAATGCAGTCGCGACGTGCGAGTTAGTGCAGCCGCGGGAATAGCCTCGGGCTGCGGCAAAGATCGCGTGCCACACTCGCTACGGCCCGATGGGATGACGCAGCGACAACGCGAGGGTCGGTGCAGCCATGGGGACAACCTTGAGCGGACGGCCTCCGGGCGGCAGTAGACCGCGGGCCGCGACACTACGACCCGAAGGGGCGACGCAGCGGTAGCACGCGGGTCGGTGCATCCGCGGGGAGAACCACCGGGCGGCGACGCTGCGTCCCGATGGGGTGACGCAGAAGCAGCCCGATGTTCGATCGGTGTACGAGCGCACTGTACTCGGGGCAATCTTCATAAGACCTGCGGAGGCACGCTCAAGCGACTAGCTAGGTCGGTCACGCGGCGTGGATGGAGCGGAGCGGTGACCAGGTGATCAATCTGGCCGCTCGCGAGGTCGGAGTCGCGAGTCGGTGATGAGGTGGCCGAGCCACCGAGGCCACGCGAGGGGGGCGCGACGTCAAGGCCGTTGGACAGATGGAACTGAGCAGGGTGGAGGTGAGGTGATGCAGTATCCTGATCAGATGAGGGCGACGACGGCCAATGCAGAGCGACAGGCGGGCAGACGCACGAACGACGGGCGGGATGGGCCGCCGCGTCGCACGAGGCCGCCAGGTTGAAGAAGAGGTCGGGAGGTTACGCGTTGGCAGCGACGGCCCGTGTAGAGCGATGGGCGGGCAGGCGCGCGGGCGACGGTCATGATGGGCCGACACGGTGCCCGAGGTCACCGGGTCGAAGAAAAGACCGGGGTCACGCCGTTGTGAGAGTAGAGGCACGCGGGTGTCGACGGCGACGACGGGCGACACAAACCGATCTTAGATCCGAAAAATCAAAAAGAGAACACCGATTAAAGCGACTGGCGGAAGAGAGAAAAATCCGGATCAAAGGATCGAAAAAAAAAGACTCTCTAGGGCAGCCGGTCAACACGACCGGCGGACGAACCATATGTACGGGAGGCACGGCCCCCGGCGACGGTCATGGAGGCCGACCGCCCCGAGGCCCCCGGCGACGACTAGGGTTGGATCGGTTATGCTGATACCATGTTAGAAGAGATAGAGGAAAATGGTGGAATAGTTGATATATTGCTTGAGTTTCATGGACATATATATAGGAGTACAGTGATCAATCAACTTGGAGTATAAAACAAGGTAGAACAATATCCTAGTCTATCATATACTTTCTATTAATCACGATACTCAACACTGCGATCGTATGTGATAGGGAATGCATCGCACATGCTATCTCCATGTGGTGTGGGTGGTGGCGGCGGTGCCTATCGAGATTTCCGGCCTGCTGTAGGGAACCGGTGGGTGACGCGGTCCTTGGTTCTTTTCGCTCTAAGATGGTGTTCCGCCGGTTGCTGGTCCTCATGGATCTGGTCGTTGACGAGTTCTGCAATGCTTCGCCGGAGATCATCGTTGGGTGCATGACGCCTATAGATCGCGGATCAGATGGGATTCCGTCGTGTTCGCCCCTATTTCAGCCCAAGTGGGTTCAAGAGGGTGTGACGCGAAGCTTCGGTATCTGTTGACATTATGGGACACGTCAGTATTTCGATTTCCATGATGAAGACAATGACGGAGAACGTCATGGCGGCTGAGGTCTGAGGCCTTGTAATGGTGGATCGAGTCTTCGTGGCGATGAGGACTTTGCTTGGTGATTCATGACTCGTAGCAGCGGCATCGGCAAGTGGGGGCGGCAACACGAGAGGAGTACATAGTCTTAGCTTTCAGGGTGAAAACCCAAGGCCTGGCCTTAATTGGTTGTGTCTGGCAGCGACCTTGTTGAAGGCATTGTTTTGAGAGCGCGCATCTTCTTCAGGGTGAAAACCTAAGATCTAGGATCATGCAATGACGGTGCTTGTGCACCGTTTCCTTCTTCGAGGCGTCGCTTTTGGAGAGCTTGGACTTCGGGTGTTGTCTAGGTGGTGGTTCATGCTGCAGCTACAAGGATTTGCTCACTGTAGCGGGATCTTTCATTTTTCTTCTTTTTATTTTTGTTTTTTGGCTATGTGCATTCGTAATGTCTTTACGAGTTGCGTTGTTGCAGAGGCTGGGTGTAATTAGTATCTTCGCGATATTAATATATTCCCCTCGTCGAAAACAGAACTCTCGTGTGCGATAGGATTTTGGGTGTACAGTTTGGCAAAAGCAATTGATGCCTGAACCTATCTCAACAGATAAAGTGACTAGAGTAGAGCAAGCCTGGGCATGTCATCTGGGACCAACGTGCTGAATGTCAAAAGGTTACACCATGTATCAAAAACTCCAAATCAGATTGTATATGCAATTTGGAACATAGAAGGTATAACGGCTATTTATTTTGTCATGGGTTGTGACAAAAAGTACTTACTGTTCATGTGAGATGTTACTCTCTAGAGCAGATTTCTCTCTGTTTTCACTTCTGGATTTAATCTTTGAATTTTTCACACGGCAAGCCATTACTTCAATCCGCTCGAAAAGAATTCGAAAGTTCAGAGAAAAAGTGTTCCGAGACGATGAATCATCATAGTTCAGAAAATTATCAGCGTGAAGCCGGGGCACGTGCCCAGGGTGTCCACGGTAAATTAGCCCACGGGGAGTTCAGTTGGGGATGAGGCGATTGGGGGTGAGCAGAGCTGCAGAGGTTACCCCTGCAAACCTGCAGAACCGAGGTAAGTAGACCAGCGGCCACGCCGAGGCTGGCTTCGACTGGCGACCGGAAGAACTGGCACGCCGAGGTAAGTGAAACAAAAAAAGGGAAGAACTGAAATAAACCGCATAAATCATTGTTCCCGTACTACTTATTTTGTATAATCTTTGAGATCCGCAGCTACATACCAAGGCAGTACCGTCAAATTTCGGGTAAGGTCGAAAGTTGACGGATTTAGATGGGTGTTGGTCGCTGTGTATGGGGCGGCTCAACCGGAGTTCAAGTCTGACTTCCTCGCGGATATAGTGAGAATTTGCGAGGAGGAGACTCTGCCCATTTTAATTGGAGGCGATTTCAATATAATTAGGAGACAACAAGAAAAAAACAATGACAACTTCGATGGAAGGTGGTCATTCATGTTCAATGCTATTATTGAGAGTCTAGATTTAAAAGAAATCGAACTCACCGGGAGACAATTCACTTGGGCCAATTCGTTACCTACTCCAACATATGAGAAGTTGGATAGGGTTCTCACCAATGTTGAGTGGGAACAGAAATTCCCAATGGTCACGGCACGTGCTTTGCAAAGAGCCGTCTCCGATCACACACCACTATTGGTTGATTCTGGTGAACCGAATCATGTGGGTAATCGAAATACCTTCTCTTTCGAGTTGAGTTGGTTCGAGAGAGAGGGCTTTATGGATCTCATTGCTACTCAGTGGGCAAGAGAAACTGGGGGGAATACAAATATGGATAGGTGGCAAAATAAGATTACACACCTATGCCAGTTTTTAAGAGGTTGGGCCAAAAATCAAGCGGGAATTTATAGAGCGGAAAAAGAGAGGCTGCTTCAACTCATTGATGAATTGGATGTTAAAGCCGAATCCGCAGCACTTCACATAACGGAGAGAAATACTAAGATTGAAGCTGAAAAAAAGTTACATAAACTCCTCAGAGAGGAAGAGATGAAGTGGGCACTTCCGGCAAAAGCGACGAAGGTGGTCCACGGAGATGATAATACTAAATTCTTTCACATGATTGCAAATGGCAAACATAGAAAGAAGAAAATATTTCAGCTTGAACAGGATGAGGGCACAATTGTTGGGCATGAAAATTTGAAACATTATATCACGGAATATTACAAAAAACTATTCGGGGCACCTCAGCAGAATTATGTTTCTCTTGATGAAGGCATTACATCTGATATTCCTCAACTTACACATGAGGAAAATGGTGTTCTGGCTGCTCCGTTCACTGAAAAAGAGGTGTATGACGCTATAGCATAAATGAAACACAACAAAGCTCCGGGACCAGATGGGTTCCCAGCAGAGTTTTATAAGAAATGCCGGCACATAATTAAAGGAGACTTGTTGCCCTTGTTTCATGATCTGTTCAATGGACAATCACAACTCTTTCACCTCAATTTTGGAACAATAACGTTGTTGCCAAAGAAGGGGGACGCTATTCGCATTGAGCAGTTTAGACCAATATGCTTACTCAATGTTAGCTTCAAAATCTTTACAAAGGTGGCTACAAATAGATTGACTCAGATCGCTCATTCTGTAGTTCAACCATCTCAAACAGCATTTATGCCAGGAAGACACACCCTTGAAGGGGTAGTAGTCTTACACGAAACAATCCACGAAATTCACAAAAAGAAACTTGATGGGGTTATCTTTAAGGTGGATTTCGAGAAGGCATATGACAAGGTCAAATGGCCTTTTTTACAGCAAGCTTTGCGAATGAAGGGATTTACCGAGTCTTGGAGGAAACAAGTAGATACCTTCACGCAAAAGGGTAGTGTGGGAATTAAAGTTAATGATGACTTGGGTCACTACTTCCAGACACATAAAGGATTAAGACAAGGGGATTCCATGTCCCCTATCTTGTTCAACATAGTTGCGGATATGTTGACGGTCCTCATGGGACGAGCTAAGGAGAACGGCCAAGTAGGTGGATTAGTCCCACACTTGGTGGAGGGGTGGTATCCATCTTACAGTATGCGGATGACACAATTTTATTCATGGAACACGATTTAGCAAAAGCTAGAAACATGAAGCTAGTTCTTTGCCTATTTGAGCAACTGTCTGGATTAAAGATTAACTTTAATAAGAGCGAATTGTTCTGCTTTGGAAGAGCCAAGGAAGAACAGGACGCATATAGGCAGCTTTTCGGCTGTGAAATGGGTTCACTGCCTTTTAGTTACCTTGGGATTCCGATACACCATAGACGACTGACGAACAAGGATTGGAAATGCATAGAAGACAGATTCGAAAAAAGACTGGCTTGCTGGAAGGGCAAGCTTATGTCTTACGGAGGCCGCCTAGTTTTGATAAACTCGGTATTGACTAGTTTACCGATGTTTCTTCTATCATTCTTTCAAGTGCCTATTGGTGTACGGAAGAGATTAGATTTTTATCGATCACGCTTCTTCTGGCAAAGTGATGAGTCCCGGAGGAAATATAGATTAACGAAATGGGACATTATATGCAGACCTAGAGATCAAGGGGGATTAGGAGTGGAAAACTTAGAAGTTAAGAATAGATGCCTACTTAGCAAGTTGCTATATAGGTTATCTACGGAGACAGATGGAATGTGGATACAAATTTTGAGAAATAAATATCTACAATCCAAAACACTAGCACATGTTACAGCTAGACCCAATGACTCGCCATTCTGGAAAGGGCTAATGAAGGTAAAAGTGTCCTTTTTTCAGCGAGTTAAATTTCTGGTTGGTAACGGTACTAAGACCAGATTTTGGGAGGACACGTGGCTGGGGGAGGCGCCGCTAGCTATACAATATCCCACATTATATAATATTGCAACACGTAAGGCAGATTTTGGTGCCACAGTACTACAGTCCATACCTCTTAACGTTCAATTCAGACGAGCTCTAGTGGGTGAACACTGGAACTCATGGTTACATCTGGTCAGGCGGTTGATGGATGTGCAACTCTCTGATCAGCAAGATCGAATTCACTAGAAATTAACCATGAGTGGTTCCTTCTCCATGAAGTCGATGTATATGGACTTAATTAACTATGGACCCCTGCCAAGGTCTCTGCATATATGGAAGATCAAAGTTCCGTTACGTATTAAAATTTTCATGTGGTTTATACACAAGGGTGTCATACTAACAAAGGATAACCTCATAAAACGTAACTGGAACGGGAATGCTACTTGTTGCTATTGCGGTAATAATGAAACAATTCAACACCTCTTTTTAGATTGTCCACTAGCCAAACTACTTTGGCGTACGGTTCAGGTAGCCTTTAATATTCAAACACCAATGAACATCAACATGCTTTTTGGGGCGTGGCTCGACGGAGTCGACGTAACACTAGCTAATCATATACGCATTGGCATAAGTGCTTTATTTTGGGCTATCTGGAACACTAGAAATGATATAATTTTCCAACGCAAGAAACTTAACCATTTTTTGCAGGTCATATACAGAGCAACGTCATGGATCCGTACGTGGTCATTACTCAACCATGTGGACAACAGGGAGCTTATGGATATTGGGTGCAACCGATGGGAGATGGTCGCACGGGCTATCTTCAGCCGGTTTGGATGGCGAGCTGTTAATAGGCTAGGTGTGTAGGCATCGTAGTCTAATGGTGACGCCGGATGTGGCTTCTTTTGTACGTTTTTTTTCAATTTTTATGGCTCAAACTGTGAGTCCTAGACCAGATTCAGATTTTGAGACTTTCTTTGCTGTTTAATAAAATGGCTATATGCATCGTTTCTCGATGCAGAGGCCGGGGGCGCCGTTCCTCCTTTTCCAAAAAAAAACATACCAAGGCAGCATTTACCCTCCAATAGTTCAATTTTACAATAACAAACAAAAGAAAGGTATCACAAGTGTTATAAGTCGAGCATACAGAGATCTAAGAACTCAAGCTTTGTACTAAAGTGAGTTTAACCAGTAAACCATGACTAATGGAAAGCAGTTCATGGTTGATCAAAGAGAATGTGCATAAACCGCAGGAATAGCATTCCTTGGTCAGCACCACCTGGTGTATCAATTAGATCGCCCCATTGACATATAATCACTCGAAATAACTGAAAAAATCCCCACTATGTTAATTTCTCTATGACACATCTGTCATCTCTTAGAGCATCTTCTCCACATGGTGTAGGTGCAAACTTTATTCATTCAATTTAATCTTGAAAGAATTTTAAAAAAGGGCAGTATGATTCTAGATCCTGCTCGCATAGAACAATTTGTTGTGATGTAGCATACCTCCAAGAGGGCTCAGATGGTAAGCTTGACACCTTCCTTTTCAATGAGATAGGAAGGAATCGAAACAACAACACTTCTAAATCACCACAATCTTGGTGCACCAGGTGCATCTACAATTGAAAATTACATCCTTTTGACTATTAAGGATCACAGTTCGTATGAATGAAGAACATTTTAGAGATGCATTACCAATCAAAGTAGAGCGTACATCTCAGACTCTCTAAACAATACCGACATGGATCCTCTAAGGTACATCATTTTCTTTCGTTTGCTCATCCTACAGTGTCATATACTTTTCAGATAAAATAAGTGTGTGAAACTTAACTGCAGGTATGCTCCCTGTCAACTTGCCAAAAGTTATAGCATCCCTGCAAATCATTTATTCATTATTTACCTATTGGAAAACAAAGTAAAGGTGTCTACATAAAGAGGGGGGGGGGGGGGGGGGGGGAGTGGCTAGATATATACGTTTGAGCGACACTTAATATGGGACGGAGGGAGTACCATACATCAGTAGTCCTTTTTCATATTTATTAGGATAAATAAACCATGTTTTTCTAAGTACCTACTTTGGCACTACAGATGCATTTTAAATGTAATTTTTGGCAATGACAGTAAGGTTAACGGAATGCATGTCATAGTATTTAACGACTAAAACCTAATCGGGAAACATGCAACAATCATCGTGATGCATGACATGATGAGTAGAAGCTTGCCTTGTTTCAGGAAGAACACATAATAATAAAGCAGCAAGCTAATAAAAATCATTTATGAATGAGTAGAAGCTTGTCTTGTTTTAAAGGCATTCATAGTGATAGTGGCATCAATTACAAAATTCAATATGTGAGGGAAATTTAAACAAAGTTGATTGTGCACAAAAGGTAGGAAAAAACTATCCAAATAGATAAAACTTACCTTGCATAAATCTTTATAAATCCAGGTATATCCATTATCATTCACTCCAGAAAACATGGGTAGGGGGGGGGGGTATCATAATCGGAACTGTTTTCTTTTCAGGACCTCGGAATTCAATTCGCATCACAATATCTGAGCTTGCGATACATAAAAACATACTGTCCATTGAGTGATGATAACACGGTTTAAAACTTGTAATAGAAATTTAAGTAATATGGCCACATTGTGCTAAACATTCACCGTTTTCTCAGGTAAAAGTTTAACACAACAGAAGCACAAACATCCTATGTTGAGTTCATGCCAAAACATACTCTGACCTGGACTTGTCGTTGAGCTTGTTCAGATCAAAGCATGAGCATCACTTCTTATATACACTATCGAAGCTATGCTTCCGATCCTGCTATGCTCACCGGTCTCGTCGGCAGTAGATTTCATCTTGCCAAGTAGATGATTTGTTGGCAAGAAATATATAGCTCGCGAGGCAAAATTTTGGTTTGTGCTTAAATAAGCATGAATGGCTACTAATGGGTAAGAGTGTATGTTCTAAGGCATTAATCACAAGATGTTTACATGAACGACTGTTGGTGGGCAACAATGTATAATCAAAGATATCAATCAGAAGGGCAACAAATATTCCACGTGATTTTAGGCGCTCCACAAACTTCTATTGTGTAAGCGTTATCCTAGTAAAGGCAGCAGCATGCTATTATCTGGATATCAATTGGAAGATCATTGTTTGTAAGCCACTAATCAGATTTTGAGACGTGCACTGCCTGTAGAAAAATAATATTTGGAGGTGATCAGATGAATTAAAATAAATGATCTCAGGTTAAAACTAATACTTATAATTATATTCAAAGAAATTCTCTGTAAACCTATATTTCAATGCAAGTGTTGCTCAAAATGTCAAAATCATTTGTATCGCACGTCTAATGCAAATTCCAGGTGAAAGAACAGCCATGTTTGATAGTACAGAGGATATAACTACATAATTCCTATTTTAGATTGCTTGGTAGCATTAATAAAGATGATTCCAATAAAGAATAACTTTCTGCCCGGCAACTGCTCAATTAAGTTAGAAACATTAAGTATATCTTTCTGTCCGGCCACCGCTTAATTAAGTTAGAAATATTAAGTATGTCTTTCTCACTTTTGATCATTAAGTAGAACTACTCTGGCCATACGAAGCTATTTTCACATATTTTTTTTTTCCAAAACATGCACTGGTGGGAAATGATTAGATATCTCTGTAAAGTTGGTCTGATGCACATGTATACTGAATAAGGAGAATAAAATAATGAAACTTACATGTAAAGTAAGTGCTTCAAATAACTAAACATAAAATTGAGTATACCTGAAACTGAAACTGTAGTGCAACTTTCCCTTCTCTTACAGGCAGCCGGGGCTTCTTGATACACTATGTTTCTATTGTGTGCTGTCGTTTTTGTGCCCTTTTCATCTACTGTAGGTATATATCTTCATTTCTTTTCATGATGTAGACACCTATCCTACCTTGACTTCTATCAAATTCTTCAGCAACTCCAGAACGTGTAGAAAGAACAGAGGCTTCAGAATAGGATACAAATGTTTGTAAAGAGTAAACATATAACTACAGTGAATAAAACTACCTTACGATTTATTTTGAAAAGGAACTAAACATATCAGGGTACGCAATCGCGAATTAATATTGGAAAGAGAATGATGAAATAACTACTTAGGCCAATATACAATCTGAATTGGTAACTAACTCTTTCAGGAAATAATATAGTTTACGAAGAAACCTAGTGTGAAATCAAGTACCTATAACTTTTGAATAAAACTCAGTTGATAAAACTCATGAAAAGGTACAATGTATAAAATAAGGTAAATCACAGTTTCTGCTTGGTTCATATCAGAAAGTGCATGTACTTTGCATAGCCATGGCTTGACTGCATCACCTTCAAAAATATAATAAGCTAACACATTGGTTGCTTCTCTTTTTTGCTAATTTTCTAGTTTCATTGAACAGAATGAACATGATTTTATTTTACGGCAAAAGAAAACGGCTGCAGGTAATAAACAAATTAAGCTGAAGACTACCTTGACTGATGCATGTATATAATGAATAAGAATAGCAGCATAATCGTGCAATCGATTCAAATTATAACAATATCGCAATTTCATCATGTTTTCAATATAATTTCTTCATTTTTCCAAGTTTTTCAAATATGTTTATCAATGTTTGAATTTACTATTGAAATAGTACACTACATGGAATACATCAAGATATGAGGAGCATCTACCCAATACATGGTACACAACAAAATAGTCCAAGTTTCTGTCAAACATCAAGAAATCAGGGAGCAAAAGCTGCATAAAACAACACGTGTGGACCACCGTCTATTAGTCCATATATATAGGCTGTCTGTGTAAAATCTGCACTAAGTCTACTGGTATTAGACCCCATAACTCCTTAGGGACACCGTCTATTTTATGTTATTATGTGCGGGAAAGCACAACATCTTAGTTGCAGCATCAAGGACATATATATTCTGTTATCTGGAATAAACTAACTTAGGCTGTCTGTGTAAAATCTGCACTAAGTCTACTGGTATTAGACCCCATAACTCCTTAGGGACACCGTCTATTTTATGTTATTATGTGCGGGAAAGCACAACATCTTAGTTGCAGCATCAAGGACATATATATTCTGTTATCTGGAATAAACTAACTTACCTACAATGAGACTGTTTCCTCGGTAAATCAATTGACACTTTTTTAACACCTATTTGTTATGAAGCTCCAGTTATATAGTCATTCGATCTAAAATTCTTCAGATTGCCTTTGGTCCATCCGAGCAAGCTCAAGCAAACACATCGGCCTGTCCCCTAAGATGGAAGAAATATACACAATTTCCCTCTGCAAATAAGATAAACATGTTTGTTCTGATAATTACGCCCATTCACATACTGTTGAGACTTGAGATCAGTAAGGACACTGTATAATTAACCGTGCACATTGCATGCATCGTAGACAAAAGCTAGCAGATGCACATACGAACCGCTGGGAGCTTCACCCAAGCACCGAAAGCCTGAGGAACATGACACCTAATGTAAGCACGCCATGAGTGTGCGTGGAGGCAAATTAGACCTTCAGTTTTTGCTAGCTCCATCCTGCTCTCTCAATGTGCACTCCTTCCTGTACCATCAACATGCAGAGCTAATTTGGTGCACATCAACACACACATAGAAATCTCGGGGACAAATTGATATGCAGAATCAACACCAACATATCCGTCGCGTAGGCTGGCACCTCACTGGTCCTCGATCACAAACTCATCTCCTCCCTTCTCCTGCTTTCTTGGGCGCTGCCGCCGTAGCCACACCTTGGCCATCACCCATCAGGGGACAGGAAAAGGAGGGGCGGGGAAAGGCAGCAGAGTGGGACGGGGCCAGAGCGTAGCAGGGAGGCCAGATGCAGGTTGGGATCCGCCATAGGCGGGCCGCCGACTCCCATGGCCGGCGAGGAGGAGATGGTGTGGAGAGGCAGGAGAGAGGCGGGATGCTGAGAGAGGCCGGAGTAGAGGACGTGATGGCCGGCGACGGATGGTGGCGGGGCAGCGACGGATGGACAAACGGCAACTGCGAGCAGCCTTCTCTCTTTTCTCTCCGTATCTCTCTCTCGTGGTCGTCGCCCTCTCTCGGCAAGAAGAATATGGAAGGGGCGAGGGATTGGCGGCGGCGAGCGAGGAAAGTCTAGATATTTCTGCCTCCAGCGGTAAATCTGAATGGACATAGTTTTATATCAAAAAAAAAAAGAATGGACATAGTTAGAAAAGAAAATCGTAAGCTGATACGTGTCAACCAGAAAAAGAAATAACGTGTCAATTGGTGAGAACGCCTCGCCCAAAGCTGGGATTGCACGGGAGGAGCTTCTTTGTTATATTCGGTAAGATATCTAGTTACTTTCCTATAAATTGGCTAATTAATTATAAAAAGGAATACTTTAACATTCCCTCTCTGCTTGTGCGTAGTATGATAGCAAGCATAAGCTGAAACAAAACTCAGTAAAGAGCTATGAAGATAATCCTTTCGTCACAATGTCAGCATATTGATATGAGGATGGCATGTGGAGTACTCGGACCTCATCAAGAGACACCTTTTCCTGAACGAAGTGAATCTCGATCTTGATGTGCTTGGTGCGACGGTGTTGGACCGGGTTACATGCTCACAATAGAGGCCATGTAGATGTGATGGTAATCTCACCACCTTGACGAAGAGGTTAGCAAACAACATGTGTTGCATGTAACCAAACACCATGCGGTGTGTTTCCGCCTAAACAAGCAGGCAACCAAACAACCCACCTTTTATTTTGCCCCATCCAGGCTAGATGGTATGCACACAACGAAACAATATGTAGATGTTGGTTTTTTGCCTGTTATCCCTCAGACAGGCTCAAGTGGGCCAAGAAAGTAATGCAGCAAAATTCGCATATGACAACCAAACACGCTCTAAAGGACAAATGTATTGTACGCCAGAATGACTTGGTTAGTGCGAATTTGAGGAAAAGATGTTGGATTGCTTCGTCCTAATCATAAAAACAACATCGTTTATTATCTTCACATCTATGCTTTGCCAAGTTATCCTTTGTCAAGATCACTTCCTTGTGCATTACAAATGTACACAAACGCCTGCCCACCCCCAGCGTCGTGTGCTCTGGCGACTCGGGGGCAACCTAGTTACGCCGCCATCGGGTCCTCCCCACCTCCCTTCTCCTGCTTCACTGCCGCTAGAGGGGACGTCGGCGAAGCCATAGGGGGTTGCATTATGGTCCCTCGTGGCGTGTTAGCGGCGCTGGGGGCTCTCCTGGCCTCAGGGGCACGGTGCCAGCCTCCCGTGCTCCGGTGGTAGTCCACCCTGGGTGCGTGCCGACAGTGTCATGCTCGTGCCTAAGCTGGTGATTCTAGGCAAGGTGTTGGTTGATATGGAGGTTTGTAGGTGGTGCTTATCTGGCCTGGATGGATTCGAGCGGATCTGGTTTGTGGTGGTCCGGCTTGGGGAGGTGGTGTTGCTGCTGCTGGTGGTGGGGATGGGGAGGTGGTGGGTGATGTTGGTGGATGCTGGTGGCGATGGGTGATGCTGGGGGGGGGGGGGGCGATGGAGGTATTGTTGCAGCTGGTTTTTGATCTCGCCACCTTGGGTTGGTGTTGTGGGCGCATCGGATCTGGTGTCCAGCAGGTGAGCGGTGGCAAGCGTGGGGTGGGGTGTGTTTACGCTTCTGATGTATGGTTGTAACCGGGACCATGGTGGTTCATGGCCTCGGGCAGCGCTCCTCTGGTCCTTGCCGACATGGTGCTCGGTAAGGCTCGGTGACTTGCGCTACGTCCGGTGGCCCTGATGTCGGTCGGCCATTGGTGGATCTAGTGCCTAGTTGTGATGTTTGACCATTTGCGGTCTCCACAGGGTGTGGTTGGGTGTGACGGTTCATCGTGCATCTTTGTCTTGCAAGGGCTCGACAGTGCTGGTGGTCGCCTGCCGTCTTACTATAGGGATGTGCTCAAACTTCGAATGAGAACCTTGCATCGACTATTTCGATGTCGGCGGAAATGGCGTCTCTGGACGTTGTTTACCTCGCAATAGGTGCCGTTGTGGAGCTCCAACACCTATAGTACTTTGTTTTGTGGTGAAAACCTAAGATCAAGCTTGCCGGATCGGATGATGGTCTTGTGTCCTTGTTGACACTACCTCCTTGAACACTCCCGAGTTTTGCCGTGGGGCTCAGTATGCACGCATTGTGGTGCGTAAAGTCTAGGTATTGTGATCTCTCAATGACACCCCACAACCACTTGTATTGTGGTACTGGTCCTTTTTGTCTGCTAGTTAGGTCCTGCCTTTGTTCGATGTCTTGTTCTTCTCTTCTTGTAACCTTGTTACCTATACGGTTGTCGGTCCGGTTTTCTTATAAACTGATCAACTTTTTTAGATTTGCGATCTGGCTTTCTTTATAAACCGGATCACTCTCTTACCATAATGGTCACTTTGAGTAATGTATTTAAGTGGAGGGATTCCTCGCCTGGTGATTCTCAAAAAGAACTTCCTCGTACATTTTTTCTACATATATACACGGAAGCCTTGTCATACGATTCCTACCATATCCCTGTAACAAGGGGCAGCGATCTCTGCAGCTAGAGGAACCGAAGATATATCCGCTAAGGATCGCCCATGTAGAGAAACGGAGCCGCAATGTTGATATGTTAGCTATGAGATTCTGGTCGTGGACGAGATAGATCCTTGGAAACTTCCTGACACCTCCCATGCTTAGGAGAGAGTAATTGGTAAGCCAAGAACATGAGGAGTTGTAACATGCTTGACTGGTGACACCGAAGGAGAAATGGATATATGTCATCTACCGAGCCAAGCATAGTAGATATATAAATCACCTCTCTTATAATGGGTAGTAAGGAAGGTAGGTGCACAGATGAATCTTTCACAAATAAAAATAGATAGATTGGAAAATGCCGAACGATGATACGTAAGCTTAAGAATTAAATGGCCAAGACTTCAATGCTGATAAAAAGATACACACTAAAATAAGTAAATAATAATCACGGATAGCATAAATGAATGTGCAAACAAATTATTTATTTAGTTAATACTTTTGATACGGTTCACTACTACAAAAATCATGTAGACGAGCTTCAGAACTTATATGGTGACAGACATGACATCTGCCGGTTAGTGGTGAGTCATCTAACATACTAGACGAATGCCCCGCGCGTTGCTGCGGGAGTTTGTATAAAATTAAAACTAGCTGAACTAATCAACATAGATAGTGTCTTTACGATTTCTCCTGTAGCAAGATAATTTGTTTATTATTATTTTTAAATAAATAAATAAATGTCTATCTCTATGTATAAGTGCAGAATTGGACGGAAACAAAACAAAATGTCCATGCATGCGTAACTTTCTTCATAGAGCACAGGAGTATGAGTTGCATGCATGCGTCAGTTTTTTTATTGATTGAAGCACTCTTTAGGCGTCAGTTACTACATGCACTGCATGCATGCGTCCGTGGCTCTTAATGAGAAGATCCAATGGCTACTGTAGTCTGATCGAGTATATCCAACGGCTAAGTTAATTTGGGTAATGTGGCTTAAGAAAAAGCGAGAGAATTCCTAGTAGTGGGGGCTAGCTATTTAGATATAGTGGATTACGGAGAACAGCCTCAAAAATAAAAGGAAACATCCAAAAAGATGGGAGCTTTTGCCGCCTAAAAGAAAAGGAAAAACAGAAGCACAACCATATGATAGTTGTGACTAATTAAACCACCACTGTTCATGTTAGATGTTAGTACTGCCTAGAGGCTAGAGCAGATTTTCCTCTCATTTCACTTCTCAACGTACATGTAGATGGATTTAATTTTCAAATTTCACAAAACGACAGTCCATTATTTCGATCCGCCTGACTAGAAATTCAAAAGTTCAATGAGAAAAGATCGTCCTGCTTATCTTAGAGCATTTCTAAACGATCTCCTATATCAACATAGTGGAGTACATTCGGCTTTTTACTTCACTAAGTTTGACCTAACCGATCCCCAAAACGGCTTAGTGGAATAAATTTTTAACTCCATCCCTAGAATTCGGAGTATATTTACTCCATTCCTACGCGGCCGAGTAAAATCGCCTCCTCTTCGCCCCGCCTCTTCTTCTTCCCCCGCATCGTCGCCGGCGCCCCCCCTCCCCCCCGCCCTTCCCCGCCCTCCCCCGCCTCTTCGATGGCCGGACGTGGTGGCCGTCGTTCCCCGCCGCCGATCCGCAGCGCGGATCCGCGCCGCCACGCATGTGGGTCGTCCTCCGCGGCCTCTTCATCGAGCCGCCGTCGTCGCTCGCCCGATCCGCCCGCCGTCGCGCCCCTACGCCGGTTCAAGGACTTCCCCGTCCTACCTCGAGCCCGGCCGCGGATGAGGACCTACCTTGGGGTCCGGCAGTAGCGGTGGGGGACGTGGGTGGCTGAAATTACAGATCGATAGACCCACACCCGGCGGTGGCTCGGTAGCTTCCACACGGTCGAGCTCGAGGCCATGGAGTACGACCGCTGGCATGTCAGCTACCACGGCACGGTGGCCCGGCTCAACTTCCCCTTCGGCACGGCTCCGGTCCACCTCGTCCCGCCGGAGCCGGGGGAGGTGAGCTTGCCTATGGTAGCTTTCAATTGCACTATTAGCCGCCGTAATGATTTGGTTCACACTCCATGGATCATTTGCATTTGTTGTTTTGGTGAGAGCCATCGCACCCATAATGTTCTTAGTCTAGACGACGACGAGTACAATTATCCACTATGTACTAGGCAATGAATGTACCATGTTTATTTTTTTTGATAAAGGGTGGATTTTATTGATTCAAAATGGAGCATCAAGAAGATACAAACACAATGAACACACACCCGGCCTCTGCATAGCTAGGATGCACACAGCCAACATCATTCACACACACATACAAAAACACGCCGGCAAATAGCAAAGTCATACAAGACCAAAGCTATGCGTAGGCGAGGAAAGAAAAAAAGCCCCAAAACGATCAGATCACGGTTGACAAACTATAACAATGACCATATCTGCACCGACAATCTCATGACACCACGCGGACGACGAGGTTCTTGAACAGCAACGCCTTAATGAAAGGAGCGACACTCAAGTGTCACCGTCACCGGATCCAGCCACCCAAGGCTAGAATCTAGGTTTTCACCCTGAAGAATCAGTCCGAGCATTCCGAACAATGGCTTCAACAAGGTAACGACGTCAAAACATCGCCATTGTCAGGTATACCCAAATCGGGCCACACCAAGGCTTTCACCCCGGAGCTCAAGACCGGGTGCTCAAGTAGCACCACCATTGAGGTCATTCATGTGTTGTCCCCACAACTTTTCCACAATCCCAGCACCTACAAGCGATATGACCGCCGCCACTGCACAACAGTTCCTCTGCATCAAGACATCGTCCATAGTTGCATCTCACCGCGCATGTCAGCCATCAGATCTGCATAGATGATCTCTCACAAAATCTTTTAATGGCGACCACAATCCGCGGCAAGGCCGCCGCCGCCGGCCGTTCCAGATCCAATCCCCCATAAAAGCAGATCCGCCACATTGGGACCATTAGCCGCCAAACGCCGGCGCACTCAGCCAGGAACACCGCCTAGCCGTGCCACTCGGCCATGCCGCTGGCCACCAAGACCTAGGTGGATGCCAACAACCAGGCATGGGTTGCAGCTAGGCGGCAGTCTCGGCGGCCGCTGCATGCATGTCCACGCATGTACATTTATATGCAAATGCATTCATGCACCAGCCCAACGTGCTTCACCTAATCATACTTTCAACCATGGACACCATCCAGATCGGATCCGGAGGCACCAAGCTATGCACTGATCGGGAGGCACCAAGCTATGGACAGATCGGGAAGCCGGCAACATGGGACGACGGCAGCCAGATCGAGAGGCACCATGGCCAGATCGGGAAGCCAGCGATATGGGACGGCGGCGGCCAGATCGGAAGGCGATCACCAGGGAGAAGAACAGAAAAAAAATACCGGCCGGAGACACCCCGCCGCCGCCGTCCGCCGGGCAGCCGGCCTCCATGTATTACTTAAATCGGATTTATGTAATGAATTTCAAATGTGTTTTGGTCCCAACAAATTGTGTTCAGATTTTATTAGGGAAATAATTTAGAGCGAATCTGAAAGCAACCTTACATTGATTTCCCTAAAACTAGATATTGGGATGGGGGGGGCGGGGGGAGATTTTGAAATTTTAGGATATAGAATTTGTTAGAGACGCCTAATATACATATTACTAGACGAGAGAATCAATATATAAATCAAGGAACAATCCATCAAACATGTTGATGTGCCCAGCGTGGAACGGATGTAGACGAAGAGCGAGACGAGCCTTTGACTATTATTGTGGCATCTCAGTAACACTACACAAGACACCGTGTCTTGCGCAGTAGACCAGAATGCCATGTATAAAGGCCAATCAGCCCGTAACAGAGAAACGGACACCGTATCGATATTTAGCATCAGGTTAACTAGTAATACCTGCATTTTTAACAATTACAAAGCTTCTCGATACTTCGATGTTGGCGCCGCCTCTAGCATTGCCTCACACAACTCTTTCTTCTCACTTTGTCTCTCTCAAGAACACATGGCAACGCACACACACATACACCAAGGAGAGAACGGTCGCTAGCTTTGCCGAGAGGCTCTCTCCATGGTGAACACATTGGCTACATCTTTTACTCAGCCCTCACGGCCTCATTCTCATTAACTGACTCCAGTACTTATATACAAAGCTGAGCATCCAGCCATCTAAACTCTCGCACCCACTAGCCCGGCTACCATGCACAGCCACTAATAGCACACAGCCACGCACGCACTGGCCAGCCGCCACACTCGGCGCTGCTAACAACCACTAACTAATTCCTACATGCATGCACGTCCAGCTCCTATACATGATCCACTCAACGGCAACGACCCGGCCATAATCACATGCATGAAGCTAACAAATTCCGGTGCACGACTAAATCAACTAACTAATCTGACCCACTACTAGCTTGCATGCACACACATGATCACATCTTATGTGAGTACACTGCCGCAGCTTAGTGAATGAACAAGACTACATGCATGACACGATGCAAAACTAATTAAACATGATCTAATCCTATGCACTTAATACAAATAACAAGATTAGTTCCAACATTCGATTCCTACTCTATCCCTGAAACGAGTGGCGGTGATGCAGCTACACGAACCTAAACCATATCCGCTGCAGATTAACCATGTAGTGAAATCGTGTGGCAATGTTAATAGAAATGGTCAAGACGATCCACACACAAAAGGTCTCTCGTCCCCGCGTGGCGACGGGAGGGGAAAACCCTAGCCGCCGCCAACCGCCGCCCTCCCCACCTCTCCCTCTCCTCCCCCGCCGCCCCAGGGCGCGGCCGGGCAAAGCCGGGCCGTCGCCGGCGGCAGGGGAGGCATCCTCATCCCCTCACGCGATGGATCGGCGCGGGCCGACTTCTTCGAGCCGGGGTGTGGTGCGGCCGGGCACCATGGCGTGGTGGCTCCTCCGGTGCGCCTGGAGCAGCTGCGGCGTGGCGGATCGGCGCGGTGGTCTGCGCCTTGGAGGGGCGGCGGCTTCGGCCCCGATCTCTAGGCGGCAAGGAGGTGGATGGCACCGGATCTCCTGGCTGTGCGTGCACCTTAGGGGATCTGGGGCCCGGTCTTGGGGGCTGGCGGCGGTGGATCTGGGGCCCCCGGCCCTGATCCGATCTCCTCCGGCGGCGGTCCTAGGGTTCCAACTCGCGCCGAGATTTTGATCGACCGGATGCATGTCCCCATCGATCTGGCTGCAGTGTCGTGTTCCGGAAGGCTCCGCCGGGAACTCCCTTGGGCGATTCATGCCTGGAGATTGCTGGATCGGGTGGGATTCGGTCGTGCGCACCCGTGTTTTTCTCTGACCGTTTGGTTTCAGAGGGAGCGCTGCGAAGCTCTGCTGGCTGTTACCATCATGGGGTATGCTTTCTCGTTCCATGGTGAAGTCAGCTGGCGGAGAATGTCATGGAAGCTGAGATCTGAGGACTAGCAATGGTGATTCGAGTCTCTGTGGCGATGAGGAATTGGCTTGGTGATTCGTGACTTGGAGCAGCGGCATGCTAGTGGGGGCGACTGCACAGGAGAAGTCCAAAGTCTTTCTTTCAGGATGAAAATCCAAGGTCTGGCCTTAATTGGTTGTGCCTGGCAATGGCCTTGTTGAAGGCATTGTTTTTGAGAGCGAGGACTTTCTTCAGGGTGAAAACCTAAGATCGATGATTGGGCGACGACGGTGTTTGTGCACTGTTCCCTTAATGGAGGCGTCGCTTTTGGAGAAGCTGGACTTCTGGTGCTGTCTTGGTGGTGTTAGTGCTGCTGTTTCAGGGAATAGATCATTGCAGCGGGACTTTTCTTTTTCGTAATTCTTCTTTCTTTTTTTGGCTGTGTGCATCCGTAATGTCGCTAGGGCATTGCGTTGTTGCAGAGGCTGGGTGTAATTGGTATCTCCGCGATATTAATATATGCTATTTGTCGAAAAAGAAATGGTCAAGACGGTACACAAGCGCGCTAAGGACCAGACAACAATCACAGGCGTGTCGATGAGTCATGAGAGCTCGGATATAGATAGCAGATTGGTGTGGCTGACAGTCTTGTCTACCTCGGTATGTCAGCTACGGGAACCAGGTCGTGGACAATATAGACCGTCGTGAACTTGCTGATACCTCCCATGCTAAGGATGAGCCAAAAACACGAGGAAGAGATGTAACATGTTGATTGGGCGAGGAGGAGGGTTGTATGTGATAGGAACACTTGACTAGAGGCACGAGAAGAGGAAGTATATATGGCATCTACAAAGCTAAAGATGTGTATCATCTCTTTTATAAAATGGGCAGTAAGCAAGGCAGATGGTGGGACAAATCTTTCATTAATAAAAATAAATATATTGGATAATGTCCAATGTATACGTCAGTACAAAGCATTTTATTTAGAAGTAAATTGATAGTTGGAGATAATTGGAAAATAATAATTGTATTGATTGAGACCTCAAAGGGCTGTTTATATAGATTACAAAACTTAGACTCCAAGACTAATAGAGATAGATTACAATCCAAAACCGGCCGGCCATACTATCCGTAACCGACCTATACTCTAATATCCCCCTGCAGTCTCAGCATCAGGAGTAACGATGTTGAGACTGGAGCGTATGTCGGTGAAAGATGCAGTCGGAAGTCCTTTGGTGAAAATGTCAGCAAATTGAGCACTGATAGGTACATGAAGAACGCGGACCTCGCCAAGAGCCACCTTCTCTCAAACGAAGTGTATGTCAATCTCAATGTGCTTGGTGCGACGATGCTGAACTGGATTGGAAGCCATGTATACTGCAGAGATGTTATCACAATAAACGATGGTTGCACGATCAAGTGGGCGATGAAGTTCCACGAGAAGCTGACGCAGCCACACCGCTTCAGCCACAGCATGAGCAACCGACCTATACTCAGCCTCAGCAGAAGACATGGAAACTGTTGCCTGCCTTTTAGAACACCAAGAAACAAGATTATCACCCAAATAAACACAAAATCCGGATGTGGACCGTCGAGTATCTGGACAACCTGCCCAGTCTGCATCAGAATAAACTGTCAAGCTTGTTGGAAAAGAAGAATTAATGAGAAGACCATGATCAAGAGTTCCATTTAAATAGCGAAGAATGCGGTGGACGTGAGCAAGATGAGGAGCACAAGGATCATGCATAAAAAGACAGGCATGTTGAACGAAGTATGAAATGTCGGGCCTAGTGAGAGTGGCATATTGAAGGGCACCGGTGATGCTACGATACAAAGTGGGGTCAGAAACAGGATCACCATCAGCCGACAATTTGGCACCAATGTCGGCTGGGGTACGAGAGGGTTGACAATCAGACATACCAGGACGAGAAAGCAAGTCTAAAAGATAGGATCGTTGAGAGAGAAAAAGGGTAGACTTTGTGCGAGAAACAGTAACGCCAAGAAAATGATGAAGAGAACCAAGATCAGTCATGGAAAATTCATGACTAAGAGAGGTGATTATATGTTGGAGAAAAGAGTCAGAGCTAGCCGTGAGAACTATATCATCAACATAAAGCAAGAGATAGGCAGTGTGAGAAGAGGAGCGAAAAATAAACAATGAAGAATCAGATTTGGAAGGAATGAAGCCTATTGTTTGAATAAAGGCAGCAAAACGTTGAAACCATGCACGAGGAGCTTGTTTAAGACCATAAAGAGATTTGTTAAGAAGGTATACAGAATTGGGAGAAGAGGGATCCTCAAAACCAGATGGTTGCTGACAATAAACTGTTTCATGAAGAGTGTCGTGAAGAAAAGCATTTTTAACGTCTAGCTGATGAATGCGCCAAGAGGAGGAAACAGCAAGAGTAAGAACAACGCGAATAGTACTTGGTTTAACAACGGAAGAGAAAGTTTCATCAAAATCAATAACATGTTGCTGAGAAAAACCACGACACACCCATTTGGCTTTGTAACGAGCAAGAGTGCCATCAGAATGAAATTTATGACGAAAAACCCATTTTCCAGAAACAACATTAACACCAGGAGGTGTGGGAACAAGAGTCCATGTATTATTTTGCTGAAGAGCGTTAAATTCATCGCGCATAGCGGAGAGCCAAAGAGGATCAAGAAGAGCTCGTTTGTAAGAAGTGGGAATAGGAGAGAGGGTTGGGGTGGATGTGACGTTGAGGCGTTTTGTGGGTAGAAGGAATCCGCGTTTGCCGCGGGTGCACATGACGTGATCATTAGTGGGTGGTGGAATGGGTACGGCGTTGGGTGGGAGTGGTGGTTGGGATGGTGGACAAATTGTGGTAGGATGGGGTGAGCAGGGCTTGCCGGGCCTGTCGGTTGCCGAGCTTGACGGTCCTGCCGGTGCCGGGCTTGCCGGGCTTGCCGTTCCTGCCGGTGCCGGGCTTGCCTGGCTTGTTGGGCTTGCCGGGCTTGCCGGGCCTGCTGGTGTCGGGCTTGCCGGGATTGCAGGGCTTGTCGGGCTTGCCGGGGCTTGCCGGGCTTGCCGAGCTTGCCGGGCTTGCCGGGGCTGCCGGGCTTGCCAGGCCTGTCGGCTGCCTCAGGCTTGCCGGCCTCACCGCGGGAGAGGGAGAGGTCGCGGCAGAGGTGGTGGTGTTAGTGACAGAATAAGGAAAAGTGTTTTCATCGAATGTGACATGGCGAGAGACAAGCACGCGACCAGAAGATGGATCGAAACAGCGATATCCTTTGCGATCGTCAGAAAGACCAAGATGAATGCAAGGTAGTGAACGTGGGTCGAGTTTGTTGGAGGAGGTAGAGGCGGTGTTCGGAAAACAAAGACAGCCAAAAACACGCAAAAAGAATAATCGGGATGGGAGAGAAAAAGAGATTGAAAAGGCGAATAAAGAGGACATGTCTTAGTTGGTCGAATATTTAGAAGTAGTGTGGCGGTGCGAAGGGCTTCGGCCCAAAAACGAGAGGGAAGAGAAGCTTGTAATAGCAAGGTGCGAAGAATATCATTAATGGAGCGAAGAGAGCGATCAGCTTTACCATTTTGAGGGGAGGTATAAGGACATGCAAAACGAAGAAGAATGCCTTGAGAAAGAAAGAAGTTGCGGTTTTGAGTGTTGTCAAATTCTCGACCATTATCACATTGAATAAATCTAATTGGCAAGCCAAAGTGTGTAACAACATATTGTCGAAAATTAAGAAAGATGGCATGGACTTCAGATTTAGCACGAATAGGAAAAGTCCAAATATAATGAGAATAGTCATCCAAAATCACAAGATAATATTTGTAACCAGAGACACTAGGGACGGGAGAGGTCCATAAGTCACAGTGAATTAATTCAAACGGAAAAGTGCTACGGGTAGTAGAGGTTCCAAAAGGTAATCTAACATGTTCGCCGCATTGACAGGCATTACAGAGAGAGGGATTATGAGGAACAGTAGAACTAGGAATACAAAAATCTCTTGAAGCAAAGATGACAAGGTGGTTTTATTGGGGTGTCCTAGACGACGATGCCACAACTCAAATGATGCAAGCATGGCTCGGGGAGTGGATGTAGATGCGCCATGAAGCGGATAAAGATCGCCCGTGCTATTGTACCGAGCGAGGACCTCCCACTACTAGGAGAAACCTTATAGGCAGGACCCTATCAGTAGCGCTGGAAAGTAACAGGCGCTGCTGGTAATTACCAGTAGCGCTGGATTTTGGCAGCGCTACAAGTAAAGACTTAGTAGTAGCGCTGGAAGCGAAAAGAGCGCTACTGCTAAGGGGGACCCGACGAGCCCACCGACACTGTTGGTAGTAGCAGCGCTGTATAGAATACAGCGCTACTACTAAGAATTTAGTAGTAGCGCTTTTTTTCGTGGAACCGCTACTGATAATGGGCCCCACTTAATAGTAGCGCTCTTTCGTCAAAGCGCTACTACTAAGTAACATAGCAGTAGCGCTTGTTGAAAAACAGCGCTACTGCTATGCGTGGCTGGTGCCACCTTTTCACCCCCTCCCCCTCCCCCCCCCCCCCTTTGCCCTCTCTCCCCCTCCTTTCCCCTCTCCCCTCACCATTGTTGCCCTTCTTCTCTCTTCCTCCTACCTCTCTTCTCTCCCCATTAATGCCCCCCTCCACCATAACTCTCCTCCATAAATGGCCTTCTCATCTCTAGCTAGCTCCATAAATATGCCCCCTACCTCATTTATTTGGCTCTCCCTCCATTCCATTAGATATAGATCTAGCTAGCTCATCTCTCTTCCTCTCCATTAGTTACCTAGAGTCATCTCTCCTCCCCAACAACTAGATCTAGCTAGCTATTTAGCCATCCACACTTTCGATCCCTATAGGTAGCGAAAGGCCTCATCCGGTCGATCGGTCTCTCGAGAGAGATAGGTGAGTAAAAAGTTGTTCATTTCAAGAATGGGAATATGTGTGTGAACGGGAATATGTGTGTTTGGGATATGGAGAGATTTGTGCAAGTGACATGCCCCCGAGTTGCTTATGTTTTGCCGAAATGTCGATTTATTTCCGTTTCGGTGAATTTCGAGCAAACTCGATATGTCCTATTTTTAGGCAATGTCATGCCAAATTTTTATATTACTTTGATGCATGCATGCATTTTGTTTATAACCCTTTTACTTGTTATACCGTGCATGCAGTCGGTCATGAAGGTGAGTGGATGGAAGGTGGAGCGATACATGCAATCCGCGGTGATGGACATGCATGCAAATAATCGGACTAGGATTAGATGTCCGTGTACAAGATGCAAAGAAGGAGTCCTTTTGGACCCTTTTGATCGTGGCAGGTTGAAGGCGCACCTGCTGATGAATGGTTTCATGGATGGCTATACTCGGTGGATAAGTGAAGATGATGATAAGGAGGACGTCCACATGGCAGGGAATAACGACATGGGGCTAGACGAAGAGATGACCGATCGACACGAAGACGATGGCGTCGGACATGGCGGCGGGGAAGAGTTAAATGACGGCGGCGGAGAAGATTCCGGACACGGCGAAGAAGAGTCCGGACATGGCGGAGAAGCAGAGGCGGCGGTCACGCCGTAGTCTTCGATGCTACTAAGTGCAGTCGTGCAGGACCCTCATGTTCGAGACCTCCTTCGCAAGAGTACGACTAGCGAGAGAGCTGCTTCTGGAGAGGAGGCCAAGCTGGCGCAACTTGAAGTAGACTCGAAGACACCATTGTATGACGGTTGCGATCCCGAGGTGCCCCGCTTGAGTTTCACGCTCGAACTTCTAAAGACGAAGGCCAAAAACAAATGGACAGACAAAAGCCTCGATGAGCATTTGAAGTATCTACATAATAAAGTTCTTCCCGCGGGGAACCTGTGTCCTACTAGTGTCGATGAGGCCAAGAAAATCGTTTGCCCTTTTGATTTTCCGCACATTAGGTACCATGCATGCATCAACGATTGCATCATTTATCGGGGGGAGCACGCGGAAAAAACCAGCTGTCCAGTGTGCAATGCTTCTCGATACAAGAAGGCAGGAAAGAAAGCTCCTCAGAAAGTTGCATGGTACTTTCCGATCACTCCCCGTCTGCAGCGGTATTTCGTAGATCCTAAGGAAGCAAAGCTCATGCGCTGGCACGCGGAGAGGAAGAAGCCCGACGATGGAGATGATCCGAAGCTGAGACACCTCGTAGATGGTAGCCACTGGAGAGCATTCAACACCGTATATGGATTTGCTGCAGAAGATCCAAGGAACATTGTGCTTGGTGCGAGTACCGATGGCATGAATCCGTTTGGAAACCAAAACACCAACCACAGCACATGGCCCGTCTTTGTATGGATGTACAACCTCCCCCCATGGAAGTGCATGAAGACAAAGTACATACACATGAGCATGCTGATTCAAGGGCCGAAACAACCGGGAAATAATATTAACCTGTATATGGGGCTTCTGAAAGAGGAGCTAGACACGTTATGGAAAACACCGACATGGACATGGGATGCCAGCAAAGGAGAGTATTTCTATATGAGAGCCGCGCTGATGACGACGGTGCACGACTATCTCGGTTACGGGTACACCTCAGGCCAGGTGTGCCACGGATACTGCGGATGTACGAGGTGCATGGATGATACAACGTCTCAGCAGCTTACGTCAACGAAAGATGGCGGGCCCGGGAAAATCGTGTACATGGGGCATCGTAGATGGCTCGAGAAGGATGACCCGTGGAGAAAGCGTGGAGATCTATTCAATGGGTTGGCTGAGCATCGAGGACCTCCACGTAAGAGGAGCGGCGCCGAAATCAACGAGCTGTTGAAAAACTGGGAACGGTGCCCCGCGCCGGGAACGATGAAAAAGGCGCCGGAGCCGCTACTGAAGGTATGGAAAACGAGGTTTGTTTTCTGGGACTTGAAGTACTGGCCCAATCACGACACGCCTCATTACCTTGATCAAATGCATATCACGAAGAATGTCCTCGAGAGCTTGCTTGGCACACTGATGAACATGCCGGAGAAGACCAAGGACGGGCCGAAGGCAAGGAAAGACTTGGAAGATTTGAAGATCAGGAAAGATCTCCACCGTAAAAAGTCGACGGAGGAGACGGAGACGGAGACGGAGGAGGGGGAAAGGGGCAGAAAAGTCAACAAGAAGGAGGAGAATTATTGCCCCCCCTTCTTGCTTCACCTTAAGTGCGAAGGAGATCGATCAATTCATCAAGTGCCTTATGGGAATCAAAGTCAGTTCCGGTTACTGTGGGAAGATAAGTAGATTTCTAGACCCCAAGAAGAAAAGGTTCAGCGGGATGAAGTCTCATGACTGTCACGTGATGATGACGCAGATACTCCCGGTTGCCATTAGAGGGATAATGGAGAAGCATGTCCGTGACACGCTTACTGATCTCTGCAACTTCTTCGACGTTATCTCTCGAAAGTCCATAAGTGTGAAGCAGCTCCGAAGGCTACAGGAAGAGATCGTTGTCATACTATGTGAGCTTGAGATGTACTTCCCGCCCGCATTCTTTGACGTCATGGTGCATCTGTGTGTCCACATCGTGGACGACATCATCGACCTCGGGCCGACATTCCTTCACAGCATGATGCCGTTCGAGAGGATGAATGGGGTCATCAAAGGATTCGTTCGTAACATGTCCCGTCCCGATGGGAGCATCGTCCAAGGGTATGTGACGCATGAGTGCATCTCCTTTTGCGAGAATTATATAGGCGTCGGAGACCCTGTTGTTGGTTTGCCCGTCAAGAAGCACGATGGGAGGCTCGGAGGAGAAGGTCACAACAACGGCCGGAGGGAATTGCACGTGGACTACTCGGATCGACGGAACGACTTTGACAGGGCTAACTTAGTAGTGCTACAACACCTAGATGTGGTAGATGATTATGTGGCACGGCATAAAGAAACCATCGCAAATAAGTACTGTGATAAGGGGATGCTCAAGACGGACGACGAAGTTACTGTAGAGCACAAAGCCACTTTCTTGCGCTGGTTCAAAGAGCAAGTTCTTGAAAACCCCCCGGAAGAGGGCAGTTCGGACGGATTGCTCATACACGCCTTAGCACATGGCCCCGCGCCCAAACTGGTGACCTATCAGTCATACGATATCAACGGGTACACGTTCTACACGGAGGCCAAAGACATGGATAGTAATTACCAGAACTCCGGGGTGACGATTGAATGTGTGACCGATGCCAATGGCACAACTGAAAGATTCTACGGAAGGTTCGAAGAGATCTGGGAGCTTGACTATACTGGATTGCACGATGCGACGATGTTCCGTGTCAGATGGGCTAAGGACGTCGTAAGAGAAAACAAGTATTTCACTACCATGTCTATACCCGACGCGAAGAGCGCAACCGTGAACGTTAACGTCATCGCCAAAACTGAGCCATGGGTACACGCTAAGCACGTGACACAATGCTTCTTCATAACCGACCCGACCAATCCCAGCCGTGTTGTCGTGAGGAGAGGCAAAAGGAGCATCGTCGGAATGGATGGAGTCGCCAACGAGGAAGACTACAACCAATACGGCAACCCGATGAGGGAAGATGACGATGACGATGAAGCATACGTGAAAAGAAGAATCAATACTACATTACGTAAGAAAGATCGTACTCCATGGTTCCGGAAAAGTCACAAGGAGGGGCTCAATTATTCGGCAACGAACAAGAAAGGGAAATGCTTAATGTGAAACGTCGTCGACGTAGCTGAGAAACCATCATTTACATATATGTATCTATTTTGTGTACGCACTTAAGTAACCGTTATCGGTCAACTGATATATATGTTACCACCACATGCATGGTTCCGATGATATTCGCGCAGTGTGGGAGGGAGACGCCGTCGTAAACAGAAAGGAAGAAAGCAATACAAAAGAAATACAAAAGGGAGAAAGCAATACAAAAAAACAAAAACAAAAGGGAGAAAGCAATACAAAAGAAAAAGAAAAGTAAACAGAAAAGAAAAGGAAAATAATAAAAAGTAATACATATCAGTAGCGCTGGATTATGAACCAGCGCTATAGCTAATATAGTTATAGCGCTGGATCCTAACCCAGCGCTATAGCTATGTGTATTTTAGAATTTAAAAAACTGAAAATTAAAAAAGTTAGCAGTAGCGCTGGATCCTAACCCAGCGCTATAGCTAATGTAGCTATAGCACTGGTCCTAACCCAGCGCTACTACTATTTTGAGTTAACCACCGCGCATGCCCAAATTTTGCCAACTCCCATCCCCCCCCCCCCACTCTCCCACCTCTCCCCCTCCTCTCTGTCGCGCGCCGCCGTCGCCCCTGCCTGCCGCCCCGACCTCCTCCTCGTCCGCGCGGACGCCCGAGCCCTCCCTCGACCTCACCATCGCCGCGCGGGCCCGCCCTCGACCTCGCCGCCCTTGCTGCCCTCAACGCCCCCGGTATCCGACGCCCCCCTTCACCCTCTCGCCGCCGACGAGGAAGCTGTAGGGTAACGCAGCAGAAAACAAAAAAAAATCGACCTACGCACCAGCCCAGGACCACTATGGAGACTGCATACAAGGTTTGATCATTTTCGTTACCGACTCGTAGCGCAGCGGAAGTAGAGTCGATGACGAACGGCGGTGCAGATCCCCGCAGCTAGGATTTACAACCTCCCAACCGCGAGGATGTATACCCTCATCTGCCCCGCGGACAGCCCTCCGGGAGGCGGTCGGACAGTCCCCCGGACGGTGTCGCGGACAGCCCTTCGGGAGGACCTCCGAAACTCGGACTGTCACTCGGACAGCCCTTCGGGAGGACCTCCAAAACTCGGACGGTCACACGGACAGCCCTTCGGGAGGCACTCACGAACTAAGACCGAAACTACGATCTCTCTACAGAGTTGCACACATACGGTGTCATCTATTCGGCAGGGCTTCGCCGTCCAGAACTAGTTCCTGTCGGAACCCAGACAGCCTTTCGGCTCTACGAAACTATTTCGCTGGGAGGGAGAGAGACTGCCAGATCATGCATGGCTTGTGTATGAGAGTAAGGAATAAGGTTTGGGCAGCCCCCTCACCTCCTATTTATAGGAAAACCAAGGGGTAGGATGGGCATTTCAAAAATACCAAAACTTACTCAAGAAGGAAACACTTTCCAAGGGCAAAATGGGAAAGCAAGTGGGCAAGTGGGGCTCCAAGGTGGAGCCCCCTTCTTGGCCGGCCACAACCCTTGTGGGCCCCCCCAAGGTGGTCCCCATCCATCCATACCTTCTAGAAGCCTTTTGGGAAAATATCCCAAAAGGCACTTTTCCAAAAATATCCCAAAAAGCACTTTCACTATTCACGACGACATTTTTCAGCGTCTGGTCGAACTGAAAATATTTATGTGGGCTTAGAACATTTCCAGTACCCACCAAAATAATTTTCAATGCCATCCGGAACAATTCCGGATTAGTGTTTTTCATCTGCGAAAAGCATCTGAAGCGGTTTCGGCAGCTCCGGAACATTTCCGGTTTTCATCCCGAAAAATTCCAGAAAGTTTCCAGAATGATTCTGGCATCCTCCAAGAATTATCAGGCAAGTGCCAAAACCAATTTGACTTTTTGGTATCCCCTGAAACAACTTTTCAGTTTCACCGGAACTCATCCGGTGACCTCTCTGCGGAACTTTTCCGCTGTCCGAAACTTTTTCGGCGTCCGAAACTTTTTCGGTGATTTTCTCTCAGACTCCCTGTCTAGTATTCAACAGATAGATGACCCTTAAGCGTGTGACCCTATAGGTTCGGTGAAGCATAGACATGACCCGGAACCCCTTCCGATCAATGATCAACATCGGAGCCGTGGACACCCGTATTGACCCCTATACCCACACGAATGAATATTCGAGCGAACCTCCAGTTGTCGTGTGCTATTCCTGTTGCTTCGCGATATGTTACAAATACCCGAGGTGAGACACGTTGGCATCCCCGTGGATCAACAACTTGTCCACTATGCCAGTTACCTCGTTGCCGGTATTGTTCTCTTTTCTCGTTCCCGTGTTCCGGCATCCCTGTGATCAAATCACCCTGTGTCTGGCCAGACGATGATGGATACCGTAACACCGAGAGGGCCCAGAGATATCTCTCCATCGTTGGAGGAGCAAATCCCAATCTTGAGCTATCAAGTTACTTGACATACTTTTCCATGAACCCGTAAGCCGCCGTAATAGCCACCCATTTACGGATGACGTTTAACAAACCCCAAAGTTCATGAAGCAAGCATGAAGAAACTCGATACTCTCATGGTCTAAGGAATCATGCAAACATTAACCATCTCTGTGTTATAAACCATTAACTTATGACGAATGAATCTCATAGCATAACATCAATTCGGGTCGATTCAACACAAATGTTCTTCTAACGTTGTGCCCTCAAAATTGCCGGCATAGCCATGCCCATGATCAGGAAAACAGGATCATCATGCAATACTTGAGCCAGTCTTAGAGGCCAGACTAGGAATACATTTTACCGTTTATTATTCCACACGTGCATATGAGTCTTCCTCCGAGCCTCGTGGTTATTGTAGACTCGAGAACCATAGCAGTTATAGCATGGAACATAAACCTAATTATGAACAGGGAGATAATCAATAACATATATTATTGCCTCTAGGGCATATCTCCTACAGACTCCCACTTGCACTAGAGTCAATAATCTAGGCAATGCTAATGCACTTTACACCTATGGCATACTGGTGTAAAATATGCTTCGCTTGTGGTATAGCCTGATGTCCAACGGATCTGACGACTTCAGCTCCGTGTGTAACTTTGCATATCCTCGCGTTTTCACGCTTTCACAAAATTCATATTTTGTGTGGACTTGGCTTTGCATATGTGTGAATCATTGGTCGAAACCTGATTCCTCAGACTGAGCTATGGAGCAACTATCTGCAATAGTGTCCCTTAGACCAAAGCCATCTTGGAACCATACTAAGTTCATGAATGAACTATATGATTCAACAACTTCTTTGTCGCTTCTTAAGCATCAACATACTTAGCCTTTGTTATAGAATTCGCCACAGTATCTTGTTTGGAACAATTTCCAACTACCGTGCCACCATATTGTGTATTACACAAAAACCCTTAACTTAAATCGAAAATCGCATGGAGCTTTGATGAAGACTGTATCGATGTAATTACTTACAACGAGCACTTCATAATCTCTGCTTGCGAGAAAACATGTCATCAGTACTGCTCTAGTACTCAGTGACATCTTTCACTGTTGTCCTATGATCAGTACTTTGATTACTTTGGTATCTATACTCGCAACAACTTTTGGAGTATCGGACATATCTGGTTGTTTTACATACCATGGAATACATGATTATTCCAAACACAAGAGTGTGTGAAATCTCTATCATGTATTTTACTCATCAGTGTTTTGGGACACCAAGTCTTGCAAAAACTCTTTCCATGTGACTTCGGCAAGAATCACTCCTTGGCGTTTTAAATGCCAAAAAGTTTTAGCATCTTGTCAATATGTATTCATTGCTTAGCCCCATTAGGTAAATCTATCTCCATAGATCATCATGCCTAATATTGAGGCTATTTAGCCTAAGCACTTCATCGAAAAACTATTTTCAAATGAAGTCCTAATTCGTGTCAAGAAATTTATTTCCAATTAACAATGTGTCAAGTACACACAGTTTTTAGAAATATTATTATGCTCCCACTTACTTTCTTGAATCACAAGCATCTTCGATACCCATTTGATGAAGTCAAACCCCTTTGACCATTCCATCAAAAACGAAGATTCCAACTCCACTTTGCTCTCTTCTGTCCATCGCTGGAACTCTGAAGTTTGCATACTTACTAACATCCTCTGGATCGACAAATTACTTTGGACTGTATCACATACAAGTCCTAGGTTTCATTCCCATCAGATGGAAATCCTTTTGTCATCCATGTTTCATATCTCATGATTGAAATATGTATTAATTGCTAGTTCAACCCGAACCGACTTCAAGCATCGCTACGGTGAGACAATCTCATCGTAGTCAACTCTTTGAACTTGTTTTTGCAACAAGTCGAGCTTTATGGATAAAACATTTTTATCCATATCAGTTTTTAGTTCCATAAATATTCGTTAGACTCTAAGCCTTCCGAAAGGTGTATCAAGATTTTAATCTTGAAACATTGATATGGAAACTATCTCAGATTGTATTGGCATTTAGCCAATTCTGGAGTCAGGGCCCATCATCGCTACCTTATGTATCGTAGGTATACTGTTGTCCAACAACAATATCTCGTTTGCGCACCTAAGAGGTTTGCACGAGCCTTGCCTACGTGGTTCAGCTGCAAGTTCGACTGAAGTCGATACATTTTATTGTAGAGACTTCCGTATCAGTCGCAGTAGGAAACTCCGGAATCACTTCCAAGGTTTCTTTCCTTTGATCTGATGACGAAGATACTGGTTATCTCGTCGAGTTGCACTGTCCTCCCACTCGCCTTTTGTAAGAACTATTCTTTTTAAAAGCATACCGTTTTGCGGCAAAATCCTTTGCCTCGGTATAGTGGTGGGGAATACCCAATGACTTGGGATAACCTTACAAAGTAGCACTTGTCTGATTTGGAATAGGTTTGTAACCTTTTACACAAGCCCCATATTCCAAATGTTAAGAAAAGATATAACATGGTTGGGCGTACCATACCATGGCATCATTTCAACAGACCTGATGGATATCTTTTCAGTGTAAAAGCCGCAGTCTCTAAAGCATCACTTTAAAAGGGAAAATGGCAATTTTATTTATGTCATCTTTGATCTTACCATGTCATAAATGGTTCGATTACATCTTCACGGACTTTCCACTTGCAGTGGTGTTCCAGGAGGTGCAACTTATGAAACCCCTTTCATAACTCATCAGACATTCGCTAAAGTTGTAACTCAAATATTCCTTTCTGCAATCGAATTGTAGAAACATAATTTTCTTGTTACAATAACTTCTACTTCATTTTTGAAAACCTTATGAATGAATTCAAAAGATCCAGACTTATGTCTCAACAAGTAAATATTCATATATCTACTTGAGTCATTTCTGAAGATAGATAAATCCACTACTAACAACATTTATCGGACTACACACATCAAATGTATGATCACCAATAAGTTTGCAGCTCGTTCCTTATGGCATGTGAACGGCATTTCAGTCACTTCACTTTTCGGAGGAAAGTTGCAAGTGTTAGATGATTCAAAATCAAACGACTTCAAAATCCATCATAATGGAATTTTCCTTGCGGGTTTCTCCAATGTGACCAAATGCAGTGCCACACATATGTGGTATTCTTTTAGTCTTGCGACATTTAGCGTCAATGTTATGGATGCATCATATTACCATCAATATTCATAACATACATCCCATCCTTGATGGAAGCATGGCCCTTCATGTTATTCATAACACCGAACATCAAAAGTTCTCTTATGAATAACCTTCTTGCAAGATACCTTATGCAAAGGGCTAGAGTGTATGAAACTCTAAATGAATTATGAAAGTAAATACAGAGGTAATGTATTAATATCAATATTCATAACATACATCTCATTCATAATGAAAGTATGGCCCCTATGTTATTCATAACATCGAACATCAAAAGTTCTCTTATGAATAACCTTCTTGCACGATACTTTATGCAATGGGCTAGAGTGTAAAACTCTAAAATGAATTATGAAAGTAAATACATAGGGAATACACTAATGGAAGGTATAGTAACATTTACTATGTTCCCTGTGTGTATCTAAACCTCATTCCTGGCTAGTCTTTTAGGCCGTAGTAGTTCTTACACCGAATTGCAACAGAATGCAATCGAGCGGGTATCTTTGTGATTAACTCACAATACCCAAGAATTAGTGATTAACATGTTTAACCATAATTCCCAAGAACTATATCTTTAACCAGCCTTCTATACATCAAAAACATGTATGACATTCATACATGAGCTGGATATTCCAGTCTTCTATCCTTTTGCCTTTATACTTCTAACAGTTTCACTTTCAGTATTTCTCCTACTCTCAGAAGAAGCACCCAACTTAAGAGTGGCGTTAGCCCCGGACTTCCTAGGCGTGAAAGTTTCACTAACACCCTTCGGACACTTCCTTTCTCTTTAAGTTGTCGTTTTATTCACCATCATCATATGACAGGCGTTCTTCTGGATCCTCTCTTATCAGTCAAATGCCTAGTAAACACTTTTACTAATAGTTTGCAAACAAACATGGCTTTAGATATCTCATATCTTTCAGCCTTTGTTTGTATCTGAAAATTAATTTTCAGTTCCATGAATATCACATAACTATCCCAAAACTTTCGAAGTTCGGGTCTCATGGAAGCAAACATATTTCACTTGACCGTAACGGAATTTTAGCTTTTGGATCGAAGGACAAGAGTCATATCATCCATAGCATTAGCGGGAGAATACCGAAAGTATGCGATAGGACAAAGTCCTTCTCGGCACTCTTGAGGACAATCCTCATATTACGTTACCAACCGTAAAGTTTTAACCAGATATTTAACAGCTATTCAATTTTAATACGGAAGGTGGAAACGCGATCCATCATTCTACAACTATTTTGCAAATCACACTTAGACAGTGTTCAAGATTAATTGCACTGAGAATTAAACAAGTTAATTCTATAGTGCGCTCCCACTCAAATCAATATCTCTCATAATTGATTTTGAGTGATACAAGATCCAGACTTCAATTCATCGCCATAGAATCATCATCTCATGACGGGAATTTTAAACAGTAGGCCAACTTGCCGATCACATCTCCATGTGACTCTTCTTCATCTTTCGATGCGTGTGTTCCGAGCTCATGACTTTCATGCATGAACGTCAAGACAACCAAGTGATCTTGCTGCGAGGTCTTTACTCACCTGCCTCACACATCCCTAATCGTTCGTACCCATGCATCCATGGCGCACCCCGAAAAGTTAGGTGCCGTGACGGTGCTACAGTTGGGAGAACACTAACTACTTGATATTTTTGTGAGAGATCACCCTAATAAAAGCCGACTACCGCGCAATCAAGAAGGGTGCATCATAAGGGATAAACATCTCAGGCAATTCATAATAGCATGATATGGCATAGCCCTTTGTGACGGAGAAGTCTTTCATTTCTTCGTCTTCGGCATTCGCGTCGGTGTTCACCTTCGCGAAGATTGCCACCACCTTGTCGATCCACCAAATAATATTGCTATCTCTATAGCTAATAAAATAAGTGCATTGCATAAGTTTGACACGCAGGTCATTAAAGTGCAATCATATGGCTCCAGCCATCATGCCGAATCATGACACGCAGGTCATGTTAATTTTACATCATATAGTCATCTCATACATAATCAAATTAATATGAGCACTGCTATACCACATCATATGCACATGCAAACCATCCTGCAAAACCAAGTTAGACGCCTCTAATCGGTTCATGCAAAAACTTGTTTTACGTGGCTTCTAAGGTTTCGAAACAAACCGAAGCTACCAACGTCCATCATCAAGCATGATAATCCAAGTTGCTAGATTAACCTTCCAGGGTGTATGAAACACAAGATAATAAAATCTCGAGCCCCATACTAAACTTCGTCATACGTGTGACCCCCATGCAGATCATATCTGTATTGCCCTTTCGTCTGCGAAACATCCATCTTTCTCAACTATGGTGGAACCCAAAGAACTGTTAGCACTTCGTTGATCTGTCAATCAGCATACTCAGGAGCAGCATGAAAGGATCGCGGATTGCCAGAACTTTGTGAGATTCCACCATGCCGTCAAGATCAGGACTACGCAAATTCAAGGGAAGCAACAGGAACATCGGGTAACAGATTTCATCTGCTACCCGCACAAATAATTTTCAGCAATAGATCTCATCTACTACCTAATTATATTGTGCAATACCCATACATCTCTGTATTCTAGATCACAACCTGCATCTACGCATAGCACGGCTCTTGATGCCACTGTAGGGTAACGCAGCAGAAAACAAAAAAAATTCAACCTACGCACCAGCCCAGGACCACTATGGAGACTGCATACAAGGTTTGATCATTTTCGTTACCGACTCGTAGCGCAGCAGAAGTAGAGTCGATGACGAACGGCGGTGCAGATCCCCACAGCTAGGATTTACAACCTCCCAACCGCGAGGATGTATACCCTCATCTGCCCCGCGGACAGCCCTCCGGGAGGCGGTCGGACAGTCCCCCGGACGGTGTCGCGGACAGCCCTTCGGCAGGACCTCCGAAACTCGGACTGTCACTCGGACAGCCCTTCGGTAGGACCTCCAAAACTCGGACGGTCACACGGACAGCCCTTCGGGAGACACTCACGAACTAAGACCGAAACTACGATCTCTCTACAGAGTTGCACACATACGGTGTCATCTATCCGGCAGGGCTTCGCCGTCCAGAACTAGTTCCTGCCGGAACCCAGACAGCCTTTCGGCTCTACGAAACTATTACGCTGGGAGGGAGAGAGAATGCCAGATCATGCATGGCTTGTGTATGAGAGTAAGGAATGAGGTTTGGACAGCCCCCTCACCTCCTATTTATAGGAAAACCAAGGGGTAGGATGGGCATTTCAAAAATACGAAAACTTGCTCATGAAGGAAACACTTTCCAAGGGCAAAATGGGAAAGCAAGTGGGCAAGTGGGGCTCCAAGGTGCAGCCCCCTTCTTGGCCGGCCACAACCCTTGTGCCCGCCCCCCCCCCCCCCAAGGTGATCCCCATCCATCCATACCTTCTAGAAGCCTTTTGGGAAAATATCCCAAAAGGCACTTTTCCAAAAATATCCCAAAAAGCACTTTCACTATTCACGACGACATTTTTCAGCGTCTGGTTGAACTGAAAATATTTATGTGGGCTTAGAACATTTCCAGTACCCACCAAAATAATTTTCAATGCCATCCGAAACAATTCCGAATTAGTGATTTTCATCAGCGAAAAGCATCTGAAGCGGTTTCGGCAGCTCCGGAACATTTCCGGTTTTCATCCCGGAAAATTCCAGAAAGTTTCCAGAATGATTCTGGCATCCTCCAAGAATTATCAGGCATGTGCCAAAACCAATTTGAGTTTTTGGTATCCCCTGAAACAACTTTTCAATTTCACCGAAACTCATCCGGTGACCTCTCTGCGGAACTTTTCCGCTGTCCGAAACTTTTCCGGCGTCCGAAACTTTTTCGGTGATTTTCTCTCAGACTCCCTGTCTAGTATTCAACAGATAGATGACCCTTAAGCGTGTGACCCTATAGGTTCGGTGAAGCATAGACATGACTCGGAACCCCTTCCGATCAATGATCAACATCGGAGCCGTGGACACCCATATTGACCCCTATACCCACACGAATGAATATTCGAGTGAACCTCCAGTTGCCGTGTGCTATTCCTGTTGCTTCGCGATATGTTACAAATACCCGAGGTGAGACACGTTGGCATCCCCGTGGATCAACAACTTGTCCACTATGCCAGTTACCTCGTTGCCGATATTGTTATCTTTTCTCGTTTCCGTGTTCCGGCATCCCTGTGATCAAATCACCCTGTGTCTGGCCAGACGATGATGGATACCGTAACACCGAGAGGGCCCAGAGATATCTCTCCATCGTCGGAGAAGCAAATCCCAATCTTGAGCTATCAAGTTACTTGACATACTTTTCCATGAACCCGTAAGCCGCCGTAATAGCCACCCATTTACGGATGACGTTTAACAAACCCCAAAGTTCATGAAGCAAGCATGAAGAAACTCGATACTCTCATGGTCTAAGGAATCATGCAAACATTAACCATCTCTGTGTTATAAACCATTAACTTATGACGAATGAATCTCACAGCATAACATCAATTCGGGTCAATTCAACACAAATGTTCTTCTAACATTGTGCCCTCAAAATTGCCGGCATAGCCATGCCCATGATCAGGAAAACAGGATCATCATGCAATACTTGAGCCAGTCTTAGAGGCCAGACTAGGAATACATTTTACCGTTTATTATTCCACACGTGCATATGAGTCTTCCTCCGAGCCTCGTGGTTATTGTAGACTCGAGAACCATAACAGTTATAGCATGGAACATAAACCTAATTATGAACAGGGAGATAAAAAATAACATATATTATTGCCTCTAGGGCATATCTCCTACAGAAGCGCCGCCGCCGTTCTCAGTGAGTACCCCCCCCCTCCCCCCTCCCTCCCTCCCTCCCTCGTGTGAACTGGCTTGGTCTGTAGGGTTCATATTCCATCTTGTTCGATTTAATTCATGACATCTGATTTGCAAATCTTGTTCATTAGTATCCATATTGCTTATATGTATTCATTATTTCATATTGCTTATCTGTATTCATGCAACTCTAATTTGTCTCTGCTCTAAAATTTAATGCACAAATCATGTTATCATTATTCCATATTGCTTAGAATAAGCTTGCTGTGGACAGAAGAAAAAAATTCATTTTAGAGCAAAATCTTAGTTTAGAGAAAAAATTCAATATAGAAATAACTCAAAGTATAAATAAAAAACTTTAAATAAAAAACAGTAGCAAATTTTGTTGCTTTAAATAAAAAAATAGCTAGGCTTTGTAGGTATAAAAAACAGTAGCAAAATTTTAAAAAAACAGTAGCAAAAATTTATAAATGTGCTCCTGTTGGTTGAATGTTGGTTGCAAATTGATGTTATATATGTGCTCCTGTTGGTTGCAAAATGTTTGTTGCAAATTGATGTTGGTTGCAAAATGTTTGTTGCAAAATGTTGCAAATTGATGTTGGTTGCAAAATGTTTGCAATGTTGGTTGAATGTCGAAGAATATCCGAGTGGCCTATGTTTTGCCGGAATGTTGATTCATTTCCGTTTCGGCAAATTTCAGGCGCTCCATATGTCCAGTTTTTAGCAAAGGTCATGCCGAAAATTTCCGTGATTTTCGGCATGACTTGTGCTAGAAACTAGGACATATGGAGTGTCCGGGATTTGCCGGAAGGGGAATGAATCAACATTCCGACCAAATATAGGCCCCTTTTTTCTCTTCATTATATCTTTTATTTACAATGGTTGAATAGGAAACATGTCTAGCCACGCCTCAGCCGGGGGTTCTGCTCGCCTCGAAGAAGACCCCATCGAGGCTGCAAATCGCTATTTTGATTACCTGGACGAACACCAGATGGGGGTGCATGGTGGTGGCAGTGGCACCAACCCCGACGCCGACACCGGCACCAGTGCTGGCACCGGCACCGACACCACCCCCAAGACCGGCAACGATGCTGTCGTAGCCGGTAAAGCACCAAAGCAGAAGAGGTCACGAAGACCAAACGAGCTCGGATGAAGCGCGCTCGTGCTGGGGCAATCAACTAGGATGCATCCTCAGGGAAACCGCCAACATCAACGACGAGAAGTTGAAGAAGATACCACATATGGAGCACATGCTCCTAAAGAAGTTGCACAATAGGTTCCTGTTCCCCGGCCGCACAGAAAGCAAAGAACCGTGGGACGACGAGGCCATGACAAAGATAAACAACAAGGCGATGGTGACGTTCACCAACGACTTGTCCGCCTGGAAATTTCGGGTGAAAAAAGCGATTGATAAGAATGAACCGTGGTCCAAGATTCATGCTGACAATCCGACACTTACGGAAGAGGACTTTGAAAAATTCAAGGAGACTTGCGCTAAAGATGAAACCAAGAAAAAGTCAGAGAAAATGAAGGCGCTCCAGGCTAGGAACACGCCTCCCCACCGCCTCGGAAGCCGTGGTTACGAGGGGAAGAGGCACGTATGGGCCAAGGAGGACGCCGAACGTGAAAGTCACGGAATCCCAGACCCCTTCGCGGAGTTCACCGACCCGCTGGAGCGTGACTGGATCAGGGCCCGGTACAAGTGGGACCGCGTCAAGAAGACCTTTTACACGGACCCGAACACGAGGGAGTTCATGAGACTTCTGGTAATTGTTATATTACCACATTATCATATTAGCTTCCAATCAATTCGACTACAAGTTTTGTCACATTATTAGTAAACCATCCACGTTCCTTTTGCAGAAAGAGCAGCACCAAAAGGCAGCCGAAAGCGACGAGTCGTCACAGTCGTCGGCGAGGCCCAAGTGGGACACCCATTTCAACCGGGCCCTGAACATACTGAAAAAGGTCCCAGAGGACACACCGCCGTCCTATGGATGTGTGCATGGCGTCGGAGATGGTGCCTCGTGGAAGACGTGCTACCGCGAGGAGCTAGAGGAAAGAAGGAAGAGAAACTTGCTTACTCAACAGACCATCGAGCAGAAGGTCGCGCTTGCGATCAATAAGTCCAAACCTGAGACCAAAGCAGAGTTGGAACAGATAGGCAATGCAAGGGTCAGTGCAGCGGTAGCTGGCGTCACGGCTGACTTCACATCTTCCATTTCCAGCTTGCTTCCGGCATTTTTTGAATGGACGAAGAAAAATCCAGATAAAGGGCCAGCGGACTTTCCCCTTCCCAGCTACGTCGGGAGCAATTCGGTGAACATCGCACCACCAGCACCTGCTCACGCCACCGCACATGCTCCCGCTCCTGTTCATAGCAGCCCGTCCTCCGTCTATGGCCTACTCGGCGGGCCTTCGTCTATGGCTGAGCTCGACGCCCTCACGGTAATTACGCGTCATACCCTTTTCACCAGCATGTCTATATAGTCTTCTGTTTCAATTGCCTTTCGGATGTTTGACGTCGCAGACATGTCTTCGTAGGCCAACGATACCCCGTGCACCCTACTGTACGACATCAAGGGCCAGAAGGTGGCCGTGGGAAAGGCAACGATCGTGAACCCGAAGGACCGCATGTTCCATAACCGAGAGATGCCCGATGGCGTCTTCAAGGTTAACGTGGCCAGTGTCTTAGCGGGCTTCGAGGATTTGCCTCCTCCGGTACCAGTCGATGACGAGGAGACCCCTCAACGGATTGGCGCATGCAAGAGCTGGTTCTTGCCTTGGCCGAAGACTCTTCTTCGTGTCGAGGAGCCCAGTATCACACCAACGACAGCTTCTCAAGAAGGTATGAACACCACCCCACCTACCAAATTACCTACACCTGTCGTGGCGGGTGATAGCGGACGACGCGAGGGAGAGCCTCCATTAGTGCCAGATGACGTCGCCCCCGTTGTCGAAGAAGCAAATGTTGATGATGACATGGAGGAGGAGGATGATGACCCAGACAAGTATTTCAATACCGCCTATGATGATGGAGGATTGATGGCTCAGGACGATGAAGACTCAGGCTATGAGCGTGGCGATGATGACTTGATGCTGCCTGATTTGCCGGAGCCGGAACGTCCTAAGGCGGAATGCAAAAAGTCTCTCTTCAAGCGATCCTCACAGGAGTCGCCTCCAGATGTCGCCTCTACCTAGCAACAACCCGAGGGTCGTCCACTGATTAGCCCGACGACACTGGGGGTGACAGTTAGGGAAGGTATGGTGGGCTCACTACCGCCACCCGCCAAGAAGCAAAGGAGGAGACCGGACAGGAAAGGCCCTAAAGGCGCCAGAGCTGCTTCAAGCAGCCAGCCGCCTCTGAAGCCCCAGGAGGTAGACAGAATACCTGTCGTAGGTGCGGAGCGTTTCCATGTCGCCGGCCACCCGATCCTACCTCAGAAAGCGCTAGAGGACATACAGAACAATGATCTAAGGAGACTTCATGATGATGTGCTGGCCACAGAAAAAAGCCTTCTCATCTCGGAAAAACCAGGATACCCGCTTTACGCGGCTCAGGTGCCGGGTGGGAAGTTGTACGTCGAGGTATGGCCCGCGGATAAGTTCATCCTGCGATTTGACTACATCTACGACATGTTCCACATGACTAACCTGGATTTCCAGTTCATCCGCATGTATGCGTTGTATCTCAACTACATCATCAGGATCGAGAACATAAAATATATCTGTGTCGCGGACCCGTACCATATGCACGAGAGCTTCTTGGATGTCTACAAAGAGCACCGTGACTATGCGAGCAAGTACATCGGCGGCTTCATGATCGCTAATAAGGACAAGGAAGCGATTCTCCTGCCTTATCATCCCACGTAAGTCATCCGCGCATATCCTTTCGTAAGTGTTAATCATTCCTTTGCAAGCATGGAGGCTAATTTGAGGTGTACTTTAAATGATGCATAAAGGACATACAGAGTATTGTTATGCAAGCAGAATTATACTCCAACTGGGACAACCTTAAGATCATCCAACTATGAAAATACACTGATTTAAGTAGAGCAGAAGAACTTCAATCAGAGTAGGAGAGGGTGTAGATGGCTTACCCCAAATTTTTGGAGGTGGGCTAGCTCAACGACGATGACGACATGGCATGGCGGAATAGGTCCCCGTTAGGACGAAGACCTCGCTCCAGATCCGCCGCTCTGCAGCTCGCGCTAGTCGTTCTCGATGATCTTCTTCGCAGCGGCAACGCGCCCCATGGTGCGGCTGGACCCCACCGCCTCCTCCGCCAGCGGCTGGCTCCGGCCACTGCGCCGCCGCCGTCTCGCTCTCCATGCGGACGCGCACGCCCGCCCGCGGCCCCGCGACTCGGCTCTGCTTCTCGCTGTCGCGAAATCGACAGGGCTCCACCAGTAGAGTAGAAGGAGGAGGAGGGAAGTCACGGAGGCCTCTCCGTCGCTGTCGACGGCGCCGTGCGGGAGAGGATTGGAGGGGAGGGGAGACGAGGGGGCAGGTTGTTGCGCAGCTGGCCGCCGGCGGATGGGGGTCGCCGGCTGTGGGGCGAGAGCGGAGGGAGTGGAGTGGGTGAGTCTGCCTAGATCTAGGGATTTCTGTGCGAGGGAGTGAGACGGGGAGTGGAGAGAGTGAGACAGGGAGCGGAGAGAGTGGGGGTGAGGGAGACGGGGCTGGTTGGGCCGTGCGGTGAAGTAGGGTTAGTCATGTTTGTTTTTTCAGTGCTTAGGGGTATATTGGGTGTTGGTTGGACCGTGCTGGATAGCCAATTTGGGGCTTGAATCAGCAACGTTAGGTCTATGAAAAATGCCTAAAAAATCCCTACGAAAAAACATATATATTAAAAATTGTCTAGAAAAAAAAATATTAATTAAACATGGATCATACAAATAAATATTTTTTATACTTATTAGAAATATTTAGAGTATCACAAAAATTCACGATTTTAAAACGAAAAACTGAATATACTTGGTTTATATTGGATCGCTTGCATGTTTTTAACTTTTGTCGGACAATTTTTCTTAGCCTATATAAATATATTAAAATGATATAAAAAATTTGAGAATACTTCTTATTTAAATATAAACATTATAGTTGGTTGTTTGCTCTCAGATAAATGCAACATGTTTTTCAATAATATGAAAAAAGGTTTTTTGCTTTTACAAAATAAAACAGCTGTGTTAGTTTCACTTTTATTATATCTTATATATGTTTATATGATGCAATATAAAATATCATTTATATTTCATCAGAGATAGAAAGTGATGGGTTCCGACATACGCACTGATGTAACGACGATGGACCGGACTGAAACATCATGAGAAGAGGTGCATATAGTTAATCCTTCTTTGTATGTATGTTACACATGATAATACAAAAGGTTTATTATTTTATATTATTAATTTTCAGAATATAGGAGACATAGTTATGGATTTTGGAGATGCACAAAAAGAATCCATCGACATGGTTTCCGGTGTGGCATCGCTTAAAGGGGCTGAAATCGACCCAGTTGTTTACAACGCAATGACGCGGAACCGATGATATCCCATAAAAAACTGAAAAATGATGCCAATTTGAATGTTACCACACAATGTATTTTTCAATGTAATTTCCGATCTTTCCTTCGTCGTATGGCCTTTTGTATTCAAGTAATTTGGCTCATATTTTATCCTGATTTGGTTCATTTTTTATATCATGACGACAGACTATGTTTGTACCCGTAGAGATATTACAGTCATCGAATCAATCATGTCTGCCCCCAAGAAAACCAAGTTCGTGGACATTGAAGATGCCTTGTTATCAAATGATGATTTAGAATGCCTTATGAGAGATGATATGTTCTTGCACGACCGTGTAAGGCCAGTTGCATCATGTTGTATTTAGTAGTATAAACCATGTATAATATCTATTACCATAATAAATTCTAAACTTGGAATTACAGGTGATAAATGCTTATATATATTGTATGCTTGGTCACGACCATCTACAAGACAGGGCGGGTGAAAAGGTACATATTATTAGCACGTTTGTATCTGGTCAGATAAAGGAAGACGGAGAAAAAGACATTGACCCATCGAAATATCGTCACATCGTACAACATGTTACTACTTATCTACAACAAGATATGGTGAGTCTCGCCTCATTATCCATGCATATAATGATGTATTTTTTTTAATTAATCCATTTCTATTGTAATTTATATCTAATTGTGCATGCAACTTATATGATGTTTACACCAGTTATTCATTCCGATTAACATACCAAGATGCCATTGGTATCTAGCAGTCGTCAGTGGGAAAAACATGAGATTCAAGTATTGGACTCACTTGGTGCTCAGGAAAAACGGAGTGAACTTGCCACTACGGTAACTATCTATTGTTCTTGGTCCTCTTGACATATGTTTTGTTTGCCTTAATCCCTAATGTTTTTTCCATATATAAAACAGTTACTCGGACTTAAGAAGCGTCTGAAACTTGGAGAACAGAGTCCGGAGTTTAACAGAGATCATAAGTGGCTCGATCTCAATGTTACAAAGTGGAAGGTCGTAGAACAGTTCCAGGAGGCAATACAAATGGATGGGTAAGCGTTTTCCACAAACTCAAAATTATTATGTTTGGTACTCATGAAGACAAAGATATCATGTAATAAAAAATATTGATAGTAAAATAACGTATTGTATCTATTAGACGATGCAAAATTATTTTATTCCTCTGGGTGATATTTTAAAGCATTATTTTATAATATTATAGCGCGTCATGTGGACTATTCATGCTAAATTATATGGAATATTGGAAAACGGATGCACTATCTGATGAGTTCATCCAGGTATTTCATTTTCATGCATTATCCCATTAAATAATCTCAAAATATTATATCAAATTTGATTTTTTAAATATTTTTCAGGAGGATATGAAACACTTTCGACCAAAATTAGTTGTTATTTTGCTTGATTCGGAATTGAATAAGCTAAAAGGATGCCCGTTATACTGCCAATCTGACGATGAAGCTGTCTTACCTAATTCCGATCTTGAGGTCCTGGATAATCCACCTGGCGTAATTGAAGACAAATGTCCTACCCCAATCCCCATCATGCCTACTGATCAACGTGATTTACTTGCCAGCCTATGCAACTACATCATGTTGATCGATGATGCTGAATGTTTAGAGTAAAAATCATTTATATTTATAATTATGTAATATACAAGTATGTATTACTATTATTCTTACCATCCATTTTGCAGGAAGGAATGGGTCCGAACCTCGACACCCGATCCAATGTGCTTAACTCTCAAAAAACTTCAGGGCATACTTAACATGGAGCAAAGTATGGACAATGATTGTTTCAACATTGCCGTGCGTATACTCGCATGTGACGAGGGAATATTGTTCAGAGACCCTCCTATACACATGGATATGCGTTTTGTGTAAGTTATCAGAATTCTTTGTCCAGTGCCATTAGTATCAACATGGTGAAACAATAATTCCTGTTTTACCCAGTCCATGATGCTAGAGTCAACACGAGGTCAAAAGTTCTGTGAGAAGGAAACTATTCAGACGTTGGCAACATTGTTTGATGGCTGGCCTGGGATAGACAACAACATCTCATCGTGCAACATGGTAAGTAAGGTATTTTGTCTATTGTTATCAAGGTTTATTGTTGTTACTAATTGCTACCAATTGTAGATTTATCTTCCGTATGCATCCATCGGCCGATACATCTTGTACGTCATCGACAAAGAGGCACATCGTGTATACATTATGGACCCTATTTATACAGCACAGTCGTCAGAGAATAAAAATTCGAGGCATGCATGTAGTGAAATTAAAAGGTTTTGCGAGGGAATTCAAAGAAGCACTCGAAATAAAGATACCCAGCTGGAATTTTGATATATCTAAATGGCAACGTTTATTTCCGTCTAATATTCCAACGAGCACATGCGGGTAATAAATTCATAATACAAACAATTATTTTTGTTATCATTGTATTCTATATAGTATAAATTTACGAAATTGCAGGGATTGTCTGGCTTTTTAGTTTTTCATTTTATGCTCTGGTGGAACGGTAAAGAACTGGTCAAGCCGGTCTGCACGGTGAGTATTGTCCATTACACGTTTTAAGACATTCGATATGAAATATTCGCGCTAACTACATATATTGATTGTGCGGGATGGGTATGAGTTGAGGAAGCAATTCTTATTATACTTGCTAAAACATCATGGGAATGAAGCTAAAGACAACTTTCCTGATATTGTGAGAGAATTTCTTCAGCGCATCAAGTAGATCTTAATTATTTGTAATGGATTTAGTTGGATCATCGCTCAATTTGTTACATGGACACGTCATCAATTTGTTTTTTTTTATTATGGATTTACATTGCAAGTGAAGCAATTGTTCTCGTGTTATATCATCTCTACGTGTAAAAGTTCACATGCATTATAATTGTATAACTCGCAAAGATATTTCAAGAGTCCGTGGCAACGCATGGGCATTCTACTAGTTATTAATAGTATCACTGTTAGCAATCGGGGCCCCATGAACGAATGTGGAAAGGTTACAGCATGTGCCGAAAAATTCTAAACGCGGACGCAAGTTAGAATACATAAGGCTTTGCCATGGGTTGTGAACAATCAATGTACTACGGTCCACGTGAGTGTTACTAACTAGAGGATAGAGCAGATTTTTTTTAATCTCTCTCCTCACTTCTCAACATGCAGACAGATTTAATTTAGTTTATAAGAGCATCTACAGCCGGATCCCTCAAATCCGTCTCATACGCCCGGGCAGGCCGTCCGGTCACTGCCCGGTCACGAAAAATCGACCCAAACGCACTCCCTAAACGGGCCTCAAACGCCCGGGCTGACCGGCACCCCTCATATCCAGCCCAAATATGGGGCGGATATGGGGGAGCCCGGACACGCCCGGGCACGGCCGCCTGACATGCCCGGCCCAACGTCGACCCCACGGCTGTCCCACAAAAAGGTGCATCCGGCTCATCGCTCCGAAACCCTAGCTCACTCACTCTCCTCTCTCGCTCCGTCCTCTCCTCTCCCTGCACCGCTTCCCATCGAATCCGACGGAATGTCGAGCTCCGGCAGCCGCTCCGACGACGACCAAGATCCGGAGAATGAGCTTGCCCTCCGCATCGCCTTGGAGCGGTCCAAGGTGGAGACCGGGGGCAGCTCCGGATCTGCAGCCTTGTCGCTTCCCCTCCGTCACAGATCGGACGCCGGCGCTGGCTCCTCCCGGCCCGTGCGTAGCTCCGGCAGGCGGCCTGCACAATCCACGCCTCCCCTGCGCCGTCCCCTGGCCCCGCCGGCTGCTCCCCCAAGTGGGCAGCGGTGGGTGCTTGTGCCCGCCGCGCCGGCCCGGACGCGCACGCCGGAATCAGAGGCGCGCGCCGCCCGCCGCGAGCGTCAACGGCAAAGGGAGAGGTTGGAGGCGGATCAATCCGTGCGCCGTCACCGCGGGATGGAGGCGGAGCCCGACGAGGACGCGCGGCTCCTCGAATGGGTCTACCGCCGGTCGCTTATGACCGCGGAGACGGACACGCGGCGGCTCCAGCGGAAGAACGCGAAGGCGCTCCAGATTGCCATTGAGCAGTCCGAGCGCCAGGCGGCGGAGGCAGCGGCGGACGCGGCTCGGCTCGCCAAGCTCAAGCGGCAGCAAGACAGGGAGGTTCGGCGGCTACAAGGGCTCGCCAGCCTCTCTGACGATGACGATGACGACCACGGCTCCTCGTCGGACGACTCCGACGATTCCCCACCAGGCGCCGACTCCTACAGCTGCGCCGGCGACCAGAAGGGCAAAGGGCCGGCGAGGAAGTGGTGACTGTCCCCGTCTCCGTTTGTATTTTAATTATGTTTAGCTAGTTTGTAGTTAGGATTTGCCGATGAACTCCGATAAACTATGCTCCTTTTGTTCGGCATTTGCAATCCGATCCGACGAACCTGTGTGTTGATCTAATTTTACGTAGCGTTGCATGGGTTGTATGGTTTTGAGGGTTCGGATATGAGGGACGCGGATGTGAAAGCCAACAAATGAGACGCGCCCGGTCAGTGTCCGCGGACGCGCCCGGTCAGTGTCCGCGGACGCGCCCGGTCGCGTCCGCGGGCGTTTGAGGGGCCCGATTTGCAAGGTCCGGCTGTAGATGCTCTAACATGACAATGCACTATTTCGATCAACTCAAAAAGAAATTCAAATGTTCGAAGAAAAAAGTGGTCCTGCTCAAGTGGCTCATGAACACGGAGACACCATAAACCATCAAGGGAGCAGTGTGCTATTTGTAGACGTGTTCTCACAACTAACAAGGATGCCCATGCCACTCGCATCCTTTTGATCGTGCATCGCAATGCTACATGCTATTTATAAAGATCAATCAGCTCATATCACAGGAACGAACTGCGACCGCGTGATTTATAGCAATTGCTGCATATTTTTGTTCACATCCTACAATGCTGCCCAATCCCACGATTCCTACTCTATCCCTGAAACAAGTAGCAATGATCTCTGCAGCTAAAGATTCCTAATCCATATGATCCACAACTCAACAAGCACGTAGGCATTTTCATCTTCATCTATTATAGCCGGTTGTGGCTTTTTTTCATTTTTGGCCGCGTGTGGCATTGGTTCTTTATGTTATTTTCGAGAATGTTTGAGGAGACTTTTGGACCTCTTGGATTATTAATAAAATGGCTGTGTGCATCATGGTGATGCAGAGGCCGGGGGTACGCCTCCTTTTCTAAAAAATAACAAGCACGTAGGCAAGAAGAGCCCTGATGTCCAAAGTAACGGCCAGCGCAGTACATGCGTGCAAGGACAAGACAACAATCACAGACAACAATCAAATCGTACTCAGATGTCTGGTCAGCGTGCGTGCCAGTGTTATTTACCTCATCATGTTAGCTACCAGGATCTGGTCGTGGCACCTCCCATGCTTAGGATAGGGAAATTGGTAAGCCAAGAACACAAGGAGGAAATGTAACATGTTGTATGGGCGAGGAGTAGAGTTGTATGTGAGCGGAACATTGACTAGTGGCACGGGAAGAGGAAGTATATATGGTATCTACAGAGCTAAGGATGTGTATCATCTCTCTTATATAGTAGTAGTCAGCAAGGGAGGCAGGTGGTGGGACAAATCTTTCATTTATAAAGATAGATAGATTGGATAATGTCAAATGTGTACGTGAGCACAACCATCTTATTGAGAATTAAATGCCCAAGATTACCATGTTGATGGAAAAGATACACTACGACATGTAAACAATGTGTAGTATGTGAGGCAGGTGATCGGATGAATCTTTCGTTAACAAATCATAAATAAAGATATATTGAGTAATGCTGAAGAGCACAAAACATCTCAGGGCCCAAGATTTCATGTTTGACAGAAAAATTGCTAAAATATATAAATGATAATTATGAATAACATAAGTGAATGATAGCGCAAAGAATGCCTATGTAGTTAATACTTTTGATATGGTTTTCCTCTTCGCGCTAAGCCAGGCACTATAACGAAAATCGTGTAGATGAGTGCCAAAACCCCTTTGGTGAAGGATAGGACATCCATCAGTCATAGAGTTCCGATCAGTAGGAAGTCGCCGTGTATTTGAGGTGAATAGTTTGAAAAGGTGAAAGAAAGCATCCAACAATTGTGATGCTTGACCACATAGTATACCATACAAAGGGATGAGTTTGCAATGATCAAGTTGTGTTCACATATAGCTACTTTTAAAGTTCTAATGATCATGGCAAATTTATAGGCAGTTTACAGTGACAGAGAAGTAGGAAAACCATTTCCTAACCATATATAGGACACAAAAACATCACAAAACTGCAAGCGTCACCTTAATCAAGCAATGGATTAATATAAGGCAATGTATTAACATAAACCATCATCAATATTTATGCAGAAGTCAAATTAATGGGTAATCATTATTATAATAATTTGCCCATAGCTGACAAATCACACACCACAACACATAAATAAAGAATATGTGTAAGCAACATGAACATGTATAGTGCTCTTAGTTCTTCTCTATTTTTTTTTGGGGGGGGGGATAATGCGAGTAATAACCCTAATCCAGCGACTTGTACACTAACTCGATGGAATATTTAGTGGCCGGTCTCGACGACGTTTTTTCTTTGAGAAAAGACACGTCAAGGGCATATTAGATTTGATCAATATCAGTGGAAACGAGAGGGACAACTGAATGCAAAATGACTAGCAATTAAAAAGGTAAAACTAGATTAGAAATCACACTACCCTTCTTGTTTCCCTGATTGTACGTTGCCCGTCGGATATTAAAAATTGCACTGAACGAACAGTAAAATAAAAGAACACCTACAAATGTCCTTACTGTACCAGACTTTGAAATAGCCTCCATCCCCTTTAACCAAGATCTAGAAATCTTTTGAAGCGGTATCGACGGAGCATGTCTCCCGACGCAGTACATGTGTTGCAATCCATCACTATCAATTCAGAGGGTTGAAGAAACCGAATCATGCCACGGAAGAAGATGTGAAAATCATCACACCAATAGCTAAACCAATAGCTCTTCTTGAAAGACACACCAACCGCCAAGATCTGAAAGGAACCAACATATCTAGGGACGCAAAATTGCACAGGCACTTCGTCGGCACCGGAACGGATATCGTCGAGGTGAAGAGAGATCAAAGATATCTTGTTCCACACGCTTATCAACGCCACCACTTCATCAATATCGTCAGAGACAGGTCCCCACTAGAAAAACAAACAAGACATATAGGTCCCCACTCCTCTTAGTGCCAACGCCATGAGGCGGCAACGAAAGCTGCGGCTGCTAGGTCTGGGCCTCATCCAATGTCTTGATGCAACTCATAGTGGGGAGTATCAGGGAAATTCGTAGGCGTGCTCGTCCTCGCCTGCTCACGGTATCGCCATGCGTTCGCTCGCCTCGTGATATGGAACGTCTGCAGTATTGTAGGTGGAGGATGAGGGGATATTTAATGTGTGTACGTAACGGCCAGGGACGCCGTGGAGGGGTTGGTGGCGACCGACGTCCAAGTGGTGATGACGGCGGTTTCCTGTTCTGTACCGGAGTACTAAAACGTCACGCAAATCGAGCCAGGGCAGATGCAAGGAAGGCGGGCAAGCGGTTGGAGCTCAAGTTGCGCAGGCACCGCATGTTCAGTTGGGGCAGCACAACGGAGCGCCGGAGGCGTCGCAGTTCACGTCCTCTGCTAGTGCAGTCGCATGATACATGCTTGCGGCGGCTCCAGGTGCAGGTCGTCAGCGAGCCAACGCGGTCGACGCTGCATCCATAAATCTGGTGATCTCCGTCGCAAATCTGGTGATTGGTGGTGGTCATTCTTGTGTTGCGTGTGCTTAATTAGATTTCTAGCGGTGGAGGTCGGAGCGAGTTTCGATGCTACTAGTGGCTAATGGGGACTGCACATGTAAATTAAGGTCGTCCGTACGGGTTAGGTGGTCAAAGCGTGAAGGTCAGTAGTAAATGATGCTTGTCTGTATCCATCGAGTGTCAAGGTTGGTGGTGGACCTGTATTTTCGATGGTGTACTCGTGTCATCAAAATATTATGAATGATTCCCGCAAAAAAAATATATATATTATGAATGAAGTCTTGGTTTCATATTTATCTGGCATAAAAAGCAGTATTGAAAGGTTAATTAGGTTAATTCTTGTTTAGTTTGAGCACTGATGATAGTTGTCAAACGTGCAATGACGGTCATTTTGGTTCACGGCGAGATGGCTGCGCGGAGCAGGCGTGCATGTCTACTACGTGTCGACACGAGGGATAGGAGCTCATCGGAAGAAGTCTAAAAAACCCTTAAGTTTGTAGACGAAAGCTAAATTAAACCTTGAAATTTGAATCCCTAAAATCAACACACCAAATTCTTTGCTCTCGATCTATTTTAAATCTTGAGGACCTTCCCAGACAAGTATTATTGGAGGGCAACTAATTAGCGAGTATTCCTTGCGGAGCCTCCCAGCAATCCCTCCCACGCGCCGCCACTTGGCGCGTTCTCAGCCGCCGCCACGTGTCGCGCTTTGAGCGTTTCCTTCGGATTTTTTTTTCCGCACGCGTTTTCGGTTTTTAGAGTGTTTTTTTTGGGTTTTTTTGTGTTCCGGTTTCCCACCGGTCTTCCTTAGCTTTTGGACGAAAAAAATTCAAAAAAATTCGTGAAAAATGTGTTTTTTTTTGCGAGAGGCACGGTTTTGTTTTCGACAGAGGCACGGTTTTGCTATCACGAGAGGCACGGCCGTGCCTCTTGGAAAGGGAAAAAAATACGTGTTTTCTGTTTTTTTTTTGCGAGACGCACGGCCGTGCCTCTTGGAAAAGGAAAAAAAATACGCGTTTTCTGTTTTTTTTTTTTGCGAGAGGCACGGTTTTGCTTCCGCGAGAGGCACGGTTTTGCCTTTGCGAGAGGCACAGCCATGCCTCTCAGAAAGGAAAAAATTTACGCGTTTTCTGCTCTCTTTTTTTTCCGCGAGAGGCACGGTTTTGCTATCGCGAGAGGCACGGCTGTGCCTCTCGTAAAGGGGAAAAACACGTTTTTTTGCTTTTTTTTCGCGAGAGGCACGGTTTGGCTTCGCGAGAGGCACGGCCGTGCCTCTCAGAAAGGGAAAAAAACGCGTTTTTTGGTGTTTTTCCTATCGCGCGAGGCACGGTTTTTCCGCACCGGTTTTTTCGTCCGGTTTTTTTCGCGAAAAAAAAAGTCCGTCAAAACTTGTCAACATGGGATCTAGTTTTGAAGATCTCGACGCGAGAAACCCAACGGTGAAAATGGTTCGAGATTTGGATGCACGGTTTAGGAGATAAACCGTTTTGAAAATACGGATCTACGAAAAAAGGAAAAACTCCTAGGTTGCGACAAATGGCATGCATGCAGTGCGCCACTTGTCGCAAACTGGGAAGGTGGAAGTGATCTTTGAAATGTGTACTCGCTAACTAGTGATCTCGGTATTATTGACGTGGCAGCTAAAATCCAGGATGGTGGCTGCAGCCGGACACTACTGGACCAGCCCACCAGATGCGATGTTTCTTTTCGTAATGCGCGATTTAATCCCAAAAAAGGAGAACTTGTTGGGAATTGAACTTTTGGTGTGGCTTAAACTTTTCCTGCTAGCCGCTCAAACAGATGAATGTAGCAGATAAAATTGAAGTGCCCGTGTATTTAACCACAGAACACAACATCCAAATTTGAAACTTCTGAAACTTTTCGAAACATTTTTTTAAAATTTATTAACAATTATGAAATCTGAACATTTTATGTTGTTTTTGGAATTATGAGCCTTTTTTAAATTCCGAAAGATTTGTTTAAGTGCGAACACTTTAAAAAGACAATTGAAACCTGAATAACATTTTAAACTGTGATTTAAAAAAACACTTTTTTCATTTAGAAAGTGTTCGCACTCAAAAAAATGTAGTAAATCAAAAAAAATTCTCATGTGCGAATACTTTACAAAAATTCCCTTTTTGAAACATAAACATTTTCTGAAACCTGAACATAATTTTAAAATGTGGATACTTTTTGAAATTTTTAAAAAGAGGAACCAGTGTGTAATAAAAATTTTGTGACATCTAAAAGTATTACAAGTTTAAAAAAATGTACGGGCCCTTCCAAACAAATGTTTATACAATGTATAATAATACTCATGTGATTAAAAAATATGTTTACATTAACAAAATGTAATATTTCAAGAATGTTCACGAAACATATACTTTATCCGTTTGTTCACGGCTTCAGAGTTTCGGACACATCTCACGGTCGTCATTCTGTACCGTGCCAAGAACATGTACCAATGGAACAACATCATCGTGGACCGACAGTTATCTGTTACTTTTCATGGCTCCGTCTCAGTATTTCACTGTTTTCGTGGTTGTACTGGACCAGTCTCCATACGGTCGCATTCAATACATCCTGCAACGCGTCGCTCAACCATTTGGCCACCTACCAGGAGCACGCGAGCCCGTCCACGCCATCGCCACTCTCCGAGTATCATGCATATTATACTATATTCATAATGCATAGTATCATAAACCGGTATGATAGATGATGATATGCAAGACACATAATAATACAACATTTAACATGATACGATATCTACCTATTTTACTTTAACTCTCTCTCTTTGTTAATTGTCTGCCACGTCAGCATGTTTGCTAGTCTCAAGTGTATGATACTCCTACGGTCCTAAGATACCCCACTATGGCGGGACGCTGTTGGATGGATTGTTGTTGTTGGATAAGATGATCCCCATGATTAGCACGTGTTAACTAATCAGAAACATGTGCATGTGTGGCCTGCGTGGCAAGCCCACTGCGTGCCTATCTCGCTGATGAGTGAAAAACGTGTGAATCTCTCCAACCTCACTCGTCCCTCCCCCCTGAGTTCTCTCCGCTCCGCTCATCCCCAACCAATTCATCCCCCACTTCCCAAATTCCACCGAGAACCGCTGGCCGCGGACGGCGACGGCGTGCTGAGCAGCTGCCGGCCGGCTCTCCCACGAGCTCCGGCGCGCCACCGCCCAGCAGAATCCATCCCCGGGTAAGCCATCCTCGTAGGGGAGAGCGGCGGCGGACGAAGAACCCGCGTCCGCTTCGGTGAGGCTTCGATGGCCACGAGGGCTTTAAGGGAGGTGGTGGGGAGGAGGACGGTCGGAGTGGCGGGGATTGGAGGGGGCAGACGCTTCTCCGACAGCGCCGCCGCCGCCGCTGCTGCTCCGGCGGGGGCGGCGGAGAGGGGGGATGGGGGAGCGGGGAAGGCGGTGAACCTCTTCACCGCCGTCAACCAGGCGCTCCACATCGCGCTCGACACCGACCCGCGGTGAGGCCCCCCGCCGGCTCTAAATCATCTGATAATCTAACATTTCTTTTTGCTGTAATATGTCTCCTCTATCAGCTCAGATTGCGAAGATCTCAAAAAAAAAATCAGATGGTGAAAAGGCATTCTTACACCGTGTCGGTATACCAGTGTTCCCAGTAGAATACAAGTTTTTAAAATAAAATAAAAACAAATACAAGTTAGCAGTACATGTCTGTTGCATTCAGTTTGACTATACATTGTAGGGAAATGAATAATAAGTGTGTAATTTATATGGGTTTTCGCTCGTTTGCTCCCTCAATTTGGGTCCGGATGTATTCTTGTTCGGACAGTTAACAATGTAATTTAAAGTAATACATTTTGGGCAAATTACTGTGATAGGACAGAAGGATTTCTACTTGTTTTGGACTATTGACTGCAGGAAAATGCGTAACCGATAGTCTTGTTTTGTAAGCTATTGAGTCTATGAGAAAGCATTGACTTATCTGAACATTCCCAGATCACAAACCATTTGTGCTAGTTCACACATTCCTGTGAACTGAAGATGAGTTTCATTTTCACAGCTCTTATGTCTTTGGAGAGGATGTGGGTTTTGGCGGCGTCTTTCGCTGCACAACAGGGCTAGCTGAACGATTTGGGAAACAAAGAGTATTCAATACACCATTGTGTGAACAGGTGCATCTTTACTTGCCATACCTGCCTAAGTTTATGGCAACCCTACAGTAAAATGTGAAAAAAATAGTGTTTACAGTCTGCTATGCTTGACTACATACAGACATATGAGTTCACTATACTGAAGTTCATGTTGCTTAGGTGTACCAGTGCACTAAGTCCTTTAATCTGCATCACACAAGTTATGGAAAATAAAATAAAAAACAATTAGCAGCATTCATTCTACATGCATATACTCCCTCCGTCCCAGAATAAGTGACTCAACTTTGTACTAACTGGGACGGAGGGAGTACTATATTACATTTTTTTCAAATCCAAAACCAGCACATAACTCTGAAAACAAAAACGATAGACCAGATCTGAATGTAGTACTATTCAGAGGCCGATTTATCTTTTTTGTTTTGTTTATGAAACTGTAAACAAGAGTTGGAGTTGAAATTTTGTGTCATGATATGTGTATGTCATTATTATTTTTTGTTTTTTTTTTCTGACATTCAGACGTGTTTTGATGCATTCTAGTGCACTAGTACGCCTTAAATGTGCTTGTGCATGCTATATGCCCTGTTCTAACCAGTGACCAGTTTTTCTCTAACAGGGTATTGCCGGATTTGCTATTGGCTTAGCAGCAATGGTGAGTCAAAGAGAAAATTGAAGTTTTCTTGTAAAAATACTTTTCAGGTTCCTTGATTTACCAATAGTAATTTGTTAATGAGTTTTTTGCAAGTTCCACAGTTAGGAAACATACATCTTACTAGTAATTATGATTCATATCGCTTGAATTTGTGGAGCCTAAAGATTCCTTTGGATGGGAGACTGGATATGTCATACGTAATTTATCATACATCATTAATTCCTATCAAAATATTTACATGAAACAGAAACCTTACAATCCACCTTTCACTGGAAAAAAAAGGAACCTTACAATCTTGCGTCACTGAGTAACTTTTGCATGTCACTGAATCACTATTCACTTCTATCATCTTCGCAATGGAAGCCTCATATTTTTTGCTTATCTTCAACATGCAGGACAATAGAGCTATTGCCGAAATCCAGTTTGCAGATTATATCTTTCCAGCATTTGATCAGGTATGTCTCTGATTCCATTCAGAATTCTTTTACCTACCAGAGTTCTTTTCTTATAGACAGCAGACACTTTAAAGTGGTTGCTATATGGACTGCATTATATTACCGAGTTATCTCAGTTAATGGAAGTACCTTGTCTACTTGTCGCCAGAGATTATTGGAGCTTCACTTTCTTAGTGAACTCTGGACTCTGCATTGACACTGTTGCATTCAGTTGTAAAACTATTTTAGTTCTTGAACATTGTCAAGTTGACTCAAGTTATATAAGTTTGATCAATGTCTTGTTCCAACCTGTTCATACGACTTCTGATGCAGATTGTCAACGAAGCCGCTAAATTCAGATACCGAAGTGGAAATGAATTTAACTGTGGAGGTTACTATTTTTTCCCTGCAGAAAAAAATAACTGTTCCCATTTTGAAAGGGATCGTTCCATCTCTCATGCTGATTTTCATGTTATTTAATAGTGAAACATCCTGAAGTTGTCATCCCTTATTTTCTAGGTTTAACAATTCGATCTCCATATGGTGCTGTTGGACATGGTGGTCACTACCATTCACAGTCACCAGAGGCTTTCTTCTGCCATGTTCCTGGCCTGAAGGTTAGTCTGTATATCTAACGCTCTCTGTCCAATAGTTGTAATCATTTACAGTAAATAGTTAGGATACAAGTGGAAACCACATTGCCTAGTTGACTAAGAATTTTATTTGTAAAATCAGGTAGTCTAACAATATCAAGCATCATTTTTCGGTACTCCTGCTTGATGCTCTACGACATTTCTGAAATTGTATACAGAAATTTCTGTTCTTGTTTCCTGAGTACTAAGAAAAATGCTATTTCAGGTTGTCATACCTCGGAGTCCACGTGAGGCCAAGGGACTGTTGCTGGCCAGCATTCGTGACCCAAACCCAGTCATCTTTTTCGAGCCAAAGGTAGAGCAAAAATTTGAAAGAAGTTTCTCAGTTGGTTAAGACTCTTATATATCCATGTGGTAGAATAAGCGCAAGAGAACAGCTGATGGACAATATTGAATTGATTATTGTGGAATGCTCTTACAAGCAGCTTTCCTCTCTTTACAGTGGCTGTACCGTTTGTCTGTTGAAGAAGTTCCTGAGGGGGACTATATGCTGCCTTTATCTCAGGCAGAAGTGCGTATATCTCCATCCTGCATTTTGTTTTTGTGACAAGGGAACCCAAAAATATTTATGCAACCTTTATACTTTAGGTGATCCGCAATGGAAGTGATATAACACTTATTGGTTGGGGAGCTCAACTTGCAGTGCTGGAACAAGCATGTGAAGATGCTTCAAAGGTCGGTTATTCAGGCTAGTTCTTAGATGCAAAATTCAGTTAATGCTTCCATGGCCAAAACTATAGAAAAAAAACTAACATATTCGTATATTGTCGATGAAATAGAATTAACTAAAAATTCTGATACTATTTGCCCTGAATCAACAACGTCAAGAAAGGTTTGGAGCTAATTGATCTTGATTATATATGATCAGCAGACAGTTGGTAAAACACTCAAACAGAACAATTCTGCATTGCAGAATGCACATGCTAATCTAGGTCTAGGAAGAGTGGTTGCATTTCGCTTTTAAGGATTAATAACACCGATCAACATAGAACCCCAATTATGACTACAGCCGACCGTCATGGCATAGCGATAATACCAAGGTTGTTCTGGCTATCCATATCATTTAATGGCAAATCATTGCAAATTATACTTGTGTCTTTGTGTTGCTTCTTGGATGTTACTACCTCTGTTCATCAATATAAGACGTTTTAGAGACTTGTATCAAGTCTCTAAAACGTCTTATATTGATGAACAGAGGGAGTACCATCTTGATTCATCTCCATGTGTTCATTACCTCGTGCAATGTTCCATAAATTGTGCCTGACTATCAATCAGTACATTGATTGCAGGATGGAATTTCTTGCGAGCTCATAGATCTAAGAACACTAATTCCATGGGACAAGGAAACGGTTGAGGCCTCTGTCAGCAAGACCGGAAAGCTTCTTGTACGTTGCCTCCTCTTTGGGCGTATTCTTTACTCCATTGTCATATTTTTCCCGAGAATGCTCCATTATCATCATCATCAGTGAATGAAGTACTATCACATCACAGGTTAGTCATGAGGCCCCGATCACCGGAGGGTTTGGTGCGGAAATCGCTGCATCCATTGCTGAGCGCTGCTTCCAGAGGGTAGGGTACTAAATCTCTTTAAGCTGTTTAATATAACAAAGAAAAAAGCAACACGTAAGAGCAATAGTAACTTAGATAATCATCCGGAAGCTGATGTGGTCAAAACCGCTCAAATACATGTGTTGCAGTTAGAAGCGCCTGTCGCGAGGGTTTGCGGCCTCGACACCCCTTTTCCTCTTGTTTATGAACCATTCTACATGCCGACAAAGAACAAGGTAATTAGCGGGATGAGTGATGATTTGATCTTTGGCTTGGCTGCATTGGTATATACATAGAGCTCTTACTCTGATGTGTTGGTTGGTTGTTGCAGATCCTGGATGCTATTAAAGCAACTGTAAATTACTGAGGATGATGCAGGAGAGCAGCAAGCTGGTATATATTGCTCTATGTAGAAACTGCCATTATGTATGTGTGTATGAGTGACTGTATATTGCTGGCCCGTGGCCTAAATGCACATCCACAAACCAGTTTATCCGAGACAATAACAATAAAATCTTTAAGCAAGAAGGTAAATATCATGAAAAATATATCCAATCGGTCAATAATTGAGATTGCATGACTCACATACATAGGGCCAGTTCTTTTGACGGCTTAAAAAACAAGCCAGCTTCTCCACAGCTTTCCTCATTCATTGGGGCTTCTGAATTTGTTATAACTAATTTAGAAGCCTCAACAAATTTAGGGAACGGCTTATTAAGCTGGGGAGAGGCAGCTTATGTTTTAGCCAAACTGGTTGAACAAATCCAATGCTTGATACAGATTCTTATGAAAGATTCTTGGTAAGTAGAGTGCTTGTTTCTCGTGTGCTTTCTTTTTCAACAACTTTTGTTGATAAACCATAATTCGAATCCAGAGCAATAGCTAGTATGTATGTAAGTAATTTACACTCGCAGTAATTTACAACATGCTTTGTTGGAAATCAATACATACACACTCAGCTCATTCTTCACGGCTTAATGGCTTGTCATGCCAGCACACATGTAAGCAAGCACAACACAGTGCAAAATCAGTCCACAATGTAAAGCAAGCTCACATGTAAAGTGGTGGCTGATGTATGATGATGAGGGTGGATACATTCGCCATCAAGATACGGCAGGACTGGATGATTTTTTCTTCTTCGTGATATTGAAGGAATGAACGGCACGATCTCCCGCGATTTCCTGAACCATGCAAATCGTTTGGCAGAGTTTAATCAGCTATAGCGCGGCTGTTTCACCTGCTATTTTAAAATCATGACAATTGATTTGTTTCTCTCCACTGATGGGAGTATTTGGCACTGTTAAAAGTTACTGCCACCCCTCTGTACAGTTTATAGTTAGTAGTACAGCAGCACTTCTTCACACAAAAACGGACGCGCAAACCGCCAGCAATGTTCAACTCCTTTGGATCGTCCAAAGCCAATTACTTGCAGATTTTCACTATGTCAAACGCACAAAGGCGAGAGGGTATGATCGACTTCATTCTGCAATCACACTGAAGGTGAACCGGGTTCCTTATGCAGGGCTTGCTCCTTCCAAAGGTTTTACAGTATACACCAGGATCTGCTTTGGCACATTCGCCTCCGGGAGCTCCCACACCGACCGCCCATGTAGGCAGACGGAGCTGCGATGTCGATGGTGTCTGTCGAGGTAGCCCACGAGCGCGCCAAGGACCAGACAATCATCGCAGCGGTGTCGACAGTTCACGAGAGCTCAGCCGTAGATAGTGGGTGGGCATGTATGACAAGGCGCCCTTTCGCAGTATGTTACCTGCGAGAATCTCCTCGTCAAGTGGTAGCCAACAGGAGTGATGACATGATACTCCCTCCGTCCCAAAATAAGTAACTCAAAAATGACTCAATTTTGTACATACAAAATTGAGTCATTTTTGAGTTACTTATTTTGGGACGGAGGGAGTACATTGTTGGGTACTTCCCGACAACTCCCATGCTTAGGATAGGGTTATTTGATAAGCCGAGAACACGAGGAGGAGATGCAACAAGTTGCTTGGGCTGTTGGGCAAGCCAAGAACACAAGGAGGAGATGCAACATGTAGATTGGCCAAAGAGGAGACTTGTATGTGAGCGGAACACTTGACAAGTGGCACTGGAAGAGGAGGTACGTATGGCATCCATGTACTCCCTCCGGTCCTTTTTACTTCGCGTATTAGATTTGTGTCAAGCCAAACTTTGTAAAGTTTGACCAAATTTATATTAAAAAATATCAACATCTACAATGCAATATATATATACTATGAAAGTACATTTCATAATGAATCTAACAATGTTGATTTGGCATTGTGAGTGTTGATTTTTTTCTATAAATTTGGTCAAAATAAAGACACTTTGACTTTGGACAAAACTTATATGCGGACTAAAAAGGACCGGAGGGAGTACAAAGCTAAGGATATGTATCATCTCTCTTATAACGGGCAGTAAGGGAGGTAGGTGGCCGTATGAATATTTCATGCATAAAGATAAATTGATAGATTCGATAATGTCGAATGGTGTTATTCAACACAAACCATCCTATTAAAATTCCTTTTGCGGCGGGTCTTATTAAGAATTAAGTGCGCAAGATTAAATGTTGATAGAGAAGATACGCTAATATATGTAAATAATGTGTAGTGTGGGAGGCAGGTGACTGGATGGATTTTTCATAAATAATGATCGATCGCTTACAATCTTTTTTGCTATGTGTTACTACTTTAGAAACGAATGAGTTTGCAATGATCAAACTGTGTGAATGTGTGCACATATAGCTAGTTCTAATGATCATGGCGAATGTATAGGAGAACAAACAAAAAACTGCAAGCATCTTCCTGATAAGGGACATAAATCATGCAACGGATTCATATGCCGTACAAGGGACCTTAATTCAGAAATGGGATTAACACGGGCATTGTGACGGACATGTCCTACCGTGCCGCGTGCTCATTTCCTACCATGCCGTGTGGAGGAGAAATCACCGACACGGGCATTGTGACGGAGTTGGATGAGAAGAAGGCGTTGCTCATGTCCTATAGTGTTGCCTGTGAACTCCGTCGAGAGCGATGGAGGCTCCGCGTCATGGACATCGCCGCGACGGCGGACGAATTTGACGACGGTACCGAACAATGTCATCCGCTCTGCGTCGGCCGCGCCTCGCCGCCACTGTGAGGAGGCCAGGATGTCAACGGCCAGAACCAATAACTAGGAAGAGTAGAACATAGGAGGACACCGACGCTTGGGTCCTAGGAAGGCCACCACCACCGTCTTGTCGGGCCTTGCAGCCGGTGAGCTTTTCCGTTTCATGGAGGCAGAGACTATTCTTCCCTTCTGCCTGTAGCTTCACTTCTAAAGGCTCATGGCGAGCAGAAGAGCTTGCTGTCGGACATGGGAAACATGTCATAGGAAACTCACGATGTCGATCATTTATATTAGGTTAGAATAGGTTTCAGTTGAAATATGTCAAAAATATAATAAATGTGCTCTGGTATAGATGAAATAAATCGATTTTATGTAAAAAATATATCTAAATTTGAATGAAAGTTGCATCAAATGTGACATGACGTTTGCGGCTAGCTTTGGATGGCGGGCTCCCGTATCCGTGTCCGAACCCTATGCGGACCGATCCATGGACGGATAAAGTGTCCATTTTAAGGGTCTGCCTTCGAGATGCCCTAACAACTAGACAGTTTATTCTATAGAATATTCTAGTACAATCCTAACTGCCATCTTAGCATAAATATGACGCTAATATTTTCCTAACATTATAAATCAAGGAAAAATCCATCAACACACCTGCTCGGCCATCGTGTAATGTACGTAGGTGAAGCGGGAGATGTGCCTTCGACTGTGCCATCTCAGCCACACTTTTTTTTTTGCGCGGACCATCTCAGCCACACCAACACTGTATGTTGGTGCTGTAGGCCACAATATGTGTCATGTATGAAGATCAATCAGCCTGCATCAAAGGAACGAACACCACATCGGTTTTAAGCATAAGTATAACTAGCAATTGCTGCCTTTTTTCTACATTTACAGAGCTTGTCTCTCTCACTTTTCCTACTCTATCCCTGTAACGAGTAGCAGTGACCTCTGTAACGATTAGCAGTCGAACTTGATCGTCCATGTAGGCAAAGGAAGCCTCCAGTTTGATAGTAACGGTCGAGGCATTAGGTGGGCGTGCGTGACGGTGCTGCTTACCTCAACATGTTAGCTACGAGGATCCGCTCGTGGATGAGATAGATCTTTGGAAACTTCCTGGCACCTCCCATGCTTAGGATAGGGTATAATGGATAAGCCAATAACATGAGGAGGAGATGTAACGTGTTATTTAGGCTAGGAGCAGAGTTGTATATTGTCAGCATAACACTTGACTAGTGACACAGGTATAGGAAGTATATATGGCATCTACGGACCCAAGGATCTATATCGTTTCTCTCTTTATAATGGGCTGTATAAGGGAGGCAGGTGGCTGGACGAATCTTTCATATCATAAATAAAGATAGATTGGATAATGGCGAATGGTGGTGTCAGCACAAACCATGTTAGGAATTAAAAGCCCAAGATTACAATTTTGATAGAAAAATACCCTAAAACATGTAAATAACAATTGTGACTAACATATATGAATGCTAGAATACGAAATGTCCATTTTCTTAATGCTTTGGTACAGTTTATTTATCTCTCCCTCATGAGCCAGACACCACTGCAAAAATCGTGTAGACGAGTGCGAGGTGCGAGTAATAGTTCAATTATTATTACAATAAGCAGCCCATAGCAGAAAATCACACACCTCACTATTATGCAAGAAGAACATGCATGGAAGCAGCATGAACACACATGGTGCTCTTTATTCTATGAGTGAATTCCATTTTTTGCCCCTAAGTTTGACATTTTTGACACTAATTACTCCATTTAACAAAATTTCATCCATCATACCCCATTTAACAGAAGTGTTGCCACAATTTACCCCTTCTAAATTTTCGAGAGCATTTTGATCACAATTATCAGGTCCAGCTGACGTGCCACGTCGGTAGGTTTTTCCTAGGATTTTTTTATAGACTGAATGCTTCGCAGAGCCGATCGGACTGGGCCGATGGCAAACAGACGTGAACGCAGATCCTCGGACATTCTAACCAAGGCTTTGGATCGAGAGAAGCGCTTGGAGTTGCGAAGATGGATCGGCGTCAACGCGGCAAAGTCGTCACGTTTAGGGGGGGGGGGGGGGGGGTGATTGTTGGAGTTAAAGACGACTTAATCCCCCGTCGGCCGGTGTGTGTCCGATTCGTGTACGTGCATGTATCCTGATACTACTAGAATTAGCAAACCAAATAGTATTGTTGTTAGCTAGCTAGTTCACTATATATATGCATGTACCCTGGTAGTAAACACACCACCGTGGAATCAATATAAAAGATAACAGGCTCGACACAAGCATGTGGCTAGTTGTGTGCGTGCGTTATTCGTGTGCTTCCGGCCGGATCGATCGGATCCTTGGCTGTTGTGTACGAGCGTGTACAAAATATCGGAAGCTAGCTCTACGGTGCGACGCATCACGACGTCAAGGAACTTTGTCGTGTTGGTCACTATCATTCACAGTCACCAGAGGCTTTTTCCTGCCATGTTCCTGGTCTGAAGGTTAGTCTGTAAATCTAAAGCTCTCTGTCCAATTATTGTAATCATTTACAGTAAATAGTTAGGGTACAAGTGGAAACCACATCGTCTAGTTGACTAAGAAATTATATTGTAAAATCAGGTACTCCCTCCAATTCATTATAATTGTCGTGGTTTTAGTTTGGATCGGAGCTGTAGTATAACAATATCAACCATCATTTTCTGATACTCCTGCTTGATGCTCTACGACATCTCTGAAATTATATATAGAAATTTCTGTTGTTGTTTCCTGAGTAGTAAGAAAAATGCAATTTCAGGTTGTCATACCTCGGAGTCCACGTGAGGCCAAGGGACTGCTGCTGGCCAGTATTCGTGACCCAAACCCAGTCATATTTTTCGAGCCAAAGGTAGAGCAAAAATTTGAAAGAAGTTGGGTTAAGACCTATATGTATCCCTGTGGTAGAATATTTGCACGAGAACAGCTGATGTACAGTATTGAATTGATTGTCGCAGAATATTGGCACGAGAACAGCTGATGTACAGTATTGAATTGATTATCGCAGAATGCTCATACAAGCAGCTTTCATTTTTACAGTGGCTGTACCGTTTGTCTGTTGAAAAAGTTCCTGAGGGAGACTATATATGCTACCTTTATCTCAGGCAGAAGTGCGTATATCTCTATCCTGTATATTGTTTTGGTGATGAGGAAACCCAAAAAATATTTATGCAACTTGTATGCTTTAGGTGATTCGCCAAGGGAGTGATATAACACTTATTGGTTGGGGAGCTCAACTTGCAGTGCTGGAACAAGCATGTGAAGATGCTTCAAAGGTCAGTTACTCACGCTAGTTCTTAACTGCAAAATTCAGTTAATGCTTCCATGGCCGAAACAATAGAAAAAAAAACTAACATATTCGTATATTGCCGGTGAAATAAAATTTACTAACCATTCTGATTCCATTTGCCCTGAATCAACAATGGCAACTAAAGGTTGGAGCCACTTGATCTTGGTAATATATGATCAGCAAACAGTTGGTAGAGCACTCGAATACTTCTGCATTTCAGAATGCGCATGCTAATCTAGGTCTAGGAAGCCTGGTCACATTTCTCTTTTAAGGATTAATAACACCGATGAACATATAACTTCAATTGCGACTACAACCGAGCATCTTGGCATAGTGATAATACCAAGGTCGTTCTGGTTATTCACATCATTTAATGGCAAAGGAAATGATATATGTGTGTCTTCGTGGATGTTACCATCTTGATTCATCTCCATGTCTTGATTATCTTGCGCAGTGTTCCATAAACTGTGCCTGACTATCAGTACAATATTGAATTACAGGACGGAATTTCTTGCGAGCTCATATATAGATCTAAGAACACTAATTCCATGGGACAAGGAAACAGTCGAGGCCTCTGTCAGCAAGACCGGAAAGCTTCTTGTACGTTGCCTCTCTGGGCTCACATTGTTTTTGTTTTTTACCTAGAATGCTCCATTATCATCATCATCATCAGTGACAAGTAGTAGGACATCACAGGTTAGTCATGAGGCCCCAATCACCGGAGGGTTTGGTGCGGAAATCGCTGCATCCATTGCTGAGCGCTGCTTCCAGAGGGTAGGGTACTCAATCTTTAAGCTGTTTAATAGAACAAAGAAAAACCTTAACACATAAGTCACTTGTATAATCATCCGTAAGCTGACGTGGTCAAAACCGCTCAAATATATGTGTTGCAGTTAGAAGCGCCTGTCGCGAGGGTCTGCGGCCTCGACACCCCTTTTCCTCTTGTTTATGAACCATTCTACATGCCCACAAAGAACAAGGTAATTTGGTGGGATGAATGATGATTTGATCTTTGGTTTGGCTGCATTGGTATATATTCTACATACAGCTCTGACCCTGATGTGCTGGTTGGTTGTTGCAGATTATGGATGCTATTAAAGCAACTGTAAATTACTGAGGTTGGTGCAGGAGGGCACATCAAGCTGGTATATATTGCTGTATGTAGAAACTGCCGTTATGTATGTATGTGTATGAGTGACTATATATTGCTGGTCCGTGGCCTAAATGCACATCCACAAACCAGTTTATCCGAGACAACGCCAATAAAATTGCAAATATTCTGCAATTGCCAGTCCCTCCTTATAGCAGTCGACTGCTTTTTCAGAGAAAAGAAAAACAAGTTAAATGCTGATGAAGCATTCCTTTTATAGAAAGCCGTCGTATTGTAAACAAAATTGGAATCTTGCACTAAAACAATTTCATTGCCGCAGGGAAATGGCGAAACCCCTGCGAATCAAAGTGTACCTAAAAGGTTTACTTGTGAAAACGGAATCTGGATACTACACCTACCTACTCCTACATCTTAGAGAAGAAGGATGGAAGCTTTTTGTGCTAATATAAGCTATCGATTTTGTTAAAAGGGATAGGCTTGGCCTCTGCATTATCGTGATGCACACATTCATTTTATTGATAAACTATTCAAAGTAGGTAAATATCGTGAGAACAAAAATCCAAATCGGTCAATAATTGAGATTGCATGGCTCACATACATAATCTGTTGCTGGCTTGCTATCCAATGCTTGACACAGCTTCTTACGAACGATTTTTGGTAAGTAGAGTGCTTGTTTCTCATGCGCTTTCTTTTTCAACATTTTATTTTGATAAACCATAATCCAATCCAGAGCAATAGCTAGTATGTACTCTCTCCGAATCTCCGATCCATAGTACTTGTCACATGACATCGACAAGTAATATGGATAGGAGGGAGTATGTAGGTAGACTTACGCTCATAGTAATTTGGAACATGCTTGTTTGGAAATCAATCCATACACACTCGCTCATTCTTCACGGTTTATCATGCCAGCATACATGTAAACAAGCACAAGACAGAATGCGGTTTATCATGCCAGCATACATGTAAACAAGCACAAGATAGAATGAATCAGTGCAAATGTAGAGCAAGCTCACACGCCAGGTGGTGGTGGTGGTGGTTGATGTATGATGTGATGGCGAATACATTCACCATCAAGGATAAGGGACGTCGTGAAGGTGATGCCCGCATGCAGAAGCAGCGCCCACAGCCACAGGAGGGTGATGAGCTTGCCGCCGCGTCGCAAGGCTTCAACATGGCCCTTCACATTGTCCGATGGCGCGAGGTAGAGTATCATCTCTGACCAAAACTCCGCCAGGATCTCCCACACCGCCGCTTGGCTTCTGGTACATTGTTCTGGCCTCTGTGCTCTATTCCTTTGGAATCTCTTGGCCTATTAGTCTCGTCCACCAGCTGCTTTCCAAGCTTTGATCCTATGTTGACAACCTCCTCTTCCGTCAGCTGATTTCCATGACATGATCTTCCTGCCTCCAACCATCTTGTTGTCATTGGAGTTTGGAGTTGTCATCACCAAAATACCGAATCAGACGCGAATACAAGCCTGGCCTTGATGGCGTTGCACCACTGCCGCATTGAGAATGGGCAGATGATTAGGAACTCCTAGGTGATACTCCCTCCGTCCCAAAATAAGTTGCATTTCGTTAGGGCAGAGTGCAGATAACTCAGCAGTCGACAATGATTAAAATCACGTCAGGAAAACATTTTCGTGATAGCTAACGAATGAACGGCGCGATTTTCTGAACCATGCAAATTGTGTGGCGGTTTTAAATCAGCTATAGCGGATGTTTCGCCCATGATTTAAAATGGTGACAGTTGATCTGTTTGCTCTTCACTGATGCTCTTCACTGATGGGAGTATTTGGCACTGTTAAAAAGTTACTGTCACCATGTACTCTTTAATTAGTAGTACAACAGTACTTCTTCACAATAAAATGGACGCGCATACCACCAGCAATGTTCAACTCTACACGTTTCATAGTATACACCAGGATTTGCTTTGGCACGTTCGCCTCCGGGAGCTCCCTTACTAACCGTCCATGTAGGCAGACGGAGTTGCAATGTCGATGGTGGCTGTCAAGGCAGCCCATGAGCGCGCCAAGGATCAGACAACAATATTGGATGAGTCGACGGTTCACAAGAGCTCAGCCGTAGATCGTGGGTGGGCGTGTACGATCTGGTTCCCTTTCGCAGTATGTTAGCTGCGAGAATCTTGTCGTGAAGTGGTTGCCAACGGGAGCGAGGACGTGATAGATTTTTGGGAACTTCCCGATACCTCCCATGCTTAATTAGGATAGAGTAATTGATAAGACAAGAACACGAGGAGGAGATGCCATGTTGCTTGGGCTGTTGGGCAAGCCAAGAACACGAGGAGGAGATGCAACATGTAGCTTGGGCAAGAAGGAGACTTGTATGTGATCGGAACGCTTGACAAGTGGCACAGGAAGAGGAGGTATATATGACATCTATGTACAACACTAAGGATGTGTATCATCTCTCGTATAATGGGCAGTAACAGAGGTAGATGGCCGGATGAATTTTCATAAACAAAGATAAATTGATAGATTGGATAATGTGGAATGGTGTTATTCAACACAAACCATCCTATTAAGATTATTTTTGCGACAGATCTTATTAACAACTTAATGCGCAAGATTTCAATGTTGATAGAAAAGATACGCTGATATATATAAATAATGTGTATTATGGGAGGCAGGTGACCGGATGATTTTTTCATAAATAAAGATAGATTGAGCACAATCTTTTTTGCTGTGTTACTACTTTAGAAACATATGAGTTTGAATAATAAACTTGTGTGTCTGTGTGCACATATAGCTAGTTCTAATGATAATGGCAAATTAACAGGAGAACAAACATAAAACTGCAAGCATCTGCCTGATAAGGGACCTAAATCATGCAACTGATTCATATGCCGCACAAGGGATCTTAATTCAGAAATGGGATTAACACAAATCATCATAGTTTAATTATTATTACAATAAGCAGCCCATAGCATACAATCGCACACCACAACATTGCAAAGGAAGAACATGCATGTAAGCAGCATGAACACGCATGGTGCGCTTTATTTATTTCTCTATCTTTCTCAAAGCTTGTAATCCATCTTAATACATGAATCAGCATGGGTGTACGTGTACAAAGAAAATTATGAAAACAAAAATTAAAGGATGCTGCAAAATAGAATCAACACACGGATAAATTGATATAGTGTCCAGACAGAATTAATACATAATTAGGATTAGGTCATAGTAAGTTGCTCAATCTATTGTGGGAAATAAATACATGCACACTCGCTCATTCTTGATGGCTCATCATGCCAGCACACATGCAAACGCACAACACATGCCAGTACACAATGTGAAGCAAGCTCTCACACAGAAGGTGGTGGTGGGATGGATGATGACGAGGACAAATAAATTCATCAAGGACGAGGGAAGTCACAAGCAGGCTTCGAGGTGATGTCGGCGTGTAGAAGCATTACCCACATGAGGGTGATGAGCTTGAAAGTCCCCACCGTGCCCCAGGGCTTGAATGTGGCCCCTCACATTGTCCGATGGTGCCAGGTACGGTATCATATTTGACCAGAACTCAAGCAAGGAATAAAGGCTGGCACCATGTGATGAAAATCCCAGGGGGATACAATCCCTATATTAAGACATGAACGATCATACAGCGCACAACTGCCTTAAACACAACGTAGTAAGCCAGCCAAATTTCTTGAATAGCTATAGCATGAAATAGAAATTTGAAAAAAAGGAAAAAACCCTTATCAGGCAGGCTGGCAGTGTAAAGAAAGCTCTCACACAGAAGTGTGGTGGTTGATGGATGATGACGAGAACGGTTACATTCATCAAGGACGAAGCCAATTGACCCCTTCGCAACTGTCATTTGGAAAAAAAACTATGCACCTAACAAATGCAAAACTTTTCTCTGGCTAGCAAAAAAAGGCCCGGCTATTCACCAACTAAAGACGATTCAAAAGGTGGTTAACAGGCTTCGATTGCTGCCCGTTCTGCCCAGCTACAGAATCAACCACTCACCTCCTCCTCCAATGCCACCATCTGCGTCCGTTTTGGGAAGAACTGAATTCGATTTCTGCTATACTGCCGACAGACCTCCGCCATCTCTGGAGACAGGGCCTAACCAACAAACCTTGCTCCACTGTTATCATTGCTATTCTACAGAATATTTGGAAAAGAAGAAATGCAAAAGCTTTTCGGAATGAACTTCAACCGATCAACCTCGTCGCCTGCTGGGCTGCTGACGACCTCGTGCTTTGGTCCAATGGATGCTCCAGTGAGCACACTATGCACCTTCTTCGGGATTGGAGTACTATGTTGTTTGGCTTATCTGTGAGATTGTAGCATATTTGATTTGTATTCTCCACTCCCCTCCCCCACTCCATCATGTAAATGTACTCTTCTATCTATTAATGAAATGGTTCAGGTCGGCCTAAGCCTGCCGTAGCACCGTTAAAAAAAATCAAGGACGAGGGACGACGTCGAGAGCAAGAATAGATGTTATGCCGGAGAATGGACGTCAGTCGCAGGGGGCACTTTGCCGCATTGAGAATGGGCAGCTTATTAGGAACTCCTAACTAATAGTATTGATTGGAAAAGTTGCATTTCACTAGGGCAGAATGCAGATAACTAAGTAGTCGACAACAATTAAAATTGCGTCAAGAAACATTTTGGTGACAGCCAAGAAAGGAACGACGCGATCTCCGGTGATTGCGGCGCGATTTCCCGCGATTTACTAAACCATGCAAATCGTGCGGTAGTTTTCAATCAGCGATAGCGCCGTAATCGCGGCTGTTTTGCCTGCAATTTAAAACCATGGCAGTTGATCTGTTTGCTCTTCACTGATGAGAGTGTTTGGCACCGTTAAAAGTTACTGTCACCCTGTACTGTTTAATTAGTAGTACAACAGTGCTCATATTCACAAAAAATAAAGGACGCACGTACCGCGCAGCAACTTTCAACTCCTTTGGATCGTCCTAGAGGCAACCTACTTTCTACTTTTAATCATCTATGTGAAACCAACAATGCTAGCAAAAACAGATTACCTGCTGTAGTACTTGATGTTCACCTCTTTTGGGCCGTCTATACCGAAAACGCACGAAAACAAGAGGGTACGCTCGATTTCGTCATGCAACCACACTGAAGGTGTATCTGTTCCTTAAAGATGCGGTCTGCTCCTTCCAAACGTTTCACGGTGCATACAATAAGTTCTTCGTGGGCTTATCTGCCTCTGGGAGCTCCCCCTCACCAACCGTCCATGTAGGCAGACGGAGCTGCAATGTCGACGATGACTGGCAGGGTAACCCACGAGCGCGCCAAGGACTAGACAACTATCACAGAGGAGTTTACGATTCACGAGAGCTCAGCCGTTGATGGCGGGTGGGTGTCTACGATGATTTCCACTATCTCAGTATGTTAGCAGGGAGAACTTTGTCGTGGAGTGGTAGCCAACAGGAGTGAGGGCGTGATAGATTGTTGGGAACTTCCCGACACCTCCCATGCTTAGGATAGAGTGATTGATAAGCCAGGAACACGAGGAGGAGATGCAACATGTTGCTTCGCCAAGGATGAGAGTTGGATGTGAGCGGAACACTTGAATGGTGCCAGGGGAAGAGGACGTATATATGACATCTATGTACAAAGCTAAGGATATCTACTCTCTTATAATGGGCAATAAGGGAGGCAGGTGGCCAGATGAATCTTTTGTAAATAAAGATAAATAGATAGATTAGATAATGTCGAATGGTGATACTCCACACAAACCATCCTACTAAGATTATTTTTGCGACGTATCTTATTAAGAATCAAATGCCCAAGATTTCAATGTTGATAGAAAAGATACGCTAATATATGTAAATAATGTGTAGTGTGGGAGGCCAGTGACCGGATGAATGTTTCACAAATAAAAATAGATCGCCTACAATCTTTTTTGCTATGTGTTACTACTTTAGAAACAAATGAGCTTGCAATGATCAAACTGTGTGTCTGTGTGCACATATCGCTAGTTCTAATGATCATGGCAAATTTACAAGAGAACAAACTTAAAACTGCATGCATGTTCCTGATAAGGGACCTAAATCATGCAACGGATTCATATGCCGCACAAGGGACCTTAATTCAGAAAATGGGATTAACACGGGCATTGTGACGGACATGTCCTACCGTGGCGCGTGCGCATTTTCTACCGTGCCGTGTGGAGGAGAAATCACCGTCACGGGCATTGTGTCGGACATGGATGAGAAGAAGGTGTTGCTCATGTCCTACAGTGTCGCCTGCGAACTCCGCCGAGAGCGATGGAGGCTCCGCGTCGTGGAGATCGACGCGACAGTGGAGAAATTTAACGACGGCACCGAACGATGTCATCCGCTCTGCGTTGGCCACGCCTCGCCGCCACTATGAGGAGGTCGGGATGTCAACGGCCAGAACCGATAACGAGGAAGATTAGAATATAGGAGGACACCGATGCTTGGGTCCTAGGAAGGCCACCACCACCGTCTTGTCGGGCTTCGCAGCCGGTGAGCTTCCCCGCTTTGCGGATGCGGATGCCACTACTCTTCCCCTACCGCTGATGCTATTCTTGGTGGGCTCATACCCGGCCGGTAAACTTGCCCGTTTCATGGAGGCAGAGACTATTCTTCCCTGCTGCCTGAAGTTTCATTTCTAGAGGCTCATGGTGATCCGGCGAGGTTGCTGTCGGACATGGGAAACATGTCATAGGAAACTGATGATGTGGATCGTTTATACTAGGTTAGAATAGGTTTTAGTTGAAATATGTCAAAAATATAATAAATGTGCTCCGGTATAGATAAAATCAATCGATTTTATGTTAAAAAAATATCTACATTTGAATGAAAGTTACATCAAATGTGACCTGACGTTTGCGGCTAGCTTTGGATGGCCGGCTCCCGTATCCGTGTCTGAAACCTATCCGGACCGATCCATGGAGGGATAATGTGTCCGTTTTAGGGGTCTGCCTTGGAGATGCCCTAACTACTAGACAGTTTATTCTATAGAATATTCTAGTACAATTCTAACTGCCATCTTAGCATAAATATGATGCTAATATTTTCCTAACAATATAAATCAAGTAAAAATCCATCGACACGCCTGCTCGGCCATTGTGGAATGTACGTAGGTGAAGCGGGAGATGCGCCTTCGGCTGTGCCATCTCAGCCACACATATATTTTTGCGGGAACCATCTCAGCCACACCAACACTGTATGTTAGTGCTGTAGGCCACAATATGTGTCATGTATGAAGATCAATCAGCCTGCATCAAAGGAACGAACACCACATCGGTTTTAAGCATAAGTATAACTAGCAATTGCTGCCTTTTTTTTTAACCTTTGCAGAGCTTGTCGCTCTCACTTTTCCTACTCTATCCCTGTAACGAGTAGCAGTGACCGTACCTCTGTAACGAGTAGCAGTTGAACTTGATCGTCCTTGTAGGCAAAGGGAGCCTCCAGTTTGATAGTAACGGTCGAGGCATTAGGTGGGCGTGCGTGACGGTCCTGGCTATCTCAACATGTTAGCTACGAGGATCCGATCGTGGGTGAGATAGATCGTTGGAAACTTCCTGGCACCTCCCATGCTTAGGATAGGGTAATGGATTAGCCAATAACACGATGAGGAGATGTAACGTCTTATTTAGGCCAGGAGGAGAGTTGTATTTTTGAAAATAAACACCCACTTTATTAATTGGAAATAACGGTTACATCGTCTATAAGAAAAGGTACAAGATTCTCCATAGGCTCCTCAAACCAGTCTCTAGTTACCGAACTTTTAGCTAGCCTAGCAAGTTCATGAGCCACCTTATTAGCTACCCTATTGCAATGTTCAAACTTAGTCAAAGGAAAATCGAATGCCATGAAGTAGCAATCATCAAAGACTGCCGCCGCAGCTCCCGCAAATTGTCCTCCATTCTTCATTGTGTCGATGACTTCCTTATTATCAGAGTTAATAATAAGACGATTGCATCCCGCCTATTGTGCAAGAACTAAACCAAATCTTAGAGCCATCGTTTCTGCTGTCAGGACATCATCACACAAATCAATCTTCCAGTTTCCACCAACAATAAATTTTCCTTTGTCATCTCTGAGTACAGCACCAGCCGTGCCCCTGAGCAGATCATGGTCAAACGAAGCATCAACATTCAGCTTAACAAAACCCCTAGGAGGTCTGCTCCATCCTTCTTTTTTACTAGTCGCACTAGGGGAGTGGGCATTAACATAGTTTGCCGTTATAGCATGAACCCCCATCGAAATCTGGTTTACATCTTGGGACTTTCCTTCATGAACCAACATTCGTCTTTCCCGCCATAGATACCAAGCGGTTATCGCGATTAGTTCACGCGCACTCTGGCAACCCAATATAGATGGATCTTGGTTCGGCATAAGAAGTAAAAATTCAAGAACCGCCTCCACCGCTCGATCAATAACACAAGCTTTCTTAATCACTTCGCTCATCCCCAGCTTACCCCAAACATCCTTTGCCTTCTGACATAGAAACAAAACGTGTTTTGTATCTTCTTGACCATTCGAGCATGATGGGCAGATGGACGAAACTTTCATATGTCTATTAGCAAGCGTAACCCGACAAGGTAGAGTTCCATGAAACGCATGCCAAATAAAAAATTTGACCTTTGCCGGACACAATAATTTCCAAATCGCACCCCAAATAGGATTGACACTGATTCGACCCATGCCATTAGTAAATTGCAATTTCTTCCCATGTTGTTGGTTCCAGGAGGAGAGTTGTATGTTGTGAGCATAACACTTGACTAGTGACGAATCTTTCATATAATAAATAAAGATAGATTGGATAATGGCGAATGGTGATGTCAGCACAAACCATGTTAGGAATTAAAAGCCCAAGATTACAACTTTGATAGAAAAACACCCTAAAACATGTAAATAATAATTGTGAATAACATATATGAATGCTAGCATACGAAATGTTCATTTTGTTAATGCTTTGGTACAGTTTATTTATCTCTCCCTCATGAGCCAGACACCACTACAAAAATCTTGTAGACGAGTGCGAAGTGCGAGCAATAGTTTAATTATTATTACAATAAGCAGCCCATAGACATATCACAGGTATGCCGAGTGCCAGAAACACTCGGCAAAGACTTTGCCGAGAGTTGCACCCGGCAAAGTCCACCCGGCGTACACCTCTTCGGCAACTAGGAATTTGCCGCGAGCCAAAACACGGACACTCGTCAAACTCTTTACCGAGTGCCAAACAATGTCTCTCGGCAAAATAAGGTGACTTCATGTCCGCTGGTTCCATTAGTTCTTTGTTGAGAGCCACTCTCGGCATAATTGCTACAGCAAAGTGCCAGGGCCTCCCAGGTCATGGCAGTTTGCCGAAAGCGGCTCTCGGTAAAGTTTAGTGTCACGTTTCAGTTCGTACAGCTTTTCTCTCTGATCCCTGTAGCAAAAACAGATATAGAATACACAAACTTGCTTTGATCCTATGTTGACAACCTCCTCTTACGTCACCTGATTTCCAAGCCATGATCTTCCTGCCTCCAATCATCTCGTTGTCATTGGAGTTTGGAGTTGTAATCACCAAAATACTTAATCAGACGCGAATACAAGCCTGGGCTTGATGGCGTTGCACCACTGCCGCATTGAGAATGGGCAGATGATTAGGAACTCTTAGCTAATACTCCCTCCGTCCCAAAGTAAGTTGCATTGCGTTAGGACAGAGTGCAGATAACTCAGTAGTCGACAACGATTAAAATCGCTTCAGGAAAACATTTTCGTGATAGCTAACGAATGAACGACGCGATCTCACCGGATTTCCTGAACCATGCAAGTTGTGCTGCAGTTTTAAATCAGCTATCAAATCGCGGTAGTTGATCTGTTAGCTCTTCACTGATGGGAGTATTTGGCACTGTTAAAAAGTTACTGCCACCCTGTACTGTTTAATTAGTAGTACAGCAGTACTTCTTCACAATAAAATGGACGCGCATACCACCAGCAATGTTCAACTCTACACGTTTCATAGTATACACCAGGATCTGCTTTGGCACATTCGCCTTCGGGAGCTCCACTACTAACCGTCCATATAGGAAGACGGAGTTACAATGTCGATGGTGGCTGTCAAGGTAGCCACGAGCGCGCCAAGGACCAGACAACAATAACGGAGGAGTCGACGGTTCAAAGAGCTCAGCCGTAGATGGTGGGTGGGCGTGTCCGCGTGTACGACAAGCTACCCTTTCTCAGTATGTTAGCTGCGAGAATCTTGTCGTGAAGTGGTAGCCAACAGGAGTGAGGACGTGATAGGTGGTTGCAAACTTCCTGACGCTTACCATGCTTAGGATAAAGTGATGATTGATAAAACCAAGAACACGAGGAGGAGATGCAACATGTTGCTTGGGTTGTTGGGCAAGCCAAGAACACGAGGAGGAGATGCAACATGTTACTTGGGCTGTTGGGCAAGCCAAGAACACGAGGAGGAGATGCAACATGTAGATTGGGCAAAGAGGAGACTTGTATGTGACCGGAACACTTGACAAGTGGCACTGGAAGAGAAGGTACATATGGCATCGAAGTACAAAGCTAAGGATGTGTATCATCTCTCTTATAATGGGCAGTAAGGGAGGCAGGTGGCCGTATGAATATTTCATAAATAAAAGTAAATTGGTAGATTGGATAATGTCGAATGGTGTTATTCAATCCAATCCTATTATGATTCTTCTTGCGACGGATCTTATTAACAATTAAATGCGCAAGATTTCAATGTTGATAGAAAAGATACGCTGATATATGCAAATAATGTGTAGTATGGGAAGCAGGTGACCGGATGAATTTTTCATAAATAAAGATAGATTGAGCACAATCTTTTTTGCTGTGTTACTACTTTAGAAACGAATGAGTTTGCAATAATCAAACTGTGTGTATGTGTGCACATATAGCTAGTTCTAATGATAATGGCAAATTAACAGGAGAACAAACATAAAACTGCAAGCATCTTCCTGATAAGGGACCTAAATCATGCAACGGATTCATATGCCGCACAAGGGATCTTAATTCAGAAATGGGATTAACACAAATGATCATCAATATTTATGTAGAAGTGCGAGTAATAGTTTAATTATTATTACAATAAGCAGCCCACAGCATACAATCACACACCACAACATTACACAGGAAGTACATGCATGTAAGCAGCATGAACACGCAAGGTGCTCTTTATTTATTTCTCTATCTTTCTCAAAGCTTGTAATATAATCCATCTTAATACATGAACCAGCATGGGTGTACGTGTACAAAGAAAATTATGAAAACAAAAATTAAAGGATGCTGCAAGATAAAATCAACACATTGATAGATTGATATAGTGTCCAGACAGAACTAATATGTAATTAGGATTAGCTCATAGTAATTTTCTCAATCTATTGTAGGAAATGCATACATGCACACTCGCTCATTCTTGATGGCTCATCATGCCAGCACACATGCAAACGCACAACACATGCCAGTACACAATGTGAAGCAAGCTCTCACACAGAAGGTGGTGGTGGGATGGATGATGACGAGGACAAATAAATTCATCAAGGACGAGGGAAGTCACAAGCAGGCTTCGAGGTGATGCCGACGTGCAGAAGCAACACCCACAGGAGGGTGATGAGCTTGACAGTCCCCACCGTGCCTCAGGGCTTCAATGTGGCCGATCACATTGTCCGATGGCGCGAGGTAGGGTATCATATTTGACCAGAACTCAAGCAAGGAATAAAGACTGACACCATGTGATGAAAATCCCAGGGGGATACAATCCCTATAGTAAGACATGAACGATCATACAGCGCACAGCTGCCTGAAACACAACTTAGTAAGCGAGCCAAATTTATTGAATAGCTATAGCATGAAACAGAATTTGGGAAAAAAATGGAGAAAGCCCTTATCAGGCAGGCTGGCAGTGTAAAGCAATCTCTCACACAGAAGTTTGGTGGTTGATGGATGATGACGAGAACGGATACGTTCATCAAGGACGAAGCCAATTGACCCCTTCGTAACTGCCATCTGGAAGAACTATGCACCCAACAAATGCAGAATTTTCCTTTGGCTAGCAAAAAAAGACCCGGCTATTCACCAGCGAAAGACGATTCAAAAGGGGCTTAACAGACTTCGGCTGCTGCCCGTTATGCCCAGCTACAAAATCAACCACTCACCTCCTCCACCAATGCCACCATCTGTGTCCGTTTTGGGAAGAACTGAATTCGATTTCTGCTACACTGCCTACATAGCTCAGCCATCTCCGGGGGCAGGGCCTAACGAACAAACCTCGCTCCCCGTTATGATTGCTATTTTGTGGAGTATTTGGAAAAGAAGAAATGTAAAAGCTTTTCATAATGAACTTCAACCGATCAACCCCGTCGCCCGCTGGGCTGCTGATGACCTCATGCTTTGGTCCAATAGATGCTCCAGTGAGCACACTATGCACCTTCTTCGGGATTGGAGTACTATGTTGTTCCGCTTATCTATCAGATTGTAGCATATTTGATTTGTATTCTCAACTCCCCTCCCCCACTCTCTGCCATGTAAATGTACTCTTTTATCTATTAATGAAATGGTTCAGCTCGGCGTAAGCCCGCCGTAGCGCCGTTAAAAAAATCAAGGACGAGGGAGGACGTCGCGAGCAATAATAGATGTGATGCCGGAGAATGGACGCCAACTGCAGGGGCCACTTTGCCGCATTGAGAATGGGAAGCTTATTAGGTACTTCTAACTAATAGTATTGATTGGAAAATTTGCATTTCATTAGGGCAGAGTGCAGATAACTAAGTAGTCGACAACAATTAAAATTGCGTCAAGAAAACATTTTCGTGATAGCCAAGGAGGGAACGACGCGATCTCCGGCGATTGCGGCGCGATTTCCCGCGATTTCCTAAACCATGCAAATCGTGCGTCAGTTTTCAATCAGCGATAGTGCTGTGATCGCGGATGTTTTGCTTGCGATTTAAAATCATAGCAGTTGATCTGTTTGCTATTCACTGATGAGAGTGTTTGGCACCGTTAAAAGTTACTGTCACCCTGTACTGTTTAATTGGTAGTACAATAGTGCTTATATTCACAAAAAATAAAGGATGCAGCGTACCGCGCCAGCAATTTTTTACTCTTTCAGATCGTCCTCCAACAATGCTAGGAAAAAATAGATTACATGCTGTAGTACTTGATTTTCACCTCTTTCGGGCCGTCTATACCAAAAAACGCACAAAAGCAAGAGGGTGCGCTTGATTTCGTCCTGCAACCACACTGAAGGTGAATCTGTTCCTTGAAGATGCGGGTCTGCTCCTTCCAAACGTTTCACGGTGCATACAATAAATTCTTCTTTTGCTTATCTGCCTCTGGGAGCCCCCCCTCACCAACCGTCCATGTAGGCAGACGGAGCTGCAATGTGTATGATGGCTGGCAAGGTAGCCCACGAGCGTGCCAAAGACTAGACAACTATCACAGACGAGTCGACGGTTCACGAGAGCTCAGCCGTAGATGGCGGGCAGGCGTCTACGACGATGACCAGTATCTCAGCATGTTAGCTGGGAGAACTTTGTCGTGGAGTGGTAGCCAACAGGAGTGAGGGCGTGATAGATTGTTGGGAACTTCCTGACACCTCCCATGCTTAGATTAAAGTGACTGATAAGCCAAGAACACGAGGAGGAGATGCAACATGTTGCTTGGGCAAGGATGAGAGTTGTATGTGAGCGGAACACTTGACTGGTGGCACGGGAAGAGGAGGTATATATGGCATCTATGTACAAAGCTAAGGCCTAAGGGTATGTATCATCTCTCTTATAATGGGCAGTAAGAGAGGCAGGTGACCAGATGAATCTTTCATAAATAAAGATAAATAGATAGATTGGATAATGTCGAATGGTGATATTCAACAAAAACCATCCTATTAAGATTCCTTTTGCGACGGGTCTTATTAAGAATTAAATGCGCAAGATTCAATGTTGATAGAGAAGATACGCTAATGTATGTAAATAATGTGTAGTATGGGAGGCAGGTGACTGGATGATTTTTTCATAAATAAAGATAGATCGCTTACAAAGTTTTTTGCTATGTGTTACTACTTCAGAAACGAATGAGTTTGCAATGATCAAACTGTGTGAATGTGTGCATATATAGCTAGTTCTAATGATCATGGAGAATTTACAGGAGAACAAACAAAAAACTGCAAGCATCTTCCTGATAAGGGACCTAAATCATGCAACGGATTCATATGCCGCAGAATGGACCTTAATTCAGAAATGGGATCAACACGGGCATTGTGATGGACATGTCCTACCGTGCCGCGTGCTCATATCCTACAATGCCGTGTGGAGGAGAAATCACCGACACGGGCATTGTGACGGACATGGATGAGAAGAAGGTGTTGCTCATGTCCTACAGTGTCGCTTGCGAACTCCGCCGAGAGCGATGGAGGCTCTGTGCCGCGGAGATCGACGCGACGGCGGAGGAATTTGACGACGGCACCGAACGATGTCATCCGCTCTGCGTCGGCCGCGCCTCACCTCCACTGCAAGGAGGCCGGAATGTCAATGGCCAGAACCGATAACGAGGAAGAGTAGAACATAAGAGAACACTGACGCTTGGGTCCTAGGAAGGCCACCACCAATGTCTTGTCGGGCCTCGCAGCCGGTGAGCTTGCCCGCTTTGCGGATGCGGATACCTCTACTCTCCCCCTCCCACTGAAGCTATTCTTGGTGGGCTCATATCCGGCCGGTGAACTTTCCCATTTCATGGAGGCAGAGACTATTATTCCCTTCTGCCTGAAGCTTCACTTCTAGAAGCTCATGGCGAGCCGACGAGCTTGCTGTTAGACATGGGGAAACATGTCATAGGAAACTGACGATGACGATCATTTATACTAGGTTAGAATAGGTTTTAATTGAAATATGTCACAAATATAATAAATGTGCTCTGGTATAGATGAAATCAATCGATTTTATGTAAAAAAAAATCTAAATTTGAATGAAAGTTGCATCAAATGTGACCAGATGTTTGCGCCTAGCTTTAGATGACCGGCTTCCGTATCCGTGTCTGAACCCTATCCGGACCGATCCATGGACGGATGAAGTGTCCGTTTTAGGGGTCTGTCTTGGAGATGCCCTAACTACTAGACAGTTTATTCTGTAGAATATTCTAGTACAATTGCCATCTTAGCATAAATATGATGCTAATATTTTCCTAACAATATAAATCAAGGAAAAATCCATCGACATGCCTCCTCGGCCATCGTGGAATGTACGTAGGTGAAGCGGGAGATGCGCCTTCGACTGTGCCATCTCAGCCACACATTTTTTTGCGGGGACCATCTCAGCCACACCAACACTGTATGTTGGTGCTGTAGGCCACAATATGTGTCATGTATGAAGATCAATCAGCCTGCATCAAAGGAACGAACACCACATCCAGTGGTGGAGCTTGAGTCAAAAACGTGGGGGGGGGGGGGGGGGGGGGGGGGGGGGCATGAGCTTAAGGGGGGCAAAGCTCATTATTTTTAACTGATTTGTAATAAAAATAGGTCTAATATAAATAGATATAGACTTCTTTTCTTTTGAGCTGGGGGGACCATGGCCCAGGTTGGCCCCCACCAAGCTCCGCCACTGACCACATCGGTTTTAAGCATGTGTATAACTAGCAATTTCCGCCTTTTTCTACATTTACATAGCTTGTCGCTCTCACTTTTCCTACTCTATCCCTGTAACGAGTAGCGCTGACCTCTGTAACGATTAGCAGTCGAACTTGATCGTCCATGTAGGCAAAGGGAGCCTCCAGTTTGATAGTAACGGTCGAGGCATTAGGTGGGCGTGCGTGATGGTCCTGGCTATCTCAACATGCTAGCTACGTGGATCCGATCGTGGTTGAGATAGATCGTTGGAAACTTTCTGTCACCTCCCATGCTTAGGATAGGGTAATCGATAAGCCAATAACACGTGTTGTTTAGGCCAGGAGGAGAGTTGTATATTGTGAGCATAACACTTGACTAGTGACACAGGTATAGGAAGTATATATGGCATCTACGGACCCAAGGATACGTATCGTTTCTCTCTTTATAATGGGCTGTATAAGGGAGGCAGGTGGCTGGACAAATCTTTCATATCATAAATAAAGAAAGATTGGATAATGGCGAATGGTGGTGTCAGCACAAACCATGTTAGGAATTAAAAGCCCAATATTACAACTTTGATAGAAAAATACCCTAAAACATGTAAATAATAATTGCGAATAACATATATGAATGCTAGCATACGAAATGTTCATTTTGTTAATGTTTTGGTACAGTTTATTTATCTGTCCCTCATGAGCTAGACACCACTACAAAAATCGTGTAGACGAGTGCGAAGTGCGAGTAATAGTTTAATTATTATTACAATAAGCAGCCCCTAGCAGAGAAATCACACACCTCACCATTATGCAAGAAGAACACGCATGCAAGCAGCATGAACACACATGGCGCTCTTTATTCTATCTTGCTCAAAGCTTGTAATCCATCTCAGGGCTTCAATGTGGCCCTTCACATTGTCAGATGGCGCGAGGTTGAATATCATCCTTGACCAGAAATCAAGGAAAGAATAAAGAATGCCACCATGTGATGAAAGCGCTAGGGGGATACGATCCCTATATTGAGACTGTGACTTTGCAGTTGCTACACACCTTCATGTCCCATTTCTTTTCCTTGTTTACTCTTATCATTGGAGACATCAAAGATCATACAGCACACAGCTGGCTGAAACACAACTCAGTAAACCGGCTAAATTTCTTGAATGTCTATAGCGTGAAAAAGAAATTTGTAAAATAAGAATGGAGAAAACCCTTATCAGGCAGGCTGGCAGTGTCTTGCAAAATAAAATGGGGGTATAAAAATTTATAACTAACTAGCAGAGTGGCCCTCGCAAATGCGAGGGCTACGTCTTTAATTTGTTTGAACTTTGAAGTGATTTAAAACTGAATTATGATTTTCTAAATGTTTCCCTTATATATGGGTAGGAAACAATACAAATGAAAGATCGTGGATGTCGCCTAGAGGGGGGGGGGGGGGGGGGGGGTGAATAGGCGCTTTAAAATAATTACGGTTTAGGCTTGAACAAATGCGGAATAAACCTAGCGGTTAATTTGTCAAGCACAAAACCTAAAACGACTAGGCTCACCTATGTGCACCAACAACTTATGCTAAGCAAGATAAACAACTAAGTGATAGCAAGATATATAACTAGAAACAATATGGCTATCACAAAGTAAAGTGCATAAGTAAAGGGCTCGGGTAAGAGATAACCGAGGCACGCGGAGACGACGATGTATCCCGAAGTTCACACCCTTGCGGATGCTAATCTCCGTTAGAGCGGTGTGGAGGCACAATGCTCCCCAACAATGCCACTAGGGCCACCGTATTCTCCTCACGCCCTCGCACAATGCAAGGTGCCGTGATTCCACTAAGGGACCCTTGAGGGCGGTCACCGAACCCGTACAAATGGCAACCCTTGAGGGCGGTCACCGAACCCGTACACTTTGGCAACCCTTGGGGGCGGTCACCGGTACCCGTCAAATTGCTCGGGGCGATCTCCACAACCTAATTAGAGACCCCGACGCTTGCCCGGAGCTTTACACCACAATGATTGAGCTCCGAGGCACCACCAAGCCGTCTAGGGCGCCAAGGCACCCAAGAGGAACAAGCTCTAGGGTGCTCAAACACCCAAGAGTAATAAGCTTCTCAACTACTAACTTCCACGTATCACCGTGGAGAACTCAAACCGATGCAACTAATGCAATGGCAAGGGCACACGGAGTGCCCAAGTCCTCCTCTCTCAAATCCCACCAAAGCAACAAAAGCTATGGAGGAAAATGAGAGGAAGAACGAAGAAGAACACGAAGAACTCCAAGAACTAGATCCAAGGGGTTCCCCTCACTTAGAGGAGAAAGTGATTGGTGGAAATGTGGATCTAGATCTCCTCTCTCTTTTCCCCCAAAAACTAGCAAGAAACCATGGAGGGATTGAGAGTTAGCAAAGCTCTAGAAGGTCAACAATGGGAGGAGAGAGAGCTGCAATGGATAAGAAAACCGTTGGGGAAGAAGACCCCTTTTATAGGGCCACCCCAAATCCAACCGTTACCTGTCTCAGCCCGCACAGAGCGGTACTACCGCTCCACAGAGCGGTACTACCGCTCGGGCGGTAGTAATTCAAAAAGCAGCAGGCAACAACAAGAAACTGGAGCGGTAGTGCCGCACCAAGCGGTACTACCGCTCAACTTAAGCGGTACTACCGCTTAAGCTTTCGCAGGACAGAGGAAACAGAGGAAGTGGGGTAGCACTGGAACGGCAGTACCGCAACAAGCGGTACTACCGCTCCACTACCGCCCCACTACCGCTTAGGGAAAAATAACACCAGAAGAAAACACGGTAGTGCAGCGGTAGTAGGGGCGGTAGTACCGTGTCAAGCGGTACTACCGCTCCACTACCGCTTTACTACCGCTAAACGAAAAAGAATGCCAGTAGAAATCACGGTAGTGCAACGGTAGTAGGGGCGGTAGTACCGTGTCAAGCGGTACTACCGTGGTCCCGAGCGGTACTACCGCTTTGGCGACAGGTAAACTGCCCAGACAAACAATAAACCCTGAACTGCCATAACTTCTGCAAATGAGCTCCGAATTGAGCAAACTCAAGCTTGTTGGATAGAGGACGACAAATACTATCCATTGTCACCACAATGGACAGCAAGCTTCAAGCATGTGATCTCTTCGTGATGCTCCACTTGAACTTGCACACCGCAATCTTGATGACGATCACCACTTGATGTCATCCTCCATGGGTTGTGTGATATCTTCCTTTTGATGCACGCCCATGGAAACAAACCTAACCCCACAAAGAACTCTTGCATAGAACATGGGTTAGTACACAAAGCGTAATGGACAATGCTTACCATACCGTGAGATCACTTGATCCCACTCGGTACATCTTCTACGCTTTGTGTGTTGATCAACTCGAATCACTCTTCATATTTAGTCTTGATCAACCTTGAATCTTTCCAACTCTCTTCATTAGGATGATGTCTTGAAGGTAAACATGAATGTTCACACAATCTCCTTCTTCAAGACATGCTTGCAATAGGCTCATCTCTTACATGACCAATCTTTGGATAACTCCATGAATAACCTTGGTCAACACATATTCTTCTTCAAATCACCTTGAGACCAACAAATGGTCTACAAGCAAAGCCTATGGACAAACCCTTCAAATATAACTCAAGGCAACCATTAGTCCATAGAGATTGTCATCAATTACCAAAACCAAACATGGGGGCAGCACATGTTCTTTCAACAAATATATAACCTTAACTAATATTATTATACTTTTTAAGATGAATTTATCAATTATGTCATTCCCATAAATACAATATTATTGACCGTATGTATATGGATCACTGGATAGAAATAAAGTTTATAACACAAGCTAGCTGATAGTTTTCATGTGATGTCAGATCAATATGGATGCTAACATTCAGGTTGAGAGTGGCTTTAGTGGCTGGTTCACTTGACCAATGGAAAATGTTATTTTGATGATCTTTCCAATAGAATTTTTGTGAAGTGAAATAGAAAAGATTTTATCCTAGGTAGCACATAAAAATGTCAACTTCACAATGAGTTTTGGTACCCATGGATATCCAAACTGCTTCGGAAGGGTACATATATGATTTTCTTGCCCATGAGCTACCCTATTGATATTATGACATGCTAGTCGTTGGAGAATTTGGCATTGAAAATCCCTAATTCGAGTAAGTTATAGTTATTGCACCAATAAATCACCGAGGTTATTTTTTATGTCATATTTCTGTTTAAGCATTTCTTTATTCCATATGACATGCATCATTTGAGCATGCTTAGATGACCGTATGGGCTTGACCCATCTAGTTTGTCCATGAGCATTATTTTCTTCTCAAGTTTCCACAAGTTTCTAGAACGTTATCTGTTTTAAAAAGAATATAATTCTATATTTATCTAACTCATTCCCTGGTACCCTTACCCTTTAATGTAGTCATTCTGAGATATCGCTCACATGTATTTGTTGCGTCACGTAACATGTAACTCCAATAACATGTGTGTCATACTTTTTACATCTTAATCACATCGAATTTTCTGGGTGGTTGCAATTCCACGTCTTCTTCAAAAGAATCCAAAAGATGATACAAAGGTGTGTTTGATTGCATCAGGCAAGACGGGTGAAGCTCTGAACATGGCATATTTGTCCAAAGAATTATATTTGAAGAAATTATTGCTTTCAAATTGACAGTTATAAGTAAAATATAATTTAAAACAATATTTTTAGTAACACCTTTACCATGTCTCAATTCCTAGTTTTTTTTTTACTTTTCCTATATATGTACACAAAAGTGTGATTGTTTAATTGCATCATATGCGAAAAGATGTTGTCAACCATGGATATTTCCCCAAAGGGTTATACCTATAGAACTATTGCTTTCAAATTGAGCGTGATCAACTGAAAATCATTAAAAAAATGCGAGTAATATATGTTTTATTTTAACAACAGTGATACAAGAAGATACGTTTACTGCTCCCTCCATTCCTAAATATGTCTTTTTAGAGATTTCAATATAGACTACATATAGATGATATAGATGTATTTTGGAGTGTAGATTCACTCATTTTTCTCTGTATGTAGTTCATATTAAAATCTCTAAAAAGACTTATATTTAGGAATGGAGGGAGTATATTGCAAAATTTTATATGGAAACTACATAGAGACCAGAAGATGTAATACTTTGATATAGAATTCACCACCCAGACATCTTCTCCTCCTATTCTTTTCGATCTTGTGAGCTTACTTTGCCACTCAAACTTGGTTGTCTTTTCTTCTCGGCGTGCACCGATGAGTAGAGAAACATGATCCCCGAGCCTTTACAATTGTGAGGCCCTACACGGGCATATCCATACAGTTTCTAGGCAGGGCAACTGCGCGACTACTTGTTGCGCTGCTGATGTCAATACACACAATTTATTCTAAAACTCGGGTGACTGCTCCAGAAACAAAAAAAAGGAAAAGACATACTGTGAATAGTACCGAACATATGACATTCAAAGGAGATCTGAATTGTATATTTATTGCCGTCAGATTTATCGTTTCTTTTTGTTAACGATGAATTTGGTCTTGGCATGATAAATAAGATGTGACTCAACTGACAGAAGATGTAATTCAGTAACACAGATCACTTAAAATTACAGATTACATGGAATTAAAGCTTGGAACACAAATTGTGACTGAAACACATTGGCATATAATTTTCAATTTTAATTTTATATATAATTTTCTTAATAAAGTTAGATGTTATATAAATAAAAATTGATTAGATGTTATGTCCTTTGGAAGATAAACATGTCTTTGTGAAAGGCATTCATGTCGTAATTATATACTATATAAATGATTATAATTTAAGGGTCAGCTCGGCCGATACAAAAATCTTTATTTCTCAGTTGACTTTCAAATATTGTTCATGCCGATCTAAAAGGTTGGTATAATAATGTACTCATATATACTGCAAACAAAGTAGAAAGATCTGACTATGGTTGTTTGGCTGAGAAAAATATATTTTTTAATTGACTTTACAAAAAAAATCATGCATATCTAAAAATATTTTGACGTCCATGCATTAATTTATTCATGTAGTAAAAAAACAAATTTGTAGACAAATTCCTCATAGTTACAAAAGCGTGGAATTGACATGAATCTAAATATTGGATGGAGAACTCTCACCGACTGAGAATAAGGGACTCTCAGGTGAATCAGAATTAGCAAATCTATGCATAGGAAGGGTTGTACTAATTTCCATTGTGTAGCCATGAGGCATGTTGTTCGTAAAAGGAGATATGAGTCCCTATGTTACTGTCCGATCTGCGGTAAACAGACTTGCATGCTGATAATAAATTGCCTGTTGGAACAACCCAGGAGGAGGAAGAAGACTCGCACACACAAGGTCATGGAAGAAGAAGATACACACACTTTGGCACACACACATAATGCCTTTTCTCTTGTATTTCCTCTCTTCACGCACTCTGAAATGGATTACATGTATGTACTTAAATAGCCAGACTCACATAGGCTACACGCAGTCACTAACCCCACTACTACTATGCACACACGCACACACCTGTGCATGCATGCACCCACTCAACGGCCAGCCACACACATCGGCTTGATCCGTTAATTACTGAACTGAATTTGACCACTAACTCACACGTACAAGCTTGAGTCATCTTCAAGTTTTCTGCAGAACATGGTTAAGAGCTCACACAACCGGCGCATGCCACAACTGATTGTGCCCGCTTCTTTCTCCACCTCTTTCTGCTACGCAACTTGGCCGCTCGGACTCCACGGAGCTTCATGCATGCAGCTAACATATCCATGCAAACTACTAACAAGCTCAACGACACACACTGCTGACTTGCATATACGCACACGATCTCTTCTCTTCGTGATTACATGCCGATCCTTTTAGCAGTTATTTGCTATGTGAACAGTAGATGGCTGCTCGCCCTTCCAACGTACACGTGTTCAAGCCAGCTACTGGTAATGGAAAATTCAAGGCTACAATGTAGACTTACCAGAGGTATGTGCCAGTCTTTGCTAGATGTCAGGGGCAAGTGACGCTCCAATCTTACAACTTTGCAAGGCCTGCGTCTTGTACGCCATGTGCATGGTCTACTTCCTGCAGCTTGGCAATCAATGCGTGCCACGCCAATCAAGTACCTATAGGTTGGGAAGATCTGTGTCGTTGTGGCCTCGTCTGCCGCCGCTGCCTAAGAGATTATATGAAGACACATGATGCCAACTTCGCAACGCATCCCTCGAACACCACCACACGGTTGCTGAGGGTAGACGGCTGGGGCGCCCTATGGAGGCAGCTCCGCAAGCTGTGCGTCGCGGAGCTTCTCCGTACCGGCGCGTCCGATTGTTTTGCCTCGTGAGAGGAGGAGGTCTCTGTCGTCCTCCACCAAGTCGTGAAACTCAGCGAGGGGATTACCATGTTCGTTGAAGACTGGAAGATGCCGCCCTAGTAGACCAAAACATCGTGATGTAATTCTCTAGTTTTTTTTTACGGGGAGATGTAATCTTCAGTTATTTTTTCTTTTAGTTTTTGTGAGAGATCGGGTAGGGCATGTTATGGACTTCGATCAGTTGCCACAATGATATATATGTTACGCATATCTAACGGTTACATAGTTATAATTTTAGAAGACCCGTTGGATCAAGAGTTAGTATTTTCTGATTAATGTGGAATTTTCTAGCCTAATTATCTCGCTTTAAATATAACCCATCGTTAACTTTTTATATATAATAGATAGATGTTATGTATGAATAGCATGAAAATGAGTTATGAACGTCTCTGAACAGCTAGGTAGTAGGAAAGCAGATTTACTTATGTCTGGTTGTAATTAGGTGAATTAACGAATATGTACATTTTTACAGAACAAACACTCCATATCCACGTGCATATATACTCCAGTATGCAGCATTTTGGATTTATGAACCAACTGCTTCGTATGGGGAAAAAGGCCAAGGATGTAAGGATCTACTTTTTTTTGGGCAAACATGTAAGGATCTACTTAACAAGCCTGTCACTTGACATCATATGCTTCAGAATACATCATTTTGGATTTCAGGAAAAAATTATGTGGATTTACAACCTAAAGTAGATTGAGCAAGTATTTTATGAAATGAAGAGAGAAAAGAAGCACGTGATCGACACTCCTGCACTCAAAAACCTCTTGTGTATTAGGATGTAACTACGCGCTCTCCTACACAAGATGTTACATGATTAGGGGATATAGGAGGACATCCAAACAGTTGGAATTGGCTTTATTATTATTATTGGCTTTGACTTGATTCCAACTAGCAATTACTGCTTCAGATCCTCTCAAGTTAGCAGCTATCATGTTCTGGTGAACCTGATGGTGCAAACACGATTAATAACTCTGCCAAAGATGTAACTTCACCATAGCATTACTTTCCAAGGATAAGTATCCTGTCTGACGGACGATTTCTTCTCTATTGCTTTCCAGTGGTTTTGTCGTTAGGAAGGCCAATCAGGATAATGCTGTTAGATTTTAGCTGTATGCTATTAACTGCAGCAATTAACAGGATAATGCTATTAATTGCAGCGAGGGACTCCTGTTAGATTTTAATGGCATGCTGAAGCATGGCTCTTCTTTTCAAGTCCTGTACTATGTGTGCACACATCATCTTGACTGTGGTATGAGTATGTGGTCCAAAATGAACTTCACTCTCATTTTGACTGTTAACTTGAACTACTTTAATTCTCTTTCCCATGCGAGTTTTAGACCGTTACAAGGGAATGGTAGCCTCATACATAAGTTGGTCGACTAACGGGATGACATAACAGACAACAAAGCAAACTACCCAGATTCATCTTTTCCTTTATATCCCTGTGACCATTGAACGCAGCAAGCAAAGAATCTGATGATGGATCATTATGTGCAGAAGCAAAGAATTCACAGCTTTTGCTTTTGAGAGGGAAAGCAAAGAGAAAAGCAAAGCAAACGCATGGAAAGCAGCTAATGTGTATGGATATGAATGGGCCATTTCCCATACTGGCTAGCTAAGCATGTATCCGTTTGTCACTACGTGAGGGCGTGCAACTTTCAGTTTGCTTGTGTGGCGTATCAAGGCTTGTACTACTGGAGCAATAAACCAAGGTAACTACACCAATCCTCTGTATATGCATATCTGCAGGTTGATTAGTTGCTTCTCCAAATTTATACCTTCCTTTGAACAAAGCATCATGTTATAATTTCTCCAAACGATTGTCTCAATCTCTTGTGTTTTAGGAAAGAAAGGAAATTGGATCCGAAGAGTGCTGCAGACCAATCTATATATGGGCTAGAGATTCAAAACGGAACTGCTGACATTCAAAGGATTGGTTCGTCATGGCGGAGGTACATAGTCCATCACGCATGCACCTCGATCTTCAGTGATTAATGTCCCAATATTAACTTACTTTGTTTCTTTAGCTGGTGAGCTCAGCCGACCAGGATCTTCATTAGTTGTATTCCTTCGTAGGAACCTTTTCACTTTCAGTTATGACGGGCCTTGTATATTTGAAATGAAAGAATTAAGAAAAACAAGGCCAAAGTGATAATCCTCATTCAATATTCTTATTGTTGACCGAACATCGCAGGAGATCAGGATCCAAGCAAAAAACATCGATGCTGCAGCAATAGAGATAATTGGCATTTTAGAGGATACAAGCGAAGGAAATGTGATCTTCGTCCATGGTTGGCATGGATTTGGGGCATCAGCAGCACTCAAGGCAGTAGCGCAACGCCTGAAATCATCAAAATCAAAGTTTGACAGGGTTATTCATGTGGATTGCTCGTTGTGGAAAAGCATGAGGGCCGTGCAGAAGGCAGTCGCGGAGGAACTGGAGCTTCCGGCATCGATGATGTCCATCTTCGATCAGCAGGACGAGGAGGATGATTTCAGTGGGATAGACGAAGGCGCTCGAGGGGTGATAGCAGATATCGGAATAGAAATCTTCAGAAAGCTTGCTGGCAGTAGCTTTGTGGTGATATTTCACAATGGAAGTGAGGAATACATTGATCTGTACGAGTGTGGTGTCCCAGCAATATCATTTTTGAGTATTAAGGTGTTGTGGACCTGGCACGGGAGGTTTGGATCCAAATACATATTTTCCCCGCTGGACCAGCGGGATATTGATGTTGTTGTTGTCAATTATTCTCATGATGATTGCATCGGTGATGAAGCATTACTGGAAGAGGCCAAGGAGGTTGTCGCTTATATGGGTATTCCAGAGCCTTACATGAACCATATGATAGTTGAGAAGTGCTTCCAGTACGGCTGTGCACTGGGACCTCCCAGTGCGTTCAATTGGGGGAACTGGGAGAACCATGCTTATAACTACCTCGTATGTGATGGGATTATACAAGGGCAAGGCGATACGTCGGCATGGGGAGTTGCTGATGCTCTACAGAGAAACACGTGTATGGATCGGTTTGATTATGACCTCATTCCTGCTGACGTTTTTCGCCACAAGCTTCGGGACCGCTTGGTTTTCGTGGAACACAAGAAGGGCCAGCTACCTGATGAGATTGGCATGGCGCTTTCTGAGGTGACATCCTTCTTCGTCGTACCATATTTTAACGATAAGCAGATGGCGACATTACCAGATGGCATATTTCAACATTCATACAGCAGCAAGCTGCGTGTGTTACATCTCTCTGGTTGCAGATTCAGTTTTGAATCGCCTCCCTTCATTTGTTGCAGCCAGCTAAGATTCCTCGAGCTAAAAGCATGCAAAAATACCCCATTTGATAAGCATCCAAGCCACAACGAAGAGATGTCATGCTTCCAGAAGCTATGGGTGCTGCACCTGCGGGATACAAACTGGTATCAGTTACTATCAGAAGAGATGATGAACTTTATGGCTGACCTCAGGGAGTTGGATGTAGAGCAAGTCGAGGATTGGAGCATTGGTAATTTACGTGGCAGGTTTCCTTCCCTTTTCAAGGTCCACGTACACGAAATCGACTTCACAACCAAGGAATACCACTTACCTGACCTGTCTAGCGCACACTTCCTGAAGACAGTCATCCTTGACAGTTGTGTTGAACTGGAACAAGTTGTCCCCGGCGTGCTACCCCCAATGTTCGAGTCATTCACCTTCCACAATTTTGCTCATCATACTGCTAAGATGTCTAGCATTGCCTTCCGGGGTTGTTCTCAGCTGAAGAGTATACTACTGACAGGAGATCTAGGGAGACTCCAGGAGCTGGACCTCTCAGGCACAACAGTAAAAATCCTCAACCTCAGAGAAGTGAGTACTCCAAACCTCAAACGTCTAATCTTGCTGGGCTGCGAGAAGTTCCGTGCAATACTATGGCCACCAAAAGACAAAATGACTCAGGTTTTGGAGGTGCTGCACATCAACACCATACGATCTACGTCACCTACCCAAGCTAATTGGGAAGAAAAACCTAGGGACCCTATTGCAGCTGTGGGATCATCATATATTCATGTTGCTACTGCTACTGAACTGGGCATCAGTCGACATGCGTCCTTTGACTTTAAATGGTACATTTCTGCAAGAGATACAAGGATCCTTAGGTCGCTTGAACCGGTTAAAAATATTGAGCACAATCATGTATATGTGGAAATGGGTTCATCTCCTACAATTGGTGCTACTGTTGGTGACTGTGAAGCTGCTCAAGAAATCTGGAGTCTGTGCCGGCCTGATAATTATTTATATGCAAGGGGTGTCTGCTTTCAAAGCGACCTGCAGGTTGGCGCTGATAATGAAGGTGCAATCAGCTGGATGTGGGATTGCCCAGCTATTCCTACTCCAACTGCTGATGAAGACTTGTATGTTCACATACAAGATAACCAGGAGACGAAGAGGGGATTACTGCAGCAACAACAGAGCAACATTGAAGGAATTAATATCGGTGCTGATTTATTTTTTTTAGTTTTTTTGACGGGGAACAGCAGGAGCTCTGCTTTTGCATTATAGAAGGGGGGGGGGGGGGGGGGGGACCCATGCTCGCATGCTTCATGTGCATGATAGCTCCTCCATCACTTGCATCACATGCCCACAAGGTTCATACTGGAGGAGCCTTGAATGGTGCCGAGTCGAGAGGTGCCCCGAGCTACGTACTGTCTTTCGTACTGCCCAACAAAGTTTGGGTGATAGCTTCTGTCATCAGTTGAGCACATTCTGGGCATCTCAACTTCTAAAGGCACGCTATATCTGGTATTGGAGTGCAATGCGTGTGTTTTCCTCTGTAAACATAGTACTGTTGCACCTGGAATATTGCCCTAGGCTCATACATGTGCTTCCCTTGTCTGAGTCTGTGGACACTTTGCCTTGCCTGGATACCCTGGAAATTGTGTGTTGCGGAGACCTTAGGGAGGTCTTCGCTTTGGACCCTAAGCAAAAGGAGCAGAAAGTTATACAGTTTCCCAAGCTAAGGCATATCCACCTGTATGAACTACCCAGCCTGCAGCACATATGTGGGAGCAGGATGTCCGCGCCCAACTTGGAAACCGTCAAGATCAGGGGCTGCTGGAGCCTCAGGTGCCTACCAGCTGTCAGTGGAAACAACGAGAAGCTGCCTTGTGTCAATTGTGAGAAGGAATGGTGGGATAACCTGATGTGGGGCGGGGTGGAGGCGCACCACCACTCTTCACTCTATGAGCATAGTCACTCGTCATACTTCAAGGTCCAGCTGCCAAGAGGCACAGTTCTAAGGTGAGATACATATGGCTCATCTCTCCTTTTTATCGATAACTCGATTAGAGTGCCAGCCCATATAATTTAGCGTCCAATCTACACTAATCTAGTTCTGATATTATGTGTTTGTGGTGTATCAATCATCTCATTGATGATTTGTTTTTGCTGCACCGTAGGTAATCAGTTCTTCCACGGATCGATCTCTACACGAGCGTTAATCCTGCCATCCTGTGGTGCTTCCTGCACAGTGGATGTCGTCGCTGCGGCGTATGGTTTGTGTTGCTTTCCTTACTTCATGTTGCTTTGATTGGTTTGGTTGTGCTTTGCGTCTGCACTGCCTAAGGTGTGGCACCTCTGCAATTGGGTGGATCTGCATTGCCATGGTGTGTCGGTGCATCCTCGAGTTTGGTTGGATTTGGTTGGTTTGGTCGGCTCCATTCGACTGAGCCATGTACGCGTCAAAGTAAGCATCCGTCGTCTGGTCGGATAGATGATGTATGTTACAAGCTTTGAGTAATATAAAAGAAAAATAAGACGGTGCATTCAGCCTGGGCAGTATGACTATGAGCACTCTGCCTGCTCAAGATGCTTACATGTTGTGGTGTGTGGGATGATGTGGTGTGTGATTTTTCAGCCTGTGTGGTGTGGTGTGTGATTTTTCAGCTATGGACTGGTTATTGTACTAATAATTGAGAACTATTGCTCCGACTTCCACATAAATGTTGGTGATAAATTGTGTTAATCCATTGCTTGATTAATGTCCCTTATGCAGCATATTATATTAATCCATTGCTTGATTAAGGTTCCTTCTCTGGCAGGCGTTTGCAATTTATGTTCTGTTCGCCGCAATGCTTTTGTGACCTTGTTATGGTTAGGATAATGGGATTCCCTACTTTTCTGTTAGTGTGAACTGCCTGCAAGCTTTACATGATCATTACAACTATATGCACATAGTTTATCATTGCACTCTCATCTGCATGGTGATCCGCGCCTTGGGTCGCTGGGTTAATTCAGATTATATATTTATATATTTTTCTGCTAGTTATTCGACCATGTAGATAACACTTATTTGAATGAAATTACTTCTATACTGAAACTGACATATCATTAAAATAAATAAGATTTATTTTACGTCCTAAAAAAATGGTTGAACTTTGATAACAAAAATATACAGATGAACTAAGGCTGTGTTTGGTTGAGCTGCAGATTCTATAAAAGCTGCTGTGAGCTGTGAAAAAGCTGCTGTGAACTTTTAGCTGTGGAAAAGCTGGAAGCTGTTTGGCTGAAACGGCTGTGAAACACAACGAAGAGGTATGACTTACCAGTGGCATTGATGGGTAAATACTACTCGGTTTTAGGGGACAGCCAAAAATGGTTGGTTTAGAAGCTGAGAAGCTGAGAAGCTGAAATGTTAGGGTATCCCAACTTCAAAATTTACACTACAGAGAAGCTGCAGATTCTCAAAAGCTGCTTTGTAAATTTACCCATTTGGTTCAGCTTATAGCTTTTGGACCCAAAAGTTGAAAGTTGAAGTTGAACCTAATTAATGTTATGTATGAATAGCATGAAAATGAGTTACGAACCTCTATAAGCAGCTAGGTAGGAAAGCTCATAGTCTGGTTGTAATTAGCGTGTTATCATGAATATTTACAGATTTATTTAACAAGCACCCCACTTCTGGAGTGCATATAATCCAGGATGCAACATTTTGGATTTCAGTTTATGAACCATCTGCTTCATAGGGAAAAGGCCAACGATGTAAAGATTTACTTAACAAGCTTGTCACTTCACATCTACATGCATATGCTCCAGAATGCAACACTTCGTATTTCAGGGATAAATTATGTGGACTTACAAGCTACAATAGATTGAGTAAAAAAATTGTGAAATGAATGGAGAAGAGAAGCACATGAGCGATGATCGTGCGCCCAAACCTACGCGCTCTCGAACACAAGACGGTACATGAGGAAGGATAGGAGGACAGCCTCGTACCTGGAGATATTGGTCTGGTGAGGAAGGTAAAGCAGAGGTTGCCTCGCAAGTGTGCATGCTCACTACTCAGCAAGTACGTGCAATGAGGACCTGCTGCTGCTCGTAGTTACTAGGACTCCGAGGGAGGATGGTGCCAACGACTCGCGCGGTCACATCCAGTATGCCCAGCATGGACTTGCTCGGCCGTTGGCTTTGGATGTCACAGCTGCTTGTGGCAACGGTTTGGGTCCACGTGCAGTCATGCTTGATGATGCCAGAAGACATCAAAGATGATGACAACGCTGGTCGACGAGATGGTGTCAGCACCCACCGACATAGCCAGACTGGAGCAGTGGACCACCCGGCAGTTTCTACATGGCAAGAGTAAAAAGAACAGAGTGCAGGATTCAGACAATGTGCGCACCACCAATTTTTATTCATGCACAGAGTTTTTACAAGTTGTGGTTGTATCATTTCCGATGTTTTAAATAGCCCGGTATAGCTCCGCTATAGCCCCGCTATAGCCTTTGAGAGCTCTCCCGCTAAAGCTATGCACTTTTAGTGCTAAATTGGAAAGGAGGCTAATAGCCCGCTATTTCCCGCTACAGTGCTAAATTTGGAGTCATTTAGCCCGCTAAGCCGCTGTACAAAACCATACTTTTACATTATCTTTTGTTCTTGTTTATGATATATATGATGCATTGATGTGAAGCTTGGTTATTGAATTAGGATGCCTCTTGGTACTCGCATTTTGATGTGCGAACATGTGTATATGTAAAGTATATGCAATATATCATATATGATGCCTGATTAAATACTTATTGTTTCAATTTTTCATGACTTAAAAGAAACGCTAAATGAGGCTTAGCTCCGCTATAGCCTTTCATAGCTTCTTGTCGAGCCGCCGCTAAATGGCATAGCCCGCTATTTAAAACATCGATCATTTCTACACATATAAGGAAAATAAGCAAAAGATAGGACAAAAATTGAAATCCAATTCTTATTCAAGTGTATAGTTGTTACAAGCTGTGTGATTTCTAGAAAATGAAAACAAACAGAGCATAGGCAAAAATTGAATATCAATTCAAGCACAGTCAGTCAGACCATTACCCAACTACGAGCGATCTACTTCTCGATGGCAAGAACAAGACTGGTAATTTCATTTTCGTATTGGTGCTAACTAAAAGTGCAGTTACACTTACACACCAGGAGAATCCTGAATATTCAAACAAGAAGAGACGCCCACGCCCCCGCGTCGCTCCTGTACGGGGGCGACACGGGCGGCTCCCAACCCTGGCCGCCACAGTACTTCCCCTCCTCCCCATCTCCCTCGTCGCCTCCGGAGGGGGCCGCCGGCTCGCCGCGCAGCCGCTGGTGAAGGGGGCGGCGAGGATCTACCTGATTCGCTCCTGCTGGTGACGAAGGGTCGGGCTTCGAGGCGGCGGCCTTGACGGTGAGGGCGGCATCCTTCCCACGACGGAAGGCACCCGCCGGGCGGTTGGCTGTGACCCTTGGCTGCGTGGGCAGCGAGGGCACGGAGGAGGTGGTCGCGGCGTGGGGATCCCCATCTTCCCCATGGCCAGATCTGAAGACGGTCACCTGATGCTTGCTGCCCATTCCATCGGCTGGTTCGATCTCCGACGAGCTCCTCTCCATGGGATTTGGCGATTAGCATGGTGGGAGTTGGACTGGGAGCTCTGTCCAGGGGAAACCCTTGGTCGTCGGCGGTAGCCACGACATCGGCGGTGTTGCGGGCGTCGGATCCCTCCTTGGAGGTGATGTTGAGGTACATCTCCCCTATTCCCTTCTTCCACCTTGCCCGGGTGAAAACCCCAAATCCTTGGGATTGGGCGGCGGCGGAGCAACAACGTTGTTTTCACCTTGGTGGCGTCTTCTTGGGCGGTGGCTTGGAGCGTGTGGTGCAGAGACCTCAGGTGATTCCTGGAGGCGGTTTGGCCGTGTCTTCGGTGACGATGGGACCAGTGACAGCAGGTGGTGTTCACGAAGGAGGAGCGGCGTGGCATCTGACACGTCGACAACGGTGTCTCCCGGCGGCATGGAGCAGCGGGGTCTCGGCGTTGGACGCGTGGTGATGGACGAGCGCAGGATGGCGGCACTGTCTGGCGTCGTGGTGGCGTCGACGGCAGGCCTAGCAAGGTCGATGCGTCAGTACCTTCTCTGAAGATGGATCGGTGGAAGACGGCGGCGGCGACCTCTGAGAGTGCGCCGGACCGATGTGTGCCCCAGACCCGGTATGAGGCTCGGTTGGGTCCTCCGATTTTAGATGTTAGGTTTTAGTGCGAGGTCTGTTTGGTATCCGGCTTGGACCTTCGGCACTCCTTCATCAAGTGGTTAGTGGTGAAGATGATGGCTTCAGACTTATATCTGATGTATTATTTTGTAAGGTCTTTGTGAATAATTAGTAAAATGGTCGCATGCATCTTCCAGATGCAGAGGCCGGGGGTCATCCTCCTTTTCGAAAATAAAATAAAATGAAGTTGATTCTCTCTTTTTCCAAAGACAAGCAGCAACAATACGGAAGCAGCTTCTCAGTATCAGCGACAATCTATGACAGAAAAACAGTATGTTCCCGCATGCAGGAACAAAGCTCACCTCCTCCCCAGACGTCACAGCTCAAATCCTCAAAAGGACATGAGAAATTTGAATTTGAAGGGAGATAAACAGAGAATGAGGTGGGAGGATGTTTCTCTAAAACTTTGATTCTCTGTTTATCTCCTTGGATACAGGTAGAGAGGAAGGAGGAGAACCATATTGTTGTTTCCACCAGCCAAGAAAGACAGAACAAGAGCACTCATTTATTATCCCTGTTTTCTTTTGAGATGTTTTCTTATCCAGTTCGAAAGTGACAACAAGTGCGTGTGTGATTGTTATCGGCATGAATCTGCTTGGATAGTTTTTTTTCGATAAAGGGAATATACTAATATCAAGATATCAATTACACCCAGCCTCTGCAACAACGCAATGTCGTAAAGACATTACGGAAGCACACAGCCAAAAGACAGAAAAAATAGAAAAAAGAAAGAACTCGCTATAGTGATCAATTCCTTGTAGCTGCAGCACGAACCACCACCGGACAACACCCGAAGTCCCAATTCTCCAAAAGCGACGCCTATAAGAAGGAAACAGTGCAGAAACACCGTCATCGCCCGATCTTAGATCTTAGGTTTTCACCCTGGAGAAGATCCGCGCTCTCAAAACAGTGCCTCCAACAAGGTCACTGCTAGGCACAACCAATTAAGGCCAGACCTTGGGCTTTCACCCTGAAAGCTAAGACTCTGTACTCCGCCTGTGCTGCCGCCCCCACTTGCCGATGCCGCTGCCACGAGTCACGAATCACCAAGCAAAGTGCTAATCGCTACGAAGACTCGATCAATCATTACAAGGCCTCATACCGCAGCCACCATGACGTTCTCTGACACTGTCTTCACTATGGAAATCAAAATACTGACGTGTCCCATACTGTCAACAGACAACAAAGCTTCGCGTCACACCCACTTGAAGCCGCTCGGGCAGAAATCAAGGCGCACACGATCGAATCACATCCGATCCAGAAATCTAGATGCGTCAAGCACCCAATAAATATCTTCAGCGGAGCAATCCGGAACTCGTCAATGGCCAAGAGAACGGAGATCTCAACGGGCACCACCGTCACCACTTGCACCACACGAAGATGAGTAGACGAGCCACACCGAGTCCCCCGAACAAGACACCATGTCGCCCCAACGACAGTCGAGGCCGAATCCGATAAATCAACCGGTCCATCTCAGCTTGCGCGCAGACGCGACCACCGCAAGACAACAATGGAGCCTCCAAGCTCCACCACGTATTGTACCACCGGCGGGTCGAAGCTTTAGCCACATGTGCTGCTCCGGTCTGTGGCCGCCTAGATGTCTTGTCGGCAGGCACGCATGGGCAGCAAGATCCAGTCACGGATGGAGGATGGGCTAGACCAGCGCCGTTCCTGATTTTTTTGGAAATGGAGGCGTGCCCCCGGCCTCTGCATCATGACGATGCATGCAGCCATTTTATTAAAAAATCTCGAAGTATGACAAGGTCACAAACAGCTCGCAAGCGGAGCGAAAAAAAGAAAAGTACAATCTGAAAGACTCAACCGGTGTGACGATGTAAAGGACAAGCTCCCTAGACTCCTATCCTGTTAAGCGACCGCCATCCAAACCGGTTGAAGATAGCCCGTGCTACCATCTCCCAGTGGCTGCACCCAGTAACCAAAGGCTCCCTGGAGTCCATAGGAGTGAGTAGGGACCAGGTACGGATCCATGCGGTAGCTCTGAAGATGACCTGCAAGAAAGTTAAAGTATGTTGTCTATTAAAAATCATATCATTCCTGCAATTCCATATAGCCCATAATAGCGCACATATTCCAATCCGAATACGAGCCGCAGTAATATGCCCAACCCCAGCTAACCACGTTCCAAACAACGACTCAATGTCAACTGGAGGAGCGATATTAAAAGCTATATGGATCGTTCTCCAAAGCAATTTGGCGAATGGGCATTCTATGAATAAGTGTTGTATTGTCTCATCATGATCACAAAAACAACAACGTGGACTGCCTACCCACCGCCTCTTAAGTAAGTTATCTTTGGTGAGGATCACTTGTTTGTGAACAAACCACATAAATATTTTAATCCTCAAAGGGACCTTAACCTTCCAAATATGTACTGATCTCGAGATTGGGCCAGAATTAATCAAATCCATGTAGAAAGATTTCACTGTGAACACCCCATTCCTAGCTAGCTTCCAGCGCATCGAGTCAGGTTGGTCGGATAATTGAACATCTATCAATCTCCGGACCAGGTGCATCCAGGCAGTCCATCGCTCACCAACTAACGCACGTCTGAACTGAATATTTAGGGGGATCGATTGAAATACCGTGCCTACGTAATCCTCCTTACGTTGCACGATGTTATATAATATGGGATATTGTATGGCTAAGGGCGTCTCTCCTAACCATGTATCTTCCCAAAATCTTGTTGACATCCCATTGCTAACGAAGAATTTGACCCTGCGAAAGAACAAGTCTTTCATTCGCATGAGTCCCTTCCAGAACGGTGAGTCAGTTGGTCTCACGGTGACCTGGGCAAGCGTTTTCGATTGCAAGTACTTATTACGTAGTATCTGAGCCCACATACCGTCTGGCTCTGTCTGTAGTCTGTAAAGCCATTTACTCATAAGACATTTATTCTTGATTTCCAAGTTCTCAATACCAAGACCTCCTTGGTCCTTGGGTCGGCACAAAATATCCCATCGTGCGAGACGGTATTTCTTCTTGGCCTCATCAGACTGCCAGAAGAACCGGGATCTAAAGAAATCAAGTCTTTTCCGCACTCCTTTGGGCACCTCGAAGAAAGATAACAGGAACATCGGCATACTAGTGAGAACTGAATTAATCAACACTAACCGACCTCCATATGACATTAGTTTACCCTTCCAGCAACTAAGCTTTTTTTCAATACGATCTTCGATGCACTTCCATTCTTTATTCGATAACTTACGGTGATGAATCGGTATGCCCAAATAACTGAAAGGCAAAGCACCTAATTCACACCCAAACAGCTGTCGATATCTGTCTTGCTCTTCTTTGGCCTTACCAAAACAGAACAACTCACTCTTGCGAAAGTTTATTTTGAGGCCAGACAATTGTTCGAATAGACATAAAATGAGTTTCATATTCCTCGCTTTTGCAATGTCATGCTCCATGAACAGGATAGTATCGTCAGCGTACTGTAGAATGGAGACTCCCCCATCAACCAGATGAGGGACGAGTCCCTCCACTAGACCGCTTTGCTTGGCCCTGCCTATTAGAACGGTCAACATATCGGCCACAATATTAAATAGGAGAGGAGACATGGAATCCCCTTGTCTCAACCCCTTGTGTGTCGGAAAATAGTGACCGATATCATCGTTAACTTTAATTCCGACACTACCCTTCTGGATTTGAGAGCTAACTTGGTTCCGCCAAGCCTCATTAAATCCTTTCATGCGCATTGCCTGCTGAAGGAAAGGCCATTTAACTTTGTCATATGCCTTCTCAAAATCCACTTTGAAGATAACCCCATCTAGCTTCTTCGAATGGATTTCATGCAGCGTTTCATGTAGGACGACAACCCCTTCAAGGATGTGCCTCCCGGGCATGAAAGCCGTCTGGCTCGGTTGCACCACCGAGTGAGCTATCTGCGTCAGTCTATTGGTTCCCACTTTTGTGAAAATTTTAAAGCTCACGTTAAGAAGACATATTGGCCTGAATTGCTCGATCCGGACTGCCTCCTCTTTCTTTGGCAGGAGCGTAATCGTGCCAAAGTTAAGATGAAACAATTCTAAATGACCGTTAAAAAAATCATGAAACATAGGCATAAGATCATCCTTAATAATATGCCAACATTTCTTATAGAATTCCGCAGGAAACCCATCTGGTCCCGGTGCTTTATTCGGTTTCATTTGTATTATTGCATCAAGAACCTCTTTCTCAGTAAACGGAGCAGATAGAATATCATTCTCCTCTGCCCGGAGTTGAGGGATATCTCCAATAACAGATTCATTAAGGGACACCGTGCTTTCTTCCGGAGGCCCAAAAAGTTGTTTATAATAATTAGAGATATACGCTTTCAGATTCTCATGCCCTACAATTGTCCCTTCGTCCTGTTCAAGCTGAATTATTTTCTTCTTCCTATGTTTGCCATTCGCAATCATATGAAAGAATTGGGTATTGTCATCCCCTTGGACGACCTTGAGCACCTTAGCACGTAATGCCCACTTGAGCTCTTCTTCTCTAAGAAGAACTCGTAAGCGTTGCTCGGCCTCGGATTTCGAGTTCTGCTCAGTTACCGTTAGAAGGTTCCCTTCAGCTTTTAAGTCTAGAGCATCTATTAACTGGGTGAGTCTCTCTTTTTCTTGTCTGTAAACCCCACTCTCGTGTCTGGCCCAACCTCGTAAGAATTGTCTCAGATGTCTGATTTTATTTTGCCATCTCTCAATATTCGATCGTCCAGTAACCGGCCTTGCCCATTCTTGTGCGATTATCTCCATGAAGTTTTCCTTTTCGAACCAGCCTAGTTCGAAAGAGAAAGCGTGTTTGTTCGCGATATGTGTAGCCTCTCCCGAATCTACTAGTAATGGTGTGTGGTCTGAGATTGCCCTCTGCATCGCATGTACCGACACCAATGGGTACTTCTGTTCCCATTCCACACTAGCGAGCACCCTATCCAACTTCTCATATGTTGGAGTAGGTAGAGTATTGGCCCATGTGAATTGTCTACCTGTGAGCTCAATTTCTCTCAAACTGAGACTCTCAATAATCATATTGAACATCATAGACCAACGTCCATCAAAGTTGTCATTATTCTTTTCATCTCTCCTTCGGATAATGTTAAAGTCTCCTCCGACTAGTAGTGGAAGAGTCTCGTCCCCACAAATCCGCACCAAGTCGGATAAAAAATCTGGTTTAAATTCGGGTTGTGCTGCCCCATATACAGCTATAAGAGACCATCGGAAACCATCCAATTTCGATCTCACCCGAAATTTTACCGCAAAATCTCCCCGAACCACATTAATAACCTCAAGCGTTTCGCACCGAACCCCTAGCAATATCCCACCGGATCTTCCTCTAGGAGGTAAGCAGTGCCAATCAAAATCAATACCTCCGGATAAAGTTCGAAGGAATTGTGAGGTGAAATTATCCCGCCCTGTTTCTAGTAGAGCAATGAAATCAAGTTTTTGCTCTATCGTTGTCTCTGCCAGGAACCTTCTTTTAGCCAAGTCAGTTAGACCTCTGCTATTCCAAAAGATTCCTTTCATAGATCATCGTGGAATTTTTTCTTAAGCTTAACCCTAGCACTTCTACGAATCGCCGAAGTAGGATAAATCTTCCGCTTCCAGGATCTCTTGGGTTTCTCCCCATCTCCCTTTTGGAATGGACGACCGGCAGAACTCGAGACAGTATCCTCCATCACTAGAGGCTGTACAGTGTCTGTAGTCTCCGACCCCTCCTCTCCTTCGGCCTCCACATCGGGCAAGAGATTATTACAAATGTTTTCAAGGGCTGTCATTCCTAAAGTTTTCAAGTCATCGTCATTCATCGGTCTGACTGATGCAAGATTTTGAATTATTTCAGACACCCTCTCCGCTTCTACATCTAAAAGATCATTTACCGATTTCGCAACCTCTTTCTCATTCGAACCCAAAGATATACCTAAGTCGTTTGCCTTCTCGACAATTTCATGATCAGAGAAATGTAAAATAGAACAACTCTTATCGAAAGACATACCTGTAGTTGCCTCGACATCTCGAAGCTTGGCCGCCCTCATGGCGCGCCCTAGCTGCAGGTCATCTGCATCTGGGTGTCCCTGGATCCGGTTACTGACACGCCTGCCAGTCGTCACCGGATCCATGATCCCACCAAACGCGATAAGCTCCTCTGTAGTCTTCTCCTGCTGCTCCTTGTCCTGCATTGTCTGTTCCCCGCTTCCACTTCCGTCTCTCATTGCCGGTGTTGGTTTGGACGCAGTCGGCCGGGAAACGTCATCAGTAGCAACGGGAGAGCGAGACCGCGGAGCCACCTGCTCTACAGTCCCACTCCTCACCAACCCGTCGTCGCGACGTGGACTCGGTACTGTAGGAGAAGAAGTGCGGGCCTCCTGGCCGTGTCCCAAACCGAGCTGCCCTGTGCTGACCCGCGGAGAGGGGATGCCGCAAGCCTCCTGCTCGTGCCCCTCCTCAAGGTGAGACTGAAGCGCCACGGGTGTTGTGGTGGTGCGGGCCTCCTGCCCACTGGCCCTCACACCCACGTCCGGCGAAGTGATGCCCGCCTTACCAACCGTCAGGGAGGCCCTCGAAGCACTCCTCCCAGCTCCACTCGGGGTAGTAGCAGGTAGCGAAGGAAGTGGAACCGCCCCTCCTAAGCCGGCCGCCTGAAGACACGGCAATACCTCCAGCCCGGCATCTGTCCTCTGAGGTGAAGAAAACTGCAGTGACACACAGTCAGGAACCATCACCGGCGGTAAAACGAGTTCCGTCGGATCGTCCGACTCAACTCGGTTGCTCCATAACCGAGAAGGCGCAGACCGTGCTCCGAAAGAACCAAACCGGAGAGTGTTCATCGGAGTTGCGGAAGAAGGCTTCTCCTTGGCAGACTTATCCGCCGTATCTGACTGCGAAGTCGACCCCTTAGCCGGGTCCCGTGGGGCGCTCTCAGGACCCTTGTCCTGATTCCCGGGGGCTCCATCCCCCTCAGTCATATCCATATCCTGATGTTCATCCCCCTCCTGAGGTATCGGGGTATCCTCGATCTCAATCTCAAGTATATAAGTGACCCCGGCATGCGTCCACCTGACCACATCCGGCACGTACTGAATACTGACCACACTGACCAGTAACCTCGCAGCTCCATGTGTTCGAGTGAAAGGCATGTCAACCTGCTCCGTCTTGCCAATAAGTGATCCCAAGCTCCAGGCTACCAAAAAATGATTAAGTGGCTTGGGTGGTGCACCATAGAAACGCACCCAGACCTTCTCTAAAGGTGAACCCTCGGGCTCTTTCTGCTTCCACTCGTCAAAAGCCATGATAATGTTAGTATTCGGGACTCTGCACATGCCAAACTTTAGGATATGCATCTGATCCTCTTTAGTGGGGAAATCAACCTTGTAAGTCTGGTTCTCCAGCTTGTCAAGATTCCACTGAAAATTGCCTGGTACCAACTCTCTCAACTGCCGTACAATCTGAGCTTCCGACATGGACCCATTGGTTACCTTAACCACTACTGGAAAGGAACTGTCCACCACATGAGTCATCGGTGCCACATCAGGTGATTCGAAAAACATTAACTCTTGGCAGCAAACTCCAAAAATATTAACTCCTGGTTTAGGACCTGAAAGAAGCGGGCATTCACCGGACACGTGCTGCGATCTGAGGCAATAATCACACAGCTCATTAGTGCAATCTGCGGCAAAGTGTCCCGGCTCGCCACACCTATAGCAAGGAAGCTTCTTCTTCTTGATAGCCCATTTGGAAAGTTTTTCACCGTCCGGCTTGTCCGAACCCTTGTCAGCCCCACCATCACCTGCCTTAGCAGCCCCAGGTTTAGCTACCGGAACGTTAACCGCAGCCAAAGCACGAACTGTGTCGACCGCCACCTCGGGCAGAGTAGATGAAGACGGCGCCGGCGCTGCTGACGCATCCAGCATCACCATACTGGGCGTCTGTGCCGACTCGCCAGCTGGCGGTGGTGGGGGTGGGCGTGGCGGAGGTGGACGCCGGCCTCCCCCTCTCCCGCCGCGGAAACGGTGCCCACCCCGGAACCGGTCATTGGGGCCAGCAACACCTTCGACAAAATTACCTGGCGGCCCCTGGAACCCACGTCCCTGTCCAGCGCCATTGTGTCCAGTGAACCCTCGGCCGCCACCGGAAGATGACCCGCGGTGCTGACCCTCGCCATACGCATCGTATCCGTCGTCACCCCACTTCCCGTACCGGTTGTACTTGTATCCCTCACTGCCATTGCCGCCGCGTCCAACCCATCCCGGGCCGGCTTCGCGGCCACGGCCAATTGCCTGCGCTTTTGCCGCCGGTGGCTGGGCATGTTCCTCCTGCTGCCGCACATGAGCTCTGCCGGTTGCCGTTCTTGCCGGTGGCCCTCCCGCGGACGGTCCCGTAACAGCCGGCGGCCCTTGCCGCGGAGGTGGCGCGCCGCGCCCAGGCCCCGCAACGGGTGGCCGATCCTGCCAAGCAGGTGGTGGAGGACCACCCCGGCCCGCCATCCCGCCGGTGCCGCAAGGGATCCTGGTGGCTCGCCCAGCTCCAAGAGACGGGAACCCAGGCGCCCTGAAAACCCTAGACGGCAGCTTTGCTGACTCAGGAATCAGCGATACGTGCAGGGACGCAGAGCTATTGTCGATCGAACGCATGGCTTGGGCTTCCTCCTGGGCCTTACACCCAATGTCCGGAGAGCCCACGACCAGCTTCGAGTCCAAACTGAAATCGTGGCCCAGTATCGAGTTCAAGCGCGCCCGTCTGGCCGCTCGAATCTCGCTGGTCGCCCTCGCCAGCGACGGCGGCTGCGGCGGCAGCCCCGACGTCCGGCCTTTCTTCCCTTTCCTCTTCTTAGTCACAAGTGTCCATGTCTCCGGAATGAAATCGGACAAGGTAAGAGATGCACGGAATACCTTCGGGATCGGCCCGATCCAAGGTTTCATGAGCGGCTTCGCCTTCATCTGAACGTTAGACCGACGATCGGGTTCAGATGATAACTCCGGCGGCTTCGCCGTCACCGAAGTCTTAGGATTATCCCTCGCGTCATGCACGATCTCTCCATCCTCATCGTCATCGCTGTCCGCAAGGACCCAAAAACGCCCTCCCGGTCTTCCTTGGTTAAGCGTCGTCGTCAGATCAATGATCTCCGTCTTCTCCGTGACCTGCTCAACCTGCATGCAACGGCCGACGATCACATCAAAAACATCAATCAAAAGACGAAATCCTACCTCAATCTGGGCATCGTTCTGCAAGTAGTCGCCGGCCAAGATGTCGTTCTCCATGTCCAACAACGCCGTCCATCGCGACGCTGGATTGAAACGGAGGCGTCCGACGATCCAGCCGCCGGGATCTCTCACGTCTGTAAAACGAACTTCCCAATGGCCTGATCTAGCCATCGCCGACCTGTGGATCTCAGAGGGACGGACGCATAGTGCTGCTGCTTCGTCCGCTGCGGTTCCTGATTTGGCCGGCCCAAATTGCTGGCACTTGCCGCCGCGACCTGCAGCTGCTTGCACGCCAGGAGGCCAACTGTGCCGATCCCGTGTACCAAGCCACAGCCCACACGGGTCAGGGAACGGCAAACGCACCGCCATGGCCAGGCACGCTGCCGACACCAGACGCAGTGCCCAGCGCCGCCCTGCTCCAGATCCGAGAATCGGCAAGCCGGCGGACCCCTCAAGGATCCGGATCAAGCCTCCATGAATGCCCGGGACCAAGACCCTGCATGCACGCACGCCCCGCACCACCTGCAGCCGCAGCTGCCGTGTCGCAACAGCACCACACGAAGCGCCCCGCCGCCACCGTCCCGGGAACCTGCACAAGCTTCGCCGGCTGGCCCCTCTGGTGGCGGCGACGCGAGGGGAGGCGAGGAAGGAGCCTGGGGCGCCGGCGACGAGAGGTTTCCCCCCGTGTCGCCCCCAAGGGCGACGCGAGGGACGGGACTTTCCTTAAAAATATCTGCTTGGGTAGTTAAAATGACACAAAATTCACAACCCAAGTACCCAACTAGCCTAGTACTTATCTCCTTCCTCGGGCATTGACCAAGCCAAGAGACAAGTAGGTTGCTACAACTAAGTAAATGAATACACACATGCAGGAGAAATTGCTACGTAAGTAAATAAACACACTAACGAAAACAAGATCGAGCACAAAACGAATGGAACCGTGGTGGATCGAGCTCCGCTTCCGGCGTTCCGCCGCCCCGAGGGGTGCACCCCCACTTTCTTCTCAGCGGCGGCGACGGCAGCGCCAGGGTAGTCCGCATCGGCGGATCGAACTCCGGTCCGCTGCCGTCGAGCCAGCGCCCCCACCCCCAGGAGACGGCGTGCAGAGAGAAACTTCATTGTTCTCTCGCCTGGTGCATCACCTCCTCAATTTCAAGCCACCTCCGCCTAACCAACGCCGCCGGCTCGCCTCCCGTGCCTCCCCCACCCCTAGCAACATTTGGCGGTGGCGGTATCACATCGAAAGGCAGCGGCGGCCGCTAGGCTGAGGAGAGAGAGCAAGGGCTTCGTGTTCAGTCAACCAATCCACCTGAACACATTCTCAGTGCTTCTTTGATTTGTGGGATAGAAAAAACAAACGAATAGGGAGGGAAACGCAGAATGCATTGACTTGTATAATTGCAGCCACGCAAAAACGCAGAATTGCAGCAACCTTAATCAAGCAATGGATTGACACAAATCATCAGCAACGTTCATGCAAGAAGTCGGAGTAAAAATTCAATTGTTATTACAACAATCAGTCCATAGCTGACAAATCACGCACCACAACACAAATCACACAGGAGCAGCATGCATGTAAGCAACATGAGCAGGCAGGTCGCTCATACTGCCCAAGCTGAATGCACTCTTATTTATTTCTCCATCTTGCTCAAAGCTTGTAACAAGCATCATCTATCCAAACAGACGATGGATGCTTACTTTGACGCATACGTGGCCCCATCGAGTGGAGCTGACCAAACCAACCAAATCAAATCAAACCAAACTCGAGGATGCACCGCCACACCATGGCAATGCAGATCCACGCGCAGTTGCAAAGGCGCCGTTGGCGGTGCAAATGCAAAACGCAACCAAACCAATCAGAACAACATGATGTAGGGAAAACAACATGAATCCATACACTGCAACGAAGACTTCCGCTGCGTAGGGAGCACCACAGGATGACAGGTTGGACGCTCATGTCCCATGGAAGAAACTGATTACCTACGGTGCAGCAAAAACAAATCTTCAATGAGATGATTGGTTCACTACACATAGGAGTACATAGTATCGGAACTAGACTAGTACAAATTAGAATGGTGAATTATGCTGGCTGGCACTCTAAGAGAGTTAGCGATGAAAGGAGAGATAGGCCATATGTATCTCACCTTAGTATGGTGCCTCTTGGCTGCTGGGCCTTGTAGTATGACGAGTGCCTATGCTCATAGAGTGAAGGGTGGTGGTTCGCCTCAACCCCATCCCACTCCAGGTTATCCCACCAATCCTTCTCGCAGTCCACACTAGGCAGCTTCTCGTTGTTTCTGCTGACGGCGGGTAGGCTCCTGAGGCTCCAGCAGCCCCTGATCTTGACGGTCTCCAAGTTGGGCGCGGACATCCTACTCCCACAGATGTGCTGCAGGCTGGGGAGCTCATACAGGTGGATGCGGCTTAGCTTGGGAAATTCCATAATTTTCTGCCCCTTTTGCTGAGGTTCCAAAGCAAAGACCTCCCTTAGATCACCGCAACACACAATCTCCAGGGTATCCAGATGAGGCAAAGTGTCCACAGACTCGGACAAGGGAAGCACATATATGAGCCTAGGGCAATAGTCCAGGTGCAATAGTACTATGTGTGCAAAGGAAAACATATGTATTGCTCTCCAATCACAGATGTAACGTGCCTTTGGGAGTTCGGATACCCAGAATGTTGCCAACATATAACATAAGCTATCACCATCACTTGGTTGTGGAGTATAAAAGACGGTATGTAGCTTGTGGCATCTCTCGACTCGGCACCATTCAAGCCACCTCCAGCATGAACCTTGTGGTTGTGGGCATGTGATGCAAGTGATGGATGAGCTATCATGGACGTGAAGCATGCGAGCATTGTTGACTATGAAACTAGGCAGTAAAACAGCACTGGTATTAATTCCTTCAATGTTGCTATGTTTTTGCTGTAGTAGTCCCCTCTTCATCTCCTGCTTATCTTGTATGTGAACATACATGTCTTGGGCCCTTGGAGTAGGACTAGCCGGGCAAGCCCACATCCTGCTAATTGCACCTTCATTATCAGCACCGGCATGTAGGTCGCTCTGAAAGAAGATATCCCTTGCATATGAATAATTATCAGTCTGACACCGACTCCAGATTCCTTGAGCAACTTCACTGTGTCCAACAGTATCACTAGTTCACTACTTGTAGGAGATGAATCTATTTCCATATATACGTGACGGTGCTCAATATAACCTTTAACCGGTTCAAGCGACCTAAGGATCCTTGTATCCCTTGTGCCAATGTACCACTTAAAGTCAAAGGACGCATATCGACTGATACCCTGTTCTGTAGCAGTAGCATCAAGAATAGATGACGATCCCATAGCTGCAATAGGGTTCCGGAGTTTCTCTTCCCAATTAGCTTGGCCAGGTGATTTAGATCGTATGGTATTGATGTGCAGCACCTCCAAAACCTGTGTCCTTTTGTCTTCTAGTGGCCATAGTATTGCACAAAGCTTCTCACAGCCCAACAAGATTAGACGTATGAGGTTTCTAGCTTTCACTTTTCTGAGGTCAAGAGTTTTCACTATTGTGCCCGATAGGTCGAGCTCCTCAAGTTTATCTAGATATCCTTCCAGTAGTATACTCTTCAACTGAGAAAGACCACGGAAGGAAATGCTAGATATCTCGGCACTAACATATTCCTTAAGTTTGAAGGTGAATGACTCGAGCAATGGGGACAGCATGCTGGGGACAACTTGTTCCAGTTCAACATAACTCTCAAGGATGATTGTCTTAAGGAAGCTTGCACAAGACAGGTCAGGGAAACTTGCACTAGACTTGTTCCAGTAGTGTACAGATGATTTTACGTGGACCTTGACAAGGGAAGGTCCCATGCCACGTAAATCACTTATACTCCAACGATAGAATCGCTCATTCAACCTAAAATCGACATACAACTCCCTGAGGTCAGCCATAAAGGTCATCATCTCTTCTGATAGTAATCGATACCATCTTGTATTCCTGAGGTGCAGCACCCATAGCTTCTGGAAGCATGACATGTCTTCCGTGTGGCTTGGATGCTTATCAGATGCAGAGATATTGCCGCACCCATTGAGCACCAGGAATCTTAGCTCGCTGCAACAAATGAAGGGAGGTGACTCAAAACTGAATTTGCACTGAGAGAGATGCAACACACGCAGCTTGCTGCTGTGTGGATGTTGGAATATGCCATCTGGTAATGGCGCATACCAGAAATCTTTGTTTCCACTAGATTCTACGACGAAGAACGATGTTGCCTCAGAAAGCACCATGCCAATCTCACCAGGTAGCTTGCCCCTCTTGTGTTCCACCACAACCCAGCGGTCACGAAGCCTGCACTGAAGGCGACGACGAATGTCATTATCAGCGGACTCCATAAGCCAATCAAAACGCATGTTTCGCTGTAGGGCATCGGCAACTACCCATGGTGATGTATCACCTTGCCCTTGCCCTTGCCCTTGTATAATTCCGTCGCATACCAAGTAGTTGGAAGCATGGTTCCCACAATTTCCTATATCCCAGCTGCGCAGACCCACGCGGAAACTGACAGACCCCAGTGCATATGCGTACTGGAAACACTTCTCAACTATCAAATGGTTCATGTAAGGCTCTGGAATACCCATGTAAGTGACAACCTCCTTGGCCTGTTCCAATAATGCTTCCTCGCCGATGGAATCATGACAATAATTGATAAAAACATCAGTATGCATCTCCATGCCTTCCTGTTTTCTTTTGTAGCGACCAAGACCGGGTCCAAACCTCCCGTGCCAGGTCCACAGGACCTTATTACTCAAAATTGATATTACTGGGACACCACACTTGTACACATCAGTGTATTCATCACTCCCATTGTGAAATATCACCACAAACCTACTGTTAGCAAGCCTTCTGTAGATTTCAGTTCTGATATCTGCTATCACCCCTCGAGAGCCTTCGTCTATCCCACTAAAATCATCCTCTTCGTCGCACCAATCGAAGATGGCCATCACTGACGGCGGAAGCTCCAGCTCCATCGCGACTGCCTTTTGCAAGGCCCTCATGCTTTTCCACAACGAGCAATCCACATGAATAACTGTGTCAAACTTTGATTTTGATGATTTCAGGCGTTGAGCAACTGCCTTGAGTGTCGCTGATGCCCCAAATCCATGCCAACCACCGACAAAGATGACATTTCCTTTGCATGTATCCTCCAAAACGCCAATTATCTCTCCTGCTGCAGCATCTATACTTTTTGCTTGCATCTTGATTTCCTGCAATGTTCAACAATAACAACATCAAATGAGGTTCATCACTTTATCCTAGTTTCTTTAATTCTTTCATTTCAATCTACAAGGTGCATCATAACTAAAAATGAAAAAGCTCCTACGGAGGAACACAACTAACTAATGAAGATCCTGGTCCAATGAGCTCCCTAGCTAAAGGACCAAGTAAGTAACAAATCTGCAACATTAAAAACTGAAGATTGAAGTGCATGCGTGCTGAACTACATACCTCTGGTTTAGGCATGATGAATCGAATCAATCCTTCAAATGTCAGCAGTTCCGTCTGGAATCTCTAACCCATAGAACACTCTCACTAGTAGAAAACAGGGCTTCAGTCTCGGTTCCAGAGGCCCTTTAGTCCCGGTTCTGCAACCGGGACAAAACGACCGGGACTAAAGGCCCATCACTTTTAGTCCCGGTTGGCTTACGAACCGGGACTAAAGGAGCTTCACGTGGCCGCCGTGGGGCGCCCAGGCAGGAGGACCTTTAGTCCCGGTTGGTAACACCGACCGGGACTAAAAGGCAGCCACGCGTCAGCAGCCGCCAGGCGCTGAGTTTTTTTTTTTTTGAAAAGTGTTTTTTTGGAGGGTTTAGGGGTTTTCATATTGTGTTTCCCCTTTTCTTTTTGTGTTTACCAATTTTATTTTATGCTTTTCATTCAACTCGACGCTAGCTACTACATATAGCAATGAAGGAACCATTACACAACATCGTCATGATCAATATATAGAGAGAAGTGACCTCTCTTTCTCCGTGCTTGGTCGAACACTGCAACAAGTTTTCATAAATCTATTCGACGCTATTACATATAGTACACGTTCATGCATATATACAATATAACATCTCTTACGATCCTAATATCTAACCACCAAAATTGCATGTCATATCACAATGGCATTCTCCGTTTTTAGGTAAGACATGCTCAACAAAGAATCCCGCCAATTCCTCTTGAATTGCTCGTACGCGATCAGTTGGTAGGAGTTCTTGCCGCTTCCGCCAGATCTAATTTAAAGAAGGGGGTCAATATATATATATATATATATATATATATATATATATATATATATATATATATATATATATAGAGAGAGAGAGAGAGAGAGAGAGAGAGAGAGAGAGGAGAGAGAGAGAGAGAGAGAGAGTAGCACTATTCTGATCCTAGGATCAGAATAACTATTCTGTTCACGATCAGCCCTATAAGGACGCGACGGGACGTCCCCGAACTTCCGAAACCACGGGTGCAACCTGGGCCAGGACCAGGTGCCGATGAAACCGGGGCCCTGATCCCGATCCCGATCCCTTGCCCCTCTCCTCCCGTCCGCCGCCACCTCCCGTCCGCCGCCACCTCCCCTGCCCCTCTCCTACCGTCCGCCGCCACCTCCCGTCCGACCGACGGCACGAGGGAGCGACGATGCACGCCGGTGCGAGAGATCCTGCGACGGCTGGAGGCGGCGAAGCCACTAGAGCCCGCGCCATGGACCACCTGACCGCCGCGCGCCTCCATCTTCCGGCATCCGCGCGCCTCCACCTCCCGGTAGCCGCGCACATCCACCACCCGTCCGCCGCCGCGCCTCGACCCCCCGACCGCCGCGCGCCTCGATCCCCAACTGCTGGCATGCCTCCACCTCCTACAGGTCGCCATGGACCTCCATCACCGGCGGCGGGCGACCTACCTCCACCACGCGCTGGCCTCCTCGGCCCCACTGCGCCACCGCCCCCTCTGTCTCAACAGGTTGCACCGCATCCCCACCTCCTCCGCCTCACCGTGCCGCCCCAAGCGTGACGCCGTCGACGCAATTGCAGGCCCAACTTGCCGCTGACCACGCAGTCTTCCTCAAGGAGCTCGTGTCCAACGAGACTGTAACGAACTACTCGAGTTTTGAACTTCTTATTCAGTCATGCTAGTACTGAGCAAAAATGTACTGAGATGTATTGCAGTTTATCTCTCTGAGACCCTGACAATTATTCAGTCCACGCCGCCACACAGTCCAACTGCATCCGCCATCTTAGTGCGACCTCTCCTACCTTCGCAACCCGTGTCCCGTGCAGTACAACATCGCCCCTATACGAGGTTCAAAGACATTGTAGAGAGAAGGAAAGCAGATGTTAAGGTCGGCATCTTCCTCGTCTTCATCCCGGTATGGTGCTTGTCCTATGTTCATCCCCTGCCATTGATTTTACTAACTAGCGGCAACATAACCTCCGCCTGCACATTTTTTTGGAAGTTCTAGAATTCCTAGAGCTTCAGTCCAACTATGTAGCTTCTGCGATTATACGTGCACAAAAAATCACACTGAATATTGTTTTGTTCTCTGAATCTAAACGCATTTGTTCTTCGAGCTTAAATACATTTATTATCTGAACTTAAATAGGTTGGTTCTCTGAACTTAAGTGTGTGCGTTCTGTGCGTATTGGAACATTACATATATTCAGTTTCGGCACAGGTCGTGGCTTTGCTGAGGCGCGCCTTCCACTGCTTCTCCTCGCTGGACTAGTCGACCTGCAAGAGATGAACTGAAACAAAAAGTACTCAAGGTGGACTTAAGTTGAACTAGTGATGGTGTTAAAAACTGCATGTTTGAATCTGGTCAAGGTTTTTTAAAGCTAAAAAGTTCAACTTTTAGTTGATTTTCAGTTATTTGAACTATATAAAGAGTTCAACTTTTAGTTGATTTTCAGTTCAGATTTTGCATTCTTCTCAGTACATCAACTTTAATGTGCTGAACATCAAGGAAATCCTGAAAAATTATATGTGCACTCTATGTATTTTCTTATGCTTACAAGAATTCTGCACTCATACGAGGACTTCTGCACTCATACAAGAATTTCTGCTTGGCTACCGTCCATCTATATATGCATCTGTGGTGCGTTGCCAGTGGCATCTACCTTGACTAGCACACCAAGCTGACCGACTTGCTACTACTAATGCCCATTGCAATTTACCCATAAAGATGGAAATGCAGGAAGGCGCAAGTTTGTGTGGAGCTCATGCACACCATATTTTTTTTTGGAAAAATGTCGCGATACAAATAACGGTAAGCTTGCGCGTGTATTTGCACGGTACAAATAAAATGCACATGTGCTGCCAAACAACCTCAAGTTCTTAGGTGCATGTTCTTCAGTCCAAGTTCTCCGGCGAGGTCGTCTCTGGTCGCAATGCTCAGTTGTGCTCTCTGTGAGACACATTCATCTTTTTTGTATGCACCTGCCGTTATGTGCTCCACCAAGGATGGCAAAAGAAATTTCTATTTCCTTTATAGTGTGTGTTTTTATTAGAAGAAAAGAAAAGAGAAGTTCAGTTTGTAACGATGACGCTGTTCAACGTGCAAACCAATTGAAAAACTGTACAGGTTCGCCTACCAAAATGTCCAATATTTCTTGTGGAAAAAATTTCACTCTATTTTTTGAACTCTGCGTGAGAACTTTATGCTCTTTCAGATGTGTTCATTCGTATTTGTGTAAAAATACATGTAGCACACGAAGTGTATGTGTATTGTTGTGTGTAATTTTCTTGAAATTCAATAGCATGCGAAGTTCGTGTTTTAGAAATTCATAAGTTCACGTGTACCACATACTGAAGAAAAAGATGGAGAAGTTCGATGATTATAGAAAACTCAGATTTTCCTCGTTATTAAAGAATGGAAACAAGAAGTTCAAAAATAAAATAACAAGAAGTTCAACTTTTTAAAAATAGAGCGCTTCAAAATTTCATAAAAAAGATTAAGAAATAAAACCAGGAAGTCCATATTAAAAAGATGGAGAAGTTCGATGATTATAGAAAACTCAGATTTTCCTCGTTATTAAAGAATGGAAACAAGAAGTTAAAAAATAAAATAACAAGAAGTTCAACTTTTTAAAAATAGAGCGCTTCAAAATTTCATAAAAAAGATTAAGAAATAAAACCAGGAAGTCCATATTAAAAAGATGGAGAAGTTCGATGATTATAGAAAACTCAGATTTTCCTCGTTATTAAAGAATGGAAACAAGAAGTTCAAAAATAAAATAACAAGAAGTTCAACTTTTAAAAATAGAGCGCTTCAAAATTCAGAAAAAAGGATTAAGAAAATCAGATTAATATTCGTAAAAAACTCAGATATTTTCACGTAACCGAGAGAAGTTCAGATTGATAACTGCCAGAAGTTCACGTACTACACGGTGTGCATTTCGTATTAAAAAAAATAAAAAAGCAAAGAATAAAAAAGCAAAGACTAAAAGTTATGTTGTTATAAGTTCAAGTCCTTGGTCGGAGAAAGTTAAAAAAATTATTGTGATAGGGGTTTGTACAAAAGGAATATCATTTGTGTAACACTAACGAATGGATGAGAAAATTACAAACGAAAATACGTCACAGAAGTTCAACGTGAAAACAGCAGGAAGTTCAACTACTGCACTGAATGAATTTCAGATGAAAAACTTTTAAAATCGTCGCGAGTATGAAAAAATGATCAACACGGGAAAGTTGCGTGTTTACAACAGCTTTCCATTGGTATATCACTTGCTCAATTCCGATGAGTGGATGGAGAGCTACGAGCTAAAAAAGCACATGAAAAACAGAGTGAACTTCAAGTAGACATGCCGAGAAGTTCAAGTTCTTCACGCGGTGCATTTTCGAAGAATCTGTTTCGCGATAAAGGCAGAACGAATGATCTCGCGGTTTTCGAAATTACTTGAAAATGGCTAGGAATCAGAGAAACCATCAACATGAAAAAGTTTCACATTTTTCGTAGCTTTTCAACGGTATATTATTTGCCCCATTCCGATAAAGTTTGTAGAAATTACAGCGAAAATACGTTTTTAGATATTTTCAAAATTAACTTAAAACCGTAAAGAATTGTGAGAAACAATATATACCAAAAAGTTTCGCATTTGTTCAAGCTTTCCAGCGCCATATCATTTGCTGCATTCGGACATACGGTTAAAAAATTAACTCGAAAATACGAACTCGGTGGAACTTGTACCGTTTTCTAAATTACTCTTAAACCGTTCAAAATTAGAAAAAACTTTCAACATGAAAAAGTGGCGCATTTTCATAATCTTTCCAACGACATATCATTTGCCTCAATTAGATTAGCCGTTTAGAAATGGCATCAAAAATACGAACTCGGCTGTTCGGTTTGCGAAATTTTACGATTTTCCAAATTACTCTTTAACCATAGGGAATTAAAGAAAACTATCAACATGTGGAAGGAGTGGTTTTGCAGCAACTTTCCAACGCCATATTATTTGCCTCATTCCGATAAACGGTTTAGAAATGCGATCGAAAATACGATTCACGTTTTTTGTATGAAGAAAAAACGGTTTTCAAAACTGCTCTTAAACCTCTTACATTTTGCCAAAAAATTAAGTTGGGTCATGATACTCATGTCCATAGATTTCCAACGGTATATCGCAAGCCCCAGTTGGGCAACGTTTGCGGAAGTTCAACCTAGCACTGGGGAAAGTTCAGGTCGAACAACTCAGGCAGTAAAATTGCAACAGACGCAAGTTCATCACATTCCAAGAGCAAATCCGCCAACGAGCGAGATTCCTATTTAAAACGGGCATTTAGTTGCTAAAAACCGTTTCCAGATTACACTTATATCACATAGAACACGACTGACCAAAATAATTCGCGCGGGGAGACACGGTTGCGAAGATAGCCCGAAGGTCGGGTTCCTACAGAGGGAAGTTCAGGTTTTGTAACTCAGGAAGTTCAGGTTGTGATCAGAATAATATTCTGATCCCGTGATCAGAATAGTGTTTATGTATATATATATATATATATATATATATATATATATATATATGAATGAAACTCAACACAATTGATGGTAATAAAATTAAAATGTGAATATTGTTTACGTACTTCAAATTGTTTTGAAGATATGCCCCGCTCACAGGTCGAGTGGCGAATGAACTCGCAAACGTAGTATGCACATAAATTAGTGTCGGGTGCCTGCCACAAGCACTTTACGAGAATAGAGTTCAATCAAAATGATAATCAAGCATGATAATGGTATTGAAACTAGAATCAATGAGAGACGATGCGCGATACTAGCTAGTAGTACTTACTTTGGGGTGTACAAATCGCAACTCGTTTTTCGAGACACCCTTAACGTGCTTGGTGAACTTTTTCCAAACCCTGCCCGGCTAAGAAAATGATTACTTGATATCAGGAAATGAACGAAAGTTGCCGATATGGTGCGATAATGATTGAACTTACTTTTGAAGCGTTTGACTCATGTTCGTCCACTCCTTAGGGTCTTTAAGTCTCGAGTCCATGACACATACTTCTCCCTCCTCAAGCCGAATGGCTAGCAGAATGAAGTGGAAGCTGCGCACGCATAACTCATTAATTGCACTTAACCTCGGGTAAGCGAAATAGAATGTGCACTAGATAGTAACACTCACTTGAAGTTGTAAGGAAATAGTATTTCCCTTCTGTTTTGTTGTGCAAGTAACGCCTTTAGCAAATTAGCCTCTGTTTCATCGGGTTTTGTTTTTAACGTATGTTCATTTATGGTATTTGGGTTAATGAACCCAATGTCATAGATTTGTCGTTTTCTGCAATCGATGATCTTCAATCTGCATATAATATAGTGTGAGGATAATTATACATGCAATGAATGAGTTGAGCTAGAGACTTTACAGAAAAAATACTTACAGACAATAGCAACTGACGATAGTTTTGTCGAGGTCCTTTTGATTGTATAACTGAAATAATTCTTCAAATTCAACGAACAACTCTTGTTTTCCATTGAAGAAGTGCTTATCTTTAATTCCCACATAGATATTGTCGGTCCCGTCCTCGCAGGCTTTCAAGTACCAATCATGGAGTTGTCGCATCCTCGTTGTTAGACGCGGGAGCTCCTCACGGCTGACGAGAGGCTTCCCGTTCTCGTATCTTAAGGATGCTACTACCTCAGCCTTTTCAAATTGTACCGAATCGGGTAAGTAATCACCAGCAGCGATAGAAAGACCACCGGCCGCTTTCTCTGGATCATTAACGATATCGGTAACCACCTTGAGCGGAGGGCACGATTGCAGTTCTTGTTCGCCGAGCTGGGGAATTGTTTTCCCACTTCTTGCGCCACTGCTAGCTAAGCTTCCCGACCGCTTGGCTTGAGCATGTGTCCTTTCAATACAGCGGTCATAGTTTGATTGCGGCGGCGGCGGTGATGGTCGCCTAAGGGCCTCCAGAGTTCGCTTCGCTTTCACCGAATCTATTTTCTCCTCTGGAAGCGGACGTTTCGGTGCAAGCTGGCATCTCACATCTTCAGCCACGATGTCGTCGAGTTCCTCCTGAGTCCTCTCGTAGGGTAACTTGGGAGGAACCTTAAGGCTTGGGCCTGCTCTGAATTTCTTCGTTTTTGTACTGCTGCTAGCCGCCGGAGCGGCAACGTCTATCTTCCGCTGTCGCTGAGGCCGCGGAGTAGGCGGAGTCCGCTGGCGCGGCGGAGACAACTGAAGCGGAGGAGGATTCTGCTGAGGCGGCGGAGACGGTTGACGCGCCGGAGAGGACTCAGGCAGCGGAGACGACTGACGCACCGGAGACGGTTGACGCACCGGAGATGGCTGACGCACCGGAGACGACTGACGCACCAGAGATGACTCAGGCACCGGGGCCTCCTCCGGCCGAGTCTGCTGAGGCGGCGTCCAGTTTGGAAGCAAGATGTGCTCCTTTCTCCATAGACAGGTAGTCTTTAAGGCATGTTGAGGAAGATTCTCCCCTTCACCTGTAGCGTACTCAAGCTCCAGCCCATCAAATCCGTCCATTATTTCATCCACCCCGACAACAGCAAAACCAGCTGGAACCGGATTGAAATGGAAAGTTGCATTAGGTCGAGGAGGTAAGACATAGCCGACCGCCGCCTTCAAGGTCAGGTTATGGCATTTCTCCATTAGCACACAATGTTCATTACCCGTTATACCATCCACGGGGTAGCGAGGAGCCGTGCTATCAGGCTGAACGAGCTCCGTGGAAGCCACGCTGGTTCTCCGCTGAGATGGTGGGGTAGCATCCAATGAAGGATCTTCGTGCCGCTGAGATGGTGGGCCGATAGCTCGCTGGCTCTCAAGTGCCTCTAGTTTCGCTAATCTTTCATTGATCTTCTGCATTTCGCTTGCTTCCTCTTTCTTCTTTCTCTGTCGGCTTCTATAACCAGTGCTGTCGGCAAACCCATGCACCCACGGAACGGAGCCTGATGTGCCTCGTGTTCGTCCAGGGTGTTCGGGATTCCCGAGCGCCAATGACAGCTCGTCCTTCTCTCTGTCGGGACGTAACTTCCCTTCCTGCGCGTTCTTGATTGCTTCCTCAAGCTTTTTGATGGGTGTTTCAAGTTGAACTTTCGTCCAAATACACTTCCCTGTTTCTGGGTCCAAAGTTCCACCAACCCCGAAGAACCAAGTCCTTGCCCGATCTGGCCAGTGCAATGTCGTTGCTTGGACACCTTTAGCAAGCAGGTCTTGCTTAGCTTTGTCCCACGTAGGCCGGGCTTTACTGTAGCCACCTGACCCCGTAACATGGTGAAACTTCTTCTTTGTAGCATTATCCTTATTTATCCGTGACCTTTTCTTAGCCTTCTCTGATTTCTTGTAGGCCACAAATGCGGGCCAGTCATCTTTCAGCTTCGCATATTGACCGGTGAATTCTGGAGTAATGTCTTCTTCGACAAACTTTTTGTTCAACAGTTTCTTCCAGGTCTTGAATAGTTCTGGTATCTTCTTAAGAGCAAACGCCTTGACCTTTGGCTGTATAACTGGGTTATTCGGATCCTCCTCTGGCGGTAGGCTGAAATTTCTCATCAGCGAGGTCCAAAGATCATCTTTCAGTCTATCGGGGACATAAGGAACTTCAGGGTCCTTCTTCTTATTCCATTCTTCGATCTTGATCGAGAGACCGTCCCTAACAATAACTCCGCACTGATGTATAAATTTGTCCTTGGTCCGCTTGGGAGCAATCGGTTGGCCTTCTGGAGAGACTTCTTCGATCGTGAACCTTTAATCCGGGTCCAACCTTTTCTTCGGGCCTCGTCTCCTTACCGAAGTTTGGCTCGATCCGGAGGGCTAAAACAAGAAAGAAGCTTTAATATATGTACATATGAAACAATTAATGCATCTAGTCAGCAGATATATATACCTCGCCAGACTTTGAATCAGTTAAGGCTCCCTTCTCCATTCCATCGCCGGAGCCGTCATGAGCTCCTTCCTCCTCCATTCCATCACCGGAGCCATCATGATCTCCTTCCTCCTTCATTCTATCACCGGAGCCGTCATGATCTCGTCCTTCCTCCTCCATTAGACCACCGGAGCCGGCATCCGCTCTTTCCTCAGTACCATCGGTGTCGTTGAGAAACGACAAGCTGATATCACCTCCGTTCAGGATTATATCCCCCAACAACTGTTCTTTTTCTAAGTCTCTGTCGTCCATAGTTCCTGCAAATATTACAACATGGCAATATACAACCATGAGAGATGGATTAGTGGCAAACATAGACTTAATCACATCCGTATCTAGACAAATCCAAGACAATTAATATGAACCGGACGGAGTAACATTTTTGTCATCAAACATGTCGTAGTTATCGGGGTTATGTTTTAACGACCCCCTCTCTTATGTTTTCATATGCCTCAAAATCAAAGTTATCGAGGTTATACACAAGATTTATACACAAGATGAATACAAGATTTATACACAAGATTAATACAAGATTTATACAAGATTTAACATTTGTTTCTCTATCTAAAAAAACCTAAAAATATTCTCTTCCATCTCACCTCATCTCCACAAAACATCTATCTATCACATTGAGTTATTACATTTCATCCATCTATCTATTCATCTAAAAAAACAGATCACATTTCCACAAAACATCTCATCTCATCTCCACAAAACATCTCATACATCTCATCTCATCTAAAAAAACATAGCACATCTAAAAAAACAGAGCACCATGGCCGGAGCAGTGCCAGCAGGGGACCATGGCCGGAGCAGTCGCAGCAAGGGGGCTTGGGAAAGGGGGGAGCTCACTAGGGGCGCGGGGATGGAGCTGTGGAGGCCGGCGACGACGAGGAGCGGGCTTGGGGACACACGGCGACGGGGAGGAGGGCACGCGAGGAGGTCCGGCGCCGGCGATGGTCAGCGGGCTCGGGGATGGCAAGGCGTCGGCGAGGGGCGACGGCGCGGTCGGGCAGCCTGGCGGCGTCGAGGTGCTCGTCGGCGTCATCGGGCAGAGGAGAGGTCGAGGGAGGAAACTGCAGATGGATTTGGGAATTTTTGCAAGTCCCGCTTATATAGCCACCCCTTTAGTCCCGGTTGATGGCTCCAACCGGGACTAAAGGCTCCCCTTTAGTCCCGGTTGGAGCCACCAACCGGGACTAAAGGTAAATTTCAGCAGCCCATCGGGCGGGAAACAGAGCCCTTTAGTCCCGGTTGGTGCCACCAACCGGGACTAAAGGGGGGCATTAGCCCCGGTTGGTGCCACCAACCTGGACTAAAGGGGGCCATTAGTCCCGGTTGGTGGCACCAACCGGGACTAAAGGGCTGCTTCCCGTATTCAAAAGTTTAGTCCCACCTCGCTAGTCGAGAGGGGCTCAGAGTGGTTTATAAGCGCTGCTGCCATTGCACTCTCGAGCTTCTCTCTATTGCAGGCAGTACATGCCTATCTCAAGCCCTGTTGGGCCTGCTAGCACTGCGGGCCTGCATCCTGGCCCATTTCTAGGGCTTCTAGTCGTATGCAGGCCGTTCTAGCTAGTAGGCGGGCCTTTTTTATTTTTTGCATATATTATGTTTTTAAATTTTTAATGTTATTTTTTGCATATGTTTTAGTTGATTCCTTTTGCTATTAGAGTTTTATAAATTCTTGTGCGTTAAATATGCACCATTCAAAGCCACATCATCAATTTGGAACCCTTTTCTGACTTCATTTGCTATTTTTCATGCATTTAATGATTTATTTTGAGCTCAATGACCCAGAAATTGAAAAGCACTACAAATGAACTCTGAAAAGGATGAAATTTGGCATGCTATCATAATTTCACCCACATAGCATGTGCTAAAAAGTTTAGAGGGTCACGGCAAAAACTGGATGCACTTCGTGTACAAACTGGACAATCTCTTTCGAAGTATCAGGGTTTCGGACGAAAACACATCTATTGCAAAGGGATTTCTTTTTTTAACATATTTTAACTCCACACTTCTTGTGCGTTAAATATACACCATTCAAAGCCACATCATCAATTTGGAACCCTTTTCTGACTTCATTTGCTATTTTTCATGCATTTAATGATTTATTTTGAGCTCAATAACCCTGAAATTGAAAAGCACTACAAATGAACTCTGAAAATGTTGAAATTTGGCATGGTATCATAATTTTACCCACATAGCATGTGCTAAAAAGTTTAGAGGGTCACGGCAAAAACTGGAGGCACTTCGTGTACGAACTGGACAATCTCTTTCGAAGTATTAAATGTTATTACTGAAATAATAAATACATATAGTTCTCATAGAAAAACATACAACTCTCTAGAGCATCTAATTAAAACATACATTGAAACTAACATACAACTATGTAAAACATTTAAATGCAACAACAAATGCGATCATAATCGCAACTAAGGTAACAATTGATCCAACAACACAATGATACCAAGCCTCATTATCAATGGCATATTTTCTAATCTTTCTAATCTTCAAGCGCATTGCATCCATCTTGATCTTGTGATCGTCGACGACCTCGGCAACATGCAACTCCAATTTCATCTTCTCCTCTACAATTCTTTTCAATTTTTCTTTCAAGTAATTGTTTTCTTTTTGAACCAAATTTAACCTCTCGACAATAGGGTCGGTTGGAATTTCTGGTTCACACACCTCCTAGAAAAAAACATGTATGTCACGTTGGTCGGCATAATTATCATAAACACTAAATGAAACAAATAGTTATAAAAGAAAATATACCACATCCGAATCATAGGCAGGACGAGGGCCGACTTGGGCGGATACCAGAACCATGGCACTATATAATAACAAACAATAATAAAAGTAAGAAAATTATATATAAGTATCTATCTAAATCATACAAGTCACAATTTTTTTTCTTTTAAATAGAAGATAAGAACAAGAGGCTCACCACGGTGGTGCCGGCGACGAGATCGGCGCGGGCGATCGACGGCGGTCAGGACGGGGACGGGGACGGCACCCTACACATGTGCAGACTCTAAGAAGTTAATTTCAGCTCAAATTGTGCGTCTAAATCGAAAGAACTCCCACATACACTCCTCCACTAAAACCCACAAACCACTCTACTTCTAGAGCATTTGAAATGAGCTAAACTATGCAATGAGAGATGAAACGATGAAGTTGCTAACCTTGTAGAACACTTGTGTAGTTGGTGCACCGCTAAACCGAGACAAATCTTGAGGAAAATGTAGCTTGGAGGTCGAGCTTGGAGAGGAGAAAGCTTAAGTGTGGCTCCGGCATTTCATCGAACACCTCATGTGCATACGAGGTGAGAACAGAGAGCAGCACACCTCCCACACGCCGGCCGGCCAAAAAACAGAGGAGTGAGGGGGCAGGGGCGAGCACATATATAGGCATCTCTTTAGTCCCGGTTGGTGGCTAGCACCGGGAGTAAAGGGGCTGCGCCAAGAGCGAGGCCCTTTAGTCCCGGTTCGTGTCTGGAACCGGGACTAAAGGGGTCAGAAGAACCAGGACTGGTTCCTGCCGAGGCCCAGCCGGCGCCCTGGCTGCTCGAACCGGGACTGATGCACCCACTGGTCCCGGTTCGTAACAGAACCAGGACTAAAGCTCATATCTGGCCAGGACCAAAGCCCTGTTTTCTACTAGTGTCTGCAGCAATCTCCGGATCCAATTTTCTTCCCTCCCTACATAAAGCACAAGATCTCAACAAAACCATTTGGAGAAGTTATAACAGGGTGCTTTGTTCAAGGAAGGTATAAATTTGGAGAGACAATTAATCAATCTGCAGATTGCAAAGGACTGATGTAGTTACTTTGATTAATCGCTGCACGGGCACAAGTCTTGACCTTGATACTCTACACAAGCAAATTGAAAGTTGCACTCCCTCCCTTAACGAGGAATGAATATAAGTTTAACTAGCTAGCATGGGGAACGGGCCATGCATAAGCATACATATTAACTGCTTTCATTGCGTTTGCTTTGCTTTCCTCTTTGCTTTCTCTCTCTCAAAGACAAAAGCTATGAATTCTTTGCTTCTACACACCACATCCATCATCAGATACTTTGCTTGCTGCTTTACAGATAACAGGGATATAAAGGTAAAGACAAATCTGGGTTGTTTGCTTTGTTGTCTCGTCCGTCATCCCGTTACCGTTAGCTGACCAACATATGTATAAGGCTAATATTCCCTTGTGTAACAGGCAGTGTCGTTTTGGGCATATAGGCTGCACCTAAAACATGATCCTAAATACTTCCTTTTTTCGTGTACATACTTTCATGAATAACAATAATAAACCTGCATGAGAAAGAGTATTAAAGTAGATCAAGCTATATATACTTACATAGTTTTTATATAGCCATAAGAGTAAATTACATTTGGATCACATACTCTTACGGTCTTACCACAACCACAACGACTTGAAAAGAAAAGGCTTGTTTCAGCGCGCCTGTAAAATCTAACAGCAGTCCCTTGCTGCACATATATCCTGACTGGCCTTCCTAACGACAACATAGACCATCACTGGAAAGCAAAACACAAGAAATGGTACGTCAGTCAGGATACTAATCCTCGGAAAGTAATGCTATGGTGAAGTTGCACCATCAGAAACTAGCTCCGCCTCGTACCGCTCCGCCGCTGTCGCGCCTGATCTCCCGCCTCCGGCCACCTCCTTCACAACAGAGACTAGATCCGAAACCCTCTCCCCATCCATCCCGGAATCTAGAGCTCTCGGGCGACTCGGAGACAACCCCCCTCCCGCCGCCGGCGTAGCCACCTCCTCTCCCTCCCTCGCCGCCGCATGAGGCTGGCGCCGGGCAAGCCCGTGGCGCAGCCGGGGACTGCGGCGGCGGGCCGGGGCCCTTGCTGCTCCGCCTTGCGCGCTGGAGAGCGTTTGGATCTGGGGCGGCGGCCCTTCCGGCGAGGCCCTTCCGTGCTGCGGCGAGCGGCGGGGCTGGCGTGGTGCCGGTGGTTTGGTCGGACGGCCGACTGATCTTTGGTGGACCAGGGCCTGGCATGGCTGCTCTGGCGGCCGACGGCGCCTGATCTGGCCGCCGTCCTTCCGCCCTGATCTGTGTGCTTCTCTCCTGCGGGTTCCTGGCGGTGCCGGCGTGGCTTGCCGGGACCCTGGCCAGTGGCCGTGGGTGAAGCTGGTGGAGGAGATCCAGATTGGGGGAAACCCCTCGATCGGCCCCGGCCGGCCGCACCGACGACGAAGCTCAAGGGCGCCGCTTTTCTTCTTGGAGACGTCGGTCTACGTCTGCTCCTCCACTTCCCCCTACCTGTCTTTCGGGTGAAAACCCTAACTCCGGTGGGCGGCGGCGGCGTACTTGACATCGTGACCTTCCTGAAGGCGTCGCCTTGAGGACTGAGTGGTGGTGGGCACTGTGTAGGTCCTTGACGGTTGCTGGTGGTGAGCACTGGTTCGGGGGAAACCCTAGGATCTGGTCTTCCGGATCGGACGATGGCGTTACTGCGGTGCCGTTTCTCTCTTGGGAGCATTGTTTGTGGAGCAGCACTGGATGACAATGGCAGGAGATGGAGCGGCTTCGTCTTGCACGGAGTTTTGGTGGAGCTGTCAAGTCATGCATGGCCGACAGGTGCTACGCCAAGTCATGCCTGGTTGGCAGGTGCTACGCACGATAGTTCTTCCAGAGTCTTCGCGTCTGGACGGATGAGCGCAGGGCGGTGGCGCTGTTGGGCGCCGTGGTGGCGTCGACGGATGTCCGGACTGGCAAGGATGATGCGGATCTCTCTCTTGAAGATGGGTCAGTCGTCCGATGATGATGGCGGCATCTAAAACGTGTGCATGTCGTGTGCGCTTTTGGTCTGCTGCACCGGTTGTTGGTCCTGATACGTTATGTGGATGGATTGGCGACGACACCGGTTTTAGATATGGGGAGTGAGAGCACTCCACATTATCGAGTTTGTAGGTGTGAGTGGTGGTTTCGGGTGGATTGATGTATGTTCTTGTCAGACATTTGTGAAATCATTAATAAAGATGGCTGCATGCGTCGGTTGATGCAGAGGCCGGGGGTTTAACCTCCAAAAACAAATCAGATTCACCAAGACACTGTAGATGCCATCTTAAGAGGATATGAAGCAAGGGCACACATGATGAGAGAACAATGAAAAGAATAACGCGCAACACAAAGTAGCGCCGCCTTTTGAAATACGCTATTAGCGTGCTATTAATGAGATATTATACACTGATTTATTTAACGAGACAATTCTCTACATGCTATAGCATGCTATTAGCGGCGCTATAGCGTGCTATTTTTTTCAGTGTGAGAGAATAATCAGCTATAAGCATTTATTGGAAAAGCTAATTGCAATGTATGAAGGCAAATTTATGGAAGGAAAATCAGCTCTTTGATCTTGCAGTCAGGAGTAGATTTTAAGGGCTAACCTGGACTACTACTTCCTTCAGTTCAGCAAAAAGGTGAGAACCTGTATCTTTTAGGAACTAATGTCACAACTTATGGTCAAAGAACTGTTGGAAAAAGTAATAGCATTTCCTGTTGGTGTTGTTTGCAGGGGGGGGGGGGGGGGGGGGGGGGGGATCCAGTGGCACCCGGTCCTAAGATGCGAAATTTATTTTACTTTATACTGCAGTAGTTAGATCAATCTGTGTGTACTACATACAAGTGCTCAAATGTGCGAGTGTCAAGCTTGGCAGCCCCTGCTGTGAAATTCCAGATCCGCCAATTTTGAGATGGAAAACATTGGACATGTAGGGCCTGTTCGGCAACGGACCACTCCCACGACTCCGCTCCGCTCGGCGCTGGAAATGAGGAGCGACAGAATGGCTGCTCCGCAAAAATGAACTGCGAGCCACTGCGCTCCACCACTTCAGCTCCGCGGAGTTGGGAGCCAGAGTGTTCCCGAACGGGCCCGTAATATCTATATCTAGCAGATTGTGTGATTCACATCTGAAGGATGTCAACAAGACAGTGTCTATCTTCTTTTTATGAACAGAAGATGGATCCAAAATGAGGATGGACTCAGGTATTCTACTGGAAACAGTAAGCGTAGTTTCATCACTTCCAGCTACCAGAACAAGCCTTGTAGGCAGTCATAATAAGAAATTACCAACACATTCAGCCTAAATTTTCACCTAGAGAACAAGGACAAGGAAGATACCAGCTTTGCAACATTAACACAATGGAATTATATCCTCTGTTTCGATGTCAGCATTGAGCTGGAGGAAGTTTTGAAACGAGTGGCAACATGTACCAAGACAACGAAGGAATTGCAACGAACCACAGAATGTGAGGAAGGTGAAAAAGCATGTACGAGAAGTATACCGACTTCAGAGAGTCTGAATACTGACCGCGCAGGATCCTGTGCGTTTCAGAGCACAGGGATGATTTTGCAGAGCATGGTGACAGCACACGAGATTTCAGAGAACATGGTAGGGCTGCACGTACTGGAATTTCAGAGAAACGAGGTTACTGCAGGTTTCTTACTCGAATTAACCTGCAACGGGAAACAAAGAGCGGGTTAGGATTTGAGACCTTGCTGCTGTTCTAGGGTTTAAGAGGGAGACTGGAGGAGGCGCAGCGGGGAGAAGATATGCCACGGGAAGGAAGGTTTCCTGTGAAGTACGGTCTTGGGCCAGCCCATACTCGTACATACCTCGCTGGTTCGCTGTTCGCTCCGCTTTCCTCCGGTGTTTCTTTTCGTTTTTTCTTCAGCTTTTTTGTTTCTTCGCCGCTTTTTCGGCTTTTTCTTTCTTATCACCGGTATTTTCGTTTCTTTCTCAGATTTTACTCGTTTTATATTAGTTTTCTTACTTCCTCTACTTCTTCTTCTTCTTCTTCGTTTTTTGGTCTCGTTCTTCGTCTTCAATGAGTTTTCCTATTTTATATATTTTTTGTTGGTTTTTCTAAAACCATTATTAGTTTTCATCAGTTTCCTTAGTTTTTATTGGTTTTGATTATTTTTTATTTCATCATGGGTTTTCACGGTTCTTTTCAGGTTTTCCGTTTTCATTCGTTCATGAGGTGTTTCTTTCTTCCGTTTCTTCGGTTCTCACCATTTTGCTTCATTTTTCTTCTTTGACACATGTCAACCATTTTCATCCAAATTTTTACATTTTATGCACACATTAGGAACATTTTTATACATGTTTAATATTTTCCAAATACATGTTTTCCTTCGTTGATGAGGTGTTTCTTTCGTCCGTTTTTCCGGTTCTCACCATTTTGCTTCATTTTTCTTATTTGACACATGTCAAAAAGTTTCATCCACATTTTTACATTTTACGAATACATCAGGAACATTTTTATACATCTTTAATATTTTTCAAATATATGATTAACATTTTCAAAAATAGCATTTGATGACTAAACTTTTCATACATATGGCACATTTTCGGTATATAATAGGAAAAGTTTTTAACACATGTTTAACAATTTTTAACCATAAGATTAACATTTTTATACATGATCGACATTTTTCAAAAATACTTTTAAGTTGAAATTCGTTAATACACATTCTAAAATTTTCGTATACATCAGGACCGTTTTTTTTTTGCGTACGATTAACCTTTTTCAAATATTTATGTTTCATAACTAATTTTTTCATGCACATTGTAAATTTCCAGCATATATAAGAAATATTTTTTAATAAAAGTTCAACATTTATGAAAAATATGATTTAACAGTAATTTTTATACACTATCAATATTTTTAAAAATTGTGTTTTTATGTCAAATTTTGAAATTCGCATTCCAAATTTTGTGTATAAATCAGGAACATTTTTTTACATGTTTACCATTTTTTAAATGAATGATTAACAGTTTCCCAAACATTTGTGTTTGATGACTTCCTTTTTCATACACATTTTACATTTTCGGTATATATCAGGAACATTTTAAAATATATGATTAACATTGTTTTTGATACGCAATCATATTTTTAATATTTTAGTTTTCACATTAAAAAAATCAATACAAGTTCTTCATTTTTGGTATATACATCATGGACATTTTGAATAAACGTTTAACATTTTTTAAATAGATGATTAACTACTTCCAAATTTTTGGCTTTGCAGAATAATATTTTTAACTCCGCCTATGTTGTCTCAACATAGCTGGTCCCAAGCCCGGATAAAGGTGGAGGGTTGTGATAGGCTTGGCGAGCCAACGTCAAAACTCAGCCACTCTTATGGAGATGAAACCCAAAAGATTTTCGTTGGGGCGTAACCCTCTCAGCGACGCGCCACATCGGAACCCGGGTGTGGTGGAAAATGGGCAAGGGCCGGGCCGTCACCCCCCAGGTGGCGCGCCGTATCTTGATCTGGATACGGTGGCAAGTGAGCGAGGATCGGGTCGTCGCATCCTTAGTGGCGCGCTACATCGGCGCCCGGGTGTAGTGGAAATCGAGCAAGGGTCTTCACATTTGACTCGACGAGTGCGAAGGGTAAGGAAGCTAGCCGAGCCTAGGAGAATTCGCTTAGGTAGCTGGAACGTAGGGTCTCTGACAGGTAAACTTCGGGAGGTAGTTGATACCGCGGTGAGGAGAGGCGTTGATATCCTTTGCGTCCAAGAGACCAAATGGAGGGGACAAAAGGCGAAGGAGGTGGAGGGTACCGGCTTCAAGCTATGGTACACGGGGACGGTTGCAAACAGAAATGGAGTAGGCATCTTGATCAGCAAGAGCCTCAAGGATGGAGTGGTAGACGTCAAGAGACGTGGGGACCGGATTATCCTGGTCAAGCTGGTAGTTGGGGACTTAGTTCTCAACGTTATCAGCGCGTTTGCCCCGCAAGTAGGCCACAATGAGAACACCAAGAGGGAGTTCTGGGAAGGCCTAGATGACATGGTTAGGAGTGTACCGATTGGCGAGAGGCTCTTCATAGGAGGAGACCTCAATGGCCACGTGGGCACATCTAACACAGGTTTTGAAGGGGTGCATGGGGGTTTTGGCTATGGCATCAGGAACCAAGAAGGAGAAGATGTCTTAAGCTTTGCGCTAGCCTACAACATGATCATAGCTAACACCCTCTTTAAGAAGAGAGAATCACATGTAGTGACTTACAGTAGTGGGCAACACTCTAGCCAGATTGATTTCATCCTCTCGAGAAGAGAAGACAGGCGTGCATGCCTAGACTGTAAGGTGATACCTGGAGAGAGTGTTGTCCCTCAGCATAAGCTTGTGGTTGCTGACCTCCGCTTTCGGATTCGTGTCCAGCGGGACAAGCGTGCCAAAGTCGCTAGAACGAAGTGGTGGAAGCTCAAGGGGGAGGTAGCTCAGGCGTTCAAGGAGAGGGTCATTAAGGAGGGTCCTTGGGAGGAAGGAGGTGATGTAGACAACATGTGGATGAAGATGGCGACTTGCATTCGTAAGGTGGCCTCAGAGGAGTTTGGAGTGTCCAGGGGAAGTAGAAGAGAAGCTAAAGATACCTGGTGGTGGAACGATGATGTCCAGAAGGCAATTAAGGAGAAGAAAGAGTGTTTCAGACGCCTATATCTGGATAGGAGTGCAGACAACATAGAGAAGTACAAGATGGCAAAGAAGGCCGCAAAGCCAGCTGTGAGTGAAGCAAGGGCCCGGGCGTATAAGGACCTCTACCAACGGTTAGACACGAAGGAAGGCGAAAGGGACATCTATAAGATGGCCAAGATCCGAGAGAGGAAGACGAGGGATGTTGACCAAATCAAGTGCATCAAGGACGGAGCAGATCAACTCCTGGTGAAGAACGAGGAGATTAAGCATAGATGGCGGGAGTACTTTGACAAGCTGTTCAATGGGGAGAGTGAGGGCTCTACCATTGATCTGGACGACTCCTTTGCTGATACTAGCAGGCTTTTTGTGCGGCGAATCCAGGAGTCGGAGAGTGAGAGCTCTACCATTGATCTGGATGACTCCTTTGCTGATACTAGCAGGCTTTTTGTGCGGCGAATCCAGGAGTCGGAGGTCAAGGAGGCTTTGAAGAGGATGAAAGGAGGCAAGGCGATGGGCCCTGATTGTATCCCCATTGAGGTGTGGAGAGGCCTCGGGAACATAGCGATAGTATGGCTAACCAAACTTTTCAACCTCATTTTTCGGGCAAACAAGATGCCAGAAGAATGGAGACGGAGTATATTAGTACCAATCTTCAAGAACAAGGGGGATGTTGAGAGTTGTACTAATTACCGTGGAATTAAACTGATGAGCCATACAATGAAGCTATGGGAGAGAGTCATTGAGCACCGCTTAAGAAGAATGACAAGCGTGACCAAAAATCAGTTTGGTTTCATGCCTGGGAGGTCGACCATGGAAGCCATTTTCTTGGTACGACAACTTATGGAGAGATATAGGGAGCAAAGGAAGGACCTGCATATGGTGTTCATTGACTTGGAGAAGGCCTATGATAAGATACCGCGGAATGTTATGTGGTGGGCCTTGGAGAAACACAAAGTCCCAGCAAAGTACATTACCCTCATCAAGGACATGTACGATAATGTTGTGACAAGTGTTCGAACAAGTGATGGCGACACTGATGACTTTCCGATTAAGATAGGACTGCATCAAGGGTCAGCTTTGAGCCCTTATCTTTTTGCCTTGGTGATGGATGAGGTCACAAGGGATATACAAGGAGATATCCCATGGTGTATGCTCTTTGCGGACGATGTGGTGCTAGTCGATGAGAGTCGGACGGGGGTCAACAGGAAGTTGGAGTTATGGAGGCAAACTTTGGAATCGAAAGGTTTTAGACTTAGTAGGACTAAAACCGAGTACATGAGGTGCGCTTTCGGTACTACTAGGCACGAGGAGGAGGAGGATGTTAGCCTTGATGGGCAGGTGGTGCCGCAGAAGGACACCTTTCGATATTTGGGGTCAATGTTGCAGAAGGATGGGGATATCGATGAAGATGTGAACCATCGAATTAAAGCCGGATGGATGAAGTGGCGCCAAGCTTCTAGCATTCTCTGTGACAAGAGGGTGCCACAAAAGCTAAAAGGCAAGTTCTATAGGACGGCGATTCGACCCGCAATGTTGTATGGTGCTGAGTGTTGGCCGACTAAAAGGCGACATGTGCAACAGTTAGGTGTGGCGGAGATGCGCATGTTGAGATGGATGTGTGGCCACACAAGGAAGGACCGAATCTGGAATGATGATATACGAGATAGAGTTGGGGTAGCGCCAATTGAAGAGAAGCTTGTCCAACATCGTCTGAGATGGTTTGGACATATTCAGCGCAGGCCTCCAGAAGCCCCAGTACATAGCGGACGGCTAAAGCGTGCTGATATTGTCAAAAGAGGCCGGGGTAGACCGAACTTGACATGGAAAGAGTCCGTAAAGAGAGACCTGAAGGATTGGAGCATCACCAAAGAACTAGCCATGGACAGGGGTGCGTGGAAGCTTGCTATCCATGTGCCAGAACCATGAGTTGGTCGCGAGATCTTATGGGTTTCACCTCTAGCCTACCCCAACTTGTTTGGGACTAAAGGCTTTGTTTGTTGTTGTTGTTGTTGTTGCAGAATAATATTTTTCATTCAGATTGTATATTTTTTGTATATAAGATGAACTTTTTTAAAATACTTGAACAATATTTTTTTTTTCAAATGCTCGAGCAATATATTTTAAATACATGATCTGCTTTTTTCAGGGACGTTGTATTTCTTGTATACATTTTTTAGATATATGATAAACATTTTTTTTCTATACACGTTTAACATTTTACAAATGGCAGATCAACATTTTTCAAATGTTTTATGAAGAGTGTATTTTGTGAGGATATTTTGACAATTGGAAGATATAAGTATAAAAAAAGTGAAAAAATGAAACAGAATAGCGAAAACAAAAAATATGAGAAAAAAACCAAGAAAAAATGTGGCTCTCGAGAGTTTGGCCGGTCCGGTCTCGCGCTTCCTTAGGCGAGGTTGTACTACGTCTCGTGTCAACGAAGACATAGGCACGCTCGGGGGGGCTTCTCATGGGAGGATTGAGGCCGTGGCCACGACCCTCGGCTTGAGCCTTTTGCGGAGGCGGGTTTCTCCATTGGTCACAGCCCATCCGCACATGCTCACCGGCCACATGCCTTCGCCCCCGTGCGGAGCTTCTCGACCCGGGTGAAAGAAACTGGGGTTACTGGAAGAGACAACGAAGCAGGAGCTCCATGTGGAACCCTTTCTTTGCCGTTATGCGAGATTTGTTTTATAGAAAGAGAACGGAGCAAGAGATCAATGTAACTAGTTGCCTCTCGATGTAATTTATCTACTCAGATATCGATAACGCGGTACAGAGAGGATTTTTGGGTCTGAGCTTTGAAATTTTGTAAAACTAGTTATACGGAGTTGGCGCATGCGATTGTATAAAGAAGTCAAAACTGCTAATTTGCTTCTGATCAATTAATCTACACATTAAAACAAACATCATTTCCATGTTCTTTCCCTTGTAGGGTGCATATGTTAAAATTCATATAACAACTCAAAATATCTATAACCGTAAAAAAAATATACTGAATGATCCCTACTGAAGCACACAATACTAGGTTGTTTGTGTTACAATATTTTATTTTGTTGTTTCTCTTTCCTTTGAATAGTCAGACAAATCAAACAAAGTAATTGCATGATAGACGGAAAGTTCTAATTAATCTCAAATGTCCAAATTTTACAATTGATACTACAGAAAATACAAACATACCAAGATATGACCAGGTATATTTTACTCTTGGTCCTTCATGTAGAACTCAGTCTTAGTCCCGATGGGAACCAAGTGACTCCACGATAAAATCTTACATGTAATAGTGAGTTGAAGCTGGCAAGAAAATATGTGTGCCTATTCGTATGATATTGACGTATAATGTACTTGTGGTATTGTGTAGATAGGAAAATCATTAAATATGAAACGATATATACCACATGAACCAACAAACCTTACGGAAAACTATAATAATCGTACCTCAATTTTGTACTTATTGTCTGTGACAAAAAAAAAATCCTTTGCACTAAAGAATCATTGATATTTGTCACACTACTCTGGCGGTTCCTGGAACACCATGTACCTGATTAATCGTATGATGGACACTTTATTATCTTCTAGAGAGCAATAGAATGCCGGTTGGGCATGGTATAGAATAACATCAATATAAGTATTTAACGCTAGAACTACTATGGTGAATTGCCAACCACAGCGGGCCAAATTCCAACATATTTATTGCCAATGTATGCATGCAATCTACGGTAGGATGGACGACAACCACCAAGACTTAAGTAAAGAAAGTGTTGCCTCTAGCGAAAGGGATGCAAAAAATGCAATAGCAAGAGATTGTTTCTTCAAATAGATAAAAAATAATTTACACGACTCGCTCCTCGCGATCTACATGAGTGTTTCCACAGTTCGCAACTCTCATATATGTGATGAGTAACCCAGTATAAACAAAAATCTGAACATGTCATCTTATGTATTTTCTAAGTATAAATAAGTAACCAATCGGTGAAAAGTAAACATTTTCTAAGTTTCTATGTGGTGAGCTGTAAGGGTACGGATGCAAGAAAAACCATTTATCGAGGGGTGGACACTAGACTGGCTGAAAGTGAATGCAAAAAGGACTTCTTGTTTGCTCACCAATGCGAGAGTGTCTACAATACAGTCTTATATATTTGAAGAAATCAATCTAGTCAAACTAAAAGTTCTAGAAAGGCAGGAGTTCTTGCCATATTCCAAACTTCTAAACAACACTGGAGAAGCGTGAGTGCTCAAGGATTATAACTATATGCTGCATCAGATTAACAACAGAGAGAGTTGTGGTCAATCCTGCAAATCCGTAGTCTTCACAAATGAAAACACTGATAAACCATATCAGGGGGGGAGGGGGTAAACCTTCTAACTCGCCACTCCATCTATGTCATTGGGCATGCAATGGTTCAAATTCATTTTGATAAGTCAAGATATTCTAGGTAAGACTCATTTTGCACCATCAATTAGACTAACGAACGGGCAGCAAAATAAAAATTGTCTTGCGCCAAATTTTACCTCAATTGATTTTTTTAAAGGATCACTCGACCCTATGCAACCACAAAAAATAAGCCACCTCATACTTAGGCTTGGTTTGTAACATAAAAAACTAACCGATACCTGGTAAGACACAAGGCACAAAAATAAATAAATAAATAAGAATGAATTAGATATTGAGATGGATTGAATTAGTACCATTAGTATTATCCTTAAAGAAGAAATAAAATGAAAGAAAATTAAAAAAATCGAAAAATTGAATGATTTTAATGAAGAAAAAGTAGTCACATTGATATTACCCTTTCAGAACGAATTTTTTTTTAAAAGTTAATTTTTTTAGAAATTTGCATATAATTTACACTTAAGTTCTGCCTTTTATAATATGCAAGAATAAACATATAATAGTGGATTTTTTTGATAAAAAAATAAGTTTCCTAAGAAGGAATGAGCTACTGGCATTGACATTACCCTTCAAGAAGAAATAAAATGAAATAAAAAATAAAACATAATGAAGTTTTATAATAATAAAATGAATTGTTGGCATTGGTCTTGCCCTTTTAGAAGATGAAAAAACTTGCACAGAACGTTACATTAAAATTCACTTTTTGTAATACGTAAAGAATAAGCATATAAAAGTGTAATTTTCACATTTTAGTATAATTTACACACATATTGCATAATATTTGCGTGTACACATTTACACTCACCCAACATCCCAAAAATAGCCATATCAAAGAAGAAATTCGCCTTAAAACGGAAAAAAATGATGTTTTCTAGTGCCATTGGTATTATACCCTTAAATAAGAAAGAAAATGAAATAAACAAAATTGAAATAATTAAGTTTTCTAGGGGAAATAGTGGCATTGGTATTGCCCTTTAAGAAGAAAGGAAATGAATGAAACTTTAAAACTTGCACATAACTTTGGACTGAATAGCACTTTTTGTATATGCAAAGAATAAACATATAATAGGGCAATTTTCACACTATACTATAATTTACATGCAGATTGTAGAATACTTGTGTGTATACATTTACACTCGGTGAACATCCGAAAAATACTCATATATAAAATCATGATCAAAAGGAAAAAGAAAAAAGAAAAGAAAAGAAAAACACACGTACAAAAAAAAAGAAACATGCAATGGGTAACATGCTTTAAGTCCAATAGGAAAATTGACTGGCCCCAAACATGGGCAAGTAAAAAATTCTGCAAAAGAATCCATGAAACAACACAAGGGAAAACAATACAAATCTTGAAAAAAACATCAATGGTCAAAAAATTGACTTACCCAGATTTTAAAAATAGGCAACTTACATATTGCTAAAGTGAAAAACATTAGTGTTTAGACTAACAATATGAAAACTGGAAATAAAATACATATAGGTTATGTATTTGATTATAGTGTAGTTATAGAATATTTATTGAATATGTGTACCATGTATGTGGCATGTTAAAATTCAACAAAAAATTTCAATTTTTTTTCCCCCCGGCAAGGCAGCCCCCGGCAAGGCCGGCTCCGGCAAGGCAGCCCCCGGCAAGGACCTTTAGTCCCGGTTGGTGTTACCAACCGAGACTAAAGGTGGAGCCTTTAGTCCCGGTTGGTAACACCAACCGGGACTAAAGGTCCTCCCTCCCCCGCCCCAGGCAGCGCCACGTGGAGGGCCTTTGGTCCCGGTTCGTAAGCAAACCGGGACTAAAGGTTTTGGGCTTTAGTCCCGACCCTTTAGTCCCGGTTCCAGAACCGGGACTAAAGGCCCTTACGAACCGGGACAAATGACCCTTTTTCTACTAGTGTGGTGAGGTCTTTATTGAATATAAGTGTAGCATGCATGTTGCCTGCTAAAGGTGAGGTGTGTTGCATACATGGTGATGGGTTGATGACCTGTCATAGTTGCATGTTGAGAGAATTAGAGTTGATGGGGACAAACTATTTAAGTATACTAGATGATACACTGGGAATCCATTGATAACATACAACTTGTTATATTTGAGTATGTAGAGTTGCAAAATATTTGTTGGATACAAGTAGAATAATTGAATGGAAAACATTTTTCCATGTATGGTTGAATGGTGTGGTTGGTCTTTCTCCATGCATTGTTGCATGTTGAGGTGGGCCTTATTCCATTTATAATTGTATGGTGAGGTGGCATGTTTGCATGTTGACATCAATAAGTCAGTAGGATCACTCTCAAGAGTATATAGGATATAGGAGTAGTTTGTGGTTTCTCATAAGCTATTTAATTTTGCCTACGTGCTTTTTTTTGCGAATGCCTACGCGCATGTTGGTTCAGCTGAGTCATAAAGTATAGGAGAATCCGGAAATAATGACCATATGTATTAAGCAATGATGCAATGCCACCTGAATCTAATCATGCCTAACTGCAGCACTATATGTATATATAGCTAATAATCTTAATAATAAATCCATTTTCTTGTATGGTTAATTAAGAGCAAAATTATTCGCAAAAGAGAACAAAAAAGGTTAAGTTTATCTCTTCCTTCTCTTTCTCACCACACAATTAGTTCAGCAGTTCAATTAATTAGTGGGTAAGGGGTAGCTATATACATACGTATGAAATGAAAGCCAGTGTGGACTTGGTGTTGAACAAATCACCCATATATAGCCCATGCGTCATCTGCCATGAATGGACGCATGGTCATGCCAAAATCTCACCAGACCAGAAACCGACTGAGATCCAGGTCCTGCGTACACGTATGCACATATAGATAGTTTCACTTGGAAGTTTGTGTGAAGCTCATTAATGCTGAGTATGGTATGAGCACATGCACTTGGAAATTAACCGACAGTGATAAGATAGACTGTCTATCACCATATTATCATGTTAACGAAATATCAATTTTACTATGTGGCCCCGGCAAGCCTTCAATTTCCTTGAAAGAGTAATGAAAACTGCTCAAACTGTTCACGGGAAAAAACGGGTTTAAGGGCTCTAACCAAGTAACCATTATGTCAACTGTCAAGTTGGAAAATCTTGACGATGAAGCGAGCTTAGGTTCTGAGCATATATATGCAGGTGCAAGCTAACTAGCTGAGGCAGTCAATGACTTGTGGCGCCTGGAAATGAGCCCCCCCCCCCCCCCCCCCCCCCCCACACACACACACACCTACTGTTCTAACCAATTATGTGAATTATATTGCATCCACTGCCACACCACCAGAAGAATCTAATTGAAGCTAGCTAATTAGACAAGAACACCCATGAACAAGACATGTCGAAACTACCCTAAAGACACACATCAGTGATCGACATGGATGTTTAGTTAGCATCAATATTAGTAATGGACTAATTAAGTAAGCTAGATTAAAGTCCTATCAAGTTGGGTTTTGTCAACCAGGGACTGGCTAGGTAGATTAATGTGGATCTATTAGTTTTTCCTTGCTTTTCATGCTGGGTCAGTGATAGTTAAGGGCATATGTCATGGATGTGGTGAAAGGTTCCACAAGATCAATACGGTAACTTTCTCCACTTTGACAAGCTAAGTTTGAGCGCTACCAGTCCTTCTCCCACTCCAACTAACTCATTTTATAATACTACACCGTTTGCATGCTATCATATATGCATGCGAGTTCCCTGTTAATTTGTGATGTGTGTCTGCTTGTCAATTCTCCTCCCGCAAGTAAGGCGAACTCCATGACGCATTTCGTCCGGTTTTGTCCGTTTGGGGCCGCATGGATAAAAAACGCGAGCCAACGCACAGACCCATTCCTATGTTTCGTTTGCTTTGTGTTCGTTCAACCCATCTTCGGATCAAAATTGCTCACGATTTGGTGTCAAAGCAGACACAAACGGACGCTCTTCGCGTCCTCCTGGTTGTGTCCGGCCTGACCCACATGTCATCCACCCAACTCTATCTGTCCTTCTTTTTCCTCTGCTGGCCCACCCACGAGCGCATTGTACTGCACATCTCTCCTCCTCTCTACTGGCCACGACGTCATGGGCGCGGCGGCGCTACCTCCGGGATGCGCAGCTTGAGCAGCGGCGACCGGCAGGGAGGATCTGGAGGCCGGGTGCCTCGTTGACGGCCTCCCTGACGTGTCGTTCGCGCGCGCCACAGGGCTCTCCCTCGTGCACGCGACGGGCGAGCGAGTGGGCGTGGTGGCGGGTGAGCGCCCGGGCGAGGCGTTCACGGTGGTAGGTTGCGGCGAGCGATGACGCGTCGGCGGGGCGAGGTAGCGGCGGCTGCCGTGGCGACAGTGGAGTTGGCGGAGTCGGAGCTGGAGGCATTCTGCGATGAGCGGGGCGGGCCGATGGCGTTGCAGGCGCGCTGGCTGGCGAGTGCGGCGGGCGGTGGCGCGGGAGCAGGCAAGCGCTGCTGCTGGCTGGCCGAGCGCGGGGGCGGGCGAGCCGGACAATTTGAGATGGGTCAGCTGTATTCTGTGCATGCACGGGGCCTCGAACAAAAATCGGACATGGACGTCCGTTTTTCTGCTCCAAACGGATTAAAATCGGATAAAACAGACATCCGTTTGGACTCTAGGGTTGGAGTTGGACTCTAGGGTTCGGACTGAGAAAAGGAAGACCCCGGGGAAATGTGTAGAGAGATTGTTTGATGATGCAATACTCGTTGTATTGATTGGGTGCAGGTACACGTATATATAGAGTACAAGTAGGCCTCAACCTCAACTATACACAACTAGGAGGTGGGCCAGGATATACACAAATACATGCAGCCCATATATATTCAACACCCCCCCCTGCAGTCGAAGTCGCCGGAGACACAGAGACTGGACCGAAACTCCTCGAAGACGGGAGTAGGCAATCCCTTAGTCATCACGTCAGCAAATTGTTGCGTTGTCGGAACGTGGAGAACCCGAACACGGCCAAGGGCAACCTGCTCATGAACGAAGTGAATATCGAGCTCAATATGCTTCGTACGACGATGGTGCACCGGTTGGCGGAGAGGTAGACCGCGCTGACGTTGTCGCAGTAGACAAGTGTGGCCTTGTGAACATCACAAAGCAACTCTTGGAGCAGCTGACGAATCCAGGAGCATTCTGCCACGGCATTAGCGACGGCCCGATACTCTGCCTCGGCACTGGAGCGGGAGACCGTGGGCTGTCGCTTCGAGGACAAAGAGATCAACGAGGGCCCAAGGTAGACGCAATAGCCGGACGTAGAGCGTCGGGTGTCAGGGCAGCCCGCCCAGTCGGCGTCCGAGTAGGCGACGAGGTCGGTGGACGCGGAGGCCGTCAGAGTGAGACCCAAGGACATGGTGCCGCGTATGTAACGGAGAATACGTTTCACCAAGGTCCAATGAGTGTCACGCGGGGCGTGCATGTTAAGACACACCTGCTGAACAGCGTACTGCAGGTCCGGGCGCATCAGCGCCAGGTACTGTAAGGCACCAACAATGGAGCGATAAAACGCTGCATCGGACGCGAGAGACCCCTCCAGAGCAGAAACCTTCGCCTTCGTGTTGATAGGAGTCGGCGTCGTCTTACAGTTAAGCATACCAGCGCGCTCCAGAAGCTCGTGGGCGTACTTATGCTGATGCAGAAAGAAGCCGTCAGCCCGACGGACCACCTCGATGCCGAGGAAGTAGTGCAGAGGCCCCAAGTCCTTGAGGGCGAACTCATCACGAAGACGAGCCGTGAGCCGCTGAAGGAGCTCGGGGGCGGACGCCGTGAGGATGATGTCGTCGACTAGAGTAGCAGATATGCAGTGTCAGCGCCCTGATGATACACGAAGAGTGAGGCATCAGAGCGAGTGGACCGAAAGCCCATCGACTGCAGGAAAGCAGTGATACACTGGTACCAAGCCCGTGGCGCCTGCTTCAGCCCGTAAAGAGAACGGGGGAGCAAACACATGAAGTCCAGATGCTCGGCGTCGACGAAGGCAGTGGGCTGCTCACAAAACACCTGCTTAGCAAGATGACCGTGCAAGAACACTACTGGAATCAGGATCTTTGCCGTCTGCCATGGCTGACGGCAAAGGCATGCATTGCGGACGGCAAAGGTCTTTGCCGTCAGCCAGCAGACGGCACCACATCCAGCTGAACAAGCCACGGTAAAGGGCACTTTGCCGTCTGCTGGCAGACGGCAAAGATGCAAAGGTCTTTGCCGTCTGCCAGCAGACGGCAAAGGGCATGAACGGCACACGCGGCAGCTTAGGTCCGTTAAGGGGTTAACGGCGTGCTTTACCGTCTGCTAGCAGACGGCAAAGTGGCCAAATAGGCCAGCCCAGGTTCCCCCCAGGTAGCTGCCACGTGGCTCGCTATGCCGTCTGCTGGCAGACGGCAAAGATGCAAAGTTCTTTGCCGTCTGCCAGCAGACGGCAAAGCAACCACATAGGCCAGCCCAGTGCCCCCAGGTTGCACAGGTAGCTGCCACGTGGCAGCTTTGCCGTCTGCCAGCGGACGGCAAAGTGCCTGTACTGCCCCTGTTTTTTCTTAAATTCAATCAATTTCACAGATATATATATATATATACATTTGAAAATACTTTCAACAAGCATACATATCCCTGCCATATGGATATGATCATCCAACACATATACATACCAACTCAAAAGTCCATATCCAACATATATATATAGCCAACATATATCCAAGAACAAGCATACAATGGTTTCATCCATACATACATATATAGGTAGCAAGTTTCACATTGTTCATCCTACAAAATCAAAACAAAAAGGAAGGACAAGGAGAAGAGTAGACTCCATCAACGCAAGCTTCCGTGATCTAAAGCAAATCTGCAAATTGGGAAAGAAGAAAGTTAGAAGAAGAACAAGAAGAAGAAGAAGAAGAAGAAGAAGAAGAAGAAGAAGTAGAAGTAGAAGAAGAAGAAGAAGAATTTTTCTTCTCTTTCTTTTTCTCCTCTTCTTTATCTTCTTCTTCTTCTAACGAAGGTAACTTAGGTAATTATGCCATTTTTTAGCTAAGCTAGGTAAAAATGCTAAGTGTAGGTCATTTTAGAGCTAAGCTAGGTAAATAGGTCATTTTGGAGGTTAGTAAGGTTATTATGTCATTTTCGAGGAAAATAAGCTAAGTCAATGTCATTTTGGAGGTAACCAAGATTATTATGCCATTTTTGACCTAAGTATGCTAAGTATGTCATAAATGAACTAAAGAAGCTAAGTATAGGTCATTTTTGAGCTAACCTAGGTAGTTATGCCATTTTTGAGCTAACTAAGCATATTTATTCATTTTGGAGGACAAAATGGTAAGTCTAGGTCATTTGTGAGCTATCCTAGTTAAAATCGGTCATTTTGGAGCTAGGTAAGGTTATTTTGTCATTTTAGAGGAAAATAAACTAATGATATGACAGTTTGGAGCTAAACCAAGGTTATTATGCCATTTTTTTACCTAAGTAAGCTAATTATGTCATAAATGAACTAGCTAAGCTAAGTATAGATCATTATTGAGCTATCCTAGGTAGTTATGCCATTTTTTAGCTAACTAAGCATATTAAGTCATTTTGGAGGAAAAAATGCTAAGTATAGCTCATTTTATAGCTATCCTAGGTAAAATATGTCATTTTGGAGCTAAGTAAGGTTATTATGTCATTTTCGAGGAAAATAAGCTAAGTATAGGTCATTTTGGAGCTAAATAGGTCATTTCTTAAGCTAAGTATGCATTTGTTAAGCAAAACACTTGGGAAAACTTACCATCATCACGGAGGTGAAGGAGCGGTCGGGTTTGCGCCAGTGTGAGACGGAGAAGGACCGGTCGGGGTTGCGGCAGACGCAGAAGGATCGGTCGATGCTTGTCGGGAGGCATGCTGCACCAAAGATCATTTGCAATGTCTCCTTAGCATGATGCAACTCAAATGTGAATACTAGTAACTAATGACCATTCAAATGAAACTCATCGTGGGCGCTATACCAATCTGGGGCATCGGCGGAGGGGTCTGACCGTTGTTCTGGCACACGGTCTGCACATTTTGTTTTCACGAGTCAGTCATATTAGTTATTGATGAAACGAACATTACGTGCATGATTTGGCTAATATGCAGGAGAAACTTACCACGAGGAGCTCGTATAGGGCCCGGTGAGACGCGTCGTTCCGGTTCCTCTCCTCCTCCAACAGCCTAGCCGTCCTCTCCTCCATGTCCCTCTCCCTCTCCGCCGCCTGCCTGTTTGCCTCCGCCAGAAGCTCCTGGGCCCTAGCCTCGTTTGGCACCTATGGTCGTCATCAGACGACGACATTTCCTGCAAAATACAGGCACTAGGAGGTGTTCCATGCAATAACATATGCACATGACCAAATAGACCTAATTGCAATAACATACGCACATGACATATAAATTGATTATTACTTTCGGTCTGTCGAGGCTTTCCTTAAATAACTCTCATATCTCATGGTGTGTTGGTCCGCACTCTCTCACACTGATATGGTGGTGTATATATTGGTGGACACTCTCTCACACTAATAGTTCGACCGTCGGTGATGGGCGCAACCCCTCTTCTCTCCTTGCGCATTATACCGAGGTATATATCGCAAGAAGAGAAGAGGAAGAAGCGCCCCCCACGACAATAGTCGGCAGTCCTCCATCAAGAACACACATGAAAGTCACACAAGGAGCAACGACAGACCGAAAGTCACACACGCATTATAACAATATAATATCACTAATACAATTATAATGAGCTCGAATATAATATCACTAATACATTTATAATGAACTCGAATATAATATCACTAATCCAGTTAATGCATCATCAAATATTAACTAATACATCTCGAATATTATCATATAAGATCACTAATACATATCGAATATCCTAGAATCCAAAGTGGAGGACGGTGAACTCGGTTCACTAGCGGTCTCTAAGTCGCTGACGGTGGACACCCAAAGATAAGGAACCATCACTGGATCATAACTCGGGTGAGATCCCTGAAGAACCTGACAGGTATTGGAGAACCTGGCGTCCAACGCCGCCATGTAGCGACAGACGTGCTCGTCCTCCTTCCTGACACGGCGACGTACCACCTCCGCGGGGGCCGGCTGCCTCTGCACCGAAAGTGGCCCACGCGACCACCACCAAAGAAGCTCCGGGTCGACGACAAGACCAGGATTCCTCACCAAGCTCCGAGCCCGGGAAGGTAGCACCTCCCAGTGCCAGCCCGGCGGAGCCCAATCCCGGACATTGCGCCTCTCAAGCATGATGTCGCCGCCGACTCGACGACGACGAGGATGCGGGCCAGGCATCATCGACGTCGAGACAAATTCCTATGAGAACATTTTCTTATCGTTTAGTGTTTTGCTTTTTTAGAAATGCGAGATTGGCATCGTCGACGAAAACAAATTGTGGCTATAGCAAATATCGTTTTATTTAACAACAATAAAACAACAATAACATTTTTAATAACAAAGACTAGTGATGTGTAAGTTAGCAAATAAAGAAGCATCTTCCTCATAAATCAACAAATCAACTTAAAATGCTATCATAATTTCCTAACTAACTTAAAATGCCATCTTAATTTTCTAACTAGCCCTGGATCCGCCGCTGACCGCCACTGCTTCGGCCGGCGACGGACGCGGGCGGAGACGGTAACCGCAGGGGTGAGGGAGGATAGCTAGGAGGAGGGGTGTGGGGGTGTCGTGTCGGGGGTCGGGGTGTGGGTGGTGTCATGTCGGGGTCGACCCTCGACTCCTTTTCCCCTCGATCCTCGACCCCTCGACCACTCGGCGACCCTCTTTTCCCTCGGCGACCCTCGACCATCGGCGACCCTCTTTTTCTACTTTTCCTACTTCTTTTTTTCATCTTCTACTTCTACTTCTTCTTTTTTCATCATTTCTTCTTTCTTCTTCTTCTTCTTCTTCTTCTTCTTCTTCTACTTATTGTTCTTTTTTTTCATCTTCTTCTTCTTCCTCTTCTTCTTTTACTTCTTTTTTTTCATCTTTCTTGTTTATTCTTAAAAACAGAAAAAAAAACCTAAACTAAACTAAACTAAATCTAACCTAACCTAAACTAAACTAAACTAAACTAAACTAAACTAACCTAAACTAACCTAAACTAAACTAAACTAAACAAACCTAAACTAAATCTAAAAAAACAGAAAAACTCACCACGGGGAGGGGGCGTGGGTTGAGGAGGCAGGCCACGGGGAGGGGGCGCGGGTTGAGGAGGCCGAGGGGAAGGGCGGCCGGCGACGGTGCGGCTCCGGCGGCGGGGCGGCGCGGCGCGGCGCGGCTCCGGCGATGGGGCGGGGCAGGGCGGCCGCCGCGGCCTGCGTCCGCTGGGCGGGGCGGGCGGGCGGCCGGCGACGGGGCGGGCTCCGGGGGGCGGGGCTGGCCGACGGCGCCTCGGGCTCCGGGGGATGGCGCGGGGCGGCGGCGGCTCGGGCACGGGGGCGGCGCGGGTGAGGTGAGGGGAGAGAGAGAGGGGTGGGGCGCGGGGCGGGCTCCGGGGGCGGGGCTGGCCGGCGGCGCCTCGGGCTCCGGGGGGTGGCGCGGGGCGGCGGCGGCTCGGGCACGGGGGCGGCGCGGGTGAGGTGAGGGGAGAGAGAGAGAGGTGGGGCGCGGGGCGCTGACTGTTTTAGATAGGTCAAATCTCTTTGTCGTCTGCTAGCAGACAACAAAGAGCCTAGCTAGTGGGGTGGGCCGGGGGGGGAACGGACGTTAGTTGGCCACTTTCTTTGCCGTATGCTAGCAGACGGCAAAGAAGCTTTGCCGTATGCTAGCAGACGGCAAAGAAAGTGGCCGTTAGGTGGTTCTCGTTAGTGGGCCACCCTTCCTCTTTGCCGTCTGCTAGTTGACGGCAAAGCTTCTATGCCGTCAGCTAGCAGACGGCAAAGAGATGGCTGACAGCAAACATGATCTTTGCCGTCATCTCTTTGTTTGCCGTCAGTTTTCTGTAAGCTGATGGCAAAGACCTTCTTTGCCGTCAGCTAGCTGATGGCAAAGACCTTCTTTGCCGTCAGCTAGCTGACGGCAAAGAGCTGGCTGACGGCAAAGATCCTGATTCGAGTAGTGGAAGGCGTTGGAGACGTCCAACTGATGCACAGGCCAGGCTCGCGAGACCGCCAACTGAAGCACGATGCGGATCGTGCCCGGTTTCACAACCGGAGCGAAGGTGTCGGTGAAGTCCATGCCTGCACGTTGCCAAAAACCACGAACCACCCACCGAGCCTTATAGCGCTCAAGAGAACCGTCCGGGCGGGTCTTGTGGCGAAACACCCACTTGCCAGTGATGACATTGCCAGTGCGGTTGCGCTGCAAGGCGTCGAACTCCTCCTGCATCGCCGCGAGCCAGTGGGGATCCTGAAGAGCAACACGAGCGGAGGTGGGGATGGGTGACGGTGTCGACGTCGAGGCAGTGCACACATACTCGTCGGAAGAGTAGCGCATGCTTGGGCGGAACACGCCAGCCCGGGCGCGGGTCGTCATGCCGGGAGCCGGACCAGCGGCGCTGCTCGTGCCCGCGGTGGCAGCGGGTCCCTCGACAGCGGCTGCCGAGCACGCTGTCAAGCCTGCAGCAGCGGTCAGCCCCACGACGGCGGCGGGACTGGCAGCAGCGGGAGAGGCGACGGGCGAGGAGGATGTCGAGCCCGTGGCCGGAGAGGCGGCGTCGACCGGGGTGGGAGGCGGTGTGTCCGCCATGGCGCCGGGGTGGGAGGCCGACGCATCCTCGTAGGAGGGAGTCGGGGACCCAGAGGTCCGGGCGGACTCGACCTCGGGGGAGGGAGTCGGGAACCCAGGTGGTGGCAGAAGGCGCCTGGCTGGTGGGGCCGCCTGAGGTCACGGCCGCGCATCACGCCAAATAGGAGGCGCGGGGGTCGGCGCCGAGGGAGCTGGAGCCGGAGAGACCTGAAAAAACGGGAACACCGTCTCGACGAAGTACACATGTCTCGGGGTGTACACGCGGTGAGAGACAGGATCATAGCACCGGTAACCTTTGGTGTTAGAGGGATAACCAAGAAAGACGCATGGGAGTGATCGTGGTGCGAGTTTGTGTGGAGCGGTGGACGCGGTGCTAGGATAACAAAGACACCCAAAGATGCGAAGACCGTCATAGGACGGCGGTGCACCAAAGAGAAGGTGGTGAGGGGCGTAGTTCCACCGAGGACGACACGGACGGATGTGAACTAGAAGGGTGGTAGTGGCAAGAGCATCAAGCCAAAACCGGGCGGGCACGTTAGAGTGAAAGAGTAACGTGCGAACGCAGTCGTTAAGAGTGCGAAGAATGTGCTCGGCGCGGCCGTTCTGCTGGGAGGTGTATGGGCAAGTTAAGCGGAAGGTGGTGCCGTGGGAGGCAAGAAGGGTGCGGAGAGCAAGGTTATCAAACTCTTTTTTGTTGTCGGTTTGGAGTGCAAGTATGGGGCGACCGAACTGTGTGGTGACATAGGAGAAAAAAGACGTGAGTGTGGCTAAGGCATCGGATTTGCGACGAAGAGGAAAAGTCCACACATAATGAGAATAATCATCTAAAATCACCAGATAGTATAGGTAGCCCGTGTTACTCGCAACGGGAGACGTCCAAACATCACTATGAAGTAATTGAAACGGAAAAGTGGAAACTGTTGTAGACGCACTAAAGGGAAGACGAACGTGCTTGCCTAACCGGCAAGCCTCACAAGTATGCTCGTCGAGCTTATTACATGAGAAAGAAAAACTCCTAAGAATTTGACGCAAAACGGCGGGGTTGGGATGGCCCAAGCGAGCATGCCAAAGGTCGACGCCGGCGGCGAGGGCGACGGGTGTGGAGGTGGAGGCGCCGGCATGCACGGGATAAAGCTCATCGGGGCTGTCACATCGGTGAAGTACCATCCGGGTACGGGTGTCCTTCACAGAAAAACCAACACCGTCAAATTCAACAGTAAGTGGGTTCTCACAAGTAAGACAACGAACGGAAACTAAATTCGTGACTAAGTCAGGCGAAACTAGAACATTAGACATAGTGATGGGTGTGGAAGTGGAGGGAAAACTAGTGCTACCGATATGAGTGATAGGTAAGGAAGAGCCGTTGCCAACGGTGATACGAGTGGGTGTATGAACGGGAGTGGAGGAGGTTAGGTTACCGGGATGAGCTATCATGTGCGCAGTAGCACCGGAGTCTATGTACCACTCGCCTCCACAGCCATAGTTACTCGGCGATGGCGCGGAGTGCAGGGCGGCCAGGAGGGCGGGATCCCATGGCGTAGAGACCGGCGGCGGCAGGCGACCCCCGTAGGGCGGCGTCGGGGCGGGCGAACCGTAACCGCCGAGAGGCGACGGCGCGAGGGGGCGCCGTAGCCGGGGCCGGCCGGCTAGTACGGCGCGTTGAGGAACACCTGGTGGCCGGCGGGGCGAGGACCGAGGATACCCGGCGCAGGAGCCCATGGGACGGGCATGTGATAAGCATGCACGACGCCCGTCCACGGGTTCTGCCCGGCTGCCCACGGCGGAGGGGGCTGCTGGAGGCGCGGCGCCCACAACCCCCCCCCCCCCCCCCCCCGGCACCCTGAGCCGGCTGTTGCTACTGCTGCTGGCGGCGACCCCTACCGCCCGGCCGGTTGTGTTGGAAATATGCCCTAGAGGCAATAATAAAAGTAGTTATTATTATATTTCCTTGTTCATGATAATCGTTTATTATCCATGCTATAATTGTATTGATTGGAAACATTGATACATGTGTGGATACATAGACAACACTGTGTCCCTAGTATGCCTCTAGTAGACTAGCTTGTTGATAAAAGATGGTCAAGGTTTCCTAGCCATAGACATGAGATGTCATTTGATAACGGGATCACATCATTAGGAGAATGATGTGATGGACAAGACCCAAACTATGAATGTAGCATATGATCGTGTTAGTTTATTGCTATTGTTTTCTACATGTCAAGTATCTGTTCCTATTACCATGAGATCAAGCAACTCACTGACACCGGAGGAATACCTTGTGTGTATCAAATGTCACAACGTAACTAGGTGACTATAAAGATGCTCTATAGGTATCTCCGAAGGTGTCTGTTGAGCTGGCATGGATCGATACTGGGATTTGTTACTCCGTATGACGGAGAGGTATCTCAGGGCCCACTCGGTAATACAACATCACAATAAGCCTTGCAAGCAAAGTGACTAAAGAGTTAGCCACGGGATCTTGTATTACGGAACGAGTAAAGAGACATGCTGGTAACGAGATTGAACTAGGTATGGAGATACCGACGATCGAATCTCGGGCAAGTAACATACCGAAGAACAAAGGGAACATCATACGGGATTAACTGAATCCTTGACATAGAGGTTCAACCGATAAAGATCTTCGTAGAATATGTAGGAGCCAATATGGACATCCAGGTCCCGTTATTGGTTATTGACCGTAGAGGTGTCTCGGTCATGTCTGCATAGTTCTCGAACCCGCAGGGTCTGCACACTTCAGGTTCGGTGACGTTTCGGTATAGTTGAGTTATGTATGTTGGTGACCGAAGGTTGTTCGGAGTCCAGGATGAGATCCCGGACGTCGGGAGGAACTCCGGAATGGTCCGGAGGTAAAGATTGATATATAGGAAAGTGGTGTTTGAACTCCGGAAAGATTTCGGGCATTTCCGGCAGTGTACCGGGAGTGACGAGTGGGTTCCGGGGGTCCACCAAGTGGGGCCACCACACCCCAAGGGGGTCACATGGGCCTTAGGGTGGCGCACCAGCCCCTGGTGGGCTGGGCGGCCAGCCCAAGAGGGCCTATGCGGCTGGACTTGTCGGAAAAGGAAAACCCAAGTGGGGAAGGGAAGGAGTCCTACTAGGAGTAGGATTGGAGGTGGACTCCTCCACCTCCACCTCCTTGCGGCCGACTCCTAGGAGGAGCCCTAGGTCGGCCAGCCCCTCCCCTCCCTCCTATATATACTAGAGGGGAGAGAGGGCATCCGCACCCAAGACAAAGCCACGGTGCAACCCTCTCTCCCCAATAGATCGTCTCGCTCTAGTTTCGGCGGTGCTTAGGCGAAGCCCTGCCGGAATAGTTCCACCATCATCCCTGCCACGCTGTCGCGCTGCCGGAGAACTCATCTACCTCTCCGCTCCCTTTTGCAGGATCAAGAAGGCAGAGATCGTCATCGAGCTGTACGTGTGCTGAACGCGGAGGTGCCGTCCGTTCGGTACTAGATCGTGATTGGATCGCGGGATGCCTAGCGATTTGGATCGCGAAGACGTTCGACTACACCAACCGCGTTTCTTAACGCTTCCCGCATAGCGATCTACAAGGGTATGTAGATCCACTCTCCCTCTCGTAGATGCTCATCACCATGGATAGATATTGCGTGTGCGTAGGAAAATTTTTGTTTCCCATGCAACGTTCCCCAACAGTTGCATCATGAGCTAGGTCTATGCATAGATGAGATCACGAGTAGAACACAAAGGAGTTTGTGGGCGTTGATGCTCAGATTGCTTCCTCCCTTGGTCCTTTCTTGATTCAGCGGTATTGTGGGATGAAGCGGCCCGGACCAACATTACTCGTATGCTTACGAGAGACCAGTTCCATCAACTGACATGTAACTTTGTTGCATAAAGATGGCTGGCGGGTGTCTGTTTCTCCCACTTTTAGTTGGATCGGATTCGACAAAGGCGGTCCTTGAGAAGTCTGAATAGCAATTTGTGTATCACCGTTGTGGTTTTTGCGTAGGTAAGAATTGTTCTTGCTAGATATGTTGGAAATATGCCCTAGAGGCAATAATAAATTGGTTATTATTATATTTCCTTGTTCGTGATAATCGTTTATTATCCATGCTATAATTGTATTGATTGGAAACTCAAATACATGTGTGGGTACATAGACAACACCGTGTCCCTAGTATGCCTCTAATAGACTAGCTCGTTGATCAAAGATGGTCAAGGTTTCCTAGCCATAGACATGAGATGTCATTTGATAACGGGATCACATCATTAGGAGAATGATGTGATGGACAAGACCCAAATTATGAACATAGCATATGATCGTGTCAGTTTATTGCTATTGTTTTCTGCATGTCAAGTATCTGTTCCTATGACCATGAGATCATGCAACTCACTGACACCGGGGGAATACCTTGTGTGTATCAAACGTCGCAACGTAACTGGGTGACTATAAAGATGCTCTACAGGTATCTCCGAGGGTGTCTGTTGAGTTGGCATGGATCAAGACTGGGATTTGTTACTCCGTATGACGGAGAGGTATCTCAGCGCCCACTCGGTAATACAACATCACAACAAGCCTTGCAAGCAATGTGACTAAAGTGTTAGCCACGGGATCTTGTATTACGGAACGAGTAAAGAGACTTGCCGGTAACGAGATTTAACTAGGTATCGAGATACCGACGATCGAATCTCGGGCAAGTAACATACCGAAGAACAAAGGGAACAGCATACGGGATTAACTGAATCCTTGACATAGAGGTTCAACCGATAAAGATCTTCGTAGAATATGTAGGAACCAATATGGGCATCCAGGTCCCGCTATTGGTTATTGACCGTAGAGGTGTCTCGGTCATGTCTATATAGTTCTCGAACCCGCAGGGTCTGCACACTTAACGTTCGGTGATGTTTCGGTGGTATAGAGTTTTGTATGGTGGTGACCGAAGGTTGTTCGGAGTCCCGGATGAGATCCCGGACGTCACGAGGACCTCCAGAATGGTCCGGAGGTAAAGATTGATATATAGGATGTCCCGTTTTGGTCACCGGAAAAGTTTTGGATATTTCGATAGTGTACCGGGAGTGCCGGGAGGGGTACCGGGGACCATCGGGGGGGGGGGGTATTTCGACCCAAGGGGCCTCATGGGCTGTGGGAGGAGTCAAGCCAGCCCTTAGTGGGCTGGCCAAGCCCCCCACTAAGGCCCATGCGGCTGGAGGTGGAAAAAACCCAAAGGTGGAAAGGTGGAAAGGGTTTCCAAGTGGAGAGGAGGAATCCTACTCCTAGTAGGTTTGGAGTAGGACTCCTCCACCTCCAATTTCGGCCAAACCTTGAGGGTTTGAGGCTGCCTCCTCCCCTCCCTCCCTCCTATATATACTAGAGGATTTAGAGGAGAAAATAACCCTAATTGCCACGTGCTTCCTCTACTTCATCTAGATCGTTTTCTCCTCTAGTCTAGTTCGGCGGTGCTTAGGCGAAGCCCTGCCGGAATAGTTCCACCACCATCGCCGCCCCGCCATCGCACTGCTGGAGAACTCATCTACCTCTACGCTCCATCTTGCTGGATCAAGAAGGCGGAGATCGTCATCGAGCTGTACGTGTGCTGAACGCGGAGGTGTCATCCGTTAGGCGCTAGATCGGAAGGACCGTGATCAGGATCGCGAGACGATTCGTGATTTGATCGCGGGACGGATCATGATGGGATCGCGGGACGGATCGTGATTGGATCGCGATATGGATCGTGATGGGATCGCGGGACGCTCGGCTATTTGGATCGCGAAGACGTTCGACTACATCAACCGCGTTTCTTAACGCTTCCCGCTTAGCGATCTACAAGGGTATGTAGATCCACTCTCCCTCTCGTAGATGCTCATCACCATGGATAGATCTTGCGTGTGCGTAGGAAATTTTTTGTTTCCCATGCAACGTTCCCCAACAGTGGCATCATGAGCTAGGTCTATGTGTAGATGAGATCACGAGTAGAACACAAAGGAGTTTGTGGGCGTTGATATTCAGATTGCTTCCTCCCTTGGTCTTTTCTTGATTCGGCGGTATTGTGGGATGAAGCGGCCCGGACCAACCTTACTCGTACGCTTACGAGAGACCGGTTCCATCGACTGACATGTAACTTCGTTGCATAAAGATGGTTGGCGGGTGTCTGTCTCTCCTACTTTAGTCGGATCGGATTTGACAAAGGCGGTCCTTGAGAAGGTTGAATAGCAATTTTTGTATCACCGTTGTGGTTTTTGCGTAGGTAAGAATTGTTCTTTCTAGATACCCGTAGCAGCCACGTAAAACATGCAACAACAATTAGAGGACGTCTAACTTGTTTTTGCGGGGTATGTTGTGATGTGATATGGCCAATTACATGATGAGATATATGTGATGTATGAGATGATCATGTATTGTATAGAATATCACGACTTGCATGTCGATGAGTACGGCAACCGGCAGGAGCCATAGGGTTGTCTTTAATTATTTTCGCCGTTTTGCTTCACTTTATCGCTATGAGTTAGCAATAGTCGTGGAAGCAACAGTCGGCGTGACAACCTCATGGCGACACGTTGATGGAGATCAAGATGATGGAGATCATGGTGTCATGCCGGTGACGATGGAGATCATGCCGGTGCTTTGGAGATGGAGATCAAAAGCACAAGTTCATGGCAATATCATGTCACTTATGATTTGCATGTGATGTTAATCCCTTTTATGCATCTTATTTTGCTTAGGATGACGGTAGCATTATAAGGTGATCCCTCACTTAAATTTCAAGATAAAATTGTGTTCTCCCCGAGTGTGCACCGTTGCGAAAGTTCGTTGTTTCGAGACACCACGTGATGATCGGGTGTGATAGACTCTACGTTCGCATACAACGGGTGCAAGCCAGTGTTGCACGTGCGGAACACTCGGGTTAAACTTGACCAGCCTAGCATGTACAGACATGGCCTCGGAACACAAGAGACCGAAAGGTCGAACATGAGTCATATAATAGATATGATCAACATGAAGATGTTCACCATTGAAACCACCTCAACTCACGTGATGATCGGACTTGAGTTGGTGGATTTGGATCATGTGGCACTCGAATGACCGGAGGGATGTCAATTTGAGTGGGAGTTCTTAAGTAATATGATTAATTGAACTCATTATCATGAACATAGTCAAAAAGTCTTTGCAAATTATGTTGTAGATCACTAGCTCGCGCTGTAGCTCCCCTGTGTTTTTATATGTTCCTAGAGAAATAGAGTTGAAAGATGATGGTAGCAATAATGCAGACTGGGTCCGTGATCTGAGGATTGTCCTCATTGCTGCACAGAAGGCTCATGTCCTTAATGCACCGCTCGATGCCCCACCCCCCTCAAGCGTCGTCTATAGATGTTATGAACATCTGACAGGCACGTTCTGATGACTACTTGATACTTCAGTGCGTCATGCATTACGGCTTAGAATTGAGGCTCCAAAACGTTTTGAACGTCACGGAACATATGAGATGTTCTAAGAGCTGAAATTGGGATCTCAGGCTCGTGCCCGTGTTGAGAGGTATGAGACCTCCAACAAGATTCTTTGCCTGCAAGTTGAAGGAGAATAGCTCAATCGGTGAGCATGTGCTCAGATTGTTTGGGTGCTATAATTGCTTGAATCGAGTGGGAGTTGATCTTCCAGATAAGATAGTGATTGATATAGTTCTCCAAGTCACTGTCACTAAGCTACTAGAGCTTCGTGATGAACTATAAAATGCCAGGGATGGAAATTATGATCCCTGAGCTATTCGTGATGTTTGACACCACGAAGGTAGAAATCAAGAAGGAGCATCAAGTGTTGATGGTTAGTAAAACCACTAGTTTCAAGAAGGGCAAGGGCAAGGAGGGAAACTTCATGGATGGCAAGTCAGTTGCTGCTCCAGTGAAGAAACCCAAGGTTGAACCCAAACCCGAGACTAAGTGCTTCTATTATGAGGAGAACGGTCGCTGAAGCGGAACAACCCTAGATACTTGGTAGATAAGAAGGCTGGCAACGTCGACAGAAGTATATTTGATATACGTGTTATTGATGTGTACCTTGCTAGTACTCCTAGTAGCACCTGGGTATTGGATACCGGTTCGGTTGCTAAATGTTAGTAACTCAAAATAAAAGCTACGGAATAAACGGAGGCTAGCTGAGGGTGAGGTGACGATGAGTGTTGGAAGTGTTTCCAAGGTTGATGTGATCACCATCGCACGCTCTCTCTACCTTCGGGATTAGTTATGAATCTAAATAAATGTTATTTGGTGTTTGCGTTGAGCATGAACGTGATTAGATCATGTTTATTGCAATACGGTTATTCATTTAAGTTAGAGAATAATGGTTATTCTGTTTACATGAATAATACCTTCAATGGTCATGCACCCAATGAGAATGGTTTATTGAATCTTGATCGTAGTGATACACATGTTCATAATATTAATGCCAAAAGATACAAAGTTAATAATGATAGTACCACATACTTGTGGCACTGCCGCTAAATGTCATATTGGTGTAAAACGCATGAAGAAACTCCATGCCGATGGATCTTTGGACTCATTCGATTTTGAATCGGTTGAGACATGCGGACCATGCCTCATGGGCAAGATGACTAAGACCCCGTTTTCCGGTATGATGGAGCGGGCAAGTAACTTATTGGAAATGATACATGTTGATGTATTCGGTCCAATGAGTGTTGTAGCGTGCGGTGGATATCGTTATTTTCTTACCTTCACTGATAATTTGAGTAGATATGGGTATATTTACTTAATGAAACACAAGTATGAATCGTTTAAAGTTCAAACAAAATCAGAGTGAAGTTTGAGATCATCGTGACAAGGAGATTAAATGTCTACGATATGATCGTGGAGGTAAATACCTGAGTTACGAGTATTGGTATACAACTTAAGACAATGTGGAATTTGTTTCACAGCTCACGCCACCTGAAACACCATAGTATGATGGTGTGTCCGAACGTTGTAGTCGTGCTCTATTGGATATGGTGCGAACTATGATGTCTCTTATCGATTTGCCACTATCGTTTTGGGGTTACGCATTAGAGACAACTACATTCACTTTAAAAGGGGCACCATCTAAATCCGTTGAGATGACACCGTATGAATTTTTGGTTTGGCGGAAACCTAAGCTGTCATTTCTTAATGTTTGGGGCTGCGACGCTTATGTGAAAAAGTGTTTTCACCTAATGAGCTTGAACCCAAAGCGGACAAATGCATCTTCATAGAATACCCTAACGTAACAGTTGGGTAAACCTTCTATCTTAGATCCAAGCACAAAGTGTTTGTTGCTAAAATGGGTCCTTTCTCGAGAAAGAGTTTCTCTCGAAAGAATTGAGCGGGAGGAAGATAGAACTTAATGAGGTTGTTGAACCTTTGTTTCAACCAGAGAGTAGCGCAGCGCAGAAAGTTGTTTCTGTGGAGCCTACATTAGTTGAAGAGGAAGTTAATGATGATGATCATGAAGCTTCGGATCAAGTTACTATCGAACCTCGTAGGTCGACAAGGACGCGTACCGCTCCTGAGTGGTACGCCAACCCTGTCTTAGAGGTCATGTTGTTGGACAACGATGAACCTACGAGCTATGGAGAAGTGATGATGACCCCGGATTCCGAAAAATGGTTAAAGGCCATGAAATCCGAGATGGGATCCATGTATGAAAAACAAAGTATGGGCTTTGGAAGTATTACCTGAAGGGCGAAAGGCCATTCAGAACAAATGGATCTTTGAAAGGAAGATGGGCGCGGACGGTAATGTCACCGTCTATAAAGCTCGACTTGTGGCAAAGGGTTTTTCACAAGTTCAAGGAGTTGACTACGATGAGCCTTTCTCACCCGTAGCGATGCTGAAGTCTGTTGGAATTATGTTAGCAGTTGCTGCATTTTTTTATTATGAAATCTGGCAGATGGATGTCAAAACAGAGTTTCCTTAACGGTTTCCGTGAGGAAAAGGTTGTATGTGATACAACCAGAAGGTTTTGACAGTCCTAAGGATGCTAAAATGTATGCAAGCTCCAGCGATCCTTCTATGGACTGGAGCAAGTATCTCGGAGTTGGAATATACGCTTTGATGAGGTGATCAAAGTTTTTGAGTCTATACAAAGTTTATGAGAAACTTGTATTTACAATAAAGTGAGTGGGAGCACTATAGAATTTGTGATAAGTATATGTGGATGACATATTGTTGATCGGAAATGATGTAGAATTTCTGGAAAGCATAAAGGGTTGTTTGAAAAGGAGTTTTTCAAAGGAAAATCTGGAATGAAGCTACTTAAATATTGGGCATCTTGATCTATCGAGGTAGATCAAGACGTCTGATAAAACTTTCAATGAGTACATACCTTGACAAGATTTTGAAAGAGTTCAAAATGGATCAGTCAAAGAAAGAGTTCTTGCCTGATTTGTAAGGTGTGGAGTTGAGTGAGACTCAAAGCTCGACCACGGCAGAAGAAAGAGAAAGGACGAAGGTCATCCCCTATGCCTTATCCATAGGCTCTGTATAGTATGCCATGCTGTGTACCGCACCTGTGTGTGCCTTGCCATGAGTTTGTCAAGGGGTACAAGAGTGATCCAGGAGTGGATCACTGGACAGCGGTCAAAATTATCCTTAGTAACTAGAGGACTAAGGAAATATTTCTCGATTATGGAGGTGATAAAGAGTTCGTCGTAAAGGGTTACGTCGATGCAAGCTTTAACACCAATCCGGATGACTCTGAGTAGCAATCAGGATACGTATAGTGGAGCAGCCATTTGGAATAGCTCCAAGTGGAGTGTGGTAGCAGTGTCTAGAGTATGACATAGAGATTTGCAAAGTACACACGGATCTGAGTGTCGCAGACCCATTGACTAAAGACCTCTCTCACATGCAAAGCATGATCGAACCCCAGAACTCATTGGGTGTTAGATTCATAACAATGTAAATCACATGGTGATGTGAACTAGATTATTGACTCTAGTGCAAGTGGGAGACTGTTGGAAATATGCCCTAGAGGCAATAATAAATTGGTTATTTTTATATTTCCTTGTTCGTGATAATCGTTTATTATCCATGCTATAATTTTATTGATTGGAAACTCAAATACATGTGTGGGTACATAGACAACACTGTGTCCCTAGTATGCCTCTAATAGACTAGCTCGTTGATCAAAGATGGTCAAGGTTTCCTAGCCATAGACATGAGATGTCATTTGATAACGGGATCACATCATTAGGAGAATGATGTGATGGACAAGACCCAAATTATGAACATAGCATATGATCGTGTCAGTTTATTGCTATTGTTTTCTGCATGTCAAGTATCTGTTCCTATGACCATGAGATCATGCAACTCACTGACACCGGGGGAATACCTTGTGTGTATCAAACGTCGCAACGTAACTGGGTGACTATAAAGATGCTCTACAGGTATCTCCGAGGGTGTCTGTTGAGTTGGCATGGATCAAGACTGGGATTTGTTACTCCGTATGACGGAGAGGTATCTCAGCGCCCACTCGGTAATACAACATCACAACAAGCCTTGCAAGCAATGTGACTAAAGTGTTAGCCAGGGGATCTTGTATTACGGAATGAGTAAAGAGACTTGCCGGTAACGAGATTTAACTAGGTATAGAGATACCGACGATCGAATCTCGGGCAAGTAACATACCGAAGAACAAAGGGAACAGCATACGGGATTAACTGAATCCTTGACATAGAGGTTCAACCGATAAAGATCTTCGTAGAATAGGTAGGAACCAATATGGGCATCCAGGTCCCGCTATTGGTTATTGACCGTAGAGGTGTCTCGGTCATGTCTACATAGTTCTCGAACCCGCAGGGTCTGCACACTTAACGTTCGGTGATGTTTCGGTAGTATAGAGTTATGTATGGTGGTGACCGAAGGTTGTTCGGAGTCCAGGATGAGATCTCGGACGTCATAAGGAGCTCCAGAACGGTCCGGAGGTAAAGATTGATATATAGGAAGTCTCGTTTTGGTCACCGGAAAAGTTTCGGATATTTCGGTAGTGTACCGGGAGTGCCGGGAGGGGTACCGGGGACCATCGGGAGGGGCATTTCGACCCAAGGGGCCTCATGGGCTGTGGGAGGAGTCAAGCCAGCCCTTAGTGGGCTGGCCAAGCCCCCCACTAAGGCCCATGCGGCTGGAGGTGGAAAAAACCCAAAGGTGGAAAGGTGGAAAGGGTTTCCAAGTGGAGTGGAGGAATCTTACTCCTAGTAGGATTGGAGTAGGACTCCTCCACCTCCAATTTCGGCCAAACCTTGAGGGTTTGAGGCTACCTCCTCCCCTCCCTCCCTCCTATATATACTAGAGGATTTAGAGGAGAAAAATAACCCTAATTGCCACGTGCTTCCTCTACTTCATCTAGATCGTTTTCTCCTCTAGTCTAGTTCGGCGGTGCTTAGGCAAAGCCCTGCCGGAATAGTTCCACCACCATCGCCGCCACGCCGTCGCGCTGCTGGAGAACTCATCTACCTCTCCGCTCCATCTTGCTGGATCAAGAAGGCGGAGATCATCATCGAGTTGTACGTGTGCTAAACGCGGAGGTGCCGTCCCTTCGGCGCTAGATCGGAAGGACCGTGATCAGGATCGCGAGACGAGTCGTGATTTGATCGTGGGACGGATCGTGATGGGATCACGGGACGGATCGTGATTGGATCGCGAGATGGATCGTGATGGGATCGCGGGATGCTCGGCGATTTGGATCGCGAAGACATTCGACTACATCAACCGCGTTTCTTAACACTTCCCGCTTAGCAATCTAGAAGGGTATGTAGATCCACTCTCCCTCTCGTAGATGCTCATCACCATGGATAGATCTTGCGTGTGTGTAGGAAAATTTTTGTTTCCCATGCAACGTTCCCCAACAAGATACCCGTAGCAGCCACGTAAAACATGCAACAACAATTAGAGGACGTCTAACTTGTTTTTGCAGGGTGTGTTGTGATGTGATATGGCCAATTACATGATGAGATATATGTGCTGTATGATATGATCATGTTTTGTATAGAATATCACGACTTGCATGTCGATGAGTACGGCAACCGGCAGGAGCCATAGGGTTGTCTTTAATTTATTTTCGCCGTTTTGCTTTACTTTATCGCTATGAGTTAGCAATAGTCGTGGAAGCAACAGTTGGCGCGACAACCTCATGGCGACACGTTGATGGAGATCAAGATGATGGAGATCATGGTGTCATGCCGGTGACGATGGAGACCATGCCAGTGCTTTGGAGATGGAGATCAAAAGCACAAGTTCATGGCCATATCATGTCACTTATGATTTGCATGTGATGTTAATCCTTTTATGCATCTTATTTTGCTTAGGACGACGGTAGCATTATAAGGTGATCCCTCACTAAAATTTCAAGATAAAATTGTGTTCTCCCCGAGTGTGCACCGTTGCAAAAGTTTGTCGTTTCGAGACACCACGTGATGATCGGGTGTGATAGACTCTACGTTCGCATACAACGGGTGCAAGCCAGTGTTGCACATGCGGAACACTCGGGTTAAACTTGACGAGCCTAGCATGTACAAACATGGCCTCGGAACACAAGAGACCTAAAGGTCGAACATGAGTCATATAGTAGATATGATCAACATGAAGATGTTCACCATTGAAACCACCTCATCTCACGTGATGATCGGACTTGAGTTGGTGAATTTGGATCTTGTGACACTCGAATGACCAGAGGGATGTCAATTTGAGTGGGAGTTTTTAAGTAATATGATTAACTAAACTCATTATCTTGAACAATAGTCTAAGTTGTCTTTGCAATATTTATGTTGTAGATCAATGGCTCGCGCAGTAGCACCCCTGAATTTTAATGCGTTCCTAGAGAAAGCTAAGTTGAAAGATGATGGAAGTAACTTTGTGGACTGGGCCCGTAATCTAAGTATTATCCTTACGGCTTCCCAAAAGGCTTATGTCCTTGATGCACCACTTGGTGAACCACCCACTCCAGTAGAGTCTCCAGATGGTGTGAACGCCTGGCAGGCACGTTCTGATGATTACTCAATGGTTCAATGTGCAATGTTGTATGACTTAGAACCGGGACTTCAAAGACGTTTTGAACGTCATGGAGCATATGATATGTTCCTAGAGTTGAAGTTTATCTTTCAGAAGAATGCTCGGATCGAGAGGTATGAGACCTCCGATAAGTTATATGCTTGCAAGATGGAGGAGAACGGGTCTGTCAGTGAACACATACTCAGAATGTCTGGGTATTCCACCTGTCTGGCTGAATTGGGTATGTCTCTTCCGCCAGAGGCGATCACTGACAGAGTTCTTCAATCATTGCCACCTAGCTACAAGAGCTTCATGTTGAACTATAACATGCACGGGATGAACAAGTCAGTCACCGAGCTGTTTGCGATGTTGAAAGTCGCTGAGTCTGAGATTCAGAAGGAGCATCAAGTGTTAATGGTCAATAAAACCACTAGTTTCAAGAAGAATGGCAAGGGTAAGAAGGGTAACTCCAAGAAGAGTGGCAAAGCAGTTGCCCCTCCCGTGAAGAAACCCAAGGCTGGACCTAAGCTAGAAACTGAGTGCTTTCATTGCAAGGGAACTGGTCACTGGAAGCGGAACTGCCCCAAGTATTTGGCTGACAAGAAGGCGGCCAACAACAAACAAGGTATATATGATATACATGTTATTGATGTGTACCTTACCAACTCTCGTTGTAGTGCCTGGGTATTTGATACCGGTGCGGTTGCTCACATTTGCAACTCAAAATAGGAAGTGCGGAATAGACGGAGGCTGGCAAAGGATGAAGTGACGATGCGCGTGGGAAATGGTTCCAAGGTTGATGTGATCGCCGTCGGCATGCTCGCTCTTCGATTACCATCGGTATTAGTGATGAACCTGAATAATTGTTATTTACTGCCTGCGTTAAGCATGAACATTATATCTGGATCTTGTTTATTGCGAGACGGTTACTCATTTAAATCAGAGAATAATGGTTGTTCTATTTATATGAGTAATATCTTTTATGGTCATGCACCCAATGTGAGGGGTTTATTCTTATTGAATCTCGATAGTGATGATACACATGTTCATAACATTGATGCCAAAAGATGTAGAGTTGATAATGATAGTACCACTTTCTTGTGGCACTGCCGTTTAGGTCATATTGGTGTAAAACGCATGAAGAAGCTCCATGCTGATGGACTTTTGGAGTCACTTGATTTTGAATCACTTGACACATGTGAACCATGCCTCTTGGGCAAGATGACTAAGACCCCGTTCTCTGGAACAATGGAATAGGCAAGTGACTTGTTGGAAATCATACATACTGATGTGTGCGGTCCGATGAGCATTGAGGCGCACGGTGGATATCGTTATTTTCTCACCTTCACTGATGATTTAAGTAGATATGGGTATATTTACTTAATGAAACACAAGTCTGAAACGTTTGAAAAGTTCAAGCAATTTCAGAGTGAAGTTGAGAATCATCGTAACAAGAAGATAAAATTCCTACGATCTGATCGAGGAGGAGAATATCTGAGTTATGAGTTTGGCAGTCACTTAAGACAGTGTGGAATTGTTTCACAATTGACACCGCCTGGAACACCACAGCGTAATGGTGTGTCCGAACGTCGTAATCGAACCTTATTGGATATGGTGCGATCTATGATGTCTCTTGCCGATTTGCCACTATCGTTTTGGGGTTATGCATTAGAGACAGCTGCATTCACTTTAAATAGGGCACCATCAAAATCCGTTGAGACGAGGCCATATGAACTATGGTTTGGCAAGAAGCCAAAGTTGTCATTTCTTAAAGTTTGGGGATGTGATGCTTATGTCAAAAAGCTTCAACCTGAAAAGGTGGAACCCAAAGCAGAGAAATGCGTCTTCATAGGATACCCAAAAGAGACAGTTGGAAATACCTTCTATCTCAGATCCGAAGGCAAAGTGTTTGTCGCTAAAAACGGAACATTTCTTGAGAAAGAGTTTCTCTCAAAAGAATTGAGTGGGAGGAAGATAGAACTTGATGAGGTTGTTGAACCTTTACTTCAACCAGAGAGTAGCGCAGCGCAGAAAGATGTTTCTGTGGAGCCTACATCAGTTGAAGAAGAAGTTAATGATGATGATCATGAAGCTTCGGATCAAGTTGCTATCGAACCTCGTAGGTCAACAAGGACGCGTACTGCTCCTGAGTGGTACGGCAACCCTGTCTTGGAGGTCATGTTGTTGGACAACGATGAACCTACGAGCTATGGAGAAGCGATGATGGGCCCGGATTCCGAGAAATGGTTAGAGGCCATGAAATCCGAGATGGGATCCATGTATGAAAACAAAGTATGGGCTTTGGAAGTATTACCTGAAGGGCGAAAGGCCATTCAGAAGAAATGGATCTTTAAGAGGAAGACGGACGCGGACGGTAATGTCACCGTCTATAAAGCTGGACTTGTGGCAAAGGGTTTTTTACAAGTTCAAGGAGTTGACTACGATGAGACCTTCTCACCCGTAGCGATGCTTAAGTCCGTCACAATCATGTTAGCAATAGCTGCCTTTTTCGATTATGAAATTTGGCAGATGGATGTCAAAACAGCGTTCCTTAACGGTTATCTTAAGGAAGAGTTGTATATGATGCAACCAGAAGGTTTTGTCGATCCAGAGAATGCTGACAAAGTTTGCAAACTCCAGCGATCCATTTATGGACTGGTGCAAGCATCTCGGAGTTGGAATCTTCGCTTTGATGAGGTGATCAAAGCATTCGGGTTTATACAAGTTTACGGAGAAGCTTGTATTTACAAGAAAGTGAGTGGGAGCTCTATAGCGTTTCAAATATTATATGTAGATGACATATTGCTGATTGGAAATGATATAGAAATGTTGGAAAGTGTGAAGGAATATTTGAATAAGAGTTTTTCAATGAAGGACCTAGGAGAAGCTGCTTTCATATTAGGCATCAAGATCTATAGAGATAGATCAAGACGCTTAATAGGACTTTCACAGAGCACATACCTTGACAAAGTCTTGAAGTTCAAAATGGATCAGTCCAAGAAGGGGTTCTTGCCTGTATTGCAAGGTGTGAAGTTGAGTAAGACTCAATGCCCAGTGACTGCAGAAGATAGAGAAAAGATGAGTGTCGTCCCCTATGCTTCAGCCATAGGCTCTATCATGTATGCAATGATGTGCACAAGACCCGATGTCAGCCTTGCCATAAGTATGGCTGGAAGGTTTCAAAGTGATCCAGGAATGGAACACTGGACGGCGGTCAAGAATATCCTGAAGTACCAAAAAAGGACTAAGGACATGTTTCTCGTTTATGGATGTGATCAAGAGCTCGCCGTAAAGGGTTACGTCGATGCAAGCTTTGACACTGATCCAGATGACTCCAAGTCTCAAACCGGATACGTATTTATTCTTAATGGGGGTGTGGTAAGCTGGTGCAGTTCCAAGCAAAGCGTGGTAGCTGATTCTACATGCGAAGCGGAGTACATCGTTGCCTCGGAGGCGGCGAAGGAAGGTGTCTGGATGAAGGAGTTCATGACAGATCTTGGAGTAGTGCCTAGTGCACTAAACCCAATGACTCTGTTCTGTGACAACACTGGTGCCATTGCTCTAGCCAAGGAACCAAGGTTTCACAAGAGGACCAGACACATAAATCGATGTTTCAATTCCATCCGCGATTACATCAAGGAGGACGACATAAATATTTGCAAAGTGCACACGGATCTGAATGTTGCAGATCCGATGACTAAACCTCTTCCAAAGGCTAAACATGATCAACACCAGAACTGTATGAGTGTTAGATTCATAACAATGTAAATCACATAGTGATGTGAGCTAGATTATTGACTCTAATGCAAGTGGGAGACTATTGGAAATATGCCCTAGAGGCAATAATAAAAGTAGTTATTATTATATTTCCTTGTTCATGATAATCGTTTATTATCCATGCTATAATTGTATTGATTGGAAACACTGATACATGTGTGGATACATAGATAACACTGTGTCCCTAGTATGCCTCTAGTAGACTAGCTTGTTGATCAAAGATGGTCAAGGTTTCCTAGCCATAGACATGAGATGTCATTTGATAACGGGATCACATCATTAGGAGAATGATGTGATGGACAAGACCCAAACTATGAACGTAGCATATGATCGTGTCAGTTTATTGCTATTGTTTTCTGCATGTCAAGTATCTGCTCCTATGACCATGAGATCATGCAACTCACTGACACTGGAGGAATACCTTGTGTGTATCAAACGTCACAACATAACTGGGTGACTATAAAGATGCTCTACAGGTATCTCCGAAGGTGTCTGTTGAGCTGGCATGGATCGAGACTGGAATTTGTTACTCCGTATGACGGAGAGGTATCTCAGGGCCCACTCGGTAATACAACATCACAATAAGCCTTGCAAGCAAAGTGACTAAAGGGTTAGCCACGGGATCTTGTATTACGGAACGAGTAAAGAGACTTGCCGGTAACAAGATTGAACTAGGTATGGAGATACCGACGATCGAATCTCGGGCAAGTAACATACCGAAGAACAAAGGGAACATCATACGGGATTAACTGAATCCTTGACATAGAGGTTCAACCGATAAAGATCTTCGTAGAATATGTAGGAGCCAATATGGACATCCAGGTCCCGCTATTGGTTATTGACCGTAGAGGTGTCTCGGTCATGTCTGCATAGTTCTCGAACCCGCAGGGTCTGCACACTTAAGGTTCAGTGACGTTTCGGTATAGTTGAGTTATGTATGTTGGTGACCGAAGGTTGTTCGGAGTCCCGGATGAGATCCCGGACGTCACGAGGAGCTCCGGAATGGTCCGAAGGTAAAGATTGATATATAGGAAAGTGGTGTTTGAACTCCGGAAAGATTTCGGGCATTTCCGGCAGTGTACCGGGAGTGATGAATGGGTTCCGGGGGTCCACCAAGTGGGGCCACCACACCCCAAGGGGGTCACATGGGACTTAGGGTGGCGCACCAGCCCCTGGTGGGCTGGGCGGCCAGCCCAAGAGGGCCTATGCGTCTGGACTTGTGGGAGAAGGAAAACCCAAGTGGGGAAGGGAAGGAGTCCTACTAGGAGTAGGATTGGAGGTGGACTCCTCCACCTCCACCTCCTTGCGGACGACTCCTAGGAGGAGCCCTAGGCCGGCCAGCCCCTCCCCTCCCTCCTATATATACTAGAGGGGAGAGAGGGCAGCCGCACCCAAGACAAAGCCACGGTGCAGCCCTCTCTCCCCAATAGATCGTCTCCCTCTAGTTTCGGCAGTGCTTAGGCGAAGCCCTGCCAGAATAGTTCCACCATCATCCCCGCCACGCCGTCGCGCTACCGGAGAACTCATCTACCTCTCCGCTCCCTCTTGCTAGATCAAGAAGGCGGAGATCGTCATCGAGCTGTACGTGTGCTGAACGCGGAGGTGCCGTCCGTTCGGTACTAGATCGTGATTGGATCACGGGACGGCTAGCGATTTGGATCGCAAAGACGTTCGACTACACCAACCGCGTTTCTTAACGCTTCCCGCTTAGCGATCTACAAGGGTATGTAGATTCACTCTCCCTCTCGTAGATGCTCATCACCATGGATAGATCTTGCGTGTGCGTAGGAAATTTTTTGTTTCCCATGCAACGTTCCCCAACAGGTTGCGCCGGCCCCCTCCGCCATGCTGCTGCTGGGGAGGCGCGGGAGGCGCAGGTGGCGCGGGCGGCAGCGAGTAGTACCCGGCTGGTGCAGGAGGGCGCGGTTGGGTTGGCGCGGCCGGTGGAGCAGGACCGCCGCGGGTAGTGCCGGCGGCGAGGGCGGTGTGCTGGACCCGCTGCTTCACCTTCGTCATCCGTTGCTCCTCGAGCTTGAGGTACGCGACGACGCGCTGAAAAGTGGGTTGTGGCAGCAAAGTGAGGTTAGAAGTCGCGTTGCCGAAATCCTCGTTGAGACCGGCGGTGAGGGCGCTCAGCATGAGGTCGTCGTTGACTGCGGCGCCGCAAAGCTCATCGGCGAGCATCTTGAGCTACATGCAGTACTCATCGATGGTGGAGTTGTCCTGGTGACAGCCGAAGAACTCCTGCTGCAAGAAAACAAGGCACTGAAGTTTGTTGTCGGTGAAGAGCGTGTTGATCTTGGTCTACACGGCGCAAGCGTCGTCGTCCTCGGCGACAACCGTGTGGAAGATGTCCTTCGAGATGGTTTGATAGAACCATCGGATGAGCGTGGCCTCAACGGCGGACCACTCCGGATCGCCCTTCATGTAGTCGCCGTCCACGGAACCATCGATGTGCTCGGTGAGATAGTACTCACGGAAGACAAGGTTGAAGTAGGTCTTCCACGCGAAGTACGAGGTGCTGGAGCTGTCGAGGCGGATGGGGACCCGGGCCTCGATGTTGAGGTCGCGGATGACGGCGGCGGAGGGCTCGGGGCCGGCGAAGGGGTTCGACGAACGGGTGGTGGAGGAGCTTGGGGAGTCCATGGCGCCGCTAGGGTTAGGGTTGGAGGGAGATGGGCAGCGGCGGCTGCGAGTGGGCGGCGGCTGCATGGGGAGAGGTGGCAGCGGCGGCGGGGAGAGGTGGTGGCGCGACGGGGCAGCGGCGGCGGCGGCGGCTGCGGGCGGCGCGGGAGGGTGGAGCGAAAGCTGCAGCGGCACGGGGCGGCGGCGACGTTGGAGGAGAACGAGGCGACGGCAGGGTGCGGCGGCGGTGGGGAGCAGCGGCGGCGGCTTACCCTAGGTCAGGACCTTGAGAGGTGATACCATGTAGAGAGATTGTTTGATGAAGCAATACTCGTTGTATTGATTGGGTGCAGGTGCACGTATATATAGAGTACAAGTAGGCCTCAACCTCAACTATACACAACTAGGAAGTGGGCCAGGATATACACAAATACATGCAGCCCATATATATTCAACAAAATGGAATTAATATATATACTATATAAACTCATTTTCCGCTCGTTTGGTCCTTGAAACCACTTGCGTCAGACTGCTCCCGCGTTTTGTAGGACATGGTTCATCCGTGATGAGTGACACATTGAAAAGGAGAAGAATTGATCCGGAGTTCAGTTGCATTCCTGGCTAGTTACGAGGAAGAAATTAGAGGAGATAACATGACCATTGATCCAGGGAAAGCAAAGGAAGTGACGATGCAGATTTAACAAAGAGTCTGCAGATGCCCCCACGCTGGTCATTCACCGGAAGCTACCGGCCCAAGGAAATATGTTAAAGTTTTGGAAAAGTAGTGGCTGCACCCACCTTTGCTGCACCCACCAAGTGAGTCGTAAATTCAAAAAAAAATAGAAAAAATCCAAAAAATTATGAAACTTCGTGGATGTAATTATGAGTAAATGTTTTAGAAGCTTGCAAAGTTTGGTCACGAAAAAACATAAAAATATCTCGATACAAAAGGAAATAGAAATCATGCTCTGCACCCACGTTACTGTTCACATTTTTTCATCACAAACTTTTTTTTTGTACAGAGCTCATTGGATGTCATTTCGCCATCAAATTTTGCAAGCACCTAAAACATTTAGTCAAAATCACATCCATAAAATTTCAGATACTTTTTATAATTTTTGCTAAGGTTTTGATCGTGGGTGCTGTGGGGGTGCAATGTGTGTGGGTGCATAAAACCCACGCTCGTAAGTTTTTTGAGCAAACGGTAGGACTCTGCTACATATGTTTATTGATTTTTTAAAATAGAGTACAAAGTAAATGTCCAAAGTGAGAAAGAAGAACTATACATAAAAAAACGGTGCTCGCGGGGATTTGATCCCTACTCTCCTTGATAATTGGCAGCACTGCTAGCCACTGAGATGTTAAAGTGATTCTGACGCATCTTTTTACCAGAATTTGTGTTGACATAGATTGGAGATGTGCCTAGGAACCATAGGTCAATCCCTTTCGTCTCAGTCTGCAAGCGCTCTAGCCCCTGCAGTTCAGTGGAGAAGGAGGAGGCAGTTGCTGCCGCGAAAATGCTAGACTTGCGGGCTTCAAGGCACGGAAAGAACCTACGGATTACCCCATCCCTTGATTTCAATCAATCTACCCGACGTAACTTCTCGTGATTCGAACCCAGCCAAGCCCCGATTCCCACATCATTCCGTAAAAAACTACAGATCCCCTAATGTCACCTAGACTGCCTAATAGGAAGGATGATTTTATGTGGAAGAAGCCAAGCAATGGGGTGGTGAAAATAAATGTTGATGCATCTTCTCATAGTGATACTTTGTCAGGGCCAGTTTGGGATGTAACTCTCTGGAAATTGAATGAGATAACTCATTTGCTATTGACACACTGAATTCCACAGACGAATACCTGGGCCTTGATGTTTCCATCGTGGCAGAGTGTAAACAAATGGCGCTGGAGTTTGGGAGAATTTCCTTCAAGCACTGTTATCGCGAAGCGAATCAAGTTGTGGATGAACTAGCAAAGAATTCTTTTATAAATAGATCTTCTATTTCTTGGGAGGCTATAATCCCCGATTTTATTTCTGAGCATCTTATAAACGATATGTCTATTATTTGAGAAATAAAGTCTTTTAGCTGTCAAAAAAAAGTTTGTTCGTCAAACCTGGTCGCCTTGTCTGCCTGTTACGTTGGGCATGTGGTTCTGGAGACTGACAGTGAAATGCTGGCCAGATACCTGCAACCGGAGGCGTCCAATCGGTCTGCCTGCTACCCGTTGATTTGTTACATCAGGGAAAAGCTGAGCACTTTTGCCTCTAGCCGGGTTGTCTTTGTAAGAAGGGAATGCAACAGACTGTCTCATGAACTCGTAGTAGAAGCCAGAGAACATGGAGACAGAATTGTGATTGCTGGCTTCCCTGCCAACCCTTGCGACATGCTTGATAGCGATTGTAATCAGTGTGTGCAATTGTAATCAAATCACACGTCATTATGCAAGAGAGTCGAGAAATTGAAACGATGAATAGTCACACTCGCACAGACTTTACTGTGTGGAAAAGAAGAAGGTGCTTTTAGTTTAGAGCAATTTTAACATGGTAATAATAATCAGACCCATTACTTAATAAAATCAACGGTTCAGATCTATTACATATTCTTACGTCTCACGTGAAAAGAGAAAGTAAGAGGGATCATGTTAAAAAACCCTCTTTAGTTTATGCTCTTTTTTTTTTTAGGGGAAACATAGCTGCCTTATCATTACTTAGTCTGCGGCACCATCGGCCACGATAGCATCACGAATACAAGACGGGAAACAGAAAACCAAGTTTTACATAAACTAAAAAGGCAGCCCTCCCTAGCTAAATTATGAGCAACTTTATTTGCCGCTCGTCTAGCCCAAACAACACGAGACTCGGTGACGCCTGCGAGCAACTCCTTAATCTCCTGAATGAGTTGGCCAAACCTTGATCGATCGAGATCACCTGAGTTGAGGACCTGCGCCACAGCTAAATTATCAGTTTCTAAAACCAGCTTTGTGGCGCCAATTTCATGCGCTAACTGCAGTCCCCGACGGCAGGCAAGCAGCTCCACATGCTCCGGGACTGAAACATTACTGAACACATGACAAGCTCCAGCCCGGAAAGAGCCTCAATGATCTCGGATTACTGCACCGCCTCCACCACCATTACTATTCTTCTTTAAAGATCCGTCCACATTAAGCTTTAGCCAGTGCTCATCTGGTGGAGTCCAATGAACGTCATTAAGCACATGCGGGGCTGTCCCCTTTGGAGCATGAATATCCACCCATTCATCAATTAGCCTGAAGACCCTTTGCGCCACAACAGAAGCTTGCTCAAAAATCTGGGAGTCTCTTGCATTGTTACGTACAAGCCACAAATGGTATGATCGTGGAGGTAAATACCTGAGTTACGAGTATTGGTATACAACTTAAGACAATGTGGAATTTGTTTCACAGCTCACGCCACCTGAAACACCATAGTATGATGGTGTGTCCGAACGTTGTAGTCGTGCTCTATTGGATATGGTGCGAACTATGATGTCTCTTATCGATTTGCCACTATCGTTTTGGGGTTACGCATTAGAGACAACTACATTCACTTTAAAAGGGGCACCATCTAAATCCGTTGAGATGACACCGTATGAATTTTTGGTTTGGCGGAAACCTAAGCTGTCATTTCTTAATGTTTGGGGCTGCGACGCTTATGTGAAAAAGTGTTTTCACCTAATGAGCTTGAACCCAAAGCGGACAAATGCATCTTCATAGAATACCCTAACGTAACAGTTGGGTAAACCTTCTATCTTAGATCCAAGCACAAAGTGTTTGTTGCTAAAATGGGTCCTTTCTCGAGAAAGAGTTTCTCTCGAAAGAATTGAGCGGGAGGAAGATAGAACTTAATGAGGTTGTTGAACCTTTGTTTCAACCAGAGAGTAGCGCAGCGCAGAAAGTTGTTTCTGTGGAGCCTACATTAGTTGAAGAGGAAGTTAATGATGATGATCATGAAGCTTCGGATCAAGTTACTATCGAACCTCGTAGGTCGACAAGGACGCGTACCGCTCCTGAGTGGTACGGCAACCCTGTCTTAGAGGTCATGTTGTTGGACAACGATGAACCTACGAGCTATGGAGAAGTGATGATGACCCCGGATTCCGAAAAATGGTTAAAGGCCATGAAATCCGAGATGGGATCCATGTATGAAAAACAAAGTATGGGCTTTGGAAGTATTACCTGAAGGGCGAAAGGCCATTCAGAACAAATGGATCTTTGAAAGGAAGATGGGCGCGGACGGTAATGTCACCGTCTATAAAGCTCGACTTGTGGCAAAGGGTTTTTCACAAGTTCAAGGAGTTGACTACGATGAGCCTTTCTCACCCGTAGCGATGCTGAAGTCTGTTGGAATTATGTTAGCAGTTGCTGCATTTTTTTATTATGAAATCTGGCAGATGGATGTCAAAACAGAGTTTCCTTAACGGTTTCCGTGAGGAAAAGGTTGTATGTGATACAACCAGAAGGTTTTGACAGTCCTAAGGATGCTAAAATGTATGCAAGCTCCAGCGATCCTTCTATGGACTGGAGCAAGTATCTCGGAGTTGGAATATACGCTTTGATGAGGTGATCAAAGTTTTTGAGTCTATACAAAGTTTATGAGAAACTTGTATTTACAATAAAGTGAGTGGGAGCACTATAGAATTTGTGATAAGTATATGTGGATGACATATTGTTGATCGGAAATGATGTAGAATTTCTGGAAAGCATAAAGGGTTGTTTGAAAAGGAGTTTTTCAAAGGAAAATCTGGAATGAAGCTACTTAAATATTGGGCATCTTGATCTATCGAGGTAGATCAAGACGTCTGATAAAACTTTCAATGAGTACATACCTTGACAAGATTTTGAAAGAGTTCAAAATGGATCAGTCAAAGAAAGAGTTCTTGCCTGATTTGTAAGGTGTGGAGTTGAGTGAGACTCAAAGCTCGACCACGGCAGAAGAAAGAGAAAGGACGAAGGTCATCCCCTATGCCTTATCCATAGGCTCTGTATAGTATGCCATGCTGTGTACCGCACCTGTGTGTGCCTTGCCATGAGTTTGTCAAGGGGTACAAGAGTGATCCAGGAGTGGATCACTGGACAGCGGTCAAAATTATCCTTAGTAACTAGAGGACTAAGGAAATATTTCTCGATTATGGAGGTGATAAAGAGTTCGTCGTAAAGGGTTACGTCGATGCAAGCTTTAACACCAATCCGGATGACTCTGAGTAGCAATCAGGATACGTATAGTGGAGCAGCCATTTGGAATAGCTCCAAGTGGAGTGTGGTAGCAGTGTCTAGAGTATGACATAGAGATTTGCAAAGTACACACGGATCTGAGTGTCGCAGACCCATTGACTAAAGACCTCTCTCACATGCAAAGCATGATCGAACCCCAGAACTCATTGGGTGTTAGATTCATAACAATGTAAATCACATGGTGATGTGAACTAGATTATTGACTCTAGTGCAAGTGGGAGACTGTTGGAAATATGCCCTAGAGGCAATAATAAATTGGTTATTTTTATATTTCCTTGTTCGTGATAATCGTTTATTATCCATGCTATAATTGTATTGATTGGAAACTCAAATACATGTGTGGGTACATAGACAACACTGTGTCCCTAGTATGCCTCTAATAGACTAGCTCGTTGATCAAAGATGGTCAAGGTTTCCTAGCCATAGACATGAGATGTCATTTGATAACGGGATCACATTATTAGGAGAATGATGTGATGGACAAGACCCAAATTATGAACATAGCATATGATCGTGTCAGTTTATTGCTATTGTTTTCTGCATGTCAAGTATCTGTTCCTATGACCATGAGATCATGCAACTCACTGACACCGGGGGAATACCTTGTGTGTATCAAACGTCGCAACGTAACTGGGTGACTATAAAGATGCTCTACAGGTATCTCCGAGGGTGTCTGTTGAGTTGGCATGGATCAAGACTGGGATTTGTTACTCCGTATGACGGAGAGGTATCTCAGCGCCCACTCGGTAATACAACATCACAACAAGCCTTGCAAGCAATGTGACTAAAGTGTTAGCCAGGGGATCTTGTATTACGGAATGAGTAAAGAGACTTGCCGGTAACGAGATTTAACTAGGTATAGAGATACCGACGATCGAATCTCGGGCAAGTAACATACCGAAGAACAAAGGGAACAGCATACGGGATTAACTGAATCCTTGACATAGAGGTTCAACCGATAAAGATCTTCGTAGAATAGGTAGGAACCAATATGGGCATCCAGGTCCCGCTATTGGTTATTGACCGTAGAGGTGTCTCGGTCATGTCTACATAGTTCTCGAACCCGCAGGGTCTGCACACTTAACGTTCGGTGATGTTTCGGTAGTATAGAGTTATGTATGGTGGTGACCGAAGGTTGTTCGGAGTCCAGGATGAGATCTCGGACGTCATGAGGAGCTCCAGAACGGTCCGGAGGTAAAGATTGATATATAGGAAGTCTCGTTTTGGTCACCGGAAAAGTTTCGGATATTTCGGTAGTGTACCGGGAGTGCCGGGAGGGGTACCGGGGACCATCGGGAGGGGCATTTCGACCCAAGGGGCCTCATGGGCTGTGGGAGGAGTCAAGCCAGCCCTTAGTGGGCTGGCCAAGCCCCCCACTAAGGCCCATGCGGCTGGAGGTGGAAAAAACCCAAAGGTGGAAAGGTGGAAAGGGTTTCCAAGTGGAGTGGAGGAATCCTACTCCTAGTAGGATTGGAGTAGGACTCCTCCACCTCCAATTTCGGCCAAACCTTGAGGGTTTGAGGCTACCTCCTCCCCTCCCTCCCTCCTATATATACTAGAGGATTTAGAGGAGAAAAATAACCCTAATTGCCACGTGCTTCCTCTACTTCATCTAGATCGTTTTCTCCTCTAGTCTAGTTCGGCGGTGCTTAGGCAAAGCCCTGCCGGAATAGTTCCACCACCATCGCCGCCACGCCGTCGCGCTGCTGGAGAACTCATCTACCTCTCCGCTCCATCTTGCTGGATCAAGAAGGCGGAGATCATCATCGAGTTGTACGTGTGCTAAACGCGGAGGTGCCGTCCCTTCGGCGCTAGATCGGAAGGACCGTGATCAGGATCGCGAGACGAGTCGTGATTTGATCGTGGGACGGATCGTGATGGGATCACGGGACGGATCGTGATTGGATCGCGAGATGGATCGTGATGGGATCGCGGGATGCTCGGCGATTTGGATCGCGAAGACATTCGACTACATCAACCGCGTTTCTTAACACTTCCCGCTTAGCAATCTAGAAGGGTATGTAGATCCACTCTCCCTCTCGTAGATGCTCATCACCATGGATAGATCTTGCGTGTGTGTAGGAAAATTTTTGTTTCCCATGCAACGTTCCCCAACAAGATACCCGTAGCAGCCACGTAAAACATGCAACAACAATTAGAGGACGTCTAACTTGTTTTTGCAGGGTGTGTTGTGATGTGATATGGCCAATTACATGATGAGATATATGTGCTGTATGATATGATCATGTTTTGTATAGAATATCACGACTTGCATGTCGATGAGTACGGCAACCGGCAGGAGCCATAGGGTTGTCTTTAATTTATTTTCGCCGTTTTGCTTTACTTTATCGCTATGAGTTAGCAATAGTCGTGGAAGCAACAGTTGGCGCGACAACCTCATGGCGACACGTTGATGGAGATCAAGATGATGGAGATCATGGTGTCATGCCGGTGACGATGGAGACCATGCCAGTGCTTTGGAGATGGAGATCAAAAGCACAAGTTCATGGCCATATCATGTCACTTATGATTTGCATGTGATGTTAATCCTTTTATGCATCTTATTTTGCTTAGGACGACGGTAGCATTATAAGGTGATCCCTCACTAAAATTTCAAGATAAAATTGTGTTCTCCCCGAGTGTGCACCGTTGCAAAAGTTTGTCGTTTCGAGACACCACGTGATGATCGGGTGTGATAGACTCTACGTTCGCATACAACGGGTGCAAGCCAGTGTTGCACATGCGGAACACTCGGGTTAAACTTGACGAGCCTAGCATGTACAAACATGGCCTCGGAACACAAGAGACCTAAAGGTCGAACATGAGTCATATAGTAGATATGATCAACATGAAGATGTTCACCATTGAAACCACCTCATCTCACGTGATGATCGGACTTGAGTTGGTGAATTTGGATCTTGTGACACTCGAATGACCAGAGGGATGTCAATTTGAGTGGGAGTTTTTAAGTAATATGATTAACTAAACTCATTATCTTGAACAATAGTCTAAGTTGTCTTTGCAATATTTATGTTGTAGATCAATGGCTCGCGCAGTAGCACCCCTGAATTTTAATGCGTTCCTAGAGAAAGCTAAGTTGAAAGATGATGGAAGTAACTTTGTGGACTGGGCCCGTAATCTAAGTATTATCCTTACGGCTTCCCAAAAGGCTTATGTCCTTGATGCACCACTTGGTGAACCACCCACTCCAGTAGAGTCTCCAGATGGTGTGAACGCCTGGCAGGCACGTTCTGATGATTACTCAATGGTTCAATGTGCAATGTTGTATGACTTAGAACCGGGACTTCAAAGACGTTTTGAACGTCATGGAGCATATGATATGTTCCTAGAGTTGAAGTTTATCTTTCAGAAGAATGCTCGGATCGAGAGGTATGAGACCTCCGATAAGTTATATGCTTGCAAGATGGAGGAGAACGGGTCTGTCAGTGAACACATACTCAGAATGTCTGGGTATTCCACCTGTCTGGCTGAATTGGGTATGTCTCTTCCGCCAGAGGCGATCACTGACAGAGTTCTTCAATCATTGCCACCTAGCTACAAGAGCTTCATGTTGAACTATAACATGCACGGGATGAACAAGTCAGTCACCGAGCTGTTTGCGATGTTGAAAGTCGCTGAGTCTGAGATTCAGAAGGAGCATCAAGTGTTAATGGTCAATAAAACCACTAGTTTCAAGAAGAATGGCAAGGGTAAGAAGGGTAACTCCAAGAAGAGTGGCAAAGCAGTTGCCCCTCCCGTGAAGAAACCCAAGGCTGGACCTAAGCTAGAAACTGAGTGCTTTCATTGCAAGGGAACTGGTCACTGGAAGCGGAACTGCCCCAAGTATTTGGCTGACAAGAAGGCGGCCAACAACAAACAAGGTATATATGATATACATGTTATTGATGTGTACCTTACCAACTCTCGTTGTAGTGCCTGGGTATTTGATACCGGTGCGGTTGCTCACATTTGCAACTCAAAATAGGAAGTGCGGAATAGACGGAGGCTGGCAAAGGATGAAGTGACGATGCGCGTGGGAAATGGTTCCAAGGTTGATGTGATCGCCGTCGGCATGCTCGCTCTTCGATTACCATCGGTATTAGTGATGAACCTGAATAATTGTTATTTACTGCCTGCGTTAAGCATGAACATTATATCTGGATCTTGTTTATTGCGAGACGGTTACTCATTTAAATCAGAGAATAATGGTTGTTCTATTTATATGAGTAATATCTTTTATGGTCATGCACCCAATGTGAGGGGTTTATTCTTATTGAATCTCGATAGTGATGATACACATGTTCATAACATTGATGCCAAAAGATGTAGAGTTGATAATGATAGTACCACTTTCTTGTGGCACTGCCGTTTAGGTCATATTGGTGTAAAACGCATGAAGAAGCTCCATGCTGATGGACTTTTGGAGTCACTTGATTTTGAATCACTTGACACATGTGAACCATGCCTCTTGGGCAAGATGACTAAGACCCCGTTCTCTGGAACAATGGAATAGGCAAGTGACTTGTTGGAAATCATACATACTGATGTGTGCGGTCCGATGAGCATTGAGGCGCACGGTGGATATCGTTATTTTCTCACCTTCACTGATGATTTAAGTAGATATGGGTATATTTACTTAATGAAACACAAGTCTGAAACGTTTGAAAAGTTCAAGCAATTTCAGAGTGAAGTTGAGAATCATCGTAACAAGAAGATAAAATTCCTACTATCTGATCGAGGAGGAGAATATCTGAGTTATGAGTTTGGCAGTCACTTAAGACAGTGTGGAATTGTTTCACAATTGACACCGCCTGGAACACCACAGCGTAATGGTGTGTCCGAACGTCGTAATCGAACCTTATTGGATATGGTGCGATCTATGATGTCTCTTGCCGATTTGCCACTATCGTTTTGGGGTTATGCATTAGAGACAGCTGCATTCACTTTAAATAGGGCACCATCAAAATCCGTTGAGACGAGGCCATATGAACTATGGTTTGGCAAGAAGCCAAAGTTGTCATTTCTTAAAGTTTGGGGATGTGATGCTTATGTCAAAAAGCTTCAACCTGAAAAGGTGGAACCCAAAGCAGAGAAATGCGTCTTCATAGGATACCCAAAAGAGACAGTTGGAAATACCTTCTATCTCAGATCCGAAGGCAAAGTGTTTGTCGCTAAAAACGGAACATTTCTTGAGAAAGAGTTTCTCTCAAAAGAATTGAGTGGGAGGAAGATAGAACTTGATGAGGTTGTTGAACCTTTACTTCAACCAGAGAGTAGCGCAGCGCAGAAAGATGTTTCTGTGGAGCCTACATCAGTTGAAGAAGAAGTTAATGATGATGATCATGAAGCTTCGGATCAAGTTGCTATCGAACCTCGTAGGTCAACAAGGACGCGTACTGCTCCTGAGTGGTACGGCAACCCTGTCTTGGAGGTCATGTTGTTGGACAACGATGAACCTACGAGCTATGGAGAAGCGATGATGGGCCCGGATTCCGAGAAATGGTTAGAGGCCATGAAATCCGAGATGGGATCCATGTATGAAAACAAAGTATGGGCTTTGGAAGTATTACCTGAAGGGCGAAAGGCCATTCAGAAGAAATGGATCTTTAAGAGGAAGACGGACGCGGACGGTAATGTCACCGTCTATAAAGCTGGACTTGTGGCAAAGGGTTTTTTACAAGTTCAAGGAGTTGACTACGATGAGACCTTCTCACCCGTAGCGATGCTTAAGTCCGTCACAATCATGTTAGCAATAGCTGCCTTTTTCGATTATGAAATTTGGCAGATGGATGTCAAAACAGCGTTCCTTAACGGTTATCTTAAGGAAGAGTTGTATATGATGCAACCAGAAGGTTTTGTCGATCCAGAGAATGCTGACAAAGTTTGCAAACTCCAGCGATCCATTTATGGACTGGTGCAAGCATCTCGGAGTTGGAATCTTCGCTTTGATGAGGTGATCAAAGCATTCGGGTTTATACAAGTTTACGGAGAAGCTTGTATTTACAAGAAAGTGAGTGGGAGCTCTATAGCGTTTCAAATATTATATGTAGATGACATATTGCTGATTGGAAATGATATAGAAATGTTGGAAAGTGTGAAGGAATATTTGAATAAGAGTTTTTCAATGAAGGACCTAGGAGAAGCTGCTTTCATATTAGGCATCAAGATCTATAGAGATAGATCAAGACGCTTAATAGGACTTTCACAGAGCACATACCTTGACAAAGTCTTGAAGTTCAAAATGGATCAGTCCAAGAAGGGGTTCTTGCCTGTATTGCAAGGTGTGAAGTTGAGTAAGACTCAATGCCCAGTGACTGCAGAAGATAGAGAAAAGATGAGTGTCGTCCCCTATGCTTCAGCCATAGGCTCTATCATGTATGCAATGATGTGCACAAGACCCGATGTCAGCCTTGCCATAAGTATGGCTGGAAGGTTTCAAAGTGATCCAGGAATGGAACACTGGACGGCGGTCAAGAATATCCTGAAGTACCAAAAAAGGACTAAGGACATGTTTCTCGTTTATGGATGTGATCAAGAGCTCGCCGTAAAGGGTTACGTCGATGCAAGCTTTGACACTGATCCAGATGACTCCAAGTCTCAAACCGGATACGTATTTATTCTTAATGGGGGTGTGGTAAGCTGGTGCAGTTCCAAGCAAAGCGTGGTAGCTGATTCTACATGCGAAGCGGAGTACATCGTTGCCTCGGAGGCGGCGAAGGAAGGTGTCTGGATGAAGGAGTTCATGACAGATCTTGGAGTAGTGCCTAGTGCACTAAACCCAATGACTCTGTTCTGTGACAACACTGGTGCCATTGCTCTAGCCAAGGAACCAAGGTTTCACAAGAGGACCAGACACATAAATCGATGTTTCAATTCCATCCGCGATTACATCAAGGAGGACGACATAAATATTTGCAAAGTGCACACGGATCTGAATGTTGCAGATCCGATGACTAAACCTCTTCCAAAGGCTAAACATGATCAACACCAGAACTGTATGAGTGTTAGATTCATAACAATGTAAATCACATAGTGATGTGAGCTAGATTATTGACTCTAATGCAAGTGGGAGACTATTGGAAATATGCCCTAGAGGCAATAATAAAAGTAGTTATTATTATATTTCCTTGTTCATGATAATCGTTTATTATCCATGCTATAATTGTATTGATTGGAAACACTGATACATGTGTGGATACATAGATAACACTGTGTCCCTAGTATGCCTCTAGTAGACTAGCTTGTTGATCAAAGATGGTCAAGGTTTCCTAGCCATAGACATGAGATGTCATTTGATAACGGGATCACATCATTAGGAGAATGATGTGATGGACAAGACCCAAACTATGAACGTAGCATATGATCGTGTCAGTTTATTGCTATTGTTTTCTGCATGTCAAGTATCTGCTCCTATGACCATGAGATCATGCAACTCACTGACACTGGAGGAATACCTTGTGTGTATCAAACGTCACAACATAACTGGGTGACTATAAAGATGCTCTACAGGTATCTCCGAAGGTGTCTGTTGAGCTGGCATGGATCGAGACTGGAATTTGTTACTCCGTATGACGGAGAGGTATCTCAGGGCCCACTCGGTAATACAACATCACAATAAGCCTTGCAAGCAAAGTGACTAAAGGGTTAGCCACGGGATCTTGTATTACGGAACGAGTAAAGAGACTTGCCGGTAACAAGATTGAACTAGGTATGGAGATACCGACGATCGAATCTCGGGCAAGTAACATACCGAAGAACAAAGGGAACATCATACGGGATTAACTGAATCCTTGACATAGAGGTTCAACCGATAAAGATCTTCGTAGAATATGTAGGAGCCAATATGGACATCCAGGTCCCGCTATTGGTTATTGACCGTAGAGGTGTCTCGGTCATGTCTGCATAGTTCTCGAACCCGCAGGGTCTGCACACTTAAGGTTCAGTGACGTTTCGGTATAGTTGAGTTATGTATGTTGGTGACCGAAGGTTGTTCGGAGTCCCGGATGAGATCCCGGACGTCACGAGGAGCTCCGGAATGGTCCGAAGGTAAAGATTGATATATAGGAAAGTGGTGTTTGAACTCCGGAAAGATTTCGGGCATTTCCGGCAGTGTACCGGGAGTGATGAATGGGTTCCGGGGGTCCACCAAGTGGGGCCACCACACCCCAAGGGGGTCACATGGGACTTAGGGTGGCGCACCAGCCCCTGGTGGGCTGGGCGGCCAGCCCAAGAGGGCCTATGCGTCTGGACTTGTGGGAGAAGGAAAACCCAAGTGGGGAAGGGAAGGAGTCCTACTAGGAGTAGGATTGGAGGTGGACTCCTCCACCTCCACCTCCTTGCGGACGACTCCTAGGAGGAGCCCTAGGCCGGCCAGCCCCTCCCCTCCCTCCTATATATACTAGAGGGGAGAGAGGGCAGCCGCACCCAAGACAAAGCCACGGTGCAGCCCTCTCTCCCCAATAGATCGTCTCCCTCTAGTTTCGGCAGTGCTTAGGCGAAGCCCTGCCAGAATAGTTCCACCATCATCCCCGCCACGCCGTCGCGCTACCGGAGAACTCATCTACCTCTCCGCTCCCTCTTGCTAGATCAAGAAGGCGGAGATCGTCATCGAGCTGTACGTGTGCTGAACGCGGAGGTGCCGTCCGTTCGGTACTAGATCGTGATTGGATCACGGGACGGCTAGCGATTTGGATCGCAAAGACGTTCGACTACACCAACCGCGTTTCTTAACGCTTCCCGCTTAGCGATCTACAAGGGTATGTAGATTCACTCTCCCTCTTGTAGATGCTCATCACCATGGATAGATCTTGCGTGTGCGTAGGAAATTTTTTGTTTCCCATGCAACGTTCCCCAACAGGTTGCGCCGGCCCCCTCCGCCATGCTGCTGCTGGGGAGGCGCGGGAGGCGCAGGTGGCGCGGGCGGCAGCGAGTAGTACCCGGCTGGTGCAGGAGGGCGCGGTTGGGTTGGCGCGGCCGGTGGAGCAGGACCGCCGCGGGTAGTGCCGGCGGCGAGGGCGGTGTGCTGGACCCGCTGCTTCACCTTCGTCATCCGTTGCTCCTCGAGCTTGAGGTACGCGACGACGCGCTGAAAAGTGGGTTGTGGCAGCAAAGTGAGGTTAGAAGTCGCGTTGCCGAAATCCTCGTTGAGACCGGCGGTGAGGGCGCTCAGCATGAGGTCGTCGTTGACTGCGGCGCCGCAAAGCTCATCGGCGAGCATCTTGAGCTACATGCAGTACTCATCGATGGTGGAGTTGTCCTGGTGACAGCCGAAGAACTCCTGCTGCAAGAAAACAAGGCACTGAAGTTTGTTGTCGGTGAAGAGCGTGTTGATCTTGGTCTACACGGCGCAAGCGTCGTCGTCCTCGGCGACAACCGTGTGGAAGATGTCCTTCGAGATGGTTTGATAGAACCATCGGATGAGCGTGGCCTCAACGGCGGACCACTCCGGATCGCCCTTCATGTAGTCGCCGTCCACGGAACCATCGATGTGCTCGGTGAGATAGTACTCACGGAAGACAAGGTTGAAGTAGGTCTTCCACGCGAAGTACGAGGTGCTGGAGCTGTCGAGGCGGATGGGGACCCGGGCCTCGATGTTGAGGTCGCGGATGACGGCGGCGGAGGGCTCGGGGCCGGCGAAGGGGTTCGACGAACGGGTGGTGGAGGAGCTTGGGGAGTCCATGGCGCCGCTAGGGTTAGGGTTGGAGGGAGATGGGCAGCGGCGGCTGCGAGTGGGCGGCGGCTGCATGGGGAGAGGTGGCAGCGGCGGCGGGGAGAGGTGGTGGCGCGACGGGGCAGCGGCGGCGGCGGCGGCTGCGGGCGGCGCGGGAGGGTGGAGCGAAAGCTGCAGCGGCACGGGGCGGCGGCGACGTTGGAGGAGAACGAGGCGACGGCAGGGTGCGGCGGCGGTGGGGAGCAGCGGCGGCGGCTTACCCTAGGTCAGGACCTTGAGAGGTGATACCATGTAGAGAGATTGTTTGATGAAGCAATACTCGTTGTATTGATTGGGTGCAGGTGCACGTATATATAGAGTACAAGTAGGCCTCAACCTCAACTATACACAACTAGGAAGTGGGCCAGGATATACACAAATACATGCAGCCCATATATATTCAACAAAATGGAATTAATATATATACTATATAAACTCATTTTCCGCTCGTTTGGTCCTTGAAACCACTTGCGTCAGACTGCTCCCGCGTTTTGTAGGACATGGTTCATCCGTGATGAGTGACACATTGAAAAGGAGAAGAATTGATCCGGAGTTCAGTTGCATTCCTGGCTAGTTACGAGGAAGAAATTAGAGGAGATAACATGACCATTGATCCAGGGAAAGCAAAGGAAGTGACGATGCAGATTTAACAAAGAGTCTGCAGATGCCCCCACGCTGGTCATTCACCGGAAGCTACCGGCCCAAGGAAATATGTTAAAGTTTTGGAAAAGTAGTGGCTGCACCCACCTTTGCTGCACCCACCAAGTGAGTCGTAAATTCAAAAAAAAATAGAAAAAATCCAAAAAATTATGAAACTTCGTGGATGTAATTATGAGTAAATGTTTTAGAAGCTTGCAAAGTTTGGTCACGAAAAAACATAAAAATATCTCGATACAAAAGGAAATAGAAATCATGCTCTGCACCCACGTTACTGTTCACATTTTTTCATCACAAACTTTTTTTTTGTACAGAGCTCATTGGATGTCATTTCGCCATCAAATTTTGCAAGCACCTAAAACATTTAGTCAAAATCACATCCATAAAATTTCAGATACTTTTTATAATTTTTGCTAAGGTTTTGATCGTGGGTGCTGTGGGGGTGCAATGTGTGTGGGTGCATAAAACCCACGCTCGTAAGTTTTTTGAGCAAACGGTAGGACTCTGCTACATATGTTTATTGATTTTTTAAAATAGAGTACAAAGTAAATGTCCAAAGTGAGAAAGAAGAACTATACATAAAAAAACGGTGCTCGCGGGGATTTGATCCCTACTCTCCTTGATAATTGGCAGCACTGCTAGCCACTGAGATGTTAAAGTGATTCTGACGCATCTTTTTACCAGAATTTGTGTTGACATAGATTGGAGATGTGCCTAGGAACCATAGGTCAATCCCTTTCGTCTCAGTCTGCAAGCGCTCTAGCCCCTGCAGTTCAGTGGAGAAGGAGGAGGCAGTTGCTGCCGCGAAAATGCTAGACTTGCGGGCTTCAAGGCACGGAAAGAACCTACGGATTACCCCATCCCTTGATTTCAATCAATCTACCCGACGTAACTTCTCGTGATTCGAACCCAGCCAAGCCCCGATTCCCACATCATTCCGTAAAAAACTACAGATCCCCTAATGTCACCTAGACTGCCTAATAGGAAGGATGATTTTATGTGGAAGAAGCCAAGCAATGGGGTGGTGAAAATAAATGTTGATGCATCTTCTCATAGTGATACTTTGTCAGGGCCAGTTTGGGATGTAACTCTCTGGAAATTGAATGAGATAACTCATTTGCTATTGACACACTGAATTCCACAGACGAATACCTGGGCCTTGATGTTTCCATCGTGGCAGAGTGTAAACAAATGGCGCTGGAGTTTGGGAGAATTTCCTTCAAGCACTGTTATCGCGAAGCGAATCAAGTTGTGGATGAACTAGCAAAGAATTCTTTTATAAATAGATCTTCTATTTCTTGGGAGGCTATAATCCCCGATTTTATTTCTGAGCATCTTATAAACGATATGTCTATTATTTGAGAAATAAAGTCTTTTAGCTGTCAAAAAAAAGTTTGTTCGTCAAACCTGGTCGCCTTGTCTGCCTGTTACGTTGGGCATGTGGTTCTGGAGACTGACAGTGAAATGCTGGCCAGATACCTGCAACCGGAGGCGTCCAATCGGTCTGCCTGCTACCCGTTGATTTGTTACATCAGGGAAAAGCTGAGCACTTTTGCCTCTAGCCGGGTTGTCTTTGTAAGAAGGGAATGCAACAGACTGTCTCATGAACTCGTAGTAGAAGCCAGAGAACATGGAGACAGAATTGTGATTGCTGGCTTCCCTGCCAACCCTTGCGACATGCTTGATAGCGATTGTAATCAGTGTGTGCAATTGTAATCAAATCACACGTCATTATGCAAGAGAGTCGAGAAATTGAAACGATGAATAGTCACACTCGCACAGACTTTACTGTGTGGAAAAGAAGAAGGTGCTTTTAGTTTAGAGCAATTTTAACATGGTAATAATAATCAGACCCATTACTTAATAAAATCAACGGTTCAGATCTATTACATATTCTTACGTCTCACGTGAAAAGAGAAAGTAAGAGGGATCATGTTAAAAAACCCTCTTTAGTTTATGCTCTTTTTTTTTTTAGGGGAAACATAGCTGCCTTATCATTACTTAGTCTGCGGCACCATCGGCCACGATAGCATCACGAATACAAGACGGGAAACAGAAAACCAAGTTTTACATAAACTAAAAAGGCAGCCCTCCCTAGCTAAATTATGAGCAACTTTATTTGCCGCTCGTCTAGCCCAAACAACACGAGACTCGGTGACGCCTGCGAGCAACTCCTTAATCTCCTGAATGAGTTGGCCAAACCTTGATCGATCGAGATCACCTGAGTTGAGGACCTGCGCCACAGCTAAATTATCAGTTTCTAAAACCAGCTTTGTGGCGCCAATTTCATGCGCTAACTGTAGTCCCCGACGGCAGGCAAGCAGCTCCACATGCTCCGGGACTGAAACATTACTGAACACATGACAAGCTCCAGCCCGGAAAGAGCCTCAATGATCTCGGATTACTGCACCGCCTCCACCACCATTACTATTCTTCTTTAAAGATCCGTCCACATTAAGCTTTAGCCAGTGCTCATCTGGTGGAGTCCAATGAACGTCATTAAGCACATGCGGGGCTGTCCCCTTTGGAGCATGAATATCCACCCATTCATCAATTAGCCTGAAGACCCTTTGCGCCACAACAGAAGCTTGCTCAAAAATCTGGGAGTCTCTTGCATTGTTACGTACAAGCCACAAATGGTATAGACTCATAATCATGATAGCCCTTTCTGTCTCCCTACTTTTACCCATCCAATCCAAGAGCCACCCAGCCAGCTGCTGCTATGTATCAACCCATTCTGGCGGCCTGAAAGCACCAGCATCACCTCTGATATTCTTCACACAGTCCCAGTAGAGCTGGGCATACGGGCAGCGCCAGAAACGATGAAGAACAGATTCCTCGCGACCACAAGCTAGGCAGACAACTCCAGTCTTTATCCGTCGACGGTGCAGTTCTGTGCCCACAGCAAGGCCATTTTTTATCGCCCTCCAAACATGTACCTTCGCCTTGCCCGGGACCTCCGTGCTCCAGAGTTCATTCCACCCTGCAAACCTCGCCGCCGAGGACGAGTTCTCCGGCAGACCAACTTTTGTCTCTTTAAGTTTCATCTCTAAATGATAGGCTGACCGGACTGTGAAAATGCCATTCTTAGTGTAGTTCCAGGCTAGCACATCTTCCCTGCCTGGCCCTCCCACCATGGTCTGAATAATATCACTAATATCCTGCTCATTAAACATCCGTTGCAGCTTAGCCATATCCCAATCATTCCCAGAATAATCTAGGAGCTCGTGGACTGTTCGAATATTCTGCATGTCCCTCGCCCCCACTGGTTTCATGGCTCCTTCCCTCGGTATCCAATTATCAGACCACACCTTGACTCGGGTTCCGTCTCCTATGCGCCATATCAAACCTTTTTTGAGAAGTGATCGCCCGTGAATGATACTCTTCCAAGTTGTTGAGGCACTTCGAGGAGCCGAGGCCTCCATAAACTCTCCTCTTGGGAAATACCTCGCCTTTAGAACTTTTGCACACAGAGAGTCCGGGACTGTAATAATCCGCCATGCCTGTTTAGCAAGCAAGGCTTTGTTGAAAGCTTCAAAATCCCGAAACCCCATACCTCCCGCGCGCGTGCTCCTGCACATCTTTTCCCAAGCAATCCAATGCACCTTACGCTTACCATTTTCTGCTCCCCACCAAAAGTTTGACGAAATAGATGTCAGATTCCCGCACAATTTCTTGGTGAACTGGAAACAACTCATGGCAAACGTCGGGATAGCTTGGAGTACAGACTTAACCAGCACCTCCCTTCCCTTCTTAGACATTCCTTGTCCCTTGCTTCCCATCACTTTTGCACTAGCACTTTCCTTTACATACTTAAAAGACCCTTCCTTTGATCTCCCTACCACTGTTGGTAAGCCGAGATACTTCTCACTGAGCGCTTCAGAGCTTATGTTCACAATTTGCTTCATGTTCGCCTTTGCATCATCGTCACAGCCTTTGCCAAAAAAGATAGAAGACTTCTGTAGATTGACCTTTTGACCAGAAGCTTCCTCATAGACTCGAAGAATGTGAGTCAATTCCATCAAACTATTCTCATCCGCTTCTAAGAACACAATACTGTCATCGGCAAACAATAAGTGAGTTATGTGAGGGCCATCCCTCCCAAACTCCACACCACAAATCCGCTTCTCCTGCTGGGCCCTGTTGAGAAGAGCAGAAAAACCTTCAACACAAAACAGAAATAAATATGGGGAAAGAGGATCACCCTGCCGGAGGCCCCGAGATGGTGAAAAAACTCCAGAAACTCCATTGTTAAGCCGAACAGAGAACTTGACCGAGGTGATACAATGAAGAATCATATCAATCCATCTCCTTGAGAAACCCAACTTTGCCATCATTGCGTCCAAAAACCTCCACTCAACCCGGTCATATGCCTTCATCATATCTAACTTGACAGCACACAGACTCTTCTTTCTTTTCCTCTTCCGGATAGAATGAATACACTCGTAAGCAATGAAAACATTATCCGTAATTAACCGCCCAGGAACAAATGCACTTTGCTCTTCAGAGATGAGGATCGGTAGAACAGCCTTGAGCCGGTTAGCTAATACCTTAGCTGCAATCTTATAGAGAACATTACATAAACTGATTGGACGGAATTGTGAAAGCAAATCTGGAGCGTTGACCTTTGGAATAAGAACCAGCACAGTATTATTAAAGTCCGGTGGCACCTCTTTACCCTCCATAAAATCCCTCACCGCCTTGCAAACCGCATGTTTAACCAAAGACCAGTGTTTTTGGTAAAACAACGCAGGCAGCCCATCTGGCCCAGGAGCCTTCGTTGGCCCCATTTGGAACAACGCCCGTTCGATCTCATCATCAGGAAAAACTGTTGTTAGCCGTGCATTCATGTCATCAGCAACAGCATTCTGAACATGCACTAGAATTCTCTCCATATTAGTCACCCCATCAGATGTGTACAGTCCTTCATAAAACGCCTTTGCCATGTCTCTCATTTCCTCATCCGATGAAGCAAAACTTCCATCAGCCTTTTTTAACTTCACAATCGTATTTTTCCTCCTTCTATGTGAGGCTCTGTTCTGAAAAAACTTTGTATTCTTGTCCCCCGCTTGTAACCAGTCAACTCGTGACCTTTGTCTTTGCATAATCTCTTCCCTTTCATACAGCTCATGTAGCCGAGCTTCAATGTTCCGGACCTCCAGTGAGGTAGCCGGAGCAGCAACTCTCTCCCTTGCATGTCCCAATTTCTCCCGCAGACTTCTAATCTCCTTCTGGACAGAGCCAAACTCAGTGCGAGCCCAATGTTTCATATCACATATAACATTTTTGAGGCAGGCCCACGTCCCCCCAATGGAATTGGCTGCATGAGCATGGCGCTCCCATGATTCAGAAATCATATCAGCATAACCATTATGCCTACCCCACATCTCTTCATAACGAAACAGCCTTGGACCCCTAACTTGCTGATTTGGGGTCTCCTTTGCAACAGTAATGACCAGCGCCATGTGGTCCGACTCCTCCGTCGGAATATTTTCAACAGTGGTCATCGGAAACAACGAAGAGAAAGAGTCATTGCATGTTGCTCTATCCAGCCGTACCTGGACATTATCTTCACCCTCTCTTTTATTATCCCAAGTAAACATATAACCCGAGCACCCCAAGTCAAGGAGGCCGCACTCTGATAGACATTCTCTGAATTCCTCCATTTGAGACCAGCCTCTTTCATTTCTTCCTTTGTGTTCTTCCTGCCAACAAACCTCGTTAAAATCTCCCGCACATAGCCACGGGAAATCATCTTGGCGTCTAAGATAACGAATAGCATCCCACGTCTTCTGTCTCAGTTCTGTCCGAGGCTCACCATAGATTCCAGTGAATCTCCAGCGGCCATCCTCACTCGATATAATAGCATCCATGAAATATTGACACCATGGTCTTAATGTAACATCATAGCCATCTCTCCACCATAGAGCCAAACCACCACTACGCCCCATACAGTCAACAGATTGACCATGTTTGAATCCCATACTCCACTTCAGTTTGTTCATAGCTGCACTTTTCTTTTTTGTCTCACTTAAGAAAACCACCGCTGGGTTGTATGACCTAATCAGGTCTCTCAATTCGCCCACTGCCGCTTCCAACCCCAAACCATGGCAGTTCCAGACCAAAATGATCATTGGTCTAGGTAGATAGGACATGTTTCTCCTCTGCTCTTCAACTCTGGTCTTTATTTGATTTGTTTCTTGCCTAATTGACTGCTTCTGCTCCTCCTCCCCATCTGCTATCTTCTTTCCAAACAGCCCTCTCTATTTTTTTACATATATTCCACCTCCTTGTAAAATTCAAAATAAAGAAAGAACAAAAAAAAGTAAGTAAACAAAAATAAACAGTAAATTGCAGTGACTGTGTACATATCCGTATATGTATGTCCTTTTCTTTTTGGGTGTGTCTAGGACACATCTAGATGTGACATAGTTATTGCACATCTAAATGACTAAAGGAAGCATAAAAGGAAAAAGAAAAAGGAAAAGAAAATATCCACACGAATCTCCACGTAAGATTAATGATATAGGACTTAGATGTGCAATACTTATGTCACATCTAGATGTGATTTAGCAAAACTGTTTCTTTTTTGTACATGACTAAAAGTGTGGACCAAACTATCCTTTCACCCTATCAACAAACAAACTTCACGCAAACCAACCTGTGGTTGGATGGTTAGAGGGAATGTGGTATCCCCAGCCCACCAGGGTTCAAATCCTGGTGCTTGCATTTATTCCTGGATTTATTTCAGGATTTCCGGCGATGCGCATTCAGTGGGAGGAGACGTTCCCGTCGACGACGAGGTGCCTACGGTGACTTCGTAAATTTCAAGATGATATGCCGGCTCAGTCTCTCGGAGGTGCTCATAGGGGTAGGGTGTGCGTGTGTGCATTCATAGGGGTGAGTGTATGCGCGTGTATATGAGCGCTTGCGTCTGTACTGTGTTCAAAAAAAAAATTCAGATCTTCAATATGACTAAAAAAATATGCATCCAATCCAACAATTAATTGTCCCAATCTCCTTTCTGATTATTTCTTGCATTTTGATCGATCATATCTCTTCTATCTACCCATCACAGCTCACTTGAGTTCAGCCTTGGCATTTGCCTACATAAAAAAAAAGAGAATTAATCATGAGAGCTAAGAATCGATTAAAGGCTATTTAGGCACTCTCTCTCTTTCTTAATCATATAAGTTGATATAGATGGTTGAAGTATAAATTAAAGTAAGGAAAAATCATAATAAAGAATTATGTACTCAAATTAATTTCAATTGGACGGATGGAAAAGAGACGTGCATCGGTGCATGCATATGCATGCATGGGCGTTCTTTCTTTTGGGTAGAAAGTTGATGGAATGGGAGATCAGGTGCTCACTCTAGCAAATCCTTCCAACCACCGTCGGCGTTGATGCCATCCAGGTTCAGGCTCTGCAGCCCGTCGAACGGGCTCGACGCCGACGCCTGCTCGCACAACACGCCACCCCCAATGTTCTTGCACTCCTGGTCGCCGGCCACCATTGGGCGCGGCGGCTCTGCGTCAACGGTCACGTTGCTCCAGCTTGCCGTGCCGTAGCCATCGAGCTCCGTCGAGCTCAGCCCGTCCCAGGTGCTGAACCCGTCAAACAGGCCGCTGATGTTGTGCATGCCGCTGGCCTGCGCAGAGCTGATCAGCGCCGGCAGATTGTTCATGCCGTCCCATTGACACTGCTGGAGCAATATGGTCTGGTCTACTCCGCCGGCACCGTGCTGCCCGCCGTTGCTGTCCATGCCTGGTGCGGCCGTGGGCGCGGGCGCCGCAGCGGTAGTGATCGCGTCCACGAGGCCCTGCAGCAGCTGGAACTTGGCTGTTTCGGCCTGGAGCCTGAGGACGTTCAACTCCCAGGAGCCGGTTCTCGTGCCAGCTGCGCCGCCGAAGTTGCTGGCGGCGGCGAGGAGTCCGGGGATCCCGGCAAGCAGGCTGAGATCGGTGCACGGGCGGTGCGTGACGGGGTCGATGCCCATGCCCAGCAGCTTCTTGCGCAGGTGCGTGTTCCAGTAATTCTTGATCTCGTTGTCCGTCCTCCCCGGCAACATAGTCGCGATCGACGACCACCTGGACCAATCTCAACCAGTCAGCCATGGGCGCCGGGGTCGGAGAAGATGATACAAAAACAAAGACGTGACTTACTTGTTGCCGAGGAGGGAGTGGAGGTGGATGACGAGCTTCTCCTCGTCGTCGGTGAAGCGTCCGCGCTTGATGCCTGGGCGGAGGTAGTTGGTCCAGCGGAGGCGGCAGCTCTTGCCGCAGCGGTTGAGGCCGGCAAGCGTGGGCAGGCGGCGCCAGCTGGCGTGGCCCTTCTGCTGGATGTAGTCCACCAGCAGCTTGTCCTCCTCGGGCGCCCACGGGCCCTTCTTCACGCCGGCTGCCTCCCCGTCGCAGCACGGCGACCGCCCCATCGCTCCACCAACGACTGGCTAGTAGCTAGCTTATTCCGCGAAGCTTAGCTTGCTGGAGAGAGGTGTAGCTAGCAATGGCGGGAGGGGGAAGCTAGGTTTTTTAGGTTTCGGGGTGGATATATTGGATTGGAGGTTTTTTTTATAGAGGGTCCGGGGCTGGGAGGAAGGTGTGTGCACGATGATGCGTGCATGGCGGCATGGAATGCTAAAAGGAAATCTTGTGTGTGGGAGACGCAGCCTCCTCATCTCTCTAGCCTCTCCGTTTCTCACACTCTCTCTTTCTCTCTCTAGCGACCTCTCTGTTACTCTGACTAAATCTCTCTCTGCTCGGCCGTGGACCAAATCAGTTCGCTGAAGTACGTATCCTGTTTAGCTAGTTTAGCTAGACTAGCAAACATGCCCGTGCGGTTGCAACGTGAGAAGAAAATGCCTCAATCTTGATAAAAAAGGTTCAAGACCCCACACAAGCAAGTACACGTCGCAGAAGCACTAATAACATAAACCATGAATATGAAATATTAATAAAGTTTAATTTCCCAATTCAAGTTTAATAAGTAGTGCCAAAAATTGTTACAAAGTCATGCATTGTTTTGTACATAGATTGATAGCTATAGAGTAACTGGTCGATTTTCTAGCTTGTAGTTGTACCCTTCGTGCATAGAATAAGAGATTTTTTCTTAGGAATATTCAACAAGCTAATAATTCTTTTAGGTGACCCCATATTTATTTTTTCCTAGGAATATTCAAAATCTCATGGTTGGTTTATTTTATTTTCTGAAATGAAGTCTTGTTTTGTACATGATCTTCCTTGTCATTGTACCCGAAAATATGACTATGTTTGTGGCACAAATAAAACAAAACTCAAATGTGTAGTTAGTTTTTTCATATAGAGTACATGTTTCATCCGCATGAGGTAAGAGAAAAAGCCCTCAAATGTGTAGTTAATTTTCTCATCCGCATGAGGCAATTTTGTGAGCGTCCATTAGTTTTATACATTTTTTTGTATGTGTTCGGCTCAGCTCCCATCGCCATCAGCACATGTTCATGTTCCTGCGCACGCTCGTAGCCGTTGGCAATTGCTGAGGCAGATGATGTGTGCATGGGTTGGTGGTCTTGGCGTCCACTCGCCGCCGGCCACACTTCTTGAGTATCCTCTTGAAGCTAGCATTCATTTTTTGAGAAATAGTAAATCCAACTCCTAATTCTAACCCATTTGAATTAAATTCTAATGAGTTTGAATTCAAATTCTTCCTTCATGAACAAACCATAATTACCTGGATTAAGCACATTTAAATTAATCCAGGAGAATTTTCGTCACTTCAAAAACCTTTCCAAACGCCCGTGCTTTTCTTTTAGTTCTTTGTCTAAATGAAAAAAGAAAATAAAAAGTTAGCAGAGAGAGGAGCAGGACAGCACAGCCAACCGCGATTCCCCCTTAACCCTACTTGTCCCCACAATTCCTCTCTTCTCTCTCTATTGATCCCTTCTGCGCCGCCACACACACACACACGCACCTCTCTTTCTCGCATTGATTCCTTCTCTGACCTACTCCTTCGAGGCCACATGTTGTCTACAACTCACAGGCATATTTGAACTGGTGGGATTGTACACAAGAAAATGATTTAGGACTATCTATTCAATTATTTTTATCAAAATTCTTTGGCACGGCTGAGGCCTAAGCGGGCGGACGTACTTACGACGAAAACATATTATATATACAGATGTGGGACGGACGAAACTTACGGACGAATATTAGGGAGTAAGAAGCAGTAATCCCTTTATTAGTAGGTGTGTATATATTCACCCATCATCAGTGGCGGAGCTAGGTGAAAATGGTTGGGGGGGGGGGGGGGGGGGGGGCAAGGTTAAAACCTGAGTATTTGAGGATGTAAAATGCTCCAAAAAATCTCATCTAAGCTCTCCTCAAATAATTTCTTCAGAGTTTAGTCAAAAGTTGTGGGGGGGGGGGGGGGGGGGGGCACAGCCCCCCAGAGCTGTACATAGCTCCGCCACTACCCATCATACACATACTCAAATACATCAACAATCCATTGAAATCTTTCATGATGCCACACGACAAACAACATGCTAGGTGGTGTTGCACAAAAACATAAAGGTGGGATGATTTTTGAGTGTACTGAAGGTGTTTCCGAAAATATTTATGGCACAATTTCAAACAATATGAAAATCAATGTTAAGCCACTTGTTTATATAAAGCTCATATCAATGATTTAGTCTACATCATCGTATAGGGGTTGTCATTGTGCACTCTGCGAAATAGAGAACATATGGTAGCTAGTAGGAATAAACATCCCATATGGTGTCAATAACGTCTTGTGTCAGAGCATCAAACTATCATATCTACTCAATTCAAATGGGGGTAGGAAACATATATAATATGCATTTTTAAAATACCTCATACAAAGAAGGTACTAATTAAAGTTACATCCTAAATATAATTTTAAAATGTTAAACATGCAAGATAATATTATATTTTGAATCTACATATTTTTCTGAGGAATTTCTATATATAACATGCTAGATTTGAGTACTCAATTCAAATGGGGGTAGGGAACATAAATAATATGCATTTTTAAAATTACCCATATAAAGAAGGTATTAATTAAAGTTGCACCCTAAATAAAAATTTGAAATTGTGAAACATGCAATATAATAGCATAATTTGAATCTACATATTTTTCTGAGGGATTTCTATTTATAACATTTTAGATTTGGGTAATCAATTCAAATAGGGTAGGAAACATATCCAATATTCATTTTTAAAATACTACCCAATATAAAGAAGGTATTAATTATGATTGCATCCTAAACATAATTTTGAAAATGGTTAACATGCAAGATAATAGCATATTTGGAATATACATTTTTTTAGGGATTTATATAGATAACATGTTAGATTTGGGCAAACATGAATAATGACATTTCTAAAATACGCAATACAAAGAAGGTATTAATTACGGTTGCACCCTAGACATAACTTTAGAAATGATTAACATGCAAGATAATAGAAAATTTGGAATTTACATATTTTTCTCAGAGATTTCTATATGTAACATGTTAGATTTGGGTACTCAATTCAAATGAAGCAGGAAACATATATAATAGGCATTTCCAAAATACCTAATATAAAGAAGGTTACGCTTGCACCCGAAAGATAATTTAGAAATGATTAACATGCAAGATAATAGCATATTTCGAATCTACATATTTTTGTGAGGGATTTCTATATATAACATACCAGATTTGGGTACTCATTCAAATGAAGTGGGAAACATATATAATAGGCATTTCCAAAATACCCAATATAAAGAAGGTTATGCTTGCACCCTAGACATAATTATAGAAATGATTAACATGCAAGATAATAGCATATTTGGAATCTACATATTATTCTGACGGATTTCTATATATAACATGTTAGATTTGGAGTTAGAGTTTGAAAGATATTTAATATTTTGAAAAGCTTTTGAATCTCATTGGAAAAAAAGAAATATTAAACAAAGAGTTGCTGGACCGAAATTGCAACATTGTCCAACCCAATTCAGATAGAAAAGGGGGATTTTTTTGGGAGAAGTTGGGATCAAACCCTGGTTTCCCAGGTTGAAGAGTGCGGCTCTAACCAATGGACTACTTATGGACTTGTGATTCAATAGGGGGTCACGGTATATGAACCAAGGCGGTGGCGGCCTATGCATGAAACAAATAGTTTTTTTCACTTATCAGTGGTATTTGGCATAATTTGTGTTAACTTTAGGGACAGTTCTACAATAGACAGGCAAAAACGTTTATTCCTTTGTTTTTTGTGCATACCGCATGAGCAAGTGGATGGGTCAACTATATGTGTAATACGAGGTATATTCATTTAGCGCTCAATGGACTCGGAAATATTACTTTCCTCGATCCATATTACGTGTCGTTGCTTTAGTACAACTTACTAAGTAAAGCAAACAGCAACTAATATGGATTGAAGAGAGTAGTTATTTCTTGGTTCTCGCCATGTATCCGATCAAAGACCCGCGTTTGATCTTGCGTTTCGCGGATAGATGTGTGGGCCAAACAGCTCTGGATATATAGTGAACTAGAATTAGTTGGTTATCAGCCGTATGAGAATTACATAATCGCATACATTATGCTCTAAATGAATAACTTGATGTCAAATGTTCCGTATCGATCAAATTTAAGCGAGCCGTAATTTTTCACAGTCACATGTGATGGAGCTGAGCGGCGGGACAAATACAAGAGGAGGAAGAAGAACCACGGAAGAAAGTAAGAAAAAAAGGAGGAATGAGGAAGGGTGAGTGGGGTCGAGGAAAATTGCGAGAGGAAGAGCGCGGCGACCAAGGAGGCATTGGTGACAACAATGGGGTGGGGATGTGGAGAAAGAAGACGATGACCATGGCCCTCGACCAACGGTGCATGGATCCTTCTAACACTATTAGCACCTCGCATCGACCGTGTTAGGTGGCCTAATAGCCGAACATCGGGCAGCACTTGGATCCTTCCAACACCAGTTTTCAGATAGCGTTTTTTCATATATATATTTTTACGGATAATGAGAATCCAAAAATATAACAAAAAAATAACGATCATAAAAATGTTGGTTTATTGTGGACATGTACGTGAACTTAAAATATATTCGGGAATTCAAAATTGTATGTGAATGTAAAAGATGTTCATGAATTTGGAAAAATGTTCACACAATTCAACATTTTGGTGAATTCAACAAAGTTAACAAATTCAAAAAAAGTTCAGGACATTCAGAAAATGTTCACAAATGAAAAAATATTCATGAATTTCAACAAATGTTCATGAATACAAAAAAAATATCACGAATTTAAAAAATGTTTGCGAATTTGGAAAATTTGAAATATAATTTTATTTGTTTCAAACAGTTCATGAATTTGTATAATGTTCACGAATTTGAAAATTTCAAGATAATAGAAAAAAAAATCATGGAGTTAGAAAATTTTCTTCAATTTGGAAATATGTTCACAAGATTCAAAAATATAAATAAAAAACCACGAATGAAAAAATCTTCATAATTCATATTTCTTCATGAATTCAGAAAATTATCATAATTTAGAAAAAATTCAAGAATTTTGAATTGTTTGCATACTAAGAAAATTTTGGAGAATCTTAGATCAAATTTTAATTATTCACCAATGAAAAGTTCTTAGATCAAAACAATGTTTTGCGAATAAGATATACTTGCAAATTTGGAAAATTTTAAAAAGAAGAAAAGAAAATTAATCAAAAAGACAAAAAACAATAAAATAGCCAAACCATCTGAAAAAAAGGAAAATAACTAGTTCTGTACCTTCCCGAAACCGGTCGAGAAGCTCGCAAAATCTTGATGGGTTGGCCGAAGCCCGAGTTTCGTGCGAACGATCGTAGCGATATGTATCGCAACAGGCGATACACATCAGTTGCGCGCTGCATGCCCCCCTTCCTTTCCCTTGTTTCACATAAATCAAATTGGTGCATGCATATATGTTAAAAACAAGCATAGAGTGAAGAATAATACATCTGAGAAAGAATTTTCACTTCATATATATTGTTTCATAATTGGATCTATTTTGGTGGTATCACTGCACCAGGAGAAAAAGGATCAGAGGCATCCGACAACGTGAGCCCCCTCTATATGCCTCTATTCACAATTCATGTACTCCCTCTGTAAAATAATATAAGAGCGTTTAGATCACTAAAGTAGTAATCTAAATGCTCTTATATTAGTTTACGGAGGGAGTATGTCATATAGGTGATGAAATGTGGAAGAACACACAACCGTCTTACTAATGCTTCCCATGTAGCCCTAGAAAAAGGATCTGGCCTAGCCGAAGCATATGTAAATACAAGAAAACTCATTTGAACATGCTACATGATCTAGATTTTGTAAACCAAAGATCGAGCGAAAGAATCATCAATATAAGATCTCCAAATAAAATCTTGTTGCACATAAAGGTGCCAGTTTCTCATGGAGTTGAATGGTGACCATTGGATGTGGGAATATATGGTTGGTACAATCGCGTACCGCGAGCAAACACATGAACAACATGCAAAGGTGGTGGTATGAAATAAGGAATCAAGAGCCGACCCCGCAGACCAAGGTGCCACCATCACTGATGGAGGTAGGGGGCAAACTGGCAAGGGGAAGCCATGCCCCCCCCCCCCCCCCCCCCCCTCTTCCTAGTTTGAGAAAATCATGTACACTTCCTTAACATTTTAATGTCAAATAGTAGGAAAAATCGAAGTATCCACTGTAACTTGAAGGTGCAAACTCCTCAAAATTTAAATTTCTAAAATCACGCAAATGGGTCATTTTATGGTTTTTTATTGGGTTCATCTTGTGTTAAAGTTTCAGAAAAGGGCCAGATTTCCTCATTTTCATGCGAACGTGTGTTAGCAATCTCCCCTCCCTTTTAACAATTTGTATTTATTTTTAGATAGATAGACAAGATAGACGTTCTTTTTTTGTAACACGGTACAATCAAAGTCGCTCACGTACACGAGCATACAACTCATCCCTATAAATGAACATCATCTTGAGATTGACGAAATCGTCACAAACGCCTTCCTAGTCGACGAGAACGTCTCCTTTCACTGAAAGCACATCGTCAAAAGGCCTGAAATAAATTCAGGAAAAATGCAAGCACCAATGTCAAGTCTGAGACTTGAACTATCGGTGGGCAGGAAATGTCACTGTCCTCCTAACCATCTAACCATGTACTACCTCTGCCCCGATGTATAAGTCATTCGCGTAGTTCTAGGTCGACAATTTAACTATATAAATATGTATTATATGTGACAAAAAATATATATTTAGAAACTATATCCGTGTAGAAATCTAGTGATATACTTTTCATGACATATAACACACATTTAATTACTCAAATCAATGACCTAGAACTACGCAAATGATTTATACACCGGGACGAAGGGAGTACTGATTTGCCAAGATAGCCGTTCCATTGGTGTGTGTTTGTGTTTCTTAGCAAAGGAGAAAAGGAGAACACTTTGGATTCGACTAGTGCCGAAGAAGCGCGGCGCACGCCGCGCTCGTGACTCCTTTCGTCTGTATTTTCCGGAATAAGCAAAAACAATAACATGTTTATGTGAGAAAATAGAATGAAAAGGAAAACACAAATTTTATTTTTACCCCATGATCTATGTGGACGTCCAGCGAATATTAAATGAATTGACAAAATTAAGTAAACCGGCTGGCCTATTACTTCTTTTTGTAAGCACATATTTTCCCCTTCGGTAAGTAAGAAAAAATATGATGGGCGCGGTAGTAATATGTATTTGGATTCATTCTCATATGCCATGTTTGGTCAATAGTGCAAATCGAATGCAATTGTTACCAATGTATAGACTATATAGTAGGAAAATATTTCTTGTCCAGTTTATGCATCTTTTTCACTTATATTCCGTATCTAGTTCCTAGCCACCACTATTACATTCTTTCTCAAAAAAAGGATTTATTCAATACAATTCAAATTTAAAATTTTGTAAGCGATTTAAATCCCAAATTTGTCATGGTGTAAAAATGGAGAGTAACTGACGGAGTGTTGTCATGGTGTAAAAATGGATAGTAATTGGCGGAGGACTTATTTAAACGTTGTATCTATGAATGGCTAATCTGATTATAGAACTTTCAACCCAATGCGATTTTCAAATAGTGATATAGGATAAGTTGTATGTCCATAGTTTAGAAAAATTTGGTGACTGAGAAATAAACTGGTTCTACAATAGTTTTTTGAGCAAACACTACCATTCACGGGTGATCCATTGTCTTGTATTTTTCTCCTTTTCTTTGGATTGGTCGAAAAAATAGATTAGAGAATGGAGTGAAGAGGTTGGTCAAGTGACAGTTTTCATTTTCATGTTGTCTCTTCTCGTTGGCTGCTTCTAGACTGCCATGATGGAGCCCATCCTAGAGGTGACTTCAGTGACGACATTGTGGTTGAGGCCTCGGTCCGGTTGGCCATAGGGAAGGAGAAGGCGAGCTAGACGACGACAACATCATCGACTATTCTCCATGCGTAGGTGAATGCACCAAGGGAGAAGGAGGTTCCATTTTTTCTTATTTTATTTCTTCTGGATTACTGTTCACGTGAATGCATAGCGTTGATTTACTTCTTTTATTATGGTGTATTGTTATGGGATACAATTCAGGTACTGTTTTGGTTTAATGTTTGGGTGGGTTAACGTTTACGGTTTATTCCTTTATTGCTCCGTTTCATTGGTTTTACCTTTTTAGATTTTAGTTGGGCTATTGTTTCGGTTAGCAATTCTGACTTTTATTCGGATACTTTTCCGTTTTTGTTCGGGTAATTGTTGATGTACTGTCCACTATTGTCGTGGTGTAAAATGGACAATAATCGGCAGAGAATTTACTTTTCCCATGGATTATCATTCATGCAAATATACTTTTCCCGTTTATTGTTTTGTGCCTCGACAGCACCATCACCGGAAATCAGCGGGAGACAATCGAGGTGGCTCTGTATCTGTATGTCGATGGAGAGAAATGATGTGTAGAAAAATCTTAAATCTTAACTTTTTATATAAGGACACGAGGATGAAGGAGGGGGAGAGAGATGATGTGTTAAAAAAAACCAAGTTTAATCTTAAATCTTAAATTTTTATACAAGGACGCGAGGATGAAGGAGGGGGAGAGAGCTGATGTGTAAAAAAAACCATTTTTTTATCAACGGGTGCATTTCTTTTCCTCCGGAACATTGTTCATTAACGGGGGCATTGTTCACGGGCACTGTTCCTCCGAAAACCCGAATGTTTCCCGCTTTAGTATATTGTGCCTCGGCAACATCATCATTGGAAAAGAGCGGGAGATGATCGAGGAGGCTCTGCATCGGTACGCCGGTGTAAAGAAATGATGTGCAGAAAAATACTAAATCTTAACCTTTTATATAAGGACGCCCGGGGTTAGGAGGAAAAAAATGATGTGTAAAAATATCCCAATTTGTCTCTAAAAACGGGCTTTTTTTTTACGCTGTTCATTATTCTTGAACCGCGGGGTGGGGAGGGGGCGTATTTTTTCCCGAAAACACTGTTTATTATTATGCAGTGTTCACTTTTGTTGTTTACCACTGCCACGTAGAATGAACAGTACCAGTGTGGAAAAAAAATAAAAAAAAGGAGAAAAATCAAATGCCTTAGTATAATTATTCGTTATTATTATATGGAGCCGGACGTGTCCCTTCGCGAAGCTTCCGAACGTGCGCCACGCGGCGGAGACCGCGAGTCGGTAAAGTCTTCCCGAGTTTGCCCCTGGCCCTAGCAATTATTTAACCGCCCCGTGCCATCGGCACCGTCGCTAACAAAGGCACAGATCCACCCCGGACGGAACCCGCTTCCCCCATCCATCCCCACCTCTCGCGATTAGGGTTTTCGCCGCCGCCGCCGCCGCCGCCGCCGCGCCGCCCGTATCGCCTGCCCGCCGGCCGGTCCTCCTCAACCCCTCCCCAGCGAAGAGCCGGCCGCCGCCGCCGCCATGTACGGGCACCGCGGGTAAGCCCCTCTCCATCGCCTGAAACCCTCGCTGATTGATTCCCCACGGTACGGTGGGTTTGCGATTGGCGTGCCCGGCCTGCTTAGGATGTTAGTTTACTCGTAGATTCTGGCGTAGCGGTTCCTTAATTGCCGTGTCCGGTGTAGATTGCATGGTTAGCCCCCCTGTTCTGGGATTTAGAATCTCTAGTTTGTTTTTTTGATTTGAACCCATCTGTTGTGCTAATTTTGTTTGCAAATCTGCGCGACGTGTCTTGTGTAGCGGGTGTGATAATCTTTCGGAGGTCAAATCGAATTTCTAGCCCAATCCTTTTGGGTTGAATCGAATTAGTATTTTTATTACTAGCCATCCCGTCTGAATTTGACGGAGCAAAGATATATAATCCTGCATCCTGTTTGGTGATGTACAAACTCGACCCTAAGTTAGGCTTCAATGTGTAATTCCGCATGGTAATACTGATGCATAAAACTTGGTTTGGGATATGGAATTGGCAATCTGTTTAAGTTGTTAGTATCCTTTAATCCTTGTAGAGCATTTTTGTTTGTTCTGTACCTGTCTGTTTATGTCAGTTTTCATGTGAAGTGAGACTCTCTGTGTTAGTTTTCTTGCAAAGCTTGTGGTTGTGATAACCTTAGTCCGACCCATTTAGGTTGTATGTCGAGTTAATATTGCAACGGTAGCACCTGATCATTTGGAAGAAATAAATACCTGTTTCTTCAAACCTGGTGCTAATGTAGGTCTTTACCTCATAATGAACTACATCATGATAATACAGACTTTACAACATTAAAAATGGAACTATGCTCTGTTAATAATCTGAGTTTGCCCCCAGTGAATTATGTTTTGAAGCACCAGCTTTTAAGTTTACAAACAATGTTTATAGTTACTGAAACTTGATCTGTTTAATCTTTTTGCCCACTTAAGACTTGGATTAGATAGGAATTATTCTACGTACTTTGCTGCTCGATTTTTAAGCACAGCATAATATTCTGCTACCCGTGCTATCACATTTTTACTTGCGTTCAAGTAATGAATGTCATTGCATTTCAGTTATTATTTACCTGCCAAGCATTAATACCTTCTGTAGATTATTTAATTTATGCGCAATTACTTTTCTTCATATGTTTGGGTTATTTTTTTATGAAAATGGGATTGAGAGATGGGGGGATATTCTCCTTTTTCTTTTTGGGATTGGATTATTTGAAGGGCAATGATGGGAAGCGGGGGGGTTTCGGATGGGTACGAGGGATCAAAGAGGCCACGAATGATGGAATCGAATCCATACTTCGCAGTGAACGCAGGGAGCCCGTTGGACGTTTCAAAGCGGGCCAGGATGATGGAGCCAGGCCCCCCATATTTTGCAGGCATGGGAAGCAGCGCTGGTGGCAGCGGCAGCGGCTTCTACCCTTCCTACGGCGGCAGCTTGGCTGGTGCTGCAGGGGTTAACAGTGGCATCCAAAACTTTCCAGCGGTCCGTCTGCGAGGGCTCCCTTTTGACTGCGAGGATGTTGACATCAGCAAGTTTTTTGCTGGGCTGGACATAGTGGACTGCCTCCTGGTCCACAAGAATGGGCGCTTCTCTGGCGAGGCCTTTGTTGTGTTCCCTTCATCCATGCAAGCAGAGTTCGCGCTGCACCGCAACAGGCAGAACATGGGCAGGAGGTACGTGGAGGTTTTCAGATGCAAGAAGCAGGATTACTACACCGCAATAGCCGCTGAGGTGAACCAGGGTGGTGCTCTCCTTGAGTCGGAGCACCGGCACTCGTCGCCTCCTCTACGGTCCAGGAGGCTGTCTGAGGACAAGAGCAGCATGGATTACACTGAGGTGCTGAAGCTGCGCGGGCTCCCCTACTCTGCTACCATCGAGGACATCATCAAGTTCTTTGTGGAGTACGAGCTGACGGAGGAGAACGTGCACATCGCCTACCGCTCGGACGGGAAGGCCACTGGCGAGGCCTTTGTGGAGTTCCCGACGGCCGAGGTTGCAAAGACTGCCATGTGCAAGGATAAGATGACCATCGGGACCAGGTACGTGGAGCTGTTCCCGTCGACCCCGGAGGAGGTGAGCAGGGCGAAGCCGCGGGGCAGGCAGTGAATGCGGCCTACCACAAGATGCTGAACCCTGGGTTGTCGGAAGGGCATAATCTTGTTCCGGTTTAGCCTTTGTGCTCTTCATGCTTTAATTAAAATTGTATCTCTGTCGGATTGTGTTAGTTTGTGCTCCTGTTTCTGATGAGACGGTCTCGTACTGCCTCTTCAGGGTAAAAAATGTGTATGAGATACTTTGCTGAGTTTGTAACTGTTACATCCTTTTTTGAAAAAGCACTTGTACCTCATGATATTATTTTTTTGTGACTTGGGAGATTATCCTTTTCTGTGACGCATGGGATGTTCGATGCCTACAGTTTCGATGTGGTTTTCTTACTCATCATGTGAAAGGAGTCTGGTACGTACTCTGTACAGGAACAGAGGATTTTGTGGAACTAATGCGTCGACTGTTCTGGCAACAATGTAATACACACGGTTAACACATTTTCATGGTAGGTTCTTGGTTCAATGCAAATACCAGTCTAGCGGTCACTCCACCTCTGCAAGAGGCATGATAGACTATGGCAAGGCGCACCTTCTTCACAAATACCCTTCTAGCGGTCACTTCACCTCTGCTTGGTTACAACCTTATCTGAGCACCTTGCGTGAAGGTGAAGTTAGTAGGAGAGCTGCTAAGATTCCATTCAGAAAAAATTCGCTGATGGCGAGAACTGCTCCGTTTATTTAAGGAAAACTGGACAAAAATCTGTACAACAGGCAACCACACTAACTTTATTTTGTTGAGGATTTGCAACCACACCTAACTAAACTAGGACAACAACAAACCTGACACACAGGCCCACACTTGTTAAGTGCCATTCAAGGCATACAGGTTAAAACGCCGGCGACCGGTGGCTAGCCCACCTTCACATTTAAGATGTCTATCACATACGCGTATTCGGCAAATTAACCCACCGTAGTCATTTTGGTATTCATTAATTCACAATATTAAGTGCTAATCTCATAGCATGCACGGATTGCCCAGGTTTCATCCTCGCGTGGCACCGTGTCCCAAAAATCGACAATTCCTCCCAAACTGTTCTGTGCATTTCGGGCTTGCTTTCACCTCGGAGATGTAGTGGTCTGTGCACTTTGGGCTTTTCGTCCCCCCCCCCCCCCCCCCCCCCCCCCCCCCCCAAAAAAAAATTTGTAAATAACTCTTTTACCACTTTTGTTTTTCTACCTTGATGAAATGGTCAGTGCTCCTGCCTTCCAGTCAACAAAAAAGGAGGTGAGGTAATCGGTGCCAGAGAGATCCATTTGACCTCTTCATCACGATCAGAGCCTTAAACACAACAATCATCACCTCGGCATTCTACCATGTGTCTTTGTGGATTCTTAGTTTAAGAAATCCAATTGTTTCACAGAGCAAACATACCACATTAATCAAATTGAAGAGGCAAGTCTATTTTTTTTTTCGAGAACAAGTACAACATACTCACTCCTACGAAGATATGCACATACATCATACCCTTATGAGCACTTATGAGAGAATGAGCCGACAAATATTTAGATGGACAAAGTCAAAACATGCAACTCATAGTCGACGAGCATGTCATGTTCATAAATCTAGGATAGGGCGAGCATCGATGTCAAGTTTAGACATTAAACTAAGCGCACTTTGCATGTAGGTCTCAACTTTAGTGTAGACACTACATGTCAACTTAAATATTTCTCAACACTCGGCCATGGTTAGGATCGGTCCCAACCATGTCCATGTAGAGGTAGGTCTAACATTTAGAGCAGACACTACATGGCAAGGTAGGCCTAACATTTAGGGCAGACAGTACATGACAACCTTATAGCTCGACACTTAACCGTGTTTTAAATCAATCACAATCATGTCCATCCAGAGGAAAGGTTTGATCAAGTAGCTATAAAACAACCTATGCATCATTGCGATTACATGGGATCCTAACCAAATGCAAGGTGCTACAGATAGCAGGTGGTTGGCATTGGGTCCATATATAGAATATTAGCACTATTTCGTGCTCTTCAATCATTCTGGTTCCGAGTTCTCTCTTGTTGAAATTTCAAGCTTAGATTATCAAAGGAGCAATATAGATTGTTTAAAGGATTATCTAGGAATGGTAGGTCTCAGGATGGCAAACACACAAGCCTTTGCACATCATACTTCTTATGTTCTCCGATATCTGTTCCAGTCACCAATGGTGATGACAGTCATGCATCGTGTTGTAAGGTAAACGAGACACCGTTGTAGCATGACTCATTTTTTTGCGGAAAGGCCTAACTTAGTATATTAAGTATATCATGTCCTTACAAACACACCCTTAAAAAGAAAAAGAAAATTACATCCAAATCCTTAGGGGTGTCGAAGTCTTCTTTCCTCCTGCATCCATCGGCGGCGCGCCATGAGGAAAGCTCATTGCCGTCCGCTGCGTTGAAAACTCACTAGTAGAGAAATGGCTTGCCACAACTTTAGTAGGTGGCGCCCCATTTTCAATCAACTTCATCACTATTTTATTTTCAAATAGTGGTCACATTGACATATTTTGTACGCCATCACTAAGACAAGACTATAGTGGTGTTGTTGGGACATTTTTGAATTCCACTTGTAGGTGGGACTCATAATTGTGACTAGGCGCAACTTAGTGTTGACGTGGCATAACATCAAGCGTCACCAGTATTAGGTTTACTTGTGGCTTGACATGTTTTGCCACATCACCACTATGCGACGTGGGGTCCATTTCTTGGAATTACTTTTATTTGTAATTATTTATTCTTAATTGAATAAAATATTTTTTAAGTATTTCGTAAATATTTTAGCCAGAAACTCTTGGAATTACTTTTATTAATGCAATAATATCAATTTTTTAAATGGAAAATATTTTTGTATTATATTTTGTGTCTTTTAATAGTTTTACCTTTTGACTTTTTTTTGTAAATGGTGAATATTTATATATTATATTAATAAAAAAATGTAATTTTTTTTAAAAAGTAAGTATTTTTCTTTGTAAATGGTGAACATTTTATATTATATATTATAAGATTTAGTTGTTTTACCTTCTTATTATTTGTAAATGGTGAACATTCTTATATTGTATTAGCCGCGAGGCAGGCAGTGAGTGGTGCCCTACCGGATGCTGAGCCCTGGGAGTGAGAACATCTGCATCTCGTTCCAGTTTTAGCCTTTTCGCTCTTCATGCTTTATAATTGTATCACGTCATATTGCGTTTAGTTTGCGCTCCTGTTTCTAGCTGTGTGGAGACATTTTCTGATGAGACTGTCTCGAACTGCCTCTTGAGGGAAAAAATGGCATGTGAGATACTTTGCTGAGTTTGTAACTGTTACCGTCCTTCGTATAAAGAAAGCACTTGTACCTCATGCTATTCTTTTTCTTATTGTGTGGGAGAGATTATCTGTATGCAACCTTTGGTGACGCATAGGATATTTGATGGTTACTTTTTTTGATGTGGTTTTTTGATTTCTCATCAGGTGAAAATCCTCGATTCTGAAGGCCTACATAGGTGCAGACATTAACAGAGGCATCCAAAAATCATATGTATACCTCTTATTCTAGACTACAGGCCTTGCTATTGCTAACACTACAATTACAGTTGGGAGCAACCTCCGGACTCCTTTTATGAGCGCATAACTTGCAGGAAGCCATCCCTATCTCTTACCACTGGTTGTTCTTGTCAATATTTTAGAACTTGTGAACCTTGCAAGTAAAATGTAGAATTAATGCGTCGACTGGCCCACCTCGGCTTTAAGATCTGAAAACAACGGCGTACATACAGTTCACATGTTTTCATGCAAATACCAATCAGGTGTTCACTTCACATTACAGCTATTTCCTTGTGAGGCATATGTACTTCTCCACAGATATCTCCTCGCCTAACTTGGCAGTTGTGTTGTAACAACAATCACGGCCCTCCGGGCTGCAATGCTGGAGGAGGAGCAATTTATGCAGGTTCTCCGGCACGTCGTGTTCCATTGAAAGAACAATGCTGAAGAAACCAGGAAAAATGCAAGCAACATGTGCAAAGTATAGAACTTGAACTTAGTTGCGCAAGTTTCACCACAAGTAACCTAACCAAGTGAACACAACTCGTATGTAGGTCTAAATTTAAGTGTAGACCATACATATAACTTAATTAGTGCTCTATACTGTCGAAATAGGTTTTCGCTCCGCTTTATAAATAAGGCAATCACAAGTTCAAGTGTAACATGGAGAATAAAATATTTTGTTAGGGCATCAGCATAAATACGCCCAGAAAAAACATGAGAGAAATAAGAAAAATACCACAAAGTGGCCGCTGGCTCATGGGGCCTGCGCGCGACGCAAGTTAGCGTGCGGTAGTAGTCATCGTCCATCATGTGACCTAGCCGATCGCGCTCGCCCTTTCTAAACAGCGGGTGCCAGTACTGCAGAAATGCAAGTAATTTGAAGATCGAGTTAGGACGATAAAGGGTTTCCTCCGCTTTATATTATAAAGCAACCACCCGATGCTCCGTCCAGCTCCACCCAGCTAGCCGCCCACAAGGATGCGCCACCACGGTCTTTGTGCCCTCCTCGTTGTCGCTTTGAGGACACTGACATGAGGCCAAGCGGAAGAAGGAGAGGACACCATAATCGGGGCAAACGGCCAAGAAACCAAGCGGGAGGGAACTGCCTCCACCGCCACCGCGGCAACCGTCCGGACGCGTCAACAGGGGCAAACTAGGCCCCTAGTAGCCTGATTGGGCCCAAACGGGCCCGCAAAGCCCCGTCGTCGCGTTGTCGCACACCGGCATACCGCACCGCCGCCGCCCCAAGACCGTTGACGCCCTACCTTCACCGCCAGGGAGCGCCTCGCCGTGCGAAGGACAGCCAGCCCGCGCCAACCCAGATGGGGCCCAGATCTGGGTCGGACAGGCGCCGCCGGCCATGGCCGCACCACCACGTCGCCCCGCAGACAACGCCTGCGCCACCGTGCTGAGCCGCTGCTGCCCTAGGAGCACCGCCGCCTAGAGGGAGAGAGCCTCGCCTCCGCCTCCAAGCGCGCGGGGAAGAGAAGTCCGCCGGCGGCAGCGAAGAGAATTCCACCGGCGGCGGCGAAGGGGGAAGGAGGAGGGAGGGGGCCGAGGCAAGGAGATGGGGTGGCGGCGCTCCATCGCCGCGGGGGTGTTTTTTCCTCTGCTAGACAAAATATTAACAAAGCGCCTAGTTTGCTTGTTTTGATCGAAGATCGAGTTAGAGCCCCCTCGAAGAAAAACCCGCCCAACAACCATCTTGTTGCACGTCGTGATCAAGTTAGAACTCAATACTAACGTCACAAACACTAGCCAGAAGAGGCGTCTCCTCCCGGTCTGGTTGGCACGAGTTTGTAGGAACCAAGCCAGGTCCAGGGCCCCCTAATCAAGGCCTAGAGCCTCACAGACAAAGCTCCAGAGTAATCTCGTCGGCATGCAAGAGAAGAGGATGTGGGTCCCCATCTACGGGAGACCACAAAGAGGACACAACCCATGCCAGGCTGTGTCACTTGATCACCTCCATCCTAAATGCGAGACGATCCCGAAACAATTGCCAAACGCAGATTTTGATCTTCAAGGTTAAGATCGATACTCGGCCATGGTTAAGATCAATTTCAACCATGTCCATGTAGAGGAAGGCATACCATGTGGAGCCGACGTACAAGACAAGGTAGGTCAGACATTTAGAGCAGACAACACAGGGCATCATTATAACTCAATACTCGACAGTTGTCTAGACCAATCACAATCATGCCGAGTGGCTATAAAATGGCCTATGCATCCTTGTGATTAAATGGGACCCAAAGAAAATCCAAGGTGCTACAAAGAGCATGAGGTTGACATTTGGGTGCAGATATAGCATATTACTAGTATTTAGTAGTACCTCGTGCTATTCGATCATTTTAGTACTGAGTTCTCTCGTTGAAATCTCTAGCTTCCCAGATGGTCAAGAAGGTAATATACTGTTTTAAGGGTTATCTAGGAATGCTAGGTCTCGGGATGACAAGTACATATGCCTTTGCACATGATATTTCTTGCATTCTCTGTTCCAGTCACCAATGGTGATGACAGATGGAAGGTGTCTTGCAAGTTGTTGCATGACTAACTTAGCAATGCTGAACCACCGTTTATTTGAGACTAGGACATATGCCCGTGCGTTGCAACGGGAAAAAAAATTCAATATGTTTCAAATATAATAAGCATGGCTCAAGACGTTCTACTAATCTATGTCGTCTATTTAAACATGGCGTCTAACACTAAAAAAACATGGCGTCTCACCCATGTCACTACTTATACTCTCACTAGTACATAACAGGGCATTGGTCCAGGTCGGGCCAGCCCATTAGTCTCGGTTCACTCACGAACCGGGACCAATGGAGGCATTGGTCCCAGTTCGTGAGGCCAGGGGGCCGGCCGGGCCTCGTGGGGCATTGGTCCCGGTTCGTATGACCCCTTTGGTCCCGGTTCCAGACACTAACCGGGACCAATGGGGGTCGCTCCTGGCCCACAACCATTGGTCCCGGTTCGTGGCTGGAACCGGGACCAAATGGGATCCTTTAGTCCCGGTTCCAGCCACGAACCGGGACCAATGAGATGCCTATATATACCCCCTCGCCAGCGAGCAGAGCACTCCACACTGCTCTGTTTTTCTGGCCGGCGAGGGGGGAGCTTTGTGGTGCTCTAGCTCACCTCCTATGCACATGAGGTGTTCGATGAAATGCCCGAGCCACACTTAAGCTTTCTGCTCTCGAAGCTCCTTGTCCAAGCTCCATTTTTCTCAAGATTTGTTTAGGTTTGGCGGTCCGTCCTGTCCCGTCCCCGTCCTCACCGCCGTCGATCGCCCGCGTCCATCTCGGCACCGGCACCACCGTGGTTAGCCTCTTATTCTTATCTTCTTTCTAAAAGAAAAAAGTTCTTACTTGTATCATTTAGATAGATACTTGTGTAATTTTCTTACTTTTATTATTGTTTGTTATTATATAGTGCCATGGTCATGGTATCCGCCCACGTCGGCCCTCGTCCGGTCTATGATTCGGATGTGGTATATATTATCTTTTATAACTATTTGTTTTATTTAGTGTTTATGACAATTATGCCGACCAACGTGACATAGATTTTTTAATCTAGGAGGTATGTGAACCGGAAATTCCAACCGACCCTCTTGTCGAGAGGTTAAATTTAGTTGAAAAAGAAAACGAGGATTTGAAAGAAAAATTGAAAAGAATTGAGGAGGAGAAGATGAAATTGGAGTTGCATGTTGCCGATGTCGTCGATGACCACAAGATCAAGATGGATGCAATGCGCTTGAAGATTAGAAAGATAAGAAAATATGCCATTGATAATGAGGCTTGGTATCATTATGCTGTTGGATCAATTGTTACCTTAGTTGCCATTATGATCGCATTTGTTGTTGCATTTAAATGTTTTACATAGTTGTATGTTAGTTTCAATTTATGTTTTAATTAGATGCTCTAGAGAGCTGTATGTTGTTCTATGAGAACTATGTGTGAACTTTATGTATTTATTTTTTCAATAATAACATTTGATCACTTCTCTATTCACTTCTCTATTCATTTGCCCTCGTCCGGTCTATGATTCGGATGTGGTATATATTATCTTTTATAACTATTTGTTTTATTTAGTGTTTATGACAATTATGCCGACCAACGTGACATAGATTTTTTAATCTAGGAGGTATGTGAACCGGAAATTCCAACCGACATAGAAATTCTTGTCGAGAAGTTAAATTTGGTTGAAAAAGAAAACAATTACTTGAAAGAAAAATTACAAAGACTTGAAGAGGAGAAGATGAAGTTGGAGTTGCATGTTGCCGATGTCGTCGCCGATCACAAGATCAAGATGGATGCAATGCGCTTGAAGATTAGAAAGATTAGGAAATATGCTCTAGAGAGCTATATGTTGTTCAATAATGAGAACTATGTATGAACGTTATGTATTTATTTTGGTCACTACTGTACTTTGGCTTTAATGTGTTGATGAATTTCTATTAATTTGGTCACTTCTCTATTCATGATATGCACGCAGATGAACCGGCAATGGATGTACGGTGACCGACGCACCTCCGAGTATATTGAGGGCCTGCATAATTTTCTCGAAGCGGCTGAGGCAAATAAGCAGAATGGTTTTATGCATTGTCCATGTACTGTCTGTGAGAATACGAAGGCTTTCTCCAACTATAAAACCCTTCACTTCCACCTGCTTCAGAAGGGTTTTATGCCACACTATAATGTTTGGACCAAGCACGGAGAAAGAGGGGTTATGATGGAAGACAACGAAGAAAAAGAGGATGACGACAACTACCTGTTGGAATATGCCCTAGAGGCAATAATAAATTGGTTATTATTATATTTCCTTGTTCATGATAATCGTTTATTATCCATGCTATAATTGTATTGATTGGAAACTCAAATACATGTGTGGGTACATAGACAACACTGTGTCCCTAGTAAGCCTCTAGTTGACTAGCTTGTTGATCAAAGATGGTTAAGGTTTCCTAGCCATGGACATGAGATGTCATTTGATAACGGGATCACATCATTAGGAGAATGATGTGATGGACAAGACCCAAACTGTAAACGTAGCATTTGATCGTGTCAGTTTATTGCTATTGTTTTCTGCATGTCAAGTATCTGTTCCTTTGACCATGAGATCATGCAACTCACTGACACCGGAGGAATACCTTGTGTGTATCAAACGTCGCAACGTAACTGGGTGACTATAAAGGTGCTCTACAGGTATCTCCGAGGGTGTCTGTTGGGTTGGCATGGATCAAGACTGGGATTTGTTACTCCGTATGACGGAGAGGTATCTCAGGGCCCACTCGGTAATACAACATCACAATGAGCCTTGCAAGCAATGTGACTAAAGTGTTAGCCACGAGATCTTGTATTACGGAACGAGTAAAGAGACTTGCCGGTAACGAGATTGAACTAGGTATAGTGATACCGACGATCGAATCTCGGGCAAGTAACATACCGAAGAACAAAGGGAACAACATACGGGATTAACTGAATCCTTGACATAGAGGTTCGACCGATAAAGATCTTCGTAGAATATGTAGGAGCCAATATGGGCATCCAGGTCCCGCTATTGGTTATTGGCCGTAGAGGTGTCTCGGTCATGTCTACATAGTTCTCGAACCCGCAGGGTCTACACACTTAACGTTTGGTGACGATTAGTATAATTGAGTTATTATGTTGGTGACCGAAAGTTGTTCGGAGTCCCGGATAAGATCCCGGACATGGCGAGGATCTCCGGAATAGTCCGGAGGTAAAGATTGATATATGTGATAATAGTGTTTTGATCTCCGGAAGAGTTCCGAAGTTCACCGGAAGGGGTTCCGGATGTTTACCGAAGTGTTCGGGTGCAGCAACACTTTATATGAGCCAAAGGGATAAAGCCCACAAGGTATTGGAAAGTGCAAAAGTAGTTTTGCTGCCGCGTAAACGGTACTACCGCTTGGTGAAGCGGTACTACCGCCCGAGCGGTACTACCGCTTGTGTGAAGCGGTACTACCGCCCAAGCGGTACTACCGCTTGTGTGAAGCGGTACTACCGCTTGTGAGCGGCTGTGCACGATTCGGCAGGGTCCGAATTGGACTCTTTTCCTGCGGGCCAAACCGACCTTGTGCGGGCAAAACCGACCCGGAGGAGGCTTTTACTCCAAGTTTAGACCCCAAGGCTCAACATATAAATAGAGGGGCAGGGCTAGCACACGGGACACATCAGGATTTCCCAAGCCGTGTGCCGGCAACCCTAGCCCTCTAGTTCCTCCGTCATAATCTCCGTAGCGCTTGGCGAAGCCCTGCAGAGATTGTTCCTTACCACCATCACCACGCCGTCGTGCTGCTGGAACTCAACCACTACTTCATCATCGCTCGCTGGATCGAGGAGGTGAAGGCGTCATCAAGCCGTACGTGTGTTGAACGCGGAGGTGCCGTCCGTTCGACACTAGATCGGAAGGATCGTGATTGGATCGCGGGACGCTCGGCGATTTGGATCGCGAAGACGTTCGACTACTTCAACCGCGTTTATTAACGCTTCCGCTTAGCGATCTACAAGGGTATGTAGATTCACTCTCCCTCTCGTAGATGCTCATCACCATGGATAGATCTTATGTGTGCGTAGGAAAATTTTTGTTTCCCATGCAACGTTCCCCAACAGTGGCATCTGAGCTAGGTCTATGCGTAGATGAGATCTCGAGTAGAACACAAACGAGTTGTGGGCGTGGGTGTATACATATTGCTTGCCGTTACTAGTTGATACTTGATTCCGCGGTATTGTGAGATGAAGCGGCCCGGACCGACATTACGCGTACGCTTACGCGAGACTGGTTTCACCGCTGCGTGCACTTATTGCATAAAGGTGACTGGCGGGTGTCTGTCTCTCTCACTTTAGTTGAATCGGTTCAATGAAGAGGGTTCTTTTAGAAGATCAAAAAGCAATCACTACACCACGTTGTGGTTTTGCGTAGGTAAGAATCGTTCTTGCTAGATACCCGTAGCAGCCACGTAAAATTTGCAACAACAATTAGAGGACGTCTAACTTGTTTTTGCAGGGTATGTTGTGATGTGATATGGCCAATTACATGATGAGATATATGTGATGTATGAGATGATCATGTATTGTATAGAATATCACGACTTGCATGTCGATGAGTACGGCAACTGGCAGGAGCCATAGAGTTGTCTTTAATTATTGTATGACCTGCGTGTCAATCATTAAGCGCTATGTAATGCTTTACTTTATCGCTAAACGTTAGCTATAGTCGTGGAAGCAACAGTCGGCGCGACAACCTTATGGCGACACGTTGATGGAGATCAAGATGATGGAGATCATGGTGTCATGCCGGTGACGATGGAGATCATGCCGGTGCTTTGGAGATGGAGATCAAAAGCACAAGTTCATGGCCATATCATGTCACTTATGATTTGCATGTGATGTTAATCCTTTTATGCATCTTATTTTGCTTAGGACGACGGTAGCATTATAAGGTGATCCCTCACTTAAATTTCAAGATAAATTGTGTTCTCCCCAAGTGTGCACCGTTGCGAAAGTTCGTCGTTTCGAGACACGCCGTGATGATCGGGTGTGATAGACTCTACGTTCGCATACAACGGGTGTAAGCCATGTTACACGTGCGGAACACTCGGGTTAAACTTGACGAGCCTAGCATGTACAGACATGGCCTCGGAACACAAGAGACCGAAAGGTCGAACATGAGTCATATAGTAGATATGGTCAACATGAAGATGTTCACCATTGAAACCACCTCAACTCACGTGATGATCGGACTTGAGTTGGTGGATTTGGATCATGTTACACTCGAATGATCGGAGGGATGTCAATTTGAGTGGGAGTTTTTAAGTAATATGATTAACTAAACTCATTATCTAAGAACAATAGTCTAAGTTGTCTTTGCTATATTTATGTTGTAGATCATGGCTCGCGCAGTAGCACCCCTGAATTTTAATGCGTTCCTAGAGAAAGCTAAGTTGAAAGATGATGGAAGTAACTTTGTGGACTGGGCCCGTAATCTAAGGATTATCCTTACGGCTTCCCAGAAGGCTTATGTCCTTGATGCACCGCTTGGTGATCCACCCGCTCCAGTTGAGTCTCTAGACGTTGTGAACGCTTGGCAGGCTCGTTCTGATGATTACTCAATAGTTCAATGTGCAATGTTGTATGGCTTAGAACCGGGACTTCAAAGACGTTTTGAACGTCATGGAGCATATGAGATGTTCCAGGAGTTGAAGTTTATCTTTCAGAAGAATGCCCGGATCGAGAGATATGAGATCTCCGATAAGTTCTATGCTTGCAAGATGGAGGAGAACGGGTCTATCAGTGATCACGTGCTCAGAATGTCTGGGTACTCCACCCGTCTGGCTGAGTTAGGGATGCCCCTTCCGCCAGAGGCTATCACTGACAGAGTTCTTCAATCATTGCCACCTAGCTACAAGAGCTTCGTGTTGAACTATAACATGCACGGGATGAACAAGTCAGTCGCCGAGCTGTTTGCGATGCTGAAAGCCGCTGAGTCTGAAATTCAGAAGGAGCATCAAGTGTTGATGGTCAATAAAACCACTAGTTTCAAGAAAAATGGCAAGGGTAAGAAGGGTAACTCCAAGCAGAGTGGCAAAGCAGTTGCTCCTCTCGTGAAGAAACCCAAGGCTGGACCCAAACCAGAAACTGTGTGTTTTCATTGCAAGGGAACTGGACACTGGAAGCGGAATTGCCCCAAGTATTTGGCTGACAAGAAGGCGGCCAACAACAAACAAGGTATATATGATATACATGTTATTGATGTGTACCTTACCAACTCTCGTTGTAGTGCCTGGGTATTTGATACCGGTGCGGTTGCTCATGTTTGCAACTCAAAACAGGAACTGCGGAATAGACGGAGGCTGGCAAAGGACGAAGTGATGATGCGCGTGGGAAATGGTTCCAAGGTTGATGTGATCGCCGTCGGCACGCTCGCTCTTCGATTACCGTCGGGATTAGTGATGAACCTAAATAAGTGTTATTTGGTGCCTGCGTTAAGCATGAACATTATATCTGGATCTTGTTTATTGCGAGACGGTTACTCATTTAAATCAGAGAATAATGGTTGTTCTATTTATATGAGTAATATCTTTTATGGTCATGCACCCGATGTGAGGGATTTATTCTTATTGAATCTCGATAGTAATGATACACATGTTCATAACATTGATGCCAAAAGATGTAGAATTGATAATGATAATACCACTTTCTTGTGGCACTGCCGTTTAGGTCATATTGGCGTAAAACGCATGAGGAAGCTCCATGCTGATGGACTTTTGGAGTCACTTGATTTTGAATCACTTGACACATGTGAGCCATGCCTCATGGGCAAGATGACTAAAACGCCGTTCTCTGGAACAATGGAACGGGCAAGTGACTTATTGGAAATCATACATACTGATGTGTGCGGTCCGATGAGTATTGAAGCGCGCAGTGGTTATCGTTACTTTCTCACCTTCACTGATGACTTAAGTAGATATGGGTATATTTACTTAATGAAACACAAGTCTGAAACATTTGAAAAGTTCAAACAATTTCAGAGTGAAGTTGAGAATCATCGTAACAAGAAGATTAAATTCCTACGATCTGATCGAGGAGGAGAATATCTGAGTTATGAGTTTGGCAGTCACTTAAAACAGTGTGGAATTGTTTCACAATTGACACCGCCTGGAACACCACAGCGTAATGGTGTGTCCGAACGTCGTAATCGAACCTTATTGGATATGGTGCGATCTATGATGTCTCTTGCCGATTTGCCACTATCATTTTGGGGTTATGCATTAGAGACAGCTGCATTCACTTTAAATAGGGCACCATCGAAATCCGTTGAGACGACGCCATATGAACTTTGGTTTGGCAAGAAGCCAAAACTGTCGTTTCTTAAAGTTTGGGGATGTGATGCTTATGTCAAAAAGCTTCAGCCTGAAAAGCTGGAACCCAAAGCGGAGAAATGCGTCTTCATAGGATACCCAAAAGAGACAATTGGGTATACCTTCTACCTCAGATCCGAGGGCAAAGTGTTTGTCGCTAAAAACGGAACATTTCTTGAGAAAGAGTTTCTCTCGAAAGAATTGAGTGGGAGGAAGATAGAACTTGATGAGGTTGTTGAACCTTTACTTCAACCTGAGAGTAGCGCAGCGCAGAAAGTTGTTTCTGTGGAGCCTACATTAGCTGGAGAGGAAGTTAATGATGATGATCATGAAGCTTTGGATCAAGTTGCCATCGAACCTCGTAGGTCGACAAGGACGCGTACTGCTCCCGAGTGGTACGGCAACCCTGTCTTAGACATCATGTTGTTAGACAACGATGAACCTACGAGCTATGGAGAAGCGATGATGAGCCCGGATTCCAAGAAGTGGTTAGAGGCCATGAAATCCGAGATGGGATCCATGTATGAAAACAAAGTATGGACTTTGGAAGTATTACCTGAAGGGCGTAAGGCCATTCAGAACAAATGGATCTTTAAGAGGAAGACGGACGCGGACGGTAATGTCACCGTCTATAAAGCTCGACTTGTGGCAAAGGGTTTTTCACAAGTTCAAGGAGTTGACTACGATGAGACCTTCTCACCCGTAGCGATGCTTAAGTCCGTCAGAATCATGCAAGCATCTCGGAGTTGGAATCTTCGTTTTGATGAGGTGATCAAAGCGTTCGAGTTTATACAAGTTTACGGAGAAGCTTGTATTTACAAGAAAGTGAGTGGGAGCTCTATAGCGTTTCTAATATTATATGTGGATGACATATTGCTGATTGGAAACAATATAGAAATGCTGGAAAGCGTAAAGGAATATTTGAACAAGAGTTTTTCAATGAAGGACCTAGGAGAAGCTGCTTTCATATTAGGCATCAAGATCTATAGAGATAGATCAAGACGTTTAATAGGACTTTCACAAAGCACATACCTTGATAAGATTTTGAAGAAGTTCAAAATGGATCAGTCCAAGAAGGGGTTCTTGCCTGTTTTGCAAGGTGTGAAGTTGAGTAAGACTCAATGCCCAGTGACTGCAGAAGATAGAGAAAAGATGAGTGTCATCCCCTATGCTTCGGCCATAGGCTCTATCATGTATGCAATGCTGTGCACAAGACCCGATGTCAGCCTTGCCATAAGTATGGTCGGAAGGTTTCAAAGTGATCCAGGAATGGAACACTGGACGGCGGTCAAGAATATCCTGAAGTACCCGAAAAGGACTAAGGACATGTTTCTCGTTTATGGAGGTGATCAAGAGCTCGTCGTAAAGGGTTACGTCGATGCAAGCTTTGACACTGATCCGGATGACTCTAAGTCGCAAACCGGATACGTATTTATTCTTAATGGGGGTGCGGTTAGCTGGTGCAGTTCCAAGCAAAGCGTGGTAGCTGATTCTACATGCGAAGCGGAGTACATCGCAGCCTCGGAGGCAGCGAAGGAAGGTGTCTGGATGAAGGAGTTCATGACAGATCTTGGAGTAGTGCCTAGTGCGCTTAACCCAATGACTCTGTTTTGTGATAATACTGGTGCCATTGCTCTAGCCAAGGAACCAAGATTTCACAAGAGGACCAGACACATAAAGCGACGTTTCAATTCCATCCGCGATTACATCAAGGAGGACGACATAAATATTTGCAAAGTACACACGGATCTAAATGTTGCAGATCCGTTGACTAAACCTCTTCCAAGGGCTAAACATGAACAACACCAGAACTGCATGGGTGTTCGATTCATTACAATGTAAATCACATAGTGATGTGAACTAGATTATTGACTCTAGTGCAAGTGGGAGACTGTTGGAAATATGCCCTAGAGGCAATAATAAATTGGTTATTATTATATTTCCTTGTTCATGATAATCGTTTATTATCCATGCTATAATTGTATTGATTGGAAACTCAAATACATGTGTGGGTACATAGACAACACTGTGTCCCTAGTAAGCCTCTAGTTGACTAGCTTGTTGATCAAAGATGGTTAAGGTTTCCTAGCCATGGACATGAGATGTCATTTGATAACGGGATCACATCATTAGGAGAATGATGTGATGGACAAGACCCAAACTGTAAACGTAGCATTTGATCGTGTCAGTTTATTGCTATTGTTTTCTGCATGTCAAGTATCTGTTCCTTTGACCATGAGATCATGCAACTCACTGACACCGGAGGAATACCTTGTGTGTATCAAACGTCGCAACGTAACTGGGTGACTATAAAGGTGCTCTACAGGTATCTCCGAGGGTGTCTGTTGGGTTGGCATGGATCAAGACTGGGATTTGTTACTCCGTATGACGGAGAGGTATCTCAGGGCCCACTCGGTAATACAACATCACAATGAGCCTTGCAAGCAATGTGACTAAAGTGTTAGCCACGAGATCTTGTATTACGGAACGAGTAAAGAGACTTGCCGGTAACGAGATTGAACTAGGTATAGTGATACCGACGATCGAATCTCGGGCAAGTAACATACCGAAGAACAAAGGGAACAGCATACGGGATTAACTGAATCCTTGACATAGAGGTTCGACCGATAAAGATCTTCGTAGAATATGTAGGAGCCAATATGGGCATCCAGGTCCCGCTATTGGTTATTGGCCGTAGAGGTGTCTCGGTCATGTCTACATAGTTCTCGAACCCGCAGGGTCTACACACTTAACGTTTGGTGACGATTAGTATAATTGAGTTATTATGTTGGTGACCGAAAGTTGTTCGGAGTCCCGGATAAGATCCCGGACATGGCGAGGATCTCCGGAATAGTCCGGAGGTAAAGATTGATATATGTGATAATAGTGTTTTGATCTCCGGAAGAGTTCCGAAGTTCACCGGAAGGGGTTCCGGATGTTTACCGAAGTGTTCGGGTGCAGCAACACTTTATATGAGCCAAAGGGATAAAGCCCACAAGGTATTGGAAAGTGCAAAAGTAGTTTTGCTGCCGCGTAAACGGTACTACCGCTTGGTGAAGCGGTACTACCGCCCGAGCGGTACTACCGCTTGTGTGAAGCGGTACTACCGCCCAAGCGGTACTACCGCTTGTGTGAAGCGGTACTACCGCTTGTGAGCGGCTGTGCACGATTCGGCAGGGTCCGAATTGGACTCTTTTCCTGCGGGCCAAACCGACCTTGTGCGGGCAAAACCGACCCGGAGGAGGCTTTTACTCCAAGTTTAGACCCCAAGGCTCAACATATAAATAGAGGGGCAGGGCTAGCACACGGGACACATCAGGATTTCCCAAGCCGTGTGCCGGCAACCCTAGCCCTCTAGTTCCTCCGTCATAATCTCCGTAGCGCTTGGCGAAGCCCTGCAGAGATTGTTCCTTACCACCATCACCACGCCGTCGTGCTGCTGGAACTCAACCACTACTTCATCATCGCTCGCTGGATCGAGGAGGTGAAGGCGTCATCAAGCCGTACGTGTGTTGAACGCGGAGGTGCCGTCCGTTCGGCACTAGATCGGAAGGATCGTGATTGGATCGCGGGACGCTCGGCGATTTGGATCGCGAAGACGTTCGACTACATCAACCGCGTTTATTAACGCTTCCGCTTAGCGATCTACAAGGGTATGTAGATTCACTCTCCCTCTCGTAGATGCTCATCACCATGGATAGATCTTATGTGTGCGTAGGAAAATTTTTGTTTCCCATGCAACGTTCCCCAACACTACCCGCCCCCTGAATACGGTGATGCTGCAATGGGGGAAGCTGAAGATCAAGAGGAACCAGACGATCTGCCCGATGATGATCTTCGCCGGGTCATTGTTGATGCACAGAGAGAATGCGAAAGTGAAAGGGAGAAGTTGAAGTTCGATCGCATGTTAGAGGATCACAAAAAAGGGTTGTACCCAAATTGCGAAGATGACAACAGAAAGCTCGGTACCACACTGGAATTGCTGCAATGGAAGGCAGACAATGGTGTATCTGACAAGGGATTTAGTTCGCTTCTGAAAATAATGAAGAATAAGCTTCCAAAGGATAACGAATTGCCCGGCAGTACATACGAAGCAAAGAAGGTTCTATGCCCTCTAGGATTCGAGGTGCAGAAGATACATGCATGCCCTAATGACTGCATCCTCTACCGCGGTGCGTACGAGGATTTGAACGCATGCTCGGTATGCGGTGCCTTGCGGTATAAGATCAGAAGAGATGACCCTGGTGATGTTGAGGGCCAGCGCACCGGGAAAAGGGTTCCTGCCAAGGTGATGTGGTATGCTCCTATAATACCACGGTTGAAACGTCTGTTCAGAAACAAAAAGCATGCCGAGTTGATGCAATGGCACAAAAAAGACCGTAAGAAAGACGGGAAGTTGAGAGCACCCGCTGACGGGTCGCAGTGGAGAAAGATCGAGAGAAAGTGGAGCGACTTTACAGGTGACCCGAGGAACGTATGGTTTGGTTTAAGTGCAGATGGCGTTAATCCTTTTGGGGAGCAGAGCAGCAAGCATAGCACATGGCCTGTGACTCTATGTATGTATAACCTTCCTCCTTGGTTGTGCATGAAGCGTAAGTTCATTATGATGCCAGTGCTCATCCAAGGCCCTAAGCAACCCGGCAATGACATTGATGTGTACCTAAGGCCATTAGTTGATGAACTTTTACAGCTATGGCATGGAAGAGGTGTACGTGTGTGGGATGAGCATGCACAAGAGGAATTTGACCTACGAGCGTTGCTGTTTGTAACCATCAACGATTGGCCTGCTCTCAGTAACCTTTCAGGACAGACAAACAAGGGACCAATGCCCACCTTTGGTCCCGGTTGGTGCCACCAACCGGGACCAAAGGTCCCTGTTTCCCGCCCTTTGGGCTGACGAAAAGAGACCTTTGGTCCCGGTTGGTGGCACCAACCGGGACCAAAGGGAGGCATTGGTCCCGGTTGGTGGCACCAACCGGGACTAAAGGCTTTGCTATATAAGCCACCGCTTAGGAATTTTTCCCCAAATTCTCACATCTCCCCCGACGCCGCCCGGCTGCTCCTCGTCGCTGTCGCCGTCGCCGCCCGCTCCTCGTCGCCGTCGCCCTCTCCCATCGTCGCTGTCGCCGTCGCCCTCTCCCATCGTCGCTGTCGCCGTCGCCCTCTCCCATAGTCGCTGTCGCCGTCGCCCTCTCCCATCGTCGCTGTCGCCGTCGCCGCCCAGCCCCGTCGCCGCCCGCTCCTCGTCGCCGCGCCTCCTCGTCGCCGTCGCCCTCTCCCATCGCCGCCCCCAGTGAGCACCCCGCCTTCCCCCGAGCCCTCGCCGTCGCGCCCTCCTCGCCGTCTCCGCGCGCGTGCCCCCCCTGAGCCCGCCGTCCTCGTCGCCGGCCTCGTCGCCGGCCTCAAGCCATCGCCGCGCCCCCCCAGTGAGCCCCCTTTCCCATGGTCCCCTGCTCCCCGTCGCCGCGTGCCCCCGAGCACACCTCGTCGCCGGCCTCAAGCCATCTGCAACTGCTCTGTTGGAAACAATTAATTTTTCTGTTGTTTATATGATGATATATATATATATGATATGATGATATATATATATATATAAATGAGATGTATGTTCATGTGGAGATGAGATAGATAGATAAATGGTCATGTATATGTTCATGTAATTAAAAAGTCATGTATATGTTTTTTTCATGTATATGTATATGTTCATGTATATGTTCATGTAATTAAAAAGTCATGTATATGTTTTTTTCATGTATATGTATATATGTTCATGTATATGTGTGTATATGTTATCCGGAATGTATGTCGTTGTCGATATACCCCCTCCCCGATAACTTTTACATGAGGGGGGAGGGGGGGTCGATCGATAGGCCACCCAAACCCTAGAAAAAAAAATTCATACAGAAAACTCCGGTAATTGTGACATGAGGGGGGAGGGGGGGGTCGATCGATAGCTCAGCTCTTTCATTGCATGTATATATAATTATCCTCACTATATTATGCAGATTGAAGATCGTCGAATGCAGAAAAGCACAAATGTATGACATTGGGTTCATTAACCCAGATATCATACATGAGTATACGGTTAAAAACAATGTCACAGACACCGAGGACAACTTGCTACAATCGTTGCTTAAAAATCAAAACAAAGGGACAATACTCTTTCCTTATAACTGCAAGTGAGTGTTACTGTCTTGTGCATATTCGGTTTCCCTTATTACTCGAGGTTATAGTAATGTAATTGATGAGTTATGCATGCGTGCGCAGGTACCACTTTATTCTGCTAGAGATTAAGCTTGAGCGGGGAGTAGTAATCGTCTTAGACTCGAAACGAAAAGATCCCCAGGAATATGCGGGCATAACTGAAATGCTCCAGAAGTAAGTTCAATCGATCATTATCGCGTCATATCGGCAACTTTGTTCATTTCCTGATATCAAGTAATTATTTTGTTTGTCTGGCAGGGTTTGGAAAGAGTTCACCGCAATTGTTCCGGCACTGCCGAGGGAGCTGCAATTTACACACCCGAAAGTAAGTACTACTAGCTAGTTCCGCGCATCTCCCATTGATTCTAGTTCCATCAATACCATTTATCATGCTTGATTATCAGTTTGATTGAACTCTATTTCTCGTAAAGTGCTTGTGGCAGGAAAAAGGGAATGATTTTTATGGATACTACGTTTGCGAGTTCATCTACAACGCGACGACCCCTAAGCGGGGCTACTCTGAAAAACAATTTCAAGTGCGTAAGCAATAATTCACAACTTTATTTTATTACCATGATTTGTGTTGAGTTTCATTCATATATATGTATTGACCCCCTTCTTCAAATTAGACGTGGCAGATGTGGGATGAACTCCTACCACATGATCGCATACGAGCAATTCAAGAGGAATTGGCGGGATTCTTTCTTGACCACATCATAAATAAAGCCGGAGAATACCATCTGGAATTTGACATTAGATGTTAGGGATTGTAAGAGATCTTATATTGTATATATGTAGCTAGTAGCGTCGGATAGATATACGAAAACTTGTTGTTCGACCAATCTCTCGGAGAAAGAGAGGTCGATCACTTCTCTGTGTATATGTTCATGACGATCTTGTGTACTTAATGGTTCCTTCATTTGCTTACTAGCTAGCGTGTCGAGTTCTCTCTATAGTAGCTAGCGTCGACCAAGCACGGAGAAAGAGAGGACACTTCTCTCTATTAGCTAGCTAACATAATATGAAACACCTCAATTAACCCTACAACCCCCCCCCCCCCCTAAACCCCCCTTTCAAAAAAAAAAAACCCCAGTGCCTTTTGGTCCCGGTTGGTGTTACAAACCGGGACTAAAGGTCCTACTGCCCGGGCTCCCCGCGGCGGCCACGTGGACGGCCTTTGGTCCCGGTTCGTAAGCGAACCGGGACTAAAGGTTTTGGGCTTTAGTCCCGACCCTTTAGTCCCGGTTCCAGAACCGGGACAAAAGGCCCTTACGAACCGGGACAAATGGGGGTTTTCCTACTAGTGTCTTTCTCACCACTGCTCATAATAGGCCATGTTCACCTGATTATAATACGTTCAAACATTGTCAAAACCCTAAGGTGATGATCTCGGACATAGCACAACACACCTCGTCGGCGTCAGCATTTGATGCTGCAATTATCTTAACCTGCTGCAGGCACTGGTTGCTGCCATCATGATAATCCTCATGATTTTTCCGACCATGTTATGTACCAGCCCCCATGCAAGCATAATGTCTTGTCCTCCTTATTCAAGCATGTAGTACAAGCCAACCAAATCCATGCAAGCCACAACGTCATATCTCCTCCTTCATCTTGCCACATGCAGGTCCGTAGACACAATTTATCAAGCTTAATTATTTAGGAGGCCATTGATTCTCCTACAACCCACGGGGTATATAAATTGGTGTGATTGGGTTCAAAGGAGCGAGGTGGTACTATTTGTTAGACGAACATATTTGTATCACACGCACATGCTAGCTTAGCTGGCTACAACCCAAGGGATAGAAGTGAAGGTTGTGTGTCCGCCCCTGATTTCGAAGGCCAGCAGCAGGCCCATGATGGTACGTGATGAAGGTGTCATCTATTTTTCGAACGAATCCTATGTATAATCAATGCACAAGCTAGTTAAACTGGCTAGAGCCAAACGGATAGAAGGGAAGGGTTGTGAGTTCGAATCCTAGGAGAGGCACACATTTTTTTCCTAATCTTGGAGGCAGCTATACGAATTTATTATTTTATATCTCCCGCTAGAGCAGCTAGCTCGGCCCAATACGCATGAAAAAAGGAGGTACGGCCCAGGCAGAGTACAGAGGAAATTTTAGTACCACCTCGGATATAGAAAAAATAACCTAAGCCGCTAAGCGGGACGAAACCAAGAATATCACCTTGCTTTATTAGTAGGGGTATAGAAAAGCCTCAGCGTTATTAACTCCTGGGATCACATTACAATCCACGGGCAGGATAGCTTTTAGCATGGGAGGTACATCAGCGATAATCAGCACTTGATCTCCAAATACCTGGCATGTGCCGCGAGCTCATGAGCCATATTATTCCTTTCTCTCCTCATCGCACTGATTGAGACATCATGGAATGCACCCATCGCCATCAATTCTCTAACATCAGCAATAACAGAGAAGAACGATATGACGGTTCTTCACTTTTGGGTCCAGCAAAGCAGCAACAGAGGCACAATCAGATTCAATACATGATAGAATTTCCTTAACTCCCTCGTTCCCGATAGAATGGCCCAAGCCTCAGATTGCTCTTGTCCCTTGCAGCATGGAATACGCCGACATACGGACACTGCAACACGCCCAACATTTTCCCTGACAATCACACCAGCACTACCTTCGCTGCTCACATTAATAAACGAAGCATCAGAGTTCAGTTCCCACGCTCCAGCACTCGGAGGCCTCCAATGGTCAGTAACAACTGGTCCCTCTATGTGCAGATGTTCCCTCTTTTTTTTTTTTTTGCGGGTGAAAAAACTTGTATTACTCAAACTCCACACTTGTACAGTCCATCGCAACCAACTCTATGGATACGTGAGGTCCAGAGCCCAACCAAGTCATGGTTCTACCCTCAATACGAGCAAAATTAGCTAGGCTATCACTAACCTTATTCTGGCAACGATTTACATGAGTAATACAACTTTCACGAAGAGACATAAGATATTTAATCTCCTTTATGATGGACGAGTAAATGGATCTGTCAACCTCCGAAGCTTGGATCATCTTCACCGCCACAATTGAGTCCATTTCCACGATCACCGGTAGCTCACTTCTCTGGATGGCAACGGACAAACCTTCCATACAGGCACATAACTCAGCTTCCAGTGCCTCTCGACAAGAGAACAATTGCCTACAAGAGGAAAAAATTATCGCTCCCTTATCATCACGTAGGACCATTCCAGCGCCAGCTGTTCCGTCGTCCGCAAAAGACCCATCAATATTAAGCTTCACCCATCCGGACTTTGGTGCTGACCACTTAGTAACCTTTTTTTCCATTATCATATGCGGACTCCGTCTTTCATATGTGATGGTAGACTTGCCTTTGCGTGGATCAGTAGAGAGATCAATTTTAATACCAATCAGAGAGTCCAAATAGCTTACCAAGAATCTTTTCGACGCTTCCATAGGCGGGGCTGGTTTATGGTGTACGACCTCATTGCGTATATGCCATACCCTCCACATGGATAGCAATAACATAGATCTCTCAATCTCCTGTAGCGGCTCAAGTGCATGCAACAGCCACTCATCCCCGTTATTTTGCAGGGTAGATAAACATGGGAGTGGCCAAACTTCAGACATTGCTTCCCATAAGATCCTCGCAAAGGAGCAGCGACAGAGAGCATGGTAGCAGTCCTCTGGTTCACTAGCACATACCGGACAAAGGTTACTTGTTTCAAGTCCACGCCTGTACTTTTTGCACCATGTCGGCAGCGAATTTGTAGCAACCCGCCACGCAAAATTCTGGACCGTAGGAGGAACATCCGAAGACCATATGAGCTTCCAACAAGAGCGCCGGCCGTCAGGTCGCGAGCTAGAGCCCGTTGCCGAACTCCTGTGAGCCTCTTCAAAACCAAATTGGTATGCACTCTTGACCGAAAAAACGCCGAACTTACCCGGCCCCCAAGCCAAGGTGTCGTCCTCATGCCTAGGGGACGCCCTTATTTTCAGTATCTCATTTACATCAGCCGGGAGGAAATACTCCTGCAACAGCCCAACATTCCATGAGCCATTATCATTAAGTAGATCAGACACGAAGCGGATTCTGCATCTTCCTTGTAAGGTGATGGGTTTATAGGAGAAGGGTCTTGGGATCCAGTTATCGCGCCACACACGAATACTTCTGCCATTCCCCACTCTCCAGATTAAGCCCTTCTTTAACAGATCAAGGCCATAGCTGATTGCTTGCCACGAAGAAGATGCGTTGCCGGAGAAGACAGTATCCTCTATGTTTCCATCCGGATAGTACCTGGCTTTGAGCACTTGTGCACACAGGCTATCAGGTTTTGAAATCAGTCTCCAAGCTTGTCTTGCTAATAAGGCTTGATTAAATATTTTGTAATCTCTAAACCCAGCACCTCCTTTACTTTTTGGTTGTTGTAAATCCTCCCATGCACGCCAGTGTACTTTCCTCTTACCTTTTTCAGCACCCCAATAAAAGGCACGTACCATCCGTGTTAATTCATCACACACTGAGAATGGAATCTTGAAAACACCCATCATATATGTAGGAAGAGCAAGCGCAACAGATTTAATAAGAGTCTCCCTCCCCGGTTGGGCAAGGTGACCGTCTCCCCATTGGACCAAACGCTTGGTTAAACTCATCTGAAGGTTTTGGAATCTCCCTTTCGACATGCGACCCTCTGGAGTTGGAAGGCCAAGGTAATTCTCCTCAAACACTAAGCTAGTAACATGCAGCACCCCCCTGACTTCCTCCTGAATATCTTCGGAGCATGCAATACCAAAGAGGATGGAACACTTATCAAAATTAAGAAATTGTCCCGTTGCTACCCCGTATTGATCCAAAGCCAATTTAACTTTCTCAGCCTGGGCTCTACTAGCCTCAAAGAAAAGCATGGTGTCATCAGCAAATAAAAGATGTGAGATACCCGGAGCTCTTCTACACACCTTGATCGGAGATATATCACCAGAAGACACATAATGCTTCAGAATAGCGGACAGACCATCTGCCACGAAAAGGAACAAGAAGGGGGATAGAGGATCACCTTGCCGAAGACCACGCGACGGTGCAAATGAATCTAAGAGGATCCCATTAAGTTTGACAGAATATCTCACCGATGTGACACAAGACATTATCCAGTCCACCCATCGTTGAGAGAAACCCAGCTTTTGCATCACTTGCTTCAAGAACTTCCAATCCACCCTATCGTAAGCCTTTGAGAGGTCCAACTTGTAGGCACAGAAACTTTTTGTTGGGTCCTTCTCTTGCTTAATATGGTGAATACACTCGAAGGCCACAAGAGCATTGTCTGTAATCATACGCCCTGGAATGAAGGCACTTTGCTCTGGAGAGATGATATCGTCAAGTAAAGGCCTCATACGGTTCACCAAGCACTTGGATATGACCTTGTATATAACATTACATAGGCTGATAGGTCTGTAATGAGACAAACTAGTAGGGTTAGGAATTTTTGGAATAAGAACAATAGAAGTAGAATTTACTCCTTCCGGCATAATTCCGGTGACAAAAAATTCCTTCACCGCTGCTATGACACTGGTTTTTAACACATCCCAGTTACGCTGAAAAAACCTCGCCGGTAGACCGTCAGGCCCTGGGGCCTTTAATGGCCCAATCTGAAAAAGAGCATCAGAGATTTCCTTATCATCAAATGGGGCACAAAGGCGCACATTGTCCTGGGCTGACACCTTTGATTCTAAGAGATCAATCACCCATGAACCATCCAGCGACAGATCAGCTGAAAATTTTTCCTGAAAATAATCATTCGCCAAGGCGGCCATCTCCTCAAAATTTGAGTGAACCACTCCAATACTATCAGTTAGCGCACGTATTTTATTTTTACGCGCTCGCCAAACAGCTTTACTTTGAAAGTATTTGGTGTTACGATCCCCTTCTTTTAGCCATGTGATTCTGGATCGTTGCAACCACATCATCTCCTCCTGATATATCAATTCATTCATCTTATCAGTAACGTTCCTTATATCTTGTCTGTCAGCATTCATGCTCATAAGCTCCTCCAATTGAGTACGTGACTTGGCCAACTCCCTAGATATGTTTCCAAATTTCTTATTGCCCCAAGAGCTGAGAGTTGCCAGAGTCTTCCTTAAGGCAGTCTGTAGCTTGTCCAGATTATCTACACTTCCAACCGAATTCCAAGCTTCCTTAATCATTTCTGGCAGTTCCACATCCCGTTCCCAAAACACCTCGTACCGTCTTATTTTTGTTCCTCGCTGACCCACGTCTGGGGCGCCCTGGAGGGCCAGCGCCACATGATCAGAGCACGGTGAGACGACATGCTTGACGGTATAGAAAGGAAAAAGATTACGCCAGTCATTCGTTGCCGTGGCCCTATCAATCCTAACCTTAACATTAGCTGCCCCTGCGCGCATGTTGTCATATGTAAACGGGATGCCTGAAAATCCAAGGTCGACCAGACCGCACACTTCTAAAGCATTTCTGAAAGCTACCATTTGCTGTTCCGGTCTTGGTGAAGCAGAAAGATGTTCGAAATCCCATAAGGCTTCATTAAAGTCGCCAATCACTAACCACGGTCGATCATTCACACTTTTTAGACCTTGTAGCTTGGACCACATGAGATGACGGTTCTCGACCCGCGGTTCGCCATACACAAAGGTAACCCTCCATTGAGCTGCATCCGCGTGTTCTCTGACTAACACATCGATGTATCTGTCCTCCTTGCCCAGAATTTCTACCACATAAGATTCATGCCAAAAAAGCGCCAAACCACCACTCATACCATTACTGTCAACACCATCGAAACCCTTCAAACCAATACGAGCTCGTATCCTCCTCATCTTTGTTACTTTTTGCCTTGTCTCGCAGAGGAAGATCAGCTTGGGGGAATGCGACTGGGAGATCGTCGCAATTTCACGAACAGTCCGGGCGTTCCCCCCTCCCCGGCAGTTCCAACTGATGAGATTCATTGATCCTGGCGGCACCCCTCGAGACGGCCCGCCGATGTCTGACTCACAAGAATCCAATTAGATGGAGAGTGGGACTGCAAAAATCTCGCTGATGAATCAGCCAATACCGAGAACCGATCGCCGCCGGAGCGAGCGCTGCCGGAACGAGCGACGGGACAGAAAACCGATCGCTGCAACAAGCAGCGCCGGGACAGAAAACCGATCGCTGCAACAAGCAGCGCCGGGACAGAAAACCTTGGAGAAATCCCTAGGTATCTTCAGATCCGATCAACAACACTTACCTAGTGTGTATACCCCAGGAGAGCCATACACAACTAGCCAGTGGAAGAAGTCCTGATGTCGTGGAGACAAAACATGCAGGAGATGATCAACACATGCGTCTGATCTAGCGTCGGACTTGTTGCTGCATCCTGCTTGATATGCTCATCCGATCCAGTCGATTGAGCAGACGGACTATCACGGCTTCCAGCAGCAAGGCGGCAGAACCCGTAGTAGAGAGACAAAACCAGCGACGGCACCTCACGGCAGCACGCTGGGACAAGAAAAACCAGCCACGACACCTTCCGGCGCCGTCCTGGGACAGAGAACACCGGCCCCAGCGCCGGCGCCTGCGAGGCGGCCGGCGGCGGACCAGCGAACCCTAAGTCGCCCTGGGAGTCGCCCTCGGCAAATAATGGAACAATATATCTTTGTGCAGATGTTCCCTCGATGGCTCCCTGGCAGTTTTTCCTCGGAAGTCCCTCTCAGTGGAGGCATCTCTCTGCACCGACCTTTTTTTGTTTCGAAAATCTCTCTGAACCGATCCGCAGTGTTAGTTTTGTTGCAAACACGTGCAAGGGCCATGCGGTGACAGTTTTTCCACACTCAGTGTTGTGTTATTTTTCATGCAAGGGCCTTGCCGTGTTAATTTTGTTGCACATATGTGCGGTGTGCCTTGTTTACGAGGAATAGCTCGTGACCGATTCAAGTTTTAATCCTAAAAATTTACAGTGGCATTTTTCAAAGTTTGGGAATTGCAGTGGCGTTTCTCGGAATCGCCAGAATTTGAGTGGCATTTATCCAATTAACCCATTGTTTTATATTGAAATTAAAAGTTGGTAGAGTATTTTTCACTGGCCATCCCAGGTGTTGCAACATCACGGTTGATCAACTGGAAGGAGTAGAAATCAGATCCCATGTTCAAACACAATGTTAACTAGGCCCTTACATTGTTTAATGAGATGATATACACATGATAATCTTGGACGCACAAAACTTAGTTGGTAGTATGGCTAATTCAAACCTTTTTCCCCGAAAAGATGGGGGTAAGTGGGTAACCCCGGCCACTGTGTTGAATACAGTGACAACACTCAAAAGGGAAGTACATTCCATTGAGTAGTACCCCACCAGATGTTGAGTCCCGGGTGTGAACAACTGCATCACACTCAAGCTTACATTTATACCCTTGCTTTAATTGTATCGGCTCCGCTATGGTGAGACTTTCTGGCAAGACTGAAAAAAATGGAGTACGGGATGCTTTACTGGGCTTATAACAGTTACCAACTTACTATCCTTCATCGAAAGCACTTTGTACCACATGACATACTTCATTTTTTGTTCTCGTGCGGAGACTGTCTGTAAACCTTTTGGCGACTCATGGGATGTTGACCTGGTTTCTGATTATTTATGCGAAAATCCTAAATTATATTGGAATTGAATGGATATAGACCCACTATTTCGCTCAAGATGTATATACCTAAGAGTAGTGTAATAATGTTTTCCTTACGATGTTATTGTAACTACTCGATCATATTGGGGGCAATGTTTTTGATTCGACCATCTAGATGAATGTGCCTCGTTTTGATCTAAAAAAAACGCTTTGCACTAATTCACGCCAGCAATTCTTGTTTGATTCTCCATGATCTACACGCTTGCTGGTTACATACACACATGCAAAAAACAAAATTCTTTAGAAAATAAAAACACAGGAATGTTGGTCTGCCATCGCTATTCCAAATGGTACTACTGCTGCGTAGACTGGATTTTCTGTGCAGGAGAAAGGATGGGACCAAATTACTAGTACTTATCTGAACTTCCATGCAATTTCTTGTGTTCACCCACAAAAAATAAAAGCAATTTCTTGTCAATTTATTGCGGGTAGATATCCCCCACACACTTCAGGTAGATAACTGGAGCTTGTTCTTGTCAAGATTTGGAACCTCTCTGTTTTGAACCTGCCACAATATACCAGCCAGTAAAAATGCAAAACTGGTAGGCGCCCTGTCGTCTAGATTCGGCAATGCAATTTTCGGGGCAGGTTCTTGGTTCATGCGAATATTAATCTACGGGGCTGGTAGCGATGGTTCGGTGAGGTGTAGCGCAGTTTCCTTGCGAGGACGTATGTACTTCTTTATGAAGACCTTTGCATTCACCTTAGGAAACCTTACAGTGTTGTGCCAAAGTCTGATCCAGCCCATTCAGGGTGTAAGGGATCAGTGTCGGAAGCCAAGCAATTTATGCCCGTTCCAACGCCACCTCAGAGTTCAGGAAATCGAGTTTTATATAAGCAGATCTGGCGGTCACTAATTCCATGCGAGGAATCCCCCAAATCTTCTTTCTCTAAACTCTTTCAGTGTGTCTGCATGAGCATGATATTGGCTGTTCTTTTAAAACTGATATTAACACTTGGTTTAGTTCAAAATTGTGACACTTTTGATGGATCGGAGGTAGTATTATTTTAGAATATGATTTTTTAAGCTACATTAAAAAGACAAATTTATGGATACATACATACATACATACATAAATACATAAATTTTTCAGTTTTCAAAATACTATTGTTTTGCCTTTTCTTAAAACAAAATAGGCTCCATGTAGCCCTGACTATGTTTCAGGTTTTCGGGCATGCTTTACCGCTTTTCAGGTTTAGACATAGTCATATGGGTGAAGAGGTAGGTCTATTACAAGTCAATTTTCATATAAATAGAGACGGTTCAACAAGATGATTCACTAGTGGCAAAAACTATTTTCTAAGAACTTTAATGGGTAACTAAAAGTTAACACCACATGGGTGAAGAGGTAGGTCTAAAAATCAGATCAGATAGTAAATGAATACTTTATAGCTCCATACTTGAACATGGTTAACATCGATCCCAACTATTTCCATGAAGAGGAAATGCGTGATCCAGGGGCTATAAAAAATGATCTATGCATCGTTCTGGTTACCTAGGAGCCGAAAATGCAAGGTGCTAAAAGAGAGGAGGTTGGTATTGGATGCACATGTAGCAGATTAGGAGTGTCTCGTGCTATTCAAAGTTCTAGTACTAGGTTCTCTCTTCTTAAAACCTCTAGCTTGTTAGATGATTGAGAAAGTAGTACCGTTCTTGATTTAGGATAGTCTTGGAATGGTAGGTCTCAGGATGGTGAAAACATACACCTTTGTACACGGTCTTGCTTCAGTGCACATTACATCGACTTCTAGTCCAGTCACCAATGGAGATGACAAAGTGTGGGCGAGCTGCAAGGCGTCCGGCAGAACTGTTGCATGGCGAACTTGTCATGATGAAGTTGAGCCCATGTCCAACCTAAACCCACAGAATCTCTGCATTGCAGTGTGATCCATAGCATCTGTAAGAAATGGTAGGATATGACCAAGTATCTCCACTACTAACATAAATGTCTCAAATGTCACACAACAAACTGTACCCGAGATGACATGAACCATTTGATTAGATGAACTTAAATACATCATACTGCCCATATTACGCCAATGGTCCACTACGGGATCAATGGCTCACATGAAATGTTCTGCCGAGCATACGCGGTGGTCTGCCAGTCACCATAAACTCCGCGTCCCGTAATCCCCGCGGCCCGGCGCGCAGCACCCTGGTTTGCAGATCGATTCCACTCAAATCGTGTTGATGCGCAACACCTTTCCTGTGTGCTGGATGCGGATGGCTTGATGACGGCGGCGGCGGCAACAACGCGTAGGGATGACAGTTTTGCCCATGGGAATGGGTACCCGCGGGTACCTTACCCGAAAACAACGGGCATGGGCATGACTTGAAGAGATATTGTACCCACGGGTAATGGGTATCCATACCCGTAAAACTTATGGGTAGCGTATGAGTGTGAAATTATGCCCATTCGTAACCCAATGAATACCAAGAAAAAGTTAATAAATGAAAATAACTCCTACGACATGTGGGGTCAACATCCAACTCCTTGGCACACCCTAAGTCTCGATTCCTTAAACCGGCCATAACTCATAGGCCCATAATCCTCGTAAGTCCTATGTGACTCCTCGAAAAGATGAAATCTCAACTCTTCGCTATTGGACTCCTGTCCAACTCTCGATCCAGCGACCCCCATTCCCACCACCACCTCCCATTGCGCATGGCTTTCACCACCCACCGCTCATACTCCCTTGATGCCTCCAAGAGGCTGCCACCGTAGAAGTTTGTATCTGTGCTATACTGCTCGCCCATCGTTACTTGAATTTCAAAGCCATTTATCCACCTTTAAAAATATAATGTTATATATTGTACCCACTGGATACCCATTGGGTATAGGATACTTGATGGGTATGCGCATGGGTGCCAATTTATGCCCATGTGTATTAAAATGGATGCGTACAGAAAGTTTCTGTGGGTATGAGTTTGGGCAAAAAAATGTTGTACCCACCGGTATCCTATTCCTAACCATTGCCATCCCTAACAGCGTGTGGATTGTGGATGGCTTGATGACGGCGGCTGCGCTCTGGGCTCGATTCGGCACGGCGCTCGATTCGTGGTCGTCGGGCTCGATCCGGTCAGCACCGCGCTCGATTCGTAGTTGAATCGTGAAGTCGCCATGCATGCTGCAGCCTACACTGTCGGGGGTGAGCTCCGCCAGCTGCGACCACCACCGCTGGTGCGTGCTCCTCCTAGACGCGCCGCGCCGCGTGCGGGAACCCAGCCATGTCCGAGCTCGTGCGTGCCAGGGTGCTACAGGCGCAGCGGCACGTCGTGCTCCACCGGCCGCTGTACTGTAGGTCAGGCTACTGTACTGATTCCCGGTGTCTGTATGTTTCTGTATGTACACACATCATGTGTATTTTATGTTGTAGGAATTCTCGGTTCAAGAGACTCCTACAAATCACAGATCGAGATACGAGCGTGGCCATAGCTCAAGTGCTCTGTGTCGGCTCAAGTCAACTGAACTATGGCAAGATTTCTGTTGAATTAATCTGAACTATGGCAATTTCACTTACATGCATTTGTTCATCTTATGAATCTTTATATGTGTACCACAGGTTCAGTTTATGCTTAGATAGATACATTTGTATACATTTTCTCTCGGAAATCTCAATCCGATTTTGAAACATGCTTCCGTTTATACTTGCACTAGCACACATGCCCGTGCGTTGCAACGGGAAAAACATAATAGGATGCCAAAAAAGATGGATCATTTGCGAGTTGGTTTCTTCGGGATGCCGGTCGAAATATCGGATATGTATTCTAGGCCTCGTAACCTAAATTTTATCATAGGCTCATATAGTTTCAGAAACATTGTGCATCATGAGTTGTTATACTATTTGTATCTCGGTGCAAAAATTCAGACCATGCAAGCTACGTGCCGCTACTTATCAGCTTCAGCGTCCTTTGAGATAGGCAATTGAGCGTTGTTTGTTACCATGGTTAGAAAATTAAACCGGGTGAAATTTAACAATGCAGTTTATAACAGGCCAGATAAAATCTACATTCATACATTAACTTACAATCCATTGTGATATATGTGAAGGATAGTACTACGATTTTCAATATGTGGGCACAAAAGCTAGAGCTATCATCTCGACATTCTATTGCTAGATAGATCAATTACTGATAATAGTCCTTACGTATAGAAATAACGTGCTTAGATTGCATCACACAAAAACTTACTATATCGAAAAGGCATGGATAACAAATATTGGTCCAAAATCATCTATTGGAAAAAAAATAGAAGGGTGTATACACACACTCAGGGGGATCACTATTTAGTTTTTCTACTTCTTGTCATTCTTTGTCATTTCTTTTTGTGCAACATTGTTATTCTTTTTCTTACAACATTGTTTTTCTACTTCTTGTGCTTTTGCCTTCCCCTTTGTCATTTCCATGTGCGCCACTCAAATCAATTACATAAGTAGCTTGGATTAAATCAAGTAGCTGGAAACATATAAACATCGTAACATTTAATATTCGCAGGCCAGTTAAAAAAGAACTATAATGTCAATACCTCTACTCCTCTATATAGTTCTCAAAGATGATAATGCAGAGGGCTTCAACACAGGCCGTTGTTCCTTCCCAAAACGTCGCTGCCGGTTGAGCTGTTGAGCTGCTGGAGAAGTTTCTCACTAAGTTGCTTCCTCTTTTCTTGTCTCTACCTCTTTTGGATCTAATTTTTGTGGGATTTCCCTTTGCTTGCTGAGCACTTGGCTTACACAGCATGACCTACTCACTACAATACTTAATTAACTTGACATGCCAACTTGTGTCAGCATCCTCTGTCATCGACACCTCAGCTACTACCTACGTGCTCGTCATTGTCATGAATTAATTCATCTCCAAAACTGAACCAACCGACCATCAGGTATAGCTTGGTCTGGCGTCTGGCGGCGGATGCTCTTCTTCTCCTCATCTGGCGGCGGGCGCTCAAGGTACTGGAGGTTCGACCCCCTTTCGGCTGCTCCAGGCGGGCCGTTGGCCTCGGCAGCGGCGCCGTTAGTCCTATGGGCTCGTCCCCCGCAGCTCATCTCCGGTATGGCAGCCCCTTGCAGCGTCTCTCGTGGGTGGCAGCCATAGTTGCTTCGTCGGCGGGCTCCGGTTCTTCGGTCCGGACGCTCATCTCCAGCGAGTCGGGGCGGGCATGACTCTCCCCTTCCTGCTATGGGGGGCTCGTCTACTTGCTGACCGGAGGCGTGCTGGACTTTGTGGCCTCTGTGGTGTTGCAGAGGCAGTGTGATGCCAGATCTGGTTGTTTTCGGCTGGATCTGGCTCGGTGATGTTGGCCGTTGGCGAGGTTTGTGGTGGCTCCTTCATGGTCACGGCGTGGTGGCTTCGTGGGAGGTGTGCGGGCTAGCGGAGGTGCGGTGCGTGGGGGTGTGGTGTTGGACGGTGCTCTGGGCGAAAGCTTTCTTGGCTTTGGCCAACCGATAGTGTCGGCGTCCGTGGACATCGTGTTACCTCCTTGGAGGCGCCGCCATGGAGTTCACCCCCTACACACCCTTAGATCCAGCTCGTCGGGTGAAAGCCCAAGGCCCGGTCGGGCCGGGCGATGGTGTTGGCATCGTCGCTTCCCTCTTTTGGGCGTCGTCTTGGAGAGCATTGGATCTCGTTCACACTCTACATGTGCTAGACGCTCACGGCAGGTACCCAGCTGGCAGTGTGGGCGTGCGGCATTCAGTTAGGCAATGATGGTGATGGCCAGCGGTGTAGAGTTGAGACAGTGCTTTGGTTGTCGGTTCTTACCCGACGTGCTCGGCAGGTCTCTTCTACGTCTCGCGATGCCGCCACTGAGTCGCAGCTGCCCCTGGAGTACTAGGTGGTGACGATGACAAGTGGTTGGTGGTCTTTGAGGAGGTGTTTGGCCACTGCGGGTCCCAAAAAGGTTTTTCTTCCCTTTTTGACACTCAAACTTACGTGACATTTCCATGAGGTTTGGCCACTAACACCGTTATGTGCCACACGAAAAGTCCTTTACACCCCTGGATTCGCACGGTGAGAAATCAGAAGTGCATGTGACTGAAAGGACGGACGGGGACGTGAGCGGCTCTGCTGATCGCGGGTGAGACAGCGACGAAGCAGCTGCTGCGGAGAGCGCCCTAGAGGAGCGTCAGGGCTCTACAGTGGACTTGGCCTGGATATGCACCAGGTTGACTTGAACCAACGTCGATATGCATAGGGTGAGTTTGGTTGCCTGCATTAGGCCCAACCAGGCCCTTGCGGAACGAAAACAGGCTGATTGGTTACCTGCAGACACATTGGGCCTGCATCGCACGAACTTTAAAGCACCTCTGGGCCCGTCTCCCGAGCTACGCTCGAATCAGCAGTTTCTCGATACCCAGTCCCATGCAAGGCACGTGGGCGGCGAGGGTTGCACGCGAGGAGTCACCCTCGAGAAGCCGCGTTGCTTCCCGAAGCACCGGCAGTTATTACCCTCACCTCCCTCACCGCTCTCTGTCCCCTCTCCCTTTTCTCCACTCTCCTACGGCGGCGGTGTGCAGCAGATCGAAGAACACCGGCGACCTTGACCCGCAGCAGATTGGAGAATAGGAAGTCGACCTCCGGCCACCTTTACCGAAGGCAATGGCGGTAAGCAATATTTTCCCCTCCGCAGCTACAGCTTTGCATTCGATTCGAGTTTAGGTTCGATCCGCGTCAGGGGAATGGGGAATCGGGGTATCAGAACATCGGCATGACTAGATCCGGATTGAGTACAAAAGGGATGGGGATTAGGGTTCATATTACACTGTAGACACGGATCTTATCCTCGGGGACCCCGGACGCGATTGGAGCGGCGGGTGGCCTTGGCCTTGGCCTTGTTCTTGGTCTTGGTCTTGGTCATCTTCGTCTCGTCTTCCTCGCCGGAGTCCAGCTCGATGATCAGGCTTCGGTGTCCTGGCTTTGCATCTTCTTCCACCTCGATAGCCACATTGTTTGTGGTGAAGTACACTGACGCACGATGGTCGTGAGGACGCCGGTACTGTCTTTACTTGGCCCACTTTGCCCTCTGTCAAGCGTCGCTGGAGTCGGCCTGATTCATGGCCCAGCAAAGTATGTCCACTGACATAGCACCCTTCGCCGGGTTAGGAATCGGTGTCTTCAACTCCTCCGGCATGGCCTTTTTCACCACAGCGTCGGACTCTTTGTGCAGCTCTTCCATGTTGCTGAAGTTTGAGCACACTTCCATGGTGTTCTCAAACTTGGTGCGGTCACCGAGCGAGCCCCTAGGAAGAAAGCCCTCCATCCAACGCTCCAAGGGAAGGGGTTGGGGATGGGGTTGGGGTTGGAGTTCATGTCGATGGGTTGGAGGAAGAGTGAGAGACCCGATTTGAGGCCGGGTTAATAAAGGGGTTCTGGGCATTAAGTTTTAATGTCGATGTTGCAACGTTCATATTTCAGATCCTGACCGTTTGAACCTCTTCATAATGCAGATCGACACGAAGAGCAAGGGGAAGGACGTGGTGCCACCAAAGGAGCAAGAGAAGGGCAAGGAGGTGGTGCCGCCCTCAGAGGTGACGCCCGTCCAGGTGATGCCCGTCCAGAGCCCTGCCACGGACGATGTCCAGCCGAAGGACCCCCCCAGCGGAAAGCGCCGGAACTACGGCCACTACCATGAGGTGTCAGGGCCAACTAACTTCTGCAAGGTGATCATGGCCCCGCAGCTGGAGGCCATACCTATGCCGCTGGACTTCACGAAGTACTTCACGTCCGTGCCAACGGAGTTCAAGCTGAAGACGAACACATGCTGCTCCTGGAGGGTGACTGTCTGCCTGTTGAACGGCAGGGTCATCCTCGATCAGGGTTGGGCCGCCTTCGCCGCCGTCCATCAGATCAAGATAGGCTACATGGTGACCTTCAAGCTTCTGACTCCCGACATGCTCAAGGTCATTGTGTTCAATGACCATGGCATTGAAGTGGTGATCAGGTGCGTGAAGCACCATGATGCCTTCGCCATCAACCCCTAGGAATGCCCCGACATGCTGCAGTTGCTCTTTAGTTTAATCTCGAACTGATTTCCCTTTAAACTGGTGTGTTTAAATTCTGGCACTATATTATGTTCAGTTATGTGTGTTCTTGCTGATATGTGATGGTAACCTCACCATCACGCCGAAGAGGTTACCATACCGGCTGTGTGTTTGTGCATACAGAAGCGGGCAACCAAACAGCATGCCTTGAGTGACACCTCATGCAGCCTAGAGTATATGCAGGCAACCAAACAATGTGCATAACTTGGTTTAGAGGCTGAATTTACTCACACAGCCTCCGGTGAGGTATGATTGAGTTACCCAGCCTCAGTTACTACGGGAGCCGAACATGCCCATAAGGACCCTCGTGTAGCCTCTGGCCTCACCGGCGCGAACCAAGGCCGTAGAGCGCACCCAGTGGCGAAGCCACGTTATATCTGTGTAGTCACTTGACTACATAGTATTTCCATCCGTCATTGAACCCCCGGTTCCCATAAAGACGCTGGCGATCGAAGAAAAACTGGAATTTGACTACACGGGCCCATATGTTATCTGCTATTCTGTCTGCTTGGGTAAGAACTACTTGGGGGAAAGTATCCTTTTAAGCTCGAGCTCAAATGCACCTGCATGAACAGTAAAATCGAAAAAACATTCAAAACATTTCAAAAAATTCTGAATTTTTTTGTGACGAACTTTGTCAAATTTTCAAGTGCTTGCAAATTTCACCATGAGATCACATTCGAGGAAGGCGTGGCAAAAAAAACAAAATCAGTGTTTCAAAATGCTTTCCAAAGTAGCATTTTCTGAGCATCGCTTTCGTTTTTTTTTTGTCACGCCTTCCTCGAATATGATCTAATGATAAAATTTTGCAAGCACTTAAATAATTTGTCAAAGTTCATCACAAAAAAAATTTAGAATTTTTTGAAATGTTTTGATTTTTTTTTTTACTGTCCATACGGGTGCATTTGAGCTCGAGCTCAAATACTCCACGTCCCTTGTTGGGCCACTAGGCCATATAGTAAGAGGAAGTAAAAATTCACTTCCCCAAATCACGTGATTTCCTTCCGTGGACAGCCGCCGCATCGCAGCGTCTTCCCGTCCTTTGGCCGGCGCTGGCGATCTCTGATCCACGGCAACCTCCGGCCGTTCGACGCGCCGCGAGCGACCCACCCGAAGCTGCGCACGCATTTGTCCGTCGCCTTGATCAATACTGCTGTACTAGTCCGCACTCTGTATCCGGTTCAACACCAGGACGAGGCCCTCCACTCTTCCATTTTTATTGGGTCCCGATATTCACCACACGTGTGGCATATTAGACATGCGCCCAAACATCGTGTGTGGCATACGTAGGAGGCAGCCCACACGGGTCGTGTGTGGGCGAACAGTAGAACTGCTCACACGTGTGGGCGCGGCTACTTCGTGCCACACACCTAACAAGTACTAGTCATCCCCACCAGCGTGTGTGGCACGAAGCGAATCTGCCCACACGTCCTCGCGCAGCTACGTTAGTTACCCGCGGGATGGCAACTCTAGTTACCCACGGGGATGGCAACTCTAGTTATCTCGGATGGCAACTGTAGTTGTAAAAGCATGGCAACTCTCTCTGTTTTGGTTAACTATAGTTACCCGCGGGATAACACTTTAGTTACCCGGGGATAGTTGCCATGTGTGTTTACCTAGTTGCCGCGTGTGGTTCAACCATAGTTGCCATGTATGGTTAATCGTAGTTGCCATATGTGTTTACCTAGTTACCACGTGCATGCAACTGCAGTTGCCATCTAGAAACGAATCGTAGTTGCCATGTGTGTTTACGTAGTTGCCACGTACGCGCACTGCAGTTGTCATCTAGCAACGTACGAGTGATGTGTGGGGGAAGAGCAGTTCGCCCACACGCGGTAGACTAGGTGATGACTGTGTGGGCAGAAATCGGTTCGCCCACACGGCGCAGCTGGCAACCGTGCGTTGTGGGTCGTGTGGGCGAACTCTCCAATGCCCACACACACGATGATGCCTACGTGGCACAAAAATTCCAACAGATTCCTTTAATATTCGTGCAAAATAGAATCAACGTGGATAGACGCGTGTGGACAAAGTACAAACTGCCACACGTATGGTCGTTATCTTTTCCGTTTTTATTTGTAAGTTTCATCTGCCAACACTGCAATACATACTCTTCCTAGAATTTCATTTTTTTCTCTCGCTAGAGTACTAAGAAGTGAGATATTGTTTTTATTTATAATATAAAAAATGCATTTTTGGCGATGAATCATATCAAACTTATCGTGATAGAATAGGCGATGATTTCTTGTATTGTTGTCTCATTACTTATATTCAAACCGACATATTCCAGTCTAGTGTCGATGCCATGACGCGAACAAATGAAGATATCCATGATCGCCAAGGGCTGCTACTGTAAATATGTTTATAATAAGATGTGATATATTTTATTCATGTTTAATTTGTCTACAAAATTTTCCACTAGAAGAGCTTGACATCACAAGGTTTCGATCCTGACACCGTCACTGAGCGTACCTGCGCACGCAGCGGGCAGACACAGGTAACGGCGAGCAGCGGGGATGGATCTGCGACTCATGGCCTGCGGTGAACAGCAACCGGCCGTGCTGGGCTAGAGGCGGCCATGCGCGGCTGCCTTGTAAGCGTCGCACGAGGTGGAGGCTGAGGCCAACTGGTAGCGGCCAACTCGCACCACAGCTACGACCAGCACGTACGACCCGGCAGACTCGGCAAGCGGCCATCGATGTCTGTGGACGCGACGGCTGCACAGCCAACAGCAGAACACAGCCGGTTGTGGGCACGCGCGAAGGTCAGCAGCGCATCGACGGTGCAGCTAGCATAGTGCGCAAACAACAGCTGCGTGGTGACGAGCACATAGTGTGTGTTCTCCGCGTGTGTGCTACTGAACGCATGTGTTGGCGATGTGGTAGTATTTTATTTTATTTAAACTTTCATTTAGAGTTGATAGCAAAAGAATCCGTGCGTTGTAACAGAAGAGAAAAAGACCACACGCTCGTAACACAGTAACCATGTCTCAAGACCTCAATAGTTACATGTCCTTTATTTCAGCACGACATCTTATCAGGATTGCATCTTATCCTTTTTTCCATCCTCGTCGTCGGACATGCGTCGTTATAGATGGTTTCTTTCATCTCCAATTTGTTTTTGTCGAGGTGTTCATTTCCAATTTAGAACGACAACAGTACGAAAGAAAGCCGAGTGGTACACTACCGATTAAGGTTGCATCCTAAACATCATTCTAAAAATTATCAACAGATGAAACAACATTATATTCAGATTTTACACATTATTCGAATCTATTTTCATATATAACATTTTAAATTGGAGTGAGGGTTTAAAACATATAAACATATTTTAAAGCATTGAATATGTACCTAAACAACATTTAACAATGGTTAATGGGTAAAAAGAACATCATATTCAAATTCTACATATTTTTAATTAGTTTTCATATATAACATGTTAAAATTGAAGTCACGGTTTAAAAGATATGGATATTACAGTAGCTTGATCATGTGAACACTCAAAAACATTAAGTAAAAGTGTTGGGTTGTCTCCCAACAAACGCTTTTCTTTAATGCCTTTCAGTTAGGCATAATGATTTCAATGATGCTCACATAAAAATAATAATTAAAACATGCAAAAAAGCATCACGAATCTCATGACAAGCACATTTAAGTCTAACCCACTTCCTATGCATAGGGATTTTGTGAGAAAATAATTTATGGGAGCAAGAATCAACTAGCATAGGAAGGCAAAACAAGCATAACTTCAAAACTTTTAACACATAGAGAGGAAACTTGATATTATTATAATTCCTACAAGCATATGTTCCTCCCTCATAATAATGTTCAGTAGCATCATTAATAAATTCTACAATATAACATTCCCATAAAGCATTATCTTCATGATCCACAAGCATAGAAAATTTATTACTCTTCACATAAGCAAATTCCTTTTCATTCATGGTAGTGGGAGCAATCTCAACAAAATAACTATCATGAGACACTCGATTGACATTACCAAATTGAAAATTAAAATGATGATGAAAAGTTTCATGGTTATCATCACTCTTTATAGCATACATGTCATCATCATAATCATCATATATAGGAGGCATGCTATCATCATAGTAAATATCGTCATCACAAGTAGGGGGACTAAAAATATAATCTTCATCAAACATAGCATCCCTAAGCTTGTGGCTTTGCATATCATTAGCATCATGTATATTCAGAGAGTTCATAGTAACAATATTGCTATCATGCTCATCATTCAAGGAATTATTATTAAGTATTTTCATAAATTCTTCCTCTACCAATTGAGCATATATTTCCGAACCATCATTTTCACGAAAGACATTAAAAAGATGAAGCAATTGAGGAAACCTAAACTCCATTTTGTTTTTTGTACTTTGCTTTTATAAAACCAAACTAGTGAAAAACGAGAAACTAAAAGATTTAATTGCAAGATCCAAGGATATACCTTCAAGCACTCACCTCTCCGGCAACTACGCCAGAAAAGAGCTTGATGTCTACTACGCAACTTTATTCTTGTAGACGTTGTTGGGCCTCCAAGTGCAGAGTTTTGTAGGACAAAAACAAATTTCCCTCAAGTGGATGACCAAAGGTTTATCAATCCGTAGGAGGTGTAGGATGAAGATGGTCTCTCTCAAACAACTCTGCAATAAAATACAAGAAATCTCTTGTGTCCCCAACACACCCAACACAATGGCAAATTGTATAGGTGCATTAGTTCGGCGAAGAGATGATGATACAAGTGCAATATGGATGATAGAAATATGTTCTTGTAATCTGAAAATATAAAAACAACAAGGTAACAAATAGTAAACAACGAGCAAAATGTTGTATAAATGCTTGGAAATAAGGCCTAGGGTTCATACTTTCACTAGTGCAATCTCCCAACAATGCTAACATAGTTGAATCATATAACCACCCCCCAACGTGCAACAAAGAATCACTCCAAAGTTCATAAGTAACGGAGAACATAAGATGAAATTGGTGTAGGTAGTAGAACCACCTCAAAGTTATTCTTTCCGATCAATCTTTTGAGCTATTCCTATAAGTGTCACAAACAGCCCTAGAGTTGGTAGTAAAATAACACCAATGATATATATCAATCAACCCCAATGTCACCTCAAGTATCCGTGGGTAACTTATGCAACATGCGTCAAACAATTTCAGATCTATCATATCCAATCCAACACAAAGAACTTCAAGGAGCACCCCAAGATTTCTATCGGAGAAAGTAGTATGAAAACGTGCAATCAACCCCTATGCGTAGATCCCCAAGGTCACCGGAATCCGCAAGTTGATGCCATAACAGATATCAAGTGAATCAATAGAATACCCCATTGTCACCACGGGTATCCACATGCAAGACATACATCAAGTGTTCTCAAAATAAATATTCAATCCAACATAACGAGATCTCAAAGGGAAAGATTCAATTCATCACAACAAGATCGAGAGGGAAAAACACCATAAGATCCAACTATATTAACAAAGCCCGTGATACATGAAGATCGTGCCATCTTAAGAACATGAGAGAGAGAGAGAGAGATTAAACACATAGCTACTGGCACATACCCTCAGCCCCGAGGGTGAACTACTCCCTCCTCGTCATGGACTCTGTCGGGATGATGAAGATGGCCACCGGAGATGATTTCCCCTCTCCGACAGGGTACTGGAAAGACTCCAGATGGTTTTTTCATCGATATAGAGAGTTCCGGTGATGGAGAGGAAGTTCTAGGTTGACTTTCGGGAGTTTCTACATTTATAGGATTTTTCAGCGTAGGAATCACGTCAAACGGAGCCATGTGGGCCCCAGGAGGTATCTGGGCGCGGCTAGGGGGGTGGCCGCACCCTGTTGCCTCCTGGCCCACGGGTGGCTCCCCTCCGGTGGTTCTTCGCTCCAGTATTTGTTATTTCGTCCAAAAAAATATCAAAAAGTTTCGGTCGATTCCGAGAACTTTCATTTTCTGCACCAAAAACAACACCACGGTAATTCTGCTGAAAACAACGCCAGTCCGGGTTAGTTCTAAATAAATCATATAAATTGCATCAAAACCATATAAAAGTTTTGTAAACATAGGTAAATATGGCATGAATACTGCATAAATTATTGATACGTTGGAGACGTATCATGGAGTAATAGTAATAGGTGCAGGCAGGAGTCAGCCTATTTGCTTATGGACGTGATGCGTATATACATGATCATTGCCGTGAATATCACATAACTATGCACTTTTCTATCAATTGCCCAACAGTAATTTGTTTACCCACCGTATGTTGCCTACATGAGAGATGCCGCTAGGGAAAACTATGCCCCCCGGGTCTATTCACTTATATATTTACAAATCTTATCTGTACCTTGCTGCCATTTATTTGTTTTTATTATATTTTGCAATTTACAATTATCTACACACTTCACTTGCTTGCAAATAACAAGATCAAGGGGATTGGCAACCCTCTTGCCACGTTGGGTGCAAGTTTTTTGCTATTTTTTGTGCACCCGCTGAAGACGGTTGTGGATTGATATTCTTATTGGTTTGATAAATCTTGGTTTCTTAACTGAGGAAAATACTTATCCGTATTGTGCTGCAATTACCCATTCCTCTTCATGGAAAATCCAACGCAGATCACAAGTATCAGGTGTGCGACTGGAGGAGGAGGGAGGAGGGCAGCGGGAGGAGGGAGGAGAGAGGAGGGCGGCGAGAGGAGTAGGAAGGGAGGAGGGCGGCGAGAGGAGGAGGGAGGGAGAGAGATACCGATGATGGCGCGGGAAGACAACACGGCGGCGGCGCGAGGTCGGCGGTGGCAGTGCGGGCGGGTTTGCGGGCGGGAGAGAGAGTGAGATTGAGAGTGATAGAGTGAGTAAAACGGATGGCTGGGGGAGACGATAAGATAATCGTAGCAATAGCGAGTGACACGGCACCAGCGCTACTTCTAAGAAACTTACGTGTAGCGCTGGCCACCGTGTACGCGTTATTGCTAAGTAGGGCCCACCAGCTGCCCTCCTCTAACTTTAGTGGTAGCGGTGGGTCCATAACAAGCGCTACTGCTAATAGATTACCTGTAGCGCTGGGTACATGAGCCACACTACTATTATGGTTCGACCCGGGGAGGACCACGGGGTCCACATAGCAGCAACGCTGGGTGGGTATCCCGACACTACTACTATGAAATACCTGTAGCGTTGCTTTTTACAAGCGCTACTACTCACTAACAGTGGCGCTGGCCATGAGACCCACGCTTCTTTTATGGTTCTACCTATAGAAGTTTCCCTAATAGTGGCACCTCACCGCGCAGGTCCGCTGCCCACCACCAGGGGCCACGCCGCTGACTGGCGGACAACCGGCGTTAGGCCATGGGCCACAAGACCCCACACACGAAGCTGGGGCCATGAGTGGGTGTTTTTCGTATGTGTTTTTTGTGGACCATCACTTTTCAGATATTTAGTGTTAAGTACATAGTAAAACATATTTTGCAATTTTCAAGAGGCTGCCTTTGTCTAATTTGGGCTCATACGGGCCAACCAAATGATATTACAATCATCAATGTTAGCACAATCCCAATGAATCCAGTGGGTACCATTATAAGAGTGATCTGATCTAACTACCGTATTTTGCATTAAAAATAAATTTTAAAATAAAGAAAGACTAGCCAACAATATGATTCATTAGTGGCTGAAACTATCTTGTAGGAACTTTAGTGGGTAACGAAATGTTAACACCACACATGGGCCCGCTACCAAAGTCGAGAGGTAGGTCTAAAGTTTAGAGTAGATAGTAAATGAGTATAACATTTCGACCAAACGTACCTGAGAAGGTAGGCAAAACATTTAGACCAGACGACACATCACAACTTTATAGCTTGATACTTCATTGTTGTTTAGATTAATCATAACCATTCACACCTATAGGACAGGTCGGATCCAGTGGCTATAAATGGCTTATGCATCATCACAATTACATGGGAGCCAAAGCAAATGGAAGGTGCTACAAAGAGCAAGAGCATGTCATTTGGGTGCATATATATAAGATTAGTAGTAGCTCATGTTATTCGATCATTCCGGTATCAGGTTCTCTTATCTCGCTTGTTAGATGATCAAGAAAGTAATATACTTTTTTGTAAAGGATCATGTAGGAATGGTAGGTCTCGGAATGACAAACACATAGGCCTTTACACATGATAGTTCTTCTATTCTCCAATATATGTTCCAGTCACCAAAGGAGATTACAGGTCCATTGTGCCTTGCAAGGTAACAACTGCGATGTTGTTGCATGACTAACTGAGCAATGCCAAACATGAGACGTTACCCAACAAGAGGAAACAAATCCCCAACTTTACACACTAGTCCTGAAACATGGAGCTTCTTGGCTACCCTATAGCAAGGCATGTCATCTCAGCTACAATCTTTAGTAGCAAAATTTCTTCAGCTTCTCCAAGATTTTCAATTTTGAGTCCCATGCGAACAAAGTACCGAAAAATCAAACGATGGTGGAGGAACTTATCACACAACATTGAGTTATGTTTTTGATTTTTGATTTTTTTTTTATAGTAGTATAGGAAGTACTACGTACTTAGTATTCAAGAAATGACCATCCTTACACCCATATGACTGTGACTGTCATGTAGGGCATGCCTGCGATTAGGCAAGTCAGCATGCACAATAGTCATCGCGTCCACCATGTGACCTAGCCGATAGCGACCACGTTGTCTAGACAAAGGATAGTGCTGCAAAAATGCAAGGAATTTGAAGAACGAGTCAGAGGCCCGCCGAAGAAAGACTTGCTCAACAACCATCTTGTTGCTCGTCGTCCACATGGTCCATACTAACACGACAAAGACTAGCCATAGGTGTCTCCTCCTCCCAGTCTGTTCGGCATGGGTTTGAAGGAACCCAGTCAGGTCCAGGGCCTCCTAATCAGGCCCTAGAGCCTCACGGAAAAAGCACCAAAGTAATCTTGCCATCATGCAAGAGAATAGGATGTCGGTCCCCGTCTCCCGGACACCACAAAGTGGACTTAATCCATCCCGAGGACCATGTCACTTGATCACCTCCGTCTCAGATGGGAGAGGGTCCCACAACAATTGCCACACAAAGATTTTGATCTTCAAGGTTAAGATTGATACTCGGCCATGGTTAAGATCAATCTCAACCATGTCAATGTAGAGGAAGGTATAACATTTGGAGCCGACGTACATGACAAGGTAGGTCTAATATTTAGAAGAGACAACACATGACAACTTTATAACTTAATACTCCACTTGTCTAGACCAATCACAATCATGTCCAGTGGCTATAAAATGGCCTATGCATCCTTGTCGTTAAATGGGAGTCGAAGAAAATCCAAGGTGCTACAAAGAGCGTGAGGTTGGCACTTGGGTGCATATATAGCATATTAGTAGTACCTCGTGCTATTCGATCATTTTAGTACTGAGTTCTCTCGTTGAAATCTCTCGCTTGCCAGATGGTCAAGAAGGTAATATACTGTTTTAAGGGTTATTTCTCGAATTCTCGGGATGACAAATACATATGCCTTTGCACATGATATTTCTTGTATTCTCTGTTCCAGTCACCAATGGTGATAACAAATGGAAGGCGTCTTGCAAGTTGTTGCATGACTAACTTAGCAATGCTGAAATTGATCCCTTGAAGGAATGACCCTCCTTAGCCCCATATGTCTGTGACTATCATGCGGAGGTATCCCCCCCCCCTCCCCCTGCCCGCGCGGCCCCTACACATGCCCCCATGTTGTTAGCATGCTAATTGATTTTGACATAGTGTTTCCTTAATTAACGTGCCCGATGAATAGCAGATGTTTAGATTCTCTGTTCTGGGGTGTGGAACTAGTTGTTTGTTCTGAACTACGTTTATTTGAGAAAAGCCTCAGCGTTATTAACTCCTGGGATCACATTACAATCCGCGTGGAGGATAGCTTTTAGCATGGGAGGTATATCAGCAATAACCAGCACTTGATCTCCAAATACCTGGCATGTGCCGCGAGCTCATGAGCCATCTCATTCTTGTCTCTCCTCATCGCACTGATTGAGACATCATGGAATGCACCCATCGCCATCAGTTCTCTAACATCAGCAATAACAGAGAAGAACGCTAAGACGGTTCTTCACTTTTGGGTCCAGCAAAGCAGCAACCGAGGCACAATCAGATTCAATACATGATAGAATTTCCTTAACTCCCTCGTTCCCGATAGAATGGCCCAAGCCTCAGATTGCTCTGGTCCCTTGCAGCTTGGAATACGCCGACATACGGACACTGCAACATGCCCAACATTTTCCCTGACAATCACACCAGCACTACCTTCGCTGCTCACATTAATAAACGAAGCATCAGAGTTCAGTTCCCACGCTCCAGCACTCGGAGGCCTCCAATGGTCAGTAACAACTGGTCCCTCTACGTGCAGATGTTCCCTCGATGGCTCCCTGGCAGTTTTTCCTCGGAAGTCCCTCTCAGTGGAGGCATCTCTCTGAACCGACCTTTTTTTGTTTCGAAAATCTCTCTGAACCGACCCGCAGTGTTAGTTTTGTTGCAAACACGTGCAAGGGCCATGCGGTGACAGTTTTTCCACACTCAGTGTTGTGTTATTTTTCATGCAAGGGCCTTACCGTGTGCACATATGTGCGGTGTGCCTTGTCTACGAGGAATAGCTCGTGACCGATTCAAGTTTTAATCCTAAAAATTTACAGTGGCATTTTTCAAAGTTTGGGAATTGCAGTGGCATTTCTCGGAATCGCCAGAATTCGAGTGGCATTTATCCAATTAACCCATTGTTTTATATTGAAATTAAAAGTTGGTAGAGTATTTTTCACTGGCCATCCCAGGTGTTGCAACATCACGGTTGATCAACTGGAAGGAGTAGAAATCAGATCCCATGTTCAAACACAATGTTAACTAGGCCCTTATATTGTTTAGTGAGATGATATACACATGATAATCTTGGACGCACAAAACTTAGTTGGTAGTATGGCTAATTCAAACCTCTTTCCCCGAAAAGATGGGGGTAAGTGGGTAACCCCGGCCATTGTGTTGAATACAGTGACAACACTCAAAAGGGAAGTACATTCCATTGAGTAGTACCCCACCAGATGTTGAGTCCCGGGTGTGAACAACTGCATCACACTCAAGCTTACATTTATACCCTTGCTTTAATTGTATCGGCTCCGCTATGGTGAGACTTTCTGGCAAGACTGAAAAAAAAATGGAGTACGGGATGCTTTACTGGGCTTATAACAGTTACCAACTTACTATCCTTCATCGAAAGCACTTTGTACCACATGACATACTTCATTTTTTGTTCTCGTGCGGAGACTGTCTGTAAACCTTTTGGCGACTCATGGGATGTTGATGTGGTTTCTGATTATTTATGCGAAAGTCCTAAATTATATTGGAATTGAATGGATATAGACCCACTATTTCGCTCAAGATGTATAGACCTAAGAGTAGTGTAATAATGTTTTCCTTACGATGTTATTGTAACTACTCGATCATATTGGGGGCAATGTTTTTGATTCGACCATCTAGATGATTGTGCCTCGTTTTGATCTAAAAAAACGTTTTGCACTAATTCACGCCAGCAATTCTTGTTTGATTCTCCATGATCTACACGCTTGCTGGTTACATACACACATGCAAAAAGCAAAATTCTTTAGAAAATAAAAACACAGGAATGTTGGTCTGCCATCGCTATTCCAAATGGTACTACTGCTGCGTAGACTGGATTTTCTGTGCAGGAGAAAGGATGGGACCAAATTACTAGTACTTATCTGAACTTCCATGCAATTTCTTGGGTTCACCCACAAAAAATAAAAGCAATTTCTTGTCAATTTATTGCGGGTAGATACCCCCCACACACTTCAGGTAGATAACTGGAGCTTGTTCTTGTCAAGATTTGGAACCTCTCTTTTTTTGAACCTGCCACAATATACCAGCCAGTAAAAATGCAAAACTGGTAGCCGCCCTGTCGTCTAGATTCCGCAATGCAATTTTCGGGGCAGGTTCTTGGTTCATGCGAATATTAATCTACGGGGCTGGTAGCGATGGTTCGGTGAGGTGTATAGCGCAGTTTCCTTGCGAGGACGTATGTACTTCTTTATGAAGACCTTTGCATTCACCTTAGGAAACCTTACAGTGTTGTGCCAAAGTCTGATCCCGCCCATTCAGGGTGTAAGGGATCAGTGTCGGAAGCCAAGCAATTTATGCCCGTTCCAACGCCACCTCAGAGTTCAGGAAATCGAGTTTTATATAAGCAGATCTGGCGGTCACTAATTCCATGCGAGGAATCCCCCAAATCTTCTTTCTCTAAACTCTTTCGGTGTGTCTGCATGAGCATGATATTGGCTGTTCTTTTAAAACTGATATTAACACTTGGTTTAGTTCAAAATTGTGACACTTTTTATGGATCGGAGGTAGTATTATTTTAGAATATGATTTTTTAAGCTACATTAAAAAACAAATTTATGGATACATACATACATACATACATATATACATAATTTTTTTTAGATATTTTCAGTTTTCAAAATACTATTTTTTGCCTTTTCTTAAAAAAAAGGCTCCAAGCTGCCCTGACTATGTTTCAGGTTTTCGGGCATGCTTTACCGCTTTTCAGGTTTAGACCACATAGTAGTCCTTACAGTTTTTAGTTGTCTGGCAAGCAAAACACGAAGTGGCCCTGAATTACTTCTCAAGTCCATCTCGTAGAATGTCTATATTGACCTCACTCTCTGATGTAATCAACCAGATTCCATGAAGAGAGGCACTGCTAACGATTGTGTTATAACGTCAAGTCTCATGATCATCACTTCTTGGGGATTCTTGAACTGATCGACAAGGACAAACGAGATCACAAGAAAGGATTATGACTTTCACTGCAAAATATGAGACTAACATGCTTTGCTCAATTTGGGCTCATATGGGCTAACTATAAGATATTCCAACGGTCGATATTATTGTAATCCTAATGAATCTAGTGGTTACCATTATAAGAGTGATCTGGCCTAACAATCGTATGTTCCATTACAAGTCAATTTTAACATAAATAGAGACGGTTCAACAAGATGATTCACTAGTGCCAAAAACTAGTTTCTAAGAACTTTAACGGGTAACTAAAAGTTAACACTGATAACCCACAAGTATAGGGGATCGCAACAGTTTTCGAGGGTAGAGTATTCAACCAAAATTTATTGATTCGACACAAGGGGAGCCAAAGAATATTCTCGAGTATTAGCAGCTGAGTTGTCAATTCAACCACACCTGAAAGACTTAGTATCCGCAGCAAAGTATTCAGTAGCAAAGCGGTATGGAAGCAACGGTAACAATGGCAAAGTGACAGTAGCAGTTTTGTAGTGATTGTAACAGTAGCAACGGAAAAGTAACTTAGCAAAGACTAATATGTGAAAAGCTCGTAGGCAATGGATCAGTGCTGGATAATTATGTCGGATGGCATTCATCATGCAACGATTATAACATAGGGTGACACAGAACTAGCTCCAATTCATCAATGTAATGTAGGCATGTATTCCATATATAGTCATACGTGCTTATGGAAAAGAACTTGCATGACATCTTTTGACCTACCCTCCTGTGGCAGCGGGGTCCTAATGGAAACTAAGGGATATTAATGCCTCCTTTTAATAGAGAACCGGACCAAAGCATTAGCACTTAGTGAATACATGAACTCCTCAAACTACGGTAATCACCGGAAAGAATCCCAGTTATTGTCACCCTGGGGGATGCGGATCATAACTCGTAATAGATGTCTACAACTTGCAAGATAGGATCAAGAACACATATATATTCATGAAAACATAATAGGTCCAGATCTGAAATCATGACACTCGGGCCCTAGTGACAAGCATTAACCATAGCAAAGTCATAGCAACATCAATCTCAGAACATAATGGATATTAGGGATCAAACCCTAACAAAACTAACTCGATTATATGGTAAATCTCATCCAACCCATCACCGTCCAGCAAGCCTACGATGAGATTACTCACGAACGGCGGAGAGCATCATGAAATTGGTGATGAAGGATGGTTGGTGATGACGACGGTGTCGATTTCCCCTCTCTGGAGCCCAAAACGGACCCCAGATCTGCCCTCCCGAGGAAGAACATGAGGTGGCGGCGGCTCCGTATCGTAAAACGCGATGAACTCTTCTTCTTGATTTTTTTCTCCCCGAATAGGAATATATAGAGTTGGAATTGAGGTCGGAGGAGCTCCAGGGGCCCCACAAGCCTGCAGGGCGCGCCCTAGGGGGGAGGCACCCTCCTGGCTTGTGGCCAGGTGGTGGACCCCCTCCGGTTAATTCTTTCGCCGGTATTTTTTATTAATTCCAAAAAATATTCTTCGTAAATTTTCAGCACAAGAACTTTTATTTCTACACAAAAATAATACCAAGGCAATTCTGCTGAAAACAGCGTCAGTCCGGGTTAGTTCCATTCAAATCATGCAAATTAGAGTCCAAAACAAGGGCAAAAGAGTTTGGAAAAGTAGATACGATGGAGACGTATCAACTCCCCCAAGCTTAACCCATTGCTTGTCCTCAAGCAATTCATTTGACAAACTGAAAGTGATAAAGAAAAACTTTTACAAACTCTGTTTGATCTTGTTGTTGTAAATAAGTCTAACTGATGTTCAGATTTTCAGCAAAGATTATAGACTAACCACATTCACAATAACGTTTAGGTCTCACATTTACTCATATCAATGGCATAATCAACTAGCGAGCAATAATAATAAAATCTCGGATGACAACAATTTTATCAAAACAATCATGATACAATATGATATAATGGTATCTCGCTAGCCCTTTCTGAGACCGCAAAACATAAATGCAGAGCACCTCTGAAGAACAAGGACTGACTAGACATTGTAATTCATGGTAAAAGAGATCCAGTCACAATCATACTCAATATCAATTAATAACAAAGCATACAAATGACGGTGGTGCTCTCTAACTGGTGCTTTTATAAGAGGAGGATGACTCAACAGTAAAGTAAAATAGATAGGCCCTTCGCAGAGGGAAGCATTGATTTACAGAGGTGCCAGAGCTCGAGCTTTTAAAACAGGGATGAATAATAATTTTGAGCGGTATGCTTTCATTGTCAACATAACAACTAAGAGATCTCCGGATCTTCCATGCTAGATACATTATAGGCGGTTCCCAAACAGAATAGTAAAGTTTTTACTCCCCCTCCACCAATCAATCACACTCCACGGGTACCGTCCATACAAACAACAATCCTGGGGAAGTTTTGTTTCATTATATTTTGATTTGATTTTTGAGCATGGAACTGGGCATCCCGAATACCAGCCACTTTCTTGTGAATGATAGTGAATCAACACGTATCGTGAGAATAACCCACCTAGCATCGAAGATACTGACAGCCTCTAGTCACTGCATGAGCGATTCGGGCATACAAAACAGAGTATTATTTGAAGGTTTAGAGTTTGGCACATGTAAATTTACTTGGAATGGCAGGTAAATACCGCATATAGGTAGGTATGGTGGACTCATATATGGAACAACTTTGGGTTTATGGAAATGGATGCACAAGCAGTATTCCCGCTTAGTATAGGTAAAGGCTAGCAAGAGACTGGGAAACGACCAACTAGAGAGCGACAACAGTCATAAACATGCATTGAGATTAACCAACATTGAATGCAAGCATGAGTAGGATATAAATCACCATGAACATAAACATCGTGGAGGCTATGTTGATTTTGTTTCAACTACATGCGTGAACATGTGCCAAGTCAAGCCACTTGAATCATTCAGAGGAGGATACCATCTTATCATACTGCATCACAACCATTTTAAAATGCATGTTGGCACTCAAGACAAACCATTATACACTCTTAGCTAATTAAGCATGGCATGAGTAACTATAATCTCTAATTGTCATTGCAAACATGTTTCATCCATAATGAGCTGAATCCACAACGATGAGCTAATCATATTTACAAAAACAAAATAGGTCGAGTTCGTACCAGCTTTTCTCCATCTCAATCACTTCATCATATATCATCATTATTGCCTTTCACTTGCATGACCGAACGGTGTGAATAATAAAGAGAGTGCACGTGCATTGGACTAAGCTGGAATCTGCAAACAATAACTCAAAGGAGAAGGCAAGGTAATATGGGCTCTCTGTAAGATAAACAATAATGCATATGAGAGCCACTCAACATTTTCATTGTGGTCTTCTCCTTACGACCCAAAGAAAAGAAATTTCAAAACAAGAACGAGAAAAACTATTTACACGGGAGAGCTCCCAACAACAAAAGAAGAACGAGAAATCTTTTTGGGTTTTCTTTTTAATGATACAAATAAACAAACCGAAAGGTAAAGCTAGAACTATTTTTTTTGATTTTTCTCAAGGTTAATTAAACACACAGGAAGAAAGCAAAAAGAAGAAATAAACTACCATGGATGGTACAATGAAGAAGTATAAGCACCGACTACTAAGATGAGTGTGTGAACATGAATGTAATGTCGGTGAGAGATACGTACTCCCCCAAGCTTAGGCTTTTAGCCTAAGTTGGTCTAGGGCCATGGCTGGCCCGGATAATATCCAAAGTCATTGTTGGGGTTGTACTGGGCTGCGGCAGCTATTGCCTGAGCGGCTGCAGCGCGGAGGCGAGTGGCTTCCACCTCTCTCTCGTACTCGTTTGCCTCCGCTCTGGTTATAAAGCATCTCCGTTTTTCCTGAAAGTTAAAGAAGGCAGGAGCAGGAAGGGTAATATGGACAGCACGCTGTCTGTCAAGAATTAGTCGGTACAGGAGGGATTGTTCGTTTCTCTCAAGAAACTGGTAGCGCACCATAGCCTCATAATCAAGAAAAGCAGGTGGTAACTCAATATCATTCTCCCTTATGGGTACCCCAAGATAATTAGCTACCCGGGTGGCATAAATCCCACCAAAGAAATCTCCATCCTTAGCATTTTTATGTAGCCTCCTAGCAATAATAGCTCCCAAGTTATATCGTCTATCACCCATGACCGCACTCTTAAGAATACTAAGATCAGGTACGCAAAGGTGGCTATGATCATGTTTATCGTTAATACATCTACCTATGAAGAGAGCAAAATAATGTATGGCAGGAAAGTGAATGCTCCCCAAGGTAGCCCGTGTAATGTTTCTAGTTTCACTACTAGAAAAAAGGCTGTTAGTGGCGCACCTATTTTGGCTATTAATGGCGCACTATAGGTGCGCTACTATTATCACGCCACTACTAATAAATAGTAATGGCGCACGCCTGGTGCGCCACTGTTAATCTACATAACAGTGGCGCACCACCTGATGCGCCAGTACTATCCTAGACACTAATGGCGCAGCTAAAGTGCGCCATTACTAGGCCCAGAAGTGCGCCACTGCTGTTACTCCAAGGGGCCATGTGTACCTTGTGCTCTGGGTTACTAATGGCGCACTTTTAGATAATGCGCCACTGGGGTGTTTATTTATGTGCGCCACTAAAGTGCAATATGGTGCTCCCCTACTATGAATATTAGGAATATTTTTTTTTTGCTTTTCTGATATTTGCACAGGTTACAAAATACATTACAGCACAGAATATAAACAACACAACATATAAACAACAGATTTATCGAATACAATAGAAGATTAGTCTCCGAATACAATTCATCGTATTAGTCTCCGAATTCAAAATACCGAACAAAGTTAGAACATTACAAGTCTCGAGACCGCGAGTAGCGAGTTTGTCTTCACATTACAAGTCGATATCTAAACTACCATCACATAGAAGAGGGTTGCGGTCACGATGAGCATCATCGCGATGAAACTGATCTTCATCCGGTTCCTCCTCCGCTCCCTCCTCTCTCCCGCTAGATAGCGCGCGTATCTAGCTTCCGCCTCCGCCCTAATGGTGTACCCTTTGTAACTGTTACCGCTGAAACGGTGAACCTGTCTCCGACACTCCTCCCAGTCGTCGTAGACTCCGGGAACCTCACCCTTGTACACGACATACGACGGCATCTCTATGCACTAGACAAACAAAACGTTAGTAGCAATTCACAGATAATATATAAGCAATATATAAGTATGCAACAAAAGGATCGGAAGAGAAAAGCAACACATTAATAGCACGATTCATGGTCCTACTAATAAATAGCATCGATTACATATAAGTTGAACGATTGTCCAAACTAAAGAGACATACAAGTTCATTAAAGTTTAATTACAACATGAGCTAATCGATATTTCAGAACTACATAGCATCAATACTTTCGACTCGACTCAGGGACCGGAGCGTGGATGAAGCCGCCGTCTTTCGTGATGGTCATGAATGTGCGGTCGTTGTCAGCCTGCATTTGTAGCGTTGTTTCTATTTCACTGTTGGATGGTTGATAGTTGAGGTAGAACTGCCCCGAGGTACGAAGGACATCTTGATAGATGATTTCCGCAAACTCCGACTGGATGCGAAAGAATTCTTGTCTGATGTCCTCGTCCTGGATTGCCGACAAGCGTGCGGCCCATTCTTTGAGATTATTTGGTAGCATAGGTGATGATTGTTCCGTACGATCGCCCGCATGTGATGGAGGGCATAGTAGGCATCCTTCTGACTGCCAGGCGGCTGCTTGACGCAGGGGAACGTCGTTACGTGGGTGAACACGTGCTTGCCGTACCTACAAATTGGCCTCCTGAAGGTGCCTCCAGATTTGGCGTAGCCGGGGAGAGCATCATCAAGAACTTTCTTGATATTTGTGTAGTCTTTCTTCGACTGACGGTCCGAGTCGAAATACGTGGCCATGGAATAATTCGGGCTTAAGAGGATGAGTGTGCAATGTGTGTCACTGCACAAAACACGGAATGTTAGAAAAAAAAAGAACGATCGAAATCTAAGAAATCATATGTTACGGGGCGGTGAGGGGATGACTTACTCGGAAAAGTAAGGCACGAGGAAGTTATCCTTATCTGGGTTCGCCAGAATGACGCCTTCGAGGTATGAACTCGCGACTTGCCGGTCCCCAGCGCTGCCCAAGATCTTGGCACGCATGTAGAAGGGGTCGACTATCACGATGTCCGGGGTCTTGTCTCTAATGATCCGCATCTCCATACTGAGCGAAAATAGCCGAATGAAGGTGTAGTGCAGCGGGTAAAGGTTAAACATAGCGAAGATGTCATCAAACCGCAGGACGATCATACGCCCGATGGTGCTATCGACAAAGCCCTTGCCCTCTGGCACCTTGGCCACGAAAACCGGGTATGCCACATCATTCTCGGAGAGACGCCGCTTCTCCATAGAAAGAACACCGTCATGCAGACTCCGCATAGCACCGGTTGCAGCATTGAGCAGATTAGTCGGTAGCATCGGCCTACCCGCCACATGCACCCTCCTCGAGATATCCTTAGGTATTGGTGGCCCGTCTTGAGCACGGATCGTACTCGGTGCCGGCTGGCTCGCACCCTTGTTTTTTTTCTTTTCCGTCCCTTCTGCTTCTTCTGCTGTAATGGGATCGAGTTCTGCTCAGAGACCACCTTCTTGAGTGTGTTGGGGATGATAATATTTCGCACCTCGGCTATTTGAGTCTCGGTGAAGGCGGCAGCTGGAGGCGTCTCCTGAGAACTGAATAGACGACGCCGGTTGCAATTGGGTTTCTCCGCGGTACCAGCTAGATCGCGATCGTCTTTTGCAGGGTTGGGTTCTTGAGAAGGAGGCCCCAAGAATTCGTCACCGTACCCATGTTCGTTGATGTACTTATCGACGTTGGAAAATGTACCGTCGTCGTCGTCCGGATCCTGTGCCATATGCATGTCCAGATCAGCTGACGGCGGTAGCGTTGCGGCGGTCTTGCCATGGCTTGGCGCCGGCACGACTGGCGGTGTTGTCTGTGGTGTGGTGTCCCCCGCCCCCAAACGAATCTGGCTCTTCGGCCAAAGCATGGACCAGTTTAAGCAGGCGCTGAGGGTCATCACATCATCTTCGTCGGCCCCAGGGAGTCGATACGGAGGTAACAAGTCGTCGCAGCCCCGCAGCACCCGAACCAGTTGAACCCTATACACGGTGGGTGGCATCGGATTACCGTGGAACACGCGGTTGCCCGGTTCAACGATTTCGGCCTTGGCGACATCGATCAACTCGCCGTCCACGAAGTGTAGGAGAGTGCATGGAACATTGGCGGCGCCCTGCGAAAACATGTAGGGCGTCAGGGATGCCCAGTCAAAGGCAAGGAGATGAAGTCATCGGCCGAGGCTTAGTTACCGTGATGGTGTCGAGCTCGGCTAATGTCGAGGCACCGCCAACGGCGGGCGTGCAAGTGACGGAGGGGCCGCTTGCTGCCAAGGTGCCGGCCGGCGTATTCTTCCCACACCCGGGTGCATTAAGCTCCAATACCGGCGCCGACGCCGGAGACACCAATGCCGCCTCTGCCGGAGACACCAATGCCGGCGCGTTGTGCGAGTTGCTGCCCATGAAGCTGGGAATCGGGGGCGGCCCCTGTTGGCCGCCCGCAATCCACCCCCATAGCCCCTCAAGCAAGGAAGGCATAATGGCGGTGATCGTCGCTCCCAATTGGTCTCGCACTTGCTCTTCGACTATCTCCGGAATCCGTGCCACTTGTGCCTTGAGTTCTTTAACCTCGCGCTCCTGGCTTTCCGAGCTGGTCTTTCTCTCCTTTCGCCCAGCCTTATAGTATTCCGACCATTTCGTGGACAAGCCTTCGCCGGCCACACGACCAGCTGACGACGGCTTACTGAACTTATCCTTGTGTTTCATTACGTTCAACGCCCTATTTAAAGTGGTGTCCCAAGGGGCAGACGGGGAGCTCTGAGACCCCGCGCTACTGCTTTCAGTTTCCTGCGGAAGGAACGTGAACCATTTAGAAATTTGGCTTCATTAATTAGAATGCAACCATATGGAGCTAATTACGCGGGGGTGTATTCCTTACCAGAACACGCTCAAGCTCCTTCACCTTCGGATCCATGGTAAGCTCCTTTGTTACCGGGTCCACCTTGTACCGGGCCCTGACATACTTCCTGGTCTACTTTTCATGGTATTTATCGAAGAGGGGCGGTAGGCCTTGCTCGGCACGCTCCGCGTCCTCCTTGTCCCATTTAGGTTCCGCCACTCTGTAACCGCTGGGACCGAGTTTGTGGACCCCTAAGTTCAAGTCCCGCATATCTTTCCCCCACTGACTTGATTCCGCGGATGCATTGCTCTCACACTTGATCTTCAACTCCAGGTAGTCAGCTTCGCTGATCGAAGGATTTGTCTCCTTGATCTTCTCATAACTATCACCTCTTAGAATCCTTCTCTTCACCGCGGCTCTCCAAGTAGCCAGGGCCGTGCTCATCTTCGTGAGGGCGGCACTGTTCACTTTATTCCCTGAGAGGCGTGTGTTTGCGAAGTCACCGGGGAACTTGTATCGTTCGTGCAGCTTCGTGAAGAGGAGGTTGCGCAAATTCCCTCGGTCACGATGCCTTAGGTTCTCGGTGTTGATCGAGACGGTGCTCCGGAGAATGCACCCGAGTTGTCCCGCGTACCCACCGACTAATTCTTTGGGCGCCGTTGGATGCCCACTGGAGGACACTTCAGTAAATTCCTCCTTGACGGTGCCGAGCACGTTCGGGCGCCGGTCCTTCCGTTGCCTCTTCGGTTGGCTGCCATCTGTGCGTTCGCTGCCATCATCAGTGGTGGCATCCCCGGCGGCACCATCAGTGGTGTCATCCCCGACGCCACTAGGGGTTGTGTAGTCGAGATCGGTGTCTTCCGCGGCGTCCTCATAGCGGTGAGGTTCTTCCTCCATCTCCTGGGACAGCTCCCAGAATGGCTTGCCCGAACCGCCGGCCTCATCGTTGTCGGCCATGTTCGCTCTAAATAGGAAAAAAGGCTACTAGAGTTATTGGATGAGATCAGGGTAGTATCTATTCTTCTCAGATTTGGAGGAAAACTGAGAATAAAACATGCAAATTGATGCACACCCATAGGTAAGATCTCCTTTTCTTGGTTTATTTTACTTTGCATGTGATTCATACAAGTCCTTAGAAAAACTTGCTATCCCTGCATTCTGATTACCAAGCATACAAACAAAGCATTTTTCATGATAAACAACCAAGGCAACCAATATATATATCAAACAAATAAACAAATAAAAATGAGTTATTGCTAGAGCCTGATGGTTGAGCTTTCGTTAGCATGGCATATGTATGGAAGAAAAAATAGTTTGCATTTCAACTTAAGGGAAAACTATAAAAGCCACTTAGAAATATTTGCTTTGTAGAAATAACATTGTCTCTAAATGTTGATTAATTTTTGTTTCGGTTGAGAATCGGGCACCTTCTAGGTCAAGAAAATTGGGCATGACCTTTGCTAATTTTCTTGACCTAGGAGTGCCCCATTCTCAACCGAAACGGAAATTAATCAACATTTCAGGAGAAAGGGGTAACTATTTGTCCCTGCACAAAAAAAGGCCTACATATATCCAGTGTGTAGTGCCAGGGAAATCAATTTGAGATTACATTAGAGATAGATACAGTTCGTATACCATACCAACTGACCCTCGAAGCCTCATAGAGCAAGATCAATCACGCCAATTTTACTCTGCACAGCCGTTTACACAGAGAACCAAGATCCAATCTAATGGTAGCTAACAACCAGCGGAACGGGAGGGGGGGAGGCCATGCGCAGGTTTACCTCGGGTGATGCAGGATCCCAGGCGCGCCACCGACGCCACCGGAGGAGCAGGGGTGGCGGGACGCGCTGGAGGCGGAGGATGACGGGGTCGTCGGTGAGCCTCGCTGCGTGATGAAGGCGCTGATGGGGACAGCGGAGTCGATCTGGAGGCGGACACGGAGGCGGAGGCGGTTGGGCTCGTCGGCGGAGTTCGATCTGGGTGGCGGCGAGGTGGAGCCGGCGAGGTGGGTGGCGGCGAGGCGGGACGAGCCAGGTGGCGGCGGTGGCTGGCAAAGGATAGACGAGTGAGGGGAGGGAATGAAAGAAGGGGAAGGAGTAGGATAATGCCGTAGTGGGGGGAGGGTTAGCAATGGCGCACCTTTTAGGGGTGCGCCATAAAAATTGGTATATCAATGGCGCACCTTTTAGGGGTGCGCCATAAACACCGTGATAGCAATGGCGCACCTTCTCCTGGTGCGCCATTACTAACTTTTTTTTTTTTTTTTGGATTTTTAGTTGCATGTAATAATTTAAGATTTGAGATAAAGGAAAAGGAAAATGCAAATGGAGTGATAAAACCATTGTGCAAAGATTTAGAATTAGATGACATGGTTGAAATCAAGTGACATGAAATAACAGTCATCAAAGATTGAGCTTGCCACTGACACACACACGCGGCCGACACGTCGTGATTCGATCTTAGCTATCTTTTCACAATCTTCTTGCCCTTCTTTCTCGCGGTTGAATAATTTAGCCCCGGAACCCCTTGAATTCTTCTCTTGAACGGATGTGCTTTAGGTAGGGTGGTCCTGCTTCTTCTTGTGGTGTATGGTACTTCATCGTCGTCGTCATCTTCCATCTTCGGGTTGCCGTACTTGTCGAAGTCTTGCTCATTGGCGACTTCATCCATTCCGATGATGTTCCTTTTGCCTCTCCTCACGACAACACGACTGGGCTTTGACGGGTCGGTAATGAAGAAGCATTGGTCCACTTGGCAAGCCAGTACCCATGGCTCATTTTTCGCGGTTACGTTTGGGCCCGCGGTCTTGGATTTGGCTTCGGGTATAACCATGGTGGTGAAATACCGGTCTTCTTTTAGGACGCTCTTGGCCCATCTGACACGGAACATCGGGACCTTCTCTCCAGCGTAGCTCAGCTCCCAGATCTCCTCGATCCTTCCGTAGTATCTGTCCTTGTCGTTACCGGTGTAGGATTCCATCGTTACCCCGGAGTTCTGATAATCGCTCTTCATGTCCTTTTCCTCGGTGTAGAATGTGTAGCCGTTGATATCGTACGCCTCATAGGTCATCAGGTTGTGCTCGGCGCCCTGTGACAAGGCGAATATGAGTTTTTCTTCCGCGGAAGAATCCTCATGTAAAGGGTACGACATAAGCTTGTCCTTGAACCAACGCGTGAAACATGAGTTGTGCTCTTTGATTATATCTCCGTCCGTCCTCTGTTGGCCTCGGGCATTGTACGTCTTCTCAATAAAGGTTTTGTGCTCTACCACCCAAGGATCGACCACGTCTATGTGTTGTAGCGCTACTAGGTTTGCTCTTTAAAAGTTGGCGAGTCGACCCTTGAAGTCGACATGCATTTCGCGGCGACCCTCGCGGTGACCCCATCCAGCGAGCCTGCCGAGGTGCCTATTGACGGGCAGACCAACGGGGTTCGCGATGCCTAGATAATTCATGCAGAAGGAGATGCACTCTTCGGTCAGAAATCCCTTGGCTATGCTTCCATCTGGACGTGCCCTGTTGCGAACGTATCCTTTGATGACACCATTCATCCTTTCGAACGGCATCATGCTGTGCAGGAACGTCGGCCCGAGTTGGATCATATCCTCCACGATATGGACCAGCAGATGCACCATAACGTCGAAGAATGCGGGCGGGAAGTACATCTCAAGCTCGCATAGTATCACCACGATCTCTTCCTGTAGCCTTATGATTTGCCTCACACCAACCGACTTCCGAGAGATGACGTCGAAAAAGTTGCATATGCCAAATAGCGTTTCACGGACGTGCGCGTCCATGATCCCACGGATTGCAACTGGAAGTATCTGCGTCATCAGCACGTGACAGTCGTGAGACTTCATCCCGCTGAACTTCTGCTTCGCTGAGTCTAGGTATCTGCTTATCTTCCCCGCGTAACCGTAAGGAAGTTTTACTCCTATGAGGCAGGTGAAAAACTGCTCGATCTCCTTCTGACTTAGAGTGAAGCACCCGGGAGGGCAGTCATATTCGATCTTCTTGGTCTACGACTTTCCGTGTCCTTCGCCTCATCATCATCATCATCATCATCCTCATCATCATCATCATTAGGGCATTTTGCGTGAAGCTCCTCCCTGATGCCCATTGATTGCAAGTCTGCCCTTGCTTTCGGCCCATCTTTGGTCCTCTCTGGCATGTTGAGCAGGGTACCAAGCAGACTCTCGCACACGTTTTTCGTGATATGCATGACATCAAGGCTGTGAGGCACACGGAGGATCTTCCAGTACGGCAAGTCCCAGAAAACAGACCTCCTTTTCCATACCTTCAGCAGCGGCTCTGGCACCTTTCGCTTCTTTCCCGGCGGTGGGCACTCTTTCCAATTTTTCAACAGCTCGTCTATTTCCTCGCCACTCCTCGTACGTGGGGGTCTTCGGGGTTCGGTTTCACCATCGAACAGATCCTTGCGTTTTCTCCATGCGTCATCGTTGCGAAGCCACCTTCGATGTCCCATGAACACGGTTTTCGAAGACACGGGATCTCTATCTAGCTGGCGATACGTTGTGTCATCCATGCACCTGACGCATGCACAAAATCCGTGGACCACCTGCCCCGCGACATATCCGTAACCGAGATAGTCGTGCACCGTCGTGAGCAGTGCGGCTCTCATAGGGAAATATTGTTTCGCTGCGGCGTCCCACGTATTGGCTGGCGTTTTCCACAGCGTGTCTAGCTCCTCTTTCAGCAGCCCCAGATACAGATTGTTGTCGTTCCCTGGTTGTTTCGGCCCTTCAATTAGCATACTCATGTGAATGTACTTCCTCTTCATGCACATCCAGGGGGGAAGGTTGTACATCCACACAAACACAGGCCAGGTGCTATGTGTGCTTCTCTGGCTGCCAAACGGATTGACTCCATCGGTGCTCGCGCCCAGCATGATGTTCCTCGGATCGTCCCCAAATTCTGGGTGTTCGAAGTTCAACGCTTGCCACTGGCTCGCATCCTTAGGGTGACTCATCATCTTGTCTTTTTTATTTATCTCCGGATCATTTCCGTCATCTTCTCGCTTCTTCTCCTCCCTATCCGCGTGCCAACGTAGGAGCTCTGCTTGCTTAGGGTCCGCGAAATACCGCTGCAGATGAGGAGTGATCGGAAAGTACCACACCACTTTTCGAGGAGCTTTCTTCCTCTTCTTGTATCGAGTGACGCCGCACACCGGACATATGGTAGACTCCGCGTGCTCGTCCCGATAAATGATGCAATCGTTCATGCACACATGGTATTTCACGTGCGGTAAATCCAGAGGACACACGATTTTCTTCGCCTCCTCGAAACTGGTCGGGCACTTGTTCCCCTTAGGAAGACGTTCGTGCCAGAATGACATGTTCTCGTCGAAGCATGCGTCGGTCATTTTGTGTTTTACCTTCATCTCCAGAGCCATGAGCGTTACTCTCGGGCGGCAGCTCTTGCGTTACCCATCTGCTTGAGAAGCAGCTCTTGAATATGAGGGTCCTGCACCCAGCCCATCGATGGTCCATCGTCGTCTGCTCCGGCATCTTCATCTTCATGATCATGCCCTTCGTCTTGATCTTCCTCATCATCATGTCCGGCATCTTCTACATGATGACTGTGTCCTGCATCTACTTCATGATCATGTCCTGGAGATTCTTCGTCTTCTCGCCCGCCCTCGCCGCTATTGTCTTGCTGCCCTTCCTTATTTCTTGCCCGGCCCCCATGGACGACTTCATAATCATCTTCATCACCTTGCCGCCGATAGCCATCCATGAAACCACGCACGAGCAGGTGGTCCCGCACCTGTCTGGAATCCGGGTCCATAAGGCTCTTCAGCTTGCATCTTCGACACGGACATCTTATCTCCGTCTCGTTCTTTTGAAGCATCTCGGCCTTCGCGAAGCTCAAAAACCTATTCACGATGACTTCGGTCATCGTGCGGACCATGGTCGCCTGCGGGGTAGAGCAAAACGATATTTTAGAACCAAAAAAAAAATTGGCATGACTTTGCCTAAAAATAGGACCAAAAAGAATGCATAGTGCCAAATTCTCGCCGAAACGGAAATGAATCAACATTCCGGCAAAATATTGGCAACTATCGCATTTCAAATACCGGTACCTGCAAACACAAACATATGCAACACCACAAACATACGTAGATCTAGGCCATAAAAAGTGTGTACGTTGGAGGGAGAAAAAAGTAGATCTAGAACATAAAGAAAGCTTTCCCCTTACTTACCTATATAAAAAAGGAAATTTAACCACTTAATTTGGGTGAATCTATGGTGCAAATGAGGTGAGGAGGAGGAGGCAGCCGAGACCAAGCTTGGTAGAGGTGGAGAGAATGAAGTGGGGAAAGTGAGTGTGGTAGGTGGCTGTCAAAAATATCTAGCCGCTCTCAGGTTACCAATGGCGCACCTCCTAAGAATGCGCCATTCGTAACCAGGGTTACTAATGGCGCACCTGGTGTGTGGTGCGCCATTACTAGTTTTGAAAAAAAATTGAAAAAAAAATTGTTAGTAGTGGCGCACCGTGGGTGTGGTGCGCCATTACTAGTTAAAACTAGTAATGGCGCACTTTCCCCTGGTGCGCCACTGCTAAGTCTGGGGAGGGGTGTGGGGCCAGGACAAACTTAGTAATGGCGCACCACACACCAGGTGCGCCATTAGTAATATGGCCATTAATGGCGCACCCATATCTGGTGCGCCACTGCTATATAGCAGTGGCGCACCACATACATGGTGCGCCATTAATGTCCATATTAGCTATAGCCGTTTTTCTAGTAGTGTTTCTCCCACAGTGATGCTAGCAAGAAAATCATTATATTCAGTTTTGTGAGGATCACTATAGCTGCCCCATTGTGGAATTTTGCATGCACGGTTAAAATCCTCTAGGTCCATAGTATAAGATTCATCATAAAGATTAAATAGAACGGAATGCGTATTACGCCTGGATGAAAATTCAAACCTCCGCACGAAGGAATCAGTGAGTTGATAATATTGCTTGCATTGGTCTGAGACGAAATCTTCAAGGCCAGCATTTCGTATGTACGCGTAAAATTCTTCCTTGAATCCGGCATGGACCATGAATTGATCCGACGGCCATTCACAAGGCCGCACTTGAGCTTCCCTCGGTGGTTCAAAGTCGGGCTCACGTATTGCGAGTCTCGGGGTCTTCTTGCTCGAGGAACCACCTTTGTATATTCTCCTCAACATATTTCTTTCTCTGAGAAATTTCTGAAATTTTTAGTGACTCACAATAAAGGTGAACAAAACTCAACAAAACTTATAGCAACTACTCCCACAAGTGCCTAGAGGCTATATCATGCATCAAAACTACTTGGGACCATACAAATTTGACATGCAAGCTCAAGAACAAGGTCACCACAGCAGCAAAAATTTGCAATATATAAAGCACTAGAACAAAAACTAATTGGACCATTGGAGGAGTCACATACCGAAGAACAATCCCCCAAAACAGTTTCGCAAATGGAGCTTTGCACAAGGAGATCGAAAATGGTAGCAAGATGATCTAGAACACGGGTTTGAGCAATGGTGGGAATTTTTCTGGAGGAAGACGAAGTGGATGGGTGCTGGAATAAGTGAGGGGGGCCTACGTGGGACCCAAAAGCCAGGGGGGCGCGCCCAGGGGGGTGGGCGCGTCCTGCAGGCTTGTGGCCCACTGGTGCAGCCCCCTAATGTGTTCTCAGTGCCAAAAATTCTAAAATATTCCAGAAAAAATCATACTACATTTTCAGGGCATTTGGAGGACTTTTATTTTCAGGTCATTTTTTTATTGCACGGATAAATCAGAAAACAGAAAAATAATAGCATTTTTACTAAATTAAATCTAAAGAACAGAAAAGAAAAGTTGGGTACAGAAGGTTGTGCTTTCTAAATTCATCCATCTCATGCTCATCAAAAAGAATCCATCAATAAGGTTGATCAAGTCTTATTGACAAACTTTATTCGAATGACACGGAACCGGAGAATTTTCGAATAACACTAGGTTACCTCAATGGGGATATGCATGTCCCCAACAATAAGTATATCATATTTCTTTTTGGCAGTAGGGAGAGGGAATTCAAAGTCTCCAATAATAATCGTTGAAATTTGTTCAATGGAGTTGATACTATGAACTTGAGATTGTTTCTTCGGAAAGTGTACCGCATGCTCATTACCATTAACATGAAAAGTGACATTGCCCTTGTTGCAATCAATAACAGCCCCTACAGTATTCAAAAAGGGTCTACCAAGGATGATCGACATACCGTCGTCCTCGGGAATTTCAACAATAACAAAGTCCGTTAGGATAGTAACATTTGCAACTACGACAGGCACATCCTGACAAATACCGATGGGTAAAGCAGTTGATGTATCAGTCATTTGCAAAGAGATTTCAATAGGTGTCAACTTATTCAAATCAAGTCTACGATACAAAGAGAAAGGCATAACACTAACACCAGCTCCAAGGTCACATAAAGCAGTTTTAACATAGTTTCCTTTAATAGAGCATGGTATAGTAGGTACTCTGAGATCTCCTAGTTTCTTTGGTATTCCACCCTTAAAGGTATAATTAGCAAGCATGGTGGAAATTTCAGCTTCCGGTATCTTTCTTTTATTTGTCACAATATCTTTCATATACTTAGCATAAGGAGACATTTTCAGAATATCAGTCAAGCGCATACGCAAAAAGACAGGTCTAAGCATTTCAAGAAAGTGCTCAAAATCCTCATCATCCTTTTTCTTGGATGGCCTAGGAGGAAAAGGCATGGGTTTCTGAACCCAAGGTTCTCTTTCTTTACCATGTTTCCTAGCAACAAAGTCTCTTTTGTCATATCTTTTGTTCTTAGGTTGTGGGTTATCAAGATCAATAGCAGGTTCAATCTCCACATCATTATCATTACTAGGTTGAGCATCAACATGAACATCATCATTAATATTATCACTAGGCTCATGTTCATTACCAGATTGTGTCTCAGCATCTGAAATAGAAATATCATTTGGGTTTTCATGTGCATCTATAACAGGTTCACTAGCAGCATGCAAAGCCCTATCGTCATTCTTTTTCCTTTTATTACTGGGACGACTAGGTGTATCAGTATTAATTCTCTAAGAATCTTGCTCAATTCTCTAAGGATGGCCCTCAGGATACAAAGGTTCCTGAGTCATTTTACCACCTCTAGTCACAACTCTAACAGAATGATCATTGTTCTTACCAATCATCTCATTAAGCAAATCATTTTGTGCCTTAAGTACTTGTTCTACTTGAGTAGTTACCATGGAAGCATGTTTACTAATAAGCTTAAGATCAATGATCAAGCATGTAAGCATTATGTTTCAATTGTCTACTAACATAAAATTATCAAACCCTAAATTTTCTTGCTTAACAATAAAGTTATCAAACTCATCCAAGCATTGCCTAGCAGACTTATTATAAGGAATATCACCTTCATCAAATCTACGAAGAGAATTTACCTCTACTACGTGTGTCGGGTTATCAAGACCATGTATTTCTTCAATAGGTGGTAGATTCTTAACATCTTCAGCTTTAATACCTTTTTCTTTCATAGATTTCTTTGCCTCTTGCATATCTTCACGACTGAGAAATAGAATACCTCTTTTCTTTGGAGTTGGCTTTGGAGGTGGTTCGGGAATTGACCAATCATTATCATTGCTCAATATATTATTCAATAGTAGTTCAGCTTGTTCAACAGTCCGTTCCGTGAAAACACAACCAGCACAACTATCTAGGTGGTCCCTAGAAGCGCCGGTTAGTCCATTATAAAAGATATCAAGTATTTTGTTTTTCTTGAGAGGATGATCAGGCAAAGCATTAAGTAATTGGAGAAGCCTCCCCCAAGCTTGTGGGAGACTCTCTTCTTCAATTTAAACAAAGTTAAATATTTCCTGCAAGGCAGCTTGTTTCTTATGGGTAGGAAAATACTTTTCAGAGAAGAAATATATCATATCCTGGGGACTACGCACATAACCAGGAGCAAGAGAATTAAACCATATCTTAGCATCACCCCTTAATGAGAAAGGAAACAACTTAAGAATATAGTAATAACGAATTTTTTCCTCATGAGTAAATAGGGTGGCTATATCATTCATTTTAGTAAGATGTGCCACAACAGTTTCAGATTCATAACCATGGAAAGGATCAGATTCAACCAAAGTAATTAACTCAGGATCGACAGAGAATTCATAATCCTTATCAGTAACAAAGATAGGTGAAGTAGCAAACTTAGGATCATATTGCATTCTAGCATTCAAAGATTTTTCTTTCCACTTGCATAGTAATTTCTTAAGATCATCTCTATCTTTACAAGCAAGAAAGTCCCTAGCTACCTCTCCCTCCATAACATAACCCTTAGGTATATTAGGCAATTCATATCTAGGAGAGCGAGGTCTAGCAGGTGTCTCATAGTGTTTAGTTTCAATAATTTCATCAGTTTCAGAAATATCATCAGTTGCAGCATTAACTCTAGCAATTTGTTCATCAAGAAATTCACCCAGTGGCACAGTAGTATCAAGCAAAGTATCATCATAAGCATCATGCATAGCAGAAGTGGAATCATCAACTACTTGCGACATATCAGAATCAATAGCAGGTGGTGGTGTCGCAAGTTTACTCATAACAGAAGGTGAATCAAGTGCAGAGCTAGATGGCAGTTCCTTACCTCCCCTCGTAGTAGAGGGATAGATCTTGGTTTTTGGGTCTTTCAGATTCTTCATAGTGATCACCAGATATAAATCCCAAGTGACTCAGAGAATAGAGCGATGCAGCGCCAGAAAAAGGTATTGATAACCCACAAGTATAAGGGATCGCAACAGTTTTCGAGGGTAGAGTATTCAACCCAAATTTATTGATTCGACACAAGGGGAGCCAAAGAATATTCTCAAGTATTAGCAGCTGAGTTGTCAATTCAACCACACCTGAAAGACTTAGTATCCGCAGCAAAGTATTCAGTAGCAAAGCGGTATGGAAGCAACGGTAACAATGGCAAAGTGATAGTAGCAGTTTTGTAGTGATTGTAATAGTAGCAACGGAAAAGCAACTTAGCAAAGATCAATATGTGAAAAGCTCGTAGGCAATGGATCAGTGATCGATAATTATGTCGGATGACATTCATCATGCAACGGTTATAACATAGGATGACACAGAACTAGCTCCAATTCATCAATGTAATGTAGGCATGTATTCCATATATAGTCAGACGTGCTTATGGAAAAGAACTTGCATGACATCTTTTGTCCTACCCTCCCGTGGCAGCGGGATCCTAATGGAAACTAAGGGATATTAAGGCCTCCTTTTAATAGAGAACCGGACCAAAACATTAGCACTTAGTGAATACATGAACTCCTCAAACTACGGTAATCACCGGAAAGAATCCCAGTTATTCTCACCCTGGGGGATGCGGATCATAACTCGTAATAGGTGTCTACAACTTGCAAGATAGGATCAAGAACACATATATATTCTTGAAAACATAATAGGTTCAGATCTGAAATCATGGCACTCGGGCCCTAGTGACAAGCATTAAGCATAGCAAAGTCATAGCAACATCAATCTCAGAACATAATGGACACTAGGGATCAAACCCTAACAAAACTAACTCGATTACATGGTAAATCTCATCCAACCCATCACCGTCCAGCAAGCCTACAATGAGATTACTCATGAACGGCGGAGAGCATCATGAAATTGGTGATGAAGGATGGTTGGTGATGACGACGGTGTCGATTTCCCCTCTCCAGAGCCCAAAACGGACCCCAGATCTGCCCTCCTGAGGAAGAACAGGAGGTGGCGGCGGCTCCGTATCGTAAAACGCGATGAAATCTTCTTCTTGATTTTTTTCTCCCCGAATAGAATATATAGAGTTGTAATTGAGGTCGGAGGAGCTCCAGGGGGCCCACAAGCCTGCAGGGCGCGCCCTAGGGGGGGCGCCCCCCTGGCTTGTGGCCAGGTGGTGGACCCCCTCTGGTTGATTCTTTCGCCAGTATTTTTTATTAATTCCAAAAATATTCTCCGTAAATTTTCAGGTCAATCCAAGAACTTTTATTTCTGCACAAAAATAACACCAAGGCAATTCTGCTGAAAACAGCGTCAGTCCGGGTTAGTTCCATTCAAATCATGCAAATTAGAGTCCAAAATAAGGGCAAAAGAGTTTGGAAAAGTAGATACGATGGAGACGTATCAAACACCACATGGGTGAAGAGGTAGGTCTAAAATTCAGATCAGATAGTAAATGAATACTTTATAGCTCCATACTTCAACATGGTTAACGTCGATCCCAAATATTTCCATGAAGAGGAAATGTGTGATCCAGTGGCTATAAAAATGGCCTGTGCATCATTTTGGTTACCTAGGAGCCAAAGCAAATGCAAGGTTCTAAGAAGATTGGAGGTTGGTATTGGATGCACATGTAGCAGATTAGGAGTACCTTGTGCTATTCAAAGTTCTAGTACTAGGTTCTCTCTTCTTGAAATATCTAGCTTGTTAGATGATTGAAAAAGTAATATAGTTCTTAATTTAGGATCGTCTTGGAATGGTAGGTCTCAGGATAGTGAAAACATACACCTTTCTACAGGGACTAGCAAGACCGCACACTACATCGACTTCTAGTCCGGTCGCCAGTGGAGATGGCAAATGGTGGGCACGCTGCAAGGTGCGCAGTCAGAACTGTTGCATCCCGAACATCACATGCTGATGCTGAGCCACTGTTCAACTTGAACCCAGAATCTCTGCATTGCAGTGTGATCCAGGGTATCCGTTAGAAAAGGTAGGATATGAACAATTATAGATAGATAGATGAAACTAATACCATATACAAGTCCCTAGAAAAAATAACTGATACAAAAAAAAGTGCATTGTTCATAACAGTGCTTAAGCTAAAATATGAAATGCATATGTGCAATCGATATCAGATTTATATCCATGTTAACTATTCACTTCATTATATCATATAAATCGTTTAGTTGATAAATTTTCGGTTAAAGGCAAGTATAGAATTAATGTTAACAATGCCTTGTGGTCTTGTTTTGCTTCAATATCCGTGATGGTTGAACCAGCCATAAAGTATAAACTCAACTTAATACATTATATTTAGCAAATGATCAAATAAGAACATCAGTCAGGTGAACTCACCTATGTTCCATTTAAATTATTACTGAAATGACGGTATATTTACATCGATACACGGATATCATGATAGTGTCAACGTGGGATTTGAAATGAACACAAAGTTGCTGAGTATAGCAGGTCGAAGTAGTGTGGCAGACAATGAATCCATTCCTACTAGATGCTAAGCCGTGGGGTGTGTGAACCGCTACATCGTGTCCCCGTTAAGCTTTTTGCCATTCCCGCTTTAATTGTATCGTTGGCGGATTGTGTTAGTTTGCGCCCCTCTTTCTATCTGGTGTGGTGACATTTCTGATGAGACTGTCCCGGTGGAACTGCCACAGGAAAAAAAATGGTGTATGAGATACTTTGTTGAGTTTGTGACTGTTACCATCCTTCGTTGAAACAAAACACTTGAACCTCATTATTATATTCTTGATTTTGTAATAGCTTGGAGATTATCTGTAACATTTTGGGTGATAGTCTTGCTGCTACTAATATCATCCATGTGGCTTGCCTTTGGGCTAGCTGGAATATTTGAAATGTTTCAGTCCCACTAATTGGCCTGGTATGCAGGCTTTTTGGCGCAAAACTGCTTCAAGTCTAACTATGTGGGAGGCCCTATCCTATGGCCATGTCAAAGATATGCTCGGAAGAGTGGCTCTAAACTGGAACAACTTGCAAGAAATCCGCCGCTTCTGATGGGTAAAGTTCCTTTGTAGCTCTTCTAATGTGGCTAGACCCAGGCTGAGGCGGGCAGGAAGCCCTAGTGGTCTTCTAAAGCTAGCTTCGTCTACATGAAGCTCGAAGGCTTATGCACTATTCAACTGCCTCTTGCTTATCATCGACTTTGCTGATAGCATTCCTTGGAGCTCTACTAGCATTGCTTAGTTCTGCTAGTTGTATCCCGCACTATTTACTTTTACCTGTTGAGCTCCCTTGTATCTGTTGAGGCAGTATGTGTTGCCGCCTTCCGCGTGCTGGATTGGTGTCTATAAACGATTTGGTTTTATTGTCTGAATGCAATGGAGCCGGTGCTGTGATGCCCTTTCCCTCTTAAAAAAAGCCTTTTGTGTGATAGGATATTTGATTCTTATATGAACTGAGACAACTTTGTCGATGTGATTTTTTGATTAATCATCATACGGAAATCCTCAATTATGTTAGAATGAAATGTGCATATGTCCATTGTTAGTAGTGCCAATGTGGCTTTGCAATTGTTGTAACTACATGATGTACACCTCTGGTGCACACTTACTGGCAAGAGAACTTCTCGATAGGAATTTAGAAGCGATCACAGGGTATAGAAATAAAAACACAAAGATTTATCACAAATGGTGTCACTATTACTGCACAACCGGGTTGCTACCAACTAAGGGCAGTTCACAGGCAGGTATGAACATTATCGTAGTCAGTACACGAAAACTTAATTGTTGCTCTACACTTGGCCATGCTTAAGATCGACCCCATCCATGTCTATGCAGAGGCAGGTCTAACATGTAGAGCAGACGGTACACAAGTAAGGTCTAACATTTCGATGAGATGGTACATGACAACCTTATAGATCGATCACAACCATGCCGACCCATAGGAAAGGCTGGATACAATGACTATAAACTAGCATATGCATTATTGACAATAAATGGGAGCCAAAGCAAATGCAAGGTGCTACAAAGAGCAGGAGGTTGGCATCGGGTGTATATATAGCATATTAGTAGTACCTCACGCTATTCGATCATTCTGTACCGACTACCGAGTTTTCTCATCGAAATCTCTAGCTTGTTAGATGATTATAATAAAGTAATACTATTTTCTAAGGATTATCCACTAGTAGAAAACAGGCCTTTGGACCGGAGCATTAGTCCCGGTCGGGTTTTGCACCGGGACTAATGCGCCCATTAGTCCCGGTTCATGAGCCTATGCTTTAGTCCCAGTTCGTGAGGAACCTCTAGTCCCGGTTGGTGTTACCAACCGGGACTAAAGGGGTGGTGGCAGGATTGCGGTGGGCTGGGGCCCATGCGAGACCCTTTAGTCCCGGTTGGTACCACCAACCGGGACTATAGAAATTCCTATATATAGATGCTTCTTCCAGCCCGAGCCCAAGCTCTCCTTTCTATCCTCTTTGTTTTCTTCCTTCCCCTGAGCTCATGAGGATTTGCCAAGATTTGTGAAGATTGGAGGCACTCATCCATTTTTGCCAAGATTTGTGAAGATTGGAGGCACCCCATCGTTCTAAAAGGTTAGCAACTTCATCCTTTCATCTCTCATTACTGTTTGGGAGTAATTATGTGGGAGTTCATTTGATTTATATGCATGCAATTTGAGCTCAAATCCTCTTCTTAGTTTGCGTGTGTAGGTGTGTGGTTTACTTAGTGCCTTCCCGTCCCCGTCCTCAGTTTGAGCTCAAATCCTCTTCTTAGTTTGCATGTGTAGGTGTGGTTTAGTGCCTTCCCGTCCCCGTCCTCAGTTTGAGCTCAAATCCTCTTCTTAGTTTGCATGTGTAGGCGACGTATTATGTCTGGACGAAATCCTCAATCTGGACAAAGTTCTCAGTCTGGACGAAATCCCCAGTCTGGACAAAGTTCTCAGTCTGGACGAAATCCCCAGTCTGGACTATGTATGACCTCTATGTATTTATTTTTGCAGTAATAACATTTTGATCACTATTAATTCGGTCATTTCTCTATTCATGATGTTCTGTAATTGTTTTTGATATACTAAATGTTCGGAGGATGTACGGTGACCGAGGGACTTCCGACGCACTTCGTTTAAGATAAGAAGTTTGAAGAAGTTTTATTATAAATTGAGATAGAATTTCAGAAGTTTCATTATAAATTGAGATAGAAATTTCAGAAGTTTTAAGATAAGAAGTTTCATTATAAATACATCATGCATTATAATTTTTTAATAAAAAATAGGACTAGAAATTTTTAGTAAAAAAATTACGTACTTTCGGTTTGTCGGAGCACCTTGTCTGACTTTCATGTCTCTTCTTGATGGAGGAATCCCGACTGTTGTCGCGCGGGTCGTTTCTCTCTTCTTCTTTCTCGCGATATATACATTGGTATATTGCGCAAGAGAAGAAGGGGAAACGACCAGCACCGACGGTCGAAATATTAGTGTGAGGTAGTGTCCACCAACATACACCAGCATATAAGTGTGAGAGAGTGCGCACCATACACACCATGAGACATGCAAGCTTTTCTAAGGAAAACCTTGACAGACTGAAAGTCAAGCCAGAATTAGGTCTATTTGGACATGTGTCAATGTTATTGCAGGGAACACCACCTTAATTACAAGTTAATAACATTTGATTTATATGCATGCAATTTGAGCTCAAATCCTCTTCTTAGTTTGCATGAGTAGGTGTGGTTTACTGCATGTGTAGGTGTAGGTTAGCCTCTTGTTCTTATCCTTTTTAATTTGTAAAAAAAATCTTATGTAGTTAGTTAATTGCTCTTATCATTTTTCATTTGTACTGCTTTTCAATTTCAGGGTCATTCGGCGCAAAAAAATCATTAAATGCATGAAAAATAGCAAATGAAGTTAGAAAGGGTTGAAATTTGAGGATGTGGCTTTGAATGGTGCATATTGAATGCACAAAAAGTCTGTACTTCAAATAAGTTAAAAAAAATTAAATGCCTTTGTAAAAGATGAGTTTTCGTCCGAAACCCTCATACTTCGAAGGAGATGCTCTAGTTTGTACACGAAGTGCATCCAGTTTTTGCCGTAACCCTCTCAACTTTTTAGCACGTGCTATGTGGGTGAAATTATGATACCAAGCCAAGTTTCTACCTTTTTAGATTTCATTTGTAGTGCTTTTTAATTTCAGGGTCATTTATCTAAAAAAATCATTAAATGCATGAAAAATAGCAAATGAAGTTAGAAAGGGTTGAAATTTGAGGATGTGGCTTTGAATGGTGCATATTGAATGCACAAAAAGTCTATACTTGAAATAAGTTAAAAAAAATGCCTTGTAACAGATGAGTTTTCGTCCGAAACCGTCATACTTCTAAGGAGATGCTCCAGTTTGTACACGAAGTGCATCCAGTTTTTGTTGTAACCCTCTCAACTTTTTAGCACATGCTATGTGGGTGAAATGATGATACCATGCCAAGTTTCAACCTTTTCAGAGTTCATTTGTGGTGCTTTTTAATTTCAGGGTCGTTTAGATCAAATTTTTTTATTAAATGCATGAAAAATAGCAAATGAAGTCAGAAAGGGTTAAATTTGAATATGTGGCTTAGAATGGTGCATATTGAATACACACAAAGTTTGGAGTTGAAACAAGTTTAAAAAAAATGAAATGCCTTTGTAACATATGAGTTTTCGTCCGAAACCCTCATACTTCGAAGGAGATGGTCTAGTTTGTACACGAAATGCATCCAGTTTTTGCCGTAACCCACTCAACTTTTTAGCACATGCTATGTGGGTGAAATGATGATACCATGCCAAGTTTCAACCTTTTCAGAGTTCATTTGTGGTGCTTTTTAATTTCAGGGTCGTTTAGCTAAAAAAATCATTAAATGCATGAAAAATAGCAAATGAAGTTAGATAGGGTTGAAATTTGAAGATGTGGCTTAGAATGGTGCATATTGAATGCACAAAAAGTCTGTACTTGAAATAAGTTTAAAAAATGTCTTTGTAACAGATGAGTTTTCGTCCGAAACCCTCATACTTTGAAGGAGATGTTCCAGATTGTACACGAAGTGCATCCAGTTTTTGTTGTAACCCTCTCAACTTTTTAGCACATGCTATGTGGGTGAAATGATGATACCATGCCAAGTTTCAACCTTTTCAGAGTTCATTTGTAGTGCTTTTTAATTTCAGGGTCATTTAGCTAAAAAAAATCATTAAATGCATGAAAAATAGCAAATGAAGTTAGAAAGGGTTGAAATTTGAATATGTGGCTTAGAATGGTGCATATTGAATGCACAAAAATTCTGGAGTTGAAACAAGTTAAAAAAAATGAAATGCCTTTGTAACAGATGAGTTTTCGTCCGAAACCCTCATACTTCGAAGGAGATGGTCTAGTTTGTACACGAAGTACATCCAGTTTTTGCCGTAACCCTCTCAACTTTTTAGCACATGCTATGTGGGTGAACTGATGATACCATGCCAAGTTTCAACCTTTTCAGAGTTCATTTTTGGTGATTTTTAATTTCAGGGTCGTTTAGTTCAAAAAATCATTAAATGCATGAAAAATAGCAAATAAAGTTAGAAAAGGTTGAAATCTTAATATATGGCTTAGAATGGTGCATATTGAATGCACAAAAAGTCTGGAGTTGAAACAAGTTTAAAAAAAATGAAATGCCTTTGTAACAGATGAGTTTTCGTCCGAAACCCTCATACTTCGAAGGAGATGGTCTAGTTTGTACACGAAGTGCATCCAGTTTTTGCCGTAACCCTCTCAACTTTTTAGCACATGCTATGTGGGTGAACTGATGATACCATGCCAAGATTCAACCTTTTCAGAGTTCATTTGTAGTGCTTTTTAATTTCAGGGTCATTTCGCTCAAAACAAATCATTAAATGCATGAAAAATAGCAAATGAAGTTAGATAGGGTTGAAATTTGAAGATGTGGCTTAGAATGGTGCATGTTGAATGCACAAAAAGTCTGGAGTTCATTTGGGTGATTTTGATTAAAACAATTGAAGGTATAAAAATAAAAGAGTTAAACAAAATCTGGTTTTGATTAAAACACCTATTTAAATTATCCTAAAAATTTCCAACTTTAACATAATGATAAAACATACTAATATTAAACAACAGGAAAAACAATCACTCAAAAATCTATTTTTAAACTAAAGTTATTCACAAATTATTGTTTCACACAAATTTCAAATGAATTCAAATTTAAACTATTTAAATTTGAAAACTACGGGCACTAACAGAAATTTTGTAATTGTTTTGACCTAAAGCAAAAATATTCATTAAAAAACTATAAATATTCTAACAGTTATTCCAAATCTAAAAACAGAAATTAGAAAAACAAAACAAAAAAGGGAAAATACACCTTTAGTCCCGGTTGGTCCTACCAACCGGGACTAAAGGGTCTTTTGTCCCGGTTGGAGCCACCAACCGGGACTAAAGAGTCCCTCTATATATGCAGGACTTTGCCGTTTCTGCCCCAACCTCTTCCATTTTGCCCCTCGACGTTGACGCCCCTGCCCCGACGCCGCCAGGCTGCCGGAGCTCCCCGCGCGCCTCTTCTCGCTCGACCTCGTCGTCTAGCTGCCAGGCTGCCCGTCTTCAACCTCCCGCCGGAGATCACCGTCCCCGACCCGCTCACTCCGGCCCCTCTTCTCCCCCGACCTCGCCGTCGCCTCGACCTCGCCGTCGAGCCCGCTGTTGCCTCGACCTCGCAGCCGAGCCCGCTGTGAGCCACTCTCCTCCCTCTCCTCCTGAAGCCCCCCTCCCCGTCTGCCATTGCCGCCATGGTCGCCCCTCCCCGAGCCCATCCCCCACCTAGCCACCACCGGAGATGCCCGAGAGCCGCCGCTGCATCCATCTCCGGCGTAAGAGCCCCGCCGCCCCATCCATCTTCGACGTAGGAACCCCGCCGGTGCCGCAAACACACACACACACACACACCCATTGTGTTTAAAAACGTGCAAATATTTTCTAATTGGTAGAACATCTTTTTAGTGTTATGAAAATTTTTGTGGTTGGTATGCAACATTTTTTCATTAAACAATGTGTTAAGAAAATTGTAGTAGATGGATAAGTAGACTGATATTGTTAGATGATTTTGTTAAATTATGATGCTTTTCATGTTTTAGTTTTAGTTGTTTTAGGTAATTAAGTGTTCATATTGTTTTAGTTAATGTAGTTGTTTTATGTTTTAGTTGTTTTGTTTTTTTATGTTTTAGTTAATTTAGTTGTTTTAGTTATTTTATGTTTTAGTTGTTTTAGTTGTTTATTTTTTATATGTTTTAGTTGTTTTAGTTGGAAATAATGTAGTATCGTCGGTCATCGGTGACGCGATATCGACGAGTCCCCGACGATCGTCGGTGAGGGAGAGTCCCCGACGATCATCGGTGAGGAGTCCCCGATGATCACCGGTGAGAGAGTGCGCACCAACACACTATGAGATATGAGAGTTATTTAAGGAAAGCCTCGACAGACCGAAAGTAATAATCAATTTATATGTCATGTGCGTATGTTATTGCAATTAGGTCTATTTGGTCATGTGCGTATGTTATTGCAGGGAACACCTCCTTGTGCCTATGTTTTGCCGGAATGTTGATTTATTTCCGTTCCGGCAAATTTTAGGCGCTCAATATGTCTTACATTAGCAATGGTCATGCCGTAATTTTTGAATCATGAACACAGGAAATGTCATCGTCTGATGACGACGATAGGATCCAAGCGTGTGAACTCTACGACGAAGATAAGGGTCTTTGCGACCAGCCTGGGCTGCGAGACGGCAGGTTCTTCAGGATGAAGCTTTACGAGGACTTCGATATTTCTACGGTACGCAACGATGGCAACTATTTTTTCGTAATTAAGCATGACTTCTGTTTCTTTGCGTCAACGTGTAATTTTTGTTTTATACAATTCAACTAGTTCATCCCCTGTCATGCAAGACGGTATTTCTTGGAGAGGCTCGGTTTCAAAGAGCACGAGAGTTTCGAGACGAGGAGAGCCAACCTGAGGACTAAACATGGTCACACATTTCTGGTCAAAGTAATGAATGCAGTTAATAACACAGAATTAGGGTGCTCAAATTGGGAAGCTCTTTGCAAGGCATATGGATTTCAGGAGGATATGGAAATAACCTTCGATCTTCGTCCTGAAGATCATATTGAAGGTAACATTGACATTTGGGTGGATGTCGATATGCTTCCTGTTTTACCTGCATGTGAGTTTATCAACCATGCATATTTGTCAAGTAATTTGCATTCTATATTTAAAAATAGTTGGTGTTCATCCATACTAAATTTGTTAATTTATAATTTACAGCTAATTTCGTTTCTTCGAGTGAAACACATAACATAATTGACACGACACACTACACTTTCGGATCACATCTAACTTGGGAGGAGAAGGATGATTTTATCAACTTTGTTATTGGTGTCCTAGTTGGTAGGGAGATCTTCCCGTATAATTTGGGAACTGGCCCAAATTATACATTGTAGAGACCACTAGTGGATAGGTTGAGGGCGGATGACATTCGCCGAAATATCTTGGTAAGAGTTGCTAATTAAGTACACTACTGTTGCGTAAATGATATTGATTACATTGCTAACTAGGCTACTATTATGTTCTTCAACAGAAACTGCCAAATGAAGTTGTGCCTCCGTTGATGCAAGCCGAAGGTAATATGACAATTAAAAGCCCCTTCCAGCCCGAGTTCTCTTTTGCATACTCGACTGAGCACAAACCACCAAGACGGCTCCAAATTGAAGCATGGGGACAAATAAAGAAGGATCGCAAGCCACAAGTTGGAGACTGTTGGATCTCTTTGCTTCATCATGGAGACATATGTGTTATTCTGTTTTATGTCATTTTACCTAGGAGGGAGGACTAGGTCCTATGAGAGAGAAGTTTTTCTGGTTTATATTAACTTGCATGATCGATTAGGATGATTATTATTATGATGTTTTTTTTGTTTTATGAGATTTTAACTTGGTATGATTAAGATGATGATGAGTTGTTAGATGAATAAGATGATGATGAGTTATATGACATATATTTGATTAAAGTGGATGGATGCAAGTGACCGTGTTGAATTAGAGGAAAAAAATAAATGGAAAACACAAAATGAAAAGGAAAAGTAAACAATGAAGCCTTAACCGCTAAACCTTTAGTCCAAAGGTCCCCATGCCCTGGCGCGCGCTGCCGACCACGTGGCCAGGGTTTAGTCCCGGTTCGTAGCCAACCGGGAGTAACGGTTTGGACCCTTTAGTCTCTATACTTTAGTCCCAGTTGGGGAACCGGGACTAAAGGCCCTTCCCAACCGGGACTAATGGCCTGTTTTCTACTAATGATCTAGGAATGGTAGGTCTTAGGATGGCAAACACATAGCGTTTTGCACACGGTAGTTCTTTCGTTCTCTGATATCCGTTCCAGGCACCAATGGTGATGTCAGGTTAGCATTGTGAAGCAAGCTGGGGCCCTGTTCAACGAGAGGCAAGGACTTCCCAGCTTCTCACACAAGTCCTGAAACATGGAGCTTCTCGGCTACCCTATAGGAGGACCAACCATCCAAGTTACCATCTATAGCGGCGAGAATTCTTCAGCCACTCCAGGGTTTCCACTTTTGAGCCCCATATAAATAGAGTACCTAAGATCATCTCTAGACGACCCCTCAAAATTTAGGCCCTTATTTGTAAGTTGTAACGTCCTTGATTCTAGGAAGGGGGACAAAGCCGTAAAGAAGGGGGATTGGGAAGGAAATTTGGTGAGTAACTTTGTCAATACTTTCTCCATCGCTTATTGCTCTTCTTTGTTGCATTCTTTAGCTTGCACACTTGTTTCTTTTGTGCCTCCTCAAACTTGAACATTGCGTCCTCTCTGTCGGTGTCGAAACCGTCGGATCTCGGGTAGGGGGTCCCGAACTATGATGCTTGGATCGATGGTAATAGGAGACGAAGGGGACAAGGTTTTACCCAGGTTTGGGCCCTCCTATGGAGGTAATACCCTACGTCCTGCTTGATTATATTGATGGTATAGAGATTACAGAGTGATCTACCACGAGATCGTATGACTAAACCCTAGATGAGTTCTCTCCCCTAATAATCTAAAACCCTCCGGATTATAAAGACGCCGGGGGTGCCTAGGGTTTACACCTGGTCGGTTACACGTCGAGGGGATAAACATGCCTATTCTACTTTAAACGTGGAGCACACGCCTTGCTTCTAGAAACTTCCCTTCTGGAGTCCGGTCCTTCGAGTGATCCAGTGTCCGGCGAACGGCCAATATCGTCCGGCCCATATTAGATAGGCCGGCCTGTTGGAAATATGCCCTAGAGGCAATAATAAAAGTAGTTATTATTATATTTCCTTGTTCATGATAATCGTTTATTATCCATGCTATAATTGTATTGATTGGAAACTCAAATACATGTGTGGGTACATAGACAACACTGTGTCCTTAGTAAGCCTCTAGTTAACTAACTCGTTGATCAAAGGATGGTAAAGGTTTCCTGACCATGGACATGAGATGTCATTTGATAACGGGATCACATCATTAGGAGAATGATGTGATGGACAAGACCCAAACTATAAACGTAGCATATGATCCTGTCAGTTTATTGCTATTGTTTTCTGCATGTCAAGTATCTGTTCCTATGACCATGAGATCATGCAACTCACTGACACCGGAGGAATACCTTGTGTGTATCAAACGTCGCAACGTAACTGGGTGACTATAAAGATGCTCTACAGGTATCTCCAAAGGTGTCCGTTGAGTTGGCATGGATCAAGACTGGGATTTGTTACTCCGTGTGACGGAGAGGTATCTCAGGGCCCACTCGGTAATACAACATCACTATAAGCCTTGCAAGCAATGTGACTAAGGTGTTAGCCACGGGATCTTGTATTACGGAACGAGTAAAGAGACTTGCCGGTAACGAGATTGAACTAGGTATAGAGATACCGACGATCGAATCTCGGGCAAGTAACATACCGAAGAACAAAGGGAACAACATACGGGATTAACTGAATCCTTGACATAGAGGTTCGAACGATATAGATCTTCCTAGAATATGTAGGAACCAATATGGGCATCCAGGTCCCGCTATTGGTTATTGGCCGTAGAGGTGTCTCGGTCATGTCTACATAGTTCTCGAACCCGCAGGGTCTACACACTTAACGTTTGGTGACGATTAATATAGTTGAGTTATCGTTGGTGACCGAAGGTTGTTCAGAGTCTCGGATAAGATCCCGGACATGATGAGGATCTCCGGAAGAGTCCGGAGATAAAGATTGATATATGTGATAATGGTGTTTTTATCTCCGGAAAGGGTTCCGGAATTCACCGGAAGGGGTTCCGGATGTTCACCGAAGTGTTCGGGTGCAGCAACACTTTATATGGGCCAAAGGGGTATAGCCCACGAGGTATTGGAAAGTGCAAAAAGGAGTTTTGCTGCTGCCTTAAGCAGTAAGGCAGTACTGCCGCTTAAGCGGTACTACCGCTTGTGTGAAGCGGTACTACCGCTCAAGCGGTACTACCGCTTGTGTGAAGCGGTACTACCGCTTGTGCGCGGTGTGGCAGTGATCCGAGTTGGACTCTTTCCTTGCGGGCCAAACCGACCTTGTGCGGGCAAAACCGACCTTGTGGAGGCTTTTTGTCCAAGTTTAGACCCCAGGGCTCAACATATAAATAGAGGGGCAGGGCTAGCACACGGGATACATCAGGATTTCCCAAGCCGTGTGCCGGCAACCCTAGCCCTCTAGTTCCTCACGTCATTATCTCCGTAGTGCTTGGCGAAGCCCTGCAGAGATTGTTCCTCACCATCATCACCACGCCGTCGTGCTGCTGGAACTCATCTACTACTTCATCATCGCTCGCTGGATCGAGGAGGTGAAGGCGTCATCAAGCCGCACGTGTGTTGAACGCGGAGGTGCCGTCCGTTCGGCACTAGTTAGTGATCGGATCGAGGGACGACTTGCGATTTGGATCGCGGAGACGTTCGACTACATCAACCGCGTTTACTAACGCTTCCGCTTAGCGATCTACAAGGGTATGTAGATTCACTCTCCCTCTCATAGATGCTCATCTCCATGGATAGATCTTGCGTGTGCGTAGGAAATTTTTTGTTTCCCATGCAACGTTTCCCAACAGTGGCATCTGAGCTAGGTCTATGCGTAGATGAGATCTCGAGTAGAACACAAAGGAGTTGTGGGCGTGGGTGTATACAAATTGCTTGCCGTTACTAGTTGATACTTGATTCAGCGGTATTGTGAGATGAAGCGGCCTGGACCGACATTACGCGTACGCTTACGCGAGACTGGTTTCACCGTTGTGGGCACTAGTTGCATAAAGGTGACTGGCGGGTGTCTGTCTCTCTCACTTTAGTTGAATCGGTTCAATGAAGAGGGTTCTTTTAGAAGATCAAAAAGCAATCACTACACCACGTTGTGGTTTTGCGTAGGTAAGAATCGTTCTTGCTAGATACCCGTAGCGGCCACGTAAAACTTGCAACAACAATTAGAGGACGTCTAACTTGTTTTTGCAGGGTATGTTGTGATGTGATATGGCCAATTACATGATGAGATATATGTGATGTATGAGATGATCATGTGTTGTATAGAATATCACGACTTGCATGTCGATGAGTACGGCAACTGGCAGGAGCCATAGAGTTGTCTTTAATTATTTTCGCCGTTTTGCTTTACTTTATCGCTATGAGTTAGCAATAGTCATGGAAGCAACAGTCGGCGCGACAACCTCATGGCGACACGTTGATGGAGATCAAGATGATGGAGATCATGGTGTCATGCCGGTGACGATGGAGATCATGCCGGTGCTTTGGAGATGGAGATCAAAAGCACAAGTTCATGGCCATATCATGTCACTTATGATTTGCATGTGATGTTAATCCTTCTATGCATCTTATTTTGCTTAGGACGACGGTAGCATTATAAGGTGATCCCTCACTTAAATTTCAAGATAAAATTGTGTTCTCCCCGAGTGTGCACCGTTGCGAAAGTTCGTCGTTTCGAGACACCACGTGATGATCGGGTGTGATAGACTCTACGTTCGCATACAACAGGTGCAAGCCAGTGTTGCACGTGCAGAACACTCGGGTTAAACTTGACGAGCCTAGCATGTACAGACATGGCCTCGGAACACAAGAGACCGAAAGGTTGAACATGAGTCATATAGTAGATATGATCAACATGAAGATGTTCACCATTGAAACCACCTCAACTCACGTGATGATCGGACTTGAGTTGGTTGATTTGGATCATGTGACACTCGAATGACCGGAGGGATGTCAATTTGAGTGGGAGTTTTTAAGTAATATGATTAACTAAACTCATTATCTTGAACAATAGTCTAAGTTGTCTTTGAACTATTTATGTTGTAGATCATGGCTCGCGCAGTTGCACCCCTGAATTTTAATGCGTTCCTAGAGAAAGCTAAGTTGAAAGATGATGGAAGTAACTCTGTGGATTGGGCCCATAATCTAAGGATTATCCTTACGGCTTCCCAGAAGGCTTATGTCCTTGATGCACCGCTTGGTGATCCACCCGCTCCAGTTGAGTCTCCAGACGTTGTGAATGCCTGGCAGGCTCGTTCTGATGATTACTCGATAGTTCAATGAGCAATGTTGTATGGCTTAGAACCGGGACTTCAAAGATGTTTTGAACGTCATGGAGCATATGATATGTTCCAGGAGTTGAAGTTTATCTTTCAGAAGAATGCCCGGATCGAGAGGTATGAGACCTCCGATAAGTTCTATGCTTGCAAGATGGAGGAGAACGGGTCTGTCAGTGATCACATACTCAGAATGTCTGGGTACTCCACCCGTCTGGCTGAATTGGGGATGCCCCTTCCGCCAGAGGCTATCACTGACAGAGTTCTTCAATCATTGCCACCTAGCTACAAGAGCTTCGTGTTGAACTATAACATGCACGGGATGAACAAGTCAGTCGCCGAGCTGTTTGCGATGTTGAAAGTCGCTGAGTCTGAGATTCAGAAGGAGCATGAAGTGTTGATGGTCAATAAAACCACTAGTTTCAAGAAGAATGGCAAGGGTAAGAAGGGTAACTCCAAGAAGAGTGGCAAAGCAGTTGCCCCTCCCGTGAAGAAACCCAAGGCTGGACCCAAGCCAGAAACTAAGTGCTTTCATTGCAAGGGAACTGGTCACTGGAAGCGGAACTGCCCCAAGTATTTGGCTGACAAGAAGGCGGCCAACAACAAACAAGGTATATATGATATACATGTTGTTGATGTGTACCTTACCAACTCTCGTTGTAGTGCCTGGGTATTTGATACCGGTGCGGTTGCTCACATTTGCAACTCAAAACAGGAACTGCGGAATAGACGGAGGCTGGCAAAGGACGAAGTGACGATGCGCGTGGGAAATGGTTCCAAGGTTGATGTGATCGCCGTCGGCACGCTCGCTCTTCGATTACCATCGGGATTAGTGATGAACCTGAATAATTGTTATTTAGTGCCTGCGTTAAGCATGAACATTATATCTGGATCTTGTTTATTGCGAGACGGTTACTCATTTAAATCTGAGAATAATGGTTGTTCTATTTATATGAGTAATATCTTTTATGGTCATGCACCCAATGTGAGGGGTTTATTCTTATTGAATCTCGATAGTGATGATACACATGTTCATAACATTGATGCCAAAAGATGTAGGATTGATAATGATAATACCACTTTCTTGTGGCACTGCCGTTTAGGTCATATTGGCGTAAAACGCATGAAGAAGCTCCATGCTGATGGACTTTTGGAGTCACTTGATTTTGAATCACTTGACACATGTGAGCCATGCCTCATGGGCAAGATGACTAAGACGCCGTTCTCTGGTACAATGGAACAGGCAAGTGACTTGTTGGAAATCATACATACTGATGTGTGCGGTCCGATGAGCATTGAGGCGCGCGGTGGTTATCGTTACTTTCTCACCTTCACTGATGACTTAAGTAGATATGGTTATATTTACTTAATGAAACACAAGTCTGAAACGTTTGAAAAGTTCAAGCAATTTCAGAGTGAAGTTGAGAATCATCGTAACAAGAAGATTAAATTCCTACGATCTGATCGAGGAGGAGAATATCTGAGTTATGAGTTTGGCAGTCACTTAAGACAGTGTGGAATTGTTTCACAATTGACACCGCCTGGAACACCACAGCGTAATGGTGTGTCCGAACGTCGTAATCGAACCTTATTGGATATGGTGCGATCTATGATGTCTCTTGCCGATTTGCCACTATCGTTTTGGGGTTATGCATTAGAGACAGCTGCATTCACTTTAAATAGGGCACCATCGAAATCCGTTGAGACGACGCCATATGAACTATGGTTTGCCAAGAAGCCAAAGATGTCGTTTCTTAAAGTTTGGGGATGTGATGCTTATGTCAAAAAGCTTCAGCCTGAAAAGCTGGAACCCAAAGCGGAGAAATGCGTCTTCATAGGATATCCAAAAGAGACAGTTGGGTATACCTTCTATCTCAGATCCGAAGGCAAAGTGTTTGTCGCTAAAAACGGAACATTTCTTGAGAAAGAGTTTCTCTCTGAAGAATTGAGTGGGAGGAAGATAGAACTTGATGAGGTTATTGAACCTTTACTTCAACCAGAGAGTAGCGCAGCGCAGAAAGATGTTTCTGTAGAGCCTACATCAATTGAAGAGGAAGTTCATGATGAAGATCATGAAGCTTCGGATCAAGTTCCTATCGAACCTCGTAGGTCGACAAGGACGCGTACTGCTCCTGAGTGGTACGGCAACCCTGTCTTAGAGGTCATGTTGTTGGACAACGATGAACCTACGAGCTATGGAGAAGCGATGGTGGGCCCGGATTCCGAGAAATGGTTAGAGGCCATGAAATCCGAGATGGGATCCATGTATGAAAACAAAGTGTGGACTTTGGAAGTATTACCTGAAGGGCGTAAGGCCATTCAGAACAAATGGATCTTCAAGAGGAAGACGGACGTGGACGGTAATGTCACCGTCTATAAAGCTCGACTTGTGGCAAAGGGTTTTTCACAAGTTCAAGGAGTTGACTACGATGAGACCTTCTCACCCGTAGCGATGCTTAAGTCTGTCAGAATCATGTTAGCAATAGCTGCCTTTTTCGATTATGAAATTTGGCAGATGGATGTCAAAACAGCGTTCCTTAACGGTTTCCTTAAGGAAGAGTTGTATATGATGCAACCAGAAGGTTTTGTCGATCCAGAGAATGCTGACAAAGTTTGCAAACTCCAGCGATCCATTTATGGACTGGTGCAAGCATCTCGGAGTTGGAATCTTCGCTTTGATGAGGTGATCAAGGCGTTCGGGTTTATACAAGTTTACGGAGAAGCTTGTATTTACAAGAAAGTGAGTGGGAGCTCTATAGCGTTTCTAATATTATATGTGGATGACATATTGCTGATTGGAAACAATATAGAAATGTTGGAAAGCGTGAAGGAATATTTGAACAAGAGTTTTTCAATGAAGGACCTAGGAGAAGCTGCTTTCATATTAGGCATCAAGATCTATAGAGATAGATCAAGACGTTTAATAGGACTTTCACAAAGCACATACCTTGATAAGATTTTGAAGAAGTTCAAAATGGATCAGTCCAAGAAGGGGTTCTTGCCTGTTTTGCAAGGTATGAAGTTGAGTAAGACTCAATGCCCAGTGACTGCAGAAGATAGAGAAAAGATGAGTGTCGTCCCCTATGCTTCAGCCATAGGTTCTATCATGTATGCAATGCTGTGCACAAGACCCGATGTCAGCCTTGCCATAAGTATGGCCGGAAGGTTTCAAAGTGATCCAGGAGTGGAACACTGGACGGCGGTCAAGAATATCCTGAAGTACCTGAAAAGGACTAAGGACATGTTTCTCGTTTATGGAGGTCGTCGTAAAGGGTTACGTCGATGCAAGCTTTGACACTGATCCGGATGACTCTAAGTCGCAAACCGGATACGTATTTATTCTTAATGGGGGTGCGGTTAGCTGCTGCAGTTCCAAGCAAAGCGTGGTAGCTGATTCTACATGTGAAGCGGAGTACATCGCTGCCTCGGAGGCGGCGAAGGAAGGTGTCTGGATGAAGGAGTTCATGACAGATCTTGGAGTAGTGCCTAGTGCACTTAACCCAATGACTCTGTTCTGTGATAATACTGGTGCCATTGCTCTAGCCAAGGAACCAAGATTTCACAAGAGGACCAGACACATAAAGCGACGTTTCAATTCCATCCGCGATTACATCAAGGAGGACGACATAAATATTTGCAAAGTACATACGGATCTGAATGTTGCAGATCCGATGACTAAACCTCTTCCAAGGGCTAAACATGAACAACACCAGAACTGCATGGGTGTTCGATTCATTACAATGTAAATCACATAGTGATGTGAACTAGATTATTGACTCTAGTGCAAGTGGGAGACTGTTGGAAATATGCCCTAGAGGCAATAATAAAAGTAGTTATTATTATATTTCCTTGTTCATGATAATCGTTTATTATCCATGCTATAATTGTATTGATTGGAAACTCAAATACATGTGTGGGTACATAGACAACACTGTGTCCTTAGTAAGCCTCTAGTTAACTAACTCGTTGATCAAAGGATGGTAAAGGTTTCCTGACCATGGACATGAGATGTCATTTGATAACGGGATCACATCATTAGGAGAATGATGTGATGGACAAGACCCAAACTATAAACGTAGCGTATGATCGTGTCAGTTTATTGCTATTGTTTTCTGCATGTCAAGTATCTGTTCCTATGACCATGAGATCATGCAACTCACTGACACCGGAGGAATACCTTGTGTGTATCAAACGTCGCAACGTAACTGGGTGACTATAAAGATGCTCTACAGGTATCTCCAAAGGTGTCCGTTGAGTTGGCATGGATCAAGACTGGGATTTGTTACTCCGTGTGACGGAGAGGTATCTCAGGGCCCACTCGGTAATACAACATCACTATAAGCCTTGCAAGCAATGTGACTAAGGTGTTAGCCACGGGATCTTGTATTACGAAACGAGTAAAGAGACTTGCCGGTAACGAGATTGAACTAGGTATAGAGATACCGACGATCGAATCTCGGGCAAGTAACATACCGAAGAACAAACAGAACAACATACGGGATTAACTGAATCCTTGACATAGAGGTTCGAACGATATAGATCTTCGTAGAATATGTAGGAACCAATATGGGCATCCAGGTCCCGCTATTGGTTATTGGCCGTAGAGGTGTCTCGGTCATGTCTACATAGTTCTCGAACCCGCAGGGTCTACACACTTAACGTTTGGTGACGATTAATATAGTTGAGTTATCGTTGGTGACCGAAGGTTGTTCGGAGTCTCGGATAAGATCCCGGACATGATGAGGATCTCCGGAAGAGTCCGGAGATAAAGATTGATATATGTGATAATGGTGTTTTTATCTCCGGAAAGGGTTCCGGAATTCACCGGAAGGGGTTCCGGATGTTCACCGAAGTGTTCGGGTGCAGCAACACTTTATATGGGCCAAAGGGGTATAGCCCACGAGGTATTGGAAAGTGCAAAAAGGAGTTTTGCTGCTGCGTTAAGCAGTAAGGCAGTACTGCCGCTTAAGCGGTACTACCGCTTGTGTGAAGCGGTACTACCGCTCAAGCGGTACTACCGCTTGTGTGAAGCGGTACTACCGCTTGTGCGCGGTGCGGCAGGGATCCGAGTTGGACTCTTTCCTTGCGGGCCAAACCGACCTTGTGCGGGCAAAACCGACCTTGTGGAGGCTTTTTGTCCAAGTTTAGACCCCAGGGCTCAACATATAAATAGAGGGGCAGGGCTAGCACACGGGATACATCAGGATTTCGCAAGCCGTGTGCCGGCAACCCTAGCCCTCTAGTTCCTCACGTCATTATCTCCGTAGTGCTTGCCGAAGCCCTGCAGAGATTGTTCCTCACCATCATCACCACGCCGTCGTGCTGCTGGAACTCATCTACTACTTCATCATTGCTCGCTGGATCGAGGAGGTGAAGGCGTCATCAAGCCGCACGTGTGTTGAACGCGGAGGTGCCGTCCGTTCGGCACTAGTTCGTGATCGGATCGAGGGACGACTTGCGATTTGGATCGCGGAGACGTTCGACTACATCAACCGCGTTTACTAACGCTTCCGCTTAGCGATCTACAAGGGTATGTAGATTCACTCTCCCTCTCATAGATGCTCATCTCCATGGATAGATCTTGCGTGTGCGTAGGAAATTTTTTGTTTCCCATGCAACGTTTCCCAACACGGCCTCCCGAGGACCCCCTACTCCAGGACTCCCTTAGTAGCCCCCGGACTAGCCTCCAACGCCGATGTGTATCCGAAGAATCTTGAACAGAGAAGTCTTCGGCTTGCGAGGCGAGTCCTTCTTCCCCTGATTGTTCGGCATCCGACCTGTGATCGGCGAAATCCCAAACGTTGCGGGATTGCCAAGTCCATTGCAATAATGCTTCTCGAACCTCGCGCATTGCGAGGAGATGAATGGTTTAGCAGTTCTTTTACAGAGCTGCCCCCCCCCTCTGAAAAGGGGTACCATCTATTTAATTAAACTGGATCGCGATCATATCTTCACCTTCCCCCTTTAGACGAAACCCCCAGCAAAAAGACCTCTACCAAAAGAAAATGGCGAGCGCCCCTGGTTCTTCTTCGGATCCTTATGGATCTCACCCAGGGGATTGGGGAAGCTGTTCCGTGTCAACTCTTCGTCTTCGCCAACTAGAGACCCAAGGGTATCTCCCTTCCTCAGATCTGACGACCGTCCATGCCGGCTTGAATTCATTCAACGGCGTGGTCCTTGTGGAGAACTTCCCCCGTCCACAAAAGGGAGAGCACGTGTGCTTCGTCCCGTTCCTCCTGCGAGGGCTTGGATTTCCCATCCACCCATTCTTGAGAGGGTTATTGGCATTCTACGGGATCCAGCTCCATCACCTTACCCCAGGGTCTATCCTTCACATCTCAGGCTTCGTGGCCCTCTACGAGATGTTCCTGGGGTGCGAGGCACATTTCGAATTGTGGAGGAAGTATTTTTGCCTTGTCCGACGTACAAGGGACGGGACAATTTTCGAAGTTGGCGGAGCCGAAGTATGCCGCATAGCGGGGACGGGTTACCCCGTAGGAACCCCGAAGGAATTTGAAATGTGGACCTCGGAGTGGTTTTATATTGAAGACGTTCCTTTGTTCGATCCAACTTGGCGGGGCTTGCCCAAATACTCCGATGCCTTTCCGAAGAAAAGGTACAACTGGCGTCCGAAGAGCCTGCCCCAAGAGGAAAGTGCCGAGGTGCTGCGTTTATCGACCCATGTGAGGCTATTAGCCCATCACAAGCTGACCATGATTGACGTCATGGCCGCCGTCCTCACTCGATGCGTCCAACCTCTTCAGCAGAGGGTACATCCTTTGTGGCGCTATAACGGGACAAGCGACACTACTCGCTCCCGAAGACTGGGTCCTGCCAATCAAACGGCATTAGCCGCCGCACTTGCCGATCTATTCAAGGGGGAGCAAGAGGACTTTGTTCAGCGGTCATCAAAGGACGGATATTCTTGCCACAATCCCATCGAATGGGTGAGCCTTTATACCTACTGTAATTGTAGTTCGGTTTTCCATTATGTCCCTTTCTGACCGAAGCCGTCAAAATTTATGCAAACAGGAATGGAGGAGCTTCATCGAGACAGTCACATGTCCGGCTCCTCAACCCGAAGACTATGCCCGTGAGGACGATCCGGGCTATCACGAAGACCCGGACCTTTCAATCGAATTCGAAGGCGGGGTTTTCTACCAGGAGGGCCTTGATTACGCCAAAGTGGCCATCGTTGCCGACTACCCCGGATCTTTTCCTTCCCCCGCCGTAAACAAAAAGAAAAAGAAGAAGACGTCCCACAAGAGACAAGTGTCCACCAGTGATCCTGACATACCGGTTCCTATCGTCAAACGCCGTAGATCCGCGCGACTTACACCGGCCGCAGCGATAGTGGCCGAATCGGGAAGTAATAAGGATCCGGCAGATAGGCCGGTCACAGGGGCAAGCGCACCAGCGAGCTCATCCCAAAGGTATTTCGCTTGATCACACGATTTAACACCATGATTTGATAAAGCTCGTCGAAAGATAATTCCGCCGAAATATTCAGGCAAGAGGTTCGGCCGTCTCCTGCCGAGGACGCCGTAAAGACATCCATCGGTGCCCAAGGTTCAGGGCCTTCCGTCCATGTTGATCCTGTTGCCGGAGCTTCCACCGCCAATCCCGTCCCAGCCGATTCGGGCGATGCCATATCGGTCACCAAATCAGAGGTTGGGAGCGTTATGCGTCATCGGCAGCGACGTAAAGTCCTGCAACATCCAGCCTTTTCCGAACAAGAATTCGGCGCTCTACGCACGGAGGATGCATACCTTGGGGCCGCCCGAACTGGGTTCGGTGAAGCTATAAAGTTGATATCGTCCAGCTTGCAGGTGAGTTGTTGGTTATTTAAAATCCGAACACGCATGTAAACCCAGTAGCCCCCGAGCCTTAACTTGGTCGGCACGACCGAATTAAGGATCCCTTTCTGCAAATGCAGGCCTCTAAGCAACAGTGCGAGCAACTGGCCAAGGAACTTAAAGACAGCCAAACACAGGTCGAATCTGTGAAGGCTGAGCTAGAGCAAGTGAAGAGCTTTACTCGAGAGGCACACGGTGAGTGCATATATTAGCCGAATATATAACATGTTCCCATGCTTACGCGAGGGTACTATGTAGCAGCTGAATCAATAGGGCAATTACAAAAAGATTTGGATGTAGCCCGAGAATCTCAGCGGTACGCCGAGTCCCAGCACGAAGCTAGAGGTCGCGTTATGACGCGGCACATTGAAGAGAAGAACCGCTTCAAAGAGGAGAACCAGAAGCAAGCCGAGGAAATTGAAAGCTTGAAGGCTCAATTGGCCCAGGTCCAGGGAGAGAACCAAATCTTACAGAGGGGCATGTATGGTGAGCGTGATTCTAACATCAGAAGGTAATTTTTCCTTTATGGATGTAATATAACCTGTATGCCATAACTCATGTGTAGGTCTCCTGACCGGGCATTCCGAAGAAGAGATCGGATCTTACCAGGGAAACTTGCTAAAGGATCTAACCGCCTTACACGAGCGGGCTCGGAAGGTCATAAAGGGCATGGTAAAAGCACTGTGGCCCGTTGAGCAGCCTTCCGAGGGGATGACCGAGCTAGTCGATCGTTTCAAGGGAGCTCGAGCTAGGTTCGAGCTGTGGAAGACATCGGCATGCCGGGAGGGAGCGAGGGAGGCATGGGCGATGATCAAGACCCGCTATACCGGACTTGATCCCGAGCATATGGCTCAGGTTGGGCCAGTGGGAGTAGATGGACAAGAAATCGCGCTCCACCTGGTTTATGACCAGGTGATGCCTGTCGCCCGATTGTCACAACAAGACTGCTCCCTGGACACTGTAATCGATAATCTCGATCAGCAGCCGGGTATATGATTGTATGTAGCTGTGTACTATCAATCAAAGATTTGCTCCGCTGTGTTGTAAACTTTGTCTTAACCGACCATCGGCTTTAGCCTCCCGTGCTAGAAGCTTGGGAGTGTTCCGCTGAAAGTATCACCCTAGGGTGGACGAACTATATTCGGGGAACCAGGCAATCCGACCATGTGGTGCGAACAGACAGAAAGCACGCAGGGAGATATGTTATATTACTATTTAGCGTAAGAAACATCTTCTGAAGAAAATAGTACCTCTACCGATACCTTTCGTCAGGTTGCTACGTAATGCGTAGGCTGTAGCCCGTACACTGATAGTATATGGCTAAGGGTGATTGTAAGAAGACAAGACCCTGGTAATGGTCATGACGACCATAGTGTTACAAATTATTTCCGTCGGGGCCGATCAATTGTCTACGCAAGATAGCTAGCTTTTGGCTTCACCCGTCTGAGGCACGTGTCCGGATGACCCGGTCGTAACAATCGCAGAGGTGCTCCCTTTACCCTCTAGCCGAACAATCGGGAACGTAGAGGGTAACCACAGGAGCGAGGCAACCCAGCTTGGCGAATCTTAGTTCGAATTGATGCATACGATGGCTTGAAAACGACAAGGAAAACGGGCACCCACAGTGAGTGTGAACAAGTGCGGAGAATATAAAATCATTGGCTTCGGAAAGGAAGCCCCCAGGTGCTGTGTTCGGATTTAACACTTGAAGGTGTAAAACGAAAAGCCTTAAACGAGATTGAATGAGCCGAACACAGAGTTGGGATAAAAAGGGTGCAAACCTGCCAAACATTAGTGCGAAACGAGAATTGGAAAATAAAAAGGAAAACACGAAGGAAGAAACATAAAGTAAGGAGTGCGACGACACCGGTTTATCCGTAGAAGCGCCGAAGACAAGCTGCGTTCCATGGGTTTGGTTCGAGGCGGTGATCCGACGGGTTCCGAAGACGATAAGCCCCTCCCGTGAGCACTTCGTCGATTATGAAGGGGCCTTCCCATTTGGGCTTGAGTTTATGCTTCTGCTTCTCCGGGAGTCGTAGGACTAATTCGCCTACGTTGTATGCTTGCGCCCTCACCTCTGTGCTCTGGTAACGCCGGGCCTGCTGCTGATAAAAAGTGGAACGGGCCCGAGCTATGTCTCGCTCTTCCTCCAAGGCGTCCAAGTCGTCCTGCCGATCTAACTCGACCTCTCTTTCCTCGTACATGCGTACTCTTGGCGCATCGTGAATGATATCACAAGGAAGGACCGCTTCGGCCCCGTAGACCATAAAGAACGGGGTGTAACCCGTTGATCTATTCGGGGTGGTGCGCAAGCCCCATAGTACGGAGTCCAGCTCCTCAACCCACTGACAATCGGATTCTTGCAGAGACCGGACCAAACGCGGCTTGATGCCGCTCATTATGAGGCCGTTTGCTCGTTCAACTTGTCCATTAGTCTACGGGTGATAAACCGAGGCGTAATCGAGCTTGATGCCCATCTTTGCACACCAGTCTTTGACTTCCTGAGCGGTGAAATTGGATCCGTTATGAGTTATTATACTGTGCGGGACACCGTAACGGTGTATCACGCCGGATATAAAGTCGATTACTGGTCCGGATTTGGCTGACTTGACGGGTTTAGCCTCGATCCATTTGGTGAACTTGTCGACCATAACCAGCAAGTATTTATTTTTCTTGGTCCCCCCTTTAAGTGGTCCGACCATGTCTAGCCCCCAGACCGCGAAAGGCCAAGTGATTGGAATAGTCCGAAGAGCTGTTGGGGGCATGTGACTTTGGTTTGCGAAAAGTTGACACCCTACGCAATATTTGACAAGTGAATGGGCGTCCGCCCGAGCTGTGGGCCAAAAGAACCCCGCCCGGAAGGCCTTGCTTACTAAGGCTCTTGCTGCGGCATGATGACCGCCCATCCCTGCGTGTACTTCGGCGAGAAGCTCCCGCCCCTCTTCCTCAGATATGCACCGCTGTAGTACTCCAGTAGTGCTCTTTTTATATAACTCTCCTTCGTGTACCTTAAAGGCTTTGGAGCGCCGGACTATACGTCGGGCCTCCGTTTGATCCTCGGGGAGTTCCTTACGAAGGAGGTAGGCGAGGAAGGGTTCGGTCCAAGGAGCGATTACTGCCATGATCGCGTGGGCCGAGAGCGTTTCGTTCATTACGGAGCCGCCGATAATTCTGTCGTCTGGTTCATCAACAGGGGAACAACCGTGTGTGTGCGCTTGAGAGATCGGCGCCCGCTTGATCGTCCTGCCAAACCACGGATGGCTTAAAGAGCTGTTCCAGGAAAGTGTTCGGCGGGACAGGGTCGCGTTTGGCTCCTAAACGTGCCAGTATGTCAGCGGCTTGGTTGTCGTCTCGAGCGACGTGGTGGAACTCCAGCCCCTCGAACCGTGCGAATATTTTGAGGACAGCGTTTCGATATGCCGCCATCTTCGGATTTTTGGCGTCGAACTCGCCGTTTACTTGAGAGATGGCCAGATTAGAATCTCCCCGTACCTCCAGCCGCTGTATGCCCATTGAAGCTGCCATCCGAAGACCATGTAGAAGGGCTTCGTATTCGGCTGCGTTGTTGGAGTCGGCATACATGATCTGGAGCACGTATCGGACATTGTCACCTGTGGGGGATGTGAGAACGACTCCAGCCCCCAGTCCGGCCAAGGTTTTGGATCCATCAAAGTACATCGTCCAATGTGAGTATGTACTGTATTCCCTGGGGAGTTCGGCTTCTGTCCATTCGGCAAGGAAATCTGCTAATACCTGAGATTTAATAGCTCGGCGCGGTTTGTATGTGATCTCGAAAGGAAGGAGCTCAATCGCCCATTTGGCTATACGGCCTGTGGCGTCCCTGTTATTGATTATATCATTCAGGGGTACTTCCGATGCCACCGTGACTGAACACTTTTGGAAGTAATGTCTTAATTTACGTGATGCCATAAATACCGTATAGGCTATCTTCTGGTAGTGCGGGTATCTTGACTTGCATTGCGTTAGCACCTCTAACACATAATAGACCGGCTTCTGTATCTGGAATTTGTGCCCCTCCTCCTCTCGTTCGACGACGAGCACTGCGCTGACAACTTGGTTGGTGGCCGATATGTATAACAACATGGGCTCACCCGCGCTTGGTGCTGTGAGTATGGGGTTACTTGCCAGCAGTGTCTTGATATCTTCTAACGCAGCCTTTGCTTCGTCGGTCCATTCAAAAGTCTTGGTCCGTTTCAGCAATTTGTACAGCGGTAAAGCTTTTTCACCGAGGCGGGAGATAAAGTGGCTTAATGCCGCCACGCAACCCGCCAATCTTTGCACATGCTTTAGCTCTGTGGGGATTGCAAGTTCTGACAAGGCGCGGATCTTGGCCGGATTCGCTTCTATTCCTCTATGGGAAACGATGAATCCGAGCAACTTACCAGCGGGAACTCCGAAGACACACTTCTCCGGATTGAGCCGAATATCATATTCGCGTAGGCTTGCAAAGGTTTGCCTTAGGTCGTCGATTAAATTGCTAACGTGTTTGGTTTTGATGACCACGTCGTCCACGTATGCTTCGACTGTTTTGCCGATCTGTTTCTCAAGACAGGTCTGGATCATGCGCTGGTATGTAGCCCCAGCGTTTTTTAGCCCGAAAGGCATTGTGTTAAAGCAGAACGGCCCGTAGGGGGTGATGAATGCGGTTGCCGCTTGATCGGATTCCTTCATTTTAATCTGATGGTATCCGGAATAAGCGTCGAGGAAACACAGCGAGTCGTGTCCGGATGTGGCATCAATGATCTGGTCTATTCGTGTTAGAGGGAAAGGGTCCTTGGGGCAGGCCTTGTTGAGGTCTTTAAAGTCGACGCACAGCCGCCAGGATTTGTCTTTCTTTGGTACCATCACCAGGTTTGCCAGCCATTCGGGGTGCTTAATGTCCTGAATGAATCCGGCCTCTAGCAATTTAGCTAATTCTTCACCCATAGCTTGTCGTTTGGGCTCGGAGAAACGGCGGAGAGTCTGTTTGACGGGCTTAAAACCTGCCATGATGTTCAGACTGTGTTCTGCCAATCGTCGTGGGATGCCAGGCATATCGGAAGGATGCCAGGCGAATATATCCCAATTTTCTTGTAAGAATGCTCGCAGCGCCTCCTCCGTGGTAGGGTCGAGCTGTGCTCCGATGGACGCTGTCTTGTTAGGGTCCGTCGGGTGCACCTGAACTTTAATGATTTCTTTTGCTGGCTTGAAGGACGTGGATTTGGGACTCTTGCTGAGGATCATGTCGTCTTTGTCTACCGTTGACCGGAGTGCGGTCAGCTCTTCTACAGCAAAGGTCTCAGCTAGGGCCTTGAGGGCGAGTGCTGCTGTTTTGTTTTCGGCCCGTAGGGCTATATTCGGATCACCAGCTATTGTGATCACTCCGTTTAGTCCTGGCATTTTAAGTTTCATATACCCGTAATGTGGTATAGCCTGGAATTTTGTGAAGGCTTCACATCCCAGAAGGGCGTGATAGCCACTGGGGAAGGGCACGATGTGGAAGAGGAGCTCTTCTGATCGGTAGTTGTCGGGCGAGCCGAACACTATGTCCAGGGTAATACATCCTGAGCAGCGTGCCTGCTTCCTTGGGATTATTCCCCGAAAGGTTGTGTTGTTATGTTCGATCCGAGATCGGTCGAATTGCATTTTTTCTAGCGTGTCTTCATAAATTAGGTTTAGACCGCTGCCGCCGTCCATTAGCACTTTGTGTAACCGGAAACCGTCGATGACGGGGTTCAGGACTAGTGCGGCTGGTGAATGGTCGGGATGAATGGCTGGTCGATCAGCATCTCCAAAGGTGATGGGTGTATCTGCCCATACACTTGTTGCAGCCACGTGGTACACCTGTCCAATTTCTTTAAGGGTTCTCTTCCTTTTGTTCCTCGAAGGGAACGTTTCGTAGATCGTCAGGACTTCGGTGTGATGTTCCGATGAGTCTGCGGGGCGCCCTCTGGGCGGTGACGCCTTGAGGATGGCCTCGCCGCTTTTTGCGATCTGTTTGACGACCCAGCAAGTTCTAAAACTGTGGGTTGGAGCTGTGTTTAGCAATACGGAGTGTATAGGGCAAGGTTTGTCCAATAGTCCGTCCAGGACAGTACTGACCCCAGGAAGGGATCTGTTTCTCTTTTTGGCGGGCTGAGTTTGGGCTGTTCGGTTCGGGGGTATCCGCTTTTGCCGATCTCCTCTAAGGTATTCGGCAGAGGTTTGGTCCGAAAATAGCCGCTCTGCTTGCCAAGCACTTTCCATGGCACAATACTTCTGTACCAAGATGGATAGCTCGGAAAGGTCAGTTATGTGCCGCCGCGCCAGGGCGTTGAGGATTCCCTCGTTGTGGCAATTACGTTTGAAGGTTGCCATTATATCTGTGTCGCTGAGGCCGCGTACGTTGTGTCGTGCGAGGAGTAGTCTGGCCCAGTAATGATGGACCGACTCCCCTGGCAAATGCGCAATGTCCGGTGGATTCGAACGATTGGGCTCTGATGCGATGATCGGGTCATCGGCTTGGGAGGTGGGTGGGAGAAAAGGTAGTTCCTCACCAAGATGGGAGTCCAGAACTATAAGTTCCGAACTGCGGGATAGGTCGGGGGCCGACACCGGACTATTGCTGGAGCCGGTGACTGGGTCACGAGCAAGATCTCGGTGGTCGGAAATTGAGGTGTAGACCGTTTTTAGTTCCGGTAGCTGGGAGGTCGAACCTTCCGCCGGACACTCGACGGTGGCGACGAGGTGGGTGACCGTGGGGACGTAAATTTCCCTGTCATCGGGTTTAAGCCCGAGCCGGTCATAGACCGGGATCTGGTCATCGGCCATTCGCATAGTCTCCATCCGATCGAACAACTCGTTGAGAAACGAGGCGATGGTGGGATGCGTGTCACCAAAGCGAGTGGGGGCGGTATGCGGCGTCGCTGTTCCAGAGTCGCGCGAGGGCGTTCTTGGATCATGTTGAGATCCATCCCGACCCGTACGAAGACCGATCTGAGAGCAGATCGGGGCTGGGTCGTCGTTGATTTTTATCGACGAGATCCGATCTAAGGCTTTGTCGAGAATCGAGAGCTCGATCGGACCGATCTGCCCGGAGCTTCCGGAGTTAGCCTCCGATGCATCCGTGCAGGGAGTGTGTTCGGCAAGAACGGGTGTTCGGCTGTCGGGCGCTATGACCTGATCCGAACTTAAGATCGGGCCTCCACCAGGGCAGATCCCATAGGCGGAGCCGGAAGATGGATCCGAGGTTAAAGCCTCAGGGTCATCGGGCATGGCAGGCGAGACTGCAAGCCCGGTTAGTGATAGATCGCCGCGGGAGTCTACGGAGAACTCTAAGTTCCCGAATCTGAACTCCTGATCAGGGGCAAAACTTTCGACGCGGCCAAGGCGGCCGGTCGGGTCGGCGTGCAGCGCTATGCTGCCGAAGGCGAAGATCTGTCCAGGGGCAAAAATCCCTGTGTTGAGGACCTCTTCGTTAACGACTAGGCGAACCATCGATTCCTTCTGGCGATCACAGTGGAACTCTCAATGAAAGCACCAATGTCGGTGTCGAAACCGGCGGATCTCGGGTAGGGGGTCCCGAACTATGATGCTTGGATCGATGGTAACAGGAGACGAAGGGGACAAGGTTTTACCCAGGTTCGGGCCCTCCTATGGAGGTAATACCCTACGTCCTGCTTGATTATATTGATGGTATAGAGATTACAGAGTGATCTACCACGAGATCGTATGACTAAACCCTAGATGAGTTCTCTCCCCTAATGATCTAAAACCCTCCGGCTTATAAAGACGCCGGGGTGCCTAGGGTTTACACATGGTCGGTTACACGTCGAGGGGATAAACATGCCTATTCTACTTTAAACGTGGAGCACACGCCTTGCTTCTAGAAACTTCCCTTCTGGAGTCCGGTCCTTCGAGTGATCCAGTGTCCGGCGAACGGCCCATATCGTCCGGCCCATATTAGATAGGCCGGCCTCCCGAGGACCCCCTAGTCCAGGACTCCCTCACTCTCCACTCTCATCTCTATCAACTAGCGCACCAACATGTAATAGACCTCTCTTGATCGATATATCAATATATTCTTCTTCCCAAAACCGAAAGTTGCAACCTTTGGATATAGCAATAAGCAAAGAATGAGCACAAATATATGGTGAATCAAAGAACAATGTTGGTCCATTTCACACTTGAAAAAAGCCCTCAGGGATGTTCTATCATCTTCGAGACCCGACGCAGCATCAACCACAAACAGTCATCACACTTGATGATCGGCAGAGGCACACCGGCGAGTTGATGGGCGAGGGCCAAGCCCGACCGATCGGTGGACGAGGATGCTTTGGCGGTCGGACGATGATGCAAACAACAGAGGAGGAAGACATACCGCAAGGCAGCGCCGTGAGCTCTGGATGGCTGCAGAGTGTGATTTCCGATGTACCCAGATGAAATACGATGGCGCCGGGGCATATGTGCTTCGAACCCGGCGACAGACGTAGATGTGTCAAATCTGGGGGCGCGGGGATAAGCGGTGACCTAATCTAAGTGAGTGGATGAGTGGCGGGTGCTACATAGCGACTACGGTGGATCGTGGTGGCCAACGGAGCAAGGACAGCCGCACCGGAGTGGATGTGGTCTACCGGGGGAGAGAAGCGGCTGCTAGCGAAGTTTTTTTTCCTGGGATTGGAGCCGATTGAGTAAATATAAAGGGTTGTCAACACGAGGAGTAAAACTTTTACTCCTTTCAAGGGGATAAGGGATTAGGCTAAAAAATCTAAATTTTTACTCTAACAACTTTCGGGAGATTGACTAGAAATGTTTTAAGAGCATTTCCCTTGAAAGGCGCTTCCATAGTGCTAACGGATTAAAAATATATGATAAAATAAAAGACCAGTTTAGCATTTTTTAACACAGTACAATCGAACTCGTTCACGTACATGAGCATGCACTTATGAATGCACGCAAGCACACCCTATCCCTATGAGCATTTCCAAGAGACTAAGCCAGTACTTCATCTTGAGATTGACAAAATCGCCATAGATGCCTTTGTAGTTGATGGGAACATCTCCCCCCACCGAACGCACATTATCGGAAGGCCTGGAATAAATCCAAGAAAATGCAAGCACCAATGTCAGGTCTAGGACTTGAACACTAGTAGATAGAGGATACCACTGGCCTCCTAGCCATCCAACCACAGGTTGATTCGCCAATTTGGCGCTTTCTATCCAAATGCTAAGTGATAATGATGGATCTAAGTAACTAGCCGTAAAACACATCGCTCCAACTCCTACGAGAAAAAACGATCGCCTCCAGCTTGTGCATCAACTGTGAGTAAGGCGCTAGGATTTGTTAACGTAACTGTCGATCAGACAAGATACTTTTCCCGGTGCTCCTTCATTTTTTAACAAAGTACAATCAAAGTCGTTCACATACACAAGTATACACATACCTCTATGAACGCACACACGCACACCCTTCCTTTGCGAGCATTTTCGAGGGAGTGAGCCGACACATTGTCATGAGATTTATGAAGTCATCACAGACGACTTTGTAGTCGAGGGGGGCGTCTTCTCACACTGAACGCATATCACCGGAAGGCCTGAAATAAATCAAGAAAATGCGAGCACCAATGTCAAGTCGGGGACTTGAATTCTGGTGGGCATGAGATACCATTGTGCTCCTAATCATACAACCACATGTCAGTTTGCCCTCAGGCTCCGCGCCCAGATTTATAGGTACCCTAATGTAGTTGCAGAATCCATCTCTCTCTCTCTCTCACACACGCGCGCGCGCACACACACACACACACTTCGAACTCTATGCGAGCGTTTCGACACGAGAAAACGAGCTCACCAGGGGCGGACCCACGTTGGGCTGAGTGGGGGCCCAAGGCCCGCAGTCAATTTATATTTTTACTGCTTTGAATTCCAATATTCTACAAGTTAGGCCCCTAGTTAGCCAAATATTTGGCCCCCCAGTCACTTGGACCCCCGCTGAATTCTTGGACTGGTTCCGCCCCTGCTCACATGATGAACAGAAGAGTTTGCACTGCGAGTGCAACATAACCTTTTCTACTTCTTCTTTTATTTTTATTCTTACGTCAAAACAACTCGAAAACAAAAACAGCTTGGACCTGGCAAAACGGACGGACCATCCCACGTCGACCCAATCTAAGTGGTGTTGCCTTCACACACATGCAGTCGTGAAGAAGACTCACACTGAAAATCAAACGATGGTACCAGAATGATCTTCTGATGATGATATGCCAATCTGGTTATTGGAGTTATCTGGTAGGTACTACGTTAAGTCCTTTTTATGAGGTTACTAGTTTTGGTTGTTGTATAATACGGTTAGTGTTCCTGCCTTGTGGAGCATTTGGACAGAGCATAATGAGTTCTGTTACAGGGTCATGTGTATGGAAATTCCAACTGCATCTTGGGAAATTGGAGCATGCATTCGAATCAATGGAAGATCCTATGCAATGATGCCCAATCAGCTTTCAGCTCTGATGCTATGCTGCCTTTCTCTACTCGATCATAGGCGGGGAGAGCTCTTGAGGATCACATGGGGCTAATCCTTCCTCTGGGAGCGACTTAGGAGTGACCGCGTCATTTGCTAGCTTTATATCCAACACCAACTGATTAGCTGCGATGCTTTGGCATTTAGCTTTATATCCGTTTATTTACTCTCATTCAGTCTGTTATAATGAACTTGGCCTCTTCCAGTCGGCTAGGTGCCTTGGGTTTGATCTGAGCGCTACAAGTTGTTGGTTTCATTTTATAATATGATGAAATGGAGCCGGGGGAATCCCCTCTTGTAAACAAAAATCAAACGGGGGATCACACCACTTCTAATTGTGTTTTTACTTTTTATTTATGGTTTTTGTTTGTAGTACTACAGGTATGGTTTTTGTTTGTAGCATACAGGAAGTACCACGTAGCCCATAGTATATCATCAGTAGAACGGATAACTTTTGCAGCTTTGCCCAGTGTAGTATTTGGCTCCAAATAGAGACTGCACTCTGGATTATGCGAAGGTTTTCAGTTTTCGTTTCATAAAAAATTCAGCACCAACCGAAATCACCGAATCCAGTGAATTTCAGTAATTCGGTTTGTATTTCAGTCAAAGGGCCGAAATATTCATTTAAATTCAATTAAATATTTGATATTTTTGAAAATATTTTGAAATATATTTGAATACTGTGTACTATTGAAATCTCTGAAATATTTGGCCAACAGGTAAATATGTCAGTATCTACCGAAATTAATGAAATTCAGTGAATTTCATCGAAATCTTGTTGAAAGTGAAAATCATATATAGACCCTGTTTGGCGAGCCTATCATCAGTCCAAATCCTCTCAAACGACCCGCCACAAGAAGAGCTTGAACCGAAGCGGTGCCCATGAGTTCCAGATAGATTTGGATAAATCCAAGGAAGCCACAGTTTAGAAGTGGGCTTTACAAGCTGGCTTGGCTGAGAAGCATCCGTTCAGCTCCCACCGCCAAACCCATGTGTCCCTCCTTGAGTAAGCTGTGCCTACTAGAAGAAACGCATGAATAGAGAGTACTTTACGTATGTCCCTGATCAGAAGTCAATTTTAAAATATAAAAATAGACGATGCACTGGTGGCCAACTATTTTCTAGAAACTTTAGTGGGTAACTCGAAGTTAACACCACATGAGACTGTTGCCAAAGGGAAGAGGTAGCTCTAACATTTAGAGCAGATAGTAAATGAGAACTTTATAGACCAATACTTGATCATGGTTACCAGTGGCTATAAAAATGGCATGCATCGTTCCGATTACCCTGGAGCCACACCAAATGCAAGGTGCTAAAAAGAAAGGAGGTTGTCACTGCGTGCACATATAAGAGATTAGGAGTACCTTGTGTCGTCTGATAGTTCTAATACTGGCTTCTATCTTCTTGAAATCTATAGCTTGTTAGGAAGGTGATCGAGAAAGCATTACAGTTTTTCATTTAGGATCGTATGGGAATGGTAGGTCTCAGGATGGCGAACACATACACCTTTGTACACGGTCTTGCTCGATTTCTTCGACCTCTATGCCAGTGACCTATGTGGATGACTGGCCGCTCCCATGCTGCTAAGTATCAGCAATCGCAATTTTTGCATGACCAACTTGGCATGCTAAAGCTGAGCCCCTGTTCAACCAGAAGGTGGGCAATATCTGTTTTGCGGTGGGATTCAGGGCCCCCATCAGAAAAAGGAAGAATGTTACCGGGTAGATATAGTTACAAATAATATCTGTTGGAGCAGCCTCAGGAAGAAGAAGACTCTCACACACACAAAGGTAGAAGAACACACACAGAGTCTTGGCACCGCACACAGAGTATTTTAAGTAATTGGGACGGCCTGTTCAACCTGCTTGAACAGTGTCAAATACCTTTTTCCATTTGTAGTCAGTTTTAAAAATTCATAGAACATTCATTTCCAATCCAATCAAGTTGATTCAAGTTCTATATTTAAAATTCATAGGACTTCTTTAGAAATTCCTAATTAATTACCTGTTGGCCCAACTCCAGTACAAAAATGTTTTAAATCCTTAATTGACATCACTAGTTTAATAAAATTTGCTTAACAATTTTCAGAGAATTGTATTCAAAAGAACAGTAAAAATTTGAATTAATTTATATAAATCTCTTGGTTTCTTGTATTAAAACTTGTGTGATGTAATGATATCTGTACTTTCATGTGTATTGGTACGCACTATTCAAATTTTAGCCGAATTTCAAATTTGAGCCAAAATTCAAATTTGTATTTTGATCTGTATTGATGTTCCAATGCTTTCTCAAATATTATGCACTTTAGGTGATTAATCCGAGCATTTTTGTGAAGTTAAACTCATAGTCATTAAAAATATGCTTCATATGAGCTCCAAAGCTAGGGTAAACGGCATCATTTCTATGCAAGTTTTTTTTTCTGATCTTCTCTAAATGATCCAAAAAACCATTGGCATCTAGTGTGCAAATATAGGGTCCATGCCCTATATAAGATCGTTTGGACAAAATATGCCATGCTTAACCCTAAACCCTAGCTCATTTCCCTTGAAAACCCCGCAACCTCGTTCATGATAGCTAAGTTCTTTGAAAGGTTTTCATGAAAGTGTCCGTAGAACAAGTTTCTTATTTTTCCTTGCAACTTAGTCAGATAAAACGATGATGCGTGCATGTTTCACTTTTTCTGAATTTTTTTAATTACTTATTCTCAACCCTAACCCGTGAAACCCTCTCAAACCCCCTTGAAACCCCGCACCCGTTTGGGCTGTTGGATCGTTGTGCGTGGACAGTTTGAATCAGGCCCTAGGTTTATGCATGGTCGATCCGCGAGACACTGGTAATTCTGTGACTTGATTGGCTGGATTCGGTGGGATGCTCCATGGCTGGTTTTGTGACATGATTGGATGGCCGGCTTGTATAAGGAGATGAAGTGAGTGGCCCACCTAGCAACAACAGAAGAGGGCAAGCGATGGTAGCGATTGGATTTTACTTAAATCGGACGGATAGTGGTCGGTAACGCTTGGGGCTAGCTGGAGATGACTGAATCAAGGGCAGCGACCTTCAGCCGGAGTTGGGGGACGAAATCCCCAGTCTGGACAAAGTTTTCAGTCTAGACAAAAGTTCTCGGTCTAAACAAAGTTCTCCGTCTAGACAAAAATATCAGTCTAACTGTTCGGCATATATATATATATATATATATATAAGATAACTATATGTTGTTTTACGAGAACTATGTATGAACTCTATGTATTTATTTTTGCAGTAATAACATTTTGATCACTATTAATTCGGTCATTTCTCTATTCATGATGTTCTGTAATTGTTTTTGATATACTAAATGTTCGGAGGATGTACGGTGACCGAGGGACTTCCGACGCACTTCGTTTAAGATAAGAAGTTTGAAGAAGTTTTATTATAAATTGAGATAGAATTTTAGAAGTTTCATTATAAATTGAGATAGAAATTTTAGAAGTTTTAAGATAAGAAGTTTCATTATAAATACATCATGCATTATAATTTTTTAATAAAAAATAGGACTAGAAATTTTTCGTAAAAAAAAATTACGTACTTTCGGTCTGTCGGAGCTCCTTGTCTGACTTTCATGTCTCTTCTTGATGAAGGAATCCCGACTGTTGTCGCGCGGGTCGTTTCTCTCTTCTTCTTTCTCGCGATATATACATTGGTATATTGCGCGAGAGAAGAAGGGGAAACAACCAGCACCGACGGTCGAAATATTAGTGTGAGGTAGTGTCCATCAACATACACCACCATATAAGTGTGAGAGAGTGCGCACCATACACACCATGAGACATGCGAGTTTTTCTAAGGAAAACCTTGACAGACTGAAAGTCAACCCAGAATTAGGTCTATTTGGACATGTGTCAATGTTATTGCAGGGAACACCACCTTAATTACAAGTTAATAACATTTGATTTATATGCATGCAATTTGAGCTCAAATCCTCTTCTAAGTTTGCATGAGTAGGTGTGGTTTACTGCATGTGTAGGTGTAGGTGAGCCTCTTGTTCTTATCCTTTTTAATTTGTAAAAAAAATCATATGTAGATAGTTAATTGTTCTTATGATTTTTCATTTGTACCGCTTTCCAATTTCAGGGTCATTCGGTGCAAAAAAATCATTAAATGCATGAAAAATAGCAAATGAAGTTAGAAAGGGTTGAAATTTGAGGATGTGGCTTTGAATGGTGCATATTAAATGCACAAAAAGACTGTACTTCAAATAAATAAATAAAATTAAATGCCTTTGTAAAAGATGAGTTTTCGTCCGAAACCCTCATACTTCGAAGGAGATGCTCCAGTTTGTACACGAAGTGCATCCAGTTTTTGTCGTAACCCTCTCAACTTTTTAACACGTGTTATGTGGGTGAAATGATGATACCATGCCAATTATCTACCTTTTTAGATTTCATTTGTAGTGCTTTTTAATTTCAGGGTCATTTATCTAAATTTTTTTATTAAATACATGAAAAATAGCAAATGAAGTTAGAAAGGGTTGAAATTTGAGGATGTGGCTTTGAATGGTGCATATTGAATGCACAAAAAGTCTATACTTGAAATAAGTTAAAAAAAATAAATGCCTTGTAACAGATGAGTTTTCGTCCGAAACCCTCATACTTCGAAGGAGATACTCCAGTTTGTACACGAAGTGCATCCAGTTTTTGTTGTAACCCTCTCAACTTTTTAGCACATGCTATGTCGGTGAAATGATGATACCATGCAAAGTTTCAACCTTTTCAGAGTTCATTTGTGGTGCTTTTTAATTTCAGGGTCGTTTAGCTCAATTTTTTTATTAAATGCATGAAAAATAGCAAATGAAGTTAGAAAGGGTTGAATTTGAATATGTGGCTTAGAATGGTGCATATTGAATGCACAAAAAGTCTGGAGTGGAAACAAGTTTAAAAAAATGAAATGCCTTTGTAACAGATGAGTTTTGTCCGAAACCCTCATACTTCGAAGGAGATGATCTAGTTTGTACATGAAGTGTATCCAGTTTTTGCCGTAAACCTCTCAACTTTTTAGCACATGCTATGTGGGTGAAACGATGATACCATGCCAAGTTTCAACCTTTTCAAAGTTTATTTGTGGTGCTTTTTAATTTCAGGATCGTTTAGCTCAAAAAAATCATTAAATGCATGAAAAATAGCAAATGAAGTTAGATAGGGTTGAAATTTGAAGATGTGGCTTAGAATGGTGCATATTAAATGCACAAAAAGACTATACTTGAAATAAGTTAAAAAAATGTCTTTGTAACAGATGAGTTTTCGTACCAAACACTCATACTTCGAAGGAGATGCTCCAGTTTGTACACGAAGTGCATCCAGGTTTTGTTGTAACCCTCTCAACTTCTTAGCACATGCTATGTGGGTGAAATGATGATACCATGCCAAGTTTCAACCTTTTCAGAGTTCATTTATGGTGCTTTTTAATTTCAGGGTCGTTTAGCTCAAAAAATCAATAAATGCATGAAAAATAGCAAATGAAGTTAAATAGGGTTGAAATTTGAAGATGTGGCTTAGAATGGTGCATATTGAATGCATAAAAAGTCTATATTTGAAATAAGTTAAAATAAATAAATGCCTTTGTAATAGATGAGTTTTCGTCCGAAACCCTCATACTTCGAAGGAGATGCTCCAGTTTATACACGAAGTGCATCCAGTTTTTGTTGTAACCCTCTCAACTTTTTAGCACATGCTATGTGGGTGAAATGATGATACCATGCCAAGTTTCAAACTTTTCAGAGTTCATTTGTGGTGCTTTTTAATTTCAGGGTCGTTTAGCTCAAAAAATCATTAAATGCATGAAAAATAGGAAATGAAGTTAGAAAGTGTTAAATCAACGGCAATTTGGGACACTCATGCCCTTTCCTTGCACTGCGAAAAGAGGAAGCGCACAACGTCAGCGATGGCATCAAGGGGATCCAAGCAATCGGCGATGGTGACAATTTGCTCACGGGAGTCACTCTCGGCAACCAATTCCGCGGCGACAGCGAGCGTCTCGCTAAGGTAGCCCGTTCTAGGGAACATAAAAGAGGGGAAACCGTAAGAGATGTGGCAAAGGTCAATCCGAGGATACCGAGACGGTCGGTGAAGCCGGAGGGAACACAATAGCAATGAAAGCGAGCTAAGATGCAGCGGACAGAGTCAGAAACGAAGGGGTCGATTCAGTTGTTATACTGAATAAAAGCACATATGGCTCACTAGGATGGAAGAGGATGGTGAGGCGTTCTGAAGGTGCTCTCAATTCGTTCGAGTGGTCAGAGACGAGCGCACGACTGCGACCAATGTGGCGCTAGGGTTCCACCGGGAGGAGAGAGTGAAGAGGGGGAGGGAGCGTACGAGCAAGGGCGGGAGAGAGAAGAGCAAGGAGTGCGTCATTGATGCGGAAGTGTGCGGGCAGGACCACCTCCGTGGTGTGAAGTGGCCGCCGGCATGGCCAGGGAGCTAGAGAGCTTTTTCCCTATTTCCCTTTGTTCTATTGGTCCCACATGTAAGAGAGAGAGGGGGTGGATTTTTTTATAGCAAGGACCCGTTGACATGCCAACATTTTAAGCAGCCCCACATGTCAGCATTTTTAATGCACCCACGCGTCAGGAACTCATCCATGTAACGGTCAACGGGATTGACCTAACGGAAATTCTTTGTGTGAGCAGGTGTGAGGTTCAGGTAAAGGAAGAAGGGGAAATGTGAGGAAAACTAAGACAGTTGGGCAAAACTGAGTACAACTAAGAAAACAGGGGCATGAAAATAGAAATCCCTTGTTGTAAATACATGATGCACACCTCTGATTCCCCTCATCTGCACGTTTGCTGAGTACTCCCTAGTGTGAAAAACGCTCTTATATTATGGGACGGAGGAAGTAAAAGCTTCACGACTGAAATTTAGAAACGATCACAGAGTTAAAAAGTAAATACACGAAAAATGGTACTCCCTCCGATCCAAATTAATTGACACAACTCTACAACTATGTACTAAATTTGTACTAGAGTTGCGTCAATTAATTGGAATCGAAGGTACACATCTGATTTTTAATGGGGCCAAATTTCTACGGGCCTTGGTGTTCACCTATACTGCTAACGCTACAATTTAACAGTCCTAATCTGAACGTTTCAGGCAGTTTATAGGAGCACCTTCCCGTATACATGCTGACCCCCGCAAAAAAAAAAGTATACATGCTGAAGATGTCAAACTCCTTTCATGATTGTGTCTCATCAATTTCTTGCATATCACACACAAGAGCACGCACACACATAAAACTTGCAAGAGATGAGACATTCCTAGCTCTTTGAGCACTGCCTGATCTTGTCAAGTTTTAGAATTTGTGAAATTTTCCACTAAAATGTAGAACTAATGAGTCGACTGGCCTGCCCCATGTCAATATCTGAAAACAATGGGCATACACAATTACACATTTCTCATGGCAGGCCCTTGCTTCACGTAAATACCAATCTAACAGCCACTTCACTTCTGCTAGGGCCAGAATAGTCTTCGGCGAGGTGCGGCATAGCTTCCTCGTGAGGGCATATAAAATTCTCCACTCCCCCAATTTTAAAGAGAGTATGGTGGAGGGCGAGAACCCGTGGCCGCCAGAGTCGCGTGCAGCCTCGCCGCCACCGGTGAACCGCTCCGTGGCCGTGCCATCACCGGTGGCCCGCTCATCGTCGCCGCCGGAGGAAAAGGTGGGGCCGACGAGGCCACTAGGTGTGGATCACGGCGTTTCCACCAATGAGGCCGAGATCCAGAGAAGGCTGCAGGTGGAGGAGTCAAGATCGGGGCAGTGGGAGGTCCATTTCACCGACGTTAGGAACTCCGGCGGCTGGATCGTGGGCCGTCTTCGTTTCAATCCGGTGTCGCGATGGATGGGACTGTGCGATCTGGAGAATGATGTTTTAGCCGGCGACTACTTGCAGAATGATGCCCGGATCGAGGTAGGGTTTCGTGTGTTAATTGATGTTTACGATGTGGTTGTCGTTCGTTGCGTGCAGGTTCATCAGGTCTCGGAGGAGATGACGGATCTTATTGATCTGACGACGACGCCCAGACACGGAAGACCGGGAGGACGATTCTGGGTACTCGCAGAGAGCGATAACGACGAGGATATCGAATTCATTCATGTCCAGATGGATGATCACAAGGTTTCGGTGGATGGGTTGCCGGCGAAGCCGCCGGAGTCGGTTTCTGCCTTCGTTCATCGATGGAAATCTGAGGTTGAGAAGAAGCCGAGACCGATCGTGAAACCCTGGATTGGGCCGATCCCGAAGGTACCCCGTGCACCCATTACCTTGGCCGATTTCTTTCCGGACGAATGGACGCCGGTTACTAACAGGAGGAAAGGGAAGAAGGGCCGGCCGTAGGGGCCGCCGCCTCAGCCGCCGCCGGTGCCGAGGTTGGCCAGCAAGATTCGAGCGGCCAGACGGGCACACTTGAATTCGTTGTTGGGCTTCCAAAACGGGTTTGAGACGTCGTTGGTCGTGGGCTTTCCAGGAACTGGGTATGAGGCCCAGCTGGAAGCCCAAGCCACGCACGTACTCGAGCACGTATCCGCGTCGCTGCATGGGTCTTCGGTTCCCGAGCCACCTAATCGCGATACTGCCTCATCTAGGGTTTTTCGGCCACCTGGGTTCCCCTCGATCGGAACACGGAGGGCCGCCAGAATCTCCTGTGGCGCTGACGCGATGGCAGGGCGTGGTGCTCCGCCACCTGCAAGGCAGGGGCCGCCGCCCGCTGCGGGGCTGCCGGCGACTGCAGCTCCTGGCCGGGCCAATGTGCGGCAGCAGGAGGCGCCTGTTCCGCCGCCGGCGGCAAAGGCGCAAGCCGTTGGACGTGGTCGAGATGCCGGTCCGGGACGGGATGGATATGGTGGCAATGGCAGAGACTTCGGCGGAGATGGTTACCGATACAACCGATACGGGCAGTGGGGTGATGATGGATACAATGTATATGGCGAGGGACAGCACAGAGGGTCCTCATCGTCTACTGGTGGCCGTGGATACGGCTGGCACAATGGCGGCGGACCGGGACGAGGGTTCCAGGGACCGCCCGGGAATTTTGTGGAAGGGGTCGCCGGCCCCAAAGACCGGTTCCGAGGTGGACATCGCTACCGCGGCGGGAGAGGGGGAGGGCGGCGCCTACCTCCACCGCGACCCCCTCCGCTACCGGCGCCGCAGACCGAGGGCGATGAGGTGCTGGCAACTGAGGCCGCCGCCGCCGCTCCCTCTGAGGCGACGCCACCTCTATCGGCGGCTGCGGTGGACATTGTCAGGGCCTTGGCGGCTGTCAAGACTCCTGCTTCTGGAACTGGGACATCCAATGCTAATGGAAAGTAGCTGACAAAGGCAATGATAAGTCGGAAGGTAAAAAACTCTCTAAGTGGGCAATCAAAAAGAAAAAGCTGCCTTGCTATAGATGTGGCGAACCCGGACATTTTGTGGCTGAGTGCACTAAGGAGTTGTGTGATCACTGTCTCAAGTCACAACATTTGACCGGTGAATGTCCTTTGCTTTCGGGACCCAAACCGGTAGTCACGATATATGGGGTCTGTTGTCAGGAGCTTATGTTTTTTGAGTCACCTGAGGTAGCACCTTCGGTACAGGCACTGGAGGGATCTTTCCCAGGGGTGGTCAAAGTAACTAAAGGTGTCATGACTGATGCTCAGATTGTGCAGCAGTTGCGTGAGTTGGCACCGGGTAATAACCTTGTCAGGTTGGAGAACCAGACCTACAAGGTGGAGTTTCCCACTAAGGAGGATCAATTACATATTCTGAAATTTGGCATGTGCAGAGTTCCGAGTACTAACATCATATTGGAATTCGACAAATGGAAGCAGAAGGAACCACAGGGTACACCTTTGGAGCAGATTTGGGTACGCTTCTCGGGTCCTCCACCTAAACCGATTAATAATTTCCTGGTTACTTGGAGCTTGGGGTCCCTCATTGGCAAGACGGAGAAGGTAGACATGCCGTTCACTCGTGCCCATGGGGTAGCGAGGTTACTTGTTAGTGTGGTAAGCATTGAGTTTGTACCGGACGTGGTCAAGTGGAAACATGCCGGGAAAACTTATGATTTGGAGATTGAAATAGAAGATACGCCGATTATTGAGGAGACTGATGAGATTCAGGATATGGACACAACTGAGGGGGGTGGAGCGCCCGGGGATCAGAACAAGGAGAAGGAGGACAGATCTCGGGACACGGCCAAGAGGGATGCTCCGCAGACAGATAAGCGTGAGAAGCCGGCCAAGGTCTCGACCAACTCCACGACTCCGATGGGTACGTTGTGGTTTGGGTCTTTTGGTTCACAGTCTGCTCCCGGTCGACTTTGGAGCAACAGAGTGGAGTTGAACGATCCGGCAGAATTTGAGCTGCCGTCTCTCATGCCTACTCATGCTGGGTCACCGACACGTCACTCTTCGCCAAGGGGGATCTCCGGGTCGGACAGAGGTATGCCACTGGCTGTTGATGTGGATTCGGATCGGCAGGAGGCCGTCGTCTGCGACTCGATAGAGCAGACGCCCAGTTCTTTCGTGCCGATGGCGGTGCCACATCGAGGCGTTAGTGCCGGCGCCGCTGTTGGGATGAGGTGTGGGCAGGCGGTCCCCTCTTCCCCCCCGGCGGTGTCTAGGGGAGCCACCTCTCCACAGAGGAGGGGCGCGACGGCAGCCGGACATGCTCACAACACTCCGAGTGCAGGGGCGGGCGCGGAACCTGGGGAGGGGCGCGGGCAGGAGGCCCTCGCTTTCACCTCCCCCGTGGCGTCCTCCAGTGGATATGGCGGCGTGATGGGGAGTAGGGCAGCTGAGTAGGTGGCTCGGTGCCCCCCTTACCCATCGATACCGGCTGTAGGTGTGCCCTCGACCTTACCCGCTCCAACTTCGGCGGTCAGGGGTAACCTTGGGGGGCATCCACCCCCGGAGAGGTCTATGGAGGAGATCATCGCCTATGGTGGGATTTTGGACCCGCCGACGTCTGGCAGGCGTGTCTGCGGCCGGATCCAGGAGCAACCAGACGCGGACGACCTGTAGTTAGGGCGTGCCATGAGGGCGGCCAAGCTTCGAGATGTCGAGGCAACTACAGGTATGTCTTTTGATAAGAGTTGCTCTATTATGCATTTCTCTGAACATGAAATTTTAGATAAGGCACACAACTTAGGTGTTTCACTAGGCTCGAATGAAAAGGAAGTTGCGAAATCTATTAATGATCTTTTAGACTTAGAAGCGGAACAGGCTTCTAAAATTATTCGTAACTTAGCAGCCGTTAAACCAATGAATGAGGTAGATGTGAAACATCTCGGGATGTCATCCCTTGAAAACTTTTGTGATGATCTTATGCCAACTTCGGAGAATGAAAATGAAATAGAAGGATTGGAAAGTGAGGACAAGGTACAGACAATACCAGTGGACGGTATTGATTCTAGTAACCATAATAATTTAATTGTTTCCGGTTCGGGGGACAGGCCTAAGCGAACCTGGAAAAGAAAGGTATATCCTACTTCGGCTGTCAGAAGGAGTGCTAGAGTTAGGCTTAAAAAGAAATTCCATGATGATCTATGAAAGGAATATTTTGGAATAGCAGAGGTCTAGCTGACTTGGCTAAACGAAGATTCCTGGCAGAGACATTGGTTGAACAAAAGTTAGATTTTATCGCTATCCTTGAGACAGGTAGAGATAATTTCACCTCTCAGTTCCTCGGGTTTTTGACAGGTGGGATGGATTTTGACTGGCACTGTTTACCCCCTAGAGGAAGATCCGGCGGGATATTGCTAGGGGTTAGATGTGAAACGCTATAGGTCATTAATGTAGAGAGGGGCGACTTTGCGGTTAAGTTTCGGGTGAGATCCAAGTTAGATGGATTCCGTTGGGCTCTCGTAGCTGTATATGGACTAGCCCAACCCGAACTTAAACCCGACTTCCTAGCTGACTTGGTGCAAATATGTGGAGGTGAATCCCTTCCAATCCTAGTTGGAGGGGATTTTAATATTATAAGGAGACGAGCTGAGAAGAATAACGATAATTTCGATGGGCGATGGTCGCTCATGTTTAACATGATTATCGAGAGTCTCAATCTGAGGGAGATTGAGCTCACAGGTATACAATTTACTTGGGCTAATACGTTACCTAATCCGACATATGAGAAGTTGGATAGGGTGCTTGCTAGTGTGGAATGGGAACATAAGTACCCTTTGGTGTCGGTTCATGCGATGCAAAGGGCAATCTCAGACCACACACCATTACTAGTAGACTCGGGGGAAGCGAGACATATTGGTAACAGGAATACTTTCTCATTTGAACTTAGTTGGTTCGAGAAAGAGAATTTTATGGACATTATAGCACGCGAATGGGAAAAGCCAGTTAATGGGCGAACAAGTGTGGAGAGGTGGCAAAACAAGATTAGACATTTAAGACAATTCTTACGGGGTTGGGCCAGAAACGAGAGCGTGATGTATAAACAGGAAAAAGAAAGACTTACTCAACTGATAGATGCTCTGGACCTAAAAGCAGAGGCTACCCTGCTAGATGTGGCCGAGTAAGCCACGAAGTCCGACGCATAGCAGGCCCTACGGGCTCTTCTTAGAGAGGAAGAGCTCAAATGGGCATTGCGGGCTAAGGTTCTCAAAGTTGTCCAAGGGGATGACAATACACAATTCTTTCACATGATTGCGAATGGCAAGCATAGGAAGAAGAAAATTATCCAACTTGAGCAGGACGAAGGGACCATAGTGGGCCATGAGAATCTTAAAGCATATATCTCCAACTACTATAAACAACTATTCGGACATCCGGTAGACATCACGGTATCCTTGAATGAATCGGTTAGTGGAGATATCCCTCGGCTTGGGTCAGAGGATAATGGGATCCTAACTGCACCTTTCACTAAGAAGGAGGTTCTAGATGCAATATCTCAAATGAAACCAAACAAAGCACCGGACCAGATGGGTTTCCTGCGGAGTTCTATAAGAAATGTTGGCATATTATTAAGGATGACCTAATGCCTATGTTTCATGATTTCTTTGACGGGCATTTAGAACTATTTCATCTTAATTTTGGCATGATCACGTTATTGCCAAAGAAGGAGGGAGCGGTTCGTATCGAGCAGTTTAGGCCGATTTGCCTCTTGAACATGAGTTTCAAGATATTCACGAAAGTGGGGACAAATAGACTGACATGGGTTGCTCATTCAGTGGTGCAACCTAGTCAGGCGGCCTTCATGCCTGGGAGGCACATCCTAGAAGGGGTAGTTGTCCTCCATGAAACACTCCATGAAATCCATTCGAAGAAGCTAGATGGGGTTATATTCAAAGTGGATTTCGAAAAAGCATACGATAAAGTTAAATGGCCTTTCCTTCAGCAGGCAATGCGGATGAAAGGATTCAATGAGACCTGGTGGAACCAAGTGGGTTCTCTAGTCCAAAAAGGTAGTGTCAGAATTCAGGTTAACGATGATATTGGTCACTATTTTCAGACTCATAAAGGATTGAGACAAGGGGATTCGATGTCGCCACTTCTATTTAACATAGTGGCAGATATGTTGACCGTTCTTCTTGGCAGGGCCAAGGAAAATGGCATGGTAGATGGGCTAGTCCCTCATCTAGTTGACGGGGGAGTATCCATCCTACAATATGCGGACGACACTATTCTTTTCATGGAGCACGACATTGCAAAAGCTCGAAACATGAAATTAGTTTTATGTCCCTTCAAACAATTGTCGGGGCTGAAAATTAATTTTAATAAGAGTGAATTGTTCTGCTTCAGCCGGGCCAAAGAGGAGCAAGACACATATAGACAATTATTCGGATGTGCATTAGGTTCGTTGCCCTTCAGTTATTTGGGTATACCGATTCACCATCGCAAACTATCCAATAAAGAATGGAAATGCATCGAAGATCGAATTGAAAAGAAACTTAGCTGTTGGAAGGGCAAGTTAATTAATGTCGTACGGCGGTAGGCTGGTGCTCATTAACTCAGTACTTACTAGTATGCCGATGTTCCTGCTATCCTTCTTTGAGGTGCCCAAAGGGGTACGGAAGAGGCTAGATTTCTTTCGATCTCGATTCTTCTGGCAGTCAAATGAGGCCAAGAAGAAATATCGCCTAGCACGATGGGATATATTATGCCGACCTAAGGATCAGGGAGGGCTCGGTATTGAGAACCTGGAAATTAAAAACAAATGCCTAATGAGTAAATGGCTCTATAGGCTATCAGTAGAACATGACGGTATGTGGGCACAGATATTACACAACAAATACTTACAATCGAAAACTCTCGCCCAAGTAACCGCAAGGCCTAATGATTCGCCATTTTGGAAGGGGCTTATGAGAACAAAAGACTTGTTCTTTCGTAGGACCAAATTCCTTCTTGGTAATGGGATGACAACAAGATTTTGGGAGGATACGTGTCTAGGGGAGACGGCATTAGCCACGCAGTATCCAAGCCTTTATAATATTGTTCAGCTTAAGGAGGTTTATGTAGGAACAGTATTACAATCGGCGCCATTGAATATTCAGTTTAGGCCTGGATTCATTTGGTTCGGAGATTGATGGATGTTCAATTATCCGACCAACCTGACTCCATACACTGGAAGTTGACTCGTAACGGTGTGTTTACCGGCAAATCCTTTTATATGGACCTTATTAACTCTGGCCCAATCCCGAGATCGATTCATATCTGGAAGGTTAAGGTACCCTTACGTATTAAAATCTTTATGTGGTTTCTTCACAAGCAGGTGATACTCACTAAAGATGATTTGTTAAAGCGAAGATGGGTAGGCAGTTCACGGTGTTGTTTTTGTGATCATGATGAAACAATTCAATATCTCTTCATAGAATGCCCTCTCGCAAAATTACTTTGGCGCACGATTCATATAGCCTTTAACATCGTCCCTCCAGTTAGCATTCAATCTTTATTTGGGACGTGGTTAGCTGGGGTGGAAAGTATCACTGCGGCGCGTATTCGAATTGGAATATGTGCACTTATGTGGGCTATATGGAACTGCAGGAATGATATGATTTTTAACAGACAACATATTTTAAACTTCTTGCAGGTCATCTTCAGAGCTACGGCATGGATCCGTACGTGGTCCTTACTCACTCCTACGGACTCCAGGGAGCCACTGGTTACTGGGTGCAACCAATGGGAGATGGTAGCATGGGCTATTTTCAACCGGTTTGGATGGCGGTCGCATAACAGGATAGGAGTCTAGGATCCTAGTCCTTTATGACATACCGGTTTACGCATTGAGATCTTTTTATTATTTGGATTTGCTCACTGTATGAGCTGTAATACTTTCGAGACTTTGTATTTTTTTGAGACCATCTTTAATAATATGGCTGCATGCATCGATCAGATACAGAGGCCGGGGCCAAGCCTCCTTTTCCAAAAAAATATAAAATTCTCCACAAATATCTATTTGGCTTAACTAGGCAATTGCATTGTAGCTCCATTCATGGCCCTTTAGGCTGTAAATGATCAGTGTCAGAAGACGAGCAAGAATGGGGGTTCGAACCTCACCTCAAAGGCTCAAAGATGAGGTGATTAGAAATTTGCCCGAGAGATTCATTTGATCTCCTTAGCACGATCGGAGCCTTATGCACTCGGTATTTGACCATATGTATTGGTGGATGCGCTAAGAAGTCCATTTGCTGCAATTACAAGAGTGAGTTTTTTTAGGGAATTGCAAGAGTGAGGTTGATTACAACCATTCTTCACTAGGAGTCAATTTATCTTTTCAAGAAACACAATACAATGCAGACATCACATACATGCACATATAATCACCACTCTTTCGAGAAACCGAGTCGACAGATCCTGAGATTGACAAAGTCACCACAGATACATTGTAGTCGAGGGGCACATCGTCTCTCACTGGAACAACAATCCCAGAGATTGTAATAAAAATACGAGCACCCATGTCAAGTCTAGAACTTGTACATGGATGGGAAAGTTTCACCACAAGTTAACTAACCCACTGAGATCACAAGTAGGTCGACAATATATGAGAACTTAATTATTTCTCTATACTCGACCATGGTTAACATTGATCCCAAACATGCCCATGTAGAGGTAGGTCTAACATTTAAACCAGATGGTACATGATAACCTTATAGCTCATTACGCAACCATGGTTCAGATTGATCACTACCATGTCCATCCGAAGGAATGCCTGGATCCATTGGCTATAAAATAGCCTATGCATCATTTCAATTACATGGGAGCCAAAGCAAGTACAAGGTGCTAAAAAGAGCAAGAGGTTGACATTGGGTGCATATATAGTATATACTTGTACCTCATGTTATCGGATCATTCTAGTACCTAGTTACCTCTTGATGAAATCTTTAGGGTTTTAGATGATGAAAAATTAGTATAGTTTTTTCAAGGATTATCAGGGAATGGTAGGTCTCGGGAGCGCAAACAGACTGGCCTTTGCACTTGACATTTCTTCTATTCTATAATATCTGTTCTAGTCATTAGTGGTGATGACAGATTAGAATTTTGATGCAAGGTAAGAAAATTAATATTGTTGCATGACTAACTTAGCAATGTTGAGTCATTTAGCAAAGTGTTCTTATGATTCTAAATCTAGCTTGGTCTGGGATGGTGATCCACCCAAGTTGCTTTTGCCTCGTGTTCTTAAATATGCATTGCTTTAAAAAAACTTAGTAGTCCCGAAGTTGAGATCCTACTGAACAACCTGCCAAGGAATCTCCTGGTTAACCATATTTAGCTGGAAAATTATTCAACTTCCCCAGGGTTTCTGCTTTTGAGTCCAAAATGAACAAAGTAACTAAAAAGCAAACGATGGTGGAGGAACATCTCACACACCTTTGCATTTTTCACCTTTGAATTTCTTTTTGTTTCTTTGTAGTAGTATAGGAAGTATTACGTACTTGGTATTTAAGGAATGACCCACCTTACCCCCATATGTTTGTGATTGTCATATCGGGCATAAATCTCTTACCCATGCCTCTTGTAGTTAGTATACTTTTTCACATAGTCATTCCTTCTCGTGTCCAATGAAGAACACTTTCTAGCTTATCTATTTTAGGATTTAGAACTTGTTGTTTGTTCTCATCCGTCGTCTATTCGGTTAATTTTTGTGCAATAAGGACCTTGCGATGTTAGTTTTGTCGCAAATATGTGCTATGTGCCTTGCCTATGAGGAATAGCTCACGGTTGTGATAATATGTCCAAGACGCACCAATTCAAATTTTTAGTCCTAACCATTAAATTTAAATCAAACTAATAGTTGGCAGAGTATTTTTTTACTAGTCGTCTCATCTATTTTAGTGTTGAATTGATCATTAGGTAGGAGTAGAAATCTCCATCATGGGTAGTAATGTTAAGTAGGCCTTTTGACCGCCTAATGAACTAATATGAACATGATAACATTGGAGGCACAAAATGTAGTTGGCGGTAGTATGCCTAAGTCATACTTTTTCGAAAGGAAGTGTATACCCCGGACCTCCGCTACAACATTGAAAATGAAGTACATTTTATTAAGTGCCTCCCACCAGATGTAGAACCCTATGTGTGGACAGCTGCATCACACTTCACTTTAGCTTTTCACTCTCATGTTTTAGTTGTATTGTTGCAAGATTGTGTTAGTATGTGCTCTTTATTCTAGCTGGTTTGGTGACTTTCTGATGAGACTGCTTACTATCCTTTGTCAAAAGCACTTGTACCACATGATCTTCCTTTTATTCTTCTTGTGCGGAGATTATCTCTAACTTCCTAGTGACGTATGGGATATTTGATGGTTATGCACTACTGAAAACTTTGTTGATGTGGTTCTTGATTATTCTTGCAAAAAAATCCTTGATTTAAATTAGAATGAAATGTAATATATCCGTTGTTTCTGCTGAAGATGTATAGGCTAATTGTATTAGTCGGTGTTGCGATGTTGTAAACTTGTAACTACACGATGTACATTGCGGATGAAGAGTCTCAAATGCACAACGATAGGGCGTGAAATGAAAGATAAATGTTGACCAAGCACACCCCCCCTCCCCGTGGTCACGTTGTGGCAGTGGCAATATATTCCTGTTTGGAGAGACGTACGTCTTGCGGACCGTTTTCATACGTCTTGTGTTCTGTTTCAACTCATCCAGCGTTTTGTCTTGGATCAAGTGAGTGTCAATGATGTCGCGTGGGATCAAGTGAGTGATATGGTAAGATTGTGAACTGCGCTTTGTGAACTAACACATACTCTTTCCATCCCACAATGTAAGACGTTTTTGCAGGCTATATTAGCTTGCAAAAACGTCTTATATTATGGGACGGAGGGAGTAGATATTAGCAATGACTAGCAAAACGGCCCGTGCGTTGCAACGGGAGAAAAAAACATAATCTCGAATGGCAATGATCATATTTTACTCCATCATCAAGATACACTCTCACTGTCATTTTCGTTAAATAGTGAACAATTATTGAAAATCATGAACATTTTTTAAAACTCGTGCACATACGTGAAATGGCGAACATTTTTCAAATTCACGAACATTTTTTAAAATCATGAATATTTTTTGAATTCATTAAAAAATTATACTATTCGCCAACATTTAAAAAAATGATTTTTTATAAATATTTTTCTTGAATAGAAGAACATTTCTAGAATCGACAATAATTTTTTGGGATTTGGTGGAAAGATTTTAGAAACTAATGAACATTTTTTGAACTGCATGATCTTATTTGAATCAGGGAATATTTTATGAATAAAAAAACTATATTTCTAATTTATGATTTTTTCAAACTTTAGGATGTTTTTCAATTCATGAATATTTTTTGAATTTTCGAAATTTTGTTCCATTGCATTAACATTTTTTAATACACGAACTTTAAAAAAAACTCATGAACATATTTTGATTTCCCAAAAATTCGTTTTAAACATTTATGAATTAAAATTTTAAATTATTAACATTTAACATTTATTAACATTTTCTGAATTATTAACATTTAACATTTATTAACATTTAAATTATTAACATTTAACATTCATGAACATATTTTGATTTCCCGAAAATTTGTTTTAAAAAAAACACGAACTTTAATAACATTTAACATTTATTAACATTTTCTGAATCCACAAACGTTTATGAATTATTAAACATTTGATTTCTAAATTATAAATTTTTAAACATTTTAAAACTTTTTTAAATTGCCAAATTATTAAAAGTTGAAAAAACAATGACAGAAAATAAAATAAAAAATATAAAGGGCGCACACACATGGGCTGGCCCAAGCTGGCGAGCTGTGTCTTCCTGGCACGCAGAGTGTAATATAGGAGGTTCCTACATGGGCCGGCCCAGACTGAGGTTCCTCTGTGTGAAACATTTTTTATCTCTTATAGGTGGCATTGATGGGTAATATTTTATAACTTTAGAGGCAATTTCGATAACAGACGGGCAGAAGCACTCGTTTCTTTATTAGTATTATTAGTAGGTAAAAAGATAAAATAAAGATATATCACTTTCGTCCAGCACTACTAACAAACTATGACTTCTTGTAACCTATACAAGAAAAGGATAAATGTGTACATGTGCAGGCTATGAAATTCGAGCACTATTCACTTCAAATCTTATATTGTTAATAGAATGGTCATATGTTTTGACAAATATCTGCAGATGCACGCGACATACCATTGCTATCATGCAATCCATATGTTTCTCTAATCCATGAATCATTTCACAATTTTTTACAGATTGCAAATCTGAAAAATAGTGGACAGGAAATATGGATTGCACTAGCAACAACTGCAATAGGCTTGGTGTATCTGACTTCTGCTGGTTAATAGTATAATTACAATACTGTACAGCACGTACTACCAACAGCATCGAAGATGTGATGAAATTAAAGATGTCTGACAAGGTACCATGTGCCTCATGAATAATAATGACAGAAGACTGAACATGTTGAGGCTTCAGAGTTAAGTGTACTCTTTGCTCATCAAGGCTTCATGGTAGGTAGGCAGGTCATTCTCACACAAGTCAGTCAGCACCATGTATATGATCTGGTATTAGTGGGATTGCATTTCCATTTCCCATTTAATCCAATTAAGGCCTAACTAAGCTTGTTCAACATCTACATCCCGTCTTCACTGAACTGCTTTAAGTGCAACTGCGCATAATCTACATGTCCATGGTGCAAACATGTTACAAGAAGTTGAAGTGCAGAGATAGCAAGTGGCAGCTAGCAGACATGCAGATTTTTCTTTCGTTTCTCTCAGGAAAGAATAATCAATACTGAACTCAGGTATTGCAGCTCTAGGATTGCTGCAGGATTAACCATAAAACAACTCAACATTAACTCAGCCTGCACATCTCTGGCTATTGAAATCTCTGTTTGTCACTCTTAGGTGCTGCGGGCCAGCCCGCTGGATTTGATTGCATCTACTCCAAGACTTGATCCACCAACTTGATGTCGTCTTCATTCGCTTATCATCTCTGTCCTGAATCAAACTAGGCCGCTGGATTTGATTGCATCTACTCCAAGACTTGATCTTCCAAGAGACAACACATTCTCTCCTTGCTGCTCTCGAGCATTAAAAAACGGCACTAATCCTAAACATGCATAGACCTAACTCCAAGTAGTAGTGATACTGACCTTCCGATATTGTTCTAACTGTACTATGTTCACTGCTGATTAATAGTCTTTATGAACCTTACCTGCACTAATTCATATCGGCAGTTATTCTCCCTGCACTAATAGCCAATGCCATGAGGTTACACAGTTACTGCAGAGGCCCGATCAAAACAAGAGATCAACTCCTTCCGTTTAATCCCACCATAAATCCCCTTGTTACAACTCCCGTGAACGCAATAAAGCAAAGGGAGAATACCACAATTTCCTCCTCTCGTCCCCAAGTTCATTTCCTAAAACTCCAGATCTTTTCGTACCGGGAAAAGAGATGGAAGATGACAGGAAGAGAGCCAAGCTGCGCAAATCCATGCAGCTCTGCATCTCCAGGAAACTCAAGAAGATCCCTCCAATTCACATCCCCAGCTCAACCATTCCGGCAAGCATTGCCAGCAGCAGGCGGCTCCTCTCCACCTGCAGGTTGCCGCGTACCCCGTCGCTGGACATCGACCAGGCCGCCGCCACTGCCGACAACAACGGCGGAGGCCACGCCGCGACACTCTCCGACGTCGACCGCTTCCTCTTTGACAACTTCCGGTCTCTCTACATCCATGACCATGACGACAACGTGCGCCTCCCGTCATCGCCAGGGACGTCATCCACGTCTGCCGTCGACAAGACCCAGGCAACCGCGGGAACATCATCCTTGTCGGACTCACTCACGGAAGGCACCGGAAAAGCCACGCCAGGTGATGACACCAGCGACAATGCGGCCATAGTCCTATTCTCCATGGACCCTTACACCGACTTCCGGAGGTCCATGCAGAACATGATGAAGATGCACCATGGTCAGGAATCTGGGTCACTGGACTGGGACTTCTTGGAGGAGCTACTCTTTTACTACCTGCAGCTCAACGATCAAAGTGTGCACAGGCACATTCTCAAGGCTTTCGCTGACCTCACTGCTGGAACCCACAAGGATATACCAGCCCGTGGAAAACCGCACTGGGCTGACAAGAGCGTTAGGAGTAGGAAATATTAAGACACAGATTCAAAGATTTATGTTATAGGATACATGTTGGTACGGTACCATGTCATGTGTTGTATAGCCTGATTCGCATACAACTGTAACAGAATGTAGAATACATCTTCCTGTGTTGAATCCAAAGAATGATGTAGATAGATATATGGGTTAAAGATTCTGAAGAGCTTCTGACATTTTAAGGATTGATTTGATGTGTCATGTCTAAACCGGAGATAGTCCATTACATATCTAGTGAGCTCAAACAGGATCTTATGAACCTGCCGCTGTATCAAACTAGTGTGCCTTGTAGTCCAGATCCGGCAACAGCAGCATACAGAGTTACACATTTTCACGGCAGGTTCTTGGTTCATGCAAATATCAATCTAGCGGCCGGGCAGGCAGTCCCCCTCGACAATAGGCAGCATAGTATTTGGCAAGGTGCGGCGCAGTTTCCTTGTGAGGGCATATGTACTTTTCCACGAAAACCTTCTCAGTCATCTTGAAAATTTCCAAGTAGCTCCGATCGTGATCTAGCAATCCATTTTCTGTAAGAAACTTCACTACGTAGTGCCGCGGTCGGAGCCTACCTTCCAGGCTGTAAGTGATCAATGCCGGAAGATGGGTACGCCGGTCCGAAGCCAACCTCGGAGATGAGAAAATTGGAAGTGGGCTGCAGATGTTCCTTTGACCTCCTTAGCACCCCAGAGCCTTAGACACAGCAATGTTCACCTCAGCATCTGACCACCTAAATGTGTTCTTCAGGAACTCCACTTTGGCAACAATCTTTTCCTCAATGAGAATTAAAGGCGACAGCCCGAAGCGCAAACATCCGAGAGCCACGGGGCACACCTATAGCGGAAGTCGCTGCCGGCGACTGACGGGGGCCAAGGTTTTGTCCACTTTGGAGCAGAGTAACCGTGGGTCTTTGGCGACGGCGGCGGCGATGTCGGCGCTGGAGAGACCGACGCCGGCGAGGAAGGCGAGGACGGCGTTGGATTAGAGGGCGACCTGAGGTGGGAGAGCTTGACGGAGGCCTTGAGGGCTTGGGGCCCGGTGAGGCCGCAGGTGCCGACGAGGTACTCCTCGACGGCGAATCTGCTAGGATTTGGGGAAATGCTGGGCACGGTGGCGGAGAGGAGGCGGCAGAGAGGGTTATTTCTCTCTCATACGAAAAACTGACTTGTACGATGGCTTATAAACCAAATATACTGCGCTGTCATATACAACCGCTCGTGATTACGAAATCTTATGAGGCATAACAATTCTTCATAAGGACGAGGGGATGGCGATATGGGTGAGCATGGAGCTTCACAGGCGGAGCATGGCGTGGGCGGCGGCGTGGAGGCGCGGGAGGTGGTGGTGGCGCCGGCGGCAACGGAAAGTTCGGCGGAGGCCAGCTGCTAATTGGTTCGGTGCTTTTTTTCTAGACATCAATTGGTTCGGTGCTGATGCTGATGTTGCGATTCTGGATTGTCACTGCTTGTGCATTGGACCTCCAGCTTCTGGGTTATTGGGCCTGTACTCGTAGCCAGCCTCGTGACAATGAGAGTCGCTTCTTTTGTTGATTAAATTATTCTGCCAAAAAATCCCTCAAAAAATTCTTTTGAAAACTTCTGTGGATATTTTCCTTTCTAGAAAATATTTAACTGATTTTTGATGATGTGGTTTTAGTATGATGATGTGTATCGGATTTTTGTTTGAACTCCAATGACGCGTTGACGTTACGAAGGTCACCCGGACAAACCGTCGTTCCCCCAGCCAGGTAGGAACGAACGAACATTTTCGTTCGCTAAAAAATATCACTCCCAACGAACGCTCCAGGATTGTCATGCATAAACAGATAAATATGCCATGTTTATTTTCATGTTGTTCAAAAAATTGCTAGAAAATTGTCATGTTGCAACGAAGTAATTGCCATGTGTGCGTGGGGATTTTGCATGCTTAGAATCCTTAAAAATCTGACATCATATTTTTAACATTTGGGTTTTGTTTCTGGAATGCATCTTCATACGTGAATAGAAAAACCACTCCCATCTTTTTTTTGTTCCCCCAGACGTAGGTAATTATATTCAATCCATTGAGGAGATGAACACAGGAATATCGCAGTATAAATGATCAATGAAAAAAGAACGGTTCATTTTAATCAACCAAAGGAGATATTTGTGGGTAATTACCTTTTGCAACTTTTGTGTGGGCCTGATGTGAAGCTCTACAAACAATTGTTTCACAGGATGAGTGTAGCAGATTTATCAAAGTGAAGAGGTAGGTCTAAACATTACTGTAGATAGTACATGTGAACATAATTATTGATCTATACCTGGCCAGGGTTAAGACGGACCCCAACCATGTCCACATAGAGGAAAGGATGGCTCAATTGTCTATAAAATGGCATATGTATCAGCCAAAGCAAATTGAAAGTGCTAAAAAGGGAGGAGGTTGGCGTTGGATGTTTATGTAGCAGATTAGTAGTGCCTTGTGCTATTCGATCATTCTAGTTTTTGAGTTATCTCCTTATGAAATCTCAAGTTTTTAGATGATTAAGGGAGTAATACTGTTTTTTGAGGATAATTTGTGAATGGTAGGTCTCAGGATGGTGAATACATTCACCTTTTTATATGATCTTCGTTCAACTCTCTAAGATCCACTATATTCACCCATGATAATGACTAAGAGTAGGCCATATGCAAGGTATTAACAATAACATTGGTTGCATGACTAACTAGGCATCCCTAACATGTGCCCATGCTCAACACGAACGCAGGGAACCTGTAGCCTCACAAATCACAAGTAACAATGAACATTCGACGCATCCTGTCTTCTCAAGTGAAAGACAATCCCAGCGGGTTGAGGCTCATGATCTGACGAAGGTGCCGGTACTCGCTATGAGGGTCTGGTTAGTTCGGTCTTCTAGCATACATGGCCTGGTGTGAGGCTCGACCTGTTCCGTTGATTCTATGTTAGTTTTATGATGCCGAGCAGCTACTCAATACGAGGAGTAGGTTAGTTTGACCTTCTAGCGTGCATGGTCTGGTGTGAGGCTTGACCTATTTCGTTGATTCTATGTTAGTTTGATGATGCCGAGCACTGTGTTAATGCCTTTGTGACTTGTAGTTTGTCTGAAATTTCCTAGAGATCAGTTTGATCCAGCTTTTAATGGTCACCCTTGACTCCAAGTGCTAGCTTGTCTTCCATCATTGACAAGGCCAAACCTTTCAAGCTAGTATTCACAAATGCCACCTTGGCCACGTCCCTAAGATGCATCCACCAGTCAAAAACGTTCAAAGCCACCTACTTTCAGGGACTTGGCTACTACCTTCATCCAGACTCGAGTACAGAAATGACGAGTGAATAGTTCAGTAGATTTATGTGAAGGTTTATTCATACGAAGTTGTTAACTGACACGTAAAGTGTTATTGAAGATGGGTGTCCGTTTCCTAGTTTTACTGTTGTTAGTCTTGATATTGTCAACAATACTATGTATTTGTCTTTTATGATCTCCTAAACTTCAACAGGAGTTCCTTGATGTCTTCATATACTGCACATTTTCATCTTGATGTCTTCAAATAGAGAACATTTATTTGTCCTGTTATTTAGTCTCTCACGAACTTAACATGAAAACAGGTTTTCATCTTGTTGTCTTCAAATACTAAACATTTTCATGTTGTGTTCATGAGAGAGACATAATATTTACGGTCAATCGGGGCAGGTGTAATTCAGGCCTCAACCCTCAAGTGAGTCGTCTGCGTTATGCCCCCCCCCCCCCCCCCCCCCCCCCCCCCCCCCTCCGGCAAACCATTTGCACACGCTACGGTGAAATATGTCTGATGTACATATGACACAAGGTTCGTGAAAAAAGTTGTGTGGCCTATTTGTCCAAAGCCCCACAATAAGATATTTATTCTATATAAAAACTGTGTGATGTAAACATCACACTTGCTTAGAAAAAATATAGTGTGCACCTCAATCTCACAAGTTTGGCAAAAGTTATTTGCGACATGCACATCGCACATGGTGTCTTTGTTGACTATGGCGAGTATCGTGTCAGTGGCGGCACCCTTTACTGGTGCCTTCTATTTTAAAGTTCCTTACACAATTACCGTACAAGGTCGGGTTATTTTAGCGACATGCATGTTTACACCTACTGTGCATGGTATCGATGGGGTGTGCATTTTGACTGTTCAATCAGGAATCAACCCTTGCACACAGAACCGAATACCGTGTGCGGTGGCGCTTTTTGAACATATGTAATAAAGGAGCTATCAGTACTAGTGAATAGAGATTCATGAGGTTGAGAGAAAACTACTAGTTAATAGAGATTGTTGGAGCGGTCTGAACTGGAGATGATGATAAAGTGGCGCAACGCAGGGATTTTCTTTTCTGATCGAGATTTATGGTAACCGACCAGTTATCATAATTTTCACTGCCTCCCGAGAAAGATTGTTACTGTTCGAAAAAATTCGAATTTTAAAATAAAAAAAAGGGTCAAATAATATATATGTCCCAATTCTAGTGTGTTGCAGCCGAGAGTTGTACTGGACTGTCATGTTCGTCCATGCGGTACTAGTTAATAGAGATTCATTAGGTTCTATGAAAACGACCGCACATGATTGATGGAGCAATCTGAACTGTGGACAACGATGGAGTAGCGCAGCCTAGGGATTTTCTTTCTGGTCGAGATTTTTGGTAACCGATAAAGAGTGTTACTGTTGAAAAATACAGAATTTAAACATCAAAATTTAATTATTTTTGGGCTGCCCTTCACATATAACAAAAGGAAAAAACAAAATGCAGAAGAGTGATCTCAAATCCATGACCTTCAGGAAGAGACAAGCGGCATAGCCACCTGGACAGTAGAAATTTCATGTAAATTTTTACTGTGAACACAAACAAATTTGAGTTCAATATTTTCTTGATATTTCGGGTGGTCAAATACCTAAACTTCCAAAAAAAATTAAAACCAGCCATTCCGGTTCCTACCGGAAGAAAATAGAATAGAGGAAAAAAAACATAGCGCAACCAAATTGCCAAGCAATGAGGTGCCATGTGGACCGAAGGACGATTTTGTCTTCTAGTGGGACAAGAGCGGAGAGGAACAAACACATCTAGAGTATAAAAAACATTTGTGTCTACCTATTTTCTTGGAACTTTAGTGGCTAACTAAAAGTTAGCGCCAGATCCATGCAAAATAAAAAAAGTTAACACCACGTGGCCTGCTGCCCTGGGAAGAGGTAGGTCTAAAATTTAGGGCAGACAACACATCAAAACTTTATGGCTCCAAACTTGACAATGGTTAAGATCAATCCCATCCATGCCCATCTAGAGGAAAGGCCGGATCCATTGGCTATAAAATGGCAGATGCCTCATTGCGTTACCCTGAGAACTAAAGCAAATGAAGGTGCTAAAAAAAGTGGAAGTTGGTATTGGGTGCATATATAGCAAATTAGTAGTATCTCATGCTATTCGATCATTCTGGTACCAAGTTCTCTCTTCTGAGACCTTTAGCTTGTTAGATGACTGAGAAAAGCGTCTCGTCCTTTTACCTTCTAGTTATGGTAGGTCTCGGGATGGCGAACGCATGTCTTATTTTGCACGGTCCCTTTTCTAATCTCTAAAATCCGTTAGAGTCATCTATGGTGATGATACATCGTGGTCGTGCTGTAAAGTAAGAGAAGTTGACGCCGTAATGGTGCTACACCAAGTTCTGCAGGTCTAACACATTTAGCAAACACTTGAGATGCATGACGTCAAGTAACAACGATGGTTCCAGAAACACCAAACAGAAGGCCAGTAACTCAAACTAGATGGTGTTGTAGAAGACCACGGAGGCAGCACAACCAAGTTCACGAGTATGCATGCGAGAACGTGTAGCATGCTGCAATACACAAAAGTGGAGGCATCAAGTTGGAATGTACATAAGAGACTGCTTGCTCATGTGACACTAAATGCAACATATACGGGTGGCGGCGGCGTTACCCTAGGAGAGGGTAATTTCTCGACCATGTCGTTGGCGCGCTTGAGGCCGTTGTTGTAGGCGATCGAGGTTGGTTTGTGTTAGTTTCCACGGCTGATGCTTAGAGCATTTACGACATAAATCTGGCACCCTACACATTTGAGGACGCGCTCAGGCGCATCCGCTGTGAATGACCGGGCACATCTTAAAATATATGTGGGGTCGGGGTTGACCAATATCGGCCGAATCCGACCTGATGGACACGTCTGGGCGGGCCCGGGCCTCCCCATCCACCCCAAATTTGGGCTAGATATGAGTGGTGTCGTTCAGGCGGGGCGTTTGGGGCTAGTATGAGGCGCTCGTCTGGGTCTTTTTTTACCGGGTCGTCCGCCCGGACGTTAAGGGGATTGGGGGGTTGAGGATCCCTTGTGTAAATGCTCTTAGATGTGGAGGACCAATAGGAGGATGTATGGAATTCGAGCTTGTGATGTCAAACAGACATCATGACTGGTATTTTAGGTCATAATAGTGGTGACCTAAAGTATGATTGGTGGGCTCTTTTACTAGCATGTCACCAGTTTTTTTTAGGAAGATACAATTTTTGTTTTGCTCGTACTTCGGTCGAACCGGGTACTTCAGAACACGCCACTTTGCAAAATATTTTTTAGGGGGAAGCCATACCTCATTACTGAAATTGAAAAGGGTGGGTCCAAAATTTGGATCACACGGTACATGAGAATTGTATAGCTCTATACTTGACCATGGTTAATATCGATCCCAACCATGTCCACATGTTGTAAATGCTAGATCCAATGGCTATAAAATGACCTGTGCATCACTCTTTTATGTAGGCACATATATCTAGCAATATTTCAAACTTCAACAAAATGGGTTATTAGCCTAACTAAATTTTCTGGGGCTCCAGTAAGAAATAGAGGCATATAGCAAAATTTTGAATTTTAGTGGGTAACGAAAATTTGATCACATGGGTCCTGTGTCAACCTCTCCGTAAAAAGCTGTTTCGAAGAGCCAAATGTAACCTGGATCTAGAGTACACAATACATAAAAAAACATTATAACTCTCTACTTGACCATTGTAGCTTAATAGAGAGATGCTAGCTCGATGGCTATAAAATTTCCTATGCATCGCTTGGTTACCTAGGCCAAAGCAAAATGCAAGGTGCTAAAAGGAGAAACCAACAAAGATCTTTTAGGATCATTTGGGAATGGTAGGTCTTGGGATGGTGAACGTATATGCCTTTGTAGACAATATTTGTTGATATGTTCGAACGACAAGCCTGGATGAAAGCTGTTGCATCCGGAAGAAGAGAAGTCAACAAATCCATAGGAAACATGTGTGAAGAGCCTCGATGAGAAGAACATCCAGCGTGACTGCCGTTGTATATGCACTGCACTTGCAACATGACTACCACTATACATGCACTCGCTCTGATCAACCGGTCATGTCTCTCCTATGTGCAAATGGGAATGGACAGATGCACGGTGGCACCGGTGGCGGATGAAGTCCATGCTCTGCCTTCTCGTCCCACCGGTAGCTTCTCTTTCATCATCCACTCGTTGTTGTAGACACCCATCAGCTCATTGCAGGGACAAAGCGAGGCACCGATGGCGATTCCAAAAATGCAAAGCAAAGTTCACGCTAGAAATGCATCTATATATTGGCCATTTGTCAAATGGATATGTATAAGACCACAAACCATGCATGTCAGGTGGTGTAGTATGTTGCACATTGATACTCGAAGTTCGAGGAGCAAGGGGAGCCCAGATCGAATCTAAATTTGTGAATCCAAAACAGACTACATGGCATATGTTTAGTTTCAGAACACCGAGAGAAATGGTTTAACATGCCTCCCTTAAGTGGTGGAATAAGAAAACAAGATAAAGTCTTCTCGTGGAAACAAAAGATGACGTGGGCCAAGTAATTGTTTCTCCGTTGAGGTGGTAAGGCTGGTCTCATGGGGAGTATCACATATTAATATCATGCATCTAATACTAGTGCATGATATTACTTCCGTAGTGCATAGGATTGGGAAACACTCCCCGTCATACGTCTGATATGAGGAAAACGTCAGACTGATCATGGTCCGTTCATTTGTGTTCCATCCCACGGCCTATACCTCTCAGAGAAATCTCGTTTGAAGCACCCGTATTCCACGCACCCCTCTCCCATTATGTCTCCCAAATCTCTCCCTCTTTTCTCTCTCTTCCCTAATTAATCTCCTGCTTCCAACCCACTCATCGTCAAGCTCATGATTCCACCGCGTCGCCCCTGATCTATCAGCCATGGCCACACAAATCGGATCCCCACTACAACGCCCCACTCCTCGTTGCGGCATCCATTCCACCTCACCTGCGTTCTTCCCTAAGCAGGTTGTCTTTAGGTTCACCCGGCGACTGAAGTACCAGCGGCTGCAGCAGGCATCCAGTTGGACGCAGTTGGATCGCATAGTGCTCGAGCACACCTCGGCATCGGCGCCAACATCTGCAGCAGACTCCACGAACTATTGCCATATGCGTCATCAATCTGCATGCCCTAGGTTCGGTTGTTTTTTCAATACAGATACACATGTACAAACATAGCTTGCTGCTAGGGCGTGTTGTTTTACAAAATTTAATGCCTTCCCATATCATGGTTTGTCCTAGTTCAACTGTTCAAGCTCATGTAGGCTCACAAAATCCCCACTTATGTTAGATGATACTTATCACAAAATTCAGCACCGTACCTACATCTTTGCGTCAAGGATGCTAATTTTCATTATTTAATTTTCTATGCTTCCAGTAGGTCTCGCATCTGTTGTGATTTCAAGATTTTGGGTGCTTCATATATATCAAATACGTCATTCATATGTTTAGTTGGATTGGCAATACAACCATGCTTCTCAAGTTCGACATCTTCCTATTGTAACCAGTGCCCCGGCTGTTGTATTGAATGGTGTGAATATTATGCTTCCAAATATCCATGATTCATATGTTTCATACATGTGCTTCTATCACTGCATAAAGTGTGTGGCATCTCAACCATGCTTCCATTTTTTATACTCTTGTTTTATGTTAGATATCATGAACTTATGTTTCCAAACATTCATGCTTCCAAAATGTTGTACTTCAGTACAGATGGCTTGTGAAGACAGTCCACAATCTGTTTGTCAAATAGTTTATTGTTTCTGGAAGTAGTTCATCCTTATTCGTGTTTCGGATTATATTTATTACAAACTATGTTTATATTAGCTGATGGATTGTATGTTCTTAATTTATTCACAAAACACATTATCTGCATCCAATCACGCTAGCAATCCAAAAAAGATCCATGCTTCCAATGATTTTTAAATATATAGCAATATAATGAAGCTATTGCTTCCTTGCAGCCATGCATCCTACTTTTATTTATCATATGTTTCTATGGTAGTAAAATTTGGGTTCAACCATTGTAAGTGCATCCTTCTTTTATTGTACAAATATAGCAGTCTCTATTCTATGCTTCAATCACTACTAGTATGTGCTTCAACCACTGCTCGTGTTGATCCTATTATTTGTCATGCGTTTGTATTTATAAGTAAATTTATGTATCAACCACTATCAATGTGTGCTTCTTTCCTTCTTACTCAATGCTTCTGTTGTACAGATATTTTGCTGCACCCGAGTTGAGATGCGCTCTTTGTTGTGACAATAATGCCAATGGTGTTGCAATGAGGTTGAATGTGCTATGAGTTATTGGTTGTAATGTGAAAAACGGAGAGCCTGTGGAATGCGCTGTCCATAATCAACTTGTAAATAATGCTATTTTAATTTTATTTTATTTTCTTCTAGAAAAGAGTTGTGATTTTTTTATCATATCCGATTAATTTGTTTCGACGATTAATCATTCTAATTGTGCTTCAACGTGGTTCCTTTGTGAAGCACATGTTTTCATTTACAAAAAGTGTTTCATTTACACGAATAAATTGTTTCCAAGGCTTATAAAAATTAGCAATAATCGGTTGCTTCCATTGAACAATACGTTTCTCCCGACCATAAAGTATGCTTCCATCAGTTAAAAGGAATGTTTCCATCACACAAAAGATAAGTCGCTATCACTTAAAAATGCGCACATCGGAAAAAAACACAATTATTGTATCAGATTTATTTAAGTGTATTTCTGCAAAAAATATATTTATTTAAGTGTATACTACCACTGGTTTAAAAAGAAAAGGCAAGAGAAAAGACATGCTAGCGTAGCATCAAACAAATGATTCTTGGAAGCAAATCTCGGAAGCAACAATAGGAAACAAATCCTATATTTATATATATAAAAAAAGCATGTACTGTATGCTCCTACGTAATTAAGGAAAATTAACTGCCACCAGCCCCATCCTTGCAAAAAGGAACTGCCACGCCGGAGCATACAGACATAGCTACGCAGGAAGCAGTTAATTAAGGACTCTATCCAGCAAATCACGCCGGGGGTTAATAACAGATCGGACGTCCAGGCTACTTTTGATCGAACGTCCATGGACTAGTCTGATAGAACCAAAGCATCAGTAGTCTGATGCCTAGTGGTTTCCCATAGGATTACAGATAGTACATCATACATGTCTCATTTATTGCCATGCATGACATTCAACCCTTTCTTTCTTCATTTAATTTTACACCACCTCATCAAAATTGTCTAGTTGACATGCATGATACTAGCTATGATACTCTCATTATGAGTAGTCTAAGCTCACTGTGGTGATAGACCCCATGTGTTGAGTAATAAATTAATGGGATCATGGTTTCAGTTGTTACATTATTTAAGATGCCCGAAAAATACCGATAAAGAAATTTTAAATATGACACGTGCATATTGGATGATCAATACTGTGGTAAGAGGAACTTAACTATTCTTAGAAAAAAGATTGTTGCGTATTAGTTTACTCAACGGAGTGAAAATGCCAGATATAGAACTTCAACAATATAAGTCTTTAGTGGCGGACGCAGCTCTTCTGCTCGCGAGCACACATGCTCCCATTGCTACAGTAAAATCGAAAAAAAATCAAAAACATTTCAAAAAATTCTGAATTTTTTTTGTGGCAAACATTGACAAATGTTCTCAGTTTTTTTGAAATATATTTGAATACCGTGTACTATTGGAATTGCCGAAATATTTTGGCCAAAAAGTAAATATTTCAGTATCTAATGAAATTAATGAAATTTACTAAATTTCATCGAAATCTCGCTGAAAGTGAAAACCATGGATAGACCCTGCTTGGCGAGCCTATCATCAGTCCAAATCCTCTCCCCAACGACCAACCACAATAAGAACTGGAACCGAAGCGGCACCCATGAGTTCCAGATGGATTTGAATAAACCCAAGGAGGGCGCAATTTAGAAGTGGGCTTTATAAACTGACTTGGCTAAGAAGCATCTGTTCACTTCCCACCGCCAACCCCATGTGTCCCTCCTTGAGTAAGTTGTATCTACTTGAAGAAAGGCATGAATAGAGAGTACTTTACGTATGTCCCTGATCTGAAGTCAATTTTAAAATAAAGAAATATATTCTCAACAAGACAATTCATTAGTGGCGAACTATTTTCTAGAAACTTTAGTGGGTAACTCAAAGTTAACACCCATGACTCATGAGCCTGTTGCCAAAGTGAAGAGGTAGCTCTAACATTTAGAGCAGATAGTAAATGAGAACTTTATATATCGATACTGATCATGGTTAAGATCAGTCACGACCATTCTCATGTGGAGGAAAGTCTGGAACCAGTGGCAATAAAAATTGCATGCATCGTTCCGATTACCCTGGAGTCACACCAAATGCAAGGTGATAAAAAGACTGGAGGTTGTCACTGCGTGCACATATAACAGATTAGGAGTACCTCGTGTCGTCTGATAGTTCTAATACTGGCTTCTATCTTCTTGAAATCTCTAGCTTGTTAGGTGATTGAGAAAGCATTACAGTTTTTCATTTAGGATCGTATGGGAATGGTAGGTCTCAGGATGGCGAACACATACACCTTTGTACACGGTCTTGCTCGATTTCTTCGACCTCTATGCCAGTGACCTATGGGGATGACTGGCCGCTCCCGTGCTGCAAAGTATCAGCAATCACAATTTTTGCATGACCAACTTGGCATGCTAAAGCTGAGCCCCTGTTCAACCAGAAGGTGGGCAATATCTGTTTTGCGGTGGGATTCAGGGCCCCCATCAGAAAAAGGAAGAATATTACCGAGTAGATATAGTTACAAATAATATCTGTTGGAGCAGCCTCAGGAAGAAGAAGACTCTCACACACACAAAGTCTTGGCACCGCACACAACTTGTGCCCTTTTCTCTTGTATTCTCCTCACGCTTAGATCAATGCAATTACATGGCTTAAGTACCTGGACTCACGCGGCTAACACGCACCCACTACCTGCATGCACACACACTATGACCTATTCGTGGGCAAGCCACTAACGGCCTGATCCACAGCACAGGTAGCTGACCACACAACTCGGCCAACGCCTGACTGCATGCATCCTTATGTCATCTAACTACTTGGGCGGCACACACAATTCCCAAGTTTGTAGCACACTAGGAGCTTTGCCCACAACGGCACACTTGACGCACGCCTCAACTAACTGCATCCGCTTCTAGCTCCACGCTCATCTACCACACGACTCAGCCGCTGCTACTCTACGGAGCTTTAAGTCCGCTGCTAACTAACAGATTTATGCAGACTACACGTACGTTCTTGGTACTCAGCTGATGCTAAATCAACTACATGCATGAACGAACTAATGCGACGAAATAAACATGATGAACACCTAGACAACAAGGTTAAATCTAACAATCACCTCCTGAACCTTGTTGTCATTTATTCGACCACCTCCATGGCGACCTTCAAAGCAGCGCTGGCTCGTCGGCGGGGGTCGCGGCGGCGAGATGGACCTGCTCCTTTCTTGGCGCGGTGCAATCCCTCGAGAAATGCCCGTAGTCTTGGCAGTTGTAGCAGCGAACCTTGCGGATGCCGGAGGTGCTCTTCTTCTTGCCGGCGCCACCTCATTTCTTGGAGCGAGCAAGCCACTCCTCCTCCGTGAGGAGCAGCCGAGTGCCTCCGTCGCTGCTGCCTGCCTCATCCATGTCGAAGCTCTCCTCCACAGCCAAGGAGCGACCCGTGAGCTCTTCATCCGTCAATGTCTTGAGGTCAAGAAGCGACTGAATGGAGTGGGCGAGCTGCCGGTAGCGCTGCAGCACGCCCCGGAGGAACTTGAGCACGGCCTTGTGCTCGGTGATGCCATCGCCGAGGGCCTCGAGGTCGTTGACGATGCCGGTGAGGCGGACCGCGAATTCCTCCATCTTCTCGCCATCCTTGAAGCGGAGATTCTCGAACTCCGAATGGACGCGTCTGCGCCCGGGCATCGCGGACGCGCTCGGACCCCATCCTTAAGGTTTTGAGGGCGTCCCAAGCCTCCTTCACGGAGTCCTTCGCCGCCAAAGAGCGCAACATCTCTGGCGGCACAACCTGGAGGATGATGCCCAATGCCTCGCGGTCGTCGCGGTAGTCGATGACGGCGCCATGCTTGACCTCCTCCCACAAGCCTTGCGCCTGCAGCCACACTCACATGACGAGCGCCCACTCGGTGTAGTTCGTGTGGGTTAGCGGTGGAAGCTGCACCATCGAAGAGGTCTGCCGGACCACGCGCTCGACGATGCGAAGCTCGCCGTGCCATTGCCGCTGGTGAGCTGCGCCTTTGGTGGAGTCACCGGCTCCCCCGGCCTCCCCTTGGCCAGCCCCGCCGCCTTGGACGCTTCACTCCCTCGTTGCCGGCCATCACAAGGACGGATCAAACCGTGGCTCTGAATACCAGTTGTTGGAGCAGCCCTAGCTAGGAAGAAGAAAGTTCTCACACACACAAAGGTATAAGAACACACACAGAGTCTTGGCACCGCACACAATGGTATCTTATTCCTCTCGAAGCCCACGGTCGTCGATGTCATCGGCGCAACGCGTAGATGGCCGCAAATGCCATATTGTCAATCCGATTGGCACCGACGCCGTTGGCCTCGATGTGAGGGACATCTCCCATGCCTTCACCGCGAGTGTGCCTCTGCGACATGCTCACTGCCTCATGTTCGCCACCGGTGCCGCAACTCGCCGATGATGCACCTTGTCGATGACCCAGACATGGAACTCCTTATGGCAATGGCCTCCGCTCCATGGCCATCACCTCCTTGCTGCCGGTGACACAACTTACCAGGAAGCATACCTTTCTCCATCGCTTGTGATGCAGCTTGACGATGATGAAGATACGCATCGGCCACTAGCAGCATCATTCCTCCAACGGCGTCCACCTTGTGCCGCAGACCTACATGTCACATGGACTCCTGCGCGCCACCACCGCCGCCTGGGATCGACAAGGCTCTCATACCAATTGTTGGCGCCGCCTCCTCGTAGCGCCGCTCTTCTTCAATCTCACATCACTCTCAATTGTGGTTTTTCTCAAGAACACACAGGCACATATGTGAAAGCTCAAACACACACACATACACCAAGGAAGAATACATAAGCTTTGCCAAGAGAACTTCCTTGACGTGCCCACCGTCGCTACATTGGTTTTCCCAGCCCTCACGGCCTGTTTTCTCATTCCTTTTCTCGACTTAAATAGACAGTACAAGATAGCAGCTGACTTACACATCTCCTGATCCTAAACTTACGCCAAGACCATGCACCCCTGGAATCTCTCCGGGATGCACAAGACTCGGTCACCATGTCCAGTACTTGCGCGATGTTCACTCAACGGCCAGCATGCACATGCTCATGGCTAACTAAATCAACTAACTAAGCTGACCACCTAGTAGCTTGCATGCACACACATGATCACATCTTATTTGAGTACACTGCCGCAACTTAGTGAATGGACAAGACTACATGCATGACACGACGCAAAAAATTTAAACATGATATAATCACCCACACAACAAGGTTAACTCTAACAATACCAGTATATACAAGATAAAAAAATAACAACTGATGCAAAAAAATGTGTTGTTCAGCTACCAATTAGGGTTCAAGATATATAATTGCTTTTATTACAAAATGTGTTAGAAATACATGTATATGTTCCATATATATCAGATTTACATGTATTTAACACAAAGATTGTGCTTTTCATTTTCATTGTAGAAATTACTTGTTGAGAAATATACTATATCACTAAGCTCCCTAGAATTGGAGGCCTCTCATTCAATTGAGGTCACCAATTTAGTATTGGGTCACCGATTTTGACCGGGTCAACAATCTCTAACTCAATTATTTTAACTCACTACGCTTTCTTATTTCATTGGGGCAATCCTATTTTGACCGGGTCAACAATCTCTCACTCATTTATTTTAATTCACTATGTTCTTTTATTTCATTCAGAAATTAAATATTGGATTAAGTTCATGATATTGACTGGGTCAATAATTCTTCAAATCAATTGGAAGCATCCGGTTTATGAAAACTTATCTATTCTAAGCACCATCTTATTACCTAGAAAAAAAAAGTCAACATACGATATTATAGCACCAATATAATACATGAACCACCGATGCAAAAAAAATTCCCACATAAGTATAAGTTGATTAGCAGATCACAACACACCGCGAAAGGCTACGAGAACACTGCATTATATGAATAAAAAAGAAAAGACACTCCATCATCTTCTTCACTAACCAAACATAATACTCACTCCGTTCTAAAATCTAAGGTGTATTAGTTTATTAAGAAGTCAATTTTTTTTTACTTTGACTAAGTTCAGAGGCAAAAATATGAACACTCACAATACTAAATAATAAAATATGAAAAATTATTTCATGACGAATCTAAGAATCCAATTTTATATTATGGATACTTATATATTTCTACAAAAATGTGGTCAAATTTAAAGAGCTTTGACTTTTCGAAAAACTAATACACCTAATATTTTAAGATAGATTGAGTACAAAAATTACGAAAACCCAAAAACATCAACAGCGCAGCGAAGTGCGCCCAACCCTTCTAGTGTTTGGTTAAAGCTGAGTATAGAAATAATGCTAACAAAGCCATGTGGTCTTTGCTTCAATACCTGTGACGGTCATGGTGTGGCCTGCAAACTGATTACTGAAACTACTGCAGGAAAATGATTGAGCCATATGTACAAACACAACTTACAATTATGATTGTTGTAACTACAAAATTGTTGGCCTTGCAATGGTTGCAAGCACATGATGTACACCTCTGATTCTCCCTCGTCTGCACGTTTGCTGACTAAAAGCTTCACGATTGAAATTTAGAAACCATCATAGAGTTAAAAAAACACGAAAAATGGTACTACTATTGCTACACAACTGGGTTAAACTAGGGCCAATTTCGACGGGCCTTCGCGTTCACCTCTATTGCTAACGCTACAATTTACCAGTCCTAATATGAAAGTTTCAGGCAATTTATGGAAGCACCTTCCCGTATACATGCTGAAAATGTCAAACTCCTTTCATGAGTGTGTCTCGTCAATTTCTTGCATATCACGCACAAGCACACGCAGACACAGAAAACTTGCAGGAGATGAGCATTCCTAGCTCTTTGAGCACTGCTTGCTCTTGTGAGGATTTAGAATTTGTGAACATTTTCCACTAATATAATGTAGAACTAATGAGTCAACTGGCCGGCCGCATCGTCAAGATCAGAAAAAAAGGGCATACATGATTACACATTTCTAATGGCTGGTTCTTGGTTTAAGTAAATACCAACCTGGCGGCCACTTCACTTTTGCAAGCGGCAGAATAGTCTCCGGCGAGGTGCGGCATAGCTTCCTCGTGAGGGCATATAAAATTCTCCACAAATACCTTTCTGGCTTAACTTGGCAATTGCATTCTAACTCCATTCATAGCTCTTTAGGCTGTAAATGATCAATGTCGGAAGACGAGCAATGAACGAGGTTTCAACCTCACCTTAGAGCATCTGTAGCAGATCGTGCAAAAAAGGCCTCGAGCAAAAACCATTTGCGGTATAGCACAAAATGCTTTTACGGGAGCAGAACCAATCCATGTGACCGAAGAGCAGAACCAAGTCGGGCATGCCAAGCACGGTGGTCCTGTTTGAGACCATAGATTACCTTGATTAACCTATGAAGATGATGTGGCCAATCAGAGTCAACAAAACCATGAGGTTGCGGCATGTATACATCTTCCTCTAAGACACCATGAGGAAATGTATTATGAATATCCAGCTGACGAAAGACCCATCACGAGTAAATACCAGCGATAGGAGAAGATGAATGGTGGTAGGCTTGATAACAGGACTGCAAGTGTCTTCGTAATCAAGACCATAGCGTTGCTTGAAACCTATTGCAACCGTGCTTTGTAGCGCTCAACAGATCCAACTGTGTGCTTCTTAACTTTAAAAATCCATTTGGAGTCAATCACATTAACCCTGGAAAGAGGAGGATCAAGTTTCCAAGTTTCATTTTTCCGAATAGCAAAAACATCCTATTCCATGGCTGTTCTCCAGTGACGTATGTTCATCGCCGCGTGAAAATGATGAGGTTCAAAAGTCGGATCAGCAATGACATGCTCCATACAAGTCGTTAGCCATGCAACAATATCATATGTCATTTTCTTTGGTTGAAAGATCCCACTCTGGCTGCGTGTGTGCATATGACGAGCAACAATAGGGGATGGTGGCATAGGGGATGTCATGGGCATATGCGATGTAGAGCAGGAGCTACCGGCGAAGCTGAGTCAGCCCCATCATGGGTCATGATGACCGGGCGCACGGACAAGGGCGTCGAGGGCGCAGGCTCATCATGAGCCATGGATGAAGACGCCTCGGTGGTTGATAACAGACAAGTATAGGGGATCGTGATGGTCTTTGAGGGTAGTATTTCATCCAAATATGTTTATTCGACACAAGAGGAGCCAAAGAATATTTATGAGTCTTAGCAGTTGAGTTGTCAATTCAACCACACCTGGGAAATAATATCTCTGCAGCAAATTATTTAGTAGTACAGTAGTTTGATAGTTTTGATAGTTTCTGTAACAGTACCAATAGTAAAAGGAACAATAGCAGTAGCAGTTTGTGATGATTGTAATAACAACAATAGTAGTAACTTAGCAAAGATCAATATGAGAAAAGCATAGGCATTGGGGCAGCGATGGATATTGACACGTCTACAACGTATCTATAATTTTTGATTGTTTCATGGTATTATATTGTCAATCTTGGTTACTTTATATGCAATAATATGCTATTTTATATCATATTTTGGGACTAATCTATTAACCCAGTGCCCAGTGCCAGTTCCTGTTTTTTTGCGTGTTTTTTACGTTTTCAGAAAATCAATATCAAACGGAGTCCAAACACGATGAAACTTTTTGGTGATTTTTTATGGACCAATTGGGACCCACGAAGCTTTGGGAGGAGGCCAAAAGTCGCACGAGGAGGCGACAAGCGTGGTGGGGGCGCCCTGGTGGGTAGGGCGCACCCACCGAGCTTGTATCCCCCTCGCACGTCTCCCTGACCTCATTCCACTTCTATAAATCCCTAAGTATTCAAAAATAACAGGGAGCCACCAGAAACACTTTTTTCGCCTCCGCAAGTCTTTGTTCCGCCGCGATCCAATTTGGAGACCTTTTTCGGTACCCTGGCAGAGGGGGAATCGATCATGAAGGCCATCTACTTCAACCTTGTTGCCTCCATGATGATGTGTGAGTAGTCCATCATAGACCTATGTGTTCATAACTAGTACCTAGATGGCTTCATCTCTCTTCATGATCTTCAATACCATGTTTGCCGAGATTCTCGCGATGATCTATCTGATGTAATTCTCTTTTGTGGTGTGTTTGTTGGGATCCGATGAATTGTGGGTTTATGACCAGATTATTCATTGAAAGTAATTGAGTCTTTTCCGATTTCTATTATGCATGATTGTTACAGCTTCGTATTTCTCTCCGATCTATCCGTTTGGTTTGGCTAACTTGATTGATTTATCTTCAGTGAGAGTGGTGTGTTGTAATGGGTTCAACCTTGCGGTGCTCTATATCCCAGTGACAGAAAGGGACAAGACATGTATTTGTATTTTTGCCATTAAGGATAAAACGATGAGGTTTATTCATATTGCTTGAGTTTACTTTTCTACATCATCTCATCTTTCTACAAGCATTACTCTGTTTGTCATGAATTTGATACCTAGAGAGGCAAGCATAGAAGTGCTCTTGAAGTGGAGTAATAGTAGTAGATGCAGGATCTTTTCAGTCTACTTGTTTATGGACGTGATGCCTATATCCATGATCTTTGCCGTGAATAACATGTCATAACTATTCGCAATTCTGTCAATTGCCCAACAGAAATTTGTTCACCCATCGTATGTTATGTTCGAGAGAGAAGCCTCTAGTGAAACCTATGCCCCCTGGGTCTACTTATATTTACTAAAACCCTAAAAATACCTTGCTGCAATTTTATTATTTGTTTCTACTTTTTTATATTTATAGCATCTATATCTATCAGAAATAATCCTTGCAAGTAAAGAGTTCAAGGGACTTGACAACTCTCTTGCCCGCGTTGGGTGCAAGTGTTTAGTTTTGGGTGTGTAGATGCTGGTCATTTTAAAGAAAAAGCACGAAGGCCAGACTTCAAATTAATGAAGGCCTCAACCGGCTAGGATACTATGGAGCTGAATTACAAATGCAATGACTTGACCGAAAACTGAAAAAATTACATGCAAAAATCACTACCACCAGGAGCAGTAGCGAACATAGCAACAAGAGAAACTGCGATCAAGCCACTAGAGATCTTGCTCAGCCAGAATAGTAGGTCTGAAGCCACCCGATGCAAGGAACAACTATGAACATGAAGATCCAGACCGCTTGAAGGAAACCATCAACTCCGCCACCCGCCGCCTCGGGCCACTGCTGGAGGGGAGACCACTATCTCCCCTTCGTCCAGACTGTGTCGTACACGTGGACGTCCACCATCGTCCGGCAACCAATTAGCAGCCAAGGCGAGGAGCGGCTGAAAAATGCGGAAGGACCCACACATCATCACCAATGCCGGCAACCAGGGGAGCCGAGCACCGCCGCCACCACCCACCACCACCCTCTAGGCCCATAACCACTAGTAGAAAACAGGGTACTAGTCCCGGTTCCAGAGGGCCTTTAGTCCCAGTTCTGGAACCGGGACAAACCAAACGGGACTAATACCCAAAACCTTTAGTCCCGGTTTGCTTACGAACCAGGACCAAAGGGGCTCCACGTGGTCGCTGCGTGGCGCCCAGGCAGGAGGACCTTTAGTCCCGGTTGGTAACACCAACCGGGACCAAAAGGCAGCCACGCATCAGCAGCTCGCAGGCGCTGGGTTTTTTTTTGGAAGGGGGGGTTTAGTGGTTTTGGAGGGTTAATTTAGGGGTTTCATATTGTGTTAGCTAGCTAATAGAGAGAAGTGACCTCTCTTTCTCCGTGCTTGGTCGACGCTAGCTACTATACATATAGAGAGAACTTGACGCTAGCTAGTAAGCAAATGAAGGAAACCATTAATTACACAAGATCATCATGAACATATATAGAGAGAAGTGACATCTCTTTCTCCGTGCTTGGTCGAACAACAAGTTTTCGTATATCTATCCAACGCTACTACATATGTACAATATAACATCCCTTACAACCATTTCAATTCCACATGGTATTCTCCGTGTTCAGGTATGACGTGGTCAAGAAAGAATCCCGCCAATTCCTCTTGAATTGCTCGTATGCGATCATGTGGTAGGAGTTCATCCCACATCTGCCAGATCTAATTTAAAGAAGGGGGTCAATACATATATATGCATGAAACTCAACACAATTGATGGTAATATATAAAATAAAATTGTGAATATTGTTTACGTACTTCAAATTGTTTCTTAGAGAAGCCCCGCTCAGAGGTCGAGTGGCGAATGAACTCGCATACGTAGTATCCACATAAATGATTCTCGGGTGCCTGGTACAAGCACTTTACGAGAATAGAGTTCAATCAAACTGATAAGCAAGCATGATAATGGTATTGATGAAACTAGAATCAATAAGAGATGCGCGGAACTAGCTAGTACTACTTACTTTAGGGTGTGTAAATCGCAGCTCGTTGTTTAGACCGGGAACCATTCGGGTGAACTTTTTCCAAACCCTGGCAGGCAAAGAAAATGATTACTTGATATCAGGAAATGAACGAAAGTTGCCGATATGGTCCCGGTATTGATTGAACTTACTTCTGGAGCATTGCAGTCATGTCCGCATAATTCTCGGGATCTTTACGTCTCGAGTCTAAGACAGTTACTAATGCCCCGTCAAGCTTAATGGATAGCAGAATAAATTATAACCTGCGCACGCATAACTCATCAATTACATTACTTAACCTCGAGTAGGCGAAACCGAATATGCACAAGACAGTAACACTCACTTGAAGTTGTAACGAAAGAGTATTTCCCTTTTGTTTTGATGTCTAAGGAACGCTTGTAGCAAGTTGTCCTCGGTATCTTTGGCTCTCTTTTGTACCGACCATTCATTTACGGTATTTGGGCTAATGAACCCAATGTCATAGATTTGTTCTTTTTTGCATTCGACCATCTTCAATCTGCATAATATAGTGAGGATAATTATATATACATGCAATGAACGAGCTGAGCTAGAGACTTAATTATAGAAGTAATACTTACAGATAGTAGCAAGTCAAGTGTTGTTTGTCGAGAGCCTCTTGATTGTATAACTGAAATAACTCCACAAATTCAATAGGCATCAGGTCGACTCAAATGAAGTCATGCTCTTTTTTAATTTTGATCATCAAACTATCTTTCCCAGACTTCCTGCAGGTTTCCATGTACCAGTCATGCAATTTTTGCATCATCGTTGTTAGATGAGGATGATCAGGTTTGACGAGAGGCTTCCCGTGCTCGTATCTAAAGTCGTCCTCTGCTGCTACTACCTCAGCCATTTCAAACTGTACATCATCGCTCACATAATCACCAAGAGTGGTACCGGGCAGTAGCACCGAATGATTAGCGATATCGCTAGACACCTTTAGCGGGGGGCACGATTGCTTCTCCTGTTCGCCGAGCTGGGGAATTGTTTTCCCACTTCTTCGTTTTTTGTCTCTTGTAGCACTGGAAGTACTTCCCGACCGCAGCGCTTTATCATGTGTCTTTGTAATTATGCGGTCATAGTTGGATAGCCGAGGCGGTGGTGGTTGCTTCAGGGCATGCAGAGTGCGCTCCGCTTTCACCAGATCTACTGTTTCCTTCGGAGGTGGATGTTTCCGTGCAAAATGGGCCTTCACTTCGGCTGCACTGATTTCAGCACGTTCCTCGGCAGTCCTCTCATATGGTAACTTTGGAAGAGGCTTGAGGCTTGGACCAAATTTGTATTTCTTCCCGCCTATTGTACTGCTAGCCGCCGGAGCGGCGGCGTCGACTCTCTTCCGCCGTTGCTGACGCACCGGAGGAGCCGGAGTGCCCTGACGTGCCGGAGGAGGAGGAGGAGGAGGCAGAGTGCCCTGACGCGCCGGAGGAGGCGAAGGAGGAGGCGGAGTGCCCTGACACGCCGAAGGAGGAGAAGGAGGAGGCGGAGTGCCCTGACGCGCCGGAGGAGGCTGAGTCTGCTGAGGCGTCCAGTTTGGAAGCTTGATGTACTCCTTTCTCCATAGACAGGTACTCCTCAAAGCATTTTCCATAAGAATAATATCCTCTTCACCTGTAGGGTTCTCAAGCTCTAGCCCCTCAAATCCATCCATTATTTCATCCACCGTCACAACAGCATAGCCATGTGGAATCGGACGGCAATGGAAAGTTCCCTCAGCTCGAGGAGGTACAACAGAGCCGACCGCCGCCTTGAATGTCAGGTTCTGGCATTTCGTCATTAGCTCGCAATGTTTAGCCTCCGTGATACTATCCACGGGGTAGCGAGGAGCCGTGAAATCAGGCTGAACGAGCTCCATGGAAGCCACGCTGCTTCTCCGCTGAGATGGTGGGGTAGCTTCTGGGGCAGCGTCGAAGGAAGGATCTTCGTGCCGCTCAGATGGTTGGCCGGTAGCTCGCTGGCTCTCAAGTTCCTCTAGTTTTGCTAATCTTGCATTGAGCTTCTGCATTTCGCTTGCTTCCTGTTTCCTCTTTGTCTCTCGGCTTCTATAACCACCGCTGTCGGGAAACCCATGCTTCCACGGAATGGAGCCTGATGTGCCTCGTGTTCGTCCAGGGTGTTCAGGATTCCCGAGGGCCTCTGTCAGCTCGTCCTTCTCTCTGTCGGGAATGAATGTCCCTTCCTGCGCTGCCTTGATTGCTGCCTGAAGCTTCTGGAAGGGTATTGCAAGTTGCTCGTTCGTCCAAACACACTCCGCTGTTTCTGGGTCCAAAGTTTCCCCCAACCCCGAAGAACCAAGTCCTTAAACGATCTGGCCAGTGCAATGTCACTGGTTGGACATTCTTAGCAAGCAGGTCTTGCTCAGCTTTGTCCCACAACGGCCAGGCTTTGTAGTAGCCACCTGACCCCGTGTGATGGTGATACTTCTTCTTTGCATCATATTTCTTGTTTGTCAGTGACCATTTCTTACCCTTCTCCGATTTCTTGTTGGCCACAAATTCGGGCCATTGATCTCTTATCTTCTCATATCGACCGATGAATTTCCGAGTCTCCTCCTTCTCGACAAACTTTGTGTTCAACTCTTTCTTCCAGTTCCTGAATAGTTCTGCCATCTTCTTAAGAGCAAACTGTTGGGTAACGCAGCAGAAAACAAAAAATTTCGACCTACGCACCAGCCCAGGACCACTATGGAGACTGCATACAAGGTTTGATCTTTTTCGTTACCGACTCGTAGAGCAGCGGAAGTAGAGTCGATGACGATCGGCGGTGCAGATCCCCGCAGCTAGGATTTACAACCTCCCAACCGCGAGGATGTATACCCTCATCTGCCCCTCGGACAACCCTCCGGGAGGCGGTCGGACAGTCCCCCGGACGGTGTCGCGGACAGCCCTTCGGAAGGACCTTCGAAACTCGGACGGTCAGTCGGACAGCCCTTTGGGAGGACCTCCGAAACTCGGACGGTCACTCGGACAGCCCTTCGGGAGGACCTCCCGAACTAAGACCGAAACTACGATCTCTCTACAGAGTTGCACACATACGGTGTCATCTATCCGGCAGGGCTTCGCCGTCCAGAACTAGTTCCCACCGGAACCCAGACAGCCTTTCAGCTCTACGAAACTATTTCGCTGGGAGGGAGAGAGAAAGCCAGATCATGCATGGCACTTGTATGTGAGAAAGAGTGAGTGTGGAGAGTGCATGTCCACCTCTATTTATAGGAAAACCCAAGGGGTAGGGTGCCACTTGAAATACCCAAAATGCCCTTCACAAGGGCACAAAGGTAAAAGCAAGTGGGCAGCCCATATCCTTCCATGTCATCCCTAGAGATATTTGTGAGTAAAGCCCCAAAAGGTGGCTTTCCATAAAGTAATCCAAAAAGCACTTTCACTATTCACGACGACATATTTCAGCGTCCGTTCGAACTGAAAATATTTATGTGGGCTTAGATCATTTCCAGTACCCACTAAAATAATTTTCAACGCGTTCCGAAACAATTCCGGTTTAGTGATTTTCATCTGCGAAAAGCATCTGAAGCGGTTCCGGTAGCTCCGGAACATTTCCGGTTTTCATCCCGAAAAATTCCAGAATGTTTCCAGAATGATTCTGGCACCCTCCAAGAATTATCAGGCATGTGCCGAAACCAATTTGACTTTATGGTGTACTCCGAAACAACTTTTCGGTTTAGTGATTTTCATCTGTGAAAAGCAACTAAAGCGGTTCCGGCAGTCCGAAACATTTCCGGTTTTTGTCTCTGAAAAATCTCAGAAGTTACCAGAACAATTCTGGTACCTTCCAATAATTTCCAGTCATGTGCCGAAACCAATTTGACTTAATGGTACACTCCGAAACAACTTTTCGGTTTTACCGAAACTCTTGCGGTGTTCTCTCTCCGGAACTCTTCCGTTGTCTCCGAAACTTTTTCGGTGAATTTCTCTCAGACTCCCTGTCTAGTATTCAATAGATAGATGACCCTTAAGCGTGTGACCCTATAGGTTCGGTGAAGCATAGACATGACCCGGAACCCCTTCCGATCAATGATCAACATCGGAGCCGTGGACACCCATATTGACCCCTATACCCACACGAATGAATATTCGAGTGAACCTCAAGTTGTCGTGTGCTATTCCTGTTGCTTCGCGATATGTTACAATTACCCGGTGTGAGACATGTTGGCATCCCCGTGGATCAACAACTTGTCCACTATGCCAGTTACCTCGTTACCGGTATTGTTCTCTTTTCTCGTTCCCGTGTTCCGGCATCCCCGTGATCAAATCACAAAGTGTCTGGCCAGACGATGATGGATACCGTAACACCAAGAGGGCCCAGAGATATCTCTCCATCGTCGAAGGAGCAAATGCCAATCTTGAGCTATCAAGTTACTTGACATACTTTCCCATGAACGCGTAAGCCGCCGTAATAGCCATCCAGTAACGGATGACGTTTAACAAACCCCAAAGTTCATGAATCAAGCATGAAGAAACTCGATACTCTCATGGTCTGAGGAATCATGCAAACGTTTAACCATCTCTGTGTTATAAACCATTTAACTTGTGACGAATGTATCTCATAGCATAACATCAATTCGGGTCGATTCAACACAAATGTTCTTCTAACATTGTGCCCTGAAAATTGCCGGCATAGCCATGCCCATGATCAGGAAAACAGGATCATCATGCAATACTTGAGCCAGTCATAGAGGCCAGATTAGGAATACATTTTACCGTTTATTATTCCACACGTGCATATGAGTCTTCCTCCGAGCCTCGTGATTATTGCAGACTCGAGAACCATAGCAGTTATAGCATGGAACATAAACCTAATTATGAACAGGGAGATAATCAATAACATTTATTATTGCCTCTAGGGCATATCTCCTACACAAACGCCTTGACCTTTCGCTCTATAACTGGGTTATTCGGATCCTCCTCTCGCGGTAGGCTGAAATTTGTCATCAGCTCGGTCCAAAGATCATCTTTTAGTCTATCATGGACATAAGAAACTTCAGGGTCCTTATTATTCTTATTCCATTGCTGGGTGTTGATCGAGACATAGTCCCTAACAACAACTCCACACTGATGTACAAATGCGTCCTTGGTCCGCTTGGGAGCAATCGGTTGGCCATCATTTGCGACTTCTGTGATCGTGAACATTTCATCCGGGCGCAACCTTTTCTTCGGGCCTCGTCTCCTTATCTCGTCGGACTTTGCAACAGTTGAGGCTCCCTCCTCCGTTCGGTCACCAGAGCCGTGATCATGATCTCCTTCCTCTGCCATTTGGTCACCGGAGCCGTCATGATCTCCTTCCTCCGCCATTCGGTCACCGGAGCCGTCATGATCTCCTTCCTCCTCCATTGTTGGATCACCGGAGCCGTCATCCTCTCCTTTCTGACCATCGGTGTCGTTGAGATACGACAAGGGATCACCTCCGGTGAGGATTATATCCCCCAACAACTGTTCTTTTTCTAAGTCTCTGTGATCCATAGTTTCTGCAGATATTACAACATGGCAATATACAAACATGAGATATGCAAATCAATACAAGGCAATTCAACAATACGATCATATAATATCACTAATACATCATCAAATAGTATCGCTAATACATCATCGAATATTATCATTAATACATCTCGAATATTATTATATAATATCACTAATACAGATATAGTTGACGTCTCGCGGCGCAGGCGGTGGACACCCAAAGAGAAGGAACTATGACAGGATCATAGCTCGGGTGAGATCCCTGAAGAACCTGCCAGGTATTGGAGAACCTAGCGTCCAATGCAGCCATGTAGCGTCGGACGTGCTCGTCCTCCTCCCTGACACGGCGACGTACCACCTCCGCGGGGGCCGGCTCCCTTTGCACTGACAGTGGTCCACGCGACCGCCACCAAAGAACCTCCGGGTCAACAACGGGACCCTGATTCCTCACCAAGCTAGGCGCCCCGGAAGGCAGCACCTCCCAGTGCCAGCGCGGCGGAGCCCAGTCCCGACATGGCGCCTCTCAAGCAGGTGGTTGCCACCGAGTTGACGACGAGGATGCTGGCCGGGCATCGTCGACTCAACGGCTACGCTATGTAACTAAACATTTAAACATCTAAACATCATATATCTGCCTAATATAAAATCGCCGATATTGTCGGGGACTCTCGCTCCCTCACCGACGATACTACATTATTTCCAACTAAAACAACTAAAACATAAAAAAAAAACTAAACAACTAAAACAACTAAAACATAAAACAACTAAATTAACTAAAACAATATGAAAATAATCATCTATAGAAAATGATCTATCATCATCTATCCTCCATCATCTATATGAAAATAATTAACTAAATTAACTAAAACAACCAAATAATCAACTAAAACAATATGAAAATAATCATCTATATGAAAATAATCAACTAAATTAACTAAAACTAAATTAACTAAAACAATATGAAAACAACTAAACTAAATTAACTAAAAAATTACTATAGAAAATCATCGATGCGGAGGAGCTCACCGGGGGGCTGACGAGGAGAGCGGCGACGGCGACGAGGGGCGACGGCGTCGGGTCGGGGCCGCGGCAGCGCAGGGCAGGGGCGGCGGCGTTGGCAGCACAGGGCAGGGGTGGCGGCAGCGGCAGGGCAGGGGCGGCGGCAACACAGGGGAAGGCCGGAGCTCACTGGGGCGGCGGCAGCGCAGGGCAGGGCGGCGGCGGCAGCAGGGCAGGGCGGCGGCGGCGGCAGGGCAGGGGCGGCGTCGAGGGCGTCGGCGAGGGCGTCGATGGTGAGTTGGAGCAGCCTGACGGCGTCGACGGGGCAGAGGGTGGCGAGGGCGTCGAATGCGAGCTCGGGCAGCCTGGCGGCGTCGATGTGCTCGGTGTCGTCGGGGGGAACTGCAGATGAAATCTAAAAAATTCCCAACTCCCGCTTATATACAGAGACCTTTAGTCCCGGTTGGTGGCTCCAACCGGGACTAAAGGTCAATTTCAGCAGCCCAAAGGGCAGGAAGCAGAGACCTTTGGTCCCGGTTGGTGGCAACAACCGGGACTAAAGGGTGGCATTGGTCCCGGTAGGTGGCACCAACCGGGACGAAAGGGTGGCATTGGTCCCGGTTGGTGGCACCAACCGGGACGAAAGGGTTGGTCCTGGCTGTGGTGGGAGTTTAGTCCCACATCGCCAAGCGAGAGGCGCTCGCACTGGTTTATAAGCCCCGCCGCGGTTGCAACGTTGAGCTCCTCTCAAAGTGAAAATAGATGCCCTTATACTAGAAATTCTATCTGAATTCAAAATGCTAGTATGCACTCTGATTTCAGGTCGAATTTTCCCTATAAGCGCATCTAAGTTCACTTTTGCTATTTTTTATGTTATTTTTTTGCATATTAAAAGTTCTTAACAAAAAATACTTTATGGATATTCTTTTTGCTATTAAAGTTTTTAACAAAAATAACTTTGATAATTTTAGTTGCATAAATTTTATATAATATTAACTTAAATAACTTTGATCGGACGAAAACACGTCCATTACAAAGGGATTTCAATTTTTTATACATATTTTAACTCAAGCTTTTTCTGCATTCAATATGCACCATTGAAAGCCACATCATCACTTTTCAACTCTTTTGTGACTTCATTTGCTATTTTTCATGCATTTCATTATTTATTTTGAGCTCAAATAACCCTGAATTGAAAAGCACTGTAAATGAACTCTGAAATGGTTGCAAGTTGGCACGGTATCATCATTTCACCCACATAGCATGTGATAAAAAGTTGAGAGGGTTACAGCAAGAACTGGATGCACTTCATGTACAAAATGAACAATCTCTTTCGAAGTATCAGGGTTTCAGACGAAAACTCATCTGTTACAAAAGGATTTCAAATTTTTAAACATATTTGAACTCCAGACTTTTTCTGCATTCAATATGCACCATTCAAAGCCACATCATCACTTTTCAAACCTTTTGTGACTTCATTTGCTATTTTTCATGCATTTCATTATTTATTTTGAGCTAAAATGACCCTGAATTGAAAAGCACTACAAATGAACTCTGAAATGGTTGAAAGTTGGCATGGTATCATCATTTCACCAACATAGCATGTGCTAAAAAGTTGAGAGGGTTATGTTAAAAACTGGATGCACTTCGTGTACAAACTGGACAATCTCCTTCGAAGTATCAGGGTTTTGGACGAAAACTCATCTGTTACAAAAGGATTTCAATTTTTAAACATATTTGAACTCAAGACTTTTTCTGCATTCAATATGCACCATTCAAAGCGACATCATCACTTTTCAAACCTTTTCTGACTTCATTTGCTATTTGTCATGCATTTCATGATTTATTTTGACCTAAAATGACCCTGAATTGAAAAGCACTGCAAATGAACTCTGAAATGGTTGCAAGTTGGCATGGTATCATCATTTCACCCACATAGCATGTGCTAAAAAGTTGAGATGGTTACGGCAAGAACTGGATGTTCTTCGTGTACAAACTGGAAAATCTCTTTCGAAGTGTCAGGGTTTTGGATGAAAACTCATCTGTTACAAAAGGATTTCAATTTTTAAACATATTTGAACTCAAGACTTTTTCTACATTCAATATGCACCATTCAAAGCCACATCATCACTTTTCAACTCTTTTGTGACTTCATTTGCTATTTTTCATGCATTTCATTATTTATTTTGAGCTCAAATAACCCTGAATTGAAAAGCACTGTAAATGAACTCTGAAATGGTTGCAAGTTGGCACGGTATCATCATTTCACCCACATAGCATGTGATAAAAAGTTGAGAGGGTTACAGCAAGAACTGGATGCACTTCATGTACAAAATGAACAATCTCTTTCGAAGTATCAGGGTTTCAGACGAAAACTCATCTGTTACAAAAGGATTTCAAATTTTTAAACATATTTGAACTCCAGACTTTTTCTGCATTCAATATGCACCATTCAAAGCCACATCATCACTTTTCAAACCTTTTGTGACTTCATTTGCTATTTTTCATGCATTTCATTATTTATTTTGAGCTAAAATGACCCTGAATTGAAAAGCACTACAAATGAACTCTGAAATGGTTGAAAGTTGGCATGGTATCATCATTTCACCAACATAGCATGTGCTAAAAAGTTGAGAGGGTTATGTTAAAAACTGGATGCACTTCGTGTACAAACTGGACAATCTCCTTCGAAGTATCAGGGTTTTGGACGAAAACTCATCTGTTACAAAAGGATTTCAATTTTTAAACATATTTGAACTCAAGACTTTTTCTGCATTCAATATGCACCATTCAAAGCGACATCATCACTTTTCAAACCTTTTCTGACTTCATTTGCTATTTGTCATGCATTTCATGATTTATTTTGACCTAAAATGACCCTGAATTGAAAAGCACTGCAAATGAACTCTGAAATGGTTGCAAGTTGGCATGGTATCATCATTTCACCCACATAGCATGTGCTAAAAAGTTGAGATGGTTACGGCAAGAACTGGATGTTCTTCGTGTACAAACTGGAAAATCTCTTTCGAAGTGTCAGGGTTTTGGATGAAAACTCATCTGTTACAAAAGGATTTCAATTTTTAAACATATTTGAACTCAAGACTTTTTCTACATTCAATATGCACCATTCAAAGCCACATCATCACTTTTCAAACCTTTTCTGACTTCATTTGCTATTTTTCATGCATTTCATGATTTATTTTGAGCTAAAATGACCCTGAATTGAAAAGCAGAGCAAATGAACTCTGAAATGGTTGCAAGTTGGCATGGTATCATCATTTCACCCACATATCATGTGCTAAAAAGTTGAGAGGGTTACGGCAACAACTGGATGCACTTCGTGTACAAAATGAACAATCTCTTTCGAAGTATCAGGGTTTCAGACGAAAACTCGTATGTTACAAAAGGATTTCAATTTTTTAAACATATTTGAACTCAAGACTTTTTCTACATTCAATATGCACCATTCAAAGCCACATCATCACGTTTCAAACCTTTTCTGACTTCATTTGCTATTTTTCATGCATTTCATGATTTATTTTGAGCTAAAATGACCCTGAATTGAAAAGCACTGCAAATGAACTCTGAAATGGTTGAAAGTTGGCATGGTATCATCATTTGACCCACATAGCATGTGCTAACAAGTTGAGAGGGTTACGGCAAAAACTGGATGCACTTCGTGTACAAACTGGACAATCTCTTTCGAAGTGTCAGGGTTTTGGACGAAAACTCATCTGTTACAAAAGGATTTCAATTTTTTAAACATATTTGAACTCAAGACTTTTTCTGCATTCAATATGCACCATTCAAAGCCACATCATCACTTTTCAAACCTTTTCTGACTTCATTTGTTATTTTTCATCCATTTCATGATTTATTTTGAGCTAAGATGACCCTGAATTGAAAAGCACTGCAAATGAACTCTGGAATGGTTGAAAGTTGGCTCGGTATCATCATTTCACCCACATAGCATGTGCTAAAAAGTTGAGAGGGTTACGGCAAAAACTGGATGCACTTCATGTACAAAATGAACAATCTCTTTCAAAGTATCAGGGTTTCAGACGAAAACTCATCTATTACAAAAGGCATTTCATTTCTTGACATGTAACTGCAATGATTTTCTAGATCAAAGCCATCATCAGAATAGTTGTGGAGAGAAAGTTTTCACTTTATCTCCGCGTGTGTCCCTTGCTTATTGCGCCGTAACCATGGATAATCTTCATCGTTTAACAGGGTGCTTGGGTCAGCCTTCACTTTGAAGGGAGGAATTTCATGAAACCTTTCATAATCTTCAGACATGTCTGTCTTGCCCTCCACTCCCACGATGTCTCTTTTCCCTGAAAGAACTATGTGGCGCTTTGGCTCATCGTATGATGTATTCGCTTCCTTATCTTTTCTTTTTCGTTGTCTTCCATCATAACCCCTCTTTCTCCGTGCTTGGTCCAAACATTATAGTGTGGCATGAAACCCTTCTCAAGAAGGTGGACGTGAAGGGTTTTTGAGTTAGAGTAATCCTTCGTATTCCCACAGATAGTACATGGACAATACATAAAACCATTCTGCTTGGTTGCCTCAGCCACTTCGAGAAAATTATGCAGGCCCTTAATGTACTAGGATGTGCGTCGGTCATCGTATATCCATTGCCGGTTCATCTGCGTGCATTATATAATTAAGTGTATCAAAAACCATTACATAACATCATCAATAGAGAAGTGACCAAATTAATAGAAGTTCATCATCACATTGAAACCAAAGTACAGTAGTGACCAAAACCATGGCACTATATAATAACATACAATAATAAAAGTAAGAAAATTGTACAAGTATTTATCTAAATCATACAAGTAAGAATTTTTTTCTTTTAGAAAGAAGATAAGAACAAGAGGCTCACCACGGTGGTGCCGGCGACGAGATCGGCGCGGGCGATCGACGGCGGTGAGGACGGGGACGGGACAGGACGGACCGCCAAACCTAGACAAATCTTGAGGAAAATGGAGCTTGGAGGTCGAGCTTGGAGAGGAGAAAGCTTAAGTGTGGCTCGGGCATTTCATCGAACACCTCATGTGCATAGGAGGTGAGAGCTAGAGCAACACACACCTGCACACCCCGGCCGGCCAAAAAACAGAGTGAGCGGGCAGGGGCGGGGGTATATATAGGCATATCTTTAGTCCCGGTTGGTGGCTAGAACCGGGACAGAAGACTGGCCTTTGGTCCCGGTTCTAGCCACCAACCGGGACTAAAGGTGCTGGGCCAGGAGCGAGGCCCATTGGTCTCGGTTCGTGTCTGGAACTGGGACCAAAAGTGCCTGACGAACCGGGACCAATGGCCCCCGAGGCCCGGCCGGCGCCCTGGTATCACAAACCGGGACTGATGCACCCTTTGGTCCCGGTTCGTAAGTGAACCGGGATTAATGCCCTTATCCTGGCCTCAACCAAAGCCCTGTTTTCTACTAGTGAACCTCCAACCAGCCCTTGAACGGCGCCTCCAGGGTGGACCGAGAGGCCCGAATGCCTCCGCCGTCCGCCCGAAAGGCCAAGACTTTCGCCCAGTGAAGGAAGGGGGACGACGGGGACGGATCTGGAAGCTCGACCCACTCTCAAGAGGGAGATCGACACTGAAGCTCCGTCGGCTTTAAGGTCGACGCGAAATCGAGTAGGGGTTTCCACGGTTCAAAGACTCCACCACCCCATCCTCGATGGCCAGATCTGACGGGCCAGCCACCAGATCGACGAGAGTAGCTAGACCACCGTGAGGGGAAGGGGCCGGGAGGAAGAAGCGCCACCCGCCGCTGCAGCAAGATCTCGCCGCCCTCACGCCACCCATGCGGCCGGAAGGGACGTCCAACCCCCGCGCGCACCATCCACCGGAGAGATCAACGTCGCCATCTCCACCCAGGGCCGCCGCCCTGGCTTCAAGAGCCCCTCACACCAATGCGAGGCAGCAGATCCTCGCCGCCACCTACACCGAAAGATGCGCGGTAGCCCGCGGCCTCCTCAGGTGGCTACCGGGAGAGGGGCGGAGGGAGGAGAGGTGGTGGCGGCTAGGGTTTGGGGCTGCTCCTGTGTCGCACGAGAGAGGCGACGCAAGAGCTGGGGCGTGTGGGAAACCAACTCTCAACTCATGATCATGAGACATGACGTCGAGCAAGCATCACTTCTTGGGGATTCTTGAGCTGATCGACAAGGACAAACAAGATCATAAGAAAGGAATGTTACTTTTACCGTAAAATATGAGACTAGCATGCTTTTCTTAATTTGGGCTCATATGGTAACTAAAAGATATTCCAACGGTCGATGTTATTGTAATCCTAATGAACCTAGTGGTTACCATTATAAGAGTGATGTGGCCTAACAATCATATCTAGCATTAGAAGTCAATTTTAATATAAATAGAGAAGGTTCAAACTAGATGATTCATTAGTGGCAAAAACTATTTTCTAAGAATTTTAGTGGTTAACTAAATGTTAACACCACATGGGTGAGGAGGTAGGACTAAAATTCAGATCAGATAGTAAATGAATACTTTATAGCTCCATACTTGAACATGGTTAAGATCAATCTCAAATATTTCCATGTAGATGAATGTAGGATCCAATCGCTATAAAAATGGCCTATGCATCGTTCTGCTTACCTAGGAGCCAAATCAAATGCAAGGTGCTAAAAAGATAGGAGGTTGGTATTGGATGCACATATAGCAGATTAGGAGTACCTCGTGCTATTCAAAGTCCTGCACTAGGTTCTCTCTGCTTGAAATCTCTGGCTTGTTACATAATCAAGAAAGTAATATAGTTCTTCACTTAGGATCGTCTGGGAATGCTAGGTCTCGGGATGGCGAATACATACACATCTGTACACGGTCTTTCTTGATTTGATCGGCCTCTATTCCAGTCACCAATGGAGATGAAAAACGGTGGGCGCGTTGCAAGGTGTTAGCAGTCAGAACTGTTGCCGAGCCCCTTTTCAACATGGACCCACAGAATCTCTGCATTGACGTGTGATCCAGGGCGTCCATTAGAAAAGTTAGGATATTACAAAGTATAAAAAGGTAGTTGAAACTAATATCAAGATATACAAGTCCCTAGAAAAACAACTAATACAAAAAAAGTGTGTTGTTCAAAAGAGTACTTGAGCTAAAATATGGCTACCAATTTGAGTTAAAAATACACAATTGCTTTTATTTTAAAATGTGTTAGTTGTAGGTATATCATATTTATAGGTGTGTTAATTGTGCTCTTCATTATATCGTAGAAATCATTTAGTTGATAAATTCTCGGTTAAAGCCAAGTATAGAATTAATGTTAACAACCCCTTGTGGTCTTGTTTCGCTTCAATATCTCTGATGGTCTTGGCCTGGCATGTCAACTGATTACTGAAACTATTTCAGGAGACTGACCGAGTCATAAAATCGAAACTCAACTTACTACATTATACAGTATTTAGCAAAGGACCAAATAAGAACAACTCCGCATGCGACGTGAGTCAACACCAGTCAGGTGAACTCATCTATGTTCCATTTTAACTATATTACTGAAATGACGGTATATCATTACATCATTACACGAATATTTCGATAGACTCAACGTGGGATTTGAAATGAACACAAAAATGCTGAGTACAGCAGGGCATAGTCTCGAGGCAGGTAATCAATCCATTCCTACTATCTAGATGATAAGCCGTAGGTGTGTGAACCGCTACATCGTGTCCAAGTTTAGATTTTTGCCCTTCACGCTTTAATTGTATCCAACGTTTTCGAGTCGATGAGTCGACGGGTCACTCGGGGGGGGGGCGACTCTAGACTAGTCTAGACTCATGGTCGATGAGTCGACATGTCGACGAGTCGACGTGAGTTAAGCAGTAGACAGCAGCAGCAGCAGCAAAGGAGGAGCACACCAGCAGCCACATCAACCAGGGGAGGAGGGGAGGAGCACAACAGCAGCAGCAGCAACCAGGGGAGGGGAGGAGAACAACTGTAGCAGGGGAGGAGGGGAGGAGCACACTAGAGGAGGGGAACAGAGAAGGGGAGGAGCACACTAGAGGAGGGGAACAGAGAAGGGGAGGAGCAGAACAGAGAAGGGGAGGAGGGGTGGCGGCTGGAGAGGGTGTTTGATCGATGGGAGGGGGTGGGGGGATGATAGATTAGGTTTTCCAGGGAGATGGGCCGGCCCATACATGTAAACAGATGAAAAAACGGTTGGGCCATACATGTAAACAGGTGAAAAAACTGTTGGGCCAATTTACATGAGTCGATCGACTCAGAACGTGCGACTAGTCGTGACTAGTCGAGACTAGTCGTGCGAGTCGCTCGACTCATGGTATGAGTCGAGTCGAGAGGTCGAGTCGACCCTGCAGTAGCGACTCGTCGACTAGTCGTCGACTAGTCGTGACTAGTCGTTCGACTCGAAAACAGAGATTGTATCACTGTCGGATTGTGTTAGTTTGTGCTCCTCTTTCTAGCTGGTGTGGTGATATTTCTAATGAGACTGTCCCAATCGAACTGCCGCTTGAAAAAATTGGTTTATGAGATACTTTGCTTAGTTTGTTACTGTTACCATCCTTAGTTGAAACAAAGCACTTGAACCTCATTATTGTATTCTTGATTTTGTAATCGCTCGGAGATTATCTGTAACCTTTTGGGTGATAGTCCTTCTGCTACTAATATCATCCATATGCCTGGCTTTTGGGCTATCTGGAATATTCGAAATGACTTATGTTTCAATCGCACTAATTGGCCTGGCATGCAGGCTTTTTGGCGCAAAACTCCTTTAAGTCTAGCAATGTGGGAGGTCCTATCCTCTGGCCATGTGAAAGATCAGCTAGGAAGAGTGGCTCTAAAACTGGAACAACTGGCAAGAGATCCTCCACTTCTGATATGGCCAGACCTAGGCTGAGGCGGGCAGGAAACCTTGGTGGTCTTCTAAAGCTGGCTTCGTCTGCATGAAGCTCGAAGCCTGATGCACCATAAACGATTTGGGTTTATTGTCTGAATGCAATGGGGCCGGGGCTGTGATGCCCTTTCCCTCTTAAAAAAACCACTTGGGTGATTATGCACGAATAGTCCTAATGTGGGCCTTGCAATTATTGTAAGGGAAACGTTTATAGCCGGTCGACCGGCCGAGCGTTCGGCCGGTCCCCTCGCTCGCGTCGCTAGGCAGCCCAGGCCCACCACCCACAGAGCTTATCTCTATCCCCACTACTTCCATCTTATCCCCTCGCTCTTTCTGGAGACCACACGAGGCATCCTCGCCCTGCTCGCCCTTCAGTCCCCAAGTTCTCAATCTCTCCTCCTCCTTCGTGTGTTCTCTCCGAAATCCACACCTAATCCCCATGAAATTGAGCTCGTTTTTGTTGCCTTCTCTGCTTCGCGCAACATTTTTCCTCCATAGATCCATGAGAGGGGTGAGCTCGTCCGTGCTTTTTTGCTTTTTTCTCTCATGCCATGCGCAGTCCGCCATGGATCCCACGAGGTTGGGCTCAAGCACATGCAGCACAGACGCTCTACTCTTGGGAAAGAAGATTGATGTTTCTTTTCTTACCGTTCATCTTGGAGCTGCGTGCAAAGGGCAGGATGACCAGGCTGCAAGCTCGTGCACCCGCTGCGTTACCATGGGGTGCGACGCCGGCGACCGGTGCCGGCTGGGGCGGCGATGCAGGAACCGGCACACCTCATTGCTGGAACCGGCCGACTGGAAAGCTGCAACCGGCATGCGATGATGCTGGAACCAGTAATCATTTTTGCTACCACAGGCGCTTGGTTTTGCTGGAACCATCGTCAAATTTGCAAGTTTGCTACCACTGACTTTCTGGTTTGCTGGAACAAGCTTGCTTTTTTGCTACATCGGCGTTTTGGACTTTTGCTGGGGGACAGCTTTCATTTTTATTTTGCAATTTTTGCTACCACCATTTCCTTGGTTTACTGGATCCAATGCAGTTTTTTGCTACATTCGGGATGGATGGGAGCTGCATGATAGGGAGCTGCATCTTTGTTTTTTGCTGAAACCGGGAACACGGATAGCTGCTACCGGCGATTTTTTTGCTTCAACGGCGATGGGACCCAGAGAGTTTTTTTGCTGGAACCAAATTTCTTCATGAGGTGCGGCGGCGAGGCACGTTTTTAATTTTTTGTGCTGTAATTTGTGTTTTTTGCTGGAACCATATTTTGATTTTGCTACAACGAGCAGTTGATTTTGCTGGAACCGCCTGAAGCGGATTTGGGACTAGTTTTTTTAGCAACTGATTTTTGCTGCAACCATCTAATCGCCGAGCGGGCCCGGCGAGCGGCGACGGCGAGCCACCGAGCGGCGGCCATAGAGCTGCAATCGTCGCTACTGGGAGCTGCAACCGCGGGCTCACGTCGCTGGCGAGAAACGCAAGAGGCGACGGTGGTGACCGGTGACGACGACGGCGACCGGCGGCGAGGGCAGCGACAGGGAAGACACGGGGGAGGTGCTTCGAGGCTGGCGCGTCGTCGTCCATGGAAACTTTTTATAAAAGAAGAAGACGTTCGAGGGGGAGGAAGAAGTGAATCGTGCGGCTGCTGATTGTTTAATCGTACGATGCTAGTACGACCGGCCCAAATTTGGGCCGGCGCGCCGGCGCCCATCACTCGCCTTATTGTAACTCCATGATGTACACCCCTGTTGCACACTTACTGGCAAGAGAACTTCACGATAGGAATTTAGAAGCGATCACAGGGTATAGAAATAAAAAGTTAAAAACACACAGATTATCACAAATGGTATCACTATTACTGCACAGCTGGGTTGCTACCAACTGAGGGCAGTTCACAGGCAGGTATGAACTTTATCGTAGTCAGTACACGAAAACTTAATTGTTGCTCTACACTTGGCCATGCTTCAGATCGACCACATCCATGTCTATGCAGAGGCAGGTCTAACATGTAGAGCATACGGTACACAAGTTAGGTCAAACATTTAGATGAGACGGTACATGACAACTTTATAGATCGATAATAGACCGTGGTTTAGATCGATCACAACCCTGCCGACCCATAGGAAAGGCTGCATACAATTGCTATAAACTAGCATATGCATTATTGCCAATACATGGGAGCCAAAGCAAATGCAAGGTGCTACAAAGAGCAGGAGGTTGGCCTCGGGTGCATATATAGCATATTAGTAGTACCTCACACTATTCGATCATTCTGTACCGACTACCGAGTTTTCTCGTTGAAATCTCTAGCTTGTTCGATGATTATAAGAAAGTAATACTATTTCTAAGGATTATCTAGGAATGGTAGGTCTTAGGATGGCAAACACATAGCCTTTTGCGCACGGTAGTTCTTTCGTTCTCTGATATCTGTTACAGTCACCAATGGTGATGTCAGGTTAGCATCGTGAAGCAAGCTGGGCCCCTATTCAACGAGAGGCAAGGACTTCCCAGCTTCGCACACAAGTCCTGAAACATGGAGCTTCTCTGCTACCCTATAGGAGGAGCAACCATCCAAGTTACCATCTATAGCGGCGAGAATTCTTCAGCCACTCCAGGGTTTCCACTTTTGAGCCCCATATAAACAGAGTACCTAAGAGCATCTCTAGACAATCCCTCCAAATTTAGGCCCTTATTTGTAAGTTGTAACGTCCTTGATTCTAGGAAGGGGGACAAAGGCGTAAAGAAGGGCGGTTGGGAAGGAAATTAGGTGAGGAACTTTGTCAATACTTCCTCCATCGGTTATTGCTCTTCTCTGTTGCATTCTTTAGCTTGCACACTTGTTTCTTTTGTGCCTCCTTAAACTTGAACATTGCGTCCTCTTCACTCTCATCTCTATCAACTAACGCACCAACATGTAATAGACCTCTCTTGATCGATATATCAATATATTCTTCTTCCCAAAACCGAAAGTTGCAACCTTTGGATATAGCAATAAGCAAAGAATGAGCACAAGTATTTGGTGAATCAAAGAACAATGAGGCCAAGTGCACTCACTTGTTCCATTTCACACTTGAAAAAAAACCATCTGGGATGTTCTATCGTCTTCGTGACCCGACGCAGCATCAACGGCAAGCAGTCATCACACTTGATGACCGGCAGAGGCACGCCGACGAGTTGATGGGCGCGGGCCAAGCCCGACCGATCGGCGGGCGAGGATGCTTTGGCGGTCAGACGATGATGCAAGCAGCAGAGGAAGAAGACATACCGCGTGGCAGCGCCGTGAGCTCTGGATGGCTGCAGAGTTTGATTTCGGACGTACCTAGTCGAAATACGATGGCGCCGGGGTATATGTGCTTCGAACCCGGCGACAGACATAGATGTGTCAAATCTGGGGGCGCGGGGATAAGCGGCGACCTTATCGAAATGAATGGAGGAGTGGCAGGTGCTACACAGCCACTACAGTGGAATGTGGTGGCCAACAGAGGCAAGGACAACCGCAGCGGAGTGGATGTGGTCGACCGGGAGAGAGAAGCGACCGCTAGGGAAGGTTTTTTTCCTGTGAATTGAAGACGATCGAGTAAATTAAGGACAGTAAAACCGAGCTCTCTCAGCGATTAGCGTTTTTAACCGTCCGTTTTCGCGATCTGGGCGTTTTCGGCCGTTAGATCTCGTCTGGAAAACGATCTGCGTTGCCACTGTATGTAATCTGGCCCAGCTGTCCTTTGGCGGCTGCTCTGGAGGCCGATACGAAGGCCTATGATTTACTGGGCCGTCGGCCAGCCCACTCTACCTCGTGGGCTTGGAGGGATCTATCGAAGGAGCGACCGCGTCCATCTGCGGATGCGAGGAGTTGCTCAGAAAAAAAAAAACTGCCGATGCGAGGCGCACAAAGGAGGTGGATTGGTGAGGGGGCGGTGGGGGATCCAGCCGCGCTCGATGCGGGTGATCCATCCTGCCGTCTCGCGGGAGACGCTGTGGATCCGTCCAGCCGATGCGCGGGAGACGCATCCGATCCTCATGGATCATGGCGGCCGAGATGACAGGCAGCAGGTTAGTGACGACGAGCGCGGCAAGCGATGTGGAGGAGGAGGTGGTGGAGCGACACCATCGACGGCTCGAGAGTGCGAAGAAACAGGAGGAGAAGCGCCTGATCTAATCGTGGCAACCCCCTTCCTCCATCCGTCTGACGCATTTGCTTAGGAGGAGATGAGGATAAGCGCCTAATCCAATCCAGGTGTCCACCGCTGCACCGTCCGGCTGCAACATCTACAATCTCTCCGCGTCCGTGCCTTCCTTCATGGTGAGATTTCATTATGAATTGTTTGGTAGGATTCCTACACGATGCAATTATCTTTTTCTGCTCCAATTAACTCTTAGACCTTAGTTTGTGTTGCAAACCATTCCCTGCCAACTCCCTCGGGATACACAGACATTTAGTTAGATGCAATCACTCAGTTTCAAATTAAAGGTCTACCCAATTGTTTTGGCTAATGTGCTTAGTTACTAGGATAAATAAATCTTGGTGCAATTGCCCAGTCGTTTGCTTGCTTTTCCTACACATGCTAAAGGTCTACCTAACCGTGGCAGTGAAGTCCTCCTCGAGTGAGCACAAATTCCGCCCAAGCCGCTAATATGCTGGCTGCAAAACAGACTGCTTATGATACAAAGACTTGTGTTTCAAATGGTTTCACTCTGTACCTTCACCCTTGAGCCAGGTTTCGACTTTCGAAGCCAACAAAATTTCGCTCACCCTCGAAAGCACCGAAATTTCCGAAATTTCGTAAATTTCGAAAAACATTTCGAGCAAATCAACGAAATTTTATTTAAATTTGCTTAAATTCAAATTTAAGGTGTTGAATAAAACATATGCTAGCAACTTTTTTACACAAGAACTCACCTGTCGCAGTGGTGCGTCCATTACTTCAATCTCTGTAGACCCAGGTTCGAATCCCAGTTAAGCTACTATTTTTGCCAAATTTTCGTACACCAGGAAGAATTAAGTACTAAAAAAAAAATGAGAGTATCTGGGACTCGAACCGTAGACTTGAAGGATGGAATAACAACTTCCTACCACCGTGCTATGCTAAAGAATGTGATTTAGAAGGATACGACCATTCATATATAAGGACGAGTTTGAAATACCGAAATAATTTAAACGAAACACAAATATTTCGAGGACCCTCGAAATGAGCGAAATTTCGAGAAATTTCGGAAATTTCGTCGAATTTTTTTTCCTTGCCCTTGAGATATTGATGCACTTTGTCTCGAGGGAGAAGGTTGCTTTTGATGACACAAAGAAAAAATGGTCGCATCAAAGGGTTGATGATCCAGGAGGCTGCGTGATGGCATCATGATGTGAAGTTATCCTTTATAAAGTGTTTAAGTTTCATGAATATGTGTGTTTTTATCTTGTGTGGTACTCTGTAACTTAATAAATGTCTTGTGGCAGATGTGTGCGTAGCTTTGTCTCTTTTATAACTCGTGAGAGAAGTTAGATCATTAAAATACCGGCAAGCTTCTGTTTTGAACAGTCATGTTTGGAGCTGATGTGCAGCTGTTCCTAGCTATGAGATGAGATCCTACACTTCCCTTCTCTCAGGTTGTTCATTTATTCTGTAAAAATGACTTGCCATCTCTGATCTCTGTTACTGATAACAGTAATACACCAAGAAGCCGAGAAAAAAAGTTTGGATGCAAAGATTCAAGAGAATGCAGGATAGCAAGAAGCCAAGAGAAATAAGTTAAGGTTCATGAGCGAGTATGAATCTGAACTACTGCTGTTTTTTTGTATCTTTTCAGTAAGTTACAAGTAGATATTACATCATCATTCATGATATGTTAGTGTTGAACCCGCAACTGCTGTTCTTTTTCCTTGGATCCAAAAGGAGAACAACTGCCTATGGGGCCTAGGAACCAGGCATCCTGCCACCGTCCGCCCAGCTCCGTCGTGAACTTTGAGTAGGTTGAGTTCAATCGAATGTGAGGTGCCTGGGTCCAGTAGGACCTATGCTTGGTGGCATTGGATCTCACTTGGCAGTCATTGGGGTAGATTAGGGAGCTGGATAGCAATTAGGCTATAAGCATGAATGGTGACCAAAGGTCTTTTTGAAGCTTTGTAAGTCGCACCCTTACCAATTCTACAGTGGAAAGCACACCTCCCACCGATGTGCATGCATAATTCATAGCACGTGCATATTTGCTTCCTCCCCTACCACTGTTCGCTCGTCCTCTCTACTCCCGCAGCACAACATTTTTCATCATCATGCTCGGGTAGGTTTCCCTGTATTTCTTTTCAGCTCATGTATGATTCATTCTTGCACCAATCAACTAAATACTCCTCATATCCTCTCATCCTCTCATTCCAAAAAATGTACATACTTGTGATGTTCATGCTAGCTGGCATAGCCTCTGTCGCTGTCCCTGCACCTCCGATAGGATGTGTTAATTTTTACTTGTGATCTAATAGTTGCACGATGCTGATTATCAAGTTTGTCATTAAAATGGTAAAGGAATTCTATCTAAGGTTTGTTTATTTCTATTCCTGTCTTTTTATTTTTGCTATTTAATCTTTTATTATACTAAGATTTTTGCATGAAATATTGTTTGTTGCTTGCAGGTGAGCAGAGTGAAGGTATCCTGTTTTCAGGGTTCAGAGGATTCACACTGTTCACTAGATTGTGGTGTAACTACTTCTGGTTTATCTCTTATTAGAAGTGAATATGCCTATAAGAATCAGTCTTCTGCTATAGTACGCTCAATCAACAAAGCGGACTAGAAGGTATGCCCTCTGTCCTATATCTAATACTTTCTCCGTCCCAAAATAAGCGTCTTAACGTTATACTAGAAAAAAAATCCTTAAAAAGTAGTAGAAAGTTGTACTAGAATTGAGACACTTATTTTGGGATATAGGGAGTACTTCACACTATAAAATGACTTCACCTATCAACTCTGAAAATGGGGTTTAGTCTAATATCACAGCTAAATCCTTTCCTTCAAGTTGCCTGTAATGTGGTGTATCTACTATTAGTAATCACTCCAATAGAAATAAACTAGCTTATTTCGTGGAAACTGCTACTTTGACCAGAAAAATAGGTGCTAGAATATGAGTATCCTTGAGAGCATATCCACTTGGGAGTGTTCCTCTCCCATTTTAAAGACTCTTGTTGGTTTTGTTATGTATTTCCCAATGCTTTTTTTCAGTTAGGAAACTATCACATGGAAAATCTTGCATCATTTTTCTCCTTTAGCAGTTCACTTATGTTTAACTTCGTGTGCACCTAACAATCTCATCTCCATTTATTGGAAAGACACTTTGGTTTAATATGTGACTGTACCATTGTTTAGTTGTTTCAGCAATTTTACGGAGCATCACTGCTTCGTACTTCGGCAAAAATATTGTTAATGTGATGTCTTCAATTTTGTAAGTGAATGATATTTCCAGCCAACCAACACTTCACTTTGTAGACTTCTAATCCCAGTGTTTATGAGTAATGAGTAACAGAAGAAACATAATGTCCTTCTGTTTACTCTTGAATGACAAATTAGCTATCAATTTGTTCATGATCAATTTTCGAACAGACAACATAGATGGAGGTATTGTGGCTGTTGCTGATGCAGGAGTTGGTAAAGATTCCCGCACCCAACTGAATGATGATAAAGGGTTGCTCGGAAGTAGTAGGAGAATTTACTGCTCTGACTTCGAATCCTACATGTAAGCTTGTACCAAATGATGATGTTGTGGTCTACGAATGAATTTCTTCAGATTTAATTCATGCCCACAATCTGAATGCAACAAGTCTGGGATTGAGCCTGATGTGTATATTCCTTATTACTAATATTACTATATAGATCTACCCAAATATTTATACCATTGTTCAAATGGATGGACGTAGTGGCATCTATCATTTCCTTATTTTATAAAAAAAATTATTAAATTTCTTCCGCTATATCGTCAAATTGGACGGGCGCGGCAACGCGCGCCTTCGACGATCTAGTATAGAGGGTTGTCGACACGAGGAGTAAAACTTTACTCCTTTCAAGGGGATAAGGGATAAGGTTCAAAAAACTAAAATTTTACTCTAACAGTTTTTGGGAGATCGACTAGAAATGTGTTAAGAGCATCTCCCTTGCAAGCCGCTTCCTTAGTGCTAACGACTAAAAATATATGATAAAATAAAAGACCAGTTTATCATTTTTTTTAACACAGTACAATCGAACTCGTTCACATACACGAGCATATACTTATGAATGCATGCAAGAACACCCTAGCCCTATGAGCATCTTCGAGAGACTGAGCCAGCACTTCATCTTGAGATTGATGAAATCGCCATAAACGCCTTTGTAGTCGATGGGAACATCTCCCCCCACTCAGTACACATCATCGGAAGGCTTGTAATAAATTCATGAAAATGCGAGCATCAATATCAAGTCTGGGTCTTGAACACTGGTAAATAGGGGGTGCCACTGTTCTTCTAAAGATCCAACCACAGGTCGGTTCACCAATTTGGCGCTTTCTATCCCAACGCTAAGTGCTAATGATGGATGCTAAGTAACTGGCCGTAAAACTCATCGCTCCAACTCCTACGAGGAAAACGATCGCCTTCAGATTTTGCATCGACACCGAGTAAGGCGCTAGGATTTGTTAACGTAACTGTCGATCAGGCAAGATACTAGTCCTGGCGCTCCTTCATTTCTTTAACACAATACAATTGAAACTGTTTACATACGAAAGTATACACTCACCCCTATGAGCGCATGCTTGCACACCCTGCCCCTGCGAGCACCTTCGAGTGAGTGAGCCGGCACATTGTCATGAGATTCATAAAGTCACCACAGACGCATTTGTAGTTGAGGGAGACGTCTCCTCGCACTGAACGCACATCATCGGAAGGCCTAAAATAAATCCAGAATATGCGAGCACCAATATCAAGTCTAGTACTTGAACTCCGGTGGACATGTGATACCATTGTGCTCCTAATCATACAACCACATGTCAGTTTGCCCAGGCGCTCCTTTATAGTGCCAACCTTTGTAGGTACCCTAATGCAGTTGCAGAATCTCTCTCTCTCTTTCTCTCTCTCTCTCTCTATATATATATATATATATGTGTGTGTGTGTGTGTGTGTGAGTGTTTTGACACGAGAGAACACTAGTAGAAAACAGGGCTTTGGTTGAGGCCAGGATAAGGGCATTAATCCCGGTTCACTTACGAACCGGGACCAAATGGTGCACTAGTCTCGGTTCGTGAGGCCAGGGCGCCGGCCGGGCCTCGGGGGCCATTGGTCCCGGTTCGTCTGACACTTTTGGTTCCGGTTCCAGACACGAACCGGGACCAATGGGCCTCGCTCCTGGCCCAGCACCTTTAGTCCCGGTTGTTGGCTGGAACCGGGACCAAAGGTCGGTCTTCTGTCCCGGTTCTGGCCACCAACCGGGACTAAAGATAAGCCTATATATACCCCCGCCCCTGCCCGCTCACTCTGTTTTTTGGCCGGCCGGGGTGTGCAGGTGTGTGTTGCTCTAGCTCTCACCTCCTATGCATATGAGGTGTTCGATGAAATGCCCGAGCCTAACTTAAGCTTTCTCCTCTCCAAGCTCGACCTCCAAGCTCCATTTTCCTCAAGATTTGTCTAGGTTTGGCGGTCCGTCCTGTCCCGTCCCCGTCCTCACCGCCGTCGATCGCCCGCGCCGATCTCGTCGCCGGCACCACCGTGGTGAGCCTCTTGTTCTTATCTTCTTTCTAAAAGAAAAAAAATTCTTACTTGTATGATTTAGATAGATACTTGTACAATTTTCTTACTTTTATTATTGTTTGTTATTATATAGTGCCATGGTTTTGGTATCCGCCCCCATCGGCCCTCGTCCTGTCTATGATTCGGATGTGGTATATTATCTTTTATAACTATTTGTTTCATTTAGTATTTATGACAATTATGCCGACCAACGTGACATAGATGTTTTTATCTAGGAGGTATGTGAACCGGAAATTCGAACCGACCCTCTTGTCGAGAGGTTAAATTTAGTTGAAAAAGAAAACAATTACTTGAAGAAAAAATTGAAAAGAATTGAGGAGGAGTAGGTGGAATTGGAGTTGCATGTTGTCGATATCATCGAAGACCACAAGATCAAGATAGATGCAATGCGCTTGAAGATTAGAAAGATTAGAAAATATGCCATTCATACTGAGGCTTGGTATCATTATGTCGTTGGATCAATTGGTACCTTAGTTGCGGTTATGATCGCATTTGTTGTTGCATTTAAATGTTTTACATAGTTTCAATGTATGTTTTAATTAGATGCTCTAGAGAGCTATATGTTGTTCAATGAGAACTATGTATGAACTTTATGTATTTATTTTGGTCACTACTATACTTTGGTTTTAATGTGATGATGAACTTCTATTAATTTGGTCACTTCTCTATTCATGATGTTCTGTAATTGTTTTTGATACACTTAATTATATAATGCACGCAGATGAACCGGCAATGGATGTACGGTGACCGACGCACCTCCGAGTACATTAAGGGCCTGCATAATTTTCTCGAAGTGGCCGAGGCAACCAAGCAGAATGATTTTATGTATTGTCCATGTACTATCTGCGGGAATATGAAGGATTACTCTAACTCGAAAACCCTTCACGTCCACCTGCTTGAGAAGGGTTTCATGCCACACTATAATGTTTGGACCAAGCACGGAGAAAGAGGGGTTATGATGGAAGACAACGAAGAAGAAGAGGATGATGACAACTATCCGCCCCCTGAATACGGTGATGCTGCAATGGGGGAAGCTGAAGATCAAGAGGAACCAGACGATGTGCCAGATGATGACCTTCCCGGGTCATTGTTGATGCAAAGAGACAATGCCAAAGTGAAAGGGAGAAGTTGAAGTTCGATCGCATGTTAGAGGATCACAAAAAAGGGTTGTACCCAAATTGCGAAGATGACAACACAAAGCTCGGTACCCCACTGGAATTGCTGCAATGGAAGGCAGAGAATGGTGTATCTGACAAGGCATTTGAAAAGGTGCTGAAAATAATGAAGAATAAGTTTCCAAAGGACAACGAATTGCCCGACAGTACATACGAAGCAAAGAAGGTTGTCTGCCCTCTAGGATTGGAGGTGCAGAAGATACATGCATGCCCTAATGACTGCATACTCTACCGCGGTGCGTACGAGGATTTGAACGCGTGCCCGGTATGCTATGCCTTGCGGTATAAGATCAGACGAGATGACCCTGGTGATGTTGAGGGCCAGCGCACCAGGAAGAGGGTTCCTGCCAAGGTGATGTGGTATGCTCCTATAATACCACGGTTGAAACGTTTGTTCAGAAACAAAGAGCATGCCAAGTTGATGCGATGGCACAAGGAAGACCGTAAGAAAGACGGGAAGTTGAGAGCACCCGATGATGGGTCGCAATGGAGAAAGATCGAGAGAAAGTGGGGGGACTTTACAGGTGACCCAAGGAACGTATGGTTTGGTTGAAGTGCAGATGGCGTTAATCCTTTTGGGGAGCAGAGCAGCAAGCATAGCACATGGCTTGTGACTCTATGTATGTATAACCTTCCTCCTTGGTTGTGCATGAAGCGGAAGTTCATTATGATGCCAGTGCTCATCCAAGGCCCTAAGCAACCCAGCAATGACATTATGATGTGTACCTAAGGCCATTAGTTGATGAACTTTTACAACTGTGGAATGGAAAAGGTGTACGTGTGTGGGATGAGCATGCACAAGAGGAATTTGACCTACGAGCGTTGTTGTTTGTAACCATCAATGATTGACCTGCTCTCAGTACCCGTTCAGGACAGACAGACAAGGGATACCACGCATGCACGCACTGTTTAGATGACATCGAAAGTATATATTTGGACAAATGCAGGAAGAATGTGTACCTTGGGTATCGTCGATTTTTTCCGACCAACCATCAATGTCGAAATAAAGGAAAGCATTTCAAAGATGAGGCAGATCACCTGAAGAAGCCCACCCTCCGTACTGGTGATGACATACTTGATATGGTCAATGATTTACAAGTAATCTTTGGAAAGGGTCCTAGCGGACTATCTGTTCCGAATGACGCTGAGGGACGCGCACCCATGTGGAAGAAGAAATCTATATTTTGGCACCTACCCTATTGGAAAGACCTAGAGGCCCGCTCTGCAATCGACGTGATGCACGTGACGAAGAATCTTTGCGTGAACCTGCTAGGCTTCTTGGGAGTGTATGGGAAGACAAAAGATACACCGGAGGCACGGGAGGACCAGCAACGTGTGCACGAAAAAGACGGCATGGATCCAAAGCAGTATGAAGGTCCTGCCAGCTACGCTCTTACCAAAGAAGATAAGGAAATCTTTTTTGAATGGCTGCTCAGTATGAAGGTCCCGTCAGCTTCTCGTCGAATATAAAGGGAATAATAAATATGGCAGAGAAAAAGTTCCAGAACCTAAAGTCTCATGACTGCCACGTGATTATGACGCAACTGCTTCCGGTTGCATTGAGGTGGCTTCTACCGGAAAACGTTCGATTAGCCATTGTGAAGCTATGTGCATTCCTCAATGCAATCTCTCAGAAGGTAATCGATCCAGAAATCCTACCAAGGTTAAAGAGTGATTTGGTGCAATGTCTTGTCAGTTTCGAGCTGGTGTTCCCACCATCCTTCTTCAATATCATGACGCATGTCCTAGTTCATCTAGTCGACGAGATTGGCATTCTGGGCACTGTATTTCTACACAACATGTTCCCCTTTGAGAGGTTCATGGGAGTCTGAAAGAAATATGTTCGTAACCGTGCTAGGCCAGAAGGAAGCATCTCCATGGGCCATCAAACAGAGGAAAGCATTGGGTTTTGTGTTGACCTTATTCCTGACCTTAAGCCGATTGGTCTCCCTCAATCGCGGTATGAGGGGAGACTGACTGGAAAAGGCACGCTAGGAGCGAATTCAATAATATGTAGGGACGGGCATTCTTGGTCTCAAGCACATTACACTGTTCTACAGAATTCTACCTTGGTGACCCCGTATGTCAATGAACACAAGAATATTCTGCGCTCCAAACACCCGGAGCAGTGTGACGACTGGATTACATGTGAACACATCAGGACTTTCGGCAGTTGGTTGCAAACACATCTCATGGGTAACACCACTATTGCAGATGAGCTATACTCGTTGGCCAGGGGACCATCTTCAACTATATTAACTTACAAAGGGTACGAGATAAATGGGAATACATTTTACACGATCGCCCAAGATCAAAAGAGCACCAACCAAAACAGTGGTGTCCGCTTTGATGCAGCAACCAACAGGGGAAATGACACATATTATGGTTACATAGTGGACATATGGGAAATTGACTATGGACATGATTTTAAGGTCCCTTTGTTTTGGTGCAAATGGGTCAATCTGTCAGGAGGCGGGGTACAGGTAGACCCGAAGTACGGAATGACAACAGTGAATCTGAACAATCTTGGGTACATAGACGAACCATTCGTCCTAGTCAATGATGTGGCGCAGGTTTTCTATGTGAAGGACATGTCTACCAAACCGAGAAAAAGAAAAGATAAGGAAGCGAATACAAGCGCCACATAGTTCTTTCAGGGAAAAGAGACATCGTGGGAGTGGAGGGCAAGACAGACATGTCAGAAGATTATGAAAAGTTTCATGAAATTCCTCCCTTCAAAGTGAAGGCTGACCCAAGCACCCTGTTAAACGATGAAGATTATCCATAGTTACGGCGCAATAAGCAAGGGACACACGCGAAGAAAAATTGAAGACTTTCTCTCCACAACTATTCTGATGATGGCTTTGATCTAGAATATCACTGCAGTTACATGTCAAAAAATGAAATGCCTTTTGTAACTGATGAGTTTTCGTCTAAAACCCTGATACTTCGAAAGAGATTGTTCATTTTGTACACGAAGCGCATCCAGTTTTTGCCGTAACCCTCTCAAATTTTTAGCACATGCTATGTGGGTGAAATGAGGCTACCATGCCAACTTTCAACCATTTCAAAGTTCATTTGCAGTGATTTTCAATTCAGGGTCATCTTAGCTCAAAATAAATCATGAAATGCATGAAAAATAGCAAATGAAGTCAGAAAAGGTTTGAAAAGTGATGATGTGGCTTTGACTGGTGCATATTGAATGCATAAAAAGTCTTGAGTTCAAATATGTTTAAAAAAATGAAATCCTTTTGTAACAGATGAGTTTTCGTCCAAAACCCTGACACTTCGAAAGAGATTGTTCATTTTGTACACGAAGTGCATCCAGTTTTTGCCGTAACCCTCTCAACTTTTTAGCACATGCTATGTGGGTGAAATGATGATACCATGCCAACTTGCAACCATTTCAGAGTTCATTTGCAGTGCTTTTCAATTCAGGGTCATCTTAGCTCAAAATAAATCATGAAATGCATGAAAAATAGGAAATGAAGTCAGAAAAGGTTTGAAAAGTGATGATGTGGCTTTGAATTGTGCATATTGAATGCATAAAAAGTCTTGAGTTCAAATATGTTTAAAAGAATGAAATCCTTTTGTAACAGATGAGTTTTCGTCCAAAACCCTGACACTTCGAAAGAGATTGTCCAGTTCGTACACGAAGTGCATCCATGTTTTGCCGTAACCCTCTCAACTTTTTAGCAGATGCTATGTGGGTGAAATCATGATACCATGCCAACTTGCAACCATTTCAGAGTTCATTTGTAGTGCTTTTCAATCCAGGGTGATTTTAGCTCAAAATAAATCATGAAATGCATGAAAAATAGTAAATGAAGTCAGAAAAGGATTGAAAAGTGATGATATGGCTTTGAATGGTGCATATTGAATGCAGAAAAAGTCTTGAGTTAAAATATGTTTAAAAAATTGAAATCCCTTTGTAATAGACATGTTTTCGTCCGATCAAAGTTATTTAACTTAATATTATATAAAATTTATGCAACTAAAATTATCAAAGTTATTTTTGTTAAAAACTTTAATACCAAAAAGAATATTCATAAAGTATTTTTTGTTGAGAACTTTTAACATGCAAAAAAATAACATAAAAAAATAGCAAAAGTGAACATAGATGCGCTTATAGGGAAAATTAAACCTGAAATCAAAGTGATGCACTTTGATTTCAGGTCGAATTTTCCGTATAAGGGCATCTATTTTCACTTTGAGAGGAACTCAACAAGGTAGAGAGGGGCGGGCTTATAAACCGCTGCGAGCGCCTCTCGCTTTGCGAGGTGGGACTAAACTACCACCACAGCCAGGACCAACCCTTTAGTCCCGGTTGGTGGCTCCAACCGGGACCAATGCCACCCTTTCGTCCCGATTGGTGCCACCAACCGGGACTAATGCCACCCTTTAGTCCCGGTTGGAGCCACCAATCGGGACCAAAGGTCTCTGCTTCCCGCCCTTTGGGCAGCTGAAATTGACCTTTAGTCCCGGTTGGTGGCACCAACCGGGACGAAAGGGGGGCATTGGTCCCGGTTGGTGGCACCAACCGGGACTAAAGGGTTGGGTATATAAGGCAGGACTTGTCGAATTCTCCCCCAACCTCTCCCATTCGCCCCGACGCCGACGCCCTGCCCCGACGCCGCCAGGCTGCCGGAGCTCGCCGCCGCCCCCGAGCCCGTCCTCATCGTCGCCGCCGTCCCCGAGCCCGTCCTCGTCATCGCCGCCGCCCCCGAGCCCGTCCTCGTCGTCGCCGCCGCCCCCGAGTCCGTCCTAACCGCCGCCCCCGAGCCCGTCGTTGCCGCCGCCCCCGAGCCTGACCTCGCCGCCGCCCCGAGCCCGTCCCCGCGCGCCTCCTCGTCCTCGTCGACGTCGTCGCCACCCCCGACGCCGGACGCCGGCCGCGCCACCTCCCCGAGCCCCGTCGTCGCCGCCCGCGCCTCCTCCCCGAGCCCGTCGTCGCCGGTGAGCTCCTGCCCCCCTGCTCCTACCCCCTCCTTCGCGGCCACCGCGGCCGCGTGCGCCGGCGCCGCTGGCCTGCCCCGGCCCTCACCCGCGTTTTAGTTTTTTTAGTTTGTTTTAGTATTTTTATTAGTTGTTTTAGTTTGTTTTATTAGTTGTTTTAGTTTGTTTTATTAATTTGTTTTTTTAGTTGTTTTAGTTGTAAAAAAGTTTTAGTTGTTTTAGTCGGCGAACCCGAGGAGTCCCCGAGGATCGCCGGGGAGGAGTCCCCGACTATCGCTTAAGTAGAAAATGTGTCATTGTTGTTAAATATGTTATTATTGTCATAGTTGTCAAATACAATCATCTTTATTAAAGTTTATTAAATAGTAGGAATTTAAATAGTTGTAGAATTTGATCTCGACGTCGACGATGCCCGGCCCGCATCCTCGTCGTCGACTCGGCGCCGGCGACCACCTGCTTGAGAGGCACCATGTCTGGGACTGCTCCGCCGGGCTGGCACTAGGAGGTGCTGCCTTCCGGGGCGCCCAGCTTGGTGAGGAATCAGGGTCCCGTCGTCGACCCGGAGGTTCTTTGGTGGCGGTCGTGTGGACCACTGTCGGTGCAGAGGGAGCCAGGCCCCGCGGAGGTGGTACGTCGCCGTGTCAGGGGGGAGGCGAGCACGTCCGACGCTACATGGCTGCGTTGGACGCCAGGTTCTCCAATACCTGGCAGGTTCTTCATAGATCTCACCCGAGCTATGATCCTGTCATAGTTCCTTCTCTTTGGGTGTCCACCGCCTGCGCCGCGAGACGTCAACTATATCTGTATTAGTGATATTATATAATAATATTCGAGATGTATTAATGATAATATTCGATGATGTATTAATGATAATATTCGATGATGTATTATCGATACTATTCGATGATGTATTAGTGATATTATATGATCGTATTGTTGCATTGCCTTGTATTGATTTGCATATCTCATGTTTGTATATTTCCATGTTGTAATATTTGCAGAAACTATGGATCACAGAGACTTAGAAAAAGAACAGTTGTTGGGGGATATAATCCGAGCCGGAGGTGATCCCTTGTCGTATCTCAACGACACCGATGGTCAGGAAGGAGAGGATGACGGCTCTGGTGATCCAACAATGGAGGAGGAAGGAGATCATGACGGCTCCGGTGACCGAATGTCGGACGAAGGAGATCATGATCACGGCTCCGGTGGCCGAACGGAGGAGGGAGCCTCAACTGTTGCAAAGTCCGACGAGGTAAGGAGACGAGGCCCGAAGAAAAGGTTGCGCCCAGAAGAAAGGTTCACGATCACAGAAGTCGCGAAAGATGGCCAACCGATTGCTCCCAAGCGGACCAAGGACGCATTTGTAAATCAGTGTGGAGTTGTTGTTAGGGATTATGTCTCGATCAACACCCAGCAATGGAATAAGAATAATAAGGACCCTGAAGTTTCTTATGTCCATGATAGACTGAAAGATGATATTTGGACCGAGCTGATGACAAATTTCAGCCTACTGCGAGAGGAAGATCTGAATAACCCAGTTATAGAGCGAAAGGTCAAGGCATTTGCTCTTAAGAAGATGGCAGAACTATTCAGGAACTGGAAGAAAGAGTTGAACACAATGTTTGTCGAGAAAGAGGAGACTCCAAAATTCATCGGTCAATATGAGAAGATAAGAGATCAATGGCCTGAATTTGTGGCCTACAAGAAATCGGAGAAGGGTAAGAAATGGTCACTGACAAACAAGAAAAATGCTGCAAAGAAGAAGTATCACCATCACACGGGGTCAGGTGGCTACCACAAAGCCCGGCAGTTGTGGGACAAAGCTGAGCAAGACCTGCTTGCTAAGAATGTCCAACCAGCGACATTGCACTGGCCAGATCGTTCAAGGACTTGGTTCTTCGGGGTTGGGGCAACTATGGACCCAGAAACAGGGGAGTGTGTTTGGACGGACGAGCAACTTGCAATACCCTTCCGGAAGCTTCAGGTAGCAATCAAGGCAGCGCAGGAAGAGATGTTCATTTCCGACAGAGAGAAGGACGAGCTGACAAAGGCCCTCGGGAATCCTGAACACCCTGGACGAACACGAGGCACATCAGGCTCCGTTCCGTGGAAGCATGGGTTTCCCGATAGCGGTGGTTATAGAAGCCGAGAGAGAAAGAGGAAACAGGAAGCAAGCGAAATGCAGAAGCTCAGTTAAAGATTAGCAAAACTAGAGGAACTTGAGAGCCAGCGAGCTACCGGCCAACCATCTGAGCGGCACGAAGATCCTTCCTTCGACGCTGCCCCAGAAGCTACCCCACCATCTCAGCGGAGAAGCAGCGTGGCTTCCACGGAGCTCGTTCAGCCTGATTTCACGGCTCCTCGCTACCCCGTGGATAGTATCACGCAGGCTGAACATTGCAAGCTAATGACGAAATGCCAGAACCTGACCTTCAAGGCGGCGGTCGGCTCTGTTGTACCTCCTCGAGCCGAGGGAACTTTCCATTGCCGTCCGATTCCACATGGCTATGCTGTTGTGACGGTGGATGAAATAATGGATGGATTTGAGGGGCTGGAGCTTGACAACCCTACAGGTGAAGAGGATATTATTCTTCTGGAAAGGAGTACATCAAGCTTCCAAACTAGACGCCTCAGCAGACTCAGCCTCCTCCGGTGCGTCAGGGCACTCCGCCTCCTCCTCCTCCTCCGGTGCGTCAGGGCACTCCGCCTCCTCCTTCTCCTCCTCCGGCGCGTCAGGGCACTCCGCCTCCTCCGGCGCGTCAGGGCACTCCGCCTCCTCCTCCTCCTCCTCCGGCGCGTCAGGGCACTCCGCCTCCTCCGGCGCGTCAGCAACGGGGGAAGAGAGTTGACGCCACCGCTCCGGCGGCTAGCAGTACAATAGGCGGGAAGAAATACAAATTTGGTCCAAGCCTCAAGCCTCTTCCAAAGTTACCATATGAGAGGACTGACGAGGAACGCGCTGAAATCAGTGCAGCCGAATTGAAGGCCCATTTTGCATGGAAACATCCACCTTCGAAGGAAACGGTAGATCCGGTGAAAGCGAAGCGCACTCTGCATGCCCTGAAGCGACCACCACCGCCTCGGCTATCCAACTATGACCGCATAATTACAAAGACATATGATGAAGCGCTGCGGTAGGAAAGTACTTCCAGTGCTGCAAGAGACAAAAAACGAAGAAGTGGGAAAACAATTCCCCAGCTCGGCGAACAGGAGAAGCAATCGTGCCCCCCGCTCAAGGTGTCTAGCGATATCGCTAATCATCCGGTGCTACTGCCCGGTACCACTCTTGGTGATTATGTGGGCGATGATGTACAGTTTGAAACGGCTGAGGTAGTAGTAGCAGAGGACGTCTTTAGATACGAGCACGGGAAGCCTCTCGTCAAACCTGATCATCCTCATCTAACAACGATTATGCAAAAATTGCATGAGTGGTACATGGAAACCTGCAGGAAGTCTGCGAAAGACAGTTTGATGATCAGAATTAAAAAAGAGCACGACTTCCCTGGAGTCGACCTGATGCCTGTTGAATTTGTGGAGTTATTTCAGTTATACAATCAAGAGGCCCTCGACAAACAACTCATGATTTGCTACTGTCTGTAAGTATTACTTCTATAATTAAGTCTCTAGCTCAGCTCGTTCATTGCATGTATATATAATTATCCTCACTATATTATGCAGATTGAAGATGGTCGAATGCAAAAAATAACAAATCTATGACATTGGGTTCATTAGCCCAAATACCGTAAATGAATGGTCGGTACAGAACGCCGCCAAAGATACCGAGGACAACTTGCTAGAAGCGTTCCTTAGACATCAAAACAAAAGGGAAATACTCTTTCCTTGCGTCTTCAAGTGAGTGTTACTGTCTTGTGCATATTCGGTTTCGCTTACTCGAGGTTAAGTAATGTAATTGATGAGTTATGCGTGCGCAGCTTCCACTTTATTCTGCTATCTATTAAGCTTGACGGGGCATTAGTAACTGTCTTAGACTCGAGACGTAAAGATCCCAAGAATTATGCGGACATGACTGCAATGCTCCAGAAGTAAGTTCAATCAATACCGGGACCATATCGACAACTTTCGTTCATTTCCTGATATCAAGTAATCATTTTCTTTGCCTGCCAGGGTTTGGAAAAAGTTCACCCGAATGGTTCCCGGTCTAAACAACGAGCTGCGATTTACACACCCCAGAGTAAGTAGTACTACCTAGTTCCGCGCATCTCTCATTGATTCTAGTTTCATCAATACCATTATCATGCTTGCTTATCAGTTTGATTGAACTCTATTCTCGTAAAGTGCTTGTACCAGGCACCCGAGAATCATTTATGTGGATACTACGTATGCGAGTTCATTCACCACTATACCTCTGAGCGGGGCTTCTCTGAGAAACAATTTGAAGTACGTAAACAATATTCACAATTTTATTTATATATTACCATCAATTGTTTTGAGTTTCATTCGTATATATGTATTGACCCCCTTCTTTAAATTAGATCTGGCAGATGCAGGATGAACTCCTACCACATGATCGCATACGAGCAATTCAAGAGGAATTGGCGGGATTCCTTCTTGACCACGTCATACCTGAACACGGAGAATACCATGTGGAATTGCAATGGTCTTAGGTAGATGATGTTAGGGATTGTAAGAGATGTTATATTGTACATTTGTAGTAGCGTCGGATAGATATACGAAAACTTGTTGTTCGACCAAACACGGAGAAAGAGATGTCACTTCTCTCTATATATGTTCATCACGATCTTGTGTAATTAATGGTTTCCTTCATTTGCTTACTAGCTAGCGTCGAGTTCTCTCTATATGTATAGTAGCTAGCGTCGACCAAGCACGGAGAAAGAGAGGTCACTTCTCTCTATTATAGCTAGCTAACACACTATGAAACCCCTAAATTAACCCTCCAAAACCCCTAAACCCCCCCCCCCCCCCCCGTTCCAAAAAAAAACCCAGCGCCTGTAAGCTGCTGACGCGTAGCTGCCTTTTGGTCCCGGTTGGTGTTACCAACCGGGACTAAAGGTCCTCGTGCCTGGGCGCCCCGCAGCGGCCACGTGGAGCCCCTTTGGTCCCGGTTCGTAAGCAAACCGGGACTAAAGGTTTTGGGTATTAGTCCCGTTTGTTTTGTCCCGGTTCCAGAACCGGGAATAAAGGCCCTCTGGAACCGGGACTAGTACCCTGTTTTCTACTAGTGGAACGAGCTCACACGATGAACACAAGTGTTTGCGTTGCGAGTGCAACATAACCTTTTCCATTTTTTCTTTTCTTTTTATTTTTACATCCAAACAACTCAAAAGCAAAAACAACTTGGACCGGGCAAAACGGCCGGGCCATCCCACGTCGACCCAATCTAAGTGGTGTTGCCTTCACGCACATGCAGTCGTGAAGAAGACTCACACTGAAAATACAACGATGGTAGCGGAATGATCTTCTTCTGATGATATGCCAATCTGGTTATTGGAGTTATCTGGTAGGTACTATGTTAAGTCCTTTTTAGTAGGTTACTAGTTTTGGTTGTTGTTTTGCCTTTGAAAAGGCTCACTTTGGAAATCTGTGACCCCTGCCCCCCCTCCCTAACACACAAAAATCCATGTATTTGGATGACTGCTTGTAAATAAAAAAATCCTCACACATGAATCTATTCAACTTATTTTCATTGACTATAGGTTGGAAAAATTGTTTGGCACTTTGTTGCCAGAGTGTTGGTATGACTATGTCAGTTTGTTTACATGATATTTCTAGTTGCTGGATCAAGCATAAGCGAATGGGAGTTTATAATAGGGTTAGTGTTGCCTTGTGGAGCATTTGGACATCGCATAATGAGTGCTGTTGCAGGGCCGTGTCTATGAAAATTCCAACTGCATCTAGGGAAATTGGAGCCTGCATTTCAATCAATGGATGATCCTATGTAATGATGCCCAATCAGCTTTCAGCTCTGATGCGATGCTGCCTTTCGCTACTCGATCATCAGCGGGGACACCTCATGAGGATCACATGGGGCTAATCCTTCCGCTGGGTGCGACTTAGGAGTAGCGGCGTCGTTTGCCAGCTTGCGGCCAACACCAACTGATTAGCTGCGATGCTTTGGCATATAGCGTTAGATCCGTTTATTTACTCTCATTCAGTCTGTTATAATGATGAACTTGCCGTCTACCGGTCGGCTACGTGCCTTGGGTTTGATCTGAGCGCTACAGACGTTGTTGTTTTCATTTTATAATATGATGAAATGAAGCCGGGGAAATCCCCTCTTGTAAACAAAAATCAAACGGGGGATATCACACCACTTCTAATTGCGTTTTTACTTTTTATTTACGGTTTTTGTTCGTAGTACTACAGGTATGATTTTTGTTTGTAGTATACAGGAAGTACCACGTAGCCCAAAGTATATCAACAGTAGAAGGGATAACTTTTGCAGCTTTGCCCAGTGTAGTATTTGGCTCCAGATAGAGACTGCACTCTGGATTATGCGATAGACGGTTTTCAGTTTTCGTTTCATGAAAAATTCAGCACCAACCGAAATCACCGAATCCAGTGAATTTCAGTAATTCGGTTTGTATTTCAGTCAAAGGGACGAAATATTCATTTAAATTTGATATTTTTGAAAATATTTTGAAATATATTTGAATGCTGTGTACTATTGAAATCTCTGAAATATTTGGCAAAAGGTAAATATGTAAGTATCTACCGAAATTAATGAAATTCAGTGAATTTCATTGAAATCTTGCTGAAAGTGAAAATCATATATAGATCCTGTTTGGCGAGCCTATCAACAGTCCAAATCATCTCAAACGACCCGCCACAAGAAGAACTTGAACCGAAGCGGTGCCCATGAGTTCCAGATAGATTTGGATAAATCCAAGGAGGACACAGTTTAGAAGTGGGCTTTACAAGCTGGCTTGGCTGAGAAGCATCCGTTCAGCTCCCACCGCCAAACCCATGTGTCCCTCCTTGAGTAAGCTGTGCCTACTTGAAGAAAGGCATGAATAGAGAGTAGTTTACGTATGTTCCTGATCAGAAGTCAATTTTAAAATATAAAAATAGACGATGCACTGGTGGCGAACTTTAGTGGGTAACTCAAAGTTAACACCACATGAGACTGTTACCAAAGTGAAGAGGTAGCTCTAACATTTAGAGCAGATAGTAAATGAGAACTTTATAGACCGATCCTTGATCATGGTTAAGATTGGTCACAACCATTTTCATGTGGAGGAAAGGTTGGAACCAGTGGCTATAAAAATGGCACGCATCGTTCCGATTACCCTGGAGCCACACCAAATGCAAGGTGCTAAAAAGAAAGGAGGTTGTCACTGCGTGCACATATAAGAGATTACTGATTAGGAGTACCTGGTGTCGTCTGATAGTTCTAATACTGGCTTCTATCTTCTTGAAATCTCTAGCTTGTTAGGTGATCGAGAAAGCATTACAGTTTTTCAATTAGGATCCTATGGGAATGGTAGGTCTCAGGATGGCGAACACATACACCTTTGTACACGGTCTTGCTGGATTTCTTCGACCTCTATGCCAGTGACCTATGGGGATGACTGGCCGCTCCCGTGCTGCAAAGTATCAGCAATCACAATTTTTGCATGACCAACTTGACATGCTAAAGCTGAGCCCCTGTTCAACCAGAAGGTGGGCAATATCTGTTTTGCGGTGGGATTCAGGGCCCCCATCAAAAAAGGAAGAATGTTACCGAGTAGATATAGTTACAAATAATATCTGTTGGAGCAGCCTCAGGAAGAAGAAGACTCTCACACACATAAAGGTAGAAGAACACACACAGATTCTTGGCACCGCACACAGAGTATTTTAAGTAATTGGGACGGCCTGTTCAACCTGCTTGAACAGTGTCAAATACCTTTTTCCATTTGTAGTCAGTTTTAAAAATTCATAGAACATTCATTTCCAATCCAATCAAGTTGATTCAAGTTCTATATTTAAAATTCATAGGACTTCTTTAGAAATTCCTAATCAATTACCTGTTGGCCCAACTCCAGCACAAAAATGTTTTAAATCCTTTACTGACATCACTAGTTTAATAAAATTTGCTTAACAATTTTCAGAGAATTGTATTCAAAAGAACAGTAAAATTTTGAATTAATTTATGTAAATCTCTTGGTTTCTTGTATTAAAACTTGTGTGATGTAATGATATCTGTGCTTTCATGTGTATTGGTACGCACTATTCAAATTTTAGCCGAATTTCAAATTTGAGCCAAAATTCAAATTTGTACATTGATCTGTATTGATGTTCCAATGCTTTCTCAAATATTATGCACCTTAGGTGATTAATCCGAGCATTTTCGTGAAGTTAAACTCATAGTCATTAAAAATATGCTACATATGAGCTCCAAAGCTAGGGTAAACAGCACCATTTCTATGCAAGTTTTTTTTCTGATCTTCTCTAAATGAGCCAAAAAAAACTTTGACATCTAGTGTGCAAATATAGGGTCCATGCCCTATATAAGATCGTTTGGACAAAATATGCCATGCTTAACCCTAAACCCTAGCTCATTTCCCTTGAAAACCCTGCAACGTCGTTCATGATAGCTAAGTTCTTTGAAGGGTTTTTCATGAAAGTGTCCGTAGACCAAGTTTCTTATTTTTCCTTCCAACTTAGTCAGATAAAACGATGATGCGCGCATGTTTCACTTTTTCTAATTTTTTTAATTACTTATGCTCAACCCTAACCCGTGAAACCCTCGGAAACCCCCTTGAAACCCCGCACCCATTTGGGATTTTGGATCGTTGTGCGTGGACGGTTTGAATCAGGCCCTAGGGTTATGCATGGTCGATCCGCGAGACACTGGTAATTCCGTGACTTGATTGGCTGGATTCGGTGGGATGCTCCATGGCTGGTTTGGTGACATGATTGGATGGCCGGCTTGTATAAGGAGATGAAGTGAGTGGCCCACCTGGCAGCAGCAGAAGAGGGCAAGCGATGGTGGCGATTGGATTTTACTTAAATCGGACGGATAGTGGTCGTTAACGCTTGGGGCTAGCTGGAGATGACTGAATCAAGGGCAGCAACCTTCAGCCGGAGTTGGGGGAAGAAGCACGGTTCAACGGCAATTTGGGACAGACATGCCCGATTCATTGCACTGCGAAAAGAGGAAGCGCACAACGTCAGCGATGGCATCAAGGGAATCCAAGCAATCGGCGATGGTGACAATTTGCTCACGGGAGTCACTCTCGGCAACCAATTCCGCGGCGGAAGTGAGTGGCTCGCTAAGGTGGCCCGTTCTAGGGAATAGAAGAGAGGGGAAAATGTAAGAGATGTGGCAAAGGTCAATCCGAGGATACATAGACGGTTGGTTAAGCCGGAGGGAACACAATAGTGACGAAAGCGAGCTCAGATGCAGCGGAAAGAGTCAAAAACTAAGGGGTCGATTCGGTTGTTATACTGAATAAAAGCACATATGGCTCACTGGGATGGAAGAGGATGGTGAGGCGTTCTGAAGGTGCTCTTAATTCGTTGGAGTGGTCAGAGACGAGCGCGCGACAGCGACCAAGGCGGCGCTAGGGTTCCACCGGGAGGAGAGAGCGAAGAGGGGGAGGGAGCGTACGAGCAAGGGCGGGAGAGAGAAGAGCAAGGAGTGCGTCATTGATGCGGAAGTGTGCGGGCTGCCTCCAGCAGTAGGGCCACCTCTATTGGAAATATGCCCTAGAGGCAATAAAAAAATGGTTATTATTATATTTCCTTGTTCATGTTAATTATCTAGTGTTCATGCTATAATTGTATTAACCGGAAACCGTAATACATGTGTGAATACATAGACCACACCATGTCCCTACTGAGCCTCTAGTTGACTAGCTCGTTGATCAATAGATGGTCATGGTTTCCTGACCATGGACATTGGATGTCGTTGATAACGGGATCACATCATTAGGAGAATGATGTGATGGACAAGACCCGATCCTAAGCATACCACAAGATCGTGTAGTTCGTCTGCTAGAGCTTTTCTAATGTCAAGTATCATTTCCTTAGACCATGAGATTGTGTAACTCCCGGATACCGTAGGAATGCTTTGGGTGTATCAAACGTCACAACGTAACTGGGTGACTATAAAGGTGCACTACAGGTATCTCCGAAAGTGTCTGTTGGGTTGGCACGAATCGAGACTGGGATTTGTCACTCCGTGTGACGGAGAGGTATCTCTGGGCCCACTCGGTAATACATCATCATAATGAGCTCAATGTGACTAAGGAGTTAGTCACGGGATCATTTGTTACGGAACGAGTAAAGAGACTTGCCGGTAACGAGATTGAACAAGGTATAGGGATACCGACGATCGAATCTCGGGCAAGTAACATACCAATGGACAAAGGGAATTGTATACGGGATTAATTGGATCCCCGACATCGTGGTTCATCCGATGAGATCATCGTGGAACATGTGGGAGCCAATATGGGTATCCAGATCCCACTATTGGTTATTGGCCGGAGAGGTGTCTCGGTCATGTCTGCATGGTTCCCGAACCCGTAGGGTCTACACACTTAAGGTTCGGTGATGCTAGAGTTGTAATGGGAATTGTATGTGGTTACCGAAAGTTGTTCGGAGTCTCGGATGGGATCCCGGACGTCACGAGGAGTTCCGGAATGGTCCGGAGGTAAAGATTTATATATGGAAAGTCCTATTTTGGCCACCGGAAAATGTTCGGGATTTTTCGGTATTGTACCGGGAAGGTTCTAGAAGGTTCCGGAGTGGGGCCCACCTGCATGGGGGGGCCCACATGAACGTGGGTAGTGGGGGCAAGGCCCACACCCCTGGTCAAGGCGCACCAAGATCCCCCTTAGAAGGAATAAGATCATATCCCGAAGGGATAAGATCAAGATCCCTAAAAAGGGGGGATAACAATCGGTGGGGAAGGGAAAGGATGAGATTTCTTTCCTCCCACCTTTGACAACGTCCCAATGGACTTGGAAGGCAAGAAACCAGCCCCCTCCACCCCTATATATTGTGGGGAGGCGCATGGGAGCTACACCCCTTGCCCCTGGCGCAGCCCTCCCCCTCCTACTCCTCCTCCGTAGTGCTTAACGAAGCTCTGCCGGAGAACCACGTGCTCCACCGCCACCACGCCGTCGTGCTGCCGGAGCTCTCCCTCAACTTCTCCTCCCCCCTTGCTGGATCAAGAAGGAGGAGACGTCCCCGGGCTGTACGTGTGTTGAACGCGGAGGCGCCGTCCGTTCGGCGCTTGGAACGGATATTCCGCGATTTGAATCGCCGCGAGTACGACTCCATCAACTGCGTTCTTTGCAACGCTTCCGCTTAGCGATCTTCAAGGGTATGAAGATGCACTCCCTCTCTCTCGTTGATAGCATCTCCTAGATTGATCTTGGTGACACGTAGGATTTTTTTTGAATTATTACTACGTTCCCCAACAACCTCCATGGTGTGAAGTGGCCGCCGGTATGGACATGGAGCTAGAGAGCTTTTTCCCTATTTCCCTTTGTTCTATTGGTCCCATATGTAAGAGAGAGAGAGGGGGTTGGATTTTTTTATAGCAAGGACCCATTGACATGTCAACATTTTAAGCGGCCCCACATGTCAGCATTTTTAATGCTCCCACGCGTCATGAACTCATCCATGTAATGGTCAATGGGATTGACCTAACGGAAATTATTTGTTTGAGCAGGTGTGAGGTTCAGGTAGAGGAAGAAGGGGAAAAGTGAGGAAAACTAAGACAGTTGGGCAAACCTTGGCGCGAGCATGCAAATACGGTGCTAATGCCCTTTGTAGATGTAAAGTGTGCTGGCGTGGCACTGTATTGGACCGACATGGCATATGGTCCACTTGTAGTAAGGAAATACCTGTAAATTATAATCACACTAATACACATGCTACCAACATTTTTGTGGTAGTTATCTCGTGGTATACAAATATTTGTGTGCATATTTTTTTAAATACATTAAAAAGGCCCCATGTCATGTCATGCATTATAAATATTTGTGGTACATAAATAATAACCTCATGGTGCACAAATATTCGTGTGCACACAAAATAAATATAGATGTATGCAATAAACTAGCATACTAAAAGTGATCCTGTAACTTTAAAAAATGTTAACATATTAATTGTAAAATACTATTTTAAATATAGTGAATACAAACATTTTTGGACATGCATGGCTTATATTTAATTTGAAGAAATTAAGGATAACAACATTTAGTAAATACTTACGAATATTCACTGGTGTATAATTTCGCTCATGGCTTGTATTATTAATATATGCATTTTAAATTTTAAATTATGAATAATCAACGAGCTTTTATTTCGACAGTACATTAGATCTAACGAGGGAAAATATGCATATTAGACTGTCCGGTGGATTGGCTAGCACATGTAGCCCACACTCTTCACTTTGCCAGGTTCGAACCCTGGCGTTCATCAGTTTTTATTTTATTTTTCTTCTGTACTGGCAGACAGCGCCCGCTTTTTATATGGACATAGTATTCAGCTAAAATTATGTTTCATCTCTACAAGTGAACCCCATGCCACATCAGCAAAATACGGTGCCATGTAAGCACACTTTACGTCTATGAATGGTATTAGCACCGTATTTGCACGTTCATGACAAGTTTTAGAACCAGTTCGACGTATTTTTCAAGTTTAGGCACTAAAGTGAACATCCATGGCAAGTTCAAGCACCAGTGGTGTTATTACCTCTTGTTTTGCCTTTGAAAAGCTCACTTCGGAAATCTGTGACACCTGCCCCCCTCCCTCACACACAAAAATTGATGTATGTCGATGACTGCTTGTAAATAACAAAATCCTCACACATGATAATCTATTCAACTTATTTTTGTTGACTATAGGTTGCAAAAATTGTTTGGCACTTTGTTGCCAGAGTGTTGGTATGACTATGTCAGTTTGTTTACATGATATTTCTAGTGCTGGATCCAGCATAAGCGAATGGGAGTTTAGAATAGGGTTAGTGTCCGTGCCTTGTCGAGCATTTGGACATTGCATAATGAGTTCTGTTACAGGGCCGTGTCTATAAAAATTAGTGATGAACTTGCCGTCTACCGGTCGGCTACGTGTCTCTCGGCCTCTAGGTCTAGAAGGTTATTAACAGATCTGGAAATTTCCTTAGCATTACTACCCAGAGACACTCCTAGGTTATTAACAGGGGAGTGAGCCTAGCTCAACTGGTTGGGGGAGTAGATATACAAACCCAGCAGTTCAAATCCTCACGGAAAAGCGAATTTAGGTTCCTATTTATTCTTGAGGACCTGCCTTTGCTGGTACTCATTCAATTTATCTAGAGGACCAGGTTTGGTTATTAACCAAGATAAAAATCCTGGTACTCATACATAATGGCTGTATGCATCCTTAGTTGGTGCAGAGGCCGGGGAAGTGAAATTCTCCCCCATTTTAAACTGCATGGATCTGGCGGTGGCGGCTGGATCCTTTTGGTCTAGTCTCCGACAGAGAAGGCGGCGATCCGTGCACAAAACCTGGATGGAGGTTCTTCGAGCGGATCCTGGTGAAAACCTCATTCTCGGTTTGATGCCAAGACCGGCGATGGCGGCACTCTTTTGTGTCGTTACCTTCTTGAAGGCATCGCCGTGGAGAAGCTCCAGACCTCTATCCGCTACCTCCGGGAGAAACCCTAGATCAGTAGATCAGATGACGGCGGCGCGTTGGCGTCGTTTCCTCCTTGGGGGCGTCATTCTTGGAGGCGTACACGGGATCGAGGGACCAGTGGGCGGCTTCTTTGGTGGAGTGGTGCTTCATCTTACCCATTGATGGCGGCGGATCTCGGCGGCGTGGCGCAGTGGAGACTCGGCGCCCGATGTGCGGAGATGGACTCGCGCAGGAGGAGGTAGTTGTCTAGCGTCATGGTGACGTCGATGGCAGAGTGGCCAGACAAGGTAGAAACCTCAGTATCTGCTCTGAAGACGGACCTGTGAAAGATGGCGACGACGACACATGCGAGTGCGTCAGATCGGTTTGTGCCCCAGACCCGGTATGTGGCTCGGCTGGGGCTTCCGGCTTTTGATGTTAGGCTTAGGTGAGTGGTTTGGGTATTTGGCCCAGCTAGCACCCCTTCATCATATGGATAGGAGTAGCGGCAGATGTTGCCAAGATGGCGGATTCAGGCATATTGTTGTAATACTTTGTAAGGTCCTCGAGAATAATCAATAAAGTGGCCGCATGCATGATGTAGAGGCCGGGGGTCATCCTCCTTTTCTAAAAAAAAAAAAGTCTGTTATAGTGATGAACTTGCCGTCTACCGGTCAGCTACGTGCCTTGGGTTTGGTCTGAGCGCTACAGAAGTTGTTGGTTTCATTTTATAATATGATGAAATGGAGCCGTGGGAATCCCCTCTTGTAAACAAAAATCAAACGGGGGATATCACACCACTTCTAATTGTGTTTTTTACTTTTTATTTAGGCAAACGTTTTACGCCCGCGCGCCGGCCGAAACTTCGGCCGGTCGGTCGCGAGCCACGCGATAGAGCCCCATCGTACGTCCCGCACAGCACTCTGGCCCACCGTATCTTCTCCCTTTTTCTTCTTCCTCCCGATCCCCTCCTTTCTCCTTCAGCCTAGCGCATTGGTGGCCTCGCTCCTCGTCTTCCTCCTACGGATCTCGCCGCCGGCTAGCCCCAATCCCGCACAGGTCCGTACCTCCAACCTCAGTGCCCTCGCCCACTTCTTCCGTCGCCCTCGGCTGCAAGTTCCCTTCGCCCAGGTGAGTCGGAGTTGGAAGGAGCTCCACACGTGCTGGAACCACCCATCGGAGATGCTACAAGCACGGCGGCGTGACCTCCTCCCCCACCGCTGCAACCATGTCCTCCCAAAACGAACATGGAAGCATTTTTTTTTGCTCCTCCATTGATGTTGCAAACGATGATCCAAAAAGCTACAACCGTTTGATTGAAAAGCTTCAACCTGCGGCATATAAAGTTTCAACCAGACACTGTGTACTGAAAAAAGCTACATCCATTCATACGAAAGCTTCAACCGTAGTTTGGAAAAGCTTCAACCGGCCAAATTGAGATGTTCCATTCGACCACTACGAAATAAAAAGGCTACAACCAACGACAAGAACTTTGCTGGAAACGGCAGAGTGTTTTATTGCAACCGTCGTAATTTTTTGCTACTACCGTTTCTGTGTTTGCTACATCCATCCACGATGCCATGAAGCTTTTTTCGTCAGCGATTGTAGCTTTTCCGTCGTCGGTTGCAGCACTGGGCATCTCCCCCGGCGCTCGATTTTTTGTTGCAAGCGGGGGATGAGCGCCGGCGAGCACACCGGTGAGCACGCCGGCGAGCTCCGGTCGTCGCCACCGGAGCTACAACGGTTGCCACGGAAGCTACAACCGCAGGGGTGGGCTGTTGCATGGGCGAAGCCGGTGACAAGGACGGCCGCCGAGAGCTTGGACCGGCGACCAGGGCGGCCGGCGAAGACGGCCGGCGAGGGCGGCGAGGGTGGCGACCAGAGACGAGGAGGGCAGGCGAGGGGGCGGCGACGAGGGAGAACGCGTGCGGCCGGCGAGACGGGGCCTTTTCTCGTACGCGCTCGCGAGACGAAGAAGACGACCTGGTTGGATAAAGATCCAACGGCTCGGGACTGGCCGATCTGACGGCTAGGGTGTGACCGGCCGAAACGTTCGGCCGGCGCGCCGGCGCCCAGCATCGCCCTTTTATTTATGGTTTTTGTTTGTAGTACTACAGGAAGTACCACATAGCCCATAGTATATCATCAGTGGAAGGGATAACTTTTGCAGCTTTGCCCAGTGTAGTATGTGGCTCCAAAATAGAGAATGCACTCTGGATTATGGGATAGACGATTTTCAGTTTTTGTTTCATAAAAAATTCAGCACCAACCAAAATCCAGTGAATTCAGTAATTCGGTTTGTATTTCAGTCAAAGGGCCGAAATATTCATTTAAATTCAATTAAATATTTGATATTTTTGAAAATACTTTGAAGTATATTAGAATATTGTGTACAATTGAAATCTCTAAAATATTTGGGGAAAATATTAATATCTCAGTATCTACTGAAATTAATGAAATTCAGTGAATTTCATCGAAATCTTGCTAAAAGTGAAAATCATGTATGGACCCCGTTTGGTGAGCCTATCATCAGTCCAAATCCTCTCAAACGACCCACCAAAAGAAGAGCTTGAACCGAAGTGGTGCCCATGAGTTCCAGATAGATTTGGATAAATCCAGGGTGGGCGCAGTTTAGAAGTGGCTTTACAAGCTGACTTGGCTGAGAAGCATCCGTTCACCTCCCACCGCCAAACCCATGTGTCCCTCCTTGAGTAAGCTGGGCCTACTTGAAGAAAGGCATGAATAGAGAGTGGTTTACGTATGTCCCTGATCAGAAGTCAATTTTAAAATATAAAAATAGACGATGCACTGGTGGCGAACTATTTTCTAGAAACTTTAGTGGGTAACTCGAAGTTAACACCACATGAGACTGCTGCCAAAGTGAAGAGAGGTAGCTCTAACATTTAGAGCAGATAGTAAATGAGAACTTTATAGACCGATACTTGATCATGGTTAAGATTTGTCACAACCATTTTCATGTGGAGCAAAGGCTGGAACCAGTGGCTATAAAAATGGCATGCAACGTTCCGATTACCCTGGAGCCACACCAAATGCAAGGTACTAAAAAGAAAGGAGGTTGTCACTGCATGCACATATAACTGATTAGGAGTACCTCGTATCATCTGATAGTTCTAATGCCGGCTTCTATCTTCTTGAAATCTCTAGCTTGTTAGGTGATCGATAAAGCATTACAGTTTTCATTTAGGATCGTATGGGAATGGTAGGTCTCAGGATGGCGAACACATACACCTTTGTACACGGTTTTGCTCGATTTTTTCGACCTCTATGCCATTGACCTATGGGGATGACTGACTGCTCCCGTTGTGCAAAGTATCGCCAATCATGATTTTTGAGTGACCAACTTGGCATGCTAAAGCTGAGCACCTGTTCAACGGGAAGATGGGTAATATCTGTTTTGCGGTGGGATTCAGGGCCTCCATCAAAAAACAGAAGTATATTACCGCGTACATATTGTTACAAATAATACCAGTATATACAAGACAAACAAATAACAACTGATGCAAAAAAAGTGTTGTTGTTCATAATAGTAATTAAGAAAAAATATGGCTACCAATTAGGGTTCAAGATATATAGTTCCTTTTATTACAAAATGTGTTAGAAATACATCAGATTTACAGGTATTTAACCAATAGATTGTGCTTTTCATTTACATTGTAGAAATCGCTTCGTTGAGAAATGCTTGGTTAAAGCCAAGTATAGAAATAATGCTAATAAAGCCTTGTGGTCTTGTTTTGCTTCAATATCGGTGACGGTCATGGTGTGGCCTCAGGAAAATGATCGAGCCATATAGTACAAACAGAACTTATTATTATGATTGTTGTAACTACACGATTGTTGGCCTTGCAATTGTTGTAAGGGCTTTTTATTTTCGTGCCCTTGGTTCCTAAGTTCTCCTCAGTTTTGTCCCGCAACATTAACGTTCCTCACATTTCCCCTCCTCCCTTGGCCTCAGCCTCGCAAATGCCCAAACGAAACATTATGTTGGGTCAAAGCCCATTGACCGTTACTTGGATGACGTCCTGACGAGTGGGACCACCTTGAAAGTGCGCCATCGACATCGCATCCCAGCCCATGGACACGAAGCCGGGCCGAGCCAGTGCGGCCTGTGTGCGTGTCTACTTAAGCGCCGCTCGGTAGGTATTTTAAGTAATTGGGACGGCCTGTTCAACCTGCTTGAACAGTGTCAAATACCTTTTTCCATTTGTAGTCAGTTTAAAAAAATCATAGAACATTCATTTCCAATCCAATCAAGTTGATTCAAGTTCTATATTTAAAATTTATAGGACTTCTTTAGAATTTCCTGATCAATTCCCTGTTGGCCCAACTCCAGTACAAAAATGTCTATAAATCCTTAATTGACATCACTAATTTAATAAAATTTGCTTAGCAATTTTCAGAGAATTGTATTAAAAAAGAACAGTAAAATGATAGTTTCTAAAAGATGTAGTTTCCAAATTTTTGTTACAATAATAATCATTTTTCAACCATCAAAACAGGTTTTTTTGTGAAGCAAGTAGCACAAATAAGATGCAAAAATGTACTTTCGCAATTTTCATCATATTTTTGCTACTTGCTTCACAGAAAACCGTAAAAAGTTAAGGATTTGGCACAAACTACAGAACACTTGCAGTTCAAATTAGAATTAATTTGTATAAATCTTTGGTTTGTGGTATTAAAACTTGTGTGATGTAATGATATCTGTACTTTCATGTGTATTGGTACGCACTATTCAAATTTGAGCCGAAATTCAAATTTGTACTTTGATCTGTATTGATGTTCCAATGTTTTCTCAGATATTATGCACTTTAGGTGATCAATCCGTGCATTTTTGTGAAGTAAAACTCATAGTTATTAAAAATATGCTTCATATGAGCTCCAAAGCTAGGGTAAACAGCCTCATTTCTATGCAAGTTTTTTTTCTCATCTTCTCTAAATGAGCCAAAAAAACATTGACATCTAGTGTGCAAATATAGGGTCCATGCCCTATATAAAATCGTTTGGACAAAATATGACATGCTTAACCCTAAACCCTAGCTCATTTCCCTTGAAAACCCCGCAACCTCGCTCATGATAGCTAAGTTCTTTGAAGGGTTTTCCATGAAAGTATCCGTAGACCAAGTTTCTTATTTTTCCTTGCAACTTAGTCAGATAAAACGATGATGCGTGCATGTTTCACTTTTTCTAAATGTTTTTAATTACTTACGCTCAACCCTAACCCGTGAAACTCTTTCAAACCCCCTTGAAACCCCGCACCTGTTTGGGCCGTTGGATCGTTGTGCATGGACGGTTTGAATCAGGCCCTAGGGTTATGCATGGTCGATCCATGAGACGGTGGTAATTCTGTGACTTGATTGGCTGGATTTGGTGGGATGCTCCGTGGCTGGTTTTGTGACATGATTGGTTGGCTGGCTTGTATAAGGAGATGAAGTGAGTGGCCCACCTGGCAGCAGCAGAAGAGGGCAAGCGATGGTGGCGATTTGATTTTACTTAAATCGGACGGATAGTGGTCGGTAACGCTTGGGGCTAGCTGGATATGACTGAATCAAGGGCAGCGACCTTCAGCCGGAGTTTGGGGAAGAAGCATGCTTCAGTGGCAATTTGGGACACTCATGCCCGATTCATTGCACTGCAAAAAGAGGAAGCGCACAACGTTGGCAATGGCATCAAGGGGATCCAAGCAATCAGCGATGGTGACAATTTGCTCACGGGAGTCACTGTCGGCAACCAATTCTGCGGCGGCGGTGAGCGGCTCGCTAAGTTAGCCCGTTCTAGGGTACAAAAGAGAGGGGAAAATGTGAGAGATGTGGTAGAGGTCAATCAGAGGATAAAGAGACGGTCGGTGAAGCCGGAGGGAACAAAGTAGCGATGAAAGCTAGCTCAAATGCGGCGGACAGAGTCAGAAACGAAGGGGTCGATTCGGTTGTTATACTGAATAAAAGCACATATGGCTCACTGGGATGGAAGAGGAAGGTGCTCTCAATTCGTCGGAGTGGTCAGAGACGAGCGCGCGACTGCGACCAAGGCGACGCTAGGGTTCCACCGGGAGGAGAGAGCGAAGAGGGAGAGGGAGCATACGAGCAAGGGCGGGAGAGAGAAGAACAAGGAGTGCGTCATTGATGCGGAAGTGTGCGGGGTGCCTCCAGCAGCAGAGGGCCACCTCCGTGGTGTGAAGTGGCCGCCGGCATGGCCAGGGAGCTAGAGAGTTTTTTCCCTATTTCCCTTTGTTCTATTGGTCCCACATGTAAGAAAGAGAGGGGGGTGGATTTTTTTATAGCAAGGACCCGTTGACATGCCAACATTTTAAGCGGCCCCACATGTCAGCATTTTTAATGCTCCCACACGTCATGAACTCATCCATGTAACGGTCAACGGGGTTGACCTAACGGAAATTCTTTGTTTGAGGAGGTGTGAGGTCCAGGTAGAGGAAGAAGGGGAAAAGTGAGGAGAACTAAGACAGTTGGGCAGAACAGAGTACAACTAAGAAAGTATGGGCATGAAAATAGAAATCCCTTGTTGTAAATACATGATGCACACCTCTGATTCCCCTCATCTGCACGTTTGCTGACCACTCCCTAGTGTGAAAAACACTCTTATATTATGGAATGGAGGAAGTAAAAGCTTCACGACTGAAATTTAGAAATGATCACAGAGTTAAAAAGTAAATACACGAAAAATGGTACTCCCTCCGATCCAAATTAATTGACACAACTCTACAACTATGTACTAATTAAATTTGTACTAGGGTTGTGTCAATTAATTAGAATCGAAGGTACACATCTGATTTTTAATGGGGCCAAATTTCTACGGGCCTTGGTGTTCACCTATACTGCTAACGCTACAATTTAACAGTCCTAATCTGAACGTTTCAGGCAATTTATAGGAGCACCTTCCCGTATACATGCTGACCCCCGCAAAAAAAAAATACATGCTGAAGATGTCAAACTCCTTTCATGATTGTGTCTCATCAATTTCTTGCATATCACACACAAGAGCACGCACACACATAAAACTTGCAAGCGATGAGACATTCCTAGCTCTTTGAGCACTGCCTGATCTTGTCAAGTTTTAGAATTTGTGAAATTTTCCACTAAAATGTAGAACTAATGAGTCGACTGGCCTGCCCCATGTCAATATCTGAAAACAATGGGCATACACAATTACACATTTCTCATGGCAGGTCCTTGGTTCACGTAAATACCAATCTAGCAACCACTTCACTTCTGCTAGGGCTAGAATAGTCTTCGGCAAAGTGCGTCATAGCTTCCTCGTGAGGGCATATAAAATTCTCCACAAATATCTATTTGGCTTAACTAGGCAATTGCATTGTAGCTCCATTCATGGCCCTTTAGGCTGGAAATGATCAGTGTCAGAAGACGAGCAATGAATGGGGGTTCGAACCTCACCTCAGAGGCTTAAAGATGAGGTGATTAGAAATTTGCCCGAGAGATTCATTTGATCGCCTTAGCACGATCGGAGCCTTATGCACTCGGTATTTGATCATATGTATTGGTGGATGCGCTAAGAAGTCCATTTGCTGCAATTACAATGATTCTTCACTAGGAGTCAATTTATCTTTTCAAGAAACACAGTACAATGCAGACATCACATACATGCACATATAATCACCACTCTTTCGAGAAACTGAGTCGACAGATCCTGAGATTGACAAAGTCACCACAGATACATTGTAGTCGAGGGGCATGTCATCTCTCACTGGAACAACAATCCCAGAGACCCTGTAATAAAAATGCGAGCACCCATGTCAAGTCTAGAACTTGTACACGGATGGGAAAGTTTCACCACAAGGAAACTAACCCACTGAGATCACAAGTCGGTTGACAATATATGAGAACTTAATTATTTCTCTATACTCGACCGTGGTTAACATTGATCCCAAACATGCCCATGTAGAGGTAGGTCTAACATTTAAACCAGATGGTATATGATAACCTTATAGCTCATTACGCAACCATGGTTCAGATTGATCACTACCATGTCCATCCGAAGGAATGGCTGGATACATTGGCTATAAAATAGCCTATGCATCATTTCAATTACATGGTAGCCAAAGCAAGTACAAGGTGCTAAAAAGAGCAAGAGGTTGACATTGGGTGCATATATAGTATATACTTGTACCTCATGTTATCGGATCATTCTAGTACCTAGTTACCTCTTGTTGAAATCTTTAGGGTTTTAGATGATGAAAAATTAGTATAGTTTTATCAAGGATTATCAGGGAATGGTAGGTCTCGGGACGGCAAACAAACTGGCCTTTGCACTTGACATTTCTTCTATTCTATAATATCTGTTCTAGTCATTAGTGGTGATGACAGATTAGAATTTTGATGCAAGTTAAGAAAATTAATATTGTTGCGTGACTAACTTAGCAATGTTGAGTCATTTAGCAAAGTGTTCTTATGATTCTAAATCTAGCTTGGTCTGGGATGGTGATCCACCCAAGTTGCTTTTGCCACGTTTTCTTAAATATGCATTGCTTTAAAAAAACTTAGTAGTCCTGAAGTTGAGATCCTACTGAACAACATGCCAAGGAATCTCCTGATTAACCATATTTAGCTGCAAAATTATTCAACTTCCCCAGGGTTTCTACTTTTGAGTCCAAAATGAACAAAGTACCTAAAAAGCAAACGATGGTGGAGGAACATCTCACACACCTTTGCAATTTTCACCTTTGAATTTCTTTTTGTTTCTTTGTAGTAGTATAGGAAGTATTACGTACTTGGTATTTAAGGAATGACCCACTTTACCCCCATATGTTTGTGATTGTCATACCGGACATACATCTCTTACCACTAGTAGAAAACAGGGCATCAGTCCCGGTTCCAGAGGGCCTTTAGTCCCGGTTCTGCAACATCACCTTTAGTCCCGGTTGGTAACACCGATCGGGACTAAAAGGCAGCCACGCGTCAGCAGCTGCCAGGCTCTGGGGTTTTTTTTTTTGAAAGGAGGGGTTTAGAGGTTTTCATATTGTGTTTACCCTTCAATTCTTTTACATGTAGGGTTTCATTTTTATTTAATTCAACTTGGTCTATTGCATCCATCTAATTTGTAATGGTATATGTCATATAACAACTCATCATCATCTTAATCAACTCTTCATCATTCTAGATAAAATAGCATAAGAACTCCTCATCATTCTGGTTGTTATCATACTAGCAAGTGATCGAGTAATCACAAGTTAGAAAGACTAACTACTGCTCTCTCCTAGGTAAAATAGCATAAAAAAGGTGAACTCCCGCATCTCCCCATTGAAGAATACATATCAACCTATCTCCAACTTGTGTCGTGATCAACCTATATTCATCAATCAAGACATCATGTCCAAGTGGTTGCGTGGATGCTTTTATTGCTTGGCTCCATCCTTTGATTCTCAGCTTTCTTCACTTCGAGATATTCTGTATTTACCAGGGTAACTCATCCACATTGGGCGTAAGCTAACCATATGCAAATCACCGGTGGTAACCATCCATTTAGGCACGGTCTCTGGCGGGAGTACCTGTTGAAGAACATAAGTAATAATAACATTGTTAACTAAACTAGTTTTGCTTAAGAAGAATGTATGAAAAAGATGGACTAGTGACGCAATGGTAAAAAAATCTTACAAAGTTATCTGAAGTGATGTTATAACGGTTCAACTTGTGCACTAGTGGCACATATCCATGATAAATTTTCCCAGCCATGTAATGTTTAGCATGATACTCAACATCATCAATAAATGATATCAGATGATTTTTCTCCAACCAAGTAAGTTCGGAGTCATAACTGTAGTAGGTGCGATCTATTATCTGTCGGGTAACTCTTATAGCACGGAAATAAGCTAATAATTAAAAATAAAGAAATTTAGTCGGGATGAGTACCAAATACTTTTCAATAATCAATATAAATTACTTAACAAATCTGTTGACAAACGCACCTGGAGGTAGCACCGGAATCAAGTCATCCTCCGCATGCACCCAAATATCTATATTATTATCACGAACATCGTCATTACCAAGATCGAAGGTAATGTTCATGTCCTCATCCAACCCATACGCCTTGCAAAATGCTCTCCAACTAGAACAACCAAAATATGTGTGATCTTCGTTATTTTTCACCTTAACAGCAAAAGTGTAATGCTCCGTTCTTAGGTGAGCTATCTTAAGCTCTGTACTACACTTCTCTTTGAAATGGAACTTGTCCAAGACAGCGAATCTTGCATGATAGGGAACGCACTAGTCAAATTGTACAAAAGAAAATTAAAGGTTAATTAAAGCAAAAAAAGCACACGTCATCCTTCATTAACAAAAAATACACGTCGTCTTTACATACCATAGTAATACTAAATTCTTTCGTTAGTTTGACGGTGAATGACGTATCATTGTCTAGGTGAGGATAAATGTCTCATATACCCCTGTCATCCCAGCACAAAGGGCACTGAGGGATCCTATCGTCGTCAGACGACGTCGACATTTCCTGTGTTCATGATTCTAAGATTAAAAATCAACGGCAATTTTTTTTAGCAAGATCATCATATAATATCACTAATACATATAATAGCACCGGCGATCGTCGAGGACTCTTCATATAATATTATCATATAATATCACTAATACATCTCAAATAATCCAGTTAATGAAGCATCGAATATTATCACTAATATAGCTCGAATATTATCGAATAATCTAGTTCACTCGCGGTTCCTGAAGCGTGGGCGGTGGACACCCAAAGAGAATGAACCATCACAGGATCATAGCTCGGGTGAGATCCCTGAAGGAACTGCCAGGTATTGGAGAACCTCGCATCCAACACAACCATGTAGCGACAGACGTGCTCGTCCTCCTCCCTGACACGGCGGCGTACCACCTCCTCGGTTGTCGGCTGCCTCCGCACCGATAGTGGCCCACGCAACCGCCACCAAAGAAGCTCCGGGTCGACGACGATACCCGGATTCCTCACCAAACTGCGCACCCTGGAAGGTAGCACCCCCCCCGGTGCCAGCCCGGCGGAGCCCAGTCCCGGACATGGCGCCTCTCAAGCAGGTTGTCGGCGCCGAGTCGACGACGAGGATGTGGGATTGGCATCGTCGACGAGAAAAAATTGTGGCTAGAGAAAATATCATTTTATTTAACAACAATAAAACAACAATACCATTTTTAATAAGAAAGCCTAGTGATGTGTATGTGTGTGTGTGGCGCGCGCCTAAAAACTGTAGTTTTGATACTAGAGTATTTGCCAAACCATAGTATTTTCTCTGCATAATAAAAATTTCTGCAAGTAAAGGATAATGACACCACGCCTTGTTTTTGACCATGACATGTTGTATGATTGTGTAGTAAATAATCTTTGTTTTTGTTATTTCTATACGATACTGTCATTATGATGAAAAAAAAATTCTTGCTAGCTACATGAACATTTTAGAATTGTACATGGCAAAAAAATTGAACACCCACGGCGACGGGGACAGCGTCGGGGGCGGCGTCGGGGGCGGCGACGAGGAGCAAGCGGGCTCGGGGAGGCGACGACGTCGGGGAGGCGACGGAAAAATACGGCAGCCTGGCGGCGTCGAGGTGGTTTTCGGCGCCGTCGGGGGAGAGGGAAAGCAGATGGATTTGGAAAAATTTCCAAGTCCCACTTATATAGTCTCACCTTTAGTCCCGGTTGGTGGCTCCAACTGGGACTAAAGGCCCCCCTTTCGTCCCGGTTGGAGCCACTAACCGGGACTAAAGGTAGTTTTCGGCAGCCCAAAGGGCGGGAAGCAGAGCCCTTTAGTCCCGGTTGGTATCACCAACCGGGACTAAAGGCCCTCCTTTAGTCCCGGTTGGAGCCACCAACCGGGACTAAAGGGATGTGCTTCCCGCAGCCAAAAGTTTAGTCCCACCTCGCTAGTCGAGAGGGGCTCGGAGTGGTTTATAAGCGCTGCTGCCGCTGCCCTCTCGAGCTCCTCTCTATTGCAGGCAGTACATGCTTATCTCACGCCCTGTTGGGCCTGCTAGCACTGCGGGCCTGCATCCTGGCCCATTTCTAGGGTTTCTAATCGTATGCAGGCCGTTGTGGCTAGAAGGCGGGCCTTTTTTATTTTTTGCATATATTATGTTTTTTAAATTTTAATGTTATTTTTTTGCATATGTTTTAGTTGACCCTGAATTTGACAAGCACTGCAAATGAACTCTGAAAAGGTTGAAACTTGGCATGGTATCATAATTTTATCCACATAGCATATGCTAAAAAGTTGAGAGGGTTACGGGAAAAACTAGATGCACTTCGTGTACAAACTGGACAATCACTTTCGAAGTAACAGGGTTTCGGACGAAAACTCATCTATTACAAAAGGGATTTCAATTTTTTAACATATTTTAACTCCAGACTTTTTCTGCATTCAATATGCACCATTCAAAGCCACATGATCAATTTTCAAACCTTTTCTGACTTCATTTGCTATTTTTCATGCATCTCATGATTTATTTTGAGCTAAATGACCCTGAATTTGAAAATCATTGCAGATGAACTCTGAAAAGGTTGAAACTTGGCATGGTATCGTAATTTCACCCACATAGCATGTGTAAAAAGTTGAGAGGGTTACGGGAAAAACTGGATGCACTTCGTGTACAAACTGGACAATCACTTTCGAAGTAATAGGGTTTCGGACGAAAACTCATCTATTACAAAAGGGATTTCAATTCTTGACATGTAACTGTAGTGATATTCTAGATCAAAGCCATCATCAGAATAGTTGTGGAGAGAAAGTATTCACTTTTTCTTCGCGTGTGTCCCTTCCTTATTGCGCCGTAACCATGGATAATCTTCATCGTTTAACAGGATGCTTGGGTCAGCCTTCAATTTGAAGGGAGAAATTTCATGAAACTTTTCATAATCCTCAGACATGTCTGTCTTGTCCTCCACTCCCACGATGTTTCTTTTCCCTGAAAAAACTATGTGGCGCTTTGGCTCATCGTTTGATGTATTCGCTTCCTTATCTTTTTTTTCCTCGATTTGGTAGACATGTCCTTCACATAGAAAACCTGCCCCACATCATTGGCTAGGATGAATGGTTCGTCTGTGTACCCAAGATTTTTGAGATCCACTGTTGTCATTCCGTACTGCGGGTTTAACTGTACCCCGCCTCCTGACAGATTGACCCATTTGCACCGAAACAAAGGGACCGTAAATTTATGTCCATAGTCAAGTTCCCATATCTCCTCTATGTAACCATAATATGTGTCCTTTGCCCTATTGGTGATTGCTGCATCAAAGCGGACACCACTGTTTTGGTTGGTGCTCTTTTTATCTTGAGCGATCGTGTAAAATGTATTACCATTTATCTCGTACCCGTGGTAAGTCCATACAGTCGAAGATGGTGTCCTGGCCAATAAGTACAGGTCATCTCCAACAGTGTTGTTACACATGAGATGCATTTGCAACCAACCGCCGAAAGTCCCGATGTGTTCACGTGTAATCCAGTCGTCAGACTGCTCCAGGTGTTTGTAGCGTAGAATATTCTTGTGTTCATTGATATACGGAGCCACCAAGGTAGAATTATGTAGAACTGTGTAGCGTGCTTGCGCCCAGGAATGCCCGTCCCTACATATTATTGAATCCGCTCCTAGCGTGCCTTTTCCACTCAGTCTCCCCTCATACCGCGATTTAGGGACACCAATCGGCTTAAGGTCAGGAAAAAAGTCAACACACCACCCAATGACCTCCTCTGTTTGATGGCCGTGGAGATGCTTCCTTCTGGCCTAGCACGATGACGAACATATTTCTTCAAAACTCCCATGAACCTCTCAAAGGGGAACATATTGTGTAGAAATACATGACCTAGAATGGCAATCTCGTCGACTAGGTGAACTAGGACGTGCGTCATAATATTGAAGAAGGATGGTGGGAACACCAACTCGAAGCTGACAAGACATTGGACCAAATCATTCTATAACCTTGGTAGGATTTCTGGATCGATTACCTTCTGAGAAATTGCATTGAGGAATGCACATAGCTTCACAGTGGCTAATCAAACATTTTCTGGTAGTAGCCCGTCAATGCAACCGGAAGCAGTTGCGTCATAATCACGTGGCAGTCATGAGACTTTAGGTTATGGAATTTTTTCTCTGCATGTTTATTATTCCCTTTATATTCGACGAGAAGCCAGACGGGACCTTGATGCTGAGCAGGAATTCAAAGAAGATTTCCTTCTCCGCTTTGGTTAGAGCGTAGCTGGCAGGACCTTGATACTGCTTTGGATGCATGCCGTCTTTTTCGTTCACACCTTGCTGGTCCTCACGTGCCTTCGGTGTATCTTTTGTCTTCCCATACACGCCCAAGAAGCCTAGCACGTTCACGCAAAGATTCTTCGTCACGTGCATCACGTCGATTGCAGAGCGGACCTCTAGGTCTTTCCAATAGGGTAGGTCCCAAAATATAGATTTCTTCTTCCACATGGGTGTGTGTCCCTCAGCATCATTCGGAACAGATTGTCCGCCAGGACCCTTTCCAAAGATTACTTGTAAATCCTTGACCATATCAAGTATATCATCACCAGTACGGAGGACGGGCTTCTTCTGGTGATCTGCCTCGCCTTTGAAATGTTTGCCTTTCTTTCTTAAGGCATGCTTGGTCGGAAGAAATCGACGATGTCCCAGGTACACATTCTTCTTGCATTTCTCCAAATATATACTTTGGGTATCATCTAAACAGTGCGTGCATGCGTTGTATCCCTTGTTTGTCTGTCCTGAAAGGTTACTAAGAGCAGGCCAATCATTGATGGTTACAAACAGCAACGCTCGTAGGTCAAATTCCTCTTGTTTATGCTCATCCCACACACGTACACCTTTTCCATTCCACAGCTGTAAAAGCTCTTCGACTAATGGCCTTGGGTACACATCAATGTCATTGCCGGTTGCTTAGGGCCTTGGATGAGCACTGGCATCATAATGAACTTCCGCTTCATGCACAACCAAGGAGGAAGGTTATAGATACATAGAGTCACGGGCCATGTGCTATGCTTGCTGCTCTGCTCCCCAAAAGGATTAATGCCATCTGCACTTAAACCAAACCATACGTTCCTTGCGTCACCTCCAAAGTCCCCCCACTTTCTCTCGATTTTTCTCCACTGCGACCCGTCAGCGGGTGCTCTCAACTTCCCGTCTTTCTTACGGTCTTCTTTGTGCCATCGCAACAACTTGGCATGCTCTTTGTTTCTGAACAGACGTTTCAACCGTGGTATTATAGGAGCATACCACATCACCTTGGTAGGAACCCTCTTCCTGGGACACTCGCCCTCAACATCACCAGGGTCATCTCGTCTTATCTTATACCACAATGCACCGCATATCGGGCATGCGTTCAATTCCTCGTACTCATCGTGGTAGAGGATGCTGTCATTAGGGCATGCATGTATCTTCTACACCTCCAATCCTAGAGGGCAGAGAACCTTCTTTGCTTCGTACGTACTGTCGGGCAATTCGTTATCCTTTGGAAGCTTGTTCTTCATTATTTTCAGTAGCGAACCAAATCCCTTGTCAGATACACCATTGTCTTCCTTCCATTGCAGCAGTTCCAGTGTGGTACCGAGCTTTGTGTTGTCATCTTCGCAGTTTGGGTACAACCCTTTTTTGTGATCCTCTAACATGCGATCGAACTTCAACTTCTCCCATTCACTTTCGCATTCTCTCTGTGCATCAACAATGACATGGCCAAGATCATCATCGGGCACATCGTCTGGTGCCTCTTGATCTTCAGCTTCCCCCGTGGCAGTATCACCATATTTAGGGAACATAGGATAGATGTCATCATCCTCTTCTTCGTCGTTGTCTTCCATCATAACCCCTCTTTCTCCGTGCTTGGTCCAAACATTATAGTGTGGCATGAAACCCTTCTCAAGCAGGTGGGAGTGAAGGGTTTTCGAGTTAGAGTAATCCTTCGTATTCTCATAGACAGTACATGGACAATACATAAAACCATTCTGCTTGTTTGCCTTAGCCACTTCGAGAAATTTATGCAGGCCCTCAATGTACTCGGAGGTGCGTCGGTCACCGTACATCCATTGCCGGTTCATCTGCGTGCATTATATAATTAAGTGTATCAAAAACCATTACATAACATCATGAATAGAGAAGCTCTAATTGTGCGTCTAAATCAAAAGAACTCCCACATACACTCCTCCAATAAAACCCACAAACCGCACTCTACTTCTAGAGCATTTGAAATGAGCTAAACTAGCAGTGAGAGATGAAACGATGAAGTCGTTAACCTTTTAGAACACTTGTGTAGTTGGTGCACCGTCAAACCTAAACAAATCTTTGGGAAAATGTAGCTTGGAGGTCGAGCTTGGAGAGGAGAAAGCTTACATGTGGCTGCGGCATTTCATCGAACACCTCATGTGCATAGGAGGTGAGAACAGAGAGCAGCACACCTCCCACACGCCGTCCGGCAAAAAAATAGAGGAGTGAGCGAGCAGGGGCGAGCATATATATAGGCAACTCTTAAGGCCCGGTTGGTGGCTAGCACCGGGACTAATTGTGTCTCTTTAGTCCCGGTTGGTGGATAGCACCGGGACTAAAGGGGCTGGGCCAGGAGCGAGGCCCTTTAGTCCCGGTTTGTGTCTGGAACCGGGACTAAAGGCGTCAGACGAACCGGGACTGGTTCCTGCCGAGGCCTAGCCGGCGCCCTGGCCGCTTGAACCGGGACTGATGCAACCATTGGTCCCGGTTCGTAACAGAACCGGGACTAATGATCTGATCTGGCCCGGATCAAAACCCTGTTTTCTACTAGTGTACCCATGCCTCTTGTAGTTAGTATACTTTTTCACATAGTCATTCCTTCAAGTGTCCAATGAAGAACACTTTCTAGCTTATCTATTTTAGGATTTAGAACTTGTTGTTTGTTCTCATCCGTCGTCTATTCGGTTAATTTTTGTGCAATAAGGACCTTGCCATGTTAGTTTTGTTGCAAATATGTGCTATGTGCCTTGCCTATGAGGAATAGCTCACGGTTGTGATAATATGTCCAAGACGCACCAATTCAAATTTTTAGTCCTAACCATAAAATTTAAATCAAACTAATAGTTGACAGAGTATTTTTTACTAGTCGTCTCATCTATTTTACTGTTGAATTGATCATTAGGTAGGAGTAGAAATCTCCATCATGGGTAGTAATGTTAAGTAGGCCTTTTGACCGCTTGCAAAAACGTCTTATATTATGGGGCGGAGGGAGTAGATATTAGTAATGACTAGCAAAACGGCCCGTGCGTTGCAACGGGAGAAAAAAACATAATCTCGAATGTCAATGATCACATTTTACGGCATCATCAAGATACACTCTCACTCTCATTTTAGTTAAATAGTGAACAATTATTGAAAATCACGAACATTTTTTAAAACTCGTGAAAATATATAAAATAGTGAACATGTTTCAAATTCACGAACATTTTTTAAAATCATGAATATTTTTTGAATTCATTAAAAATTTATACTATTAGCCAACATTTTTTTCAAAAATATGAACATTTTTTAAAAGAATTTTCTTGAATAGGCGAACATTTCTATAATCGTCAATAATTTTTTGGGATTTGGTGGAAAGAGTTTAGAAACTAATGAACATTTTTTGAACTGCATGATCTTATTTGAATCAGGGAATATTTTATGAATCAAAAAACTATATTTCTAATTTATGGCTTTTTAAAACTTTAGGATGTTTTTCATTCATGAATATTTTTTGAATTGGCGAAATTTTGTTCCATAGCATTAACATTTTTTAATAAACGAACTTTAAAAAAACTCATGAAAGCATTTTGATTTCCCGAAAATTCGTTTTAACATTTATTAACATTTTCTGAATCCACAAACGTTTATGAAATATTAAATAATTGATTTCTAAATTATAATTTTTTAAACATTTTAAAACATTCTTAAATTGCCAAATCATTAAAACTTGAAAAAACAATGACAGAAAATAAAATAAAAAATATAAAGGTCGCACATACATGGGGTGGCCCAAGCTTGCGAGCTGTGTCTTCCTGGCACGCAGAGCGTAATATAGGAGGTTCCTACATGGGCCAGGCCAGACTGAGGTTCCTCTGTGTGAAACGTTTATTATCACTTATATGTGGCATTGGTGAGTAATATTTTACAACTTTAGATGCAATTTCGATAACGGACGGGCAGAAGCACTCGTTTCTTTATTAGTAGGTAAAAAGATAAAATAAAGATATATCACTTTCGTCCAGCACTACTAACAAACTATGACTTCTTGTAACCTATACAAGAAAAGGATAAATGTGTACCATGTGCAGGCTATGAAATTCGAGCACTATTCACTTCAAATCTTATATTGTTAATAAAATGGTCATATATTTTGTCTAATATTTGCACATGCACGTGACATACCATTACTATCATGCAATCCATATTTTTCTCTAATCCATGAATCATTTCACAATTTTTTACGGATTGCAAATCTGAAAAATAGAGGACAGGAAATATGGATTGCAGTAGCAACAACTGTAATAGGCTTGGTGTATCTGACTTCTGCTGGTTAATAGTATCATTACAATCCTGTACAGCACGTACTGCCAGCAGCATCGAAGATGTGATGAAACTAAAGATGTCTGACAAGGTACCATGCCTCGTGAATGATAATGACAGAAGACTGAACATGTTGAGGCTTCAGAGTTAAGTGTACTCTTTGCTCATCAAGGATTCAGGGTAGGTGAAGGACTACTACTAGTGTAGTTGGAAACTGGACAATAGTGTTCCCCCTCAGCCCCGTATCGCTCCCCCGCAGAGTGGCCCGGGCGCGAAACCCTAGCCGCCGCAGGCCGCATCCCCCCCCCCCCCCCCCACCCTCCCTCTGCCGCCGCCGCCGAGTGCCGCCGGGCAAAGCCAGCGCAGCGGCGGCGGCGGCGGGCCTTCTCTTCCCTTTCGCCTAGTGCTGGAGTTGCGCGGGGCTACTCCCTTGGGCGGAGGAGGCGCTCGGTGACGCGGGCGCTGGGCGCAAGCGGGCCACGGCCGACGCGCGCTGGAGGCGGGGCGGCACGGCCTTGCAAGCTGGAGCCTGGGTGGCGCGCGCGGACCGAGGGACGCTGCGGCTGCGGGTGCGCGTGGATCTTGCATGCCGCGGCCACTGTCGTGGGAACGATTCCGACAATAGAGAGGGGTAGGATAACGGAGCATGATCTATCGAGATGCAAATGGGTGACACGAGTGTTTTAGCGAGTTCGGGCCTCTCACGGTGGAGATAACAACCCTACGTCTCGTGCGCTCGGGAGCTTCTGTCGTGTGTAATGTATGAGTTACAGGGGGTGTGAACCCTTGTGCCAGAGGGGAGGGGTGGCTTACATAGAGTGCGCTGCTCCTCATCAATACCCAGCAACCAAGGGTTCAATCGTGGTAATAAAGATGGGAGTTACTGATAACATATGTAATAAATGCTACTTAAGGCAACCAGCCGAACACCTGCTCGCTGGCCTCCCTGGAGTGGCTTCTGGTCTTCTGCGGTCGACTGACTTCTGGTTCTTCCGAGTGAAAGGCAACTATCGAGTGGAGGGAGAAACCTCCGAGTGGATGTTGTCGATTGACTCATACACCATGGTGATTTCAGTCGGAGTCTTCCTTGTAATCTTGTAATCTTTAAGTTCTCTAATGTGGTGTCCTTAGGTAGGGTATGTAGGTCAGGCTTAAGACCCTACCCTAGGTACATATCCCCATCATTAGCCCCCGAATGGATCGGGGTTCGAGTGAAAAAGGGATCGATGCAGGTTCTGATAAGACAGAAAAATTCCGAATGCATTTTAGGGCTTCACAGAAGTCTGCGTCGATTGGAATCTTTGTCATTCACCCTGATCGATTCTGTCTTGATATACGTTTTCTTTTGGTGCATACTTGCTTGTTTTCCCCTCGAGTAGAGCAGGTCTTAGTCGAGTGGTTTCTGGTCCAGTGGGGGCACGCTGAGTGCACCCACTGGGTGTAGTCCCCGAGACCGCTGTCGAATGGCGGTGACATCGGCAGGGGTCTTGGATTTGTTTTGATAGTCGCTTGTCAGTCGACAGGCCGGACCTGGTCGAGTGATAGTAAGTCCAGTGGGGGCACGCTGAGTGCACCCACTGGGTGTAGTCCCCGAGACCGCCGTCGAGTGCTTGCATCGGCGGGGGTCTGATAGAGACAATGTTTGTATGTTTGCTTTCCAATCCCTTGCTTGGCTAAGTTTGTTTGGTTTCTGAGTGAGATGGATGCTCATTACTCGGAAGAATCTTGAACTTAGGCGAAAACTGGTTCGCAACTAAGTTTCCGAGTGAAAGTGTTGCCTGTCACTCGGAATAGCTTTTAACTTAAGCGAGGTCTGACTCGCGGCTAAGTCCCCGAGTGAGAGGAGTGCTCGTCACTTGGGAGATTTTTTAACTTAGACGAAGACTGGTTCGCAGCTAACTTTCCGAGTGAATGGGATGCTATTCACTCGGCAAGGTTTTTAACTTAGGCGAAAACGTGTTCGCGGCTAAGCCCCCGAGTAAGAGAAGCGCTCGTCACTCGGAAGAGTTTTCAATTTAGGCGATACGGAATCGCAGCTAAGCCTCCGAGTGTGGATGATGTCCTCACTCGGATTGGTTTTTAACTTAGGCGATACGGAATCGCAGCTAAGCCCCCGAGTGTGGATGATGTCCTCACTCGGAGTGGTTTTTAACTTAGGCGATATGGAATCGCAGCTAAGCCCTCGAGTGTGGATGATGTCCTCACTCGGAGTGGTTTTTAACTTAGGTGATGCGGAATCACAGCAAAGCCCCCGAGTGTGGATGATGTCCTCACTCGGAGTGGTTTTTAACTTAGGCGATACGGAATCACAGCTAAGCCCCCGAGTGTGGATGATGTCCTCACTCGGAGTGGTTTTTAACTTAGGCGATACGGAATCGCAGCTAAGCCCTCGAGTGTGGATGATGTCCTCACTCGGAGTGGTTTTTAACTTAGGCGATACGGAATCGCAGCTAAGCCCTCGAGTGTGGATGATGTCCTCACTCGGAGTGCTTTTTAACTTAGGTGATACGGAATCACAGCTAAGCCCCCGAGTGTGGATGATGTCCTCACTCGGAGTGGTTTTTAACTTAGGCGATACAGAATCGCAACTAAGCCCCAGAGTGTGGATGATGTCCGCACTCGGAGTAGTTTTTGACTTAGGCGAAGTCAGGTTCGCAGCTAAGCCCCTGAGTGTGGAGGATGTCCGCACTCGGAGTATTTTTTGACTTAGGCGATACGGAGTCGCAGCTAAGCTGAGCGATGGCGCGTGGGGCGGCCGAGTGATGAAGACGTGCCACACGGAGTGGCGATGCGCGGGGTATCCGAGTGAGGTAGACGAGTCCGGCTGAGTGGCGACGCACGGGGCGGCCAAGTCATGTATGTCGAGGAGGCGTCCGACCCAGTGACGGCACGCGGGGCGGCCGTGTCCAGTACGTCATGGAGGGGGCGTCCGAACACGTGACGACGCGCGGGGAGACCGAGTCGAGCATGTCGTCGCAGAGGCATCCGAACAAGTAGAAACACACGAATGATCGTTGCGGCGACTGAGCCTGAGTAGCGACGAAGATGGCGCACAGATGCGTCGAGTGATCGCGTAACCTGTGTATGAAAAATAGCACAAGCCAACATAAAAATTTATCAAAGTAATTTGATCTTTGCTGAAATAATTTGCGTAAATAACACCCATAGACACCCAGTGGGTCTGCCAGGTGCTTGTTGGTTCGGAACCAGCAAGGGCCTAAAAGAGTGAAGGATCCGACTGTACTTGTGCAAGTGAAGGATCCGACTGAACTCGTTTGAGTACTGGACCCAAACGAAGTGGAAGTGAAGTGTAGGGACATAAAAATAAACAACCGAGCGCAGAGGTACGCTCGGTGGCGTGGCCTCCGAGTGAATGTCATGTGCGACTTCCTCGACACTCGGTAATGCGGAAATAACTATTTAATTGAATGCAGCGTATGAAGAATGACTTAGCTGTCTGACGGCGCAGGAGCGGCCAAGTGACGAAGGAGCGTCCAGTTGAGTAACGGTGCGCGGAGAGACCGAGTGACGAACGAGCGTCCAGCGGAGTGACGGCGCGTGGAGCGGCCGAGTGACGAAGGAGCGTCCAGTGGAGTGACGGCGCACGGAGCGGCCGAGTGACGAAGGAGCGTCCAGCGGAGTGACGGCGCGTGGAGCGGCCGAGTGTCGAAGGAGCGTCGCTCGGTGGCGTGGCCTCCGAGTGAATGTCATGTGCGACTTCCTCGACACTCGGTAATGCGGAAATAACTATTTAATTGAATGCAGCGTATGAAGAATGACTTAGCTGTCTGACGGCGCAGGAGCGGCCGAGTGACGAAGGAACGTCCAGCTGAGTAACGGTGCGCGGAGCGACCGAGTGACGAAGGAGCGTCCAGTGGAGTGACGGCGCGTGGAGCGGCCGAGTGACGAAGGAGCGTCCAGCGGATTGACGGCGTGCGGAACGGCCGAGTGTCGAAGGAGCGTCCAGCTGAGTGACGGCGCCCGGAGCGACCGAGTGAGGAAGGAGTGTCCAGCTGAGTGACGGCGCGCGGAGCGGCCGAGTGACGAAGAGCGTCCAGCGGAGTGACGGCGCGGGGACCGGCCGAGTGACGAAGGAGTGTCCAGCGGAGTGACGGCGCGCGGAGCGGCCGAGTGACGAAGGAGCGTCCAGCGGAGTGACGGCGCGCGGAGCGGCTGAGTGTCGAAGGAGCGTCCAGGTGAGTGACGGCGCCCGGAGCGACCGAGTGTCGAAGGAGCGTCTAGCTGAGTGACAGCGCCCGGAGCGACCGAGTGACGAAGGAGCGTCCAGCTGAGGGACGGTGCGCGCGGGGCGACCGAGTGTCGAAGGAGCGTCCAGCTGAGTGACGGCGCGCGGAGTGGCCGAGTGACCAAGGAGCATCCAGCGGAGTGACGGCGCGCGGAGCGGCCGAACGTCGAAGGAGCGTCCAGCTGAGTGACGGCACCCGAAGCGACCGAGTGTCGAAGGAGCGTTCAGCTGAGTGACGGCGCCCGGAGCGACTGAGTGTCGAAGGAGCGTCTAGCTGAGTGACCGCGCCCGGAGCGACCGAGTGACGAAGGAGCGTCCAGCTGAGTGACGGCGCGCGGAGCGGCCGCGTGTCGAAGGAGCGTCCAGCGAACTGACGGCGCCCGGAGCGACCGAGTGACGAAGGAGCGTCCAGCTGAGTGACGGCGCCCGGAACGACCGAGTGAAGAAGGAGTGTCCAGCTCAGTGACGGCGCGCGGAGCGGCGGAGTGACGAAGAGCGTCCAGCGGAGTGACGGCGCGGGGAGCGGCCGAGTGACGAAGGAGCGTCCAGCGCAGTGACGGCACGCGAAGCGGCCGAGTGACGAAGGAGCGTCCAGCGGAGTGACAGCGCGCGGAGCGGCCGAGTGACGAAGGAGCGTCCAGCGCAGTGACGGCGCGCGGAGCGGCCGAGTGTCGAAGGAGCGTCCAGCTGAGTGACGGCACCCGGAGCGACCGAGTGTCGAAGGAGGGTCCGGCTGTGTGACGGCGCGCGGAGCGGCCGAGTGACGAAGAGCGTCCAGCGGAGTGACGGCACGTGGAGCGGCCGAGTGATGAAGGAGCGTCTAGCGGAGTGACGGCGCGCGGAGCGGCCGAGTGACGAAGGAGCATCCAGCGGAGTGACGGCGCGCGGAGCGGCCGAGTTTTGAAGGAGCGTCCAGCTGAGTGACGGCGCCCGGAGCGACCGAGTGTCGAAGGAGCGTCCAGCTGAGTGACGGCGCCCGGAGCGACCGAGTTTCGAAGGAGCGTCTAGCTGAGTGACGACGCCCGGAGCGACCGAGTTTCGAAGGAACGTCTAGCTGAGTGACCGTGCCCGGAGCGACCCAGTGACGAAGGAGGGTCCAGCTGAGTGACGGCGCGCGGAGCGGCCGAGTGTCGAAGGAGCATCCAGCAGAGTGACGGTGCCCGGAGCGACCGAGTGACGAAGGAGCATCCAGCTGAGTGATGGCGCGCGGAGTGGCCGAGTGTCGAAGGAGCGTCCAGCTGAGTGACGCCGCCCGGAGCGACCGAGTGACGAAGAGCGTCCAGCGGAGTGACGACCGCGGAGCGGCCGAGTGACGAAGAGCGTCCAACGGAGTGACGGCGCGTGCAGTGGCCGAGTGACGAAGGAGCGTCCAGGGGATTGTGGGCGCGCGGAGCGGCCGAGTGACGAAGGAGCGTCCAGCGGATTGACGGCGCGCGGAGCGGCCGAGTGACGAATGAGCGTCTAGCGGATTGACGGCGCTCGGAGCGGCCGAGTGTCGAAGGAGCGTCCAGCTGAGTGACGGCGCCCGGAGCGACCGAGTGACGAAGGAGTGTCCAGCTGAGTGACGGCGCGCGGAGCGGCCGAGTGACGAAGAGCGTCCAGCGGAGTGACGGAGCGGGGAGCGGCCGAGTGACGAAGGAGCGTCCAGCGGAGTGACGGCGCGCGGAGCGGCCGAGTGACGAAGGAGCGTCCAGCGGAGTGACGGCGCGCGGAGCGGCTGAGTGTTGAAGGGGCGTCCAGGTGAGTGAAGGCGCCCGGAGCGACCGAGTGTCGAAGGAGCGTCTAGCTGAGTGACATCGCCCGGAGCGACCGAGTGAAGAAGGAGCGTCCAGCTGAGGGACGGTCCGCGCGGGGCGACCGAGGGTCGATGGAGCGTCCAGTTGAGTGACGGCACGTGGAGCGGCCGAGTGTGGAAGGAGCGTCCAGCGGATTGACAGCGCACGGAGCGGCCGAGTGACGAAGGAGCGTCCAGCTGAGTGACGGCGCGCGGAGCGGCCGAGTGACGAAGGAGCGTCCAGCGGAGTGACAGCGCGCGGAGCGGCCGAGTGACGAAGGAGCGTCCAGCGCAGTGACGGCGCGCGGAGCGGCCGAGTGTCGAAGGAGCGTCCAGCTGAGTGACGGCACCCGGAGCGACCGAGTGTCGAAGGAGGGTCCGGCTGTGTGACGGCGCGCGGAGCGGCCGAGTGACGAAGAGCGTCCAGCGGAGTGACGGCACGTGGAGCGGCCGAGTGATGAAGGAGCGTCTAGCGGAGTGACGGCGCGCGGAGCGGCCGAGTGACGAAGGAGCATCCAGCGGAGTGACGGCGCGCGGAGCGGCCGAGTTTTGAAGGAGCGTCCAGCTGAGTGACGGCGCCCGGAGCGACCGAGTGTCGAAGGAGCGTCCAGCTGAGTGACGGCGCCCGGAGCGACCGAGTTTCGAAGGAGCGTCTAGCTGAGTGACGACGCCCGGAGCGACCGAGTTTCGAAGGAACGTCTAGCTGAGTGACCGTGCCCGGAGCGACCCAGTGACGAAGGTGGGTCCAGCTGAGTGACGGCGCGCGGAGCGGCCGAGTGTCGAAGGAGCATCCAGCAGAGTGACGGTGCCCGGAGCGACCGAGTGACGAAGGAGCATCCAGCTGAGTGATGGCGCGCGGAGTGGCCGAGTGTCGAAGGAGCGTCCAGCTGAGTGACGCCGCCCGGAGCGACCGAGTGACGAAGAGCGTCCAGCGGAGTGACGACCGCGGAGCGGCCGAGTGACGAAGAGCGTCCAGCGGAGTGACGGCGCGTGCAGTGGCCGAGTGACGAAGGAGCGTCCAGGGGATTGTGGGCGCGCGGAGCGGCCGAGTGACGAAGGAGCGTCCAGCGGATTGACGGCGCGCGGAGCGGCCGAGTGACGAACGAGCGTCTAGCGGATTGACGGCGCTCGGAGCGGCCGAGTGTCGAAGGAGCGTCCAGCTGAGTGACGGCGCCCGGAGCGACCGAGTGACGAAGGAGTGTCCAGCTGAGTGACGGCGCGCGGAGCGGCCGAGTGACGAAGAGCGTCCAGCGGAGTGACGGCGCGGGGAGCGGCCGAGTGACGAAGGAGCGTCCAGCGGAGTGACGGCGCGCGGAGCGGCCGAGTGACGAAGGAGCGTCCAGCGGAGTGACGGCGCGCGGAGCGGCTGAGTGTCGAAGGGGCGTCCAGGTGAGTGAAGGCGCCCGGAGCGACCGAGTGTCGAAGGAGCGTCTAGCTGAGTGACATCGCCCGGAGCGACCGAGTGAAGAAGGAGCGTCCAGCTGAGGGACGGTCCGCGCGGGGCGACCGAGGGTCGATGGAGCGTCCAGTTGAGTGACGGCACGTGGAGCGGCCGAGTGTGGAAGGAGCGTCCAGCGGATTGACAGCGCACGGAGCGGCCGAGTGACGAAGGAGCGTCCAGCTGAGTGACGGCGCGCGGAGCGGCCGAGTGACGAAGGAGCGTCCAGCGGATTGACGGCGCATGGAGCGGCCGAGTGTCGAAGGAGCGTCCAGCTGAGTGACGGCGCCCGGAGCGACCGTGTGACGAAGGAGTGTCCAGCTGAGTGACGGCGCGCGGAGCGGCCGAGTGACGAAGAGCGTCCAGCGGAGTGACGGCGCGGGGACCGGCCGAGTGACGAAGGAGCGTCCAGCGGAGTGACGGCGCACGGAGCGGCCGAGTGACGAAGGAGCGTCCAGCGGAGTGACGGCGCGCGAAGCGGCTGAGTGTCGAAGGAGCGTCCAGGTGAGTGACGGCGCCCGGAGCGACCGAGTGTCGAAGGAGCGTCTAGCTGAGTGACAGCGCCCGGAGCGACCGAGTGACGAAGGAGCGTCCAGCTGAGGGTCGGTGCGCGCGGGGCGACCGAGTGTCGAAGGAGCGTCCAGCAGAATGACGGCGCGCGGAGCGGCCGAGTGAGGAAGGAGCGTCCAGCGGAGTGACGGCGCGCGGAGCGGCCGAACGTCGAAGGAGCGTCCAGCTGAGTGACGGCACCCGGAGCGACCGAGTGTCGAAGGAGTGTTCAGCTGAGTGACGGCGCCCGGAGCGACCGAGTGTCGAAGGAGCGTCTAGCTGAGTGACCGCGCCCGGAGCGACCGAGTGACGAAGGAGCGTCCAGCGGACTGACGGCGCGCGGAGCGGCCGAGTGTCGAAGGAGCGTCCAGCGGACTGACGGCGCCCGGAGCGACCGAGTGACGAAGGAGCGTCCAGCTGAGTGACGGCGCCCGGAGCGACCGAGTGTCGAAGGAGCGTCCAGCTGAGTGACGGCACCCGAAGCGACCGAGTGTCGAAGGAGCGTTCAGCTGAGTGACGGCGCCCGGAGCGACCGAGTGTCGAAGGAGCGTCTAGCTGAGTGACCGCGCCCGGAGCGACCGAGTGACGAAGGAGCGTCCAGCTGAGTGACGGCGCGCGCAGCGGCCGCGTGTCGAAGGAGCGTCCAGCGAACTGACGGCGCCCGGAGCGACCTAGTGACGAAGGAGCGTCCAGCTGAGTGACGGCGCCCGGAACGACCGAGTGACGAAGGAGTGTCCAGCTCAGTGACGGCGCGCGGAGCGGCTGAGTGACGAAGAGCGTCCAGCGGAGTGACGGCGCGGGGAGCGGCCGAGTGACGAAGGAGCGTCCAGCGCAGTGACGGCACGCGGAGCGGCCGAGTGACGAAGGAGCGTCCAGCGGAGTGACGGCGCGCGGAGCGGCCGAGTGACGAAGGAGCGTCCAGCGGATTGACGGCGCGCGGAGCGGCCGAGTGTCGAAGGAGCGTCCAGCTGAGTGAAGGCGCCCGGAGCGACCGAGTGTCGAAGGAGCGTCTAGCTGAGTGACATCGCCCGGAGCGACCGAGTGAAGAAGGAGCGTCCAGCTGAGGGACGGTCCGCGCGGGGCGACCGAGGGTCGATGGAGCGTCCAGTTGAGTGACGGCACGTGGAGCGGCCGAGTGTGGAAGGAGCGTCCAGCGGATTGACAGCGCACGGAGCGGCCGAGTGACGAAGGAGCGTCCAGCTGAGTGACGGCGCGCGGAGCGGCCGAGTGACGAAGGAGCGTCTAGCGGAGTGACGGCGCGCGGAGCGGCCGAGTGACGAAGGAGCGTCCAGCGGATTGACGGCGCGCGGAGCGGCCGAGTGTCGAAGGAGCGTCCAGCTGAGTGAAGGCGCCCGGAGCGACCGAGTGTCGAAGGAGCGTCTAGCTGAGTGACATCGCCCGGAGCGACCGAGTGAAGAAGGAGCGTCCAGCTGAGGGACGGTCCGCGCGGGGCGACCGAGGGTCGATGGAGCGTCCAGTTGAGTGACGGCACGTGGAGCGGCCGAGTATGGAAGGAGCGTCCAGCGGATTGACAGCGCACGGAGCGGCCGAGTGACGAAGGAGCGTCCAGCTGAGTGACGGCGCGCGGAGCGGCCGAGTGACGAAGGAGCGTCCAGCGGATTGACGGCGCATGGAGCGGCCGAGTGTCGAAGGAGTGTCCAGCTGAGTGACGGCGCCCGGAGCGACCGTGTGACGAAGGAGTGTCCAGCTGAGTGACGGCGCGCGGAGCGGCCGAGTGACGAAGAGCGTCCAGCGGAGTGACGGCGCGGGGACCGGCCGAGTGACGAAGGAGCGTCCAGCGGAGTGACGGCGCACGGAGCGGCCGAGTGACGAAGGAGCGTCCAGCGGAGTGACGGCGCGCGAAGCGGCTGAGTGTCGAAGGAGCGTCCAGGTGAGTGACGGCGCCCGGAGCGACCGAGTGTCGAAGGAGCGTCTAGCTGAGTGACAGCGCCCGGAGCGACCGAGTGACGAAGGAGCGTCCAGCTGAGGGTCGGTGCGCGCGGGGCGACCGAGTGTCGAAGGAGCGTCCAGCAGAATGACGGCGCGCGGAGCGGCCGAGTGAGGAAGGAGCGTCCAGCGGAGTGACGGCGCGCGGAGCGGCCGAACGTCGAAGGAGCGTCCAGCTGAGTGACGGCACCCGGAGCGACCGAGTGTCGAAGGAGTGTTCAGCTGAGTGACGGCGCCCGGAGCGACCGAGTGTTGAAGGAGCGTCTAGCTGAGTGACCGCGCCCGGAGCGACCGAGTGACGAAGGAGCGTCCAGCGGACTGACGGCGCGCGGAGCGGCCGAGTGTCGAAGGAGCGTCCAGCGGACTGACGGCGCCCGGAGCGACCGAGTGACGAAGGAGCGTCCAGCTGAGTGACGGCGCCCGGAGCGACTGAGTGTCGAAGGAGCGTCCAGCTGAGTGACGGCACCCGAAGCGACCGAGTGTCGAAGGAGCGTTCAGCTGAGTGACGGCGCCCGGAGCGACCGAGTGTCGAAGGAGCGTCTAGCTGAGTGACCGCGCCCGGAGCGACCGAGTGACGAAGGAGCGTCCAGCTGAGTGACGGCGCGCGCAGCGGCCGCGTGTCGAAGGAGCGTCCAGCGAACTGACGGCGCCCGGAGCGACCTAGTGACGAAGGAGCGTCCAGCTGAGTGACGGCGCCCGGAACGACCGAGTGACGAAGGAGTGTCCAGCTCAGTGACGGCGCGCGGAGCGGCTGAGTGACGAAGAGCGTCCAGCGGAGTGACGGCGCGGGGAGCGGCCGAGTGACGAAGGAGCGTCCAGCGCAGTGACGGCACGCGGAGCGGCCGAGTGACGAAGGAGCGTCCAGCGGAGTGACGGCGCGCGGAGCGGCCGAGTGACGAAGGAGCGTCCAGCGCAGTGACGGCGCGCGGAGCGGCCGAGTGTCAAAGGAGCGTCCAGCTGAGTGACGGCACCCGGAGCGACCGAGTGTCGAAGGAGGGTCCGGCTGAGTGACGGCGCGCGGAGCGGCCGAGTGACGAAGAGCGTCCAGCGGAGTGACGGCGCGTGGAGCGGCCGAGTGATGAAGGAGCGTCTAGCGGAGTGACGGCGCGCGGAGCGGCCGAGTGACGAAGGAGCATCCAGCGGAGTGACGGCGCGCGGAGCGGCCGAGTTTTGAAGGAGCGTCCAGCTGAGTGACGGCGCCCGGAGCGACCGAGTGTCGAAGGAGCGTCCAGCTGAGTGACGGCGCCCGGAGCGACCGAGTTTCGAAGGAGCGTCTAGCTGAGTGACGACGCCCGGAGCGACCGAGTTTCGAAGGAGCATCTAGCTGAGTGACCGTGCCCGGAGCGACCGAGTGACGAAGGAGGGTCCAGCTGAGTGACGGCGCGCGGAGCGGCCGAGTGTCGAAGGAGCATCCAGCAGAGTGACGGTGCCCGGAGCGACCGAGTGACGAAGGAGCATCCAGCTGAGTGATGGCGCGCGGAGTGGCCGAGTGTCGAAGGAGCGTCCAGCTGAGTGAAGCCGCCCGGAGCGACCGAGTGACGAAGAGCGTCCAGCGGAGTGACGACCGCGGAGCGGCCGAGTGACGAAGAGCGTCCAGCGGCCGAGGGACGAAGGAGCGTCCAGGGGATTGAGGGCGCGCGGAGCGGCCGAGTGACGAAGGAGCGTCCAGCGGATTGACGGCGCGCGGAGCGGCCGAGTGACGAAGGAGCGTCCAGCGGATTGACGGCGCTCGGAGCGGCCGAGTGTCGAAGGAGCGTCCAGCTGAGTGACGGCGCCCGGAGCAACCGAGTGACGAAGGAGTGTCCAGCTGAGTGACGGCGCGCGGAGCGGCCGAGTGACGAAGAGCGTCCAGCGGAGTGACGGCGCGGGGAGCGGCCGAGTGTAAAGGAGCGTCCAGCGGAGTGACGGCGCGCGGAGCGGCCGAGTGACGAAGGAGCGTCCAGCGGAGTGACGGCGCGCGGAGCGGCTGAGTGACGAAGGAGCGTCCAGCGGAGTGACGGCGCGCGAAGCGGCTGAGTGTCGAAGGAGCGTCCAGGTGAGTGACGGCGCCCGGAGCGACCGAGTGTCGAAGGAGCGTCTAGCTGAGTGACAGCGCCCGGAGCGACCGAGTGACGAAGGAGCGTCCAGCTGAGGGACGGTGCGCACGGGGCGACCGAGTGTCGAAGGAGCGTCCAGCAGAATGACGGCACGCGGAGCGGCCGAGTGAGGAAGGAGCGTCCAGCGGAGTGACGGCGCGCGGAGCGGCCGAACGTCGAAGGAGCGTCCAGCTGAGTGACGGCACCCGGAGCGACCGAGTGTCGAAGGAGTGTTCAGCTGAGTGACGGCGCCCGGTGCGACCGAGTGTCGAAGGAGCGTCTAGCTGAGTGACCGCGCCCGGAGCGACCGAGTGACGAAGGAGCATCCAGCGGACTGACGGCGCGCGGAGCGGCCGAGTGTCGAAGGAGCGTCCAGCGGACTGACGGCGCCCGGAGCGACCGAGTGACGAAGGAGCGTCCAGCTGAGTGACGGCGCCCGGAGCGACCGAGTGACGAAGGAGTGTCCTGTCAGTGACGGCGCGCGGAGCGGCCGAGTGACGAAGAGCGTCCAGCGGAGTGACGGCGCGGGGAGCGGCCGAGTGACGAAGGAGCGTCCAGCGCAGTGACGGCGCGCGGAGCGGTTGAGTGACGAAGGAGCGTCCACCGGAGTGACGGCGCGCGGAGCGGCCGAGTGACGAAGGAGCGTCCAGCGGAGTGACGGCGCGCGGAGCGGCCGAGTGTCGAAGGAGCGTCCAGCTGAGTGACGGCGCCCGGAGCGACCGAGTGTCGAAGGAGCGTCCAGCTGAGTGACGGCGCCCGGAGCGACCGAGTGTCGAAGGAGCGTCTAGCTGAGTGACAGCGCCCGTAGCGACCGAGTGACGAAGGAGCGTCCAACTGAGGGACGGTGCGCGCGGGGCGACCGAGTGTCGAAGGAGCGTCCAGCTGAATGACGGCGCGCGGAGCGGCCGAGTGAGGAAGGAGCGTCCAGCGGAGTGACGGCGCGCGGAGCGGCCGAACGTCGAAGGAGCGTCCAGCTGAGTGACGGCACCCGGAGCGACCCAGTGTCGAAGGAGTGTTCAGCTGAGTGACGGCGCCCGGAGCGACCGAGTGACGAAGGAGCGTCCAGCTGAGGGACAGCGTCCGGAGCGACCGAGTGACGAAGGAGCGTCCAGCTGAGTGACAGCGCCCGGAGCGACCGAGTGTCGAAGGAGCGTCTAGCTGAGTGACAGCGCCCGGAGCGACCGAGTGACGAAGGAGCGTCCAGCTGAGTGACGGCGCGCGGAGCGGCCGAGTGACAAAGAGCGTCCAGCGGAGTGACGGCGCGCGGAGCGGCCGAGTGACGAAGGAGCGTCCAACGGAGTGACGTCGCGCGGAGCGGCCAAGTGTCGAAGGAGCGTCCAGCTGAGTGACGGCACCCGGAGCGACCGAGTGTCGAAGGAGGGTCCAGCTGAGTGACGGCGCGCGGAGCGGCCGAGTGACGAAGAGCGTCCAGCGGAGTGACGGCGCGTGGAGCGGCCGAGTGACGAAGGAGCGTCCAGCGGATTGACGGCGCGCGGAGCGGCCGAGTGTTGAAGGAGCGTCCAGCTGAGTGACGGCGCCCGGAGCGACCGAGTGACGAAGGAGTGTCCAGCTGAGTGACGGCGCGCGGAGCGGCCGAGTGACGAAGAGCGTCCGGCGGAGTGACGGCGCGGGGACCGGCCGAGTGACGAAGGAGCGTCCAGCGGAGTGACGGCGCGCGGAGCGGCCGAGTGACGAAGGAGCGTCGAGCGGAGTGACGGCGCGCGGAGCGGCTTAGTGTCGAAAGAGCGTCCAGGTGAGTGACGGCGCCCGGAGCGACCGAGTGTCGAAGGAGCGTCTAGCTGAGTGACAGCGCCCGGAGCGACCGAGTGACGAAGGAGCGTCCAGCTGAGGGACGGTGCGCGCGGGGCGTCCGAGTGTCGAAGGAGCGTCCAGCGGAGTGACGGCGCGCGGAGCGGCCAAGTGTCGAAGGAGCGTCCAGCTGAGTGACGGCGCCCGGAGCGACCGAGTGTCGAAGGAGGGTCCAGCTGAGTGACGGCGCGCGGAGCGGCCGAGTGACGAAGAGCGTCCAGCGGAGTGACGGCGCGGGGAGCGGCCGAGTGACGAAGGAGCGTCCAGCGGATTGACGGCGCGCGGAGCGGCCGAGTGTCGAAGGAGCGTCCAGCTGAGTGACGGCGCCCGGAGCGACCGAGTGACGAAGGAGTGTCCAGCTGAGTGACGGCGCGCGGAGCGGCCGAGTGACGAAGAGCGTCCGGCGGAGTGACGGCGCGGGGACCGGCCGAGTGACGAAGGAGCGTCCAGCGGAGTGACGGCGCGCGGAGCGACCGAGTGACGAAGGAGCGTCCAGCTGAATGACGGCGCGCGGAGCGACCGAGTGACGAAGAGCGTCCAGCGGAGTGACGGCGCGGGGACCGGCCGAGTGTCGAAGGAGCGTCCAGCGGACTGACGGCGCCCGGAGCGACCGAGTGACGAAGGAGCGTCCAGCTGTGTGACGGCGCGCGGAGCGGCCGAGTGACGAAGGAGCGTCCAACGGAGTGACGGCGCGCGGAGCGGCCAAGTGTCGAAGGAGCGTCCAGCTGAGTGACGGCGCCCGGAGCGACCGAGTGTCGAAGGAGGGTCCAGCTGAGTGACGGCGCGCGGAGCGGCCGAGTGTCGAAGAGCGTCCAGCGGAGTGACGGCGCGCGGAGCGGCCGAGTGACGAAGGAGCGTCCAACGGAGTGACGGCGCGCGGAGCGGCCAAGTGTCGAAGGAGCGTCCAGCTGAGTGACGGCGCCCGGAGCGACCGAGTGTCGAAGGAGGGTCCAGCTGAGTGACGGCGCGCGGAGCGGCCGAGTGACGAAGAGCGTCCAGCGGAGTGACGGCGCGTGGAGCGGCCGAGTGACGAAGGAGCGTCCAGCGGATTGACGGCGCGCGGAGCGGCCGAGTGTCGAAGGAGCGTCCAGCTGAGTGACGGCGCCCGGAGCGACCGAGTGACGAAGGAGTGTCCAGCTGAGTGACGGCGCGCGGAGCGGCCGAGTGACGAAGAGCGTCCAGCGGAGTGACGGCGCGGGGACCGGCCGAGTGACGAAGGAGCGTCCAGCGGAGTGACGGCGTCTGGAGCGGCCGAGTGACGAAGGAGCGTCCAGCGGAGTGACGGCGCGCGGAGCGACTTAGTGTCGAAGGAGCGTCCAGGTGAGTGACGGCGCCCGGAGCGATCGAGTGTCGAAGGAGCGTCTAGCTGAGTGACAGCGCCGGGAGCGACCGAGTGACGAAGGAGCGTCCAGCTGAGGGACGGTGCGCGCGGGGCGACCGAGTGTCGAAGGAGCGTCCAGCTGAATGACGGCGCGCGGAGCGGCCGAGTGAGGAAGGAGCGTCCAGCGGAGTGACGGCGCGCGGAGCGGCCGAACGTCGAAGGAGCGTCCAGCTGAGTGACGGCACCCGAAGCGACCGAGTGTCGAAGGAGTGTTCAGCTGAGTGACGGCGCCCGGAGCGACCGAGTGTCGAAGGAGCGTCTAGCTGAGTGACCGCGCGCGGAGCGACCGAGTGTCGAAGGAGCGTCTAGCTGAGTGACCGCGCCCGGAGCGACCGAGTGACGAAGGAGCGTCTAGCTGGGTGACGGCGCGCGGAGCGGCCGAGTGTCGAAGGAGCGTCCAGCGGACTGACGGCGCCCGGAGCGACCGAGTGACGAAGGAGCGTCCAGCTGAGTGACGGCGCGCGGAGCGGCCGAGTGACGAAGAGCGTCCAGCGGAGTGACGGCGCGCGGAGCGGCCGAGTGACGAAGGAGCGTCCAACGGAGTGACGGCGCGCGGAGCGGCCAAGTGTCGAAGGAGCGTCCAGCTGAGTGACGGCGCCCGGAGCGACCGAGTGTCGAAGGAGGGTCCAGCTGAGTGACGGCGCGCGGAGCGGCCGAGTGACGAAGAGCGTCCAGCGGAGTGATGGCGCGTGGAGCGGCCGATTGACGAAGGAGCGTCCAGCGGATTGATGGCGCGCGGAGCGGCCGAGTGTCGAAGGAGCGTCCAGCTGAGTGACGGCGCCCGGAGCGACCGAGTGACGAAGGATTGTCCAGCTGAGTGACGGCGCGCGGAGCGACCGAGTGACGAAGGAGCGTCCAGCTGAGTGACAGCGCCCGGAGCGACCGAGTGAGGAAGGAGCGTCCAGCGGAGTGACGGCGCGCGGAGCGGCCGAACGTCGAAGGAGCGTCCAGCTGAGTGACGGCACCCGGAGCGACCGAGTGTCGAAGGAGTGTTCAGCTGAGTGACGGCGCCCGGAGCGACCGAGTGTCGAAGGAGCGTCTAGCTGAGTGACCGCGCCCGGAGCGACCGAGTGACGAAGGAGCGTCCAGCTGAGTGACGGCGCGCGGAGCGGCCGAGTGTCGAAGGAGCGTCCAGCGGACTGACGGCGCCCGGAGCGTCCGAGTGACGAAGGAGCGTCCAGCTGAGTGACGGCGCGCGGAGCGGCCGAGTGACGAAGAGCGTCCAGTGGAGTGACGGCGCGCGGAGCGACCGAGTGACGAAGGAGCGTCCAGCGGAGTGACGGCGCGCGGAGCGGCCAAGTGTCGAAGGAGCGTCCAGCTGAGTGACGGCGCCCGGAGCGACCGAGTGTCGAAGGAGGGTCCAGCTGAGTGACGGCGCGCGGAGCGGCCGAGTGACGAAGGAGCGTCCAGCGGAGTGACGGCGCGCGGAGCGGCCGAGTGTCGAAGGAGCGTCTAGCTGAGTGACATCGCCCGGAGCGACCGAGTGAAGAAGGAGCGTCCAGCTAAGGGACGGTCCGCGCGGGGCGACCGAGGGTCGATGGAGCGTCCAGTTGAGTGACGGCACGTGGAGCGGCCGAGTGTGGAAGGAGCGTCCAGCGGATTGACAGCGCGCGGAGCGGCCGAGTGACGAAGGAGCGTCCAGCTGAGTGACGGCGCGCGGAGTGGCCGAGTGACGAAGGAGCGTCCAGCGGATTGACGGCGCATGGAGCGGCCGAGTGTCGAAGTAGCGTCCAGCTGAGTGACGGCGCCCGGAGCGACCGAGTGACGAAGGAGTGTCCAGCTGAGTGACGGCGCGCGGAGCGGCCGAGTGACGAAGAGCGTCCAGCGGAGTGACGGCACGGGGACCGGCCGAGTGACGAAGGAGCGTCCAACGGAGTGACGGCGCGCGGAGCGGCCGAGTGACGAAGGAGCATCCAGCGGAGTGACGGCACGCGAAGCGGCTGAGTGTCGAAGGAGCGTCCAGGTGAGTGACGGCGCCCGGAGCGACCGAGTGTCGAAGGAGCGTCTAGCTGAGTGACAGCGCCCGGAGCGACCGAGTGACGAAGGAGCGTCCAGCTGAGGGACGGTGCGCGCGGGGCGACCGAGTGTTGAAGGAGCGTCCAGCAGAATGACGGCGCGCGGAGCGGCCGAGTGAGGAAGGAGCGTCCAGCGGAGTGACGGCGCGCGGAGCGGCCGAACGTCGAAGGAGCGTCCAGCTGAGTGACGGCACCCGGAGCGACCGAGTGTCGAAGGAGTGTTCAGCTGAGTGACGGCGCCTGGAGCGACCGAGTGTCGAAGGAGCGTCTAGCTGAGTGACCGCGCCCGGAGCGACCGAGTGACGAAGGAGCGGCCAGCGGACTGACGGCGCGCGGAGCGGCCGAGTGTCGAAGGAGCGTCCAGCGGACTGACGGCGCCCGGAGCGACCGAGTGACGAAGGAGCGTCCAGCTGAGTGACGGCGCCCGGAGCGACCGAATGACGAAGGAGTGTCCTGTCAGTGACGGCGCGCGGAGCGGCCGAGTGACGAAGAGCGTCCAGCGGAGTGATGGCGCGAGGAGCGGCCGAGTGACGAAGGAGCGTCCAGCGCAGTGACGGCGCGCGGAGCGGTTGAGTGACGAAGGAGCGTCCAGCGGAGTGACGGCGCGCGGAGCGGCCGAGTGACGAAGGAGCGTCCAGCGGAGTGACGGCGCGCGGAGCGGCCGAGTGTCGAAGGAGCGTCCAGCTGAGTGACGGCGCCCGGAGCGACCGAGTGTCGAAGGAGCGTCCAGCTGAGTGACGGCGCCCGGAGCGACCGAGTGTCGAAGGAGCGTCTAGCTGAGTGACTGCGCCCGTAGCGACCGAGTGACGAAGGAGCGTCCAGCTGAGGGACGGTGCGCGCGGGGCGACCGAGTGTCGAAGGAGCGTCCAGCTGAATGACGGCGCGCGGAGCGGCCGAGTGAGGAAGGAGCGTCCAGCGGAGTGACGGCGCGCGGAGCGGCCGAACGTCGAAGGAGCGTCCAGCTGAGTGACGGCACCCGGAGCGACCCAGTGTCGAAGGAGTGTTCAGCTGAGTGACGGTGCCCGGAGCGACCGAGTGACGAAGGAGCGTCCAGCTGAGGGACAGCGCCCGGAGCGACCGAGTGACGAAGGAGCGTCCAGCTGAGTGACAGCGCCCGGAGCGACCGAGTGTCGAAGGAGCGTCTAGCTGAGTGACAGCGCCCGGAGCGACCGAGTGACGAAGGAGCGTCCAGCTGAGTGACGGCGCGCGGAGCGGCCGAGTGACAAAGAGCGTCCAGCGGAGTGACGGCGCGCGGAGCGGCCGAGTGACGAAGGAGCGTCCAACGGAGTGACGTCGCGCGGAGCGGCCAAGTGTCGAAGGAGCGTCCAGCTGAGTGACGGCGCCCGGAGCGACCGAGTGTCGAAGGAGGGTCCAGCTGAGTGACGGCGCGCGGAGCGGCCGAGTAACGAAGAGCGTCCAGCGGAGTGACGGCGCGGGGACCGGCCGAGTGACGAAGGAGCGTCCAGCGGAGTGACGGCGCGCGGAGCGGCCGAGTGACGAAGGAGCGTCCAGCGGAGTGACGGCGCGCGGAGCGGCCGAGTGACGAAGGAGCGTCCAGCTGAGTGACGGCACCCGGAGCGACCGAGTGTCGAAGGAGTGTTCAGCTGAGTGACGGCGCCCGGAGCGACCGAGTGTCGAAGGAGCGTCTAGCTGAGTGACCGCGCCCGGAGCGACCGAGTGACGAAGGAGCGTCCAGCGGACTGACGGTGCGCGGAGCGGCCGAGTGTCGAAGGAGCGTCCAGCGGACTGACGGCGCCCGGAGCGACCGAGTGACGAAGGAGCGTCCAGCTGAGTGACGGCGCCCGGAGCGACCGAGTGTCGAAGGAGTGTCCTGTCAGTGACGGCGCCCGGAGCGGCCGAGTGACGAAGAGCGTCTAGCGGAGTGACGGCGCGGGGAGCGGCCGAGTGACGAAGGAGCGTCCAGCGCAGTGACGGCGCGCGGAGCGGTTGAGTGACGAAGGAGCGTCCAGCGGAGTGACGGCGCGCGGAGCGGCCGAGTGACGAAGGAGCGTCCATAGGAGTGACGGCGCGCGGAGCGGCCGAGTGTCGAAGGAGCGTCCAGCTGAGTGACGGCGCCCGGAGCGACCGAGTGTCGAAGGAGCGTCTAGCTGAGTGACGGCGCCCGGAGCGACCGAGTGTCGAAGGAGCGTCTAGCTGAGTGACAACGCCCGGAGCGACCGAGTGACGAAGGAGCGTCCAGCTGAGGGACGGTGCACGCGGGGCGACCGAGTGTCGAAGGAGCGTCCAACTGAATGACGGCGCGCGGAGCGGCCGAGTGAGGAAGGAGCGTCCAGCGGAGTGACGGCGCGCGGAGCGGCCGAACGTCGAAGGAGCGTCCAGCTGAGTGACGGCACCCGGAGCGACCCAGTGTCGAAGGAGTGTTCAGCTGAGTGACGGCGCCCGGAGCGACCGAGTGACGAAGGAGCGTCCAGCTGAGTGACGGCGCGCGGAGCGGCCGAGTGTCGAAGGAGCGTCCAGCGGACTGACGGCGCCCGGAGCGACCGAGTGACGAAGGAGCGTCTAGCTGAGTGACGGCGCGCGGAGCGGCCGAGTGACGAAGAGCGTCCAGCGGAGTGACGGCGCGCGGAGCGGCCGAGTGACGAAGGAGCGTCCAGCGGAGTGACGGCGCGCGGAGCGGCCAAGTGTCGAAGGAGCGTCCAGCTGAGTGACGGCGCCCGGAGCAACCGAGTGTCGAAGGAGGGTCCAGCTGAGTGACGGCGCGCGGAGCGGCCGAGTGTCGAAGGAGCGTCCAGCTGAGTGACGGCGCCCGGAGCGACCGAGTGTCGAAGGAGCGTCCAGCTGAGTGACGGCGCCCGGAGCGACCGAGTGTCGAAGGAGCGTCTAGCTGAGTGACAGCGCCCGTAGCGACCGAGTGACGAAGGAGCGTCTAGCTGAGTGACAGCGCCCGGAGCGACCGAGTGTCGAAGGAGCGTCTAGCTGAGTGACAGCGCCCGGAGCGACCGAGTGACGAAGGAGCGTCGAGCTGAGGGACGGTGCACGCGGGGCGACCGAGTGTCGAAGGAGCGTCCAGCTGAGTGACGGCGCGCGGAGCGGCCGAGTGAGGAAGGAGCGTCCAGCGGAGTGACGGCGCGCGGAGCGGCCGAGTGACGAAGGAGCGTCCAGCTGAGTGACAGCGCCCGGAGCGACCGAGTGACGAAGGAGCGTCCAGCTGAGTGACGGCGCGCGGAGCGGCCGAGTGACAAAGAGCGTCCAGCGGAGTGACGGCGCGCGGAGCGGCCGAGTGTCGAAGGAGCGTCCAGCTGAGTGACGGCGCCCGGAGCGACCGAGTGTCGAAGGAGCGTCCAGCTGAGTGACGGCGCCCGGAGCGACCGAGTGTCGAAGGAGCGTCTAGCTGAGTGACAGCGCCCGGAGCGACCGAGTGACGAAGGAGCGTCGAGCTGAGGGACGGTGCACGCGGGGCGACCGAGTGTCGAAGGAGCGTCCAGCTGAATGACGGTGCGCGGAGCGGCCGAGTGAGGAAGGAGCGTCCAGCGGAGTGACGGCGCGCGGAGCGGCCGAGTGACGAAGGAGCGTCCTGCTGAGTGACGGCACCCGGAGCGACCGAGTGTCGAAGGAGTGTTCAGCTGAGTGACGGCGCCCGGAGCGACCGAGTGTCGAAGGAGCGTCTAGCTGAGTGACCGCGCCCGGAGCGACCGAGTGACGAAGGAGCGTCCAGCGGACTGACGGTGCGCGGAGCGGCCGAGTGTCGAAGGAGCGTCCAGCGGACTGACGGCGCCCGGAGCGACCGAGTGACGAAGGAGCGTCCAGCTGAGTGACGGCGCCCGGAGCGACCGAGTGTCGAAGGAGTGTCCTGTCAGTGACGGCGCCCGGAGCGGCCGAGTGACGAAGAGCGTCTAGCGGAGTGACGGCGCGGGGAGCGGCCGAGTGACGAAGGAGCGTCCAGCGCAGTGACGGCGCGCGGAGCGGTTGAGTGACGAAGGAGCGTCCAGCGGAGTGACGGCGCGCGGAGCGGCCGAGTGACGAAGGAGCGTCCATAGGAGTGACGGCGCGCGGAGCGGCCGAGTGTCGAAGGAGCGTCCAGCTGAGTGACGGCGCCCGGAGCGACCGAGTGTCGAAGGAGCGTCTAGCTGAGTGACGGCGCCCGGAGCGACCGAGTGTCGAAGGAGCGTCTAGCTGAGTGACAACGCCCGGAGCGACCGAGTGACGAAGGAGCGTCCAGCTGAGGGACGGTGCACGCGGGGCGACCGAGTGTCGAAGGAGCGTCCAACTGAATGACGGCGCGCGGAGCGGCCGAGTGAGGAAGGAGCGTCCAGCGGAGTGACGGCGCGCGGAGCGGCCGAACGTCGAAGGAGCGTCCAGCTGAGTGACGGCACCCGGAGCGACCCAGTGTCGAAGGAGTGTTCAGCTGAGTGACGGCGCCCGGAGCGACCGAGTGACGAAGGAGCGTCCAGCTGAGTGACGGCGCGCGGAGCGGCCGAGTGTCGAAGGAGCGTCCAGCGGACTGACGGCGCCCGGAGCGACCGAGTGACGAAGGAGCGTCTAGCTGAGTGACGGCGCGCGGAGCGGCCGAGTGACGAAGAGCGTCCAGCGGAGTGACGGCGCGCGGAGCGGCCGAGTGACGAAGGAGCGTCCAGCGGAGTGACGGCGCGCGGAGCGGCCAAGTGTCGAAGGAGCGTCCAGCTGAGTGACGGCGCCCGGAGCAACCGAGTGTCGAAGGAGGGTCCAGCTGAGTGACGGCGCGCGGAGCGGCCGAGTGTCGAAGGAGCGTCCAGCTGAGTGACGGCGCCCGGAGCGACCGAGTGTCGAAGGAGCGTCCAGCTGAGTGACGGCGCCCGGAGCGACCGAGTGTCGAAGGAGCGTCTAGCTGAGTGACCGCGCCCGTAGCGACCGAGTGACGAAGGAGCGTCTAGCTGAGTGACAGCGCCCGGAGCGACCGAGTGTCGAAGGAGCGTCTAGCTGAGTGACAGCGCCCGGAGCGACCGAGTGACGAAGGAGCGTCGAGCTGAGGGACGGTGCACGCGGGGCGACCGAGTGTCGAAGGAGCGTCCAGCTGAGTGACGGCGCGCGGAGCGGCCGAGTGAGGAAGGAGCGTCCAGCGGAGTGACGGCGCGCGGAGCGGCCGAGTGACGAAGGAGCGTCCAGCTGAGTGACAGCGCCCGGAGCGACCGAGTGACGAAGGAGCGTCCAGCTGAGTGACGGCGCGCGGAGCGGCCGAGTGACAAAGAGCGTCCAGCGGAGTGACGGCGCGCGGAGCGGCCGAGTGTCGAAGGAGCGTCCAGCTGAGTGACGGCGCCCGGAGCGACCGAGTGTCGAAGGAGCGTCCAGCTGAGTGACGGCGCCCGGAGCGACCGAGTGTCGAAGGAGCGTCTAGCTGAGTGACAGCGCCCGGAGCGACCGAGTGACGAAGGAGCGTCGAGCTGAGGGACGGTGCACGCGGGGCGACCGAGTGTCGAAGGAGCGTCCAGCTGAATGACGGTGCGCGGAGCGGCCGAGTGAGGAAGGAGCGTCCAGCGGAGTGACGGCGCGCGGAGCGGCCGAACGTCGAAGGAGCGTCCAGCTGAGTGACGGCACCCGGAGCGACCCAGTGTCGAAGGAGTGTTCAGCTGAGTGACGGCGCCCGGAGCGACCGAGTGTCGAAGGAGCGTCTAGCTGAGTGACCGCGCCCGGAGCGACCGAGTGACGAAGGAGCGTCCAGCTGAGTGACGGCGCGCGGAGCGGCCAAGTGACGAAGGAGCGTCCAGCGCAGTGACGGCGCGCGGAGCGGTTGAGTGACGAAGGAGCGTCCAGCGGAGTGACGGCGCGCGGAGCGGCCGAGTGACGAAGGAGCGTCCATAGGAGTGACGGCGCGCGGAGCGGCCGAGTGTCGAAGGAGCGTCCAGCTGAGTGACGGCGTCCGGAGCGACCGAGTGTCGAAGGAGCGTCCAGCTGAGTGACGGCGCCCGGAGCGACCGAGTGTCGAAGGAGCGTCTAGCTGAGTGACAACGCCCGGAGCGACCGAGTGACGAAGGAGCGTCCAGCTGAGGGACGGTGCACGCGGGGCGACCGAGTGTCGAAGGAGCGTCCAACTGAATGACGGCGCGCGGAGCGGCCGAGTGAGGAAGGAGCGTCCAGCGGAGTGACGGCGCGCGGAGCGGCCGAACGTCGAAGGAGCGTCCAGCTGAGTGACGGCACCCGGAGCGACCCAGTGTCGAAGGAGTGTTCAGCTGAGTGACGGCGCCCGGAGCGACCGAGTGTCGAAGGAGCGTCTAGCTGAGTGACCGCGCCCGGAGCGACCGAGTGACGAAGGAGCGTCCAGCTGAGTGACGGCGCGCGGAGCGGCCGAGTGTCGAAGGAGCGTCCAGCGGACTGACGGCGCCCGGAGCGACCGAGTGACGAAGGAGCGTCCAGCTGAGTGACGGCGCGCGGAGCGGCCGAGTGACGAAGAGCGTCCAGCGGAGTGACGGCGCGCGGAGCGGCCGAGTGACGAAGGAGCGTCCAGCGGAGTGACGGCGCGCGGAGCGGCCCAGTGTCGAAGGAGCGTCCAGCTGAGTGACGGCGCCCGGAGCGACCGAGTGTCGAAGGAGGGTCCAGCTGAGTGACGGCGCGCGGAGCGGCCGAGTGTCGAAGGAGCGTCCAGCTGAGTGACAGCGCCCGGAGCGACCGAGTGTCGAAGGAGCGTCTAGCTGAGTGACAGCGCCCGGAGCGACCGAGTGACGAAGGAGCGTCCAGCTGAGTGACGGCGCGCGGAGCGGCCGAGTGACAAAGAGCGTCCAGCGGAGTGACGGCGCGCGGAGCGGCCGAGTGACGAAGGAGCGTCCAACTGAGGGACGGTGCACGCGGGGCGACCGAGTGTCGAAGGAGCGTCCAACTGAATGACGGCGCGCGGAGCGGCCGAGTGAGGAAGGAGCGTCCAGCGGAGTGACGGCGCGCGGAGCGGCCGAACGTCGAAGGAGCGTCCAGCTGAGTGACGGCACCCGGAGCGACCCAGTGTCGAAGGAGTGTTCAGCTGAGTGACGGCGCCCGGAGCGACCGAGTGACGAAGGAGCGTCCAGCTGAGTGACGGCGCGCGGAGCGGCCGAGTGTCGAAGGAGCGTCCAGCGGACTGACGGCGCCCGGAGCGACCGAGTGACGAAGGAGCGTCTAGCTGAGTGACGGCGCGCGGAGCGGCCGAGTGACGAAGAGCGTCCAGCGGAGTGACGGCGCGCGGAGCGGCCGAGTGACGAAGGAGCGTCCAGCGGAGTGACGGCGCGCGGAGCGGCCAAGTGTCGAAGGAGCGTCCAGCTGAGTGACGGCGCCCGGAGCAACCGAGTGTCGAAGGAGGGTCCAGCTGAGTGACGGCGCGCGGAGCGGCCGAGTGTCGAAGGAGCGTCCAGCTGAGTGACGGCGCCCGGAGCGACCGAGTGTCGAAGGAGCGTCCAGCTGAGTGACGGCGCCCGGAGCGACCGAGTGTCGAAGGAGCGTCTAGCTGAGTGACCGCGCCCGTAGCGACCGAGTGACGAAGGAGCGTCTAGCTGAGTGACAGCGCCCGGAGCGACCGAGTGTCGAAGGAGCGTCTAGCTGAGTGACAGCGCCCGGAGCGACCGAGTGACGAAGGAGCGTCGAGCTGAGGGACGGTGCACGCGGGGCGACCGAGTGTCGAAGGAGCGTCCAGCTGAGTGACGGCGCGCGGAGCGGCCGAGTGAGGAAGGAGCGTCCAGCGGAGTGACGGCGCGCGGAGCGGCCGAGTGACGAAGGAGCGTCCAGCTGAGTGACAGCGCCCGGAGCGACCGAGTGACGAAGGAGCGTCCAGCTGAGTGACGGCGCGCGGAGCGGCCGAGTGACAAAGAGCGTCCAGCGGAGTGACGGCGCGCGGAGCGGCCGAGTGTCGAAGGAGCGTCCAGCTGAGTGACGGCGCCCGGAGCGACCGAGTGTCGAAGGAGCGTCCAGCTGAGTGACGGCGCCCGGAGCGACCGAGTGTCGAAGGAGCGTCTAGCTGAGTGACAGCGCCCGGAGCGACCGAGTGACGAAGGAGCGTCGAGCTGAGGGACGGTGCACGCGGGGCGACCGAGTGTCGAAGGAGCGTCCAGCTGAATGACGGTGCGCGGAGCGGCCGAGTGAGGAAGGAGCGTCCAGCGGAGTGACGGCGCGCGGAGCGGCCGAACGTCGAAGGAGCGTCCAGCTGAGTGACGGCACCCGGAGCGACCCAGTGTCGAAGGAGTGTTCAGCTGAGTGACGGCGCCCGGAGCGACCGAGTGTCGAAGGAGCGTCTAGCTGAGTGACCGCGCCCGGAGCGACCGAGTGACGAAGGAGCGTCCAGCTGAGTGACGGCGCGCGGAGCGGCCAAGTGACGAAGGAGCGTCCAGCGCAGTGACGGCGCGCGGAGCGGTTGAGTGACGAAGGAGCGTCCAGCGGAGTGACGGCGCGCGGAGCGGCCGAGTGACGAAGGAGCGTCCATAGGAGTGACGGCGCGCGGAGCGGCCGAGTGTCGAAGGAGCGTCCAGCTGAGTGACGGCGTCCGGAGCGACCGAGTGTCGAAGGAGCGTCTAGCTGAGTGACAGCGCCCGGAGCGACCGAGTGACGAAGGAGCGTCCAGCTGAGTGACGGCGCGCGGAGCGGCCGAGTGACGAAGGAGCGTCCAGCGGAGTGACGGCGCGCGGAGCGGCCCAGTGTCGAAGGAGCGTCCAGCTGAGTGACGGCGCCCGGAGCGACCGAGTGTCGAAGGAGGGTCCAGCTGAGTGACGGCGCGCGGAGCGGCCGAGTGTCGAAGGAGCGTCCAGCTGAGTGACAGCGCCCGGAGCGACCGAGTGTCGAAGGAGCGTCTAGCTGAGTGACAGCGCCCGGAGCGACCGAGTGACGAAGGAGCGTCCAGCTGAGTGACGGCGCGCGGAGCGGCCGAGTGACAAAGAGCGTCCAGCGGAGTGACGGCGCGCGGAGCGGCCGAGTGACGAAGGAGCGTCCAACTGAGGGACGGTGCACGCGGGGCGACCGAGTGTCGAAGGAGCGTCCAACTGAATGACGGCGCGCGGAGCGGCCGAGTGAGGAAGGAGCGTCCAGCGGAGTGACGGCGCGCGGAGCGGCCGAACGTCGAAGGAGCGTCCAGCTGAGTGACGGCACCCGGAGCGACCCAGTGTCGAAGGAGTGTTCAGCTGAGTGACGGCGCCCGGAGCGACCGAGTGACGAAGGAGCGTCCAGCTGAGTGACGGCGCGCGGAGCGGCCGAGTGTCGAAGGAGCGTCCAGCGGACTGACGGCGCCCGGAGCGACCGAGTGACGAAGGAGCGTCTAGCTGAGTGACGGCGCGCGGAGCGGCCGAGTGACGAAGGAGCGTCCAGCGGAGTGACGGCGCGCGGAGCGGCCCAGTGTCGAAGGAGCGTCCAGCTGAGTGACGGCGCCCGGAGCGACCGAGTGTCGAAGGAGGGTCCAGCTGAGTGACGGCGCGCGGAGCGGCCGAGTGTCGAAGGAGCGTCCAGCTGAGTGACAGCGCCCGGAGCGACCGAGTGTCGAAGGAGCGTCTAGCTGAGTGACAGCGCCCGGAGCGACCGAGTGACGAAGGAGCGTCCAGCTGAGTGACGGCGCGCGGAGCGGCCGAGTGACAAAGAGCGTCCAGCGGAGTGACGGCGCGCGGAGCGGCCGAGTGACGAAGGAGCGTCCAACTGAGGGACGGTGCACGCGGGGCGACCGAGTGTCGAAGGAGCGTCCAACTGAATGACGGCGCGCGGAGCGGCCGAGTGAGGAAGGAGCGTCCAGCGGAGTGACGGCGCGCGGAGCGGCCGAACGTCGAAGGAGCGTCCAGCTGAGTGACGGCACCCGGAGCGACCCAGTGTCGAAGGAGTGTTCAGCTGAGTGACGGCGCCCGGAGCGACCGAGTGACGAAGGAGCGTCCAGCTGAGTGACGGCGCGCGGAGCGGCCGAGTGTCGAAGGAGCGTCCAGCGGACTGACGGCGCCCGGAGCGACCGAGTGACGAAGGAGCGTCTAGCTGAGTGACGGCGCGCGGAGCGGCCGAGTGACGAAGAGCGTCCAGCGGAGTGACGGCGCGCGGAGCGGCCGAGTGACGAAGGAGCGTCCAGCGGAGTGACGGCGCGCGGAGCGGCCAAGTGTCGAAGGAGCGTCCAGCTGAGTGACGGCGCCCGGAGCAACCGAGTGTCGAAGGAGGGTCCAGCTGAGTGACGGCGCGCGGAGCGGCCGAGTGTCGAAGGAGCGTCCAGCTGAGTGACGGCGCCCGGAGCGACCGAGTGTCGAAGGAGCGTCCAGCTGAGTGACGGCGCCCGGAGCGACCGAGTGTCGAAGGAGCGTCTAGCTGAGTGACCGCGCCCGTAGCGACCGAGTGACGAAGGAGCGTCTAGCTGAGTGACAGCGCCCGGAGCGACCGAGTGTCGAAGGAGCGTCTAGCTGAGTGACAGCGCCCGGAGCGACCGAGTGACGAAGGAGCGTCGAGCTGAGGGACGGTGCACGCGGGGCGACCGAGTGTCGAAGGAGCGTCCAGCTGAGTGACGGCGCGCGGAGCGGCCGAGTGAGGAAGGAGCGTCCAGCGGAGTGACGGCGCGCGGAGCGGCCGAGTGACGAAGGAGCGTCCAGCTGAGTGACAGCGCCCGGAGCGACCGAGTGACGAAGGAGCGTCCAGCTGAGTGACGGCGCGCGGAGCGGCCGAGTGACAAAGAGCGTCCAGCGGAGTGACGGCGCGCGGAGCGGCCGAGTGTCGAAGGAGCGTCCAGCTGAGTGACGGCGCCCGGAGCGACCGAGTGTCGAAGGAGCGTCCAGCTGAGTGACGGCGCCCGGAGCGACCGAGTGTCGAAGGAGCGTCTAGCTGAGTGACAGCGCCCGGAGCGACCGAGTGACGAAGGAGCGTCGAGCTGAGGGACGGTGCACGCGGGGCGACCGAGTGTCGAAGGAGCGTCCAGCTGAATGACGGTGCGCGGAGCGGCCGAGTGAGGAAGGAGCGTCCAGCGGAGTGACGGCGCGCGGAGCGGCCGAACGTCGAAGGAGCGTCCAGCTGAGTGACGGCACCCGGAGCGACCCAGTGTCGAAGGAGTGTTCAGCTGAGTGACGGCGCCCGGAGCGACCGAGTGTCGAAGGAGCGTCTAGCTGAGTGACCGCGCCCGGAGCGACCGAGTGACGAAGGAGCGTCCAGCTGAGTGACGGCGCGCGGAGCGGCCAAGTGACGAAGGAGCGTCCAGCGCAGTGACGGCGCGCGGAGCGGTTGAGTGACGAAGGAGCGTCCAGCGGAGTGACGGCGCGCGGAGCGGCCGAGTGACGAAGGAGCGTCCATAGGAGTGACGGCGCGCGGAGCGGCCGAGTGTCGAAGGAGCGTCCAGCTGAGTGACGGCGTCCGGAGCGACCGAGTGTCGAAGGAGCGTCCAGCTGAGTGACGGCGCCCGGAGCGACCGAGTGTCGAAGGAGCGTCTAGCTGAGTGACAACGCCCGGAGCGACCGAGTGACGAAGGAGCGTCCAGCTGAGGGACGGTGCACGCGGGGCGACCGAGTGTCGAAGGAGCGTCCAACTGAATGACGGCGCGCGGAGCGGCCGAGTGAGGAAGGAGCGTCCAGCGGAGTGACGGCGCGCGGAGCGGCCGAACGTCGAAGGAGCGTCCAGCTGAGTGACGGCACCCGGAGCGACCCAGTGTCGAAGGAGTGTTCAGCTGAGTGACGGCGCCCGGAGCGACCGAGTGTCGAAGGAGCGTCTAGCTGAGTGACCGCGCCCGGAGCGACCGAGTGACGAAGGAGCGTCCAGCTGAGTGACGGCGCGCGGAGCGGCCGAGTGTCGAAGGAGCGTCCAGCGGACTGACGGCGCCCGGAGCGACCGAGTGACGAAGGAGCGTCCAGCTGAGTGACGGCGCGCGGAGCGGCCGAGTGACGAAGAGCGTCCAGCGGAGTGACGGCGCGCGGAGCGGCCGAGTGACGAAGGAGCGTCCAGCGGAGTGACGGCGCGCGGAGCGGCCCAGTGTCGAAGGAGCGTCCAGCTGAGTGACGGCGCCCGGAGCGACCGAGTGTCGAAGGAGGGTCCAGCTGAGTGACGGCGCGCGGAGCGGCCGAGTGTCGAAGGAGCGTCCAGCTGAGTGACAGCGCCCGGAGCGACCGAGTGTCGAAGGAGCGTCTAGCTGAGTGACAGCGCCCGGAGCGACCGAGTGACGAAGGAGCGTCCAGCTGAGTGACGGCGCGCGGAGCGGCCGAGTGACAAAGAGCGTCCAGCGGAGTGACGGCGCGCGGAGCGGCCGAGTGACGAAGGAGCGTCCAACGGAGTGACGTCGTGCGGAGCGGCCAAGTGTCGAAGGAGCGTCCAGCTGAGTGACGGCGCCTGGAGCGACCGAGTGTCGAAGGAGGGTCCAGCTGAGTGACGGCGCGCGGAGCGGCCGAGTGACGAAGAGCGTCCAGCGGAGTGACGGCGCGTGGAGCGGCCGAGTGACGAAGGAGCGTCCAGCGGATTGACGGCGCGCGGAGCGGCCGAGTGACGAAGGAGTGTCCAGCTGAGTGACGGCGCGCGGAGCGGCCGAGTGACGAAGAGCGTCCAGCGGAGTGACGGCGCGGGGACCGGCCGAGTGACGAAGGAGCGTCCAGCGGAGTGACGGCGCACTGAGCGGCCGAGTGACGAAGGAGCGTCCAGCGGAGTGACGGCGCGCGGAGCGGCTTAGTGTCGAAAGAGCGTCCAGGTGAGTGACGGCGCCCGGAGCGACCGAGTGTCGAAGGAGCGTCTAGCTGAGTGACAGCGCCCGGAGCGACCGAGTGACGAAGGAGCGTCCAGCTGAGGGACGGTGAGCGCGGGGCGACCGAGTGTCGAAGGAGCGTCCAGCTGAATGACGGCGCGCGGAGCGGCCGAGTGAGGAAGGAGCGTCCAGCGGAGTGACGGCGCGTGGAGCGGCCGAATGTCGAAGGGGCATCCAGCTGAGTGACGGCACCCGGAGCGACCGAGTGTCGAAGGAGTGTTCAGCTGAGTGACGGCGCCCGGAGCGACCGAGTGTCGAAGGAGCGTCTAGCTGAGTGACCGCGCCCGGAGCGACCGAGTGACGAAGGAGCGTCCAGCGGACTGACGGTGCGCGGAGCGGCCGAGTGTCGAAGGAGCGTCCAGCGGACTGACGGCGCCCGGAGCGACCGAGTGACGAAGGAGCGTCCAGCTGAGTGACGGCGCCCGGAGCGACCGAGTGTCGAAGGAGTGTCCTGTCAGTGACGGCGCCCGGAGCGGCCGAGTGACGAAGAGCGTCTAGCGGAGTGACGGCGCGGGGAGCGGCCGAGTGACGAAGGAGCGTCCAGCGGAGTGACGGCGCGCGGAGCGGCCGAGTGACGAAGGAGCGTCCATAGGAGTGACGGCGCGCGGAGCGGCCGAGTGTCGAAGGAGCGTCCAGCTGAGTGACGGCGCCCGGAGCGACCGAGTGTCGAAGGAGCGTCCAGCTGAGTGACGGCGCCCGGAGCGACCGAGTGTCGAAGGAGCGTCTAGGTGAGTGACAGCGCCCGGAGCGACCGAGTGACGAAGGAGCGTCCAGCTGAGGGACGGTGCGCGCGGGGCGACCGAGTGTCGAAGGAGCGTCCAGCTGAATGACGGCGCGCGGAGCGGCCGAGTGAGGAAGGAGCGTCCAGCGGAGTGACGGCGCGCGGAGCGGCCGAACGTCGAAGGAGCGTCCAGCTGAGTGACGGCACCCGGAGCGACCCAGTGTCGAAGGAGTGTTCAGCTGAGTGACGGCGCCCGGAGCGACCGAGTGTCGAAGGAGCGTCTAGCTGAGTGACCGCGCCCGGAGCGACAGAGTGACGAAGGAGCGTCCAGCTGAGTGACGGCGCGCGGAGCGGCCGAGTGTCGAAGGAGCGTCCAGCGGACTGACGGCGCCCGGAGCGACCGAGTGACGAAGGAGCGTCCAGCTGAGTGACGGCGCGCGGAGCGGCCGAGTGTCGAAGAGCGTCCAGCGGAGTGACGGCGCGCGGAGCGGCCGAGTGACGAAGGAGCGTCCAGCGGAGTGACGGCGCGCGGAGCGGCCAAGTGTCGAAGGAGCGTCCAGCTGAGTGACGGCGCCCGGAGCAACCGAGTGTCGAAGGAGGGTCCAGCTGAGTGACGGCGCGCGGAGCGGCCGAGTGACGAAGAGCGTCCAGCGGAGTGACGGCGCGCGGAGCGGCCGAGTGACGAAGGAGCGTCCAGCGGAGTGACGGCGCGCGGAGCGGCCCAGTGTCGAAGGAGCGTCCAGCTGAGTGACGGCGCCCGGAGCGACCGAGTGTCGAAGGAGGGTCCAGCTGAGTGACGGCGCGCGGAGCGGCCGAGTGTCGAAGGAGCGTCCAGCTGAGTGACAGCGCCCGGAGCGACCGAGTGTCGAAGGAGCGTCTAGCTGAGTGACAGCGCCCGGAGCGACCGAGTGACGAAGGAGCGTCCAGCTGAGTGACGGCGCGCGGAGCGGCCGAGTGACAAAGAGCGTCCAGCGGAGTGACGGCGCGCGGAGCGGCCGAGTGACGAAGGAGCGTCCAATGGAGTGACGTCGTGCGGAGCGGCCAAGTGTCGAAGGAGCGTCCAGCTGAGTGACGGCGCCCGGAGCGACCGAGTGTCGAAGGAGGGTCCAGCTGAGTGACGGCGCGTGGAGCGGCCGAGTGACGAAGGAGCGTCCAGCGGAGTGACGGCGCGGGGACCGGCCGAGTGACGAAGGAGCGTCCAGCGGAGTGACGGCGCGCTGAGCGGCCGAGTGACGAAGGAGCGTCCAGCGGAGTGACGGCGCGCGGAGCGGCTTAGTGTCGAAAGAGCGTCCAGGTGAGTGACGGCGCCCGGAGCGACCGAGTGTCGAAGGAGCGTCTAGCTGAGTGACAGCGCCCGGAGCGACCGAGTGACGAAGGAGCGTCCAGCTGAGGGACGGTGCGCGCGGGGCGACCGAGTGTCGAAGGAGCGTCCAGCTGAATGACGGCGCGCGGAGCGGCCGAGTGAGGAAGGAGCGTCCAGCGGAGTGACGGCGCGTGGAGCGGCCGAATGTCGAAGGGGCATCCAGCTGAGTGACGGCACCCGGAGCGACCGAGTGTCGAAGGAGTGTTCAGCTGAGTGACGGCGCCCGGAGCGACCGAGTGTCGAAGGAGCGTCTAGCTGAGTGACCGCGCCCGGAGCGACCGAGTGACGAAGGAGCGTCCAGCGGACTGACGGTGCACGGAGCGGCCGAGTGTCGAAGGAGCGTCCAGCGGACTGACGGCGCCCGGAGCGACCGAGTGACGAAGGAGCGTCCAGCTGAGTGACGGCGCCCGGAGCGACCGAGTGTCGAAGGAGTGTCCTGTCAGTGACGGCGCCCGGAGCGGCCGAGTGACGAAGAGCGTCTAGCGGAGTGACGGCGCGGGGAGCGGCCGAGTGACGAAGGAGCGTCCAGCGGAGTGACGGCGCGCGGAGCGGCCGAGTGACGAAGGAGCGTCCATAGGAGTGACGGCGCGCGGAGCGGCCGAGTGTCGAAGGAGCGTCCAGCTGAGTGACGGCGCCCGGAGCGACCGAGTGTCGAAGGAGCATCCAGCTGAGTGACGGCGCCCGGAGCGACCGAGTGTCGAAGGAGCGTCTAGGTGAGTGACAGCGCCCGGAGCGACCGAGTGACGAAGGAGCGTCCAGCTGAGGGACGGTGCGCGCGGGGCGACCGAGTGTCGAAGGAGCGTCCAGCTGAATGACGGCGCGCGGAGCGGCCGAGTGAGGAAGGAGCGTCCAGCGGAGTGACGGTGCGCGGAGCGGCCGAACGTCGAAGGAGCGTCCAGCTGAGTGACGGCACCCGGAGCGACCCAGTGTCGAAGGAGTGTTCAGCTGAGTGACGGCGCCCGGAGCGACCGAGTGTCGAAGGAGCGTCTAGCTGAGTGACCGCGCCCGGAGCGACAGAGTGACGAAGGAGCGTCCAGCTGAGTGACGGCGCGCGGAGCGGCCGAGTGTCGAAGGAGCGTCCAGCGGACTGACGGCGCCCGGAGCGACCGAGTGACGAAGGAGCGTCCAGCTGAGTGACGGCGCGCGGAGCGGCCGAGTGTCGAAGAGCGTCCAGCGGAGTGACGGCGCGCGGAGCGGCCGAGTGACGAAGGAGAGTCCAGCGGAGTGACGGCGCGCGGAGCGGCCAAGTGTCGAAGGAGCGTCCAGCTGAGTGACGGCGCCCGGAGCAACCGAGTGTCGAAGGAGGGTCCAGCTGAGTGACGGCGCGCGGAGCGGCCGAGTGACGAAGAGCGTCCAGCGGAGTCACGGCGCGTGGAGCGGCCGAGTGACGAAGGAGCGTCCAGCGGATTGACGGCGCGCGGAGCGGCCGAGTGTCGAAGGAGCGTCCAGCTGAGTGACGGTGCCCGGAGTGACCGAGTGACGAAGGAGTGTCCAGCTGAGTGACGGCGCCCGTAGCGACCGAGTGACGAAGGAGCGTCCAGCTGAGGGACGGTGCGCGCGGGGCGACCGAGTGTCGAAGGAGCGTCCAGCTGAATGACGGCGCGCGGAGCGGCCGAGTGAGGAAGGAGCGTCCAGCGGAGTGACGGCGCGCGGAGCTGCCGAACGTTGAAGGAGCGTCCAGCTGAGTGACGGCACCCGGAGCGACCCAGTGTCGAAGGAGTGTTCAGCTGAGGGACGGCGCCCGGAGCGACCGAGTGACGAAGGAGCGTCCAGCTGAGGGACAGCGCCCGGAGCGACCGAGTGACGAAGGAGCGTCCAGCTGAGTGACAGCGCCCGGAGCGACCGAGTGTCGAAGGAGCGTCTAGCTGAGTGACAGCGCCCGGAGCGACCGAGTGACGAAGGAGCGTCCAGCTGAGTGACGGCGCGCGGAGCGGCCGAGTGACAAAGAGCGTCCAGCGGAGTGACGGCGCGCGGAGCGGCCGAGTGACGAAGGAGCGTCCAACGGAGTGACGTCGCGCGGAGCGGCCGAGTGACGAAGGAGCGTCCAGCTGAGTGACGGCACCCGGAGCGACCGAGTGTCGAAGGAGTGTTCAGCTGAGTGACGGCGCCCGGAGCGACCGAGTGTCGAAGGAGCGTCTAGCTGAGTGACCGCGCCCGGAGCGACCGAGTGACGAAGGAGCGTCCAGCGGACTGACGGTGCGCGGAGCGGCCGAGTGTCGAAGGAGCGTCCAGCGGACTGACGGCGCCCGGAGCGACCGAGTGACGAAGGAGCGTCCAGCTGAGTGACGGCGCCCGGAGCGACCGAGTGTCGAAGGAGTGTCCTGTCAGTGACGGCGCCCGGAGCGGCCGAGTGACGAAGAGCGTCTAGCGGAGTGACGGCGCGGGGAGCGGCCGAGTGACGAAGGAGCGTCCAGCGCAGTGACGGCGCGCGGAGCGGTTGAGTGACGAAGGAGCGTCCAGCGGAGTGACGGCGCGCGGAGCGGCCGAGTGACGAAGGAGCGTCCATAGGAGTGACGGCGCGCGGAGCGGCCGATTGTCGAAGGAGCGTCCAGCTGAGTGACGGCGCCCGGAGCGACCGAGTGTCGAAGGAGCGTCCAGCTGAGTGACGGCGCCCGGAGCGACCGAGTTTCGAAGGAGCGTCTAGCTGAGTGACAACGCCCGGAGCGACCGAGTGACGAAGGAGCGTCCAGCTGAGGGACGGTGCACGCGGGGCGACCGAGTGTCGAAGGAGCGTCCAACTGAATGACGGCGCGCGGAGCGGCCGAGTGAGGAAGGAGCGTCCAGCGGAGTGACGGCGCGCGGAGCGGCCGAACGTCGAAGGAGCGTCCAGCTGAGTGACGGCACCCGGAGCGACCCAGTGTCGAAGGAGTGTTCAGCTGAGTGACGGCGCCCGGAGCGACCGAGTGTCGAAGGAGCGTCTAGCTGAGTGACCGCGCCCGGAGCGACCGAGTGACGAAGGAGCGTCCAGCTGAGTGACGGCGCGCGGAGCGGCCGAGTGTCGAAGGAGCTTCCAGCGGACTGACGGCGCCCGGAGCGACCGAGTGACGAAGGAGCGTCCAGCTGAGTGACGGCGCGCGGAGCGGCCGAGTGACGAAGGGCGTCCAGCGGAGTGACGGCGCGCGGAGCGGCCGAGTGACGAAGGAGCGTCCAGCGGAGTGACGGCGCGCGGAGCGGCCAAGTGTCGAAGGAGCGTCCAGCTGAGTGACGGCGCCCGGAGCGACCGAGTGTCGAAGGAGGGTCCAGCTGAGTGACGGCGCGCGGAGCGGCCGAGTGTCGAAGGAGCGTCCAGCTGAGTGACAGCGCCCGGAGCGACCGAGTGTCGAAGGAGCGTCTAGCTGAGTGACAGCGCCCGGAGCGACCGAGTGACGAAGGAGCGTCCAGCTGAGTGACGGCGCGCGGAGCGGCCGAGTGACAAAGAGCGTCCAGCGGAGTGACGGCGCGCGGAGCGGCCGAGTGACGAAGGAGCGTCCAACGGAGTGACGTCGTGCGGAGCGGCCAAGTGTCGAAGGAGCGTCCAGCTGAGTGACGGCGCCCGGAGCGACCGAGTGTCGAAGGAGGGTCCAGCTGAGTGACGGCGCGCGGAGCGGCCGAGTGACGAAGAGCGTCCAGCGGAGTGACGGCGCGTGGAGCGGCCGAGTGACGAAGGAGCGTCCAGCGGATTGACGGCGCGCGGAGCGGCCGAGTGTCGAAGGAGCGTCCAGCTGAGTGACGGCGCCCGGAGTGAACGAGTGACGAAGGAGTGTCCAGCTGAGTGACGGCGCGCGCAGCGGCCGAGTGACGAAGAGCGTCCAGCGGAGTGACGGCGCGGGGAGCGGCCGAGTGACGAAGGAGCGTCCAGCGGAGTGACGGCGCGCGGAGCGGCTTAGTGTCGAAAGAGCGTCCAGGTGAGTGACGGCGCCCGGAGCGACCGAGTGTCGAAGGAGCGTCTAGCCGAGTGACAGCGCCCGGAGCGACCGAGTGACGAAGGAGCGTCCAGCTGAGGGACGGTGCACGCGGGGCGACCGAGTGTCGAAGGAGCGTCCAACTGAATGACGGCGCGCGGAGCGGCCGAGTGAGGAAGGAGCGTCCAGCGGAGTGACGGCGCGCGGAGCGGCCGAACGTCGAAGGAGCGTCCAGCTGAGTGACGGCACCCGGAGCGACCCAGTGTCGAAGGAGTGTTCAGCTGAGTGACGGCGCCCGGAGCGACCGAGTGTCGAAGGAGCGTCTAGCTGAGTGACCGCGCCCGGAGCGACCGAGTGACGAAGGAGCGTCCAGCTGAGTGACGGCACGCGGAGCGGCCGAGTGTCGAAGGAGCGTCCAGCGGACTGACGGCGCCCGGAGCGACCGAGTGACGAAGGAGCGTCCAGCTGAGTGACGGCGCGCGGAGCGGCCGAGTGACGAAGAGCGTCCAGCGGAGTGACGGCGCGCGGAGCGGCCGAGTGACGAAGGAGCGTCCATAGGAGTGACGGCGCGCGGAGCGGCCGAGTGTCGAAGGAGCGTCCAGCTGAGTGACGGCGCCCGGAGCGACCGAGTGTCGAAGGAGCGTCTAGCTGAGTGACGGCGCGCGGAGCGGCCGAGTGACGAAGAGCGTCCAGCGGAGTGACGGCGCGTGGAGCGGCCGAGTGACGAAGGAGCGTCCAGCGGATTGACGGCGCGCGGAGCGGCCGAGTGTCGAAGGAGCGTCCAGCTGAGTGACGGCGCCCGGAGTGAACGAGTGACGAAGGAGTGTCCAGCTGAGTGACGGCGCGCGCAGCGGCCGAGTGACGAAGAGCGTCCAGCGGAGTGACGGCGCGGGGACCGGCCGAGTGACGAAGGAGCGTCCAGCGGAGTGACGGCGCGCGGAGCGGCCGAGTGACGAAGGAGCGTCCAGCGGAGTGACGGCGCGCGGAGCGGCTTAGTGTCGAAAGAGCGTCCAGGTGAGTGACGGCGCCCGGAGCGACCGAGTGTCGAAGGAGCGTCTAGCCGAGTGACAGCGCCCGTAGCGACCGAGTGACGAAGGAGCGTCCAGCTGAGGGACGGTGCACGCGGGGCGACCGAGTGTCGAAGGAGCGTCCAACTGAATGACGGCGCGCGGAGCGGCCGAGTGAGGAAGTAGCGTCCAGCGGAGTGACGGCGCGCGGAGCGGCCGAACGTCGAAGGAGCGTCCAGCTGAGTGACGGCACCCGGAGCGACCCAGTGTCGAAGGAGTGTTCAGCTGAGTGACGGCGCCCGGAGCGACCGAGTGTCGAAGGAGCGTCTAGCTGAGTGACCGCGCCCGGAGCGACCGAGTGACGAAGGAGCGTCCAGCTGAGTGACGGCACGCGGAGCGGCCGAGTGTCGAAGGAGCGTCCAGCGGACTGACGGCGCCCGGAGCGACCGAGTGACGAAGGAGCGTCCAGCTGAGTGACGGCGCGCGGAGCGGCCGAGTGACGAAGAGCGTCCAGCGGAGTGACGGCGCGCGGAGCGGCCGAGTGACGAAGGAGCGTCCAGCGGAGTGACGGCGCGCGGAGCGGCCAAGTGTCGAAGGAGCGTCCAGCTGAGTGACGGCGCCCGGAGCGACCGAGTGTCGAAGGAGGGTCCAGCTGAGTGACGGCGCGCGGAGCGGCCGAGTGTCGAAGGAGCGTCCAGCTGAGTGACAGCGCCCGGAGCGACCGAGTGTCGAAGGAGCGTCTAGCTGAGTGACAGCGCCCGGAGCGACCGAGTGACGAAGGAGCGTCCAGCTGAGTGACGGCGCGCGGAGCGGCCGAGTGACAAAGAGCGTCCAGCGGAGTGACGGCGCGCGGAGCGGCCGAGTGACGAAGGAGCGTCCAAAGGAGTGACGTCGTGCGGAGCGGCCAAGTGTCGAAGGAGCGTCCAGCTGAGTGACGGCGCCCGGAGCGACCGAGTGTCGAAGGAGGGTCTAGCTGAGTGACGGCGCGCGGAGCGGCCGAGTGACGAAGAGCGTCCAGCGGAGTGACGGCGCGTGGAGCGGCCGAGTGACGAAGGAGCGTCCAGCGGATTGACGGCGCGCGGAGCGGCCGATTGTCGAAGGAGCGTCCAGCTGAGTGACGGCGCCCGGAGTGACCGAGTGATGAAGGAGTGTCCAGCTGAGTGATGGCGCGCGGAGCGGCCGAGTGACGAAGAGCGTCCTGCGGAGTGACGGCGCGGGGACCGGCCGAGTGACGAAGGAGCGTCCAGCGGAGTGATGGCGCGCGGAGCGGCCGAGTGACGAAGGAGCGTCCAGCGGAGTGACGGCGCGCGGAGCGGCTTAGTGTCGAAAGAGCGTCCAGGTGAGTGACGGCGCCCGGAGCGACCGAGTGTCGAAGGAGCGTCTAGCTGAGTGACAGCGCCCGGAGCGACCGAGTGACGAAGGAGCGTCCAGCTGAGGGACGGTGCGCGCGGGGCGACCGAGTGTCGAAGGAGCGTCCAGCTGAATGACGGCGCGCGGAGCGGCCGAGTGAGGAAGGAGCGTCCAGCGGAGTGACGGCGCGTGGAGCGGCCGAATGTCGAAGGGGCATCCAACTGAGTGACGGCACCCGGAGCGACCGAGTGTCGAAGGAGTGTTCAGCTGAGTGACGGCGCCCGGAGCGACCGAGTGTCGAAGGAGCGTCTAGCTGAGTGACCGCGCCCGGAGCGACCGAGTGACGAAGGAGCGTCCAGCGGACTGACGGTGCGCGGAGCGGCCGAGTGTCGAAGGAGCGTCCAGCGGACTGACGGCGCCCGGAGCGACCGAGTGACGAAGGAGCGTCCAGCTGAGTGACGGCGCCCGGAGCGACCGAGTGTCGAAGGAGTGTCCTGTCAGTGACGGCGCCCGGAGCGGCCGAGTGACGAAGAGCGTCTAGCGGAGTGACGGCGCGGGGAGCGGCCGAGTGACGAAGGAGCGTCCAGCGCAGTAACGGCGCGCGGAGCGGTTGAGTGACGAAGGAGCGTCCAGCGGAGTGACGGCGCGCGGAGCGGCCGAGTGACGAAGGAGCGTCCATAGGAGTGACGGCGCGCGGAGCGGCCGAGTGTCGAAGGAGCGTCCAGCTGAGTGACGGCGCCCGGAGCGACCGAGTGTCGAAGGAGCGTCCAGCTGAGTGACGGCGCCCGGAGCGACCGAGTGTCGAAGGAGCGTCTAGGTGAGTGACAGCGCCCGGAGCGACCGAGTGACGAAGGAGCGTCCAGCTGAGGGACGGTGCGCGCGGGGCGACCGAGTGTCGAAGGAGCGTCCAGCTGAATGACGGCGCGCGGAGCGGCCGAGTGAGGAAGGAGCGTCCAGCGGAGTGACGGCGCGCGGAGCGGCCGAACGTCGAAGGAGCGTCCAGCTGAGTGACGGCACCCGGAGCGACCCAGTGTCGAAGGAGTGTTCAGCTGAGTGACGGCGCCCGGAGCGACCGAGTGTCGAAGGAGCGTCTAGCTGAGTGACCGCGCCCGGAGCGACAGAGTGACGAAGGAGCGTCCAGCTGAGTGACGGCGCGCGGAGCGGCCGAGTGTCGAAGGAGCGTCCAGCGGACTGACGGCGCCCGGAGCGACCGAGTGACGAAGGAGCGTCCAGCTGAGTGATGGCGCGCGGAGCGGCCGAGTGACGAAGAGCGTCCAGCGGAGTGACGGCGCGCGGAGCGGCCGAGTGACGAAGGAGCGCCCAGCGGAGTGACGGCGCGCGGAGCGGCCAAGTGTCGAAGGAGCGTCCAGCTGAGTGACGGCGCCCGGAGCAACCGAGTGTCGAAGGAGGGTCCAGCTGAGTGACGGCGCGCGGAGCGGCCGAGTGACGAAGAGCGTCCAGCGGAGTGACGGCGCGTGGAGCGGCCGAGTGACGAAGGAGCGTCCAGCGGATTGACGGCGCGCGGAGCGGCCGAGTGTCGAAGGAGCGTCCAGCTGAGTGACGGCGCCCGGAGTGACCGAGTGACGAAGGAGTGTCCAGCTGAGTGACGGCGCCCGTAGCGACCGAGTGACGAAGGAGCGTCCAGCTGAGGGACGGTGCGCGCGGGGCGACCGAGTGTCGAAGGAGCGTCCAGCTGAATGACGGCGCGCGGAGCGGCCGAGTGAGGAAGGAGCGTCCAGCGGAGTGGACGGCGCGCGGAGCGGCCGAACGTTGAAGGAGCGTCCAGCTGAGTGACGGCACCCGGAGCGACCCAGTGTCGAAGGAGTGTTCAGCTGAGTGACGGCGCCCGGAGCGACCGAGTGACGAAGGAGCGTCCAGCTGAGGGACAGCGCCCGGAGCGACCGAGTGACGAAGGAGCGTCCAGCTGAGTGACAGCGCCCGGAGCGACCGAGTGTCGAAGGAGCGTCTAGCTGAGTGACAGCGCCCGGAGCGACCGAGTGACGAAGGAGCGTCCAGCTGAGTGACGGCGCGCGGAGCGGCCGAGTGACAAAGAGCGTCCAGCGGAGTGACGCGCGCGGAGCGGCCGAGTGACGAAGGAGCGTCCAACGGAGTGACGTCGCGCGGAGCGGCCGAGTGACGAAGGAGCGTCCAGCTGAGTGACGGCACCCGGAGCGACCGAGTGTCGAAGGAGTGTTCAGCTGAGTGACGGCGCCCGGAGCGACCGAGTGTCGAAGGAGCGTCTAGCTAAGTGACCGCGCCCGGAGCGACCGAGTGACGAAGGAGCGTCCAGCGGACTGACGGTGCGCGGAGCGGCCGAGTGTCGAAGGAGCGTCCAGCGGACTGACGGCGCCCGGAGCGACCGAGTGACGAAGGAGCGTCCAGCTGAGTGACGGCGCCCGGAGCGACCGAGTGTCGAAGGAGTGTCCTGTCAGTGACGGCGCCCGGAGCGGCCGAGTGACGAAGAGCGTCTAGCGGAGTGACGGCGCGGGGAGCGGCCGAGTGACGAAGGAGCGTCCAGCGCAGTGACGGCGCGCGGAGCGGTTGAGTGACGAAGGAGCGTCCAGCGGAGTGACGGCGCGCGGAGCGGCCGAGTGACGAAGGAGCGTCCATAGGAGTGACGGCGCGCGGAGCGGCCGAGTGTCGAAGGAGCGTCCAGCTGAGTGACGGCGCCCGGAGCGACCGAGTGTCGAAGGAGCGTCCAGCTGAGTGACGGCGCCCGGAGCGACCGAGTGTCGAAGGAGCGTCTAGCTGAGTGACAACGCCCGGAGCGACCGAGTGACGAAGGAGCGTCCAGCTGAGGGACGGTGCACGCGGGGCGACCGAGTGTCGAAGGAGCGTCCAACTGAATGACGGCGCGCGGAGCGGCCGAGTGAGGAAGGAGCGTCCAGCGGAGTGACGGCGCGCGGAGCGGCCGAACGTCGAAGGAGCGTCCAGCTGAGTGACGGCACCCGGAGCGACCCAGTGTCGAAGGAGTGTTCAGCTGAGTGACGGCGCCCGGAGCGACCGAGTGTCGAAGGAGCGTCTAGCTGAGTGACCGCGCCCGGAGCGACCGAGTGACGAAGGAGCATCCAGCTGAGTGACGGCGCGCGGAGCGGCCGAGTGTCGAAGGAGCGTCCAGCGGACTGACGGCGCCCGGAGCGACCGAGTGACGAAGGAGCGTCCAGCTGAGTGACGGCGCGCGGAGCGGCCGAGTGACGAAGAGGTCCAGCAGGAGTGACGGCGCGCGGAGCGGCCGAGTGACGAAGGAGCGTCCAGCGGAGTGACGGCGCGCGGAGCGGCCAAGTGTCGAAGGAGCGTCCAGCTGAGTGACGGCGCCCGGAGCGACCGAGTGTCGAAGGAGGGTCCAGCTGAGTGACGGCGCGCGGAGCGGCCGAGTGTCGAAGGAGCGTCCAGCTGAGTGACAGCGCCCGGAGCGACCGAGTGTCGAAGGAGCGTCTAGCTGAGTGACAGCGCCCGGAGCGACCGAGTGACGAAGGAGCGTCCAGCTGAGTGACGGCGCGCGGAGCGGCCGAGTGACAAAGAGCGTCCAGCGGAGTGACGGCGCGCGGAGCGGCCGAGTGACGAAGGAGCGTCCAACGGAGTGACGTCGTGCGGAGCGGCCAAGTGTCGAAGGAGCGTCCAGCTGAGTGAGGGCGCCCGGAGCGACCGAGTGTCGAAGGAGGGTCCAGCTGAGTGACGGCGCGCGGAGCGGCCGAGTGACGAAGAGCGTCCAGCGGAGTGACGGCGCGTGGAGCGGCCGAGTGACGAAGGAGCGTCCAGCGGATTGACGGCGCGCGGAGCGGCCGAGTGTCGAAGGAGCGTCCAGCTGAGTGACGGCGCCCGGAGTGACCGAGTGACGAAGGAGTGTCCAGCTGAGTGACGGCGCGCGGAGCGGCCGAGTGACGAAGAGCGTCCAGCGGAGTGACGGCGCGGGGACCGGCCGAGTGACGAAGGAGCGTCCAGCAGAGTGACGGCGCGCGGAGCGGCCGAGTGACGAAGGAGCGTCCAGCGGAGTGACGGCGCGCGGAGCGGCTTAGTGTCGAAAGAGCGTCCAGGTGAGTGACGGCGCCCGGAGCGACCGAGTGTCGAAGGAGCGTCTAGCTGAGTGACAGCGCCCGGAGCGACCGAGTGACGAAGGAGAGTCCAGCTGAGGGACGGTGCGCGCGGGGCGACCGAGTGTCGAAGGAGCGTCCAGCTGAATGACGGCGCGCGGAGCGGCCGAGTGAGGAAGGAGCGTCCAGCGGAGTGACGGCGCGTGGAGCGGCCGAACGTCGAAGGAGCATCCAGCTGAGTGACGGCACCCGGAGCGACCGAGTGTCGAAGGAGTGTTCAGCTGAGTGACGGCGCCCGGAGCGACCGAGTGTCGAAGGAGCGTCTAGCTGAGTGACGGCGCCCGGAGCGACCGAGTGACGAAGGAGCGTCCAGCGGACTGACGGTGCGCGGAGCGGCCGAGTGTCGAAGGAGCGTCCAGCGGACTGACGGCGCCCGGAGCGACCGAGTGACGAAGGAGCGTCCAGCTGAGTGACGGCGCCCGGAGCGACCGAGTGTCGAAGGAGTGTCCTGTCAGTGACGGCGCCCGGAGCGGCCGAGTGACGAAGAGCGTCTAGCGGAGTGACGGCGCGGGGAGCGGCCGAGTGACGAAGGAGCGTCCAGCGGAGTGACGGCGCGCGGAGCGGTTGAGTGACGAAGGAGCGTCCAGCGGAGTGACGGCGCGCGGAGCGGCCGAGTGACGAAGGAGCGTCCATAGGAGTGACGGCGCGCGGAGCGGCCGAGTGTCGAAGGAGCGTCCAGCTGAGTGACGGCGCGCGGAGCGGCCGAGTGTCGAAGGAGCGTCCAGCGGAGTGACGGCGCGCGGAGCGGCCGAGTGTCGAAGGAGCGTCCAGCTGAGTGACAGCGCCCGGAGCGACCCAGTGTCGAAGGAGCGTCCAGCTGAGGGACGGTGCGCGCGGGGCGACCGAGTGTCGAAGGAGCGTCCTGCTGAATGACGGCGCGCGGAGCGGCCGAGTGAGGAAGGAGCGTCCAGCGGAGTGACGGCGCGCGGAGCGGCCGAACGTCGAAGGAGCATCCAGCTGAGTGACGGCACCCGGAGCGACCCAGTGTCGAAGGAGTGTTCAGCTGAGTGACGGCGCCCGAAGCGACCGAGTGTCGAAGGAGCGTCTAGCTGAGTGACCGCGCCCGGAGCGACAGAGTGACGAAGGAGCGTCCAGCTGAGTGACGGCGCGCGGAGTGGCCGAGTGTCGAAGGAGCGTCCAGCGGACTGACGGCGCCCGGAGCGACCGAGTGACGAAGGAGCGTCCAGCTGAGTGACGGCGCGCGGAGCGGCCGAGTGACGAAGAGCGTCCAGCGGAGTGACGGCGCGCGGAGCGGCCGAGTGACGAAGGAGCATCCAGCGGAGTGACGGCGCGCGGAGCGGCCATGTGTCGAAGGAGCGTCCAGCTGAGTGACGGCGCCCGGAGCAACCGAGTGTCGAAGGAGGGTCCAGCTGAGTGACGGCGCGCGGAGCGGCCGAGTGACGAAGAGCGTCCAGCGGAGTGACGGCGCGTGGAGCGGCCGAGTGACGAAGGAGCGTCCAGCGGATTGACGGCGCGCGGAGCGGCCGAGTGTCGAAGGAGCGTCCAGCTGAGTGACGGCGCCCGGAGTGACCGAGTGACGAAGGAGTGTCCAGCTGAGTGACGGTGCCCGTAGCGACCGAGTGACGAAGGAGCGTCCAGCTGAGGGACGGTGCGCGCGGGGCGACCGAGTGTCGAAGGAGCGTCCAGCTGAATGACGGCGCGCGGAGCGGCCGAGTGAGGAAGGAGCGTCCAGCGGAGTGACGGCGCGCGGAGCGGCCGAACGTCGAAGGAGCGTCCAGCTGAGTGACGGCACCCGGAGCGACCCAGTGTCGAAGGAGTGTTCAGCTGAGTGACGGCGCCCGGAGCGACCGAGTGACGAAGGAGCGTCCAGCTGAGGGACAGCGCCCGGAGCGACCGAGTGACGAAGGAGCGTCCAGCTGAGTGACAGCGCCCGGAGCGACCGAGTGTCGAAGGAGCGTCTAGCTGAGTGACAGCGCCTGGAGCGACCGAGTGACGAAGGAGCGTCCAGCTGAGTGACGGCGCGCGGAGCGGCCGAGTGACAAAGAGCGTGCAGCGGAGTGACGGCGCACGGAGCGGCCGAGTGACGAAGGAGCGTCCAACGGAGTGACGTCGCGCGGAGCGGCCAAGTGTCGAAGGAGCGTCCAGCTGAGTGACGGCGCCCGGAGCGACCGAGTGTCGAAGGAGGGTCCAGCTGAGTGACGGCGCGCGGAGCGGCCGAGTGACGAAGAGCGTCCAGCGGAGTGACGGCGCGTGGAGCGGCCGAGTGACGAAGGAGCGTCCAGCGGATTGACGGCGCGCGGAGCGGCCGAGTCTCGAAGGAGCGTCCAGCTGAGTGACGGCGCCCGGAGTGACCGAGTGACGAAGGAGTGTCCAGCTGAGTGACGGCGCGCGGAGCGGCCGAGTGACGAAGAGCGTCCAGCGGAGTGACGGCGCGGGGACCGGCCGAGTGACGAAGGAGCGTCCAGCAGAGTGACGGCGCGCGGAGCGGCCGAGTGACGAAGGAGCGTCCAGCGGAGTGACGGCGCGCGGAGCGGCTTAGTGTCGAAAGAGCGTCCAGGTGAGTGACGGCGCCCGTAGCGACCGAGTGACGAAGGAGCGTCCAGCTGAGTGACGGCGCGCGGAGCGGCCGAGTGACGAAGAGCGTCCAGCGGAGTGACGGCGCGCGGAGCGGCCGAGTGACGAAGGAGCGTCCAGCGGAGTGACGGCGCGCGGAGCGGCCAAGTGTCGAAGGAGCGTCCAGCTGAGTGACGGCGCCCGGAGCAACCGAGTGTCGAAGGAGGGTCCAGCTGAGTGACGGCGCGCGGAGCGGCCGAGTGACGAAGAGCGTCCAGCGGAGTGACGGCGCGTGGAGCGGCCGAGTGACGAAGGAGCGTCCAGCGGATTAACGGCGCGCGGAGCGGCCGAGTGTCGAAGGAGCGTCCAGCTGAGTGACGGCGCCCGGAGTGACCGAGTGACGAAGGAGTGTCCAGCTGAGTGACGGCGCCCGTAGCGACCGAGTGACGAAGGAGCGTCCAGCTGAGGGACGGTGCGCGCGGGGCGACCGAGTGTCGAAGGAGCGTCCAGCTGAATGACGGCGCGCGGAGCGGCCGAGTGAGGAAGGAGCGTCCAGCGGAGTGACGGCGCGCGGAGCGGCCGAACGTCGAAGGAGCGTCCAGCTGAGTGACGGCACCCGGAGCGACCCAGTGTCGAAGGAGTGTTCAGCTGAGTGACGGCGCCCAGAGCGACCGAGTGACGAAGGAGCGTCCAGCTGAGGGACAGCGCCCGGAGCGACCGAGTGACGAAGGAGCGTCCAGCTGAGTGACAGCGCCCGGAGCGACCGAGTGTCGAAGGAGCGTCTAGCTGAGTGACAGCGCCCGGAGCGACCGAGTGACGAAGGAGCGTCCAGCTGAGTGACGGCGCGCGGAGCGGCCGAGTGACAAAGAGCGTCCAGCGGAGTGACGGCGCGCGGAGCGGCCGAGTGACGAAGGAGCGTCCAACGGAGTGACGGCGCGCGGAGCGGCCGAGTGACGAAGGAGCGTCCAACGGAGTGACGTCGCGCGGAGCGGCCAAGTGTCGAAGGAGCGTCCAGCTGAGTGACGGCGCCCGGAGCGACCGAGTGTCGAAGGAGGGTCCAGCTGAGTGACGGCGCGCGGAGCGGCCGAGTGACGAAGAGCGTCCAGCGGAGTGACGGCGCGTGGAGCGGCCGAGTGACGAAGGAGCGTCCAGCGGATTGACGGCGCGCGGAGCGGCCGAGTGTCGAAGGAGCGTCCAGCTGAGTGACGGCGCCCGGAGTGACCGAGTGACGAAGGAGTGTCCAGCTGAGTGACGGCGCGCGGAGCGGCCGAGTGACGAAGAGCGTCCAGCGGAGTGACGGCGCGGGGACCGGCCGAGTGACGAAGGAGCGTCCAGCGGAGTGACGGCGCGCGGAGCGGCCGAGTGACGAAGGAGCGTCCAGCGGAGTGACGGCGCGCGGAGCGGCTTAGTGTCGAAAGAGCGTCCAGGTGAGTGACGGCGCCCGGAGCGACCGAGTGTCGAAGGAGCGTCTAGCTGAGTGACAGCGCCCGGAGCGACCGAGTGACGAAGGAGCGTCCAGCTGAGGGACGGTGCGCGCGGGGCGACCGAGTGTCGAAGGAGCGTCCAGCTGAATGACGGCGCGCGGAGCGGCCGAGTGAGGAAGGAGCGTCCAGCGGAGTGACGGCGCGCGGAGCGGCCGAACGTCGAAGGAGCATCCAGCTGAGTGACGGCACCCGGAGCGACCGAGTGTCGAAGGAGTGTTCAGCTGAGTGACGGCGCCCGGAGCGACCGAGTGTCGAAGGAGCGTCTAGCTGAGTGACCGCGCCCGGAGCGACCGAGTGACGAAGGAGCGTCCAGCGGACTGACGGTGCGCGGAGCGGCCGAGTGTCGAAGGAGCGTCCAGCGGACTGACGGCGCCCGGAGCGACCGAGTGACGAAGGAGCGTCCAGCTGAGTGACGGCGCCCGGAGCGACCGAGTGTCGAAGGAGTGTCCTGTCAGTGACGGCGCCCGGAGCGGCCGAGTGACGAAGAGCGTCTAGCGGAGTGACGGCGCGGGGAGCGGCCGAGTGACGAAGGAGCGTCCAGCGCAGTGACGGCACGCGGAGCGGTTGAGTGACGAAGGAGCGTCCAGCGGAGTGACGGCGCGCGGAGCGGCCGAGTGACGAAGGAGCGTCCATAGGAGTGACGGCGAGCGGAGCGGCCGAGTGTCGAAGGAGCGTCCAGCTGAGTGACGGCGCCCGGAGCGACCGAGTGTCGAAGGAGCGTCCAGCTGAGTGACGGCGCCCGGAGCGACCGAGTGTCGAAGGAGCGTCTAGCTGAGTGACGGCGCCCGGAGCGACCGAGTGACGAAGGAGCGTCCAGCTGAGGGACGGTGCGCGCGGGGCGACCGAGTGTCGAAGGAGCGTCCAGCTGAATGACGGCGCGCGGAGCGGCCGAGTGAAGAAGGAGCGTCCAGCGGAGTGACGGCGCGCGGAGCGGCCGAACGTCGAAGGAGCGTCCAGCTGAGTGACGGCACCCGGAGCGACCCAGTGTCGAAGGAGTGTTCAGCTGTGTGACGGCGCCCGGAGCGACCGAGTGTCGATGGAGCGTCTAGCTGAGTGACCGCGCCCGGAGCGACCGAGTGACGAAGGAGCGTCCAGCTGAGTGATGGCGCGCGGAGCGGCCGAGTGTCGAAGGAGCGTCCAGCGGACTGACGGCGCCCGGAGCGACCGAGTGCCGAAGGAGCGTCCAGCTGAGTGACGGCGCGCGGAGCGGCCGAGTGACGAAGAGCGTCCAGCGGGAGTGACGGCGCGCGGAGCGGCCGAGTGACGAAGGAGCGTCCAGCGGAGTGACGGCGCGCGGAGCGGCCAAGTGTCGAAGGAGCGTCCAGCTGAGTGACGGCGCCCGGAGCAACCGAGTGTCGAAGGAGGGTCCAGCTGAGTGACGGCGCGCGGAGCGGCCGAGTGACGAAGAGCGTCCAGCGGAGTGACGGCGCGTGGAGCGGCCGAGTGACGAAGGAGCGTCCAGCGGAGTGACGACGCGCGGAGCGGCCGAGGGTCGAAGAACGTCCAGCTAAGTGACGGCGCCCAGAGCGACCGAGTGACGAAGGAGGGTCCACCTGAGTGACGGCGCGTGGAGCGGCCGAGTGACGAAGAGCGTCCAGCGGAGTGACGGCGCGGGGACCGGCCGAGTGACGAAGGAGCGTCCAGCGGAGTGACGGCGCGCGGAGCGGCCGAGTGACGAAGGAGCGTCCAGCGGAGTGACGGCGCGCGGAGCGGCTGAGTGTCGAAGGAGCGTCCAGGTGAGTGACGGCGCCCGGAGCGACCGAGTGTCGAAGGAGCGTCTAGCTGAGTGACAGCGCCCGGAGCGACCGAGTGACGAAGGAGCGTCCAGCTGAGGGACGGTGCGCGCGGGGCGACCGAGTGTCGAAGGAGCGTCCAGCTGAATGACGGCGCGCGGAGCGGCCGAGTGAGGAAGGAGCGTCCAGCGGAGTGACGGCGCGCGGAGCGGCCGAACGTCGAAGGAGCGTCCAGCTGAGTGACGGCACCCGGAGCGACCCAGTGTCGAAGGAGTGTTCAGCTGAGTGACGGCGCCCGGAGCGACCGAGTGTCGATGGAGCGTCTAGCTGAGTGACCGCGCCCGGAGCGACCGAGTGACGAAGGAGCGTCCAGCTGAGTGAGGGCGCGCGGAGCGGCCGAGTGTCGAAGGAGCGTCCAGCGGACTGACGGCGCCCGGAGCGACCGAGTGACGAAGGAGCGTCCAGCTGAGTGACGGCGCGCGGAGCGGCCGAGTGACGAAGAGCGTCCAGCGGAGTGACGGCGCGCGGAGCGGCCGAGTGACGAAGGAGCGTCCAGCGGAGTGACGGCGCGCGGAGCGGCCAAGTGTCGAAGGAGCGTCCAGCTGAGTGACGGCGCCCGGAGCAACCGAGTGTCGAAGGAGGGTCCAGCTGAGTGACGGCGCGCGGAGCGGCCGAGTGACGAAGAGCGTCCAGCGGAGTGACGGCGCGTGGAGCGGCCGAGTGACGAAGGAGCGTCCAGCGGAGTGACGGCGCGCGGAGCGGCCGAGGGTCGAAGAACGTCCAGCTAAGTGACGGCGCCCGGAGCGACCGAGTGACGAAGGAGGGTCCACCTGAGTGACGGCGCGCGGAGCGGCCGAGTGACGAAGAGCGTCCAGCGGAGTGACGGCGCGGGGACCGGCCGAGTGACGAAGGAGCGTCCAGCGGAGTGACGGCGCGCGGAGCGGCCGAGTGACGAAGGAGCGTCCAGCGGAGTGACGGCGCGCGGAGCGGCTGAGTGTCGAAGGAGCGTCCAGGTGAGTGACGGCGCCCGGAGCGACCGAGTGTCGAAGGAGCGTCTAGCTGAGTGACAGCGCCCGGAGCGACCGAGTGACGAAGGAGCGTCCAGCTGAGGGACGGTGCGCGCGGGGCGACCGAGTGTCGAAGGAGCGTCCAGCTGAATGACGGCGCGCGGAGCGGCCGAGTGAGGAAGGAGCGTCCAGCGGAGTGACGGTGCGCGGAGCGGCCGAACGTCGAAGGACCGTCCAGCTGAGTGACGGCACCCGGAGCGACCGAGTGTCGAAGGAGTGTTCAGCTGAGTGACGGCGCCCGGAGCGACCGAGTGTCGAAGGAGCGTCTAGCTGAGTGACCGCGCCCGGAGCGACCGAGTGACGAAGGAGCGTCCAGCGGACTGACGGCGCGCGGAGCGGCCGAGTGTCGAAGGAGCGTCCAGCGGACTGACGGCGCCCGGAGCGACCGAGTGACGAAGGAGCGTCTAGCTGAGTGACGGCGCCCGGAGCGACCAAGTGACGAAGGAGTGTCCTGTCAGTGACGGCGCGCGGAGCGGCCGAGTGACGAAGATCGTCCAGCGGAGTGACGGCGCGGGGAGCGGCCGAGTGACGAAGGAGCGTCCAGCGCAGTGACGGCGCGCGGAGCGGTTGAGTGACGAAGGAGCGTCCAGCGGAGTGACGGCGCGCGGAGCGGCCGAGTGACGAAGGAGCGTCCATAGGAGTGACGGCGCGCGGAGCGGCCGTGTGTCGAAGGAGCGTCCAGCTGAGTGACGGCGCCCGGAGCGACCGAGTGTCGAAGGAGCGTCCAGCTGAGTGACGGCGCCCGGAGCGACCGAGTGTCGAAGGAGCGTCTAGCTTAGTGACAGCGCCCGGAGCGACCGAGTGACGAAGGAGCGTCCAGCTGAGGGACGGTGCGCGCGGGGCGACCGAGTGTCGAAGGAGCGTCCAGCTGAATGACGGCGGCGGAGCGGCCGAGTGAGGAAGGAGCGTCCAGCGGAGTGACGGCGCGCGGAGCGGCCGAACGTCGAAGGAGCGTCCAGCTGAGTGACGGCACCCGGAGCGACCCAGTGTCGAAGGAGTGTTCAGCTGAGTGACGGCGCCCGGTGCGACCGAGTGTCGAAGGAGGGTCCAGCTGAGTGACGGCGCGCGGAGCGGCCAAGTGACGAAGAGCGTCCAGCGGAGTGACGGCGCGTGGAGCGGCCGAGTGACGAAGGAGCGTCCAGCGGAGTGACGGCGCGCGGAGCGGCCGAGTGTCGAAGGAGCGTCCAGCTAAGTGACGGCGCGCGGAGCGACCGAGTGACGAAGGAGGGTCCACCTGAGTGACGGCGCGCGGAGCGGCCGAGTGACGAAGAGCGTCCAGCGGAGTGACGGCGCGGGGACCGGCCGAGAGAAGCGTCCAGCGGAGTAACGGCGCGCGGAGCGGCCGAGTGACGAAGGAGCGTCCAGCGGAGTGACGGCGCGCGGAGCGGCTGAGTGTCGAAGGAGCGTCCAGGTGAGTGACGGCGCCCGGAGCGACCGAGTGTCGAAGGAGCGTCCAGCTGAGTGACGGCGCCCGGAGCGACCGAGTGTCGAAGGAGCGTCTAGCTGAGTGACAGCGCCCGGAGCGACCGAGTGACGAAGGAGCGTCCAGCTGAGGGACGGTGCGCGCGGGGCGACCGAGTGTCGAAGGAGCGTCCAGCTGAATGACGGCGCGCGGAGCGGCCGAGTGAGGAAGGAGCGTCCAGCGGAGTGACGGTGCGCGGAGCGGCCGAACGTCGAAGGACCGTCCAGCTGAGTGACGGCGCGCGGAGCGACCGAGTGTCGAAGGAGCGTCTAGCTGAGTGACCGCGCCCGGAGCGACCGAGTGACGAAGGAGCGTCCAGCGGAGTGACGGCGCGCGGAGCGGCCCGAACGTCGAAGGAGCGTCCCGGTGAGTGACGGCACCCGGAGCGACCGAGTGTCGAAGGAGTGTTCAGCTGAGTGACGGCGCCCGGAGCGACCGAGTGTCGAAGGAGCGTCTAGCTGAGTGACCGCGCCCGGAGCGGCCGAGTGAGGAAGGAGCGACCAGCGGAGTGACGGCGCGCGGAGCGGCCGAACGTCGAAGGAGCGTCCAGGTGAGTGACGGCACCCGGAGCGACCCAGTGTCGAAGGAGTGTTCAGCTGAGTGACGGCGCCCGGAGCGACCGAGTGTCGAAGGAGCGTCTAGCTGAGTGACCGCGCCCGGAGCGACCGAGTGACGAAGGAGCGTCCAGCTGAGTGACGGCGCGCGGAGCGGCCGAGTGTCGAAGGAGCGTCCAGCGGACTGACGGCGCCCGGAGCGACCGAGTGACGAAGGAGCGTCCAGCTGAGTGACGGCGCCCGGAGCGACCGAGTGACGAAGGAGTGTCCTGTCAGTGACGGCGCGCGGAGCGGCCGAGTGACGAAGAGCCTCCAGCGGAGTGACGGTGCGGGGAGCGGCCGAGTGACGAAGGAGCGTCCAGCGCAGTGACAGCGCGCGGAGCGGTTGAGTGACGAAGGAGCGTCCAGCGGAGTGACGGCGCGCGGAGCGGCCGAGTGACGAAGGAGCGTCCAGCGGAGTGACGGCGCGCGGAGCGACCGAGTGTCGAAGGAGCGTCCAGCTGAGTGACGGCGCCCGGAGCGACCGAGTGTCGAAGGAGCGTCCAGCTGAGTGACGGCGCCCGGAGCGACCGAGTGTCGAAGGAGCGTCTAGCTGAGTGACCGCGCCCGGAGCGACCGAGTGCGAAGGAGCGTCTAGCTGAGTGACGGCGCCCGGAGCGACCGAGTGTCGAAGGAGCGTCTAGCTGATTGACCGCGCCCGGAGCGACCGAGTGACGAAGGAGCGTCCAGCTGAGTGATGGCACGCGGAGCGGCCGAGTGTCGAAGGAGCGTCCAGCTGAGTGACGGCGCCCGGAGCGACCGAGTGACGAAGAGCGTCCAGGGGAGTGACGACGCGCGGAGCGGCCGAGTGACGAAGAGCGTCCAGCGGAGTGACGGCGCGTGGAGCGGCCGAGTGACGAAGGAGCGTCTAGCTGAGTGACCGCGCCCGGAGCGACCGAGTGACGAAGGAGCGTCCAGCGGACTGACGGCGCGCGGAGCGGCCGAGTGTCGAAGGAGCGTCCAGCGGACTGACGGCGCCCGGAGCGACCGAGTGACGAAGGAGCGTCTAGCTGAGTGACGGCGCCCGGAGCGACCAAGTGACGAAGGAGTGTCCTGTCAGTGACGGCGCGCGGAGCGGCCGAGTGACGAAGAGCGTCCAGCGGAGTGACGGCGCGGGGAGCGGCCGAGTGACGAAGGAGCGTCCAGCGCAGTGACGGCGCGCGGAGCGGTTGAGTGACGAAGGAGCGTCCAGCGGAGTGACGGCGCGCGGAGCGGCCGAGTGACGAAGGAGCGTCCATAGGAGTGACGGCGCGCGGAGCGGCCGTGTGTCGAAGGAGCGTCCAGCTGAGTGACGGCGCCCGGAGCGACCGAGTGTCGAAGGAGCGTCCAGCTGAGTGACGGCGCCCGGAGCGACCGAGTGTCGAAGGAGCGTCTAGCTTAGTGACCGCGCCCGGAGCGACCGAGTGACGAAGGAGCGTCCAGCTGAGGGACGGTGCGCGCGGGGCGACCGAGTGTCGAAGGAGCGTCCAGCTGAATGACGGCGCGCGGAGCGGCCGAGTGAGGAAGGAGCGTCCAGCGGAGTGACGGCGCGCGGAGCGGCGGAACGTCGAAGGAGCGTCCAGCTGAGTGACGGCACCCGGAGCGACCCAGAGTCGAAGGAGTGTTCAGCTGAGTGACGGCGCCCGGTGCGACCGAGTGTCGAAGGAGCGTCTAGCTGAGTGACCGCGCCCGGAGCGACCGAGTGACGAAGGAGCGTCCAACTGAGTGACGGCGCGCGGAGCGGCCGAGTGTCGAAGGAGCGTCCAGCGACTGACGGCGCCCGGAGCGACCGAGTGTCGAAGGAGCGTCCAGGTGAGTGACGGCGCCCGGAGCGACCGAGTGTCGAAGGAGCGTCCAGCTGAGTGACGGCGCCCGGAGCGACCGAGTGTCGAAGGAGCGTCTAGCTGAGTGACAGCGCCCGGAGCGACCGAGTGACGAAGGAGCGTCCAGCTGAGGGACGGTGCGCGCGGGGCGACCGAGTGTCGAAGGAGCGTCCAGCTGAATGACGGCGCGCGGAGCGGCCGAGTGAGGAAGGAGCGTCCAGCGGAGTGACGTGCGCGGAGCGGCCGAACGTCGAAGGACCGTCCAGCTGAGTGACGGCGCGCGGAGCGACCGAGTGTCGAAGGAGCGTCTAGCTGAGTGACCGCGCCCGGAGCGACCGAGTGACGAAGGAGCGTCCAGCGGAGTGACGGCGCGCGGAGCGGCCGAACGTCGAAGGAGCGTCCCGGTGAGTGACGGCACCCGGAGCGACCGAGTGTCGAAGGAGTGTTCAGCTGAGTGACGGCGCCCGGAGCGACCGAGTGTCGAAGGAGCGTCTAGCTGAGTGACCGCGCCCGGAGCGGCCGAGTGAGGAAGGAGCGACCAGCGGAGTGACGGCGCGCGGAGCGGCCGAACGTCGAAGGAGCGTCCAGGTGAGTGACGGCACCCGGAGCGACCCAGTGTCGAAGGAGTGTTCAGCTGAGTGACGGCGCCCGGAGCGACCGAGTGTCGAAGGAGCGTCTAGCTGAGTGACCGCGCCCGGAGCGACCGAGTGACGAAGGAGCGTCCAGCTGAGTGACGGCGCGCGGAGCGGCCGAGTGTCGAAGGAGCGTCCAGCGGACTGACGGCGCCCGGAGCGACCGAGTGACGAAGGAGCGTCCAGCTGAGTGACGGCGCCCGGAGCGACCGAGTGACGAAGGAGTGTCCTGTCAGTGACGGCGCGCGGAGCGGCCGAGTGACGAAGAGCGTCCAGCGGAGTGACGGTGCGGGGAGCGGCCGAGTGACGAAGGAGCGTCCAGCGCAGTGACAGCGCGCGGAGCGGTTGAGTGACGAAGGAGCGTCCAGCGGAGTGACGGCGCGCGGAGCGGCCGAGTGACGAAGGAGCGTCCAGCGAGTGACGGCGCGCGGAGCGACCGAGTGTCGAAGGAGCGTCCAGCTGAGTGACGGCGCCCGGAGCGACCGAGTGTCGAAGGAGCGTCCAGCTGAGTGACGGCGCCCGGAGCGACCGAGTGTCGAAGGAGCGTCTAGCTGAGTGACCGCGCCCGGAGCGACCGAGTGTCGAAGGAGCGTCTAGCTGAGTGACGGCGCCCGGAGCGACCGAGTGTCGAAGGAGCGTCTAGCTGATTGACCGCGCCCGGAGCGACCGAGTGACGAAGGAGCGTCCAGCTGAGTGATGGCACGCGGAGCGGCCGAGTGTCGAAGGAGCGTCCAGCTGAGTGACGGCGCCCGGAGCGACCGAGTGACGAAGAGCGTCCAGGGGAGTGACGACGCGCGGAGCGGCCGAGTGACGAAGAGCGTCCAGCGGAGTGACGGCGCGTGGAGCGGCCGAGTGACGAAGGAGCGTCTAGCTGAGTGACCGCGCCCGGAGCGACCGAGTGACGAAGGAGGTTCAGCGGACTGACGGCGCGCGGAGCGGCCGAGTGTCGAAGGAGCGTCCAGCGGACTGACGGCGCCCGGAGCGACCGAGTGACGAAGGAGCGTCTAGCTGAGTGACGGCGCCCGGAGCGACCAAGTGACGAAGGAGTGTCCTGTCAGTGACGGCGCGCGGAGCGGCCGAGTGACGAAGAGCGTCCAGCGGAGTGACGGCGCGGGGAGCGGCCGAGTGACGAAGGAGCGTCCAGCGCAGTGACGGCGCGCGGAGCGGTTGAGTGACGAAGGAGCGTCCAGCGGAGTGACGGCGCGCGGAGCGGCCGAGTGACGAAGGAGCGTCCATAGGAGTGACGGCGCGCGGAGCGGCCGTGTGTCGAAGGAGCGTCCAGCTGAGTGACGGCGCCCGGAGCGACCGAGTGTCGAAGGAGCGTCCAGCTGAGTGACGGCGCCCGGAGCGACCGAGTGTCGAAGGAGCGTCTAGCTTAGTGACCGCGCCCGGAGCGACCGAGTGACGAAGGAGCGTCCAGCTGAGGGACGGTGCGCGCGGGGCGACCGAGTGTCGAAGGAGCGTCCAGCTGAATGACGGCGCGCGGAGCGGCCGAGTGAGGAAGGAGCGTCCAGCGGAGTGACGGGCGCGCGGAGCGGCGGGAACGCTGAAGGAGCGTCCCAGCTGAGTGACGGCACCCGGAGCGACCCAGAGTCGAAGGAGTGTTCAGCTGAGTGACGGCGCCCGGTGCGACCGAGTGTCGAAGGAGCGTCTAGCTGAGTGACCGCGCCCGGAGCGACCGAGTGACGAAGGAGCGTCCAACTGAGTGACGGCGCGCGGAGCGGCCGAGTGTCGAAGGAGCGTCCAGCGGACTGACGGCGCCCGGAGCGACCGAGTGTCGAAGGAGCGTCTAGCTTAGTGACGGCGCGCGAGCAGCCGAGTGACGAAGAGCGTCCAGCGGAGTGACGGCGCGCGGAGCGGCCGAGTGACGAAGGAGCGTCCAGCGGAGTGACGGCGCGCGGAGCGGCCCAGTGTCGAAGGAGCGTCCAGCTGAGTGACGGCGCCCGGAGCGACCGAGTGTCGAAGGAGGGTCCAGCTGAGTGACGGCGCGCGGAGCGGCCGAGTGACGAAGAGCGTCCAGCGGAGTGACGGCGCGTGGAGCGGCCGAGTGACGAAGGAGCGTCCAGCGGAGTGACGGCGCGCGGAGCGGCCGAGTGTCGAAGGAGCGTCCAGCTAAGTGACGGCGCCCGGAGCGACCGAGTGACGAAGGAGGGTCCACCTGAGTGACGGCGCGCGGAGCGGCCGAGTGACGAAGAGCGTCCAGCGGAGTGACGCGCGGGGACCGGCCGAGTGACGAAGGAGCGTCCAGCGGAGTAACGGCGCGCGGAGCGGCCGAGTGACGAAGGAGCGTCCAGCGGAGTGACGGCGCGCGGAGCGGCGGAGTGTCGAAGGAGCGTCCAGGTGAGTGACGGCGCCCGGAGCGACCGAGTGTCGAAGGAGCGTCTAGCTGAGTGACAGCGCCCGGAGCGACCGAGTGACGAAGGAGCGTCTAGCTGAGGGACGGTGCGCGCGGGGCGACCGAGTGTCGAAGGAGCGTCCAGCTGAATGACGGCGCGCGGAGCGGCCGAGTGAGGAAGGAGCGTCCAGCGGAGTGCCGGCGCGCGGAGCGGCCGAACGTCGAAGGAGCATCCAGCTGAGTGACGGCACCCGGAGCGACCGAGTGTCGAAGGAGTGTTCAGCTGAGTGACGGCGCCCGGAGCGACCGAGTGTCGAAGAGCGTCTAGCTGAGTGACCGCGCCCGGAGCGACCGAGTGACGAAGGAGCGTCCAGCGGACTGACGGCGTGCGGAGCGGCCGAGTGTCGAAGGAGCGTCCAGCGGACTCACGGCGCCCGGAGCGACCGAGTGACGAAGGAGCGTCTAGCTGAGTGACGGCGCCCGGAGTGACCAAGTGACGAAGGAGTGTCCTGTCAGTGACGGCGCACGGAGCGGCCGAGTGACGAAGAGCGTCCAGCGGAGTGACGGCGCGGGTAGCGGCCGAGTGACGAAGGAGCGTCCAGCGCAGTGACGGCGCGCGGAGCGGGTGAGTGACGAAGGAGCGTCCAGCGGAGTGACGGCGCGCGGAGCGCCGGAGTGACGAAGGAGCGTCCAGCGGAGTGACGGCGCGCGGAGCGGCCGAGTGACGAAGGAGCGTCCAGCGGAGTGACGGCGCGCGGAGCGCCGAGTGTCGAAGGAGCGTCCAGCTGAGTGATGGCGCCCGGAGCGACCGAGTGTCGAAGCAGCGTCCAGCTGAGTGACGGCGCCCGGAGCGACCGAGTGTCGAAGGAGCGTCCAGCTGAGTGACGGCGCCCGGAGCGACCGAGTGTCGAAGGAGCGTCTAGCTGAGTGACTGCGCCCGAAGCGACCGAGTGACGAAGGAGCTACCAGCTGAGGGACGGTGCGCGCGGGGCGACCGAGTGTCGAAGGAGCGTCCAGCAGAGTGACGGCGCGCGGAGCGGCCGAGTGAGGAAGGAGCGTCCAGCGGAGTGACGGCGCGCGGAGCGGCCGAACGTCGAAGGAGCGTCCAGCTGAGTGACGGCACCCGGAGCGACCGAGTGTCGAAGGAGCGTCCAGCTGAGTGACGGCGCCCGGAGCGACCGAGTGTCGAAGGAGCGTCAGTTGAGTGACGCGCCCGGAGCGACCGAGTGTCGAAGGAGCGTCTAGCTGAGCTGACAGCGCCCGGAGCGACCGAGTGACGAAGGAGCGTCCAGCGGAGTGACGGCGCGCGGAGCGACCGAGTGTCGAAGGAGCGTCCAGCTGAGTGACGGCGCCCGGAGCGACCGAGTGTCGAAGGAGCGTCCAGCTGAGTGACGGCGCCCGGAGCGACCGAGTGTCGAAGGAGCGTCTAGCTGAGTGACCGCGCCCGGAGCGACCGAGTGTCGAAGGAGCGTCTAGCTGAGTGACGGCGCCCGGAGCGACCGAGTGTCGAAGGAGCGTCTAGCTGATTGACCGCGCCCGGAGCGACCGAGTGACGAAGGAGCGTCCAGCTGAGTGATGGCACGCGGAGCGGCCGAGTGTCGAAGGAGCGTCCAGCTGAGTGACGCCGCCCGGAGCGACCGAGTGACGAAGAGCGTCCAGGGGAGTGACGACGCGCGGAGCGGCCGAGTGACGAAGAGCGTCCAGCGGAGTGACGGCGCGTGGAGCGGCCGAGTGACGAAGGAGCGTCCAGTGGAGTGATGGTGCGCGGAGCGGCCAAGTGACGAACGAGCGTCCAGCGGATTGACGGCGCACGGAGCGGCCGAGTGACGAAGGAGCGTCAGCTGAGTGACGGTGCGCGGAGCGGCCGAGTGACGAAGGAGCGTCCAGCGGATTGACAGCGCGCGGAGCGGCCGAGTGTCAAAGGAGCGTCTAGCTGAGTGACGGCGCCCGGAGCGACCGAGTGACGAAGGAGTGTCCAGCTGAGTGACGGCGCGCGGAGCGGCCGAGTGACGAAGAGCGTCCAGCGGAGTGACGGCGCGGGGACCGCCCAGTGACGAAGCAGCATCCAGCGGAGTGACGGCGCGAGGAGCGGCCGAGTGACGAAGAGCGTCCAGCGGAGTGACGGCGCGCGGAGCGGCCGAGTGACGAAGGAGCGTCCAGCGCAGTGAAGGCGCGCGGAGCGGTTGAGTGACGAAGGAGCGTCTAGCGGAGTGACGGCGCGCGGAGCGGCCGAGTGACGACAGGAGCGTCCAGCGGAGTGACGGCGCGCGGAGCGGCCGAGTGTCGAAGGAGCGTCCAGCTGAGTGACGGCGCCCGGAGCGACCGAGTGTCGAAGGAGCGTCCAGCTGAGTGACGGCGCCCGGAGCGACCGAGTGTCGAAGGAGCGTCTAGCTGAGTGACAGCGCCCGGAGCGACCGAGTGACGAAGGAGCGTCCAGCTGAGGGACGGTGCGCGCGGGGCGACCGAGTGTCGAAGGAGCGTCCAGCTGAATGACGGCGCGCGGAGCGGCCGAGTGAGGAAGGAGCGTCCAGCGGAGTGACGGCGCGCGGAGCGGCCGAACGTCGAAGGAGCGTCCAGCTGAGTGACGGCACCCGGAGCGACCCAGTATCGAAGGAGTGTTCAGCTGAGTGACGGCGCCCGGAGCGACCGATTGTCGAAGGAGCGTCTAGCTGAGTGACCGCGCCCAGAGCGACCGAGTGACGAAGGAGCGTCCAGCTGAGTGACGGCGCGCGGAGAGGCCGAGTGTCGAAGGAGCGTCCAGCGGACTGACGGCGCCGGAGCGACCGAGTGACGAAGGAGCGTCCAGCTGAGTGACGGCGCGCGGAGCGGCCGAGTGACGAAGAGCGTCCAGCGGAGTGACGGCGCGCGGAGCGGCCGAGTGACGAAGGAGCGTCTAGCGGAGTGACGGTGCGCGGAGCGGCCAAGTGTCGAAGGAGCGTCCAGCTGAGTGACGGCGCCCGGAGCGACCGAGTGTCGAAGGAGGGTCCAGCTGAGTGACGGCGCGCGGAGCGGCCGAGTGACGAAGAGCGTCCAGCGGAGTGACGGCGCGTGGAGCGGCCGAGTGACGAAGGAGCGTCCAGCGGAGTGACGGCGCGCGGAGCGGCCGAGTGTCGAAGGAGCGTCCAGCTAAGTGACGGCACCCGGAGCGACCGAGTGACGAAGGAGTGTCCAACTGAGTGACGGCGCGCGGAGCGGCCGAGTGACGAAGAGCGTCCAGCGGAGTGACGGCGCAGGGACCGGCCGAGTGACGAAGGAGCGTCCAGCGGAGTGACGGCGCGCGGAGCGGCCGAGTGACGAAGGAGCGTCCAGCGGAGTGACGGCGCGCGGAGCGGCTGAGTGTCGAAGGAGCGTCCAGGTGAGTGACGGCGCCCCGAGCGACCGAGTGTCGAAGGAGCGTCTAGCTGAGTGACAGCGCCCGGAGCGACCGAGTGACGAAGGAGCGTCCAGCTGAGGGACGGTGCGCGCGGGGCGACCGAGTGTCGAAGGAGCATCCAGCTGAATGACGGCGCGCGGAGCGGCCGAGTGAGGAAAGGAGCGTCCAGCGGAGTGACGGCGCGCGGAGCGGCCGAACGTCGAAGGAGCGTCCAGCTGAGTGACGGCACCCGGAGCGACCGAGTGTCGAAGGAGTGTTCAGCTGAGTGACGGCGCCCGGAGCGACCGAGTGTCGAAGGAGCGTCTAGCTGAGTGACCGCGCCCGAGCGACCGAGTGACGAAGGAGCGTCCAGCGGACTGACGGCGTGCGGAGCGGCCGAGTGTCGAAGGAGCGTCCAGCGGACTGACGGCGCCCGGAGCGACCGAGTGACGAAGGAGCGTCTAGCTGAGTGACGGCGCCCGGAGTGACCAAGTGACGAAGGAGTGTCCTGTCAGTGACGGCGCGCGGAGCGGCCGAGTGACGAAGAGCGTCCAGCGGAGTGACGGCGCGGGTAGCGGCCGAGTGACGAAGGAGCGTCCAGCGCAGTGACGGCGCGCGGAGCGGTTGAGTGACGAAGGAGCGTCCAGCGGAGTGACGGCGCGCGGAGCGGCCGAGTGACGAAGGAGCGTCCAGCGGAGTGACGGCGCGCGGAGCGGCCGAGTGACGAAGGAGCGTCCAGCGGAGTGACGGCGCGCGGAGCGGCCGAGTGTCGAAGGAGCGTCCAGCAGAATGACGGCGCGCGGAGCGGCCGAGTGAGGAAGGAGCGTCCAGCGGAGTGACGGCGCGCGGAGCGGCCGAACGTCGAAGGAGCGTCCAGCTGAGTGACGGCACCCGGAGCGACCGAGTGTCGAAGGAGCGTCCAGCTGAGTGACGGCCGCCCGGAGCGACCGAGTGTCGAAGGAGCGTCCAGTTGAGTGACGGCGCCCGGAGCGACCGAGTGTCGAAGGAGCGTCTAGCTGAGTGACAGCGCCCGGAGCGACCGAGTGACGAAGGAGCGTCCAGCGGAGTGACGGCGCGCGGAGCGGCCGAGTGACGAAGGAGCGTCCAGCGGAGTGACGGCGCGCGGAGCGACCGAGTGTCGAAGGAGCGTCCAGCTGAGTGACGGCGCCCGGAGCGACCGAGTGTCGAAGGAGCGTCCAGCTGAGTGACGGCGCCCGGAGCGACCGAGTGTCGAAGGAGCGTCCAGCTGAGTGACGGCGCCCGGAGCGACCGGAGTGTCGAAGGAGCTGTCTAGCTGAGTGACTGCGCCCGGAGCGACCCGAGTGACGAAGGAGCGTCCAGCTGAGGGACGGTGCGCGCGGGGCGACCGAGTGTCGAAGGAGCGTCCAGCAGAATGACGGCGCGCGGAGCGGCCCGAGTGAGGAAGGAGCGTCCAGCGGAGTGACGGCGCGCGGAGCGGCCGAACGTCGAAGGAGCGTCCAGCTGAGTGACGGCACCCGGAGCGACCGAGTGTCGAAGGAGCGTCCAGCTGAGTGACGGCGCCCGGAGCGACCGAGTGTCGAAGGAGCGTCCAGTTGAGTGACGGCGCCCGGAGCGACCGAGTGTCGAAGGAGCGTCTAGCTGAGTGACAGCGCCCGGAGCGACCGAGTGACGAAGGAGCGTCCAGCTGAGGGACGGTGCGCGCGGGGCGACCGAGTGTCGAAGGAGCGTCCAGCTGAATGACGGCGCGCGGAGTGGCCGAGTGAGGAAGGAGCGTCCAGCGGAGTGACGGCGCGCGGAGCGGCCGAACGTCGAAGGAGCGTCCAGCTGAGTGATAGCACCCGGAGCGACCCAGTGTCGAAGGAGTGTTCAGCTGAGTGACGGCGCCCGGAGCGACCGAGTGTCGGGAGGAGCGTCTAGCTGAGTGACCGCGCCCGGAGCGACCGAGTGACGAAGGAGCGTCCAGCTGAGTGACGGCGCGCGGAGCGGCCGAGTGTCGAAGGAGCGTCCAGCGGACTGACGGCGCCCGGAGCTACCGAGTGACGAAGGAGCGTCCAGCTGAGTGACGGCGCCCGGAGCGACCGAGTGACGAAGGAGTGTCCTGTCAGTGACGGCGCGCGGAGGCGGCCGAGTGACGAAGAGCGTCCAGCGGAGTGACGGTGCGGGGAGCGGCCGAGTGACGAAGGAGCGTCCAGCGCAGTGACAGCGCGGGGAGCGGTTGAGTGACGAAGGAGCGTCCAGCGGAGTGACGGCGCGCGGAGCGGCCGAGTGACGAAGGAGCGTCCAGCTGAGTGACGGCGCGCGGAGCGACCGAGTGTCGAAGGAGCGTCCAGCTGAGTGACGGCGCCCAGAGCGGCCGAGTGTCGAAGGACGTCCAGCTGAGTGACGGCGCGCGGAGCGGCCGAGTGACGAAGAGCGTCCAGCGGAGTGACGGCGCGTGGAGCGGCCGATTGACGAAGGAGCGTCCAGCGGGAGTGACGGCGCGCGGAGCGGCCGAGGGTCGAAGGAGCGTCCAGCTAAGTGACGGCACCCGGAGCGACCGAGTGACGAAGGAGTGTCCAACCTGAGTGACGGCGCGCGGAGCGGCCGAGTGACGAAGAGCGTCCAGCGGAGTGACGGCGCAGGGACCGGCCGAGTGACGAAGGAGCGTCCAGCGGAGTGACGGCGCGCGGAGCGGCCGAGTGACGAAGGAGCGTCCAGCGGAGTGACGGCGCGCGGAGCGGCTGAGTGTCGAAGGAGCGTCCAGGTGAGTGACGGCGCCCGGAGCGACCGAGTGTCGAAGGAGCGTCCAGGTGAGTGACGGCGCCCGGAGCGACCGAGTGTCGAAGGAGCGTCTAGCTGAGTGACAGCGCCCGGAGCGACCGAGTGACGAAGGAGCGTCCAGCTGAGGGACGGTGCGCGCGGGCCGACCGAGTGTCGAAGGAGCATCCAGCTGAATGACGGCGCGCGGAGCGGCCGAGTGAGGAAGGAGCGTCCAGCGGAGTGACGGCGCGCGGAGCGGCCGAACGTCGAAGGAGCGTCCAGCTGAGTGACGGCACCCGGAGCGACCGAGTGTCGAAGGAGTGTTCAGCTGAGTGACGGCGCCCGGAGCGACCGAGTGTCGAAGGAGCGTCTAGCTGAGTGACCGCGCCCGGAGGCGACCGAGTGACGAAGGAGCGTCCAGCGGACTGACGGCGTGCGGAGCGGCCGAGTGTCGAAGGAGCGTCCAGCGGACTGACGGCGCCCGGAGCGACCGAAGTGACGAAGGAGCGTCTAGCTGAGTGACGGCGCCCGGAGTGACCAAGTGACGAAGGAGTGTCCTTGTCAGTGACGGCGCGCGGAGCGGCCGAGTGACGAGAGAGCGTTCCAGCGGAGTGACGGC